>CM062573.1:3601435-6001435 GCA_031468815.1 Morus bassanus
TGGCGGCGGCTTTATATGGCGGGGGGGGGGTGGGGGGGGGGGGGGGGGGGGGGGGGGGGGGCGGTGGGGGGAGGGGGAAGGACCCTCCTCTCACCGCCTCACAGCCGCCGGGCTGTCCGCCGCGAACGCCTGAACAAAACACCCCGCCCTAGCTCCCAAACGGCGCGGAACGCGGCTGACGGTAAAAAAACGGACCCGCGCCGCCCGTTGTAGAGCGGGGAGGGGGGAACGGAGGCGAAATGAGGCGGGGGAGCGAACGGGAGGACGTCGGGTCTTTCAGGCGGCGGCGCGGACGCGCTAGGAGTCGTAGAATGGGCGGGGGCGTCGCGCGTGGGCCAACGGTTGCGGCGTCTCTGAGGGGCCGCCATGGCCAGGCCAGGCGCGGCGGGGAGGCGGGGGGACGGACGGAGGGGCGGCTGAGGAGACCCGGGCCGGGGGAGGCCGCTGGGCACGGCCCGGTGCCGCCGCCCGTGACGGGGAGGAGCGGGAAGGGTGCCGGTGCGGCCTGTGGTATGTGGAGGTCGGCCCGGTGCCCTCCTCGGGAAACAGCCGGCCAGCGGGCAGGGCTGTCGTCGTGTGTGATTAAAAACGGTAATTGGGAGTAACCCAGGCTGGTCACAGAAAGCTGACGTTGGGTGTTTTCCTTGTAGCGAGGGGAGCTCCAAGCGGGGAGGTGGGTAAGGCTGCTTCTGCTTGTGGTAGCGTCTCGGATGTCAATACAGTGAAACGCGATCTTGATCAACTCGGGCGGCAGAAAACATTTTAACTGAAAAACTACACTGAAAAACTGGGTAATCTCAAATTGTTACAACCACAGGTTGCTCTCCTCAAGTGGAAATACATGAGCAGCAGCTCAGGACAGCTCACAGTGGTGGAAATGGATTTAGGTCTAACTAGCAATCACTGAGCACCTACCCCGGCTCCCACCGGGAATTTTAGGCAGCTACAGCTCTGCCCGTGGCCGGAGCACGTTAAAGCATCTCCAGACACCAGCTGCACAAAGGGGCACCAGGCCAGAGGAGCAGACTAGGAACCACCAAAATGCAGCCAAAGCTGTGCTGCGTTACCCTAGCGCGGGTAACGTTTCCTGAGAGGTCAACAGTACGTGCTACACAACAACAGGCATAAGGTTTTCAGAAAAAGAGAGATCTGAAGGTTTTAGGTCGGTGAGAAAGGCAGACCAGGGTATGAGTCCACCAAAGTAACCGTGAGGTGTGTGGGGTGCTGTCGCAGCAAGCACTCATTCCACGCGACGCTGTTGAGCCCGGTTTTGCAGCAGCTGTCCGTGGCAAAGTGGCCTTTAGGTAGTTAAGATATTTACACAGTGACAATGCATGAGTATGACAATTTGTTTTACTTCAAATCTTAATTTAAAACGTTTTTAGAGCCGAAGTATGGTTTCACAGCACTTCAATGCAGACATAGCCAGGCTACCTGTAAGCAGACTAGTCCCTGCAACAGCATTGCAGTGCAGAGGCAGGTACAGCGTAAGTCACAGCTTTCCCTTTCCTTAGGGTCCCAGAGGGTCCCAGGCTATGCACCACACACCTTATTGAACAAATGACTGTCACACCCGCTAGAAAATATCTTCTAACATAAAGAATTTTCCTGAGGTTCAGAAATTCTCAGTTCAGAAGCTTGCTTTGCTCATTTCAGAGCCCACAGCCCAGGACAGTAGCCTAGCCACGGAAGTATCAAGTCGTCTTTCTTTCCTTAGTTTTCTACCTGATGACACACCCAGTGAGACCACAAATATTAGTATTTAATATTAAATAGTCTGTCGGTTAGGACTGACTCTCCGGAGAGGTGGAAGATGCAAATACAGACTCTCAGTGAGGAAGAACCTCTTGCAGCTCAGGTGACAGGCTGTTCTACATTGGGTCATATCACTTAAAGAGGTTTCTATATAAATTCCAAAGAACTGTTGCAGGCAACTGCCTGACTGGGGAATCTTCTTTCACAGGTTTTAGGCTGACAAGCAGCTCGTTAGTTAAAGCACACTTGAAGATGACTCTGAGCAACCCAATCTGACTTCAAAGATGGATCTAAATTCAGCGTGTGGTCCAGAGGACTCTCCGTGGGCCCATCCAGCCTGAATTACTGTACGCTTCCATAACGTGCGCTTCAGTGAAACTCTTCGTATCAGCTGAGTGAGCACCCAAAGACGTCAGGTGGTGCTTTTACAGCAGACTTCGATACTGACAGAGGTTCCTCAAAGATCCTCGTGTTAGTAACCAGATAAGCTGTTTGTTCACCATTCATCAGGAATTATCGTATTTTTTTAATGTATATATCTCATATATATATATGTGCGAATCATCCAAACTATGCGTAATGTGACCTTTTGATTGTACCGTCATCACATTTACCTCTTTCGTCTTAGTCAGTCCACCTTGTACTCCAATGCTGAGAACCACATTCACTGCGCAAAAAAAAAAGAAGCACCACTGCCTTTATTTTCCTTAAATCTTTTTTTTTTTTTTTTTTAATTTATATTAAAACTCCCTGGTCTGGAGGATCAGACGATGGCAGAAGGTGGTCCGTGGAAAACATATCTGCAAATCCTAAATCCCCTTTCCTGGTGTTGCCAAAGACCAAGGTTTCTGATTTGGCTCGTGATCAGCGAGCAGAAGCTCTCGGACTGTAAATCAGGCTCAGCAGAGGGGGGATGGGATTTGCTCTCCACGCAAGACAAATCTAATAAAATCTACGAACAGGCAGAAAGCAAAGTTCCATGCTTAATTATGATCTGTCTGTCTATGAATTTTATTTCAAAGTGATACTATTGATGAGTTTTATACTTGATATGGCTCTCTACAACTTTCTAAAGGAGAAAATTCAGTCCATGGTGGACTTTGAATTTTGCTGTCAAATTAGAAGTCTGGGAAAGTTAAAACAACAAAAACACCCCACACCCAAAAAAAGTGGCAGATGGCTGTCACAGATATTCTGTAATCACAGGACAGCCACCTCCCACTGTGCCCTACATAACGTACAATGAACCTACCCAGCTAGTCCAGATGCTTTCTGTTATCTGTTGTGAAAAAGCAGCTGCTGCAGCTCTGATAGCCAAAGTCCTGTGAGTAAGTCAGTATTAATAACACAAAAGGCCCATCCTTCACTAAAGCTGCAAGGCAAAGAACAAGATTTTTCAAAAAAATGGGTGTCCCAATTTCAATTGTTACACACACAGGTAATCATTGCAATGCAAATAATCCTAAACCTAAGCATTGCCACCCTGAGCCACAAAGATAATTGCGCCGTGTATCGGCCACAGATAAATTAAAATTAAGGGCCTTTTACCACAGAGAACCCAGAGGAGAAAGAGAGAAGCTTAATGCTAAAGCAAATACCTGAAAAGATTGCAGCAACCGAGACCAGCGCAAGCTTGATTTAACGCTTACCAGACCCAGAAGAGCTCTGACCTACATACTTGCAGCATCCCTGGGCTGCGGGCAAAGCCAGCTGAGCAGCGACACAGCCGCAGGGGGAAGGGGATTTTAACACGCTGAGCATTAGAGAGAGCAGCCTCCTGGACACAGCACTGCATCTGCTCCACAACCTCGGATTCTCTTCCTGGCTATTTCTCTCAGGCAAAAATTACCCAGGCCCCCACCCCTCCAAACACCTCACATTCTCCGCTTTTATAGAGAAAGTGGGGTTATTTTTTTGCTGCTGGTGGTGATTTAGAGACGATGGTGCTAACACACCGATTGAGCGTTTTTCAATACCACGAGCGTGACGTGGGATTGTCAAAGCCTAGTGAGAACCAGGCTTGAGAGATCTCCCCTTTGCTCCATCAACAAGCTGGGAAACTTCACAGAACTGAGCCTGGATTCCCTGAATCACAGGGATGGAGGCCGGCGAGGGCTGGACTCCAGGGTCCCGAGAGCACAGCTGCTCTAGCAGAGAGAGCTGGGCATGATTTGCTGGAAAGCAAGGTGTGACCATCAAATCTGAACGAGAACCTAATCTACATGTAGGGGAGGACGAGACTTGCAGCAAAAGTCCTCCTTTTTTTCAGGAATACAAAAGATGAGGAATATTTTTTAAAACTAGCAGCCACATCAGCAAGGGAAAAAAAATTAGAACTGGCTGGGCCAGTGTAAAAAGAGAAAACATCAGAATTATTCATGTGAGATAGATGGTAAAAAGACATTGCTGAGCTCAAAGGCCTGTGCCACTCTTGTTTAAAGCAATCTTGCAACAATGCAGCAGAAGAGGAAAATTCTTTTTCTCAGTACAATTCTGGAAAAAGCTAATTACTGCGCTTCCACTTCATCAAAACTTGTATTACAGGAGCATCCTTGAGAAGGTGTCGTTTTTCATCCAGGTTGTACCCCAGCAACGCAAGACGGTGGGTGGCAGAGCCCACTGGTTGGGGGAGAATCCCATTAACGCTGTGTCACGGTTTAACCCAACCGGCAACTCAACCCCACAGAGCTGCTCGCTCCCCGCCGCTGGGGTGGGGGAGAGAATGAGAAGAGTAAAAGCGAGAAAACTCGTGGGTTGAGGTAAAGACAGTTTAATTGGTAAAGCAAAAGCCACGCGCACCAGCAGAGCACAACAAGGAATTCCCTCACTCCTTCCCATGGGCAGGCAGGTGTTCAGCCATCCCCAGGAAAGCAGGGCTCCATCACGTGTAACGGTGACTTGGGAAGACAAACGCCATCACTCCGAATGTCCCCCCCTTCCTCCCTCTTACCCCAGGTCTGTACGCCGAGTGTGACACCATACGGTGTGGGACACCCCTTGGGTCAGTTGGGGTCAGCTGTCCCAGCCGTGTCCCCTCCCAGCTCCTTGTGCCCCCCCAGCTACTCGCTGGTGGGCTGGGGTGAGGGGCAGAAAAGGCCTTGGCTCTGTGCAAGCCCTGCTCGGCAGGAATGAAAACATCCCAGTGTTATCAGCACTGTTCCCAGCACAAATCCAAAACACAGCCCCGTACCAGCTACTGTGGAGAAAATTAACTCTACCCCAGCCAAAACCAGCACACACGGATAGACTGACAAAACTCAATAACCAAATCCTGTCAGGCAGACACCAGCTGGGTTTTCTTCTTTATCAGCTTCTGTTTCTTCCTCTTAATACTCTCATATTCCCCTTACGTAACTACAGGGATTTGAGGTGGTTTAGAAGAGTGAAGATAGGGGGAGAAAAAACGATTAAAAATAGAAATGCGCCTACCTAAAGCATATTTGCAGCATCTACTTCCTAACCTCATCCTCGCTCCACCTCCACACGCTAAACCAGACTGGTTTTGTACCGTTTGTGCCCTGGCATCCTCTGGAACCGTTCGGACTGCGCGGAGGGAGCCCGGCGCGGATCCTGCCGTCACCGGGGCTGCGTTCGCACCCAGGAAGATGCTGCCAGCCGAGAGTCCCCCCACCTCCGGCCTGTTTAGGCTGCCGAATTACGGACCGCGCCTACCTAAGCCTTGCCGACGGCCGAGCGGCTCCCCGGCCCCGGCGGTCACGGCGCGGGGGACACGCGGGACGCGGCCACGCGGGGGCGCCGGGGCTCCCCGCGAGGGAGCGGAGCGGCCCGTGGGGCTCAGCCCCGAGGAGATGGGCTCGGATTTATCCCGTGAACTGAACGGAAAGAGTAGGCTTACTTTAGACGGTCTCAAGGACTGCTTTAAGCAGCGATAACCAAGCGTGAGAGGTTGGCTCGAAAGGGTTGCACGGCCCCAGTCTTCAACCTTGGAGCTGTTCAAAGTCCAAAAAGCAGATTCTGGGCGGGTTCTGACGCCACAGATGATGATGAGCAGTCGCTTCAAGGTTTCGAAGTCCACGGGAATAAATAGAGCGTGTTTCAGAAGGCAGGCTAATTCAAAGCATTTTAAAAAGAGATTGCAGTGAAAAAGGAACAGTCCGGTGCCTTTTTGAGATAACTGAGCTAAAGCTAGACAAACCTACGAGCAGACGCAACACCAAACCCATCACCAGCCTTTCTTCAGGAGGGGGAAGAAAGGCGAGCAGGCTCCCATGGAGCCGTGGCACCCCCTCTCCTGGGCAGGGGCCCCCGTTTCAGCAGCGCATTGCATTCCTCTTCCCCAAGGACAAAAGTGGCGATGGAAAAGGAGCAAAGCTGCCTGCAAAGCAGGTCAAGCATGCAATGAACGCAGAGGATCCTCTCAGGCAAGCCTCCCCCAGGGCCCCCCCTTTTTCTTTATAAAATAAGGAGGCAGAAGGGAGCAGTGGCCACTGACCACTCGTGCACTGACAGCTATCATAAAGAAGGAGTTTTCAGAGGAAGTTCTATGATCAGGCTGTGTGGTGGCAGGTATTTTTTCAAAACTGCTGAAAAATAAAGGCAGGTGGCAGCCAGGCTAAAGCCTTTCAGCCCATTCAATCATGCAATTATCAGTTTAAACAGTACAGTTCTCTTTGACAGTTCAGCACTTGATTTTTAAATGCGTAATCCAGAAGACAGTTTATACATTTAATAAAAATTAGGAAAAACCCTAACCCCTCCAAAAAAAATAGTTGTGTTTGGGGGAAATCTGATAAGGAAGATGTATACAGAAGTCCAAACAGCAAAGGTTTAGTTTGATTTATACAATCCTACGCAATGATACAAGTATGTGTAAAAGGGACAGTCTTCTCCTCGGAAGCGTTTCATCTGGGATGCTCACCCCTAATCACGCTGCTCCTCCTCCAACACCAGTCCCGGGGCTGCACAGTCTGGCACGATGCAACCGTTGGCAAGGTCAGCAAAACCGATCTGATGGTGGTTGGGAGCTAGCGGAACACATCCACCCCCCAATTATTTCCAGCTGATGTTTTGCAAACCACAACCAAAGTCTCGACAGCTTCACAGCAGTGTGAGGAACAGGCCAACAGGATAACCACTGATCCCGAGTCTCGTGTACCGTAACCCCGTAAGGTGCTGTTTTAAACACAGAAATGTTGTCCAGAAGGGACCTCGCTCTCCCCACTGAAGCAGCACTAGCGCCAGTGCCAGCTCAGCTCTGGCTTTTTTCTAGTCCAGTCCTGAAAACTTCCAAGACTAGATATTCTGCAGCCTCACTAGTTAACCTGTTCCAGTGCTACAGTGCCCTCCTACTCTAAAAGCTAATACGTCTAACCCGGTTTTGTGTTTCCCATATGTTGGCTAATTATGTGTATATAATATTTAGGTACTATTAGTGATTAATGTTTTATACCCTAGCAGAAATCAGTTTAATCTTCATCCAAAAGCAGTTCTGTTCACCATAGAGTAATTAAGAGATCAGGAGCTGTAGTTCAACCCATCTTGAAGAATAAAGCTTTTAAGCCACAGCACAGGTTTTAAAAGGCTAAAACACGCAGCACTGCTTAATTTAAAACCAAAAGTGTTGTTTCAGCCCTTTTTTCCTGTATATATGCCAAGGAACTCTGGTCCCTTGCTCAAGAGAGCAGCTTGCCTTTATTCTCATCCAAAAGGAGCACAGCCAAATGAATTAGAGCACCAAAATAACTTTTTTAAAAACCACAGCAGGCTGACTCATGAATGCTTACTCTGCAGGGCTTTTTTAGCGTATCCACGGGTACTGAGAGATTTCTATTAACACTTTACCTGTTTCCAACCTTCTCCTGGAACTTGCAGAGAACTAATACTCCGTGTAGCGATCGCTGCAGCATGCAGAAGGCACCCGACGCATTCTACGAGACTACAAAAAACATTCCTTTAACCTATGCAAAAACCCCTAAAACATACCTTGTGTGTCCATGAGTACTCAGCATACAGATTAAAAAAAAGCAGCAATTAAAGAGTAAATGATAAACAAGCGTGTGAGAGCTGCATCAGGAAGTGGTGAGAGTGGAGCCACACCTTCAATTAATTGAATTTGGAGCAGCACTTAATTTGAAATTCAAAAATTGTGATTTGATCATGCTTGCCTCTTCTTACAGATCTTTTTTCCAGAATGAACAAGTGCATTTATCCTTCAGCCCCCTCCTGCTCCTCAGGTCCCAGCTCCTCCAACAGCAGGAACTGCGCTCCAGGATTACTAAGGAAATGAAGGGGTGAGAGGGGGAAAAACAGAGGAAGGTGTTTATTGAACTATGAAAAAAGACCCAAAATAAACCTAGCGCTTGCGTAACAGTTTTGGGTTTGTATTGTACATGAGGAAATCCTTTGCCTGTAAGAGTCAGGCTGAATTTCTAAACTGCTAGAGCAAAGACTTTGTCCCAGGCTCTTAACACGCAATTAGTTTATGAAAATGACTTTCAGTGTTTACTACTATAAAAAAGAAAAAATAAATCCCTCACGCGGAATGTGGAAGCATGGATCAGCAGGTGCCAGTAACTCTTGGAAATCTTTTCTCTACTGACATTTCCAGCTGGACTTTTGATACTAACCAGACCAAAACACAGGCTGATGAAATGTCAAAGCTTTCACCAGCAATACGTACACTCGCCGCCTTTTTCCCAAGGCAGAATTTACTGTTACCATCCAGACACGGGGAAGAACAGGGGAACTGACTCTTGTGTGTCTTCACTTGCCCGCACATCAAGTATCCTTCCAGGGTATTGTCAGGAGATCTAAAATAGTAAACGCCGCCCGAGCAGTCGCAGCAGGGAGACGGAACACGTATGCAAGTGTCAGCAGCTGGAAACAATCTGACATGAGCACAGCCAAGGAACTCAGGCGCTGACTTACCTTGGAGAAAGCATCCATCCAGACAGGCAGCACTCCCCATCAGTCACTGGCGGAGCGGGGGCCGCTGCAGCCGCCACCCCCCTCACCGCGGCTCTGCGGAAGGGGGACACCAGGGCAGCGGAGCCATCGGGGAGCGCTGGCCCGGAGGCGATGGCAGAGGGGGCCGTGGGAGCAGAGACAGGATTGGAACAGGCAGAGGAAAGGGGTAGGAAGAGCGTGAAGGGGAAAAAACCTGGCAAAGCCCTACACTTCAACTCCATCTCATTTTTCCTTTCAAAAAACAATATTATGGAATGTCTTCCTGTGTAGGACTGTAATGTGGTCTGGTTTTGACCTCATGACCCCTCAGTTCAGAAGGACAGGCCTCCACAAATGAAGGGTGGCAATACTTCAGTCTGATATACAAATTCAGATAAATGGCCAAATAACAGGACATCAGGAAATGTGGCTTAAGTAAAACGCAACGCAGAAAGCTCAACCCCCCCATCTGTCCAACGACAACAGGATTCTACCAACTGCATCCAAATTCTGAGAAACAGAAGAAGAAAAGGGGAAGTTCTTAAAGTGGTTTGTAGAAAAGCGTCAAGTTCCATTCGCGACTGCCTTCTGACAAGTCAAATCCCGATGTTAGCCCTCCTCACTAACCACCGGGTTTAACTATCCTGCTTAAAAAAAAATATTACTGAATACCACAATATGGGATTTCCAGCTACTCCTACTTCCTGTTTCACGGAATTTACCAGTCTTTGTAATGAAGAAGGAAACATCAACACTGATCTCCGAAACAAGTACAAATCCTAATTATGCTCATGTCTCTGCAGCCAGCATCATCACAGTTTGAAGGGAGTTTTGCTCAGGTGAACTTTAATCAACCAGCTACCAATACATCAGACATTAATTATTTTTACTTGAAGTTTTCTTTCTCCTCTTGAATCTTCCAAACATGCTTTTAGCTGGTTAGTACCGCTAAACGGTACTAATGGCGGCCATTCTCCACCAGAGTAACTTTTTTTTGTTCCCAACGTGATATTCTCTCAGTGAAATCATCAGCCAGTCACAGCGTAATTAGGGGGGAAAGTGCAAAAACTGGAGTGACTTTCAGCATTTTCCATCCCTTCTACTAATAACTGCTTGCATTTGTGTACAGAAACTGAGCAAGCGAGCTGCCTGCTCCCCCCCAGAGCGGGAGATGAGTCACACCAATTAAAGTAACAAGGAAACCAGAAAATAGGGCAAAGTCATTGCTCCTGAAGGAATGGTGTCAATTAAGGCACAAAGTTCTATGTACAAAAACATTTACAGAGAACGGCAAGCGAAAGGAATTTAAAGTGAAGTGCTCTTTACAGCAAAGGATTTTAAGTGATCAAAGCAAAAAGTTCCCAATATACTAAAAAAAGACACTGGAGATGCACTTATTTTTAGTATGCACTTCTTCCTGTAAGAGATCAAACTGCAGAAGACTGAGCGCTCTCCAGAAACCATTTGGAACCCAACCTACAGGACAAGTCCCAGTTTTTGCTGAAGAAAAAAAAGCAACCGCTCAAGCCTTTCAGAACAGGGATGAAGTAATGCGTGCTGAAATGCAGCACCTTCTTTACAAGTCAGAGAATTCAGCAGCCTTCCAGCAGAAAAGCCCCAAGAAGTACGTCTAGGACTAGGCCTCCAGGTAAGTTGGACATCTGCAAAATTTCTGTACCCTCCCTTAGAAGCAAGCAGTGTAACACACACAAAAATATCCTCTGTGTTGTCGCAGAGTCTACCCTGTGCCCAAGGAATTTAAAGTATCTTCAACAATATGAATGTTAAGACATTAAAACAACAGCCAGGTACATCTTCTGAAGATATGCCCCTTAAGTTTCAAGCACAAGCCTTAAAAGGCGCAAAATTTGCATTTCTGTTTTGAACAAAATAATCGGGATTCAGATTATGAAACAAATTAGTAGCAAGGAAATATTTTCACAGAAGTTAACGTAAAACACATACCGCTGTTTTTCAGAAGGGAAGCTTGGGCAATACACGTAGTACTAAATTTCAAGTTATTTCCTTTAATATTTAGAAAACTGGTTTTATTCTTAGTTTTTCAGAAAATGATCTTAAGTATTAGCACCTACATTGTAAATGACTCAGATTTACACTTGAAAAAAAATCCACACTCGATCAATTAAGTTATCCTATAGTCTTCCATTTTTGAATATTTCAGTAGAGCACCAAGAGGGAAAGAGAGCAACATGTCAGTAATAAGCAAGCTCTGTTCTCAGCTGCATGACATCAATGACCAGGCACCTCCCTGGGACAGAACTCAAAGGTCAGAGTTTTCCAGCACACTCCAATTCACCTCAGTTTTAGCGATTTCAGGTGGAAATTTCTATGCAAGTTTATAAAACCCATCCAGCTACATGTTAGTTTATTAAAGCACAGTTGACCTGAGATGCAATTAGGATTTGACATTTTTCCATACTTAGTTCACAAGTTTATTATGAAAAACTCTGCAGCTCTGTCCTGCAGTAACATTGTTTTACAGAAAAAAAAACAGTTCTGTTCAAAGTAATTCACTATCCTTGGACAATTACAAGGGACAATATGGTAGGGCAAAGAGTGGAAAAGGGAACTGAGTGCAGACAAAAAAAAAATCAATACAATTAAATTAAACAGTATTCCCTGAAAATAAAACGAACAAACAGTTTCAGAACAAATATGAGGCCTTGGTACTTATTTCAAAAATGTTCTTTAAGCTTCAATGATTGTTTGCTGCTACCCTTATCTACAGTCATGCTGAATAAAGCTATAGCTAAATGGAAAGTTAAATGTATTCACGAGGTGTTAATGTCTACATCTTATTATTTGCAGTCTCTCAGAGAAAGCAAAAGTAACTACAAATAGCGCTATGCCAGAAACTGGTTTCTTGACCAACAATGTTGCTTCAGCATGCAATGAACTGGTTCATTCTAAAGTGGTCACAGTTGTTGACGACAAGAGGCTTTGTATTTGAATATGGCACGTCTTTTGGTCCATGTGAAAACAAGTTTGAATGTTAAATATTTTCTGACACTTTGGAGTTACTGTTGCTCTTCCCATTTTCTTTAGGTCAACATATGGTTCATGGCAATACTGTACAGGTCTAAAATCTCTTTACAGGAAGTAGTCTGGGGTGCGACGAGTAACATGCGGTTCACCTCTACGTGGTGCTGGATCAAACTGCAAACTGAAAAGCAGAGATATTAATGAAACCGCAGGAGTTCAGGTATGCTTTATATGTGAATTACAGTAGCAGTGGTCTTAACACAGCTAAGTCTTTTCAAGTTTTTTTCAACCAATTAAAGTCTTCTAGAACAGGTGTTCCACTTCTTCCACTCCTTCAATTAGTATGTATTTATAATCCCCATGTTTTAAACTCCTCTTACGATTACTACTGTGGACTGGAGAGAAACGAATCTCAGCTTAAAGCCTCATAAATTGGTCAAACATTAGCATACGTTTAGAAAGTTCAAGTCTCCAGTAATTTTCAAAGGGGGCAACTTCCACAATGCTTTTTGCCTCATTTACTAGTAAAGTTGCTGCTGAGGTAGTTCATTAGAAACCTCACAAAAAAGCCGACATTCTAACATCTGAAGAAATCAAAGATTCCACAAGTCTCTTCCCCTAATTGGTAGGAAGGCATTACCTCAGACGTGACAGTGTACTACTCTCAAATCACATCTCTCTATAGTATTTCATTAAACTCCAGTTATTCAAAATGAAAACCAGGAGTCTCGCTGTAATCTGACAGACAAGGCGTCAACAAGAACTGTTCCCAACATTTGACTCCAAGACTTCAGATGCGACTAACCCAACAATTCCACATTCACTTCACCTCCCAAAAAGCCTATAGGGAAAAACCCCTACCTTAACACAATAATTAAGTGGTATCTTGCTACAGCAACTATCTTAAAATCACGAGCAATGTAAATGTCACTTTTAAACATACTTACAAGGAGTATTTTAGAGTATCATCAAGTTCCATAATTGCAGCCTGGTTGCCACAACGGTAACAATAATTTGGAGCACTGAAAATTGTTACTACGTTCCGATCATGGCACCAGTTATACCCCTGGAGAGGAAAAGACAAAAAAATTATGACAGCCAAGTTCATTTGTTGTACCCCATACAAATATCTGACTATTAAACTGAATTTTTAACGCACAAAACCCTAAGTGGCATTCGTAGTGTCATTTTAAATAAGATTAAGGCTGTATAGAGAAAAATGGTAAAAAGGAATTTTGGCCTTCCTATGTTGCTTCTTACTAGTAAGCGTGAGCTAAACATATTTAAAAAAATTAATCAGCAAAAATTTTCCATTGCGTTAGCATTAAAAAACTAGTGACAGCAATTCTGAAGTACACAATCTATTCTGAATCTTCAGCTGCAATCACCAAAACCAGAATCCAGACATACATTTAAAAATCTTACCTGCCAGGGACAATTAGAGACTAAGCACAAAAACACACCTCCAAGGTAAAAAGGAAAAATACATTTTTTTTTTCAACGCACATAGATTTGTGTGCATTTTCTTATCAAGGGACTCAGCATTTATGTTTAAGAACCTTTTTATCTACACAGAAATGCAATACCACATCTACTACTGAAGTCTATTTTGGGAGGTTACTGTAGATTTTCAGAAAAAAGGCCAAAATAAAGGTTACTCCACTGTCAAACTAAGAAATTCCTTTAGTAGCACAGGAATACTGTCAAAACAGAGTTTCTGGAGGACTCCCAGCTGGATCATCAGTTGTCAGAGCGGCACACGCACATCTCTGACACGCAGAGTACGGTATTAATGCGCCGACTATGCAATCAGGAGTTTAGACGCACAGGCCATCCTGCTTACCTCCATTACCAACTGATGAGCTCTTGAAACCAACGTAAGGCCATTAGCATGGTTAAAGGTTTCCGAAATATCCTGTCCAAATGTATAGCCTGCACCTCGAGGAGAAATTCCCCAGCCACCACGATCATCTGGATCCGACCATAGCAAGTCGCACATTGGACCCTGTAAGACATACAGAAGATGTTTCAGAAATGGAGACCCCACAGAAAACCTACGCACATGCACAAACCACCCCTGCACAACTTGTTGCGGCATCTTTTTAAGACTTAAGAAAAATGCCTATCAACTACAACAGCTAGTGCAGTTAACACTTGAAATACTATCAAGAAGTTAATCTGAATGAAGAATTTTCATAGTAGTTCTCACCTCCGAGATCATTAAGTGGTACCTGTCGAGATTCTAAGCACACTAAAACGTTTCTTTCTTTAGGCAAGAACATGCCCCTTACTCTTCCTTCAAAAAACTAGAACAGGAAGACAGGTACTTCCATATTGCTAAGTTGTTCTGAATTTCATTTTCGGCCTGTGTAAATACCCAATACATGCTGAATCATGAATCCCACCATGAGTTTAGAAAATTATTTTTCAGTACCTCGTGGGGAACTTCCTGCAAACGATCAAGTGCTCTGATGTGATCCAGTGTATCTATCGATGGAGAGAGGCCACCATGTAGACAGAAAATCTGCAAGAGTGAGATAATATATGAAGTTTATCTCATTCATTTACATTAATTCTATCAGTGCAGTTATAATTGTTTACTGTAAAAGATTAGGAGAAAGTCTGCAAGGGATTCCTTCAAAGCTGAGAGCTGACAGAACACAGCATTAATAGCTCCCTTTACAACCAGTAACATTTGACTGTGTAAAATTTCAACATACCTGGCCATCCACCAAGGCAGTTAGAGGCAGGTAATCAAAAAGGTCTGTAAAGTATTTCCAAACATTTGCATTTCCATATTTTCTTAAACATTCATCATAGAAACCATATACTTGTGTGATTTGCCTGCTTTCATGGTTCCCTCGAAGAATTGTGATACGTTCACGGTAACGGACCTAAACATAACAGTTTACTTTAGAGGCATCAGAATACATACATCTTCCCAAAAAACAGAATTTGCAACCCTCACCCCCCATCAGATGTCAATAAAGCAATAAAAACCAAACCCTTTTTAAGATGAAAACTCAATTATAACCTTTGAGAAAAGAAGGGATAATTCATTCAAATCTGCAGCTGCCAAATACTTTTGAGATTAATTACAGATTTTATTCATTGTTACTAGTGGACTTCACTACACCTGTGCATTAAGCTGATCTCTCCAAGCAAATTCTTAAAAAAGATTGCTATGTGGGCAAGTAAAAAAATAAATACAGCACTCATTTTAGAAAAAATTTAGGCTTGCACCTGAACGTTTTGTTTGGTTTTGGTTTGGTTTTTTTTTTTTCTTTTTCCTTCTAGAAGTATCTTAGAAAACTAAGACAGCCAACATTTCAGGTTTTGTACCTATAACACCAATGTAGTGCAAACTGTAATAGATACTAAGTGTAGTCAGGACAGTAATTATATATGTTTTACACAAAATTGTACAGCTGAGAAGAAAGATTACCTTAAGAGCTACAAGCAATGTGACTGTTTCGACTGAATAATAGCCTCTGTCAACATAGTCCCCCATAAACAAATAGTTTGTGTCTGGCGATTTGCCTCCAATTCTGAAAAGTTCCATGAGGTCGTGAAATTGTCCGTGGACATCTCCACACACTGTGACTGGACATCGCACTTCTTGTACATTAGATTCTTTTGTCAAAATTTCTTTAGCCTGTAAAACAAAACACAAAGAAATTGTGAGTTTGTCTACAGTCATTTTATTCAAAGTATGCTCTACCACTTCCAGCTCTCTACTACCTGCCCTCTTTACCAACTCTTGTCCCTTCCTTGTCTGCAGCTCTTGGAATAAGAGTTTATCTTCATTTAAAACAAAATTTTGCTTTATGCAACCCTGTATTAGTAGCAGAATTTTGTTCTGGTTCCCGCCCCACCCCCCTCCTCAAAGAGGGTATTTTAGAATTAATTTCCAGCAGGGAGGCGGGGGGACAAGAAAAACCACAAACAAACCTCAGACTTTCTACAAAAATAGTTCCATGAAGCATAAACCAATGATCATCACTGCTAGAACTGAAGAAGTTCATGATTATTTGGAAAACTTAAATCAAAAATCATGCCAGTGTCTTATCTCCAACCCTCCACAAGCCTGAACTCAGACATGGCCAAAACCGAGACTCTCCCTCGGGGAGGTGAACACAGCCGTATCAGCTAGCAAAACCTCCCCGAGCTCTGTACTTCAGACATCCTGCTTCAGAAGACAGTTTGCCACCTATCTGTACATACATCTTGGAATGCAAAGGCAGAGCGTCCTACACGAAGCAGAAGGGAGGACGTAACTAACATCCAGCGGTACCAGCAACTGCACAGCAGGAGGTTTACTTGCACCAGCTTTCTGGACAAGTTTTGTGTTTAAGTACACAGGAGTAATACCAAATTGTGTCTTTATAAACCGAAGTAGTGAAACACCTTTGTCGTCACCATTTTTTCCACAAAACCGTGTACATAAAAGCTGCAGACAAAGGCAATTCGTATCAAGAAGCAGAAGCTAAATATAGCATCCGAAAGGTAACTTTGAAATAATGCAAGAATTCCTTAACCGTACCATCACACTGCCTGTTGTTACAGTCTGTTCTCAGAAGTCAAACACATGCCACAATAATTTTCTAAATCAGGAGGATTAGAAATATAAATAGTAACAAGTTTACAAGTTACCATCTACAAAGATTTCCATGCCTTTCAAGCGCCAATGTTCCTGTTCAAAAAGGATCCCTTTTTTTACCTCATTACCAGAAAAACAAGAGAATATATAAAAACTGTATTCTATTTTATATACTAAGATGTCTACAAGACTGGCAGAAACAGCACCAAATATCACCTATGCACAGGCCACACTGAATCCAAAATATTCTGAAGCATACGCCAATGAGACACAGATGGAAGGGCAACACCGCATTCATTTTAGGGTCACTTAACTTTATCAAACCTGACAACTAAAGCAGCATACTCATTTTTGGGGGGCTTCTGCTAAGCAAAGAAGTGTATTGAGACACTAGAAGAAAATTCATCATAATCTGAAGAGTGTTAGATTTTAGAAGGTTAGGAAAGAAACATTTGAAGTTAAAATCTAAACAGTACATTAAATACTAGGTATTGGCACGAGCCAAGCTATTAAGAAACATGCCGCTGCGTCCAAGTTTCCACCCTACTCATGAAGCCATCAGCTGGACCCCAAAAGCGGTCTCACTGTTCCGGCATGTCGTCCAGGCTCACCACCACGGTCACCACTTCAAACAAGAAAAGCGCCAGCAACACATAGTTTAATGATGGAGATGCATGAAATTCAACATTTCATTCAACACTGGAAAGAAATTCAAAAATGCAATCAGGGTTAAGCACCCTGCACAGCACAGAGCTTTAGATATTACAGCATGAGTGGCAGACATATTTACATCAAAAGTCAATCTCATATGACAGTTTCCACTCATGCTGTGCCTACTACTAAAGAAAGGTCATTGCTGGCTTGTGGTGGATGCTAAAAGTGTACATTTATTTTAAGATAGCCTGACTTAAGTTCATTTTAATGCAGTGACACTCACCGGATGTTTTGAAGGTGTTTTTACAGCCTTAGCCTCTTCTAATACGCTATTATACTCAGAAGCATTAACCATCTTAATTCTCCTTTTGACAGAGAACGTTGCAGATACTTATAGTGCTTCAATATAAAAACCCTTCACTTTAAAATGTTTTCTACTGCCTTATTTTCTTAACACACTGGAAACATTGCACAAAGAATGCAGCATTCATTTTTAATCAAAGGTATGCAACGTTTATGCTGACCGAGATTAAAATGGCATAGGTCTCAGCAACGGAGCTGTTGCTTCCTCAGTTCTTGAAATATTAAATCACTCAGATATGCATATGACCAAACACGTAGATAAAAGTCAGACAGCTACTCTGATGGAAAGAGACTGTTCCAGGTCAACTTGCAAAACAGCAATCTCTATTTAAATCCTGCAATGAAGGAATGCTGGTGCAGGGATTTCATTATTTCCATGTTCTGAATCTAGTTTCATGAAATACTGCCTCATGAACTGCTTAGCCCATTTACAATCTTATGTTCCATAGTATTAACAGCGGCATACACTGAAGCGCTTAGGCAGTAGACTTGCCTCTACAAAAGAGCTTCAGCAGGGCTGAGAGTGGAAAAAAAACAACACCCTGAAAACAAGCCACCAACAAGCACACCACTGACCATACCCCAAATTTCCACATTAAATTAATTCCTATAAAAGGGTAAAGCAAAAGTTGTTTTCATATACTGTAACATAACAAAAACACAAGCTGGTAAGACAACACTACACGCAATATTACAATTTCACAATTCAAGTTTCACAGATGTTAAGCTATCACTAAAATTACTGAAGTATCTGTGACCCTGACTTCGTAGTGGAGCAACACACACCCCTGTGCAGCCTCATCTGGTTCCACTCCCTCTTTATTGATCCTTTCCCCAAGATCCATGACGCTACTTGCTCAGCCGCACCATGCAACTCCCTCCCTGTCCATCCCCATCCATCCTCCCCCCAACACACTCGGCCTCCCACCCACAGCTCTCCTGCGCTTCCTCAGGGCGAGGAAGCAGCAGAGCATTTCAGCAGCCTTCAACACAGGACAGAGCAGTCCTTGGTCGAACCACCCGATGAGGGAGAACTAGGGAAGAGAGACACACCTGAGTCCTTGTACTTCAAAAACCCAGTGACCTGTTGCCAAGAAGGGGAATAGTACAATACCTTTGCAGTGTTGTGACACCAACATTTTGAAACATCCAGGTTTCATTGCCTGTCACTAGGATAAAGAGTTATGCAATTCTGAAACAGATTTTTCTTGAACACTTATTAGTGCTTTTACTTCTCAGTCTTTTCAGTTCTGCACAATTCTTAATATTAAGACGGCCCTGGACTTCTATATGCCTTCAGTCCTCTAAGTACTCCACACCACACAAAGTTTAACTTGTGATGGTATTCTACAATTTAAAAAAAAAAAAGATCAATAAACTTCGGCAAAAACTTGATGTCAACAGCATACTAAATCACAATTAGAAGATCCTACCTCCAAACCAGCTTCATTATTTTTTTCAGCACTACACACTGATTTCAAAACCAAGTGCAAACAGATACAAATCAAGACTGAGAAGAACCCATTATTTCAAGTTGTTAAATGCCAATTTTACAGCCAAGCACCAATAAAGTCTGACACAGAAAAAACACGTAGCTAATAGCAAGACAGTTACGTAAGGAGAACTAAGTAAAATGCTGTCACAAACAACAATTACCAAGGTGGAAAGTCACTATTTTACTTAAAGTAATCTCAAAGTTCAAACAACAAGCCCATATCAAATACACGTCAGCTTAGTCATAGTGAATGGAATTCATTCCTACTTGATATCCAATACTGGCTTACTCAGCCATTTCTCTGGAAAGAGGCAATTTGTACAGTCCCAAAACAGAACAAGAATAAAACCAGTATTGGTTTAAACACACAAGAAAACAACACATATTCACTTTATTGTAAAGCAAGTAGTACAGCTTAAAAACACAACCTAGTATTTAAAAATTAAAACATTCCTGGACTGCTGAGCATCTTCTAAACGGCCAGGCAAACAGTAAAGCACTGTTTTGTTGCCTTTGTTTACAAGGCACATCTTTTATACAAAACACTGTTTTTAAAATACAAAGATCAGCTTCATTGTTTTAAGACAATGCAAGATCCAAGTGTGAACTGCATTTTATAATGAACAGCCAGGGATAAGAATTAAAAAACCTGTGTGACCATTAAAGCTACTACCATATAATTTTCAGATCTTCACAATTTTATTTAATGAGATGCAGTGGTATCTCCTATTTCCCCTATTCCCTGCATCTATTTTTATCCTATATGCCATAGATTAAGGCTCAGAGTAAAGTGACATAAAAGCTATAATCCATCCACACTCTCTCTCAACTCACTGTACACTGAGGACAAATGAGTTTCCCTCATGAGCACAGCATACCATCAACCTTGCCTCAGAGAATTCATTTCAAGTGGCCCATTTCTGAAAAATCCTCTGAATTCACCTGTACCTAAGTTCCTCTGTGTTTCCAGAACATATCAGTTACTTCAATTGCTCCTACCCCTTCTTAGATCCATACATTCTAGCAGGAGCTCTGACAGCTCAAACCAAGTATCTACCCTGAAAAACTCTGGGGGCACATTGGGGGAAAAAAATGCAGTAAGCTTTACTGGGCCTTTGCAGAACTGTAGAACAATGCTTGAAACTGCTGCATAGCAGCAAACCAGTGCTATAAAGCACTTATCAAAAGATTACCCCTAACTCAGTAAAAGAAATACAATCATTATTTTAATTAGACAACATAGCTCCGAAGTCATGGTTGCAGATGGTACTGTGTCATTCTTGGCAGACCAGAATTCACACCTGCAACCCACCATGCTGTCTAGTAGAGTGTGTGTGTTGACAAGCATCCATCGTAACCAAGAAAAAAATAGGTATTTGTAGTTACCATAAAGATATTTTGATGAGATCGAAGTCTTCAACCACACCCGTAATTTCCTGTCATCACGATGCACAGGATGTGACTAAAGGCACAATGATCAGCTAATTGGGATGAATACTGGTTTTAGCTGGCCAAATACTGTGGCCTGGAAGAGATTCCAGTTCCAAGCAAAGTCACCCATTACAGTCAGCAAGTCTTCCACAGAGTGAATGCATTTGTTTCCTTCAACTTAAGGGTTTCCCCCCACCCCTTACTTGCAGAGAAAAGAGAACATGTTCAGAGAAAAGGTGGGTTCGCCATTTTTAGAGCCAAAGGCATTTCCATTCACTGTCTGACTTTTTAAACAAAACTAGAGAAATGAGGCCTCCAATATCACCCTTCCGTGAAGAAGGTCCAACAGCAGTTAGATTACATATGACACAAATGGGAAACTGATTTATGCCGAACTTCGGAATCCACTAAGGAGTTCAATGTGAACGTGTTAAGTAGGAACAAAATTAAAACACAAAGCTCCCCAGTGACGTGTAATTATTTAGTATTCCAGAGTAAGTAAAACCAGGATATCCATCCACATAGAAGAAGCCACAGCAGCAAAATACTCTTTTCCCAGGACTGAAATAGAAGATAACCGATCTGCTTTCTCTCTGGTTTTTTGACTAGCACCTATACCTCTGTTTCTAACCTCTTTCACTACCAGGGATACTGAAGGTTTAGAACTCAGAGGACAACAATGCCTGGTCAAAGAGTCATAGCGCAGCTCCCGAGAACACGTGTGTCACAACATGGTCATCACATTTGTAGCCCTTAATTTTCTTGGGATAGGGCAAATAGAACTAACAAATTAACTCAAAAGTTTTAGTTTTAATTTGAAGTGCGCAAAATGAAAGTTTAGTAGCTTATGTATCGATGATTATTTGTCAGTGAACAAGAACAAGGAATTAACTAACCAAAAAAGCACAAAGCTGATTGGATTTCATATTTCACAACACACAGCAAAGTACCCTTCTTCACTGCTCCACAACTCAGCAACAACCGCTCCCTTACTCTTTTAGCAATTCCTGTTTGGTTAGAAGAGAGTCCAGTTAACACAAGCTGTTAGCCAACCAAAAGATCAATCCTAACGCCAGTACTGCATATAAGATGAGACAACCACCTTCCTTTTTCTCCTGCAAGTTCTAGCAGCTCTACCAAGAAAGCATACAGGCAGTAAAATTTTGCCAAATAACCCTCTATTCCTTTGTATTACAAAGCAATGACCGACAACACTTGCAGCCTTGATCGTCCCCTCAACACTTCAATCTGGAAAAATCATTAGCAGTCTTACATACTCAGCGTAACTGAAAGGAGTGTTCTTTGCAGATTTGGGAGAAGGAAAGGGGAACTGCTATTTAAGTTTCAGTAGTGGACAAGACCAAATGGAAGGAGGACAAGAAGGGGCTCCTCTGAAAGGACTCAGCATCATTATTTTGCTTCATACAGAAGATCTTAGTGTCTTTAATTTTGAATTAAAAGAAATTAAAACAAAGGCTAGAGATATCTTTTTAAAAAAAAAATAACATAGGAGGCCAAATAGCTCAGGAAATCTAGTCGCCTTCCGCTCTACATGGGAATTCCAAGAAACAAAGCAACAGTAGTAATGCACAAAGTTGACCACTTACTCAAAGATGGTCTTCAGTGCCATCTGTGGAACAAGCTGCATTCATTGTGTATCATTCAAGTTGTTAAAAAAAAAAAAACGAAACAGGCTAAAACTATTCCCAAACTAGTCATGCCTGACATCCGAAAGTCCAGCTTTATGTAACAAACACAAAAGGGTTTCAACTCTCTTGCTCAGCTAACTCCAACCACAGCTAGGCACAGTCATGTTAAAGGTTCAGTCAGGATACCAGTCGGAGGATGGGGCAGACACGTGTGTCAAAACTCAGTAAGTGCACCTCAAAATCACCTAGCAAGCATGTAACACCTATATTGGAAGGTATTTTCAATATACCTAGCAGAAATATTGGAGGCCTGACTACTGAGCAACTGAGCTCCAGTATTTATTCTTTAGCCAGGAATAAACTGTTTTTTCCAGCTTCACATACTATCTAAAGAAGAGGAACCAAGGGGAACAACTGTGTTACTGAATATAGGTGTAGTGTTTAAGGGTCCCTAAGCGAGGATGGAAATTTAATCACTGCTCCTTTGATGCAGCCTTTTGTACAAGGCCTTCTTAACTCATGCCAGACACAGCCAGACAGGTTAGGCTATTACACTGTTTAAGGCAACCCAGATGACTAACTGAGAATGGCTAGGGAGCAATCACAGAGCAGCACTGTCATCAGATCTGAGGAGGCAACAGCCTCACCGCAGGTAGATTTGGAAGAGGACATCAATCTCTATCCCCATCCACGTCCTGAGCCTTAAATTGGTAGAAATCAAGTAGGAACTTGCTCTGACTTACAAGTGCTTACTTCTGTTATCTTAAGCTATGCCCAAAATAGCTTCTAAACCAACATAAAAATCTTTCACTCCTATTTGATCACAACTAATGTTATAATTAAAAACAAACAAAAAAACTACCCAACTGCCAGCACAACTCAATTTTACAGAATTTCCTAGAATTGGAAAAAATTAAAAAGTTGCTGCTGCTACAAGAATTGGCACATCCAAGACTAAATTCTCATACGCATATCAGAACATTTTAAGTATAATCAGGACTAGGTGAGAAGGCTGGCACGGTTGACGTTTCAAATGCCTTCTGTGTAAAGAGACAATTTCCATTTTACATTACCAACCATCACAAAAAGAAAACCAACCCACAGAACACCAGGAGCGAAAGGATCTTTTTTTGTGGAAGTGTTCCAGAACAATCTAAAACACAGTTATTAAAATGTCACAAAAAGCTTTTCACAATACACCTGTAACTCTTCAGAGATGGAAGGTATAACTATATGCGCCCATCAATGGCTTGATCCCCAGGTACGTTCAACAAAGCAGGAGCAAAGGAGTCCTCCTAAACCACCTTCTGGTCTCCCACAGCCCCTGCAACAACTGAAGAGGGGCCCTCCCGCCACTGGCAGTAGTTTAAGGGTTTCCTTGTTAGTGAATCCAGAAGCCAATGCAGCAGCAAGGAGGAACTGAAACGCTGTGCCTTCCAGATCCACATTCTCTTTCTGCGAGGGGTAGGGATGGAGGGACACAGAACTTGTCCAATACACAGCCCACTGCACGGAAACTCTCATTAGCTGGGAATTCTGTTGGGACAGCTTTTTCACTTGATTTACAGCAAGTTCAGACAGGAGCGATCATTTTTACAATCATCCTAGTTTGAAGATTAGTTCTATGTGAAGGTTACATGTAAAGATAGGGGAACACAAAAGCTAGCGAATGGAAAAGCCCTTACAAACGGGGCTGGGGACAGTTTAAAACATTCACTTCTGGGCAAAAATAACCAGCTAAGATAACTCTCCAACAGCAGAGGAGGCAGAAGGGAACACGTGCCTGCCTCTGCCTGAAAAAGAAGCAGGACAGACATCTCAGGGCAGTAACAGCTTAAAACACAGGAGTGAGATTCACAAAACTTGCCAGTCCTATGCATTAGAGGAATTGAACTTTGATTGTGGGAGGTGGGGTTGACCCAAAAGAAAGCTTCATCAGTACCATACTGCCCACCCAGAATTAAGGCACTTAACGTAAGCCGAACGAGTTCAAGCAGCTCACGCAGCTGCAGTGGGTACATGCATGCTTGGTTAGTTTTCATCTGCAGTCAGTCTCAGAAAATCTAACTTGGAAGATCTGGTGTTAAACAAAGGTGGAAGTTCTGCAACAGGGAAAAAAGAATAAGAAAAATACACCATTAACAAGGTACATACCAGAGAACAGTATGGCCCAGAAACATATTTATACTATGAAAATTAGCACTGGTGACAAATCAAAAAGCAAATGTAACCAAGATCATTGTTAGAGATCAAAAGCTGAAGGAGACAAGGCTCGAATTAGGGTTTCTTGAATGCTTTTACCAGTATCAGCCCTTCACTTAGTTTAAAAAATTGCGGATAGCAGCACCATCTATTCAGACATATTTTACTAGTAATTCAAGTACATGGGGATAGAACCTTGAACACTCTAAACAGCATATATGACCGCATTGCCTTCTTTTTCTAAAAACTGGATGCCATGTTCAAACCCACTTAATTACAGACTGGTATTTCCAGGGGAGAAACTCCGATACCTCTCCCTCCACCTGCACTAGACACCTTCTGAAACAACCAATGGAGACTCTATCCACAAATTCAACTCATTCCTTTGTGCATTTTTAGACTGTCAACCCACCTTCCTAAGCAATGTACCACACCCCCATCTCCTGTGATAATGGGCATTTATACACTACAGTGAAGAGACAAGACCACTTCTCTCTACCCTCTGGAAAAGAACAGCATTCCAAAACAGCATCCTTTCATTCAAAATGGCCAGTGGAAAACCCCTCACTGGGCAATAAAGGACTTCCTTTCTCCTCTGTTCATGGACGACGGTCAATAAACAATTCAGCGTTAACAGGACAAGCGCTGCAGATACATAACAGTGACTATATATTTTGACGGCTTCTTCAAAACTTACACTTACCAAATCCTTAAGCAAAGCACGTACAGTTGGTCACACAACTAACGTATACCATAAAATACACAGCTTAACTGCCACTCAGAGGCTCATATTTTTTCAAATCATCAGTGAAAGTATTATGTATTATTCATGGTTACAAATTATTCCCAGACTTAGAAGACGTTTCTGCCCAGTTACCACTATCACCCAGGTAACCAGGCACAAGGTAAGAGGCACTAAAAGTAATTGGGATGCATGGATGGCCACACTTAATAATTATGTTTGTAAATAGCTGTTACATTCTTTAGATATCAATACTGAAATAGAAGAGAGCCCTTAGGCTTATTCTTATTAGACAGGCACCAGTCAGCACACATGAAGTCCCAGCAGATCAAGAAATACCAGTCAGGAAGATTAACCAATCAAATACTCTTATGGGGAAAAAGCCCTCACAAAGTGTTTTTTTTATTATTCGTTTGTTTATTTTAACTAGCCCTAACTACAATTCAGTGTGGTAAAGAACGACAGTTTATACCTAGCAGGGTCTTTATCTGTCCTTTGGAACAGTAGCTATGTTTGACATTTTCCTTAACACATTAAGCTATTTACAGAAAAACATAACCTTTGGGTCCCATTACATCCACGAAACTACTTAAGACAATGAAAACACAAAGCACAACTCCGCGAAGTTTCTGAGAGTCAGTGCTGGAAGCATGGAAACACGTTAAAGCCAATGCTGTCCCTCAGCAGGAGGGCAGAGAATTCAACTAACACCCTGCTTTCACGAACACAGCTTCCCACTTGAGGGGGCAGAGACGACGTGATGGAAAACTCGGACTTCGGGAGCCTACTTCCAATTCCTTGCATCAGCAACCATGCAGAAACTTAACTACTCTTAGCAGGAAGTCCCAGTAAATCCACCTGTAGTTACCAGCAACAAATCATCTTTCCTTAACATAAAACAGGCGTGTGGCTGTACTCTGCAATGTGCCGACCGCAAACCGGTCGGAGATGGGGAATTTCAGCTCAAGCACAGTATCACACTACCTGGAGAAATACAACCTTTGGTCTGGAGCTGGCTCACACACTCCACACTCTAAGTTGAGGCAAAGAGGTTACTGATAAATGGTATTTTTCAGGTAGACTTCTCTCACACATTCTTGTGGTCTCTCGTCTCAAAACACAGCAGTCAGACACACAACTTTCTGTAACCTTTCCTTTTATCCACCACTATTTCCGTGACGAGCATTATGCATTTATCCACAAATACAGCTCATTTCCATTCATCACTAGGAAAAAATGAAAATGCCATCTTGCACAACAACGATACCTGGGACTACAGTATCTTCCATAAGGAATTTCTAATGGTATGCCTACTCCTCACCTATCGAAAGCTCCCAGTAAATTGAAAGCTTTGTGTATATTCCTCACACTCCTGCAAGTTACCTTACAACCTTACAAAACACACCCGCTCATGTGGTGTTCAGGACCCTGTACCAGCATCAGTGTATAAATGACAGCCAGTGGAACATTCGCCCCTCCAACAAAGCAATACAAGGAGGAAGCTAGACCGCTGTCATTAGAGACACACGTGAAAAAGTCTGGCAGTGACCTCGCCACTTGTTTGCAATGCAATTTAAAATACACAAACTGTATCAAATGGTAACAATTTCAAGCAGCTAGAATACTAGTCAACTAAAATCTGGATTCAAGCAGGGACCCCTCTAGCCAAAAACACTACAAGTTCATAGACAGTCCTCTGGAAACAATTTGCTTCCAAAACAACATGCTCTAGTATTTGAAGGCATGATGCCAAATTTAAAATATTCTAATTACTTCTCATGTCAGGTAGGCAGCCTTCTTTAGAACCCAGCACATCAATAACCTCCCATATCCCTTAATTTCTAGTTCCCAAACAGTCCACAAATATTAATTCCTTCAGCCTAGAAATGTAGGAATACATAAAACATTCAGTAACCAAAAAAACTGCTCAGCTATTAAGTTACGTCCAGAATTAGAATCCAATTGGAATATGCAGCTGGATGCTACCAGAACAAATTTCTTCCTTTAGCTTCCAAAAGGCAATCTGTCCCGGGCTGATTTTAAGACCTTTTCTAAACTACAAATGCCTCGGTCAACACAGCACTCTGACATCCAAGTCTCAACATTTTCAATCCGTCACCATAAAAATGACTAGCTCTATGGGATCTCAACTGTCTATTCTGTGAACTTCATGAAACCCACAATCTTATTCAGAGAAACCAAAGTCCCAAAGCTAATCTACCCTTCAATTAGCTATAAATGCGTCTGGGTTTATTTATATCATGGAAAAAAAAAATCAAAGCTGTTACGTTCAAGCAGCCGCTCTTTACCCGGTGTAATTTTCAACTGATTACCATCACCTTTTATTTTCATTGTAATAACTTACGCTTTTAGGACTGGTTTAAAATTTTAACCGTATCATGACAGTATGTCGTGTCAATTCAAGCGCGACCCGCCGCGCACGACCGACGGCCAGGCCGACCGACCGACGGCCAGACCGACCGACGGCCGCGGGCACGGCTCTCCCCGCCCCGGGCCGGCGGCGCCCCGCGGGGCCCGAGGAAGGGGAAGGCCCGGGGCCGGTGCAGCGCCGGCCGGCCGGTCCACCCCCCCCCCCGCCCCGGGATGGCGGCCGCGCTCGGGGGTCTCTCCCGAGAATCCCGGCAGCGGCGCCATTTTAGGAGGCGATGAAAAGGCGGGAGGCGGAGCCAGGCTCCCAGCACAGCAGCGAGAGGGGGCGCGGATCCGCCCGCCGAGGGGCCGCGGCTCAGCCCGGTTCCCCGGCCCGCTCCCTCCGCCGGCGGCCCGGCCGCCAGCCCGCCCCGCCGAGCCGCCCCTGAGACCCCGGCCCGCCCGCCCCGCCGCCCCTTCCCCCGGACCCCCCGCCTCACCCCGCCGCCGGAGAGGCGCCTCCCCCGCCCGGCAGCACCTTCCGCGGCTCCCCGGCCGCCCGCCTTCCCGCCGAGAGGCCGCCCCGGCCCCGCGGGCTCCCCTCACCGGGCCCCGCCGCCTCCCGCCAGCCGCCCCCGCCGCCGCCCCCTCGCTCGCCCCTCACCTTCTCGCAGAGGCTCTTCACCTGCCCCTCGGAAAGCTGCTTGCACTCGTTGAGCTGCTCCACCCACTGGTCGAGCTCCTTGGTGAAGACCTTCTCCTCCATCCCGCTCCTCTCCCCCTCCTCCTCCTCTTCCTCCTCTTCCTCCTCCTCCTCCTCCTCCTCCTCGCCGGCTGCTGCCGCACCACCGCCCCGGAGGCGCCCCCCCCCTGCGATCCGCGCTCCCAACGGCGGCGGACGGCACGGGTCGGGACAGGGCGGACGGGAGGGCGCGGAGCGCTGCGGGTCGGTCGGCCGGCCGGCGGGACGCGCTGGGCTGCTGCGACTCTGCCGCCCGCTCCCTCGCACCAGACCGTGTAATGGCCGCCGCTCCTGACGTCACCGCCTCGGCTTCCACTACGGGGAGGGCGACGCCATAGGAGGCACGGGCGCGTGCGCAAGCTCTAGGGCGGGGCCGAGCCTGCGCGCTTACGCCAGGCTCAACAAGGACCGGCCCGACCGGCGGGACGACGCCGAGACGCGTCCGCGCCTGCGCGGCGCGGCACAAAGCGGCGGGGGCGCATGCGCTATGCGGGCGTGGGGGTGAGGGCTTTTCCCGCCCGCCCGCTGGGTGAGGTTGGCCGTCCCTCACCGGGATCGCGGAGCGAGGGGCTAGGCTAGGCTAGGCTAGGCTAGGCTAGGCCAGGCCTGGCCTGGCCTGGCCTCGCCTCACCCGCCTCGGCTGGTCCGCCGGCCTTGTGGTGCCTGAGATCAGCAGTGCCGCTGAGGGCTGGCGCCTTCCTCAGTGGGGCTCTGCTTGAGGCCCTGAGGTGGGAGCGATGAGCGCTGCTGTGAGGGGACGGCTGTTGCCGGCCTGGCGTAGCTGTGCCATCCCCCCCCTGCCCGGGAGAGCCCTGAGAGTGGTGAGGCAGCCTGTCCCGGTTTTGCTGAGCACTGGCTCCTCGGGGAGCACGGACTGGACAGGGCATCTGGCCCGCCAGATGGCTGCTGCGTGGCTGTTTGTAATGGCTTCCCAGAATACCAGAATGGCAGGGGTTGGAAGGGACCTCTGGAGATCATCCCATCCAACCGCCCTGCTTGAGCAGGCGCACCCAGAGCAGGGGGCACAGGACCACGTCCAGGCGGGTTTGAGTGTTTCCAGGGAAGCATACTCCATGACCTCGCTGGGCAGCCTGTTCCACTGCTCTGTCACCCTCACAGTAAAGTTTTTTTCTCATATTCAGGTGGAACTTCCTGTGTTCCAACTTGTGCCCATTGCCCCTTGTCCTGTCATTGGGCACCACTGAAAAGAGTCTAGCTGCAAACTTCGCTTCGTCTGGCTTCATGGTGGTTGTGCGTCTCCCTGTAGTCCTGAGCACAATTGCCACGTCCCTATGAGAGCAAGGAAGCGGAGGGCACTTGATGGTGTTAGGTACTTAAATCTTTTCAGCTCAAGCTTGAACGTTAAGTATTATCTCAGTTGTACCATGTAGCGCTTAGATTAAAAAGGCTGCGTTGCGTTTCATTTCTCTAAAACAATTTATACCAAAAGAGTTCTTGGAAGACTTGGGTTTATTATGACCTTTTAAGAGAGAAGGAGTAAGTGTGGTGCAGCATAGACTTTCAGCAAAATACAGGAAACTAGTGGTGGACCTCAGCTACCGCAGTGTACCTGGACACTTGCTTTCTACCTAAAGGAAAAGGTGTCAGTAAGATAGAGACAAATAAGATGCAATAAAAAGGAATGAAAGAAACATGCTCCTGTAATGGATTATGTATGTTATCGCAATTTGCATCTTAAAATTACAGAGGTGTAGTCAATGAAAGATTTCCCCTTAAATAATTTCCAAAAGACATGAAATTATCAGTAAAAAAAAATTATTTTGCTTAAAAGGGTCAAAATTTGGACAAAATGTACCCTGTTGAAATTATCAAATCAACAAGGACTTTCCCTAGCTAATTGTCTCGGTCAGGGTTTGCCTAATACAGAGACTAAATTGTTAAAATTCTTTGTCTGCTATTGAAGCAAATTAACAATTATGTAGTGAGTAAGGGGAAAAGAATGTTTGCTTTCATAGGTCAGTCTCGGTTTCTTGGTGTCACGCTCTCCTAGTAGACATCAGTTTGTTTGAATGACCTAACTCAGGTGTTTTGTTTTTCTTCCAGAATGATTTTGCACTTTTTACATAGGTTTGCATCTTCAGATCTTCTTAGTTTTGTACTTAAAGTTGTAGAAGAAAAAGTGTTATTCATTGAAAAATGATAGGTTTCAAGAATTTACTTTGTAGCACATCTTCCTTAATAGTCCCAAAATAATCTTGAACAAATAAATGCAAAGAACACGAAGCAATAACATCACCTCTTGTGTAACTTGCCAAGCTAAAGTTTATTTTCCCTAATTACTGTTGACCTTCTGGCATAGTAAAGTGTTTTCACACCACATTTAGGTCTGTATTTTCCGTGCAGATAGTGAAATTCTTGGTGAAACTCAAGTAGATCACATCTTTGAACTCCTCATAGTGTCAGTCTTACAGTTAATTGTGCTTCTGTCTACAAAAAGTAACTACTTACTGTTATTTTATACTTATTTTCCACAACATTCAGAAAAATCTGAACCTACAATTTTGCTACTCTGTGCCTCAGTTTCAAGAGAAATGATTGCTTCAGCGCCTTGTCAGAGTCCATGATCCAGAACAAGGTGTTCTCTGCTCTTGGATGATGGTCGCTTCAGGCTGACAGGAAGAGGGCAGTGGTGGCAATCCCCTCTCAATGTTATTCCCCCTCTTGCCAGCAAAAATGAGTGTTCAGAAAAACCTGATCTACTTGAAAAAGTGTCCTTTGCTGCATCTATACCCTTGTCTGCTTCTTTATGTGGGTGTGCAAGGTTTGAGCTGGCACGGGAAGGGATGCGTGGGGCCAGGATTGCTGAAGGGGCTGGGTTGGAAGGGAGCTGTGGAGATCATTGGGTCCAGCCTTCAGCTGAAGGCAGGGCCTTGGTTTGAGTTATCAGCTGTAACTCTTGGGCTCTCTCTGGCAGGCAGTTCATCCAGTTGAAGAATGAAGTGTGCTGCATACTGATCCTAGTGCTCAAAATGGGGCAGGACTGCATTGCCCGCTGCCAGCTATGTTTCTGGAACAGGAAAGATGGGGTGAGAGCTGAAATAAAACATTCTCAGCCGCAGAAAAATACTAACCTGGCTTATTTGCTTATGAAACTATAACCAAAGTCCTGTGATGTTTTTTCTGATAGGTGTGGGGAAGGCACAGCTAGTGTGGATCAGACAGGGTTCCTTACAGGTTGCAATAATGATGGCTGCTGTCTTTAGAGCGAGTGTGATGGTTCACAGGAGCACAGAGTTAAAGTGTTCGCATAAGGAACCCTTTTTGATTGAAAAGACTGCCAGGACAAATGCTGCTTCGGAAGGGGTAGGTGATGCAGCACTCCCTGCTTGCAGCTGAAGCCGTGCCGTTGACTAGGAGAGAATTCAGGACTCGGCACAGGGAATTCAGGATTCAGTTATCTGGACACTCACGGAGAAGGGGAAAATTTTGGTTTCCATCTCCATCCCAAGCGTTAGGTCTGTATTTTATCCTCCTACTGTTTCAGACAGTCTACGTGAGGATCAGAAGTCAGATCTCGTTCCTCCCTCCTACCTGAGAGTCATAATCAATAGTTTAGAGAATCACGGTTGCTTTTCTCTTCTTTCTCAGATAGTTATCTGAGCCTTCAAAGGAGGATGAAATAATGAAAGAATACCTGCTGTGTTGCATAAGTTGGGGGTTTGTCAGTACTTCAGATATACAGTCAGATTAAACTGTGAATTGTGAGATGGCAGTAATAATACTTTGTATTTCGTATGTGAATATATGCCAGGCTTTTGTGTGTCTCTGTGGTTTGTAACTAAGGAGATGGGCTGGGTGTGGCTGCCACGATGAGTCAAGTGTAGTCCGTACTGCTGTACATGATCCTACCGCTTGAGTCAGTGACAAGTGTTTCGTATCTACAGCATTCCTTAAAAAGGTTAACTATTCCAGCTGACTGCGCTTACGTTTACACGCATCGAGTTGGTAGGTTATTCAGCTTTTTTTGCAAAACCACCTATAGTGCCAGATAATTCTGTAATGGTCTGAAATGAATCTCAAACTCGTTGATGCATGTGGTGGCAATTGCAATAATCTTACCAGTTACTGCAGTAACACCAACATTTCCATTGTAGTATGAGAGACATCAGTCAGTGTTTAAAGTAGGCAGATTTATATTGCCGGGCATTGTACAACTATGTGAATGTGGGGTTGATTAAGCGTTGTAGAGTAAGGAACACGTAAATTAGTTTTCTTCACACTTATCTCTCTCTGAATATTTTACTGGTTCTAAATTATCTGTCGATGCGTGTCTGAAGTGTCTGTTGCTATGGTGTTGTAATACTAAATGCAGAATTAAAATGCTATGCAATATTGTAATAATGAGTTGCCACCTTTTGATGTAGGGCTGTCTTCTTTGATTAATACATTTTTTTTGTAAGCGAAGAGTATAGACACTGGTACTTCAGTGTGGAAGTCAACTGCCTCTGTGGGGAAAGGGTCTTTTCCTGATCAGATGAAGTCAGAAGCATGTATCATGTCATCTCTCGAATATTCAGAAACTGTCCATGTACTGAGACAAAATATTGTATGTTTCGTGTCTTCATAGTCCCATTAAATCAGATAAATCTTGTGATCTTTAGTAGAATGATTGCAAAAGATGGGAACTAGAGGAGAAGCTATTTACATCGGGTATTTGTGTTAATCGTCATGAACAAATATTGTTTCTGTATATTTGACTCATTCCAAAGTCCAGATAGTGCACGACAAAATCAGTGACATCAGTAATACCACTATCAACAGAGGCCTACTCACTTTAAAAGTTCAGTTAAATGGCTTCTGTAAAGGGAAGAATCTCATTATTCATCACCTTATATACCACAAAACTTACTACTTGAAATTTGCTAGTTCATAGTTCACTCTGGTGTTGTAGAGAAAACAGGAAGTGTTCGGTCTTATTGAAAGAAGAAGTTAACAAAGTCACTGTGAAAATCGCTATAGATACAGATATTTCATAGTCAAGAATCTTTCAAAAGCCAGGAAAAGAGTGCTCATTCACAAATACTAGGGTTTTAACATTTTGCAAATATTTTGTGTCTTGCTCTCTCCCCACGAGCGTGGCACTGAACGCCGCTCTCCACTTGTGCATCTGGCCTGGGGCTGTCTCCTGGCTGGCTGGGCAGGAGCACCCGGGAAGTGGGTACAGCGCTGTGCACCTGAGCACGTGGCTGTGTTCCTCCTCAGTTCTGAAAATGCTATGGATCCTCTTAACAGCTCTGATCTTTAGAGCACTTGACAAATACTACCACTGCCAGGACAAATACTATCACTGTCGTTTGCCAGATGGACAAATACATGATTTCAGCCCCCTTGAGGAAACAGATATTGAAGTTAACTAACTTGCCAAACATGACAGAAGCATTTAGAGTCAAGAGAGTAGAAACCCCAGTTCAATAGATAGTTGGGCACATGCTTAAATTCCTTCCTTTTAAACAAAGAATGTAAACATCTGTGAAATGTCCTGCTAAGCTTGCGCTAGGAGGCTTTAGGCCTGCTGATTGCTGGCGTGGTGCTCCGGTCCCTATAGCTCATGTTACAAGTACTTTCTTTGGAAAAGCTCTCCTATTGTTCAGTCTTTTCCATAAGCTAGGTTTAAGCACGCAACAAATTTTTAATACATACAAGCAGTCGTCATGGAGATAATATGATCCAAAGTGATTTTTTTTTAATAAATGACACAAACTTGGCACATCCCGTGTGCCTTGTGCAGACAATTCCTACATAATGTTTCCTGTGTTAGGCATGGGATGGATAGATATCTTTGCTTTTTGTGCCAGCACACTACGGAGAAACCACTGTTTCTGGCTTTCAGATGATTGGCTTTAGGAATTTGAAAAATGTAGGACTTCTAAGAGTGGGGTTTTTTTCAAGTCGCAACATCTTAGCAAGGGGCTGCACTGCTCCCTTCTGTGAAATCTCGAACGCAATGCAACGGCTGAATTATGGCTAAAACCTCTGCAGGGTATATTTTCTCTCCTCATCTTGGTGCATAGACTTAGGGCAAAAGGCAGTAACTAATCCAAAAGAAGGCAGCTGGCTAATGTAGCTGGGGAAACTTCAGGGTCGTAATGAGGATCCTTTTTATTTGGAACGACACTGTGATCCTATTGAATATCTATAAATCCAGGGGGACCAAGTGCTGTACCTGCAGACTGAAGGATATTAAGCCTGAGCATTCCAAGACATTTTGCCCATGCTTGTCATAACATTTCTGCTCTTTAACTGTGCCCTTGCAAAGTAGTACACAGTGCAGTTCAACCAATAAGTAGGACTCTCACCTTTATTCTGTGTCTCTTTTTTCTTGTCTCGTCCTGGAGATCCTGTTACGCTTAAGCCAGGCAACACCTAACCGATGTAGCCATTCTGTAGCCTATTTATTTGAGTGAATGAATGAGATTCTCTGCATATTATAGCTACTGCATTTTTTTTTCAGATATTTACTCTTCAGATAATACTACATCACAGTTACTGTTGTAATGACCTTCATCTGGGCCAAGCAACTAGAGTTAAGCTATAGAAAGACTGCAAAAAAAGGATCACAGCAAGAAAATGTGAGGTATTCCCCCCTCACTTTCCTGCCAGGTAAATGTATGTTTCCTTCATAGCACTGCCAGTATCTTATACTGAAGGAAGCATGAACCTAGTTGGGGAGTACTCATGACTTCTAGAAGCATGTTAATATAATATCCATGTTGTTTTGGAGATGTCACAGATGTCTTGCATGACAAAACAGGTACGCACAACCTGCTAAAGATGGCTTGACTAAACTGCTGCCTTGCCATCCAGCTCGGCATCAGCTCTCAAGCTCAGTTCCGAGCAGTGCTGTGTCCTGGCTGCTGCTTAAATGCTTCCTCTGAATAGGGAGACTGGGGAGGGAAATTGTCTTTTGAAATCTATTTGTGTATGTGCTAAAGGACAAAGGAGAACCATGATATATTCACTGCACAGGCACACTTATTCTTAGATCATGATTTCACTTCACTGTGGTTAACAAGTGTATTATTAGTAATAGCTAGTTACAAATAACTGACCTTATTTTTAACCTAATACTGAATCAGATTTCACGGTAATAGGTGGATTCACTGCTGTGCTTTCCTCTTTGACTATTATCATTCAGAATTTCAGTGCCTTTCGTCTTAGGTATTAAAAATAGGTGGCAAGTTGGATAATTATTATTGTTCCAAATCTCGTTTGCAGCCTTACATAACAGTGTTCTCACCAGAAGCCTTATTTTCAGGGTGGAGTGGAAGAACATGCTGTAGCAACCTGAAATTATTTGCACTGCTGTAGCTGGGTTATACAGAGCCTAGATAGAACCATCTCTCCTTTTTTAAGGGAAGTTTGAGGGTCAGTTTAATATTAATGAAAATAAAGATATTAATGAAAATAAAAATGCGCAGACTGACTCAGGTTTGGCATTATAAAACCATGTGTTGTCAGCACACCTCAGTCCCGCGCGTAAGCGTCCTTGGTAATCGCATATTACCCAAGCAGAAACTACTAGTCATGCCAACTCAGTGATAGTCAAAATATTTGTGAATGTAATAATAGTAAATATGTAAACATGCAAAATGAGATAACAATGGTAAATTACTTAGAAAGAGAATATCCCTGGGTGGATGGAGCTACACTTGATAAACCTGAGCTTCCTCGTTAGTAACACTGTGTTCATAGGCAAAGTACTGTCTAAGACTACTTACCCTTCCAGCCCTGAGCTGGGTCACCTTTCCCCACCCTTCCTCATCATGTCCATCAAACTCATGTGACTTGGGAAGGATGAGAAATGGTTGGGAAGAGCGAGTGGGCAGTCCTGAGAACATTAGATACCTCCTTCGGCTGTAACAAACTCCCCAGCTCTCCCAGTGATCACAGTAACAACAAGTCCTGATCTCTTCCATTTGAATAATAAATTCTATTTTTTCATCTCCTATTTCATTGCATGCTGTGACCTCCCTCCTTGATCGGCATCTTTTTTCCATCAAAGCTAGCATCATTCTTCCTGATTGTCATTCTTCTCTATCCCTTTTCCTGTGCACAGCTTCCTTTCTTCCCCCTTTTCAGCCTCACTGAATGGGATTTAGCCAAATGATCCGCAACACCTCATAAGCTCTGGAAACGTCATTCTAAACTGTGAAGCTTTTCTCCCTGAAGTTGTGTATAAGTTAAACATAATGAAAATAAAAAATACACTGTTATAAATTTGACGAATAAAAATCTCGCATTTAGCAAAAGAATGAGAAATGGCCACGAAGGGTGGCCCATTAGTCTCGCTCGTAGATGGTAATGCCAGAACTCTTGGCATTTCAGCTGGAACTGGGATCTTACTGACAGAGCGTCTAACTTCCTTTTCGATGTCTGTAGCGTTAGTGATAATTGCTGAGCACATTCACTGCCCAAGTAATGCTCTCCCTGTCTCAGCCCCAGAGTGCACGTGACCACTATATTGTATTGCATGTCTGTCATACAGATGCTGCACACACCCAGCTGCTGGAAGCCCAAGCCAACAAATCCTAAAAGTTTGCAGGCTTAAAAGCTGGGCTTGTACGGGGCTGCCCAAGTGCAGGCTGAACTTGAGCTGTGTTGGTTGAATAACTAGCTGAATTTCACTCATAGGCAGGAAGCGCATCCAAAAGCTGCCAGTCTCTATGTGTTCAAAGACAGGAGCTGGTACTAACCTTGCTTGCTGCCACAGTACACAGAGGTTGACTCTCCGGAGTACATATCTAGCACAAGCATAATGTTAATTTGTACGCTTTGCCAGTGTGGCTTCCCTCCTCAGATTACAAACTGAAAAGATCAATGAAATGATGACTGTTGTTTTCATTGGATGAATAATTACTCCACAATTAACTAATGATATCAGGTGTATTATCAGAGAGAAGAACTGGTTTCAGAAAACTCATCAACTTGAGCAATTAGAATTTTTCAGTTCCATAATGAACGTATATTTATTACAGGACTGAACGAGTGGAGAGGCAATGCGGGGTCTATTACAGCAGTGGTTGATCTCGGTCGCACAGAATGAGAGGCAGAAGCTTGCCAGCTTCACAAGGGAGGCTTTCTGTCATGGAATCACTGGCCCAGTGCTTTGAGACGCTGCACAGCAAGTTTAATTTTGATTCACATTTTACTATCAAAAGTAATCTTACAAAAACCTGGCTGAAATTCCTCAGAAGAATGTTTATTTCAGAAAGAACACCTTCCAGGGTGCCAAAGTTATAATACAAATTAATCTCAAGAGCATAAGTGCTAAACCTACCATCCTTGTGTTGCAGCTGTTTCTAGATGAAGTCCCCCAATGTACCTTTTCATAAATTGCCCTCTCTGTCCTTACTTTTCTTACACTTCCCTTAAAAATGGTATCTATTACAGCCAAAAATCATCCATATTCATTCTTCTAGTAGTCCAAAAAACTTTCTTGGTACAGCAACTACTGCTCTAATTTTTTGACAGTGTCCAACTGGAGACAGTCAGGCAAATGTACCGAAATCTATCAAGAATTACTCTTGTGTAGATAATACACTGAGTGAAAGAATTTCCACAATAAAGGTGTGTACATTACAGTAGCCTTGAGATAGGGCTGACTTCTTCCAGAACAAGTTCTTCTGGTTTTATGTGACTATTTAATGTACTTCTGTGTTCAAGAAAATAACTCTTGCTCTTACTCTGTACTATGAAACCAGTATAGCAGGAGGCACCATGGGCTGGCGAACAGTTCAGGAGACAGGAGGTGTCTGTTGTATCTGTTTAAAGAATTTCAGGGCCATTTCAACTCCCACTTCCCCTTCTGTGAAGTGTTACAGCTGTTATTGATTTTGCTAGTTATATGAGTAGATTTTTTTAAACTGAAATACACTTTCTTCAAAGTATAAGGTATCTTTAACAGAAAAGTCATTAACTATTAGGTGAACAAACTAATTGTTTTCTTATGTCTGTGAATGAAAAAGCTTCTGGGCAGTGTCACTGAATGCAAATACTTGCATTTTGTTGATGTGTTTTAAATGTAAATGCTTTCTACGTGTCATCCAGAAGAAAAAAATACATATATTCCTTTTAGAGAGGATAGCCTCTCTGAAAAATACTGACAAAGAGTATCTGTAACGTGGCTTTTCACTTACCACTTTTCTGTACCCTCTTTTGCCCCAAAAGATTCTGCAGTGTTCCGTGACTGGCAAGTACAAAGGTAATTTCACTTGTCCTGAAAAGCAGCTATACCTAAGATGAAGTCAGAACCACAGCACTGGACAATAAGATTTCTAGGCAAGGGAGCGACTAACCATTTATCCACTATCCCAATACATATTTTTAAAGTATGGGTGCTACCAGCAAAGTACAGCGTACTGTCAAGTGAAACCATGTAGGTAACAGTCGCTGGCAGCCTGAGTACACATACCTGTGCATCCAAATCACTCCTAGTCCTCTGTTTTAGTACAGGATTGTGAATTGTACTTTTTTGTTTTTGTAATTAAAGGGTGGAACAGATGGTGAGAACTTGAAGAGCTACATCCATTAAATTAACGTAGAGAATGTTTCCACATTATAATTTAATATAATGGGATTTTACTTCAGTGAAAGAAAACTATACAGTCTAGTGCTTGGGAATGTTTACTATATGAGAAGCTTCACTGTTAAAAGATTTCACTGAGTCACGCTGTGAGTCTCTGCCAAATACCGATCATATGACCAACCCAGTTAAAAAAGGGTGTTTCTTCATGCCAATATATTTCACATGCCACCCTACAGTGAACCTTTTTCAACTCTACACCTGTGGATTTTTGGTGTGGATGTAACACCAAAGGGGGACAATGTAATCTGACTGCATATGTTTAAAAAAAGAGTAGGTATGGACAAGCACAAGCTAGCTGGTCTAGTATTAAGAATGGTATAACAAGAGGGGCTGGGTTTGACATGATTTCAGAGGTAGGTTTAAGGCAGAGGATCCAAACCAAATGTTGATACTGGTAAAAATCAATGAATGTTTTGCCAGTTCCAGGCATCCAGATGCTATGCTTTGGACGGCAACCAGTTTCAAAAGTTCAGAGAACAAACCTTCTCATTTCTGTTGAGACAGTGTTTTTAATTCCTATGGTTAAGACAGAAAAAGAAAATCCAAAAGGAAAGGCATGAATTTTATAAGCAGCAGTGGACACTGCTAGGTTTTCCTAAATCTCAGAAAATATTTATACTTAACTGTAAATATTTGAGTGAAACTTGTCCAAGCTACATTTTGGGAATCCTGTATTTTATTACTGAAATGTTTTTTATCCATGGATATGTGTTGTACTAGTGATTCTTTACTCCAGCAAGCTGCAGCTGTAGATACATAATACTCGTCTCCCACGCAGTTCCACCATGGCTAGCAATCAATACATTGTCTTCTGCGTACAAAGGCTATTCCTCTAATAATCAGAGACCGGGATAGGGATGAAATCATTACGGAAAATAGTTCTAGAAAGAAGACAAAGACTTACAATGGGCCCAAGTGTCTCTGCTGCAACCCTTACTCCAACTAAAATACACTACAGATTAACTTGCCTCAGTGACTACTGAATAAGAAAGTTAAAGGGACGAGCACACATACCACAGAAAGTTTAAATTACACTTCCCTTCAGTGTAATCTGTGAAATCACTGTTACGCTGCGTGGGAATAATTGAGAGGTCATGGAGGATTATGTGGACATTTATGTTTCATTCTGGCTTAAGCGTGTTCAACTCCAGTGATATCAACAAAATTGTTTCCGTCTTCAGTAATGCCGCATTTGCTTCTAGGACTTAATGAAAGAGCAATAAGTTTATTAACTGCACATACTTCTCTCTCACTGAGATCTCAGTTTTTCAAATTTTCAGCATTCGGCTCCTGAAACGCCATTTCAGACATACTGAAGCTTCCCTACCTGGTGTATGGAAATGAAAAATAGGATGTGTAACAGTTTCAGAATACAGCACATCCCACCTCTCTCAGAATAAAGCAGAACATTGCTTTAATGGCAACGGGTTTTGCCAGGGAACCTGATACGCGATGCTTAAGTCTTCGCCTACCACTGCATGAGACGTGATGTATCACTTCTTCGCCCTTTCCCTTTGTCCAGGAAGGAAAACTTTCACTATATTCCTCTATAAGCTCTCAGTGGAGGAATGTCTCCTGCGTTCGCTGTTTCTCACCTCTCTAACTATTAGCTTATCCTTCCTCCCCATGAAAAGGTAGGGACTTCTGGGTTGGAGAAACATTCACACAGTTGAAGTAAAGCCTACGGTGTTAGTGAGCAGTTCCTCCTCTGGCATCATGTGCACTTCGAACTGCAGCAAAGCACATTCTATGAGATAATTAGCAGCTGTATTCAAGTGACTCAAGGGAAGATTCGAGTTCTGAATTTTGAGAAGATGTTTGTATGTCTGATGTAATTTTGTCTCATCACAGTCTGCGTAAGCTTTCTGTGCCACAGGACAAAGGAAGGAATTAACCAATGAGTCCAAAATGCTTACACTAGGAAAATAACTATTTTGTTTCAACAGCTGGTGCAACTTTTACTCCGTTAAATCTAAAGAACGCCGTTGAGCAGAGGTTGAAGAAGCACAGCTTTTACAATCAGTAACACCCCACAACCAACAAGAAAGGAGATCCGTTTGCAACGCTTCAAAATAACGTTCAATGTAAGGTACTTTTTGTCGAATGCAGTCTCTGAAAATCAGTCTTTTCATTTGGAAAATACACTTGTGCAGTTGAGCAACTGTGGTGTGTTTCTTAAACATTTATCCATATATGCAATAAAATACTTAACAATCTTAATATTAATTCCTCCACAGAAAATCATTAAAAACAAACAGACAGAAACTGACAGCAAAGAGCAGAACTGCCTGAGCTGCGTGGTTGGTCTAACTGTGCTAGATCCTCTTGCATGGCCCACAGCTGGTGATGCTGCGGTCTGAACGTGCCTTCAGCTGCATCAGTAAGTGCAATAGATATTTCTGGATTGAGTAGTTATTTCCATATTACTCACAGGAACACCTTTTTTTTTCCCCCGGTTTTCTTCCTCCGGGGAGATTCCTGCTTGTGTTACGATTTCCTCGTTCATCAGTGTTTTATTTGCTAGCTCCGCAGAGTGGCGGGAAGCATAAAGCATATAGGCAAATAATTACTAATTTCCCAGGGGCAAAGCATTTAACAGCAGAGATTAGTTGATTATCTGGTCGTCTCTGACCACCCTTCTAAAACCTGGTGATTGTTTGTATCTGAACAAACTGAGCACATTTCTAAAAGAATTTGAATACCAGTCTTTTATGGGGAAAGCATCGTATTTGAATACCAACTCTAGAATAGCACTTGCCATCAGCAGCTCTCAGTGACTTTGCAAAGTCAACACCACTTCACAGAAGAGGAATCTGACGTGTTCAGCAATGAGATTATTTGCCCCAAAACATCTCAGCACAGCAAGGAAGGAACACAACCCAGACGCCTGCTGGGCTAGTGCCAGATCCAGTTGTCCACCTTAAATGGAAAATATTTTATTATTTATTCTTGGAGTATTTGCTAGCTATGCCTCCCTTTCACACCTTTTTTTTTTTCTTTTAACTTCATAGATACTGTTTTTCTTTCTGGGGTCTTCGAGGTGTGCTCTTCCATCTCCTGAGTTGGGATGCAGTGAATAAAATCTGCTTTTCTGAGCTCTAACTCTAACCCTAGCCCATGTAAGCTTTTTCTGGATTTGGTGACTTTAAGCCCCCAGTTCCCTACTTACCCTGAGCCCTCAAAATAAATTTTTAGATAGGATTATTTGGGAAAATGCATTAGGAGAGGAAGAGATTTTAAAAATAGCCTAGCATCTGAATCTCAATGTAAACTCTTCTAATTGTCCCAGTATTCGAGCACAGGGCGTGGAGCTGTACTAGCCTAGTGTTGGTAAGGACAAGCCATGTGTGGGATATACACTTTACAAATACTTCCAAATTTGTGAAGCATTCTGAGGTGTTGGTTACACCCGGGTGATGTCATTAAAGCTTTATCTACAGTAAATCTGCTTTCTTCAGAGGGCCAGTGCAGCTTTTTCACACCCACACGTGATAACCCACAAAAGCAGCTGTTACAGTTAGTATCCGTCAGTCAACGCTTTATTAATCCTGCCAGAGCAGGGGCATCGCTCCTGCACAAACGGGCTGGCAGCAAAGCACAGGCAAGAGAGCAAAATCGGGAGGGCTGCACTCTCCTGCTGCTTTAGTTTAATAAACAATGCAAGGCTAAATAGGAAGAAATTAAGATGTGCCCAACTGTCCTAATTTTGATGGTGTGACTTTTTGTTGCCATGAAATGCCATCCAAAACTCTGTTCATATTTCAAAATTTGATACTGTAATTGCTGAATTTAAATAGTTACCATGCTATAAAGCCACAAAATTAAAGAAATATTTATTTTAAACTTAAACATGACAATAGGGCTCTTTATTTTTTAACGTTGTTTATTTTTTTTAATATTCCAGGCTTTTCATAGCTTTCTACCACATCCTACTGTCTAGCTTGGGGTCTCTGTACTGTTTTTTTTAATTCTAGCAATGTCAGCGACCACCTGGAAAGTGCAACAGAGGAAAGCTAATGAAAAAAAAAGTTAAATATGTGACAGTAAATACGAAAAGTTATCGCAATAAGAACTGGAATTTGCTTCCTAATTCCTATGATAAAAAAAGGCTTTCAGACTTCCCCGCTCAGGAACTGTTCCAGTTTCCTTATTGTATTAGCTTTGCTGCTCAGCAAGATTCTTCACATACTTTACAGGCACCTTGCAATACCAGGTAACGTAATGATTGGGCAGAAATTGCTTCTCCCAAAAAATACAGGGACGACAAGAGAGCCCCAATAACGCCTTCCATATAGCCCCAATAACACAGTTTCCATATAACCCCAAATCCTACCAGTTTCAGTTAAACACGTGGAATAGCAGCTTAGCTCGTCTCCACTAGGTATTTTTCTAGTTCCAGTTTCTTTTATTGCCTCTGCAGGTAGCTTATCCTCAGTTCACACCCAGTGAATACCAACAATCAAGGATACTGCCTGGCCTCTTGAATCACACTGTAGTTACTTGGCTGTTAATGGGTAACTGTTCATCTTGCTGCAGACGCATCATCCATCAGGGCTGGTAACAGAAAACAGCAAGATAACTATAATGTACCTATTAATTTTCTGTTAGGTTTTTCTGATTTGTAATTTACGTTCTCGAAGTAGATTCTTCTCCCAGAAATGTGTGTTTGCATGTTTTCCCTAATCTTACATTATTATGCAGACTCCTATTAATCCCTGTAGCATGTCATTAATTCATAGTACATTCAGTTAATTTAGACATGGATACTGGAAAAACATAATTAAAACATGACTAGAGTATCATAGATATGCAATTACTTTTTTTTTCTTTTTTCTTTAGACACTGAACGGGCCAAAGTCATTGTGGGGGGTTTCAGTTTGTAAAGCTGGGACTGCAGTTTCATGCCCTGGGTGAAGCAGCCCTCGTTTCCCTCTGCCCCTCTCCCTCTTCCCTTCCCAGGCTACTGTCTCACTGGTGCCACCGCATCTTCATGAGGCTATCGTGCAGGAAAGGGATCCAAGTTCAAAATAACCATCTTTGGTCAGGTTATTCTAGTCAAGATCAAGTCCTTGACCGGGTTCACTGCGCAACCCCACATGCAATTACGCCAGCACAGCTTAGGGAAAGATGTGGGACTGGAAACAAACAACGGGACTTTCGGCTGCCTAAGGCAGCACTGCTGCCAAAAGAAACACTAATCAAGCTGTACCGAATATTTCTTTTGAAACTATTTTGAAATAAAGTTTCAGAACACTTGTAGATGAAACATCTTTAGTTGTTGGGATAAAAGGCTGTAGCCAAAGCTAAATATGGCTTCTAATTATACAGAATAAACAGATAGAAAATTAGACTCTATGAAGTCTAAATAGGTAATTTCACAGTGAATATTTAAATACTAGATACTTAATAATAAAAAATATTAAATAAATATTTTTAAATCCTTCATGCCTGTCATCCTGCTCACCCAGCTACAGCCTACAGTCACTGTTTAGGAGTAAAGGGGTTTCCTGGACAACAGTGGACCACTAACTCTGGCATCTCCTCGCACGACTGCAGAAGTACACTGAAAGTAGCATTTGGCTAAAATGTCCCTTCTCGCTTTTTCACATTAGCTTTATTTTTTTATTGATGCTGGGGCTGGAAAACTTAAGAAACAGAGGTAGTTGAGAAACCATACCCTGTAAAAAACCATGTTGCTTAAAGTTTAGCACATAAGAAAATACCTTTTGTTCAAACTGCACATAATGTTTTTCATCTGGCAACTGTTTTTTCCCTTTAAATGATAAAACGTTAAAACCTGAACTAAAAATAATCCTGTTGGCTGTTCCAGTTCAGGAAATTTCTATGAGCCAAGTTTTGTTGTTTTTTTTACTGACTGTTATTCCAAGTGTAAGTCAGCTCAGGAATTGCTGACTCCACAATCATGACTGGTTTCGTACAATCTTCGTTTACTTTCTTTTATTTTTGGAAACTATGGCAAAACATTGGCTGGAACAGTCTGTCCAGCGTTTTTTTAACATACCTGGAATAAAACAGCAGGTGATCATCTGCAAGAGAAATATTCCTCAATAATGCACAGAACCCCAAAGGATGTCCCATATTCCCTAGCTGGAAGATCCTTTAACAAGTGAAGAAGTTTTCAATGCTGGTGTTTAAAACCACCTGTAAAATACAAACACCATTAGACAGGAAAAGTAGGAAAGGATCAACACGAGAAGTCTTTAAGGCTGGATCCTGCGTGCATTTCCCCCCCGCCCCGCACTTACTCTAGCTGCAGGTGCGTAGCCTCTAGTTCAGCAGCGTGGTTAAACCCAGGGTCCAGTTGTCGTGCTCTGAAAGCGGGTATGGGTGTGCTTCAGTCGGATGCACTTGTAGTTGAATATGTGCTCAGTTGTTTTGTTAAATACAAATGAACCACTGAACTGAGGTCCAATCTGAAATAGCAAAATACAAGACAGCAGATTAAAAATCTGCTAACTTCGTTCTATTTCATTTTGGAAATACTTCTACCTCAAAATCAACATTCAGTTTTCCACTGCAGTGATACTGATTAGATTCAAGCCCGTGAAGACACACAGCTAATCCAGCACCAGTGTGTTGTAATCACAGTAACAATTTTATGCAGCAATAAATATTTTAAGAAAAGCAGTTCTCACCTTCCCAAATCCTGGACTATTCTGACAGGCATTAAAAACAGCACTTCTGATCTTTTAGCAGTTCTACATCTTTCTTTTTCCCTCTGTGCTTTGAAGGATAATTTAATTTTGTTTCTTGTAAGAACTTTCAGCTCTGGTAAGAATCTGATAGCAAGAAGTGAAATGATCTTTTAAGTTATATTAAAGAATATCTTCTCTTGAAATTATATGCCAGCACCTAAAGTAAATCTGTTATTTAACAACTCAGAGAGCCGAATACCTCATGAGTAGTTCCAAGGAGAATGCCAACTGTATACATTAAAAATGGAGCTTGTCAGCAAAGGACACAACCGATGGTTCCAAGTCCTTTGCAGTCAAAAATACCGACATTAACGTCTGCATAAAAGGCACCCATACGTACGGCACTCGTGTGTACAGTTACCCTGGGATTTCCGAGGGTGAAGGCGAACGCGTAGCTTGTTGGAATAGCCTTGTCAGAAGTGGGTACAGTGATGACAACATCCCTCCGTGGCCTCTCGACTGATGGAAGAAATCCCGTGGATTTCCAGAGGCTCCACAGCCACACCTGCTGGCTGGCGGGCTCAGCGCAATGCAGATGCGGCACATAAGGAAGTTTTAGAGAAATCACTCCAAAACAATGCTTAATGCTGTATCACACCATGATATCCTCAGTGTGTCATAAGAAGAACGCTAAACATTTTTTAAAAGTATGACACAAAAGTGCGGTATGGAGGTTCTTGTAAAAACCTCTTTGTGGCCAAGCCGAGCATTCAACGAGTTAAACACTAGAAATTGCATTTCCTAAGCTACCATAACCCCTTGGCCTTTCTTTGTACATTAAAAGGTGACTACATGGTATCTGCTATTTTGGCAGTGGAGTTTGCTTTACTCAGCCTCTGTCTGGGCAGCAGAAACTGTTTTTTCTTCACTGCTCAGTGTGTGATTTCTCCTCGCTCTGCAAGGAGATCTCTGCAAGGATCTGGCCCTAGATCCGGTGCTTTTCCATGATAAAATTGATGCCTCGTGAGGAGCAGACTCAGCCCAGAGAAGACTTGACCAGTGTCTCTAAATCCACCCTTGTTTGTGTAGGAGGACATATAATGTTTTGTGAGAGATCCTATAGAACTTTAGGGAAATACAGGCTTCTGGGGACCTTTTGGGATATATTCAGGCTCCTCTGAATAACTCGACTTTGCTGCATGCCCACACAAACTGAGGACAGTTTGCAGTCTACAAGAGTGACTAGTTTACCAGTGTGCATATAGTTATGAATCTATATCTGTTCATTTCATTAGACTATTCATAAATTCATATCACTAAGTTATTAAGAATCTTTTCATCTAGTGCTATTTGGTGTCTGTTCTCTACTTAAATTATCTCATAGTTTTTTTGTCATTGCACCTACTTCAGAAACATCGAGGATGTCTGGATCTTATTCTGTCGCTGTGTAACCTAGTTCATGGTTTTTGGCTCATCTTTCTGAATTGGTACAGCGGGTGGGTGGAAGGTGAGTTATTATTTTAGGTCCCAGTTCTAGGGTAGGTAAGGGCCCCAGAGTTTTAACTAAATTATACTGTCCCAAAATACTCTCTAATTTGTTAGATAGGGGTTGTGAATGGACTATCAGAGTAGCTGTGGCAACTATACATCCACTCAAGGCTTTTTCATCTCCCATGCTGCCCCTTTCTCTCTATAGCCAATGATCTGTCCCTCTATCTTTATTTCCAAATTGCATTTATGTGTGCTGCCCTACCCTTTACGCTTCTGTGGAGGTTTCATGTGCATGAACAGAACCTGAAGTTCTTACAGTCATGCAGTTTTTGAGCATGGAATAGGAAACAATAGACAAGTACCATAAGATCACCAACTTGGATGACCTGGCCAGCCAGGAAAATGTAGCACCTCTGACTACAGATTTTTCCTCCAACAGGTAACGTCTTCTCTGAGCGTATCAGAAGACACAATGGGTTTGCAGCCCAGCGCAGGTGGATTCAGGCTCCCTGCCAGCAGTGTTTCCAGAGCTGATGTTGCCGTAGCCACTCCGTATCTCACATTCAACCGTTCCTCTTCTGCATGTCTGAGGGATATTGCCCAACTTTAAGACTGCCTGTCTGGAGCTTGTTAAATTAAAAGACCCAGGTGAGAAAGGTAGGACCCTTATCCCAATAGAGACAATCTTCCATAAGCAGTTTAGAATGTCTGATTTGAGAGTTTAATTATTGCCTAACTGGGGTCATATGAAGCATTTTCCAAGAATCTCTCCTTCTCTCCATTGACTGTTTGGTTGAAAAACGGACTCATCTAACCTAAACAAATAAGTCAGATGTCTGGAACAGATGGGCTAATACCCCTCTAAATGCATAGGAAGAGATCAGCTTCCTGTATCATGTCCTGATTCTGAAAGAACATCCTCTGTCTCTCCATTTCCATTTCTCTTCCAGCCACCACAGCTGGATGATGGTGGCCACTTCCGAAGTGGGTCGCTTTATAATGTCCCTCTGTGCTGTCTCTGTGTGATGCCTCTTAAACATGGGAAACCTAAAAGAAACAGGAATAAACACACTAAGACAAAATAAAATAAATCCTTCTGGAAGCTCTTGAAATGTTTGTGAAAGGATTTTGAAGGGTTACAGAGACTTCTGAGGAACCAAAGTATTCTAACGGATAAACAGCTTTCCCTTTCTTCTCTCATACACTTCAAAGCTCCATTTCATTTGAAGTATTAAACTCAGTTGTCATAACTTAACACCTTCTGAAAATATATCTGTAACACAAAATCAACCCATCCTCAACAAAATCCATGACTCCGGAGATTTAAACACATTTCCCACTACAACTGTCAGAGATTTGGAAGGACGTAGAGAGGGACGGAGTAAACCCTCTCCAACACTGCAATTCAGCCGCGGGAGGAAAGCTTGGCCCCTGGTCTTTCCTTTTCCCCATCTCCCACGAATGAATGAGATCCTTCATTTCTCTGCAGCAACTGCATTTTCTATTGCCAGAGAAAGAATGAGTCAGAAAAGCGTGCTGCTGGTGAAAGCTTCGCTGGCCTTTACTCAACAGAGCGCTTCATCATTTTTTGTTTGAGTATTCTTGGTATTAATAGGTTATTAGAAATGCCTGGTATCACCACTGGCATTGCGGATTTGTAAAAGAGCTTTTTGCTTGCCATTTATTTTAAGACTTAATGAACAAGCTCTCTTTGTGGAAGAAGACATTTTCGGTATGCTCTTAAAAATGAAATAGAGCAAGCTAGTGAAAAAGAAAATGCAACTCAATTAGATTATTCTTCCTCCATCTGCTCTCTCAGATCTTTTTATGACAGGAAATTGCCTATTGGATTTTTGATTTTGCTTAATGGAAATGGCAAAACCTAAATCTATTCCCGTTCCCACTGACATCAGGGGAAACAAGATTCAATGTCTGAACAGAACGCATTTTTTTTTTTAAACCATTAGAGTCTACAACTACATCTCGGTGAATATAGTAATTAGAACATCAGCGAATTTAAATTAACTTAAATACTTATGAAACTGTGGACTGGAACTTACGCTCCTGAATCTCCCTGGCATTTCTGAAAATCCCAACTTCTCTAATTAGCAATTTCTGATATGCCACGTTCTTCATGTGTGGACATCCCAATTAAACCGACTGAACTCCTCACACGAGTGAGGGCGACAGACCGGAACTGAAAGGGGTTTCTAATAGGAAATGCTATTTAGCATCTCCAGTAAGGCAGTGAGCCAGGGAAACCTTTTCCTTGCATTTTTAGGATGCTGGACTTCAGGAAGTGCCATCCCTGAAAATCCCAGGCTCTTTATAAAATACTCCGAAGAAGTGCCCAACTTCTTGACAAAAAGGACATTATGAACAGATAATAAATCAGCTGGTTAAAACAGATAGAAAAATTGTATACCGTATTCTTATTCCCATGGAGATGGCTAAAACACATTAAAAATCTCTCATCAAAAAGCCTGGTATCTTCAAAACCAAAATGAACCCAACTACGCAACGCTGCTTCACTCCTCTCTGTGGTTCCTCTCTCGGAGAAGAAGGCTACATAAAAGCAGATCCTTCCTGCTGACTCATTCTGCACTATAAACTACATCTGAGGTTTGAGAATAAAGGAATTATCCTGGCTTGTTAAAAAGCTATTTACCTCCATGTTTATAGTTCAATGCTGCCAGATTAACTACCACAGTGAACTGCTATTAGTATTACTAAGAAGAATAGTAATCAATATCTAACAGCATGAATGAGAGCATACAGACAGGAATTAATCACTCCTCTCTGCAATTCCAAATCTCCTCTACAGAATTTCATAACAGTAGGTGGACAATAACAAACTTTTATAAAATACAGAATAAAATCTTTAGTGGGAATTAATTACACACTTGGAGAAACTTTCGAGTTTCTGTGTTGTTGACCACAGGTGCCACATCTCCAAAGTTCCACATCTTTCTTTCCTCACTTTTACAGCATCTTCTCTTGCACTGCTCCTCAGGGCTCTTCAGACAACCCATGTCACTGACCATCACAGGGGCTCAGCACCAACACTGCTGGACATTTTTGATATGGGTAAAATGGAAAATCATCTGCAGGGCAAACAGGCACAGGTTAACTGGGAATAACATAGATTACCATCTTCTAGAGAATTTAAAAAAAAAATTCGTAATCTGTTTGGTTTATACAATAACAGTGCTGTATTTAAAGATAAACCTTGCACTGCTTTCACTGAATCAGGAACCAGAGCGTAATGGTATCTCTGACCCACAACAAGAAAAGAACCCAAAATCAGTTTAATAAGAATTGGGTTCTGTTTGTTTTAAAAAAAGGGCCATTCTCAAAGGCATGAAAGCATGGACTGAAAAAACCCTCCTGCTACTCCAGAACTGACCCCGCGAGACACAGAGTGCCCTTATTTCCCAAAGTCATCAAGGTCCCAGTACTACTACAGTTAACAACTGCTTAAGGTAGGTGGTGAGCAAAAGAGAGCAGGATTCCTGCACAGCACACTACAGATTTCTGCACAGTTCCCCACCCATCAACAGCAGGAAAAACCACAAGGGATTAAAAGAGATGAGACAGCACGAAGGAGAAGGACCAGGTGGGAGTAGAGAAGGATAAGCAAGCTACTGCAATGGCACGGAAGACAGCTGCTAAGGCAGCAACACAATGGGCTGGATGAAGTACTGAATATTTTTAGCTTTTTGGAATTTCAGAGATGGGCCCAAATACTCTGCAGCAGTACTACTGCTATCCAAGTACTCCTCCGGTCATCTGGTCCGATGTCTCTTTATTGCGTTGTTCCAGTTCTGCAGATCATTTCAAGCCCATTGGAAGTCTTAAACTATGAAATAAAACCTTTTCTCAATAAAGATTTAACACTTTTGATATCTGTATAACAAAACACTACAAAAAAGGAAAGGTGTGATCTGAAAGCAATAGCATGTTATTTATGTTCAGTCTTTCAGGTGAGTTCTTACATTATTGCTGTGAAGGTTCTCGATTGCTTGGAGTAACTAGAAAAGGCATTTTCAAGCCTTTTGTTACCCAGTCCATGGCAGTAGTGCTGGAGCTCATCTAGAATTGTATCGTCAATAAATTTAAACGCCAAGTGAAGTCTTTTTTTCCTGCCTAAATACATGAATCAGGTTGACAATGTTCTCATGATGAAATTGCTGCTGGGAAAAGAAGAAAAACTCTTCTCCCTATTTCAATTCATATAGGCTTCCTCTTTAAAAGGTTGGTAACAAGAGCTATCATTTGCTTAATTAAAGGTTGACATTATTTTGAAAATATGCTAAAAGCCTTTGTTTCTGCTCCGTCAGCCTTCCCCCAACATTCAAACATATTTACCAAGTTATTTTTCACAATGTATCTCCAGGCTCTGAACTACTACTGCTGAGCCAGGAATACAGCAAAGAAACGAGCAGCTTTTCTCACTAGCTTAAAAAATATCCTCTTGAATGTGTTGTAGTTATACTAATAAATCATAGATAGGAACTCATATTAAAAGAATCACATTAAAAACATGTGCCATTTCACACTGAGGTCCATTTACCATTTAATTTTTACATTACTACCTGCTGATATTTTGAAGCAGCTTTAGGTTAAAACCAAAGCTAATTTTAACTCAGTACAAAAGTATCTGTCCTTTTAATTACCTAGGTGGTTTTTTTTATTTTAAATTGAGGTACCGCATCTCCTTAATGCCACCGCCCAGGACATTAGTCTGCATTTAGAGTAAGGCCTCCACAGACACTGACTTCGAGAGAAGTTGAGGGACCCTTATAGCAAAACATGCCATTATGCCTAATTAAAAATTGATAAGAACTAAATTTTTAAACCATCCAGTTACTGCAAAGAGTGGAAGTGGGCTGAATATACAGCGTAACAGTTAAGAATCCAAATTTATAACCTTGTAATCTGACTAGAAGTTATTGTTCCCATACTTTGCAGAAGTTCAATTGAATCAGAGCGAGCTGGTATCTCTCCCTAGGAGAAAATCCAACACAACCTATGTCCAGACTAAAATTCTTGCAGACCTGTCATGGACATAGGTCTAACCTCAAATATTACTACTGAGCTTTTAGGGGAGATCTCCCCACTGCACCGTAACAATGCTGAAATACCTTTGCCAGGAATTATTTGTAGATAATCAGTCTTCTCTTTAGGGATGGCACAGAACTGGTATAACAAAGACACCGGCCCTTTTGCGGCCAATGTGCACCGAGGATCCCGGGAAGAGAGCCAAAGCGAAGTGATGTAATCCGCAGCTGACAAAAAAAGGCCACCTGGGGAAGCTGGGGCAGGACGCAGTGCGAGCTGCAAGGCTGACCTTTGAATTGCAGAAGCAGGAGGGGAAGCCTTTCAGGCGATTCTGCTTTCCCTCTCCTGTGCTGAGGACAGGCAGGAGCTCTGGTACAGAAGTACCCACAGCCACAACACCCCAGGCGGGGTAATGAGTAACTCAGCAGAACTCACACGTGTTCTTCCACTGCTTCCTTTGAACAGGGGGGGCTTTTGTCAACATCATTTCCAAGCTTGGTCTCTGAATTTTAAATTTAGATGCTCATTTTAATTTGGCAGCAAAGTATTGTAGCAGCAGTTTGGTTTTGTGTTATTTTGTGCACAAAGCAACCTACAAGCCATTCCCCCCTCGTTTTACACGTTTAAAGCTGCTGACCTACAGAAACTTCACGTCTCTCATTGTGGTTTTAACAGGTTTTTCTGATTTCTCGTACAATGTTTTAATGCCCACTGTCTCTCCTGTCCTTGTGCTTGCACTTTGCTGCTGTTTCTTAACTTCCCCCCCTGCTTTGTCAAGGATCTGGTACCCCTTCATCTGTTTATACTTCTTTGTAGGACAGAAGTTTTAACTAATTTCAGGCACATACAGTTCTTTAAGTATATATATATTTATAGACAGTGTTTCAAGAGGAGAAGCACCTGAAGACAGCAGCACCCGCACTGTCCTAAATGTTTCTGCAAGCCCTTGAGGCTCCCAACCCCTTGGCCCATCTGTTTTTAAACATACGTGGTCCCCATGTCTGTCCAGACAAGAATCAGCTTCACGCCCGTGCACATTCGCAGAGGCATCTCCAACCCTCACCTTTGAACACGTGCTGTTTAAACTGCGGAATGAAAATTTTAAGTCAAATAAATCCGGCCCCATCTTCTAGGAAAAGCGTGCCTGGAAAGGGCCTGATACCATAAAAGCTGGTTAAAAGAACTCTCTAAGACTCAGTTTTGGAGTTTAGAAAGCAGGCATTCTTTTATTACAGCGCCAGATGCACGGGGGATAATTCCTCTTAGTGTGCACACTTAGTGGAGTTCATTTTTGACACTTATACATGACAGTTAACACTCCACGCCTATCTAATACATAATCATTGACCTGACTGAGCATCCTTTTCTTCCATTGGTCTGTATCTTCTTCCCTTAAATTTAAATCTACAGTGTGATTTTAATTCACTGTGCATGCTCCAAAGGGGGGGGGGGGGTAGTCCTTTCGTCCCTCAGTTGAGTCGGTGGTCGCAATCTCCCCCCGCCGGCATGACTTTTCCCCCAGTTCCTGTGACTCTCGCTGGTGTCATTGTTTCATGGTTGCGGCATCCCTCGACCTTCCTTGCGGAAGAATGTTTCTTTCTGTTATCGGTCCTTGAAGTTTCTCAGCTCGTGAACCTTGAATTCCTTTCACAAGTTGGCTCGCCGAGTCGTTTGTATTCCTCAGGATGGGGGCTTAGGTTAATAGGCTCAAGCTCCGAGTTTAACCCTTTCGTTAAGGGCTCCAAGGGGGCCCCTGCTCACCCCCACGTTGCCCCCACAGCCCCCCGGCACCCCAAGAAGCCCCCTGGCACCAGGGAACGGGTGAGCAGACGGCAGCAGCCTCCCGGCCCTGCTGCGCCCCACGCCGACCGGCGGGATGCGGCCAGCCGGGGCTCCCCACCGTGCCGGGCAGCACCGGCCAGTGCTGGGGACCCCGGGGGCTGAGGAGGGGCGAAGCGGGCCGGGAGCCCCCCTCGCACAGGGCCGGGGCCGGCCTGAGCCCGCCGCGCCGCCAGGCCCTGCTGCCATGGCAACGGGCGGGGCGGCGCCGCGGTGACGTCAGACGCACGGCTGGGCGGGGCCGCGCCTCGCGCTCCCTCAGCGCCGAGCCGGCGGGCGGGGTGACTCCTCCCTCACCCCCCCCCCCCCCCCCGGTCTTCCCCAAAATAAAGGAAGACGTACATAAAATTTGAGGGAATTCCTTTAGGTTCTCGAAAAAAGCCCCGAAGCGGGTGGCTGGGTCGAGGCTGTGGAGAAGCGGGGTCACTTAGAACAAGTGTTAAATCGCGGCTGGGCGGAGAGAGGGAGGCAGGTGTGGTGGCTCGGGGGTTCGTCATGCTTAGAGTTCCTGTAGGCAGCGTGCCCTGAAGTGAGTAAGAGCGCACCTCACTGAAGTACAGGCCGAGAATAGTCCTCAATAGTTTCAAAATAGGAGGATAGGCTGAGTAGGTCCATACAGGCGGGTTTTTTCCCCGAGTCTGGTATTTTTCTTGCAAACTTGAAGCGGGGTTGGAGGCCCTAACAGGCAGAGGAGGCTCGGCGACTCTGGAACATGGGCTGGGAGCCGGGGTGCGTTGAAGTAACACCCTTAAATCAATAAGCTGTGGGGATTCGGAGGCTTTTTCCAGCTCCGCTGCTGTGGGGATTAAATAAGCTCCTTAATTCTCCTCTTTACTGTGGCTCCACTTACTCGCTCCTATGCCGGAGCCAAGGATGAGCAAATCAATCATTTCTTTGCCCCGTGACCTGGTGGATTATCTTTATTCCCGAGTGCTTTGGGAAGAAGGATCATCTCTTCTCAGCGGCGGCTGCAATGAATGAGAACAAAAACAGTTTCTAACAGGTGACTTGGCTTGTTCACTGCCCTAATTATGGAATCTTGGGCTTGGCTGATACTAATATAAATAACTCTTCCCAGAGGGACACCACAGCATGAGTGATGACCTAAAAAAACCAACAAAGTTACTAGGAGAATGAATTGTTTTAACAGACGGAGAAGCAAGTAGTTTGCTTTCCCTGTTAGTTCTCAAGCTTCTCATTTTACGATGGGACAAAGTTTCCTTAGAAATGTTTTGGTTTTGCAAAATGCTACAAAAACGTGTAGAGTTTACTCAAGATTAATGTAGAATGACTATGCTGCAAAATGCCACCTTTTTATTTAATGTCATGTCTTATCAAATATAATTTTCTGGGAAAAAAATAGGGATAAAACCAGAACTTGAAAGAACTTTCTGATCAGAAAGTTGTTACATCTATTTCAGTACTAGTCAAGAAGTTTGCAGAAGGAAAAACGTTCATTCGTGTTCTAGACTGCGCGCTGCATCAGGATTTTTTCCAAGCTTTTGAAGCACTGTTAGAGTGGGTAGCTTTAATGGTTGCACAGAAAAAAAAACCCTCCAGACACCGAATGAAAAAGTTAGTTCTGAAATTGTTGCTTCCACCTGGCTCTGGAAGTCGCTGAGTTATGAGTATATGATAAATTGAAACTGTTTCAACTAAAATGCCCCTAGTGAAATTAAGCAGTAATGGCAGTGATGCATTTAAATTCATTAAGCAAGGAAGTACTGGAAATCATTATCAGCAGATTATTATCAGTGGTTATTTACTGCAGATCTCATTTTGAGACACACCAACCCACCTTAGCAAGGGCAAAGCCTCTCTTTTATCACTACAGCAGGACTGATTTTTTTGAAACTAGCTTAATTTTAAAACATACATGTGCCACACAATCAACAGAGCAGAAATTGCAGCCGGTTCTTCGGAGGAGAAAAATAAAGCTTTCAATTTATTAATAAGACTACCAGCCACCCCTGCCTAACTGCCAGGTGGGATTAGAAAGAAAAGGTTCCATTAGAGAATGTCAACGCACTGGTGGTGTCAGAGGAGAAGAAGTACCCTCGATGTTGAGATGTTGTTGGAAAAAGTTCCCAAGCTGGGTGGAAACAACTTGGATTTCAGATTTAACTGGTTTGATGCCTGACGTTTGGGTTTGGTTTTGTTGTTTTTCTTCTGTGCGGGCAGTGACCATCGCCCCGCAGGGCAGCTCTGGGCTCTGGGGGACCTTGAGAGTGGCTTGAGCTTCAAAGCCCTTGCGGTAGGGGATGTTCCCGCTGCCCGGGCTGGGCAGCTGCGGCAGAGCCCATGTTAGCAGCGAAATAATGAACGTTGTTAAACCGACGTTAATTACTTATACAGGTCCAAGCTTGCGCTTGTTTTTTTGCAGTCTGCCTTCTCGCTTACGAATTAGCTGGAGCTAAATATAAACTGTATAAAGCTAGAGGAGCGGCAGTGGAACGTAAAATTAAAGCGTGCGTGTAATGGGAGGAGGAGGAAAATCCAGAGGAGAGGGCTGCTGGGCGGGAACCGTCTCTCAGCGGAGCGGGGAATAACGTTTTAGTGGCTGGGGGATGATAGTTCCTTATGACCAGGCCTCTTCAAAAAGCAGTACCAGGCTTTACGTGAACTCCTATGCTTTCAGCATCCGAATACTTTGGCTGAGGTGGGATGCTGGGTTCAAAAGCGTGTGGAGTGCGAGTCCCTGCGGGGCGGCAGGCCGAGCTGCGCCGGGCAGGCCCTCCGAGCGCCTGCGGCTGTGGGAGCTGCTGCCAGCCGAGCTGCTGCAGCGCGGCCTTGGCACGGGCTTTGTTAGGACGCAGTTACCAGCTTTGTGCCATACTAAACCCGGGCCTTGGCACGGGCTGTTAGGACGCAGTTACCAGCTTTGTGCCGTACTAAACCCGGGACTTGGCACGGGCTTTGTTAGGACGCAGTTACCAGCTTTGTGCCATACTACACCCGGGCCTTGGCACGGGCTGTTAGGATGCAGTTACCAGCTTTGTACCGTACTAAACCCGGGCCTTGGCACGGGCTTTGTTAGGACGCTGTTACCAGCTTTGTGCCGTACTAAACCCGGGCCTTGGCACGGGCTTTGTTAGGATGCAGTTACCAGCTTTGTGCCGTACTAAACCCGGGCCTTGGCACGGGCTTTGTTAGGACGCAGTTACCAGCTTTGTGCCATACTATACCCGGGCCTTGGCACGGGCTGTTAGGACGCAGTTACCAGCTTTGTACCGTACTAAACCCGGGCCTTGGCACGGGCTTTGTTAGGACGCTGTTACCAGCTTTGTGCCGTACTAAACCCGGGCCTTGGCACGGGCTTTGTTAGGACGCAGTTACCAGCTTTGTGCCATACTATACCCGGGCCTTGGCACGGGCTTTGTTAGGACGCAGTTACCAGCTTTGTGCCGTACTACACCTGGGCCTTGGCACGGGCTGTTAGGACACAGTTACCAGCTTTGTGCCGTACTAAACCCGGGCCTTGGCACGGGCTTTGTTAGGACACAGTTACCAGCTTTGTGCCGTACTACACCCAGGCCTTGGCACGGGCTTTGTTAGGATGCAGTTACCAGCTTTGTGCCGTACTAAACCCGGGCCTTGGCACGGGCTTTGTTAGGACGCAGTTACCAGCTTTGTGCCGTACTACACCCGGGCCTTGGCACGGGCTTTGTTAGGACGCAGTTACCAGCTTTGTGCCATACTACACCTGGGCCTTGGCACGGGCTGTTAGGACACAGTTACCAGCTTTGTGCCGTACTAAACCCGGGCCTTGGCACGGGCTTTGTTAGGACACAGTTACCAGCTTTGTGCCGTACTACACCCAGGCCTTGGCACGGGCTTTGTTAGGATGCAGTTACCAGCTTTGTGCCGTACTAAACCCGGGCCTTGGCACGGGCTTTGTTAGGACGCAGTTACCAGCTTTGTGCCGTACTACACCCGGGCCTTGGCACGGGCTTTGTTAGGACGCAGTTACCAGCTTTGTGCCGTACTAAACCCGGGATGGACGCTCTTCCAGCGCAGGGATGGCTGGAGGGCAAAGAGACGGGCAGGGGGTGAAGACGGTGTTTATTTCGGTCGTTTCGTTATGAGTCTCGTGATGTTTTGACCTCCTTAAAAATCACCTGAAAGCGAAGGAAGGAGGCACGTGCGTCCACACCAGCCCGGGTTTTGGGGCTAACTTTTAAAGAATTAGGTCATGACTTCGCAGAGACGCGCAACCCACCCCCCCCCCCCCGCGCCGGGGTGGGCCGGGCCGGGCCGAGCCCTCCCCCCCCCCCCCCGCCCGGCCGTGGGCCGGCCCAGCGGCGCGGCCCGCCCCCCGCGGAGGGAGACGCCATTGCGGGTTGTTTGTGCTCGGCGGCGGAGGGAGGCGGCGGCGGCGCCGCGGCCGCGGACTCTTTTCCCTCCCCCCCCCCCCACCCCCCGCGGCGATCATGTCCACCCCGGCGCGGCGCAGGCTGATGCGCGACTTCAAGAGGTGAGCGGCGGGGGAAGGACACCCGGCCCCGGGCGCCGTGCGGGGAGCGGGCACCGGGCACCCCGCCCCGGGGGGACGGGCAGAGCCGCCGGGGTGCGGGCCTGACCCCGCCGTTCGCGGGGCCGGGGCTCGGGGCCGCCCCGGCGAGGGGAGGGGGCCGCCCCGGCGAGGGGGGCGGCGGCACGGTGGGGGGCAGGCCGCCCCCGCCGCGGGTGAGCGGGGCCGGGGGGGGGTCGGTCCCGCCGGGCTTTGTTTGTGCCGGGCGCCCCGGCCGCCTCGCCCCGGCGCAGACGGCGGGGGGCGTCTGAGGATAAAAGTTAAAGCCGTGCCTTCAAAAGAAGGGCAGCCCCCGGCCTCCCCCCGCGCCTGGGTCGGGGGAGCCTCCCCGGGGGTGCCCCGGGAGGAGGGGGGGGGGGCAGTGGGGCGGGATCGGGCCGCTGGACGAGCGCGGGGCTCGGGGATGGTTTGGGGGGGTGCAGGCGGGCTGCCAGGGGTCGGGTGTGGGTCCCGCAGAGGTGCCCTCGAAGCGTTTGTGCCCTGCTTCCCCGCACCCCCCGCCCCCCTCCCGGCGCAACGAAGGTGTTCGGCCCCGCTTTGCGAACAGACCGGGCTTTAGGTGCGTTTGAGGCTGGTTGGGCTGACGGTCTCCGAAAAGAAGTACCATTCGGGACGGACATCCAAAAATGAAGCGCAAAGAGTCAGCGAACGCTTCGTTTGTCTGTGTGTAATAAAAAGCAAAATGCCCTTTAACGTTTTAATGCGCATGCTATTCTGCCTAAAGTTTTCAATCCTGAGGAATCTTTTGTATAATATATACAAACTGCTACAGAAGCAGTTACTAGTTGCGCTCTTTTAAATGTTAATGACTGAACCGCAGACTCTAGAATAACTTATTTCCAGCCTGACACGTAAACACACTTACAGCAGGGAGTGTGGCAAAAGGTGGGGGCTTCTTTCGTAAGCTTTATGATATGTCGTATGATTTCTCTGGACTGGAGTCGCTCCTAAGTTGTTGGAGGTGAGTCAGCTTTGATAGTGTCTCTTTTTTTAGCATAGCTAGGTTATACCAGTACCTGAAAATACACCGGTAAACAGTTGACGTGTATTGTAGTGGCTTTACGTGACTGCATGTAAAGCTGCAGTGGTAAAAGCCTGATTTGTGAATCTACAAAAGTTGGATGTTTTTGAGCTGTGGAGCCTACCTTCTGTCGTGTTTGGGTGTTGGTGTTTGCTAAGCGGGTGTTGTTTGATTCCTGTTCAAATCAAAACAGGATATGTGGTCTTTTTTATTGTATTCAGTTACACAGATTATATGAACCAGTGATTTTTTTTTTTTTAGGGCGAGGAGCTAAGTAATTTTTCAGGGTTGCAATCAGACGTGTTTTTTGTGATTTTTATAATCTTAGAAGGAAGGGTTTAACAATTTTGAAACTTAAGGTGGAGAAAAGACTTTAAAGCTGTGGAAAAGTATAACCAAGTAAACACGAAGTAAATAAAATTTATTTATCAAATCTCTGACAACTTTAATACCCCAAAACTTATGCAACTTCTTCATGTCAGGTTTATTTTACTTTTCTCTTTCCTACCGTGTGATATGTTTGTTTAGCCTTATGTTACTTGTACCTCATATTGAAAAAGCAGACTGTGTGCTGTGAACTCTGATTCACTTTGTTAAATATAAACTCCTTTTGCGTGCTGTGATTGTCAAGAGCAGCGAAGAGAGAACAGTTCAACAGATTTTGTATCTCCTCTAATCTGTTGGACTAAACCAACAGAGAAATGTTGGAGTTTTTTTATTTTTGCTGTTAAAAAGGGGTTACAAATACTACATTTTCCCTAGCTGTTCAAGATTTCCAGGCGCTTTTTGGATCAGTCTAATTCCCAGTCCTTGCCATAACCTTTCTGTAGTTAGACCCTTTGACAGCAGGGTGCAACATGAGCTTTTAAATTGATCTAAAAACGAAAGCCATCCTTCAGGTGCGTTTGTCAGGCTGAATGCTTAGGCATGGTTGTTGGCGTGCAGCCTGGCTGTGACGTAGGAAGAAGCCCTGTTCCTGCTCTCCCTGACCAAAATAGTAGGTGGGTCATGCTGTTGATGCTAAGCTGTCTGAACCGCCTGTGCTCGGAGAGCAAGGATGTAAACACACGGTTCAGAGGGGATCTGAGCCGCAAACGGAGCGAGCCCTGCTTCGGGGCTGTCTCTGTAGGGCAATGCCATTGCTTGGCATCCGTGCACACATGCAGCTTTATCGCAGGCTTAGGCAGTGCAAGTGCAGGAGAATTTACTGGGTGTATAGCAGTGTCGGCTCTGAATAAATCTGCATTTACTCACTGACATTTGGTTAGAATTTGTCCCTTGGTCTGCAGGGCTTTTGGTGGCAACTCGTTCATAAGTACTGTGGTGTGGTCAAACCTCATGTTAACACTAAAGAACGGCTTTTGAAGCAAGGGCAGTCACCGCATTTTCTTTATTCTTGCATAGCTCAAGAGGCCGAATAGGCGGGGTGGGTAGGAGCCATCACTGAAGGGGTTTGATGGGGCAAGTCGCTGATCAGGCGATTGGGGCTTGCTGGTTTATGTTGTGCAGGGTCTTCCATGATCCTTAAGCAAAAACAGTGGTGTACAGAAGGAGAGTATCTGGATCCTGTTCTTTGGTTGCGATATATCTTTCTGTCTGGTCCAAGTTTATGTGGCTTTCAGTAAGTAACGTGCTTTTCCCTAGTCCAAGGATTAAGGAACGAAAAGGAATTTAAAATGTGTCCGTGATTACTTTAGAGATAAACACATTTGCTGAAGCGGTAAAAGGGAGCGGTATGCAGGTTTTCCCCTTGCTCCCTTTTGAAGCAATCAGCTCGCCAGCCAAAATAGGCTTATACCAAATTTAGACACATCGTGCACACGGATCTGGGAATGCAGGAAAAGCTCCACTGACAGTCCCTTGCATTTAGTCCCAGCAAGTGTGCTGTGTAAGCGTCGCTGGCTGGTTTTCAGCTCCTGTTTGTGGCTGCAGTTCGTTCTCTTCTTCGTTTTGGCAACCAGCAGCAATTGGTCTTTCATAGTTCACTGTGTAGTGCTATAAATCCCAGATGTACATGGTGCTTCACATATTATTTTGGTTAATGCTTTGCTCCCTCTGCGCTTAATCTAACCTGTTGGGCCGTTGTAGTGTGTTGATGTAATATGTGAGAAAATCTTGGTGTGCGTTGCCTTGTAGGTTTGTCTTTTGGAGTATTGATAATCTGCATGTAATGCTTTGTGTACTCTCTGATTCGGAGTAAGAAAATATTCAAAAAATCTAGGTATTACTGTTAAATTGTACTTGCAGATGGAAGTATTTTGTTTATATAAGGCTCGTCATTCTGTATTTGTAATTCTTAGATTGCAAGAAGACCCTCCTGTGGGTGTCAGTGGTGCACCATCTGAGAATAATATAATGCAATGGAATGCAGTTATATTTGGGTAAGAGTTTTTGGTCACTATAAAATTCTATGTCAAAGGGCTAAATTTAACAAAACCCGAGTTCTGTTTTTGCAATTATTCTCTGCTTTTATGTACATGAAGTCAGGAGACTTAGAAAAATGACCAAGTGTGCTGTTGTGGTAAAAACCTGTTTTCAGGGGTAATACAGAATGAGTAGGAAAGAAAAACTTAAAATTTGATCATCTTTTTTGTTGAATAAGGCTTGCATACGGGTTAATAAATAGGTTAGACTGTGTAGGAGTCGGGTTATGAAGAAGCAGGCTTCCTCTTTAAAGTAGGTAAGAGCCGCATGTTCTTGGCCGTTAAATCCAGATGTGTTAGCAGGGGTTGGACTGATTCCCAGTAGAACGAGGTACAGGTTCTGTCTAGGAAGTTACATTACACATACTGCAAAACAGGAACTGGCTTAGTATCCTTTCATAAAACTGAAGTATGCTTGCTAATAATTTGCTCATTAATTCCACTCCAGTCACGTAATGGCATATGCGTTTTTTGGGATGATGATAAAGCAGATATCTCGACTAGCAGATTGGCTATGGGAAAGTGTCTTAAATACGACAGAGGTCTCAGAGGTTGCCTCTGGATACTTCTGCTAAATATTTAAACTATTGCCTCTGTCTATATCTCGGGGAGGATGAGGAAGAGGATATGAATTTATTGTGCCTGTTTAGAAGTAGGTAATGATAATTTTTAACTGGAGTTTATTTTTAAAACCTTTCAGGCCAGAAGGGACACCTTTTGAAGATGGTAAGCCGCTAACTTTTATATCCTCCGTCATTCTTACACATATTGCTGGTATTAACGTTGTTCTGCTTTGAAAAAATAATAGATGTTATCTGTATATAATTTGGAACAAACTAAGCAAGCGATTGAAGGAATAAAGTCTTGTTGGCTATAAAAATATGTATTTTGATGTAAGCAGTGTCTTGTCATAGTGGTTGGTGGTTAGTTAGAAAGCTACGAAGCAATGCTTATGTCAAGACTTGTTTATACATATACACTAGAGCTTTTAGTGGGGGAAGTTGGTCTAATGCTGCCAGATGTGTTTTCACATCTCCACGGCTCAGTTCAACAAGACTGTGCTTTTCTGGTTTCATCTCTGTGGCATGTTTGATTCATCTCTGTTCTTCTAATGAAGAACAGGTGAAAAATCTTGAATTGTTCTGAAATAGAACTCTGTGAGGGGGACGGAATACCGAATTTGTACATAAACATGAAGGTTGGTGTGTAATGAACCTCCCTTAGGCATATGAGGAATAATGAGTTTAATAATTATAGTATTATTGCAGTAATCAGCAGCAGATGGGTTTTTCTCTGTGTTGGGTTGGAGGAGTTAGAGTAAATTATTCACTTATCCATAATAAAGGTTTTCAGTGAATCAGTTGTGAGCTCCAAAGGCTGAGATTGCTGGTTATGAAATTGCAGTGTTTCTTTGCTGGCACCACAGACCCTTCTTAATGAAACGCCTTAAAGTCATGGAAGTCCATGGAAGCGGCACGTTGGGTCACAGAGAAAGGGGAGGGCAGTGGGATGATTGAGGTTGGATCTAGCTGCCTTTGCCGTGTACGCAGCGAGTCTCCAAGCTTCTCTCTAGCTGCTGCTGCTGGTTTTAGTACTATCACGAAGTAGTAGTTCCATAGTTCCATTATCACTTGAAATATATGAAAAGCAATCAGAGTCAGTGTTGTTTGTTTATGTAACGGTGAGAAGAAATACTGATCACGGAGCACATAAATTAACTCATGTTGTATATGTTCTTGGAGGTGTTCTTTTGTTGTTAGTTACCTGATTGTATTTATGTTTGTTTGGACAGGTACTTTTAAACTAGTAATAGAATTTTCAGAAGAATATCCAAATAAGCCTCCAACTGTAAGGTTTTTATCAAAAATGTTCCATCCAAACGGTGAGTAAATCATTTTTATTTAGCCGTAATACCCATTAAATGTTATGGTGCGGTCATGTATTCTGCGAAGCTCCAGAATGCTTAACAGCTCTTCATCTCTCTTCATTGCCACCTCCTAAGTAGATGCCTAGGACAGCAACTGCTTGATGAAAAATTAAGAATTGTGACGCTATTAAGAAGCAGCTATCTGTCTCTTTCTAATCAATCTATAGCCTCAGTAGCAAAGCCTGTGAGCATTTTCAGCAGCAGCTGCACTTAGGGTGGCTTAAGAGGCAATTCTGGTTGCAGATTCCTGCCCCCTTCCATTTAACAGCAATCATGTACGTGCAGCCACATCGCAAATTGGAGCAGGGAACTGATCGAGCCAAACGCTGCTTATTTCTGTCAGGTGAGGCTTCAGCCAAGTCCATGCCTTCGCTTGGTTCCCTGTACCAGCCACTACTAGCGCAAGGAGGAAGGTGCGAATGGACAGCCCTAGGGCGAGTGTGGAGGAGGAGCCGATCCTAACTCCATGATGAGGGCAGCGTTATGAGAGTGCGCCCTGGTTCCTGCTCCAGGTCTCGATAGGTTTGATCCAGTTATTCTTGCAGGCAGAAAATACAAACCGTGCCTTTCGCTTTTCAAAGCCCCTCTGTAGCAAAGGGGGGTACAGATTCAATGTGAGGCTTGAAGCATAAGCCCATTACAGCGTTTCTTGTAGCTTGAGCCCTCCTTGAACAGAGGTGACCTTGGTTTCAGTTCTGTGACTTTTTAGACAGTGCTGTCTAACCGCTCATCTGTCTCATAATACGCAGGCCAGAATGCCTCTGACAGGGTTTTTGTAATGTGTTGCTTTTCACTGGCACGAACAAGCTTGAAGACGAGGGTGTAGGAGTTCGGCCAATCTCCGTTTCATACGGACTCTTACAGTCAGACTACTGACAGGTGTCCAGGCAGAAGTAGGATTTCAGGCACACTTTTCAGTATTTTCTATTGTCTGCCTTAGTGTCTCTCGTAGTGAGTGTAGAGTATGTGAAAACGAGGCAAGAACTCCCTCCACTCACACTGAGTCCATTCAGACTGCGAGATGCTTGGCTGGTGCAGCCGATTCCACCCCTGCAGTAAATATCCGCCGCTCTCAGGGAGGCCTCGCCTCTGCGTGTATCTGGGCCAGTCGCACAAGAGAGGCAAAGCAAGCCTACCAGTCCCTGTGCTGACACCGTAATCTTCAGACCTTCCTTCTTTTCCTCTTAAGTGTTCTGTTACTTCCAGTAATAGATCTCCTTCAAAATAAAAGATGTCAGACTACAGAAAATTGAGAGACACAACTGCTGTCCTCTTCCCTAAAGCATAAATTTAAGTAGAGTCTGAACTGGAACAGTAAGTCTGCCCTGGACAGTATGTAGTGAACAAACTATGAAATACATCTGATAGTTTCTAAATGTTATCTATGTTGTATTTACAGTTTATGCGGATGGTAGCATATGTTTAGATATTCTTCAGAATCGCTGGAGTCCAACATACGATGTTTCATCTATTTTAACTTCAATTCAGGTAACTTTGCATCTATTTTAGAAAATAATTATGTTGTCGTTAGTCTCTGTTCCAGAATACACAGCTCAGGGATGTGGCTAGCAGGTACCTATATCAAGGGGGACCTCAAATACTTGTGAGCTAAGTGGTAGCTTTTTAGATCAAATAAAGGCTAAGGTGCTGACCTATGTAATTACTAATTTTGAGCTACAAAACTGCCATTAGATTTTTTTTACAGGAAAAGAATTGCTGACTTAGATTCCTTTTTAGCTGTTTTTAGTCAAGATAGGACCTCAGGTGTAGGAATTTGCCTAGTGTTTGAAACACTAACCTTTATTAGAAGCCTTGCCCTGTGAACTCCTCAAGGAGACAATACCGCTGAAGCCTACTTTACTTGGAATAAGTAAAAATGGCCTGGCACAGCAGAAATGTACGTTTTCTTTTCTCCCATGTGATTGTTTTTATTTTTCTACGGTGAAGTTCTGCAGGAGGCGTCTTAAGCCCCTCTTTAGTCCTGAATGATAGTAGTAGGGTCAGTAATCAATTAGCATCAAACTGCTAACTGGCACAAATGACCGTGTACCTGGTAGGTTTGTGAACCTGGAAGCGTACACAGTGCTGATGCTTACACAGGGTGTAATTTGAGGTTCAGTAGTGTAATTGTGGGTGCCTAACCATGAGGTTAACTGGTTTTTTTTCAGTTGGGCTCTTCTGAGTCATGGCTGCCTCCTGAAACACGTGTGATTTGAAAGCTGTAAGTTGATTTTTTTCCCTGATTTAAAATGTGTTGGTTTGTCTCATGTTTTGTTTTCCCCTTTTTACAGTCTCTGCTTGACGAACCTAATCCAAACAGTCCAGCAAACAGTCAGGCGGCACAACTCTATCAGGAGAACAAACGTGAATATGAGAAAAGAGTTTCAGCTATTGTTGAACAAAGTTGGAACGATTCGTAACAGCTGCTTTGTTACTCTTCATCCTCATAACTGTTATGTACAATTTAACTCTCAATAGAAAGGCTACCAGAAATTTCAAGTGCCACAGTTCTAAGGATTTGCATAAAACCTCATTTGCAAACAAAATTAAGCCCTCCAGTTTAGGAAACTTAAAAGCTTGTGTATCTTGATTAACGTACTTTTTATTGCATGGTATGAACTAAGTTATTGCTACATAAATTTGTAATATATCCTGTTTGTATTTTTTTTCCAAGTGTATAATGTTGGTGTGGAGTTTTCATGACAGAATATACACATTTTGTAAATCTGTACTTTTTCAAATATTGAATGCCTTATTTTTGAATTCTTTAGATTTTTAAATTGGAGAAAAGCACTTAAAGTTTTTATATATAAATATTTCATGTAAAACTGTTAAATACATAACCTTAGCGCAAGACGTTCTGCTCTCACTCTCTCTCTCTTTCAAAGGGCTCATTTTTAGTCCATTTTTCCTTGTGGTACGTGCTAATTATACCATGCACTTCACAAACAGAAAAAGTTAATCCATGATGTAACTCTCTTCTCTGGATGTCTCTGTTTCTGCACCAGAGCCTAACTTGATTCTGTGTGTCCTCAGTTGTATGAGGAAGAGAAGTATTGGGAGCTGCCAACTTACAAATGGGGAACTTTTTTCCTTCTCTTTTTTAAAAAAAAATAAGGTAACTATTTTGCTAAAAGCCCCACTTTAAACCAGCGGCAGAGTTGCCAACAGGACCTGGATGACCAGGCTTTGATGATAATGTATTCTAATAACTTTTATTTTTCAGGGAGATTGTATTTTACCAAGCTGTAAAATGTTGTCATCTAAATGTGTCCTATAGTCACATACTGATACTGTAATACGGTTTTGAATATCTTCTAATAACTGAAGAGGTGTCCCATTAGCTTCCCTTGGGGGCAGGGAAAAAATTAATCACCTGCAGCAGAAAGCACGCCTGCAGCTCCAGCGGAGTCCTTGGAACTTGGCCGTGTACCACACGGTCGGGTCTCATGCCTGTACCACAGAGGTTCCGCATATTCTTAAGTTGCCAGTTTTGAAGAAGTTTGGTTTTGTTTTTGCAAGTGTCATGTGGTAATTTCTTGCTGTATTCTGTAAGCCAGGCTGGATGACTGCAGTAAAGAATTAGGCCTTTTTTTTCTTTCCTCTCCCGGCAGCAACATTGTAATCCCTTTGTCATAATTCCAAGCAGCATTACATATGTACTAAAACCCCCAAATCCCCTACCAAAATACAGTTCAGTGTTGCCTGAAAAGCAGTGGCAGTTTATTTCAGCTGGAAGAGAAAATGTTGTTTATTTGCCATAGTCATTGCTAAAAGTTAGTCTCTGTTAATGCAGTGGAACAGGAATATCAATTTACACCTTAGACCTGCTCGGATAGTTGTTTGTCGTTTATAGGAGCAGTGCTATTACGTTTAGAAACAACGATCAGAATGCCAGTCAGACCGTTCTGTGTTAGCAGCTTGTGGAGCAAAAGTATTCTACCTTAGATAAGAGTTGTTAGAAAACCCTTGTTAGTGTGCAAAGGCTCAGAAACATAAGTGCTCGGTAATATTGGACTACAGTCCTGATAGGTCAGTTTGCTTTCCTTGAGTCGGTGAACCTGTGTTTAAAAACTCCTCAGTCTACATCTAATTATTAACAGAAACCCCAAAGGCTCCCATCTGCCTTTTGACTATGGTGAAATTACAGTAACGCTAGCACAGTGGTGTTACACAGCTGAAAGCAGCATCAGTGCCAAGCTTTCTGTTCCCAAGTAGAATACGGAAGAGCTTCCTGCTTCTAAGAATGAGTCTAAACTTTGAAGTTGGTGGCTTGCTTTTTTTCTAAATTCTGCCTCCTGTTTCAGTATTTATCCTTGTTCATTTGACGTGTGCGTGAGATGAGGTTTGCCATTCATTAGAGCCCACGTTAATCTGATTATTCCCAAACAGCCAGTTTAGCCTAGTTATAGATTGATGAAGCTCAGCAAATGTTTTTGTGTCTGGGCTGGAGGCACTGTGTGGCTGAGAAACATAACTGGAGCAGAAGGAGGCTTAATTAGCGATTGGTGCTGCAAGCTCGGAACGCCTGGGCCGAGACCCACAATGTATAGGCAGGCATGCGTGTTTGAAGGTGTAGGAGCGTTGTTCTCCGCTGCAGGCAGGGTTTGGAGCCTACAGCGAGTCATTAAAGCCTGGGTGCAGAATGCCCTGCTGTCCCACAGGCGGAGGTAACTCTTGTATTCCCGGCGTAGGGTGGGGAGGGACGTGCCCTTGTTTGATGGGATCTCGCGTGTTAACGCTGTGTGATGACTGCAGAATCGGGACGAGAACGGTGAGAATCCGGGTTTTTTGATGACAACCTGTGGGCAGGTGCTGGTGGGGAGGATCCTGGATTTCTCGAGGTGGGAGTCCTTGAGTGTGCAGCACCCGCCCGGGAGCTGCGAGCCGGGGGGAAAAGGCCTGGTGACTTCTACAAGCCCTCCCGGAGCACATGTTAAAAACAGTCACGGAGTGTATATAGATGAAAATCCATTAAAACTTAGTAGAGAAACAGATGACCAGGCAAAACGAGCCCGTTGAGCGTGGTGTAAAGGGACGCGATTTACCGCTAAACCTGACCAAAGGAACGCGATTTACCGCTAAGCCTGACTAATGATTTACTGCTAAGCCTAACACGACGTGCCGCGGCTTCGCTCCTTCCACCGCCGACTCGCTGGCTGCTCGGGAAGGCCACCCCGCCAGCCTGGACGGGGATTCCTCCGGAAGCCTTTGCACGCCCGTGTGAAGACATCACCAGCGGGTTTATTTTCACGGCCGGCGGGGCCGGTGCGATTCCCCCCCCGCTCGCTCCCCGCCATCCCCGGCTCTCCTCGGGCGGAGCCGTGCCTGCGCCGGGGGTGCCGCCGGGCGCCGAGCCGCCCTCGCAGGCGCGGCCCTCGCCCGTTCCTCATCTCCTCCGTGCGTTTATTAATTCAGCTCCGGATTCACGATCGCAGCGGGGGAGCGGCCCGCGGGCCGCGGGGCTCCCCGGGGACGGGCCTTCCCGCCGGCGCCGAGGGCGGGAGAGGGCACCCTCCGCGGGGGCGGCCGCGCCGCCCCGGCCCCGCTCCGCGCCCCCGGGGCCGCCGAGCGCCGGGCCCGTCCCTCCCGCCGCCGGAGCCGGCCTCCGCCCGCACCGGAAGGCCTCCGCCTGTGTGGCCGCTCTGCCCGCACGTCTCCTCTGCCCTGGAGGAGCGGGGCCGCGCAGGCGCGGTGCGCCCAGCCGCGCCCGGGGCCTGCCGGCCGGTACGCGGGGGAGCCGCGGGGAGGGGGCGTCAGGCGAGCTGCCGGCGCCGGCCGTGGGGTCCGCGGGTCGCTGTCACGGCTGGCCGCGGGGAAAACGCCTGCGGAGGCTTCGCTTCAAATGGGCCGGGGACTGGAGGGGCTGGGAGTCACCAGCCCGGCGGTGGGCTTGGCTCCCGGGGCCGCGAGGCAGGGGCGAGCCTCGCAAGGGAGGGGGGATCCTCTCAAGGGAGGGGGATCCTTGCAAGGGAGGGGGGATCCTCTCAAGGGAGGGGGGATCCTCTCAAGGGAGGGGGGATCCTTGCAAGGGAGGGGGGATCCTCTCAAGGGAGGGGGGATCCTTGCAAGGGAGGGGGGATCCTCTCAAGGCAGGGGGGATCCTTGCAAGGTAGGTGGGATCCTCTCAAGGGAGGGGGCGATCCTTGCGAGGGAGGGGGGATCCTCTCAAGGCAGGGGGGATCCTTGCAAGGGAGGGGGGATCCTCTCAAGGGAGGGGGCGATCCTTGCAAGGGAGGGGGGGATCCTCTCAAGGCAGGGGGGATCCTCTCAAGGCAGGGGGGATCCTTGCAAGGGAGGGGGGATCCTCTCAAGGGAGGGGGGATCCTCTCAAGGGAGGGGGCAATCCTTGCAAGGGAGGGGGGGATCCTCTCAAGGGAGGGGGCGATCCTTGCAAGGGAGGGGGGGATCCTCTCAAGGCAGGGGCGATCCTTGCAAGGCAGGGGTGACCCGCCTGTCCTTCAGGAGAGAGTGAAAGTGCCCAAAATGCACTGCACGACCGGGCGTCCTAAGAACTTTCTATTGCCAAAACAACGGGTAAGGAGTGTGGGTAACGGGCGGCATGAAAGCAGATGCTGCCCTTTCCGTCTTTGTTACAAACAACAGGAGTCAGATGAAATCTAAGGACATAAAAGTTCAGGCATACCAACTGGTGTGAATTTTGGGGTTGTCCTGTGCAGGGACAGGAGTTGGACTCAATTGTCCTTGTGGGTCCCTTCACACTCAGGACATTCTATGATTCTATGAATTCACAAGAACACGGTGTAGTCACGATAAAGTTCGTGGTACAGTTAATTTCTTAAATGGTGTACTGGGATGCTTGATTTTTTAATCAATTAATTAGGAGATGTAATACACTAAGCTTGCTAGGACAGTGGGATTAATTAAGGAAGTACTGATGGGCACAGAGATTTTGGTTTTACAGCTTCTTACGGGGCTTTGGTTCATTGATATTAAACAGTTCATAATCACTTCTTTTCCATGGGATTCTGCGTAAAGATCTACAATCGCTTTGGAGACATTTTTAAATTACTCATCCTAGTGCTTTTGCGCTATATATGCACGTCATTTACCTGATTTTACCAATGGACAGACGGAGGCATCCGGATCTGGGGCAGTTTTGTGTCGGTCAAGAGGAAGCCGGCAGCAGGGCTGTAGCCGTGAGCCATTCATGGCCATTCCCCGGTCTGAGTTTCAAGTACAGAAACACCTTCGCCTTCAGGTTTGCTGTGCTAATATTATTCGTAAGAAGCATCAAACACTGCACTGCTGGTGCTACTTTCTTCAGATCTTGGTTCCCTGAAGATGCCTCATCCAAATACAGTCCCAAGCCAAAACTACGGGACTCAGATCTTCACAAATGTGATTAACTTCGCTAGTGTGAGTCATCCCGTTGGGATTCTTTGCCGTAGTACAGATAAATGTGTGTAATTGCAGAATCGAGGCCTTAGGCTGTGAGAAGCGCAGAAATCACAGCTTGAGGTGGTAGATCTGTCGCTTCTTTGAGGGAGGTTTTGAATTAATAGTCAATTAATTCGTTGTGTCAAACAAATAAAGCTTTAAATATTTAGAGATTAGATGGTCCCTAATAAAAAATTTACAGGAAAAAAAAGAAGATTCCCTGATCACTACTGTGGCATTTAAATACTCAAAGTAAAATAGGTCGGATAACATAGACAGATAGTAAAATCCTTTGTGTTTCGCATGTCAAGGTTCCGTGAGAATAGCTGTTGATGGGAATCAAAATGCAGAGGAGAGGAAGAGCCTTATCATTTGGCTAGATTTCCCTACCTAGTGTTTTTATTTGAGCATTTTCCTGCTTGTGGAAGCTGTCCCAGGCAAATACTATGCCTTATTTGTTTAGAGTTGTTTTTTGGAAGAGGAAAGATGTAATCAACAGACAATCTGCTGTAATGTGTGAGTTGGCAAGGCGGCGTTCTCCACCTCTCTTTTTGATGGGGCTCCACGGTGCAGGAAAGAATGAGAGGCTGGTTGGACTGCAAGCGGGAAACGAGTGACCAGAGACTCCAGACGAGCAGGCAGGCATTTGTTTGTGAGCAGCCCCAGCTCCAGCACTGTCTTTAATTTGTTATTTAAGCTACTGGATAAAACAATTATCTGGCCTTCTCTCCCTGATTTTGTTAATCTTTCTAACGGAAGAGCTTCAACAGAGTACAGAACACACGTGTCCCACCCTGTAGCACTGGAGTACTCTGGAAAGGAAGAGTTGTGGGTTAAAAACCCCTCAGGCAAGGAATAAGCTCAGGCCTCTGACTGCTGTGTAAGTGTAGAAAAATAGGGTGGTGCCTCCACCACCCCTGTTTTGAACACGCTGGCTTTGGTCCACGTAGACCGGAGCAGTGCAGGATTTAAGGCGCTCTCCTATACGACGTATATCCTACTGCCCGGCTCCAGGCAGCTGCCTGCTGCCCGTGCCAGCGGTGGCTTACGGCTCCTCAAGGCACCCGATATCTTTAGAAGGTGTAAACTCAGGTGTTGCACTAGTCACTGTTACAAACCCTTGCTTGGATCCAGCCCTTGAGCCACGTAGCCAGAGTGCTGAGTGATTTAGGAGGCGTTCTTTTTATTTCATAAAAGCTTTTGGGATAAAACCAGTCCAAAACTAGGAGACCAAAGAAGAATTGTGTGTTATTGTACGCGTGTGGATGGTTTTGTTGAACGTGAGTCTTCTTCACAGTTGATCTCTAGAAATCTCCTCACATTGAAAGAAGAATGGTGTAAGAGGCAAAGGAAAAAGGAGCTAAATCTAAAAACAATTAAACATGTAGTATCAAAGAAGAGAACCCATTAAAAATCCTATGCTGCTCTGCTTTGGCTGTGCATTCAAAGGATAGAAGTTGTTGTTTCAGAAAAAAATACACCTTGGATTATGAGTGTGTATGTACACGGGAGAGGAGAGGACTTTTGGAGTTGATGATTATAGAAGCTTTAAATAATTGGGTAGTAGTATTGAAAATAAATGGAGTTTAGGGTTTGGTGGTTTGTTTTTTTGTTTTTTTTTTTTTGCTTAGCATTGTTATTGCACCTTGAGTTTGTCTCCTACTGCAGCTACCATCAGCAGAGAACAAAAAATACGGAGAACTTTTTAGATTCTCTGATAATGACTGTAATTAGCATCACAAGCTATGGAAATTGCAGTATTCCCTAAAGGTTTCTTGTCATTCTCCCATGTTTCTGCACTGAAAATAACGATTTTTAAGACAAGGTATCTTCTGTATTTGGTACTGTCCCACTAATGGTAGTGTTCCAGCCTACGTGGCTGTGTGAATCCGTTCTTAATGCGTGTGTCAGAGTCGTATTTCTGAGCTGGTCTGTGTGAAAGCTGTGTCCTGCCAGAAAGTAAACACGCTACTCTTAAACAGTGTATCTTGTTCAGCATCCAAAATGAAGTCTTTTTCTTTATGATGTGGTCAGAGCACGTAGCGTGGGATTTTCTGAGCTAGTGAAAATGTTAGTAAAAGAAAGTGCGTTTTAAAATCCCAGTATGTGAATGTTTTCATCAGGAATTCAGTGATGTCATAAAATAAATTATTTTTGCCCTTAAACATGTGCCAGGGCTGGGTCAAACTACAGTATAAAGGCAGTATTATGGTATGATGGCGCTGACTGATTTATTAGAGGCCTTGCTGTAGAGGCCGTTAGCATTGAAGGTGGGTAGGCTTTGCCTATCCAAGCCTCCACCTGTAGCACGGCGTAATCAGTCCTCAACCCATGTAACTGAAAAGATCTTGTGTTTCTTTCCTTATTTTTCAATTTGGGTCATTAAGTGCCGTGTCTGATTCATTTCTAAGCTGAATAATTTTGACAGCTGCCAATTTGGTACACATACCATAGGCTGAGCTGGGGAGCCGCAAAGCTGGAAAGGGTTCTGCAGCCCGAGCAGAGGCTCTACCTGGCAGGGCAACACCTCCACACCCCTGCAGCTCTGGCACGAAGGGGAACCTAAATACATGTTAATCAGGGAACTGGTTGGTCAAAGTAAGGTCATCCCAAGCCTCTGAGAGCTAAGTTCGGGTTTATCCTAGATAAACCTTTGCTTACAAATCAGCGAACACATCCACGTTCTTTTCAATGCCAAGTTGAACTTTGAACTGCTCAGTCTCGGTGTCAGATTATTAACAAGACTGTTCATTATCATCACCATTTATTTATTATTTATGTTTCTGTTCATTTTGAAGTTTATTTGGGTGTGATGAGAAGATTACGGGTTCAGGGGTTTGTCCAGAATTCTGCCACACAAGTACAATGTCCAGTAAATATAAATATTCTTATTTTTATTACTTCACGTTATTGCTATCATGATGGGAACAGAAGGACTTAGTTCTGAAATACGGTACTTCACATGGACTGAGAGGCAAATTGTCCTCAATGACTGACCAAAACCGGGAAGAAGGCAGGAATGCCATCTCTTTTGAATTAATTATGAACCACACAGCTCTTGCTATTATCTGTTTACATGTTATTGGTCTTGTGATGTGCTGGTGAGAGATTTCCTTTCACTGTCTGGTCCAAACGTACGTTACGTCCAATTTCATTAAAAAGGCTGCTCGCTTTCCTTGTTGAAAGGGTCATTGTGTTAGTTATTACAGTGTTTTCTTTGTGCTCGCTTTCCCTAAATTCCAGTAACTATTTTGTAGAAAAGTTTGAAAGTGAACTTTTGATGCCTGTGAAAGCTGCTTCATTGACTTTATTGACTCCAGAGCCTGAAGTTCTTTATCCGCAGAGATCTTTAAAAGGACACTAAAAAGTTTCAGCCAAAGCTTATAGAATTCGGTACTTATGGTTAAGTATTATAGACCCAATGCTGTTCCCATGGTGACCTAAAGGAATTTTTCCATTGAATTAAGTGGTAGCAAAGCATACCCTTTATTAAGTGGGAAAAGGAGTAGCCCGGGGAGCTCAATTCGTTGTTCCCAGTTTTGTTTGTGTGCTTGCTCTTCTGTATAAAGAAATAAACTGGGAGAAATTATAGGTGTTTTCATTGCGATTAATCTGCTTCAAGCTTGCTGTGTTTGTAGGTGAGGGGGTGCCTGTGGTTACAGTGTGATAACCCACGAGGCAAAGGCAGAGCTCTCCTTCTTTCACTTGTTGCTGGTGCCTTTCCCTGGAAACAGGGATGTGAGGAGAGTGTTTCAGTCTCCCACGTCTCCTGCTTGGGAGAGGTCGGTGGTGGTACAGCTGGGTACTGTTAGCAGGTAGCGTTAGTGCCTCCCTGTCACGGGTTGTATGCCAGCTATTCTTGAGGGCACTCTTGAATGTAAATTTGTTAAAACACTAACCTGTTAGCAGAGAAATTCCAATGATTTACTAATACACAAAGAAATCCCAAGTGTACTCACATTTAGAGAGTTTTTTCATCCTGGAGGTTTAGGATATTGCTCAAGGGGTCGTCGGAAGCCCCTGGTGAGCCCTGCTCCAGCCACGGCTTCGAGTGAGGGCTCTGCCTGGGCTCTGCGGTAGGCATATGGCTGCACTCTGCAGCTCTTGTGTATGAAGATCCATAGTAATTTACAGAAAAAGAGAAAATCGAGGCCTCAAATTGTACAATATGGTGCTGAAAATTGTTTTTGATTGAAGCTGTGTCATGAAATCCTTGGCTACTGAAGACAACAGATTTATGCTTGATTTAAATGGAGTGAGGATTTTGTCTATAATGAAGTCCTTTCATTTTGGCTCACTGAGATTTCTCTTGTTCCTTCTTAGTGCCTTATGACACATTCACTCCATCCTTGCCTCAAACAAAGGGAAATTATACTATCATGGTCTCCCTTTAAATATTTTCTATTTGAGGGCCTACTGAAAAGACTCCAGAGGCAAATTCTTGGTTTAGAAGTTGCTATTTATGTCTAGACACATCTGAATGTCGTTATGCTTTGAATGTTCTGGATTGCTTGCCGTTTTCTTTGTAAAGATGTATGAGTCTAGAGAGAGAGTGCATTATTTTAAATTAACTTGAAATGAGCTTTAACCAGCTCGGAGTACTACTTGTTGCAACTGGCTCCCTTGATAAAAATACATAACAAAATAAACGACACCACGAGTAAAATTCTTATTTATTGGTGTTTTAAAGCAGAGTGGAAGCAAGTTCTCAATGTATGAGAATTTGATTCTGTTGGCATATTAGCATTTGAATTATTGTAGCGTCTCAGACTCTTGGTCGTGGCCAGGAGCCCACACACTACAGGCTCTGCACAAACAAAACCAGTGCATGGTCTTTATTCCAAAGGGCTTTCAGCCCAAGTGGAAGGCAGGCGATGACAGGGAACACAGGCAGGCACAGAAGGAAGGAAAATAACAAAATGATAATTACTGCCAAGAAAGCCAGTGGTCTCACTATTGCTAATCAACTATCAAAGAGTGTAATAAATAAATATATAAGTTTGGCAATTTATACATTTCATTAAAGAAATATAATTACAGAGTTATGCACACCTAAGTAAGAAGCCAAATCGTCCTCAGCGTGTGCATTTCAGCTGCAAAACCAGGTTACACAATACGGTTTTCATAGACCAGGTGATCTCCACCTCCATTTTTTCTGCAGTTCTGTATTTCTAAGAGGATTCCTCTGAGTATTCTAAAGTACTACAAGTTAAATTTCTGCTTGTTTTTGTTCTTTCCCCCAAACTGTATTTGCTTACCAAGCAAGTCAGAGTTATGGAGGGTCAACACGAAAAGCAGCCCAGCTCTCACGCTAGCTCTCTAGCTCAACTGATGCACATCCATGTAAAGAAGGAGGGGCTCACAACTCTTGTAATGATGCCTTCCTTGCTCTTTTGTAGGTATTAATGTCACAGCGTTCCCGTTTGGGCTAAATTAACAAAGACAGAATTTTCTAGTATTTTTATTCTATGAGAAACAGATCCTCCGGGTCAATCACGAGATGACTTCTTTCTGAATTCAGTACGGGCGGAGCAGGGCTCACAGCAATATTAGTTGGTGAAATGCTGGGCACAGACGGGTACAAACCTTCAAATCTGCCCTGGATCTCAAGGGTGGGACTGCACAGACATTGCGGGTATGGTATATGCCAGCCAGCCATGGCATCAAGACTAGCTATGAACACTCAGCTTGAATGGAAAGTTTGGGCAGCATCTTCAGGGACATTTCATCCCTAAACCTGGCAAAATAGAGGCCAGGTGTATGCAGGAGAGCAAGACTCTTTGGTTTTACATCACATTAAAGAATACAAAATGTCATTAAATCTCTGTATATCAGTTTATCCAACTTAATTGTCTTATTGCTGACTGCGTGCTGGTTTACGTTCATTTTTAAGGGACGAAGAAAATATTTCAAACGAATGATCAAAAGAATTTTTTACTCTTTTCCCATTCTGAGTATGCAGTCTCTGAGACATTTATTCAGGAAGTGAAATATTAGGGCCTGACAGACATCTCTAGCGTCACTGAGCAGGTTATCTGGAGATTTCTAGTGCAAACAATCCAGTGCTTTGATGAATACATGAGTAATGCCATTATAGGAGTTTGAAAGCTAGATTAGATTGGTGTTGAAGTTACAGTCATTTCAGCAATTATAATAAAGTCTGAAAATTAACAGTCTATTACAATAAGAAACATCGTTCTTCATCAGTGTGTTTCTTAAGCAAAGAATAACAGAGTATTTTGGTTTGCAGTGTAAATAATATTTTTGTTGAGCAGGGGGCTGGATGTAATGGAAAGAGATTGATGCCTGGTAGCTTAGACTGTAGGGAATTTTGGAAGAGGATCAGTGAAATGTTGCAGTCCTACATGGTCATGGCTTTATGTTTGTCATTGGGTTTGTGTATGACTTTTGTCTGGGATTTTGACACTTTACTTTCATTCAGTGGTGTCTCAAAATGCTGCAGACCCTCTCCGTTAACGTAAGTGGTTCGAAGCTCTGAGACCTTAAATAGTAATTACATTGCTTCAGTCGTCAGGTTCCTCAACAGCATATCACTTCTGGTGATGGAAACCTAAGCAGCTTAGGTGATATAAACCTCAGTAGCTTAATAGCTTCACGATGCCATATAACGTACGGGGAATCTCCCTGCACAGGGAATCTGATAGGGGAGATCTGAGCCACGGTGGCAGCTTCAGCAAACAGGCAGGCAGTGAAGGAGGGGAGTGTGTGATGAGCTCAGAGGAGGTGAGTTGATGATTTGCTATTTATAGATGCACGAAGAGGCTCAGACAGGAACTCCAGGCAGGGCCACTCTTTGGTTTCGCTATGAAAACGATTCCTCATCAGAGCCGCAAGCGAAACACAATTTGTAGCTGGCATAGTCGGAGTGCCCTGATTGCATGAACATGTGGACGTGCCACAGAAGCAGCTTTTGATGAGAGCCTGGAATATAGCACATTTTAGCAATACAGTCACTGCTGAATTTTCCCTTTCTGTTCCTTGGTGAGTGTGTTTGGTTTTTACAGAGAAAGAATGAAATGACGCTGTGTATCCTTTGCACCAAGAACAGTCTCCTCTCATTATTATAGGGTATAATTCAGGAATTATTTTGGTCCAGTTTATTTACTGGAAGATTCTCTCTCTTGTCAACCAGCTCCGGAAAGTAGAGTTATAGGACTTACATACAGTAACCTTCTCTCCGTAAGAGATGTTAATGATAACAGAACCCGGTTGCATCCAACTCATCACCATCAGCTTGAATTAAAAACAAAGATTGTGTTTGTTTCAGTTATTTGGTAAGAGGGTGTCATGTTTTAGCTATCTCCTAAAAAAAAGGGGGGGGCTCCAGAGCTCAGACTGGCAGTTAGAAACCTCATAGTCATTACTTGGGGACCTCTGTCAAATAAGTCCGTGGGCTGTAAGCTGAAAGATGGCCGTACGACAAACCTGCCTCCTGCAGCTGGCGCGAAGCTGGCCCTCTGGGTGGAAGTCTTAATACAGGGCTCAACGATGAAATTAACAGTTGAAAATGTACCAGTCTGTCCATTGGAGAAGCTGTCTGTCCAAGGCGATGTGGGGCTGTGGTGCTCGGTGGTGGGAAGATGCTGCTGGGAAGCTGCTCGCTCGTCCAGGGGGCTCATCCCGGGCAGTTTGGCTGCAGCTGTGCCAGAACAGGGAATAGTGCCATCATCTGGGCGTCCTGCTGTTAGCTGGGCCCTAGCATGGTTTCGGCTGGGGTCAGCACTGTCCCAGACCATTCCTGTCCTAGACGGGGCTTAAGAGTTAGTTTGGGCCATTTTCAGTATGTGGTTTGGACATGCCACTCTGCTCCAAAGAGGGGAAGGCTTTGATAATACCGGTGATGGAGAGCCATCCTGTGCTAGCCGGCCCCAGTGCCAGGGAAGGGTCCAGCATGTTCAGTTCAGTCGGAGAGATGTGCCCCTTTTTTCTTGATAAAAGAAAAAAAAATCCAGTTGGAAGAAGCTATAAAACAACAGACATCATAATCCTACAAGTAGGTTGAAAGTTTGTCATAAAACATTTTCTCAATAAGACATTTTCAGCCTTTCTGCTGCAAGAAAAACCACATTTCTCTCCTTAAGTGACTGAACGTAGCTCTGCCTCTGGCTCAGACCCATGTGTCCGTCAAAGTCAAGGATCAATGTCATGCTTGTTTCATGGATGCTGAATTGAGTGCTTAGGGCCCAGCTCTGAGGGTCTGCATCCTCCTAAATCCTGACGAGCTCAATGAGCGCGTGAGGAGCTCATCACCTCGGCCAATCAGGCAGATATTGAAGCCGGTGAAGTCTCACTGAAGCCCACGTCACATGCTTAAAAAGGTCAGTCACATATTTACAAAAGCCTGTCAGAGTTGAATTACACCCTGATTGAGATTATACTGGAAGCAAGACATGTGATTGTGCTGATGTTTACATTATTTCCCAAGAAGGTAAAATTAAGGCATTTATTTTTGATGGTTTTGCACCGCGCAGAGCTAGCAGCCTGATTTGTATTCAACTGCTGCATATTGAGGCTGGTCATCGGTCTTGTAAATGGTAGATGGGAGGAATTGCTGTAGCAGAGAAATATTTCCTCTGTTTTAGGATAGATTTTAACTGGAGCCCTCCAACTCCTGATAACTGAAGCAAGAGTTATGTGTCTGGTGTTCTCTGCCCTACACTCCTGGTTATTTATTCTGCGACGTGCAGGAAGGAAGGAGGCGTGTGCAATCTCCATTCTTGTTACCAGGAATTGTGCACCTAATTCGCTGTGCATTGTACTGAAAATGAACAAGTAAGATGTGTTCTGCATCAGCAAAAAGGCTCCCTTATTCAGGTGGAATGAGAACATGAACGCAATAACTTGGGAGTAAAGAAAATCGCTGTAAACGATTTCTTTAAACAGAGCCTGTTGGGTTTTTCCTTAAATTTTTGCTGAGAGTGAAGATTCTGCAGGTTTGCTTTCTCTTTTTTCCTACCCAAATGCTAACCTTTCAGTTGCATGCGTTTCTGCTGCTTCTAGCACTTTTCATTCTGATGGCAGTTTTTCATCTCTTCGCTAGCTTATGGCTAAAACAGGTCTTGTAACAGGAATTTCAGTTACTCTCCAGAATAATTATTTCCATTTGTTCCCACTCTGGTCCTGGGGGAAGGGGCTTCCTCATGTCTCGCCTTAATGGATCCATCCTCCCAATTCCTCTACTTTGGGCAAATGTCTTCTCCGGGGGTGTCAACCCCGGCGACAGCACCTTTCTGAGATGCGTTTTCAAGTCATTCTTAGCTAATAATACATGGCCTAAACCTATTAGGACTTACTGTTAGGACTGAAATGTTCCTGGTTGGCTACTCAATTAATAAAAATGCATCGGCATACACATGCATAATTATGGTAATGCGTATAATTCTGTGACTTATTCTGTCTGAAAACAGAAGTGCCATGAAGTACTGTTAATCACAGTGCAGAAACTCAAAACAAGCGCAGGGAACGGAGCGGGTTCTTCTCGCGCTGTTACTCAACAAGTCACAAAAATAACCAGGAAAACACATTCAAATGGAGATCTCCTCACCCACCATTCTTTGTGTAAGCCCCTACCTAGATCCTAGGCGGTTTTTCTGCAGAAAAAGATATAATACAAAATCACAACTCACAGTTTTTACCGAAGCAAAGTCATTTGTATGCTGTGGGATTTTATAAAAGCATAGGCCTCCTGCTTTTTATGGTACCTTGAGCTTTTAAAATGACTTTTATCTATCAATCTGAAGGATTCCGAATCTGATAGATGTTAATTAATGAAAAAATCCCCGAAATGAGAGAAAGAGTAGCTGCTTACCTGCTCCATCCGTGTAACAGCTGAACACCATTCTGTACAATCTTTTTTCCTACCAATGCTACGTCCCATCAGAAGTCAAGGTGAGCTGTATAAGGCGAAGGTAAAACCACTGCGGTTTTGTAAAGACAGATTTTAGGGTGGAGCATGAGCACATTCACACCAACTGTCCAGCCATATAGGAGGGAGAGGACCAGTGTTTTGAGCATGAGTTGAGGTGCTGCAGGGACGGCAGAGAACTACTCTGCAGCCAGAGACGGAGCTCCCCGTGCTGGCGTCTCACTGTGCTGTGCTCACCGACACGTCGCAGAGATCATCTACAGGAGAAGGCCATTTCATGACAACTAATCTGTAAGTTTAAATCAATACAAGTACTATCAATTTTTCCTGGTTTCGTTGGGAACACATTTGACTAACCCATAATAAGCTACTTGATATGGAAATCGGTGTGTGCGCGGTCCTCGCTCCAGTCGAACTGTATTGGTTTATGGATTTGCGTTAAGTTCTGCAGCAGTATGACTTTCTTCTGCAGCAGAGCCCTTGGAGAGTCATCAGCCTCCTATGGCATCAGGGCATGGAAATATAAAGTGAAGGTTTAGGACATTTCAGCTGTATCCAAGTTATGAATTCTGCCCGAGTTAATGAAGCTGTTGTATTATTTAATGCCTCACCGTATAAAGACTCAGAGGTTTCCTTCAAAATTTATGTCGCCTGCTTCAGGCCTGAGCTTAAAGAGTTGTGAGAGGAGCAACCCAGTGTCATTTCTTGTAATAATCTGTTGGAAGGAGGCGAGGATGCTGTCCTGGGTGAAAGGCAGAGGAAATCTGGTCTCCGCAAGTGACTGATGGCAGTGGAAAACCCCCAGAAGAAAGGAGTAAAGGCAAACGTGTATTTAAGTGCTGCGAAGAGGGGACATAATCTGGCGATGGGAGGAATGGTGCAAACATGTTGCGGGCAGGAATTGTAAAGCAACCTGTGACCAGGGAACCTGGAGGCATATGACAAAATTAAAGCAGAAGCTGAGTGATGGTGTGGGTTCTGAAGGGCTTGGAATTGCCTGGAGATATTTAATACGCCACTTAAATCTGCGTGTACGCTCAGCCTGTGGGTGAGTAAGTGCCTTGTGATCCTTTTAGCCATTCCTCCAAGAGCCCTGTGCATAGCGCACTAGTTCAGGCGTTATTCCTCAAGGGTTAAACTATAAACTGAAGTACCCTCAAGTGCAGAGCTCAAGAGAGGGTGGTTTTGAGTATCCAGCCATCTTATAGCAGCTGGAATGCAGAGTCTCATTCCCAAGCTGTAATGCCAGAGCCCGTGCACAGAAACTGTGGTCGGTGTCTGCAGAGATCTGTTCACAGCAGTATTATGCAGGTCGTAAGCCCTCTGGTATTGATTGGAGGGGTTTTGAGGGTACTAACCTGTGTAAAAGGAAAAGTAGTCTTTAAATACTAAATACAAAAGCCACTTAGAGTGTCACCACTGCGAGGATTTTCCGCTTGTTGGGAGCAGCATCTCGGTGCTCATGGACTGTAGAGCTGCTTGAGGAATGAACCATGATGTGATGTGCAGTTGTTGTGTTTCTTCCGGTGCGTGAGCATGCACAAATAAAATACTGACCCCAGTTCAGGGCTTCTAAATTACACCAAAATCCCTTTGCCTGGTGTTTCGCAGTGGCCAGGCATTGCTGGTAGTAGGCACAGGGACCAGAGCAGATGCGAGAAGTAACCGTGTGAAGCCAAGATGAGAATGTCCCAAGAGCAGCTGCATCCTTTGGCCATTTCCAACTGATGAACATCGTATAGGACTTAGCAACTGTCAGCAGGGAGCGGGTGCGACGTAGGGTGTTGGTCTCTTCTCCCAAGTTACTACCAATAGGACATGAAGAAATGGCTTAAAGCTGCGCTAGGGGAGGTTTAGATTGGATATTAGGAAAAATTTCTTTACTGAAAGAGTGGCCAGGCATTGGAAGAGGCTGCCCAGAGAGGTGGTGGAGTCACCATCCCTGGGGGTGTTCAAAAAAATGCATAGACGTGGCACATGAGACATGGTTTAGGAGGCGTGGGGGTGTTGGGTTGGGGGTTGGACTTGATGATCCTAGAGGTCTTTTCCAACCTTAATGATTCTATGATTCTATGCCTCCTCGCACGCTGCTTGTGAGCTCTGTGAGAGCTGATCAGGAGGTGCCCCAGCATGAGCTGAAGTCCCATTGGTGAGTTCATCAGGCAGTGCAGGCATCTTGGGTGGGAGATCTTCCTGCGATGCAGGAGCGGGGACACTGACCTCTCCGCATCCATCAGGAGCCAGGGCCATCCCACAGCCTCAGAGCTTGCCCTGTCTGACACAAACTCCTTACACGAAGAAGGCAGGTGACCGTGGCCCCATGATTCTCAGGTGGTTTTGTGACTAACTTCTTGCCTCCGCATGATGAAGGACAAGCTGCCACCTTTATCTCCCTGGGTATTAGTCCCAGACAGGGCTTTTTGTGAATATTATGAAGACACTTTATCAGCAATGTTGGCTCTCCCACAAAACAGCAAAATGACCTTGAGTAAAACCATAGGTGGGAGACAAAGACAGCTCTTCCATACAGCACAGTCTACATCTCCTACAGGCATGAATTAAACACCAAGTCAACCTTTTCTTCCTCATGCAGGGGCCAGGGAAGCAAAGCACAGCTGTGATGATGCTTTATGTCAGGCCCGTCACACATCAATAAGACAGCAATACAGAGGTATCTATAAAAGCTGGAGTTCGGGTTATATTCAGTGAAAGGATGGTTTTCCTTTACCCTCGGGGGTTTACAGTGGGGATTTACACACCTAAGCTGAAGAATGGCTGGTTGTGTGACCCTATTCACCAATGCATCCACGCACATTGACCAGTTTTCTTTATTTTTGGCTGCCTTGTGGGGTTTGTTTTTTTTTTTTTTTTGTCTTCGGTCTGGTGACTCTGTCCTGTAAAGGAAGTATATTCAGGGAGGTACCTATATTGTCGCAGTCTTTTCATCGTGTTTACTTTCCCTTGTACAGGGTATTTAACTGCTACGGCTGGAATGATTCTACAGTTGCTGTTCATTACTAATTATTAAACATCCAATACAAATAAAGTACTCTTTTCTTTGCAACCCTGGGGATAAATTTTAGAGTATTAGATTTATTTTATTTTTTCAAAACCAATGTAAAGCTAAACTTTCTGTGTTGCCCATGAGTTTTCATACTGCAGACTTGGGCAGTCAAGCATGCGAAAATCTGGTGAAATAAACCCTAGAGACTAGGTTTGAAATGTGCCTTTCACTGTCCAGAATTCTCTTCTGCTCATAGTGGTTGCCCAAACTCAGCACACAAGGCTTAATAATAATTAATTACTCTAAGCCAGATAATGAAAAAAGTGGTATGGACAGACTCCATGTAAGCATACCATTTAAAAGCATTAAATTTATTTTCTTGTGGTGCAAACCATCAGTAATCAAATTTCCATTACCCAGTGATGGGTGTGAACAGACAAGAAAAATACTGAGTCAACAGAATACCAATTAGAGATCTGCAAGTATCCTGCTTTAAATATGGCAAAGTAAGGAGATATTTTCCCAAGAGGCTGGTCTTCTAATGAGTAAGCAGGACTCTAAATCCTTTACTTTTTTTTTCCCCGTCTTGAGAAACACCCTCTAGTTCTGGGTGTGCCAGGAGGTGCACCAAAGAAAAGGCATCTGTTCACAGCCTGTAGCAAGTATTTGGCAGGGACAAAAATAGTGAAACAAACTTTTCTCAAGCATCCTCTGAAGAGAGGAGGAAAAGCGGTTTGCTTTGTGAGTTAGTCTAGTCAATCCTGCTCTGGAATTGCTCTAGAAAACATGGAGAAGCTTAAAAGTATGATGGGACTGTCTACCAGACATGATTCTTCGTACTGGATTTATGGCACATTACTGGTTCCTCCATTTCTTCTGGTTTGGAGGCACTGCTCAGCTTAGGGTGGTTATTGGTGCCGGGTGCTGGATGCTATGAGAGGCTTAAATGTTCCTTGGGAAAACATGAGCAGCATCAGCCATCCTAGCTGCTGGGGTGGAGGCAGGTTTAGGTTTGGTCCCAAAGACGAGAGAATCAGGAGGGAGGAGTGCTTCTTCTGACTTCAGTCCAATCTTCATGCCTTTCACAACTGCGTAACTTTTCTGGGTTTTGCCTCGAAACTGTATGTCTTAGCTACATCACACATGAGTTGTGAGATTTAATTAATATTAATAAAGCCCATTATGTAAAATTAGCCATAGACAGGAGATTCTTTAAAAGGTGAAATCATAATAGTCATGATCAGGATGTCTGTGTTGCCTGGAAACTGAGAGCTGTCCTGGTCTGCTCCTCAATATTTGCCTTTCATTATGGTTATTTCCCCCCTACTTGTGGAAAAGGAGTTTTAAAAGAGAGAAATGAATCCATTGACAGTGATGACCACAAAGAAAAGTCTTTTTCTGAGCTTTATTTTTTTGCGGTTAGGTCTTGGGTCTGGCAGGTGAAGGCCACGCGGAGGTTCGTTAGCAATGGTGCTCCGCAAGAGCCAGAAGCAACAGCCAGCAGCACAGGTGGGTGTAGAGCACGTTGCTTATTTGTTTCCTTGCCTGTTTGCTTGTTTGTTTTGGGATTATCTTTCGGGTGATCCTCATTACTCATTTTTCCAGTCTGTCTTCAGACTTTTTGGGACTGGTTCCCAACCAGACAACGTATCTACCAACACATCCGTTTCCCAGCATAGACTTTGGCCATTAATCTGTGAACACATGCTTCAGCCGTTCAACAGCTGTAGATACGCCACTAGCTTTTAGGTACAGCCTTCAAATAAAGCAACTACATACTCTTGAAAAACCCGCAGCAAAAGTACACAAGTTTAAAATGACCACGCAAGCGGCATATTCAGCTAATCAGGAGTTCAGATTGTCTCTGCATTCCTGCACACAAATCGGTTGTATTTAGGAGACTGAAGTAGGTAGTCACCACTGGAGCCTGATGACATATTTTAAAAGTGCTGCCTGATTAGATTAAACTTGGTGCTGTTTATGGCTGATTTGGAGTAAATGGGAAAAATCAGAGATGGGATCCAGACATGTAAGCTGATCCAGATTTTGAGAATGAAGAATTCAGGACTCAAAACCAGACCTAAATCCAAGTTTTATACTGGGGCCCCTGTCTTCAGAGTGGACTGATTCAAAATCCTGCAAGGAAAGGCTCTGGGTTGTTTCCCTGTAGGAAACTTGCATTTGCTTAGCAATAACTGACTTAACTCTTAAGAGCTCTTGAAGGCTTGCATCCTCGGTGCTGAGTTCACTTTAAACAAAGATAAAGTGCTAAAACACTGAGTGGTTTAGTTACACACAGAAGTATGCATCGGAAGATATTTCATCAGTTCCTATAGTTTGCAATCCAACATCTTTGCAGGTTAGCACATGTATTCTGCTTCAGGTTTTTGATTAATTACATAGTACCAAAACCATACATATTTATAGCTTGCAGAATTAGATAAATTCTCCAGATGTGGCTTCCTTTTAGTTAAGTCAAGATGAATGGAGATCAAAGCCTTTGATCTTTAGCCTGTCTGAAACCTGCTGCTGACATAAGCCTCTAGAAAATGATGCAGCGAGGGGAACTGGCCACTCTCAGCTTTGATACAGAAGCATTTCAAACAAAACCTATGGGAAGAAACTTTGTGGAGGATATATCTATACACGCCATTGAGTCTCTAGTCCTGAAAGTAGAAGGCAGTTTTCAATGAACCCTTTACTCTTAAACAACATATTTAAATAGATTGATTTTATGTTCCAGCTCAGAAATGATTTAAGACTTTTCAGTGCACACGTATCCTCTGTGATACACAGAACTGGCAGAAAATGTCATCATGAGCTAGTTTATAGCCTCAATTAAGGCTATTTCCATTGCACCAGATGTGTAAAGCAGACTTATAGCTGAGTTTCTGCTGTAGTGAAATCCCTGGTGCATCCTAGGATCAGCACTGCCAGCTCAATGATATCTTCTTCATGACCCTTGGAAAAAATGATGAATAGCCGGGGAGCTGCAAATTCAGACTGAATTCTGGCAACATGAACACTTTATACAAGTCTTAGCCAGTTAGGCAGATAGCACAGACTGGAAACTCTTATCTTGTACCACAGGCTATTCTAGCAGCCACAGCTGCAAAGCAATGCAAAGCACTGCATGGCCACTTCTGCCTATCTCTGTAGCTTCGTAAGCCCCACAGCATGGCCGTAAACCCGCATGGCTGTTTGGGTGATATTGGCAGAAGAGCTCTGACTCCCATGGCCAAGACTTTCTATGAGCTGTTTTCTATAAATGGAGCTGATACTACAAGAAAAAAAAAAAAAAAACAAAAAAAAAACCCAAAGCCAAACAAACCAAAACCAAATCCAAATAAACAACAACAAACAATAAAAACCACCAAAAATTTAGATTCAGACTTGCCAACATCAGAAGAAAAAATAATCAAGGACACTACAGTATAGATGACCCACAGCAAACTGGAGAAGGGCTGAAAAACTAGGGAGAACTAGAACGCTAATTCTAATTCTAATTTGAGCAGCTAAAGTCACTGGGTTTGTTCAGCCTGGAGAAGAGGAGGCTGAGGGCAGACCTCATGGCGGTCTGCAGCTTCCTCACAAGGGGAGGAGGAGGAGGGGCAGGGCTGATCCCTTCTCTCTGGTGACCAACGGCAGGACCCGAGGGAATGGCAGGAAGACGTGCCAGGGGAGGGTTAGGTTGGATATCAGGAGAAGGTTCTTCCCCCAGAGGGTGGTGGAGCCCTGGAACAGGCTCCCCAGGGAGGCAGTCACGGCGCCAAGGCTGGCGATAGTCAGGAAGCACAACGCCCTCAGAGACATGGTGTGAATTCGGGGCTGTCTTGTGCAGGGACAGGAGCTGGGCTCGATGATCCTTGTGGGCCCCTTCCAACTCAGGACATTCCATGATTCTATGATTCTAAGAAAAGGGTTACTAATAATGAAGTGAAGTAACAGTGAGAATGGGCTGCTCACCCCTCAAATACAGTAGACTCTGAGTCTGCTACAGGGTCAGGAAGATCAGATGGCCGATGCCTTTTGTCAGTGACAGAGGAATCATCCAAAGACCAAAGCAACGGTGACAGGAGGTTGAGGCTGTTGAAGGATGCCACCAACTCCTAAGAGCCTCCTCCAAGACTTTTAGACAATTTTTGGATATGGAAGATGAGCAAAAGAATTAGAGGGGAGGCTCTTGGACATCTTACCCTTTCGGGAGCTGGAAATATGAAGGTGGAAGACAGCTTGGTGACACTGCCAATGAGACAATAGCATTCCTGGTCCTTGGAAAGGGAGATTGGCCTTCAAAATGCCTGTTTTCAGTAAACTCAGAGAACTGATAGATTTTCATTGCAGAGAAAAGGCAGAAATGCAAACTATCCCAGTGCAGAGAAAGTATAGGAAATGCAATTGATTTACTAAATCATAGATTCTTTATTGACATCAGAGGAAAGAACTATCATTTGTAAGATTACCGAAGATGATCACAAAGGAGTAGCTCAAATATATAAGGGAAAAGTCAAAAAGGAAAAGGTAGAAAACCAAATGCAGCTAGCAAGAGACATCAGAGATAACAAGAAATGATTCTTAAGCCCATTAATAATGGGAGGAAGAGCAAATGAAAGATTTGTCCATTACTACATAGAGAGGAAAAGCTCCTGATCAATGAAAATAAGAAGAATTAATGCCTTTTTTTCACCAGTCCTCAATAAAAAGTAAACGGTGAATAAGTGTTTACTGCAATTAATACTAACAAAAAGAAATATTTCAGCATAGATTAGGGGAAAACGAGGTTAAAGATTACTTATCTAAGTTAGAGGTTTTTAAATTGGCTGAAGCTGACTTAATCCTGCAGTACTTGAAGAACTGGCTTTAGTAATCTCAGAACTGTTACTGGTATCTCTGAATTCATGGATGGGCTGGGGTGATACCAGAAGACTGATGTATTGCTTATCTTTAAAAGGTGGGAGAGGCGAGAGGAAAAAGAGCAGGAGAATTGTACAATAGTCAGCTTACACTCGAAATCCAGAAAAATGCTGGAGCAAATAATCACATACCTGGAAAATAAGAAGATGAGCAACAACGAGTACAGATTTGTCAAGAACAAATCATGTTGAAGTACTCTGATTTCATTTTAAAGAGTAACAGGCCATGTGGATAGAAGAAAAACAGTAGATGCCAAATATATTGACTTCAGTAAGGCTTTGACACTGATGATGTTTTGCTTTTTGTCCCTTGTAGCATTTCCTTTTCTTTTATAATTTTTTTTAAAAATAATCTAGAGGAAAATGAAAATCTAATATTAACCAATTTAAAAGATCCTTTTAAGCTTAATGATCCAATATAATGTATAAAGCAGAGGATAAACATTAGAATTTGTGAAGGGTGCCAGGGCAAGCTTCTTCATACCTCTCAAGAACTAATAATGGGGCTTACATCCCCTCTTAGGTGACAGGGACTTACATCCCCTCATAGGTGATGAGGTGTTTGTGTCTTTACCATCAGTGAATCCGAGGACAGGTGTGAGGAATAAGATGTCTTCCCACTGCAGACTCACTAGGGAAGAGCAATGTTAAGGCCTCATTTTCCCCGTCCAGCTCAGCCTTGTAGAAATATTGACCCGAACACCTACAATCAGAGCACCCTCTCCAAAGGTTTCTGCTGCTCCTCGTCTTCACGTCACCATGGTCTCCTCGGCAGCTCTTTGGTGCTGAGTCAGCACATTTCCCTGCCAGGACAGCCTTGCCCTGTAACCTCTTCCCTGCCTGGTCCTGCCGCCTGGATGATAAGACCTTGTTGCAGGCAGCTGCTCATGCTCTGTCCTCGTGCTCCCTGACAGACTTGCTGGGCTCAGTCCTGCAAGTGGGGTTGAATCAGATGCTTTGCATTTAATAAACTTTCCTGGAGAGGACAGCACAACTGTTCCTGTAGAACAGACGAGGCGACCACCCTCAGCGATCACCACCTTTGTGTTTAACCATTCATCTGTCTGGAAGAGAGGAGTTAATGGAAAGAAATGAAGATGTTATGTTATATATGCAATAGTATTTCACTGTTGTATGGTAGTTTTCATCCCAGTGTGGTCAGAAAGGAGAGCATCACCAAGATGCCATGTCTTCTGTTGCAGAGGCTGGCTGGCTTGCAATGTGCTACAAAGCAGATGAAGAAATTCTTTGGTCAGAGGAAAGACATCCCAGGAACCTTTCATTTTTAGGTGCTCTCAAAGAATTCCCAGGTGGAGGTCATCTCACCTAAGATGGCAATGGTGATGGAGAGCCTGGTGTGGGCACGTCCAGAGGGCAGTTCATTCCCTCTTAAGCTGGGTATCTCCGATGGGTAGGCTGAGCTGGGCTCTCTTCATCTCCAGTGGGTGTTGAGCATCTGGACAAGTGAAAGTGAGGGAGATGAATCCCCTAAGTGACTATCTGGGAATTCAGTTTATCTCTACTGGTGAGACGATCGCTGAGGATTTTAGGTAGCTGGCTTGGCTGAAGATGAGAGTTATATCAGAAGAGGCAGCTGGCTCGGTAATTCTTTCCTGGCTCAGCTTAGATCAGGATGTTAAAAATGAGTTAATTTCTTTGCAAGGCTGGTAATGTAATATTAATTGATGGGGATAATGCATTCAAGTTAAAACCCTGCACATGGAGCCCCATTCGTATCTTCTTTCTATAAGAGGCTGCGAGCAATTATCCAAATTTTGCCAATTCAGGTACTGCATTTTAAACGTAGTTGGTTTGTAATATATGGCCCTTTTTTTTGAAAGGGTCAGGTTTATTTGTCTCAGTTATGAAACATTATTCTGTTACCAAAATGATGTAAACTGTAGGATGATCTATTACCAAAGTATGCCACTAACGATACTTGCACCTTGTACTTCTTCAAATATTTACAGTACAGCCTTTCTTACGTCTAATTTCTTTGTTGAATGTCCTGGAGTGGTAGTTTCAGTGTGACACATGACTGAGACATTCCCTGTAATTCCGTGAGGCTGGTAGAGCTGATTGGGATTAACGGGCAGATTTGCACTGCGCTCGTTGGAAAGGCAGTGAGGAGAGTTAATGCAAAATGCAAAATGCAGCAGAAAACTGCAACTTAGAGATCATTTTACTTGCCTCTGTTGCTCCTTAAGCAACCAAAAGTGTGATATTTTGAATGAAAGATATTATGCATTTGGGTGTGATGTAAGTGCGGTTGTACTTATGAGAACGAAGATGTTGGACTGTTGGTGCTGCGTCAGCACATTTCCCTGCCAGGACAGCCTTGCCCTGTAACCTCTTCCCTGCCCCTTTACACTTCCCAGAAAACTGTGAAAAGTCTCACTCCTGCTTCATTACATGTGGATGTCAGACGTGTTGTAACACTCATCACGACATTTCTTTCCTTAACAGCAAACTTCTGGTCATGCTTAATTACAGCAATCACTTTTTATTCTGCTTTGTGATGATTTGATATCATAAAATTTCTCTACAGTTTGTAGAGAGGTAGTTTTTGGTCAAAATATGAACATTATTTTACAGTGCAGAAAGATTCTTTGCCTTTATTCTAGATAGAATGAAAGCTGCAAAATTCCATCTCCCTCTGCCTCTTCAGGAAGTCACTTGGTGCTGATAGTTTTATTCTGCTGGTGCATCAATGTTTGGTTTGTGATAAGCAACATCCCATCTTCAAACCTTCCTTCCTTCCCTCAAGGTATGTTAGCACTCCATCAAACGCTGCCAGCTTAGGTAAAGGTACACGGACATCTTTTTTTCCTTTTTTTTTTTTCTTTTTTTTTTTGGAAGTCTGCAGTTCTCAACTGCTCTGTTACAAACCTACCTAATGGAGACCACTGGAAATACGGAATGGGAAATGGGTGGGACTGTGGAGAATGAACAGTCATCTTGTTTTTGAAATAAGCTTGATGCAACAGTATGGGGGAAGCAAAGATGGGCACAGTAGAAGAAAACAGAGGTAAACAGGGAGATAAATGACCAATACACAGCTTACAAGTCAAAATATGGCCCTCTGGAGCTGTGCAGAACGACTAATGGGCACTTGTACCAGACATAATGTGTGGTCTGAGACCTCTAACCTGCCCAGGCTGCTCAGCTGAACGAAAGCCAAGAGCAAGATGAGTTCGTTGTCTTCTGCAGAGTTCAGGTATTGCCCTCAGTCTGCTGTTCAGCCAGCAGCGCGCCTCTCAGTGCGATAGATTTTGCCCTTCAGCCCTTATGTGATGTCCACGAAGCTGCTGTCATGCCAGACCCAGCAACACATAATCACCTTTTGCAATTTTATCTCCCTATATATTCTTATAGCATCACCCTCCTCCTCACTCCACCCGTCTATCTTCAGGCCTCCTGGCCTGCAGCTCTGGAGCACAGAGCTGCGTCATCATTAGCTTTATCTGTAATGAAAAAAGTTTACAGTCTCAAAAAGCCCCAAACCCATATGGTTCAACATCTGATTTGTTTCAAGTCACTTAAGTCGCAAGTTGAAAAACCCTCCATTTCACATATGCTCAGGAGTTGGGGTGTGGATTTCTCCAGAAAGAGAGTCTTCTGTCTGCCTTTGAAGGAAGCTGCTTTGCCTTTGATGTAGCCATAAGCGAGGAGGTGGCCTCATCTCACGGTGTGTTTCCTTAACAGATACCTTAACTGTTGGGTTCTATTTACAGTTCATATAGAAAACTAGAAGCAGAGTCTTACAATACATTGCTAATCCTGGCCAGGCTGGATTTAGTATAAGTTGAAGCATGGTATAGACACAGGTATAGGTGCTGTCATATATACTTTACTGTTAAGGAAAGTGAGTCTTTTCACTGCCATAGGCTCCAGTGTCAGGTGAGGGCACTAACAGGCATTAATGGCCCTGAGTAGCCTCAGCTGGGGACTCACCCACACCCTCTGCCCAGGAGCCCATTTAAGCTCAACCTGGGAGCTTTAGTCCCTTCCTGAGCTGTGTTAGAGAGGTGCTGGTCTCTAGCTCAGCCACAGCTATGCCTGTGCTGGCCATGGACCCTCTTGATCACGCTCAGATCCATGGACTTTCTGCCTCGGTGACAGCCCTGATGCCACGAGGGACCTGCCTGGGAATTGCTGGATCTCACCTTAACCTGTGGGCTGACTCTGTGGCTTATCCTCAGACCTGCCTCATCACCATGAACTTGCCTGATGATGTAGGCTCCTGGTTGAACCTGGCTGTGGTCTGTGGGTCTGCTCTGCTCACCTTGCTCAGGTACAGAGGGCTTTGCTGGGTGTGTTATCAGGCTGGGCTCCTGCATCCCTGCCCCTGTAAAGACTTTTAAACCTTAAATCTGTTTGTTTTAAATTAAGTTTGGTAAGATGACTCATGACAGAAACTGTCAGTAAAATGGGACTCTTCCCCAGGACTATGCGGCTTGTGCTTGGGGATGGCATTGTCCAGGGCTGCCTTCTGGCTGATAAATGAAATGTCTGGTTTTGGGGGGCAGGTAGATTAGGTTTACTAATGCAGTATGGGATGTGACATGTGGCTTTTTTCAGGTGTGAGAGGGCAATGGGGTGTTCAAAGTGGGATGTGGGGTGTTCAGATGAGCCCACAGACTCCAGCTGACACAGGGCCACCATGTGGCCCTGGAGCTCTGTACTCTTGAAGCATTATGAATTCCCTAAAACAGGATTATAGTCATAGGTGATATGAATGGTTAAAAACATAGGCACTGTATGCCCAGGTTATCAATGTGGAAGATACTGCCTGACCAACTGGCACCCAAACCAAGCCTGAAACCCAGAGATATTGGTATGACTAGGAAGTGAGACTGAGTTAGTAATGTCTGTGAAAGCAGTCTTTTAATATCTGATATTTTCTTAAAGGTGGCTGTGTGATATGGAAATGATACAGTTTTATTCTGGTATGTAATTGAACTAATGAATCCAAATAACAGAGGGTTTAACCCGAATTGAAATTTGAATCTAAAGTTCAACAGCCACTGCCATCCACTGCTTTATATTTCCAACTATTTCTGCTGCTTTTGCTCCCCTCACAAGTAGGGGAGCTCACCATGAGAGTCTGCAGACCTGTACCGCTGTCTTGTGGTTAGACAGCTGTGCAGTGCTCCCCATCTTCCTGCATCGGGTACAAATCCAGTATTTTGTCTGGGGTTAATTACTAGCTGTAAGTAACAGTTTCCTGCACCCTAACATTGGCACTGAGCTTTGTCTGTCACAGGGGAAAAAAACCCCCTCTTTTCTGGTTATTAAATTGTCTATCTGAAGTTGAAGTGTGTGTTGCAGCTGAAATGCTGATAAAAGTACTAAATGTGGAGCTGCTAATACAAAGCTATAGCAGCAATTTAGCTTGCTATCACACAGTAAATAAGAGTTACCTGCTATTCTTTGATCAACCTTTTTTCTGTTATGAACTGCATGTGTTGACAAATTATGTCACCAAAAAGAAATTCAAGTCTTTGATGAAATAAGAGGAAACAGGCATGTGCTGGAAGTTTAAAAATGCACTTAAATAGACTGCTGTAGGATTTTACATAGCTGGAGCCTTACTCAAGGTGGATGAGAAAGGGCTGGGTTGGAGGTGGGGCAACTTGGGGCCAATGTCCTGCTGCTGGCCATGGTGGCCTCAAGGCCCCCCTGAGCCTCACCCAGGCTTTGTGATGTGTTTTAGCCAGATGTGGCTGATTCTGCTTTGGGTTTGTAACAGTAAGCTGGCAGTTTCTGTAAATGGGTAGAAATGGATGCTTATTTAGAGGTGAGGCACCTTGAAGAGAGCGGCACTGTGCAGCACCCTATTGTGATAAGTGACTGGTTAAAGGTCAGGTTTGGATCCACGGCTTTAAGATGAGAACTGGGTGAAACTTTATTATTGGAATGCTAACAGTGGTGCTTGAAGGGTCTGGTGGAGCTTAGGCATGAGTCTTGGTCAAATTCTAGGTTTCAGAACTGTTTCCCAGAATGTTAGACAGAACTAAAACCAATAGGTTTCCATGTCTGCCTCTTGAAAAACATGATAGCAGTGCTGAGTGAAATGAGATACCACAAACAAGGGTGAAGTGTAAAGTTGGAAAGTGCAAATTTGGACCTGAACTTCCCCAGAGTCTGGAGGCTTCTAGATCCAAACTCTTCATTTGCTCCATTGCAGACTGTGAGGCTGTCCCTTGTAACCTCCCTGCTTTCAATTCTTCCCAAGGGCAGGACGGAGTAAAGCTGGGGCTCTTACTGAGGTCATTTTTTAGTTCTGATGCAACTAAATATCTCTGCAGTCAAGGTCTCTAACAGCTGGTTCTTTCCTAACTATAGGCATGTGATTAAGATTGGCTTTTGTCAAGTATATAAGGTCCCAAACTGTACCATGCTGTGGTCCAGCTGGCTTCCTTACCCTGTCTCCAGCAGTGGCCAGCTCTAGATGCTGCAGAAGAGGATGCAAGAGATGCGGTGGCAGGCATGTGCACAAAAGTCTGTTCCTCTTGATCCTCCCCCTCCCCCAAGATGTTATTCTAATACTTAGGGCCTGGCTTAAATCTTGATCTTTGCCCAGACTGTGGCTCTGGATATACTTATCTACATAGCACTTGGGTCTCTCCTTGACTGCTGCTGATTTATGAGCATCCATGACCTCTTCTAGCAAATCTAACAGCACGTTTTATCAGTTTTGAGTTTGCCACTTCATCTTAATGAATATTAATTGACCATTAATTGATCAATATTACAGTTAAATTATCCTTTATATAGTAATATACTCAAATTAATAAGAATTAAGCCCAGAGGAATGACATAGAAATCTTTAACATATCTTTCCAGTGGCTCCAGCACACAGTGCCTCTGAAAAATGCAGCGTAGGTGTGATGATACAACCAAAGCTACTGTGCGCAGGATGGGTCTGTACTGCCTAAATGTCCCCTCTCCTGTTATGATCTGGGACAAAGAGCAGATGGAAAAGGGCAGAGTGTGTTCCCAGAAGGACCGAGGCCACGGCCAAACAAAAGGCTTGGAGCATGTGCCAGAGTGGATATTGCTGTGGCTCCAGGTAGAATATCAGGTGTAAAATATTACAGGTGGGGAACCTGAAAATGTTACTTGACTGGAGAGGCTAAGACACTTTATAAAAATCCTACTAGGATGTTCAATGTCCAAGTACCTTTTAAAAAAAAAGGCATTTAACTTTCTGAATAGTTAATTAATTTTTTTAGTAAGTACAAACTATGTAGTCAACACTAGTATTTATTTCTCTTGCCTGTAAATAACTCAAATACAGAAGATAATCAAATAATTTTAAAATATAACTAAATAAGGGGGATACTCAAAGTAAAATGTCCCATTTTGTAACATGTAAGAACATGTTCCCTACAAACCTGCGAGCCTCATTTACAGAGGCTATTGCTGGAGCATGTAGCTCATTCACAGTCCAATGCATTAGAGACCAGAAATTTTTCTGGTCATGTATATATGAATATTACTGAGGGTAATTAAATTCATCATTTTTTCACTGGAGGCTGAATGTTGATAATTGTAATTTAGAGGTTTGCCTGGTTTTTAGGTGCATTATGGTATGTAATGTGCTCGTTCTTTGAGGCACTTTCACTAGTCTAAAGTGGCTCTGCTCAGTGGTCTGAGATCTCATTCCCTTCTACTGAACGTTTCCCATGTGAATGGGAGCTGGGCAGCACCGCCACGAAGATAGTGCTTCAAATTGACCTTGTCCAGCATGTTTTAACCACGGCTGCTCTATTTGTGCATATCCACTCGTCCAGCCCTGCTGACTGGCACATGCAGAAGCCCACGCTGGGCAGTCGGGCAGACTCTGCAATTAATGGGTAGAGACTTACAATTCATCTTAATCTCCCTCACACATATGGCTCAAATATATTTGATCGCAGCTTTGATAAAGCTGCTACAGCTCCAGAGGGCTCATGAAATCAGTGTGTTCAGTCAATTTTTAACTCACGGAAGCACCCAGCGAAAGGCGTAGATCCGTTTGTTGCGAAAACAGCTGAATCGGAGAAACGAAACATCTCACCAGGAACAAATATTGTTTGACAAGGTCGGGGGTAGCAAAATACTTTTCATGGTATTTTTCTGCCTGAGGCACCTTCCTTTTGCTGCCAACATAGTATACAGGACAGATGATGGTAACAGCAGTGAGATGAGATTATTGACAGCTTTCCCCACTTTCTTCCTTGCCTCTCATCACAGCCATCAGCACAGCATGGGGAAAAAAAACCCTACATGAAGTTCCTTTGCTGCCTTTTTGCTAAATTAACCTACACAGGGATGGTGATTGCCCTGGAGGAGAAAGGGGATTAGCCCTTCAAAATCCTTTTGATCCTCAGAGATCTACAGGAACCTTGAGACTCCTCCAGAGAAATTTTTCACTTGCGGTAAGTGGAGAGGTGTCCATGGGCTCCTTCCAAAGGTCTGGGAGGAGTAGCTAAGGGAAGCAAACCTACTGCAGCCCCTTAGGGGAACTATTGGGGGTTCACAAAGCTGGAGAGGCTGAAGACCACTCCTTCAGGAGCAGAGGTACAACCAGGTGGAGCTCTGCTGCTGCCTGAGTCTGCTTTTTTCCTGCTTTCCTGGCTTAGGGCTGTGCTGCAGAGACTTGCCAGCTGCAGCTGCCCACAGAAACAGACTCTTTAACCTAAAGGGAGGTTCATGATTCCAGACAAGCTCTGCTGCCCCAACTGTGCAGGGGCAGGTCTTTCTCCTCCCCTCTCCTTAAGATTCGTGCATTTGTTTTGTCTACATCTGCATCTGCTGGATCTTGCAGGAGAGTCTCTAAGTCCAAGGAATAGGAGGTCACAGCTATGCAGGAGTTGGGCACCTCTTTGCTGTAGAGAAAGGGTGAGAGCTGCCGTGGGAAGCCTGGGACAGATTTCTCCTAAAGCCTTTTTGTACCATTTGGGTGATGTGAAGGGGACCTGATGTAGCCTGACTTCAGGAGAAAGCCAAGAGAGCAGGCCAAGAGTGGTAAAATGGTCTGCGGTCTCTCCAAACCTGGCCTAATTTGAACTTGAAAGTGAGCTCAAAAGCCCTGCTGCTTACTTTTGAAACTATAACCTTCTCCCTGTGAAAGTTGAGTTCAAGCAGTCACCAGCGTGAAGGCCCTTAGATCCCCATCTCCGTACAGAATAAATACTGTCTTCCCACCATATCGACGTGCCACGGTCTGCAGGGGAACATCAGTAGCTGTGGATGAAGCTCTGGAAGGATTATTTTCAGCTTCCTGTAGTTATCCCAAGCCTTCATCTCTAAAATGCAAAGGCTTTTATAGACTTTGTATTCTATTAGTGTAACACTGAATGCCCTCGTTCTTCAGGTATTTATAGCAACTTCTGCAGCTCCCATAATAACTCTTAGTGGCTCAGCACCTCGCAACATGTCTTGTTATCCCCATTTCACAGATGTGGAAATAGGGCACACAGGAAATCCTGCAGAAATCACTTAATTTCTATAACCCACTGCAATGCCTTGACGATAAGACCACCTTCACATATGTTTATAGCTCAGGTAGTGTATTGTGGACTTCTACTATTCTCCTTCCTTAAGATTTTATATTGAGATAAATATAGATTCAAGAATAGTGCCCTGATTTTCAGCAGTTCTGAGGATCCTCAGATGTCTCTGGACTCAATGCAGGCATCCAGGACCTCTGAAAATTAGGCTGGGTTTTAGGTGCTTAAACAATAGCGTTGTACTTAACTGGCCGAGCAGAGGATTAACATGAGGTGGAGGGCTTGATTAATCTTGCAGCTACACTTGGTCTTGATCAGCAGCTGAGCTGCAGAAGAGCCAGGCTCCTGTGAACCCAGGGCAGAAGTGGGGTGCAGGGAGCTGCGTGCCTGCACATGGGATTGTGCAACAGAGCTGTGAGCCTCTTCCCACTGGCCTGATGAGGCTGCAGGATCTCCCAGCTACCGAACACAGGGTTGTCCTTCTGTGCCTCAGTTTCCCCATCCACAAATCATGTGTGGTAATAGTTCCACCACACCAAAGTGGCATAAAGCTGGATTATTTGCCAGTAAAGTGATTTCTTGTGCCGCTGACTTGACGTGCACCTGAATGTTACTGTGCTGTTGCTGGATACAATGCTGATTCAAACCCGAGTTATGCAAAACCTGAGGCCGTGTGATGAAAATGGTTCCTTCTGGGTGCAAATGGTCCCAGGCTCCACAGAACTCGGTAGTATCAGAATCACTAAGTCTTATTTTCAAACTTAACCCTTTTTATCCTGGCTTGCTATTATGGTGGCCTTGCTCTAAGGTATGATCTTCTTGCTGACCTCCCCAATAACACCAGTTCAAGTTTCAGGCCTTTGACTATATGACAAAGGAGTATGATGTTATTTGCTGTAGAGGCTGGACTATTTGGACGCTTGATCAGCATGATGTTGTTTTGCAAGGTAATATGGTGGTGACATGTTATGCTGCGATGTGTGGATTAAGTTCATTATTATTCCCTAATGATGGCATAGCTTTGGGATGCGTGGTGTAAGCAAGCAGTAAGGGATGACAGTTGGGCAAAGGACTGGTGTTGACATGGGAATCTGACCCTAAGCTGCCAAAGCTGATGGATATACCGCTGCTGTGGGATGCTTTTATGCATTTGGAGATATTGCCCTTCCTTCACTCTTGCACAGCAGGCTGTTGCAAAGCTTGGGCATTGCTGAAGCACCTGCTTTTTTTCTACCATCAGGAACTTCATTTGGCTAATGTGAGCACTGAAATGTGTCCTGTGTCGGGCTGAGCTGGATCAGTGGTGTGTTTGGCCCCAGTCCCCACTATCCCTGACAAACATCCAGAGCTGATGCTTCAGCTTTGTCAAGAAGGAGAGCTTGCCTTGTCCTGAACCATGCTGTACTTTGGGTTGGGAACTCCAGGCAAATGGCATCTCCTGAAAAAAATAAAGCAATGGCAATTTGGAGATGGCATTTCGTAAGGTTTTCATTAATCTTGCTCTGGGAATGTCTATTACTTCCAGCCACGGTGTCTGGTACTGCTCAGAACTGAACACACGTGTAACAAACTGCTCCTGCCCCAAAAGAGCCAGCAGCACAAAGCCGTGCCTGCTTTGGAGACATTTGCTTCAGCATATGTACATCAAAGGTCTGCAAAGGCTTCAGTGTCGATGTGTTACACAGATGTAATCTTGGAAAATTGGTAGGTACGAACACAGGATGTTTTAAGAAGGATTACATTTAGTGCACTACAATAGTCCTTTATAGCCAGGGCCTTAATGTGCTGCAGTTCATGATGGTAATTAGTTGGATTAAGTTGTACCAATATAAACAAAGTAATAATGAGACAGTTATAGTAAATGGAATAAGCAGGGCTCGTCCTGTGCCAGCTGCAGAGGCACTGTCAGGCATTTCAGATGCATTGTGCAAAAGCCTTGGATGTTTATAGTACTCAGGACTTCAGCACCCTTACGCTGCTGGTTCACAGCCACCCAGTGAACATCCAGCTGCTGTGGTGGCCTCGACTGAATGCTGCTAAACAGAGTGGGATGGGGGACAGGAGCACTGCTGGTGTCTTGGCAGGCAAACTGGTACCAAAGCCCAAATAGGCAATGGCAAGTACTTTTAACGTGTGAGAGACGAAGGGCTTGGAGGAAAAGGTGAAGCAGCAAGGCTAGAAGTAGAAAATAAGATCAGATTACAGCCTTGTGTTTTAATTGCATTGTTTAATTCCAGTTTCTAATGCTCTAAGACTAGACATCAAATAGAGTGCTAAAATTATTCGAAACCAAGCTACAAGTCTCAACATCAGAATGCCTATTACACTTATCTGTGACCTTTTTAACATTAAAACCACCATATTATTATTATTTTACATCTTCAGATTATTATTAGGCTTCTGAACTCTGCTGCAGCTTGATTTATAGAAACTGCTTAGTCACTGGCAGTAGTGCTGTGCTGGGAGGGAAAGAGATGCTCGCTGGTGTTTCAGCAGAGGCTCCTGCCAAGAAGCAGCCGCTGCCCTTGACAGATCATTGAAAGCTGGTGTGTTTCCCTCGTGTCTAACTTCTGGAACTGTTGCAAACCAAACCAACCTCCTTCCCATGAAAAGCTAAGGGGGGAGAAAATTCAAGGCTCATTTAATGCATCCCCTCCAATCAGTCGGGGCAGATTTATTGTGCTTTGCATGAAAAGCAATCTTCTGGTTTGCCATGTGCTTTGCCAGGAGCACTGCCCTAGATTTTGGGGAGGTTGCGCTCCTGTGAAGTTGGGATTCAGGCTTCAGAAGGAGCAGTTTGAAAGGACAGAAGTAGTCAGTGATGTGGGAAGGAGCTGCTGTGCAGCCAGGTCAGGATGGGAGGGAGGTGGGGGCTTGGCATGATCCAGGCACTGGGGCACGGGAGAGCACTTTCAAAATTAAATACAGGTGGAGGGTGTCTGCTGCTTAATCACATTAATAATCGTGATGGTTTCTGTGACCCCACTTATAGGAGCAAATGCTCTGAGCAGAAGTTGCAGGACAGGCCCTTACAAGAAGGGTATTTTCTCCTGGGTTGTACGTGCACCAGGGCATAGTAAATGCTAATAATTTACAACTGTCTGAACAAACCAACTGCAAGCCTGTTTCTTTTGGTTATTTGCTGAGTAATGACTATGCTAAGCTCTTTATAAAGCATATACAAAAATCACAAACCTCAGCCCTGTGCCACGTATGCCCTGAACGGGTAGGGAGTGATGCCTTGTCCACCACCTCTTCAGTCAAACTGCATTATTGCCAGTGCTGCTGCTGCTGTGGGGCTTGTGCTCCGGGCAGCCCTCCACGCCTGTGTAGCTGCAGTCCAGAGCCCTTCAAAGTCTGCAACAAAAAAAAGCTTTAGGGGAGAAAAAAAACAAACAAACAAAAAAAAAACCAACAAGGTACTGAACACTTCCATCCCAATTTCTTTTGTGGACAGGTTTAACAATCAGCTAATGAAGTGTGCCTGTTTGCAACATGCTGGTATCCTGGAGATTTAAATGGGATAGTTCAAAGAACACACATCGGTTAAGTAGCTTAGTCTTTAATTTTATTCATGCTGGAGTAAACCATTCTCAGATATTTTCAGGGAGCTAACAGGAGAAAAACAGTGGCTCTATTTGGCAGAGTCCAGTGGATGAAAGGTATCAAAGGTATAAGGTACTAAACTGCTGAAAATAGTTGAAAATAACGGATTAGTTCTTCTCTCCTGACTCAATGCCTTTATTCTTTTTGACATTATTTTTTTATTGCCCTTGCTCCTATAATGCGTTGTGGTGACTCAGTGTGAAAGGTCTGTAATAATGTTTCATTGCTGTGAAGTCACCAGACAACCCTATTCATCCTCTGGTCTAACATGGTTACAAATGTTTAGAATAAAGCCAGAAATGGGCTGACATTGATGGAATAGGGTAAAATAAGAGATGGAAAGAGCATTAAAAAGCATGTACTGAGGATTCATACACCCACAAAGCAATGTTTTATATTTCTATTGGAAATCAGAAATGGCATGTGATAATGTAGTGATGTACAGAGCTATTTCATGGGATAGCTGGTGCCGCAGCAGCACGATTCTACCCTTCTCCTGTTCAAATAACCACACTTTCTCACAGATACAAAGCTTGAGTCAATATTTCCAGGAACTTTACAACTTACTAAGCCTCAGACCATATACGACGCTTCTTGGTCTTTAAAATAGCAAAGCTCAGTCCGTGTGGTTCTGTAAAAGCGCAGGGCTGTGAGCATGTTGTAGTGGTGGAGCTGAGCTGAGGCTCTGGAGATGGGACCCACCACCTGGTTCAGCCTAGGTTTTGGTGTTAGAGTGGGTTGGAGGAGGGAGGTGCCACCTCCCTTAAAGCCTCTCTGCTCAGTTTTAAGTTTGCCAGCTCGTTCAGTTGCCTGGATGCTGCCCTCCAGAGCAAAGAGCCCATTCCCAGAGACCTGACTCTAAGACTTTCCTCTCTTAGCAGGGACATCTGAGGACCATATTCTAAGTAGAGACATTAAGGCTTGGCCTAATAATAAACCTATTGACTTAGGGTGTTTGGGGGCATAAATTCAATAAATTTGTGGTTTACTGAGTGTAGTGTTAGCCACATCCTTTTTGCTAAAAGGTCTCTTCTGAAGCAATCAGGGCCCTAAATGCAGCGAAACGGAGAATGTATTAAAAAAAAGTGCTGACTTGACAATACCGCGTGGTCCCATCCCAGTCTGTATCCAGTTCTCAGCTATTCTCTGCCTTCAGTCCAATAGTAAAGTCATATTTATTTACTTGGCTCTGCTGTGTTAATGAAAAAGCCACTTAACAAAACAAATAGAATGAAGGACATTTGCAACCAATTATGATATTGCTGATCAGTCAAATTGTGCTGGAAATTACAAGTTGAAGTTCAGCCCAGGCAGCTGATCAATTACCTGGTAGCTTGGCACCAGTGTGTGCTATCAACTTAATAAATCAATGTAATTTCGGTCGCTATGCCAGAATATATATGTGTATTCAATATGACATCAATATTATATAATGATGGTTAAAACTAATTGGCCAAATGCTGTGCTGTCTTATCTGCTGTGCAACCCGGCTGGAGCCCGACAGTGCTCCGGCAGGCAGGGTGGAATTTGGCTAGCTATTCTTTAAGTATACCCCTGGGCATCATTTAAAATCATGTTTTTAAAGCCTTTCTTTTTTGCAACCACAAGGGAAGTTAGCACTCCAGCATATAATTCAGGGATGACCAAACTGCCAGCTAGCTATCTGCTTCTAGGGGAAGACTTGCTGGGTGCTCCGGCTCCTGGAGAGGGTTGTAGAAAATAGGCGCTTTGTCTTTGGTGGCAGATGCACATCTTGGCTGGTTTATGCACAGCTTCCTCTTCTTAATTAGCAATGACATTTTAGCTATCATAATATGGGTTTGGTTTAGAAGTGAAGGCTGAAAGCACTGCTTTTTTGCTGAAAACAAAGTTTTCTTTAAGTATAGGGAAGCAGGGTCTAACTGTCTGAAAGCTTTGTGATGGGCTGGGGCACAGAAATGCAGGAGCATGGAGGTGCTGGTGGTTGCTTGCTCCCACACACGGTATCAGCAGTTTCAGTGCTCTGTACTCTCTTATTTCACTCTTTTCCAGTTAGTCTGATCTGTCTTTGCCCTCCTCTTCTGTGCCAGTGACAACTGCAGTTCAGCAGTGGTTCCCAGCTCTGCCATACCTCTCCTCCAGGGAATGCACTGTTATCAGCACGTTTATAATTTGGGAGTGTGTACAGGGAATTGAGCCACGGTTGTGCTAGGCGCTTTGCAAAAGCGGGGAGGGGGGAAAAAAGGCAGTCCCTGCCCTGAGGGTCTTATGTTCCGCAGGCAGTAATAACCATGGGGATACAGCATAGAAAAATATATATAAGGCAAGGACCCTTCTTTGGTAGCCTAATTTGGTTTGGCTAATGCTTAGCTGAGAGCAGAGGTACGGAGCAAGGAAAAAGGAGGAAAGAAAAACTTAGTTCATCAAGTTGCCCAGCCATAGCCAAGGTTGTGTTTGGTTGGTTTTTTGGCAGAAGTGAGTTGTAAGGATAGTTTTGAAGGAGGAGAAAGGAGTGGCTGTTCAGATTTTATCGGGAAGGTTTTCCCAGGCTTAAAAGAAAGCTGGGGAAGCTGTGCTTAGGGAAGAAGCTGACAGACTGATTATAGAGGCTGGCGGGGCAAAGGTTATGGGCTGGCTGTATGGTAGGTAGGTTATTGGTTCAGTGAGGTAAGAGGAGATGTGGAAAGGTAATAGGAATAAAGAGAAGGCAAGAAGCTTCTAAATTATGTAAACAAAGGACCAGTATGATTGTGTAGTGAATTGATGTGGTCTTGAGGGCAGCTGCTAAAACTGCAGATTGCAATAAGTGATGTAAGAGAGGAGGGAGGCTTGGAGGAGAATATTTTTTTAAGAAAAAAGGCTTTAGAGATGTTAAAAAGAGCAAGCTTGAGACATGATTCCAAAGAAATCCAGTCTGTGCATGTGGTGGATGAGACTGTGGGCCTAAGTGAGTGGGAGGATGGGATATCACCTGGGTGAGAAGGAAAGGGGGGAAGAGAGGGAGGATGGCAGCAAACCACCTACACCTGCCTTCCTGGGAGGAGTGGAAAGCAGGGATCTGAGCTGTTCTGTAGAGCTGTTGCAGCCTTTTTGAGTTATTTGAGTATTTTCCCAGTTTATTCTTTGATTAACAGATCTTTATTTTTATATCATTGCTGATTCTGGTAACTTGCCCAGTGTCACAAAATGTAGGTGACTGCAGGTGGTCTCCTGGCTATTCGGTCAGCCTGATTCTTCATCATCTGACACCAACTTCACAGGAACAACGTTTCCTTTGCTCTTTCCAGAAGTTCATAGCAGAAAGAGACTCTGAGAAAATTTTGCCTTGTGGTGGTTTATCCTTTCTAACTCTGGCCATCACTCAAATAAAAAATGGCAGTGGTCTGTGGAAAAAAGAAAAATAATTAAAAAATAGATGCTTATGTATATTTTTCCAAACCACCGGACCAGTTTACCCATTCCTGAGAAAAGACGCAATCAAGTAACGTTTCCCTTAATGTCAGAATGCAGAATAATGCCTAGATGAGTCTTTCAAAGATACTTTTATATTTGTCCTGTCAAATGGAGAAGATAATCAGCTATTTCTTTCTCCAAACCCAAATATTTACATCTAGAAATGTTAAGTAGATTTTTTTCCTTCCTTAATTTGCTTGGTTGGAAAAAAAATTCTTTTTATATTAATTTTTTGGCTTGTTCATGTTGGAGTATAAAACCAGGATGTAGAAGAGTTGGTTATGGGTGGGGGAATTTATCAGTTAGGCTTGGAGAGCATCATATCCCAGTATGGTATGAGGGGAAGGAAGGTGTGAAATCCTTGATCCAGAGACATCAGTAGCAAAACTTCCTTCAGTTTTCATTTCCTTTATTAGACAGGAATAATAGAATAATTCATGCTCTTTCAAGAGCGAACACTGATTTCTCCAAAATAAGTGACTTCTTTGATCCTTTTCAAATTGGAAGCCATCTTACTCTATTTTAGCTCATAACCACACCAGCAAGAATTGCATTTCTATGTGGAGGAACCTTCATCCCGACTTTGGCTCTGAGTTTGCTTGGGTTTCCTCGAGGAATTCCCGAACTGTGGATGGGGGGGATAGTGAGGAGCAGTGCTGCTTGTGTCACTCCGCTGGGGAGGATCTCCAAGAGGTGACACTCCAGATCACACCTGGGCTCGCGTGGCCCAGCTGATGCCTGCCGGAGAGGGAGCAGATCTGTGTGCTCCAGATGTCTCCTCCTGACAGCTCTCTCCAAGGCAGCTGTGCAGCCAGGAGCTCTCCCAAGGCTTCGCAGAAGCCTCTATGTACGTGCACCTATGTGCTGTGACAGCCATTATTTCCACTCAGCAGATGACTGAAGGTGGAGGGATGATGATGAAGGTGAAGTTATGCAGCCTCAGACTCTGGTACCCACCAGCTCCCAATGCTATAATGTGGCAAGTTGACCCACGGATCTGCAGGAAGACCGTCTGCTGAGAAATACGGCCCCAACCGCGCCCTACAGCTGGTCTTTACTTTGGCCTCAGATGACACACAAGGATGGGCACCTCCAGCAGCCCTGGATTCACAGACTCCTCACCCTGCTATCCCAGGGATGGTAGTGCATTTGCATAAGAAGCAACTGGGTGAGTAATACCTGCCTCTGCAGACATCAAATGCTGCAAGTATTTTGTGGTAAACCTGTTGCTGCTCTGGGCAGGGAGGATGCACTTTACTCCGAAAGCAAAGGATGAAAGCCTTTGTGGCAACGGCTGTGCTTTGAAAGCGACTGAGCCCAATCGTCTGCACAAGCAACTGTTTTATTATCAGAATAACTGATCTCCCAAAGCATTTAACGCCACTGCCTGCACGAAAAGGAGCCAGTGCACAGTGCAGCCTTGCAGCCTTTTGCTGGTGCTGCTGAGTATCTGCATCTTGCTCCAGCAATAGGTTGCTGTTAATTGCAATCAAATAGTTGATCTAAGGGATTCACCTACTTAGATTGCTTGTTCAAGTGGGCTCTGGTTGGTATACAGTGAAAATAACCACCATTCGATGGCTAGCCTGTATCTATGTGACTTGAAATGGCTGTATTTGCCCAATTCTGAAGCTACAGGTGTGCAGTGACAGACCTGTGCTTGTCATCACAGAACCAAGCCTAAGCATAAACTGGATTTGCACCTTGGATATCTATTTGTAGGTAAGATCACTACTTCAGAGCCAGGCAGTGGGTACAGCTGATGGACAGACTGTGAGCCTGGGTGCTGGGTTATTCCTGACTTTGGCCTTGGCCACTTATATCACTGAGCAAAATTTTGTGTGCTTCTGTTTTCTTACATGGAGATAAGGATACTGGTCCCTGGATTAAAAGTGTTATTAAGGAGCCACATTATGATTATAATTATTATCTTACAGGCTGAACAGTGTGCAGAAGCTGGCAGTGCTGCTGCTGAGCCTCCTCAAGGAGTGTGTGCATTTGCAAAGGGAAGAAGAAATAAGTACATGATTTTCTCATATATAAGCTGAGGAAACAGATTATCTGCGAAACAGCCAACAGTTTTTATTTACTGTGAAAATCTGAATCTCGCTCTCAATTTCCCATCAAGATAAAATGCCGGCATTTGGTTAAAATGGTAACTTAATGCTCCAGAGGTTTAATTACCACCACTCTATAATCAGAATCAAGAGTGCAGTCTGCAGCTCCCAACTTCAACAAGAAGTGCGGCTCCTCACAAAGCAGTCAATAAAAGCGTAGATTTTGTGGTCCTTCCCATAGCTGAACGTGCAGATCTGCTATTGCTAATAGTTTTCTTTCAAACCTCAGGTTCTCCCTTAGCCTGTTATCAAACTTTATAGTGCCTTATTACTGCATTTTAACTTTCTCTGTGTATAATATCTCTATGCATATACATGGTACTGAATTAAGGGAGTTCACAGTGCTGGAAACTAAATTTCCAGGTTTACTGGTCTGAACTAGTCTCAATAGCGGTGATTATTGAAACTTTGTAAGGGCCTTGGTTGGAAAAAGTGTTAAGGCAGATAGGTTTTCTAGACTGTGGCTGATGTGATCTCTGGCACGGGCCTCTGCTCTGTGGGACGAATGATCGATGCTCCTCTGTTGCAGTTCCTGGTGCTTTTCTTGAAGACTTCAGGACTTGCAGGTCAAACATAGGGCCAGCCTGGCTCTGTCTTGGTACTGTTTTCCCTTTGCAAGTTAAGATTTCTTTTCTCCAGTGCATTTTCTGAACGAGGTCATCTGGCTGTGCCAAATGTTGTCAATCCCAGTGAAAATTGCACATGCTGTATATTTTACCCATTACTTTGCAAGCTGGGGTTTTAGTGAGGGAAGCCTTTACCCGTATCGCAGCCACGCTCCTGCCTGGCACTAAGGTAGCTATATCTGAGCAAATCTGGCCAGCACAGGTACGGCTAGCAATGCAGCTGCAGTCTTCTGCCTTCTGCTGGGGGTTGAGCCCTGGCTTTATATCGTGGGATGCTCCCAAGCCGGAGCTGTTTCTGCAGCAGGTAGCAACCACAGAAGTTGCTCTCAAAACCTTGCTACAATTTCTGCACTCTCTAAGCAAGGGTTAATTTTTCTCAGCGTCACCAGCCCCTTATAAAAAGCCGCACATTTTGTATCCTGCCCCTACTGACTTGTGGAAATAAGAGATACCCTATTAACAATCCCTGTCCAAACAGAGCATTGGCCTCTGGTTAGTGCCAGCACTTTCCATCCAGCAGTAGTATTTGTTTTTCCATGCTCTTAATCTTATAAATTGAATCGAGTCTGATAAAAGTGACTTCCTGAATATTGCATAACAGTTTGTGTCTGTCAGGATGGAAGACAAACACAACCTGACCTTGAACTTGGAAAGTTTCCTCCCAGCAGGTAGGAGCTTTCAAAAGTTTGCTCTGATCTGGGAAATACTGGAGGGGGGGTCCTGGCCTCCTCACTGCCCTGGGACAGCAGCGAGGCCTCCCTGGCAGCTATCCTTTCCCCAAAAAAAGCTTTGGAAAATGCTCTGAATCCTCCTCTAGGCATCGGAGAATCCCCCAGAAAGAGCTGCAGCAGGAAGACAGCAGCATGTTCTTGCTCCAAAAAGGCGGCAGAGGAGGAATCCTGTCCATATCTGGCATAGTTTAGCCTCCAGGGATTAATTAAAGGCTTTTTCAGTTTTTCTTTCAAACCTTGCAACATTCATCTCTGCCTCACTGAATAGGGAAAAGGGAGAGGCATTTTCTCTGGTGAATCACCAGCCTGTTTCATTTTTCAGTTTTACACTGCAGTAATATTTTTTCCTAAGGGAATACCACAGGAAGGGTAAACTTTGGGTTCTCACCATCGGAGCATTACGTCATTGATATGAGCTGGAAATCTGAGTGGTGGGCAAAACAAATATTCCCTAAACTTAGCAAGCCCCCCTTTCCTTGGTGTTTCTGTCCCCTCTTCCCTGCCCATGGGGGAGGCAGATGAGGGTGTTGGCAGAGCCAGCGTGGGATGGGGGGCCAGGGGACCGGGAGCCTGTGCGTGGTGATGCTACAGGAGCAGGGAGGTATCCTGCATCCTCTGAGCTGCTGGCAGTGCTGGGACTGGAGCCCTGGAGACTGATGGAGCTCTGAGGCTGCAAAAATCCTTTCTTCTACCACTTGGGCTTACGATAATGGATGCAATGTGGGGAAAGGAGCTACTTGGCTCTCTGGGGCTCCACGTGATATGCGTGTAGGGTCTTTCACACAGGTTTCCCAGTGCCAGAAGAGCGCATGTGGGGACTCTGGTTTTTAGGCAGCATCCTGAAGAAGCACCGTGGCTCCTGGCTCACCGTGCCCCGAGTGTGTGCGTGGTGCCCTGTCCCTTGGGCCCCACAGACCCGCCAGCTGTGCTCTGGCTGCAGTGTTTGTTTTCTGACCCCATTACCTATTCCAGTTTGGATTTCAGCTGCTTAGACTTGATTATTTTAAAACCCTTCTATCTGATTATCAGCAGCCCAGCCAGGCCAGATACGAAGCTTCCTGGGGGATCCCCAGCAGCATTGCAGAAGGATAATTTACCTCTCGTTTATGCTCCTGGAGGGGGTTGGTCAGCAGAGAGTGGGGAGGAAAAGTTATGGAGACAGTACAAGACCAGGGGAAGGCAGCTCCCCCTGCATCCCCTGTGCTGCAGCTTCACAAATCTGAGAAACTTTGTTGGGTGATTGAGTACCTTGCTGCATGGGCGTGCAGAGAGATGCACGCTGGCAGGCGCCCACCAGCCCCAGGAGGTATCGGTGATGGGCACTGCAGCACATGCTAACCTGCATCGGCACGGGAGGATGCTTCTGGAAGCAGAGCAGAGCGTGGCTGTCCCAGCTGATGCCGAGCAGTGCAGCGACATGCTGGCATGGCAGGGTGCAGCAGATTGGTGCCGAAGCTGGGCAGCCCTGTGCAACCTTCCCAGAGCTGCCTTGATTTTGCTTTTCAGTTTTTCTATTGTTATCCTAAAGCTGTCCTCCTCCTCCCCCCAGCAGGATGAAGAAGCCTCCAGCTGGCCTAGGAGGCTTATCAGCTCTGTCTGTCTGGGTGTTAACAGTCTATTTGCATAAGTACCTGTCCCCGTCATATGCTGCTTGCCTTTGTGACTCACTGTATTTGTTTATTTTTCCTCCAGCAGCCAGGCTTGTGGCGTGCTGCTCCCCAAGGTATGCCAGGGCAGATGCCACCACCCCCTGGCATCACGCTATGTCGTGCATGTCCTGGCCAGGGTGCACGCCCTCCCTGGCTCACCCGCTCCTTCTGCCCTGCGGGACCAGCTTGGAAATTAAATGTGTAACTCACTGGGTCCTGTTTTCTCCTGGCTGTAAAGATAAAATTAAACTGAACCACCCCCTTTCACATCTCGGCAGCTGTCCCTGTGTCGTGGCTGGGGAGAGCAAGGCTTCCCCTGGGACTGCAGTCCCAGCTCGTATTGCAGGGAAGGTTGATGCATCTGGGTCGACAGCTGCGTGGTGTGTAATGTGCTGTCTCCTCCCTGCTGTTAGGTGGGCATGAGTCGAGATCCTTAAAGCCATCTCTGAACTCGGGTCTCGGCTCCAAAGGCAGAGACGGCGTAGCCTGCCAGACCGACTCTTCTGGATTTGCTGTGCTAAAGCAAGCATTGCTACAGCTCTGCTCCAAGTGTTGGTCATGACCGTGGAGTCACCTCCTCAGGTAGGAGCTAAGCAGTTTCATTTCTGCTCATTAGCTCCGAAAGGTTTTTCCATCCATAATAAGAAAGTCATTAATGTTAAACTTCCGCTGCCAGGTACGATTGATTTGAAGATTATAACCACTATAGAGAGGGTATGCGTTGCATATACAATGTGTTAAAGTCCTGGCATGCAGGAATTGTTGCTTCAATAGTTGTCTGTCATCTGTGGAGCTCACCAGAACACGGCTCAGGTGGATGTGGGGCTGCTCAGCAGCCCGGCAGTGCTAGTTGAGTGGCCTGTTTTCAAAAGGCAAAGGTAAATTCAAATAAGTCACTGGTACGTCCTCTGCGGAGGGGCTGTAATGCTATCCTAGGAGGTGACGGACTTAATGATTTAACAAGTCTTCACCCTCTCTTGTTGCTGTGATATTTTACAAACATGGTGCACAACCTCAAGGTCCTCTGTGCTTGCAGGAGGGCAATGCTCCGTGTGGGATCCCCTCTGCAAGGAGCTACCAGTACTGAAATATCTTCTGAATGTGGCCTGGAAACCTGTCCTTGCTGGTGTGTTATACTTCCCCTCCATGGCTGATGAGCCAGTGAATCAGCTGTCCATCTGTTCATCCAGCCGGCCACTTCTTGTATGTAAAAGTTATTTTAGACACGTATTTCTGGCATTCATCATCTCATTCATCATATGAAGTGCTCTTGATAACTTATCGGTTGAGCTGTGCCAGGTGTGTGTTTCTTCTCTGAGTGGGAGAGTGGATGGAGGACTTTGGGCAAGAAGAACGAGGGATTCGGTTCAGCTCGGCACATCCAGTCTCAGTTTGGACTGTGTTGCCCCGGGGCGTGATGTTACGGGGCAGACTGAAGCGTGCTCTGCGATGGAGAGAGGTAAGCAAGCATGGAAAGAGAGATAATCGGCAATTTGGTATGAATATGATTGTTGAAGATGATCAGTGGCCTGGATTGTCCAAAGAAAAATGCATTGGGTAGTGGAGGGAGAAAATAGAGCGAGGAAGAAGCAGACAATAACACACTCCATGAGCCATCTAAGAAGTGGCTAAAGGAGGAGCAGAACCACAAAAGGGTGAATTCATGAAGCCAGGAGAGGGTTGCAGGAATCTCATTCCTTCCTTTAGAAGAACAGCGCGCAAACTTTCAGCTAGGGCCGCTCTTGGAAGCATTTGAGGGTAGGCAACCCACTCTGGCTTCCACAGTTAACCAGAAAAGTGTCTGACTTTTGCCCAAAATTCACATGCCCTCATTTTCTCACCCTGGCATGGATGACTGCATGCTCATGGACTGTAGGGTGGCCATTCTGGCTTTATAGACACAACAAAATAAATGTTATGGCTGTAGCTTTCTTGACTTTACAGGCAGACTTTGCTCCTAGCTACATAGCCTAAAAATGATTTGAAAATTACAAATCTCATAAAATGTGGGTTATCTGGCTATGGCAAACCCAGAATAACTGAAATGAAATTAGCAGGATTACTCCGCAGGCGTTCGGTGCAGTGGGTACTCCTCCAGTCCTCCCCTGCGCGCTGTGCCGAGCGTCGCACCTCCAGCAATCGCGCTTCAGCGGCAACGGAGAAGCAGTTCACGTGGTGGGTTCCTGTCTCGTTGGAGTGGTGTTTTCCAGTCCTGGCAATGCCAGCAAACGGACCTGTGTTGCAAAAAGCATGTGGGATGGGACCCAGCTGCCTACGTGGCATGCAGCTTGCTCAGCAAAGCGCTCTGTCGATCTGCATGAATAGCAGCACGGTCCTTGCTTTAATCCCATTCTAATGGGAGACGAAAAGACTAGATCAATGTCCTCAAATTTCAGAGGAGCAGAAGGTGGAGATCTTGGATCCAAAATCTTATTTACTGTCCCTCTCATAGCCCTTTGTACCTCATGCTAATAAATAGTGCTGCATATGCACAACTTGATCCAGACCCTGAAGAAATCAATAGGAACTGCCAGGTGCTTCATCCTCTGAAAATCAGATCATGCATTTATGTGACTAAACATGGCTTTCAGGGCCAGCTTTTGGGCACCCTTTTCAAAAGCTGGTATTGTGGCATATTGTATGGAGTCCTGGCTACATTCACACCTGATGAATTTTCTTGAAATAAATATTGTGTGAATTTGTAAATCTCAAGAAATCCCTCGCTTTCCATCTTTATCTCTCTTCCTCAAATGCATTAGCAGCTCATTTGTCTTTCTGAACCGTTGTCGCGAGTCCCATGTGCCTGCCTCTCTCCTCGCTGGATCCAGGCTAAGTTTGCTGCTTGGGAAGATTGCTCAGGCGATGGAGTGTCCGTGTCAGACCCCCTATGGTTAAAACCAACCCCGTAAGCAAACCCTCATCATTTTATTTATGACTTTTGGATGAGATAATGGTTTTCCACTTTGAAAAGAAAGCTCTCTACTTCAACATTTATTTTCTATAAATGCCTTGGCATTTATATTGCAACGGGAGACTATTCAGTGACATTATCTGATAAATATCATGTTATACAGCTGCAATTTACAATGCATATATTTTTAACAGTGCTTCTAAGCTAAATTAAATGCTTCTAAAATACGGTACTTACAGAAAACAAATGTCTGTTCTAGCAATTTTGTTTTTCAGGGTACACTATTTTTTTAAAAGTAGATACCATCTTTATCCTGTCAGGCAGTAAATTATGCACTTGCACTTTCATAAACTCTCCCCTTGGGAACTTAGTCAATGAAATGGAAATGTCTTTTTCACACCCTCCAACTCCCGAGAAATACAGGGAAATAGCCAACTCTGTTATAAGCTGAATGTCTAGAGGGAATCCATATAAAATGTGGATTAATGCAGTCCTGATGCATGTATTGTTTAGCATAGGTACCGTTCACTAAAATGGTGCATTGAGTTGTGACTCAGGTCTTTAATGTCTTTTTTTTTTTAATTGGGAGAGTAATTGCATGTCCTGTGGTAGGATCTGCAGGTAGGAAGACACCCGCTGGCACCTGGCTGTTAACCTCTCTCCCAAGCCAGGGCTTGGAGGGAGCTCCAAAGCTCTGCTGGCCTCCTTAGGGGAGTAAAACACGACTGCTTTTACACCTAGGTGGATCCTGCCCTGGGCTGTGGGGTGGGAATGGGCAGGACAAGGGCTTGCAATGGCACGTCCTGCCTTTGGGATAGCCCTTCACGAGGGAGAGAAGAGGTACTTAGGCAGCTGGACTAGATGATCCTTGTAGGTCCCTTCCAACTGAACTATTCTAAACCTTCCAAATCTACTACTATTTTCATCATCCGTCACTCAGAACTACAGACTTTGCCCACAGCACTCAAACATCTTCACGCTGAAACTCTGAGCGGTCTGAGGAGCCATGTTATCCCGTCGCCACATCGAACGTGGAAAGTTTGAAATGCCAACAAAAAGGGAGCAAAGGAATGAAAGTGCGGAAGTGTGTTGCGGGGGAGTCTGCTGTGATGCCCAAGGATCCACCCAAGGCATTAGGAGCTACAACAAGTCTCCTGTTGCAGGAGCAGCACTGAAGCTGTTCAGCTGACTGCTGATGGTCCTTATTTCCCCAAATCTACCCTTGAGGGCCCTTTGAAAGCCCCAGTTCTTGCAGTCTGGAGACTGGATGAAATGTGTGCTGCATTAGATGTGCTTTGTAATCGGAATGAACTTACAGAAAACCGAGAACCCAACAACAAGAAGGAATCTTGAAATTTGGCAGAAAAAAATTCAGTGCCCAAAACCCACGAGAACATGAGCATCTTTGCACAAAACCACTTAGGGATGCATTCCTTAAAGGTAATCCCTTCAGACAGAGAGAGGCTGCCATTTCTTTGAAAGATATTAAAGCAGCTGTTGCTAGAACATAGAGAATTTTCGAGCCATCCATCCAGGGATGGATGTTTGTAATGCTATATTTACTTTTTTTTTGTTTACAGTTTATTTTAATACCAAATTTCTAGCTACTGAAGGTAGTTGAGACCTGCAAACAAAATCTCACTGTCCACTGATCTGCCAAATCAAATTTTCTTCTCCTGTAAGTATAGTATTTTTCCTTAGCTTCAGAGAGGAAAAGAATTATGCAGAATGAATGAGAAAGAAAAGGGATTAGTTTATATAATGACCGTAGCAGCCATCTCTCCCTTGATCTTTCTGTAGTAGTTCATTCTCGAAGATGGGAGTGATTATTATTGTAATTTAGAACAGAGCTTGCTCTTTTTCCTTCTATTGCATCTGCTTACTACTTTCCAAATTAGCACATATTTTAATAAAAACTAAATATCTTGATTATAGCTGGGATATTAGATGACCCTATCTGGGATATGGATGCAGCAGGATTTTCAATATCTTTGTGTTCCCCTCCTGGAATGGCTGTGTACTGCTCTGGTCCTTGATAGACATTAAAGTAGCCATGAGGCTATTTTGACGACTTCTGGCTACCAGAGGCCTCACGGGAGGGCATCGAAGGCAGTAAATTAGCAGCCAAGTGGCTCCTGCACTGTTTCCAAGTTGTGTGGTGCTTCTGAGGACCTCCACGAGCTCTTTGTCGCCAGAGCATCTCCCTGCCCTGTGGTGCTCCTCCAGCACCCGGCTTCGGGGCCGGGTGGGTATCGCTGCAGGAACAGGCTGAGGGAGCTGAGCTGCTCTCGTGGTTTCTCACTAGCTAATGTTACTAAACAGATTGTTTCGAAGGGTCTTCGAAATGACGTTGCATTTTCATCGTATTTGGGGAACACTCGCGCTCCCCTGGACCCGTTCTATCAGCGTGTCTGGTGCTAACGTACCACAGCAATCAAATTTGATGCCAACAAGGCCACTGGGTTTTCCTCTTCCTCTCCGTGAGATCTGCCTGCACCGAGATTTTCGCTGGTCTCGAGTCCTGTTGGGGAGTTTTATTAAACCAAACTGTTGGGAGATGAACTACTTTGTATGCTTGCTCTCCCGAAGGTCTTTTAACAGTTTTGTAATCGTAGCTCTACGGTGAGCCAGTTCACCCCTAAAATCAACGTATTCGCACCTAGTCCTGACTGCCCCGCACTCCCCCAAAGCATGGCAGCAGCCCTGCGGCACTTTGGGGGACTCGTGTTTAGTGACGGGCTTTAACTCTGAAGAACTTGCACAAAGCTCATAAAGACGCCGTCCTTCGCTTAAAAACATCTGTTAATTCTACTTACGTGCTCATCATCGGAAGGTTGCCTATATTTTTCTTTTAGGTATGCAAAAATAAGCACTGGTGAATGAAGATGAAAGGAAAATGTTGCTGGTTTCTTCCCTGGAGATCGTATTTCTTACTTGTTGCATAACTGCTTATTTTAGCATCAATCAGCTGAGCCTTTGTTGTGTAGACAATTCTGTCCTTTTAGAGGATTTGTGCAGTATTATTTCTTCCAAAATGCTTTTTTGGCTTATATTATTAGATTTATTTCTTCTCTTACCAAATGCCAGCTGACAACACCCTGTCAGAGCTCTTCGTAAGTGTTACATAAATGTCATACTATGTAAACTGAGTATCGTATATATCATACACATGACCTTTCTGTAGAACCATCCATCAGGTGTCATCTCTGTATTTTATGCGTTACGTATATGCACTTGTATGCAAGTTTTGCGTAAGCGTGCATAAATGGTAGGCAAAAATCTGTTAAGCATGTGATCGCTACTGCCCAGGAAAGTACTCAAAATGCAGAAATGTCTGAATTCTTGCTGCCAGTGCAACTTAATCTACGCCCTTTTGTTGAAGCGGGCCAAGAGTTTGATTGCATGATCAGATACTATTTTTCTTCTGCATCGCTATGGCGTGCAGTGCATGAGATGGTCAGCAAGGGGCTCAGCAACGCGGGCTCGGTCCTATTGTTCAGCACATGATCCTAGGCCTTAGCTCAGCACATTGTTCACATGTCTGACCACTTTTGGATTTCGCAGCAATAGGAAATACAGCTCTGATACTCCCGCGTGCGGTTTTCAAAGCAGAACAAGGTGCTCATCGTCTGGATAGCAAAAATGCACTGAGGTTGTGCCTAGGGATGCTGCGGACCTGCTGCGCGCAACCCGTCTGCACCGAGGAACTGATCTGCGTACCTGGGTTTTGACGTGCTGTGACCTCCTTTAGAGGTGTTGTCCAGAAATCCTGGAGAAATGGCCAGAAGGGTCGTAAGGCTGTAGCGTGCTGTACAGGACCGGAGTGAGGACTTTGGCAGGTTCCTCTGAAGACAGAATTATTAATTTCCTCATGGCTTTTTCTACGGTACTTTCCACTACACCGCATCAGTGCTTCAGCACGTCATTAATCCTCCCCAAACACCCGTTATGAAGATGGGTCAGGGTGACATGTGGATGGATTAAGGTCAGTTTTGACTAATTCAGGGTACTCCATCTGAGAAGCGTAATACCTGCTTTTTCAGAGCATTTAACGTGATACATGCAAGCACAGCACCCACAGCTTCCAGCTGTACTAAGATGGATGTCAGCAATTCAGGCTAAAGGTTTCAAGCTACACAGCCGCCATGTGGGCGATACAACCGTCAGCACCCAAAAGTTTGGTTTAATGACTTGGTTAGCGTTACAAAACCTGTGGCAAGGGCAAGGAGAGAATCCTCCTCTTAGGGAGAGTTTTATCCTGCCCTCGCTGTCGGGCTGTGTCCACGTCTTGCAGCCCTTGCTTCGTTCCGTGGGCAGTTTTTGGTTCTGCAGATGAGAATCTGGCCAAAATTTGTTTCCTTTTTGACTTACGGAGCAGGTCCACGGCGTGCAGGTGTCGTATGGAAAACAGATTGCGACGACGTAATTAAGAACTGCGTTAGAATATGCGTGCATGAGAAAGCCTCCATAGATGGGTGCAGAATGCCTCACTTCGGACATTTCTGATGTTCTGACCAGGTAACACAGTGACCTTCAAAACAGCCCTTAAGGCAGCCCGTGCACGTAGATGGGGTGAAGTCCCGGCAGCGAATGCCGCTGGGTGCCGGCATAGCGGGGCCAGCGTCCGCCGAGGTACCTGGGGCTGGCGGGGACCAACAGAAAGGGGCCGTGCTCACAAGTCCCGTCGCTCTTCTACTACCAGAAAGGTTTTTTTTAAACTAAGGGCTGAAGTTTCCCATTGCCTGGGGGGCCGCTGAGTGGGCTCTGAGCACTGGGGCAGCAGGTTCCCCAAAAGCAGCATCCTAAGGGACTTCAGCAGCCAGAACCAGGCATGGTTTTGCTGTGTGTTGTGAGCTGCTCTTCTTCAAAGCCCAACAGCGTGACTAATTTGGGTGGGTTTATCTAAAAGACCATAAAAGGCAGCCTCGTGCCAGATTTCAAGACCCTATTTCCAGAGTTATAGTCCTGAAACCAAAAAACCTCAACAAGCCCAAGAATGACCAAAGCGACGCTCCTCTCCTCCTCTGCTTTCATCCTTGGAAGAGGCAAAGGACTTGGAGCATTCGGAAAACCTCCAGCACAGGCTGCCAAGGCAGAAAGTTGCAGCCATTAATTCATTCAAGTTTGGCAAATTATACAGAGCCAGAACAGGGATGTACAGCGGGGAACATCAGACTGCCTCAGTTGCGGTGATTCTAGCTGTGGTTCCAATGGTTTTTAACAACCAGTAGCTCACGGTTTTAGAGCAGACCAGCTTACTGAATTTGAGAGATGACGGCAGACTGTGATTGAGAGACCGTCTTTAACCTGAGTTTTAATTGTTTTGCAGCAAGAGTTTAAAACAGTGCAAAACAACTTCTGCAATTTGTTTTATTGTAGGGCCTCCGAGAGTTTGGAAAGATGTACGTCGTACACCCCGCTCCATCCAATTATTATTATTTTAATTTAAGAAAGTGTTTTCTTCTCGCCGGCCGCGCTGTTGCCGGTTTTAATCCTGGGGAAACAGCCGGCAATGGGCAGCCCCGCTCCCCGCAGAGCCCCAGCATCCATTTGGGGAGCACACGGCGGGGGCGCGCTGCTCCCCTCCGTGGAAACTCTGCCAAGTTGGGTTTTTTTTGGGGGGGGGGACACACACACACACACGACAGCACCCCCACACCTTGCCCCCCCCCACACACACCCCGGGGCTTTGCTGCTGCAGCCAGTCTTCAGCCCAGCCGCTGCTCGCCCCTCCGCGGGTGCTGCGCGGCCCGCGGAGCAGCGCGGAGGTTCCGCGGCCCTCCCCGGCGGTTCCCACGCCGGCGGCCCGCCCCGCGGCCGCGCAAGTTTGCTACGCGGGGGGGGGGGGGGGGGGGGGGAAGCAGCCCCGCACCGCGGCCCCCGCCCGCTCCGCGATGGGCAAGAACCGTCTTTTTGACGCAGGAGAAATGGCAAATTTTAAGTACGTCATTAATATGGCGCCAAAAGGTTGTGTGTTTTTTTTTTTTTTTTTAAGTATAAGCTTTTTTTTTTTTTTTTTTTTTTAAGGTTGCAGCAGCGGCCCCGTGTACGCGTGTGCACGGCGCGGAGAGGGGGCGCTGGGGGGGGGGGTGGTGGGGTGGGGTGGGGGGGGGAGAGAAGGGAAAGAGTGTGCGTGCGGGTGTGTGCGTGCGGGTGTGCGCGGGCTGCAGGGCCGGCGGGACGCCTGCGGGGCTGAGCGGGCTCCCGGCGTGCGGGGCCGGGGCTCCGGGCAGCGCCATGGGGCCGCGGCGGGCGGCGGGGGGGTGAGAAGCGGGGTGGCGGGGGGGGGGGGGGGTGGCGGCGGCGGGACGCGGGATGGGACCCGCGGTGGGACCCGCACCTGGCCCTGCCGCCGCGCCTCGGGGAGGGGGAAGGCGCGGGAGGGAAAGAAATTGAAGATTTGGGGCGGCTGAGGGGGGGGGGGGGGGGGGGTGTGTGCGTGCGTGTGTGTGTGTGTGTGTGTGGAAGCGCCGCCACCATTATCCGTCCCCGCTCCGAAAGTCGCTTCCCCGCCTCCCTGCCGGAGCCCGAGCGCGGCGGGGCGAGGAGAGCCGGAGGAAGTGCGGGGTTAAAAAAGAAAGAGAAACAGGCGGGCAGGGCTCGCCCGGCCGCGGCGGAGCGGCCATCTCGGCTGCGAGCGGGGCCGCATCCATGGAGTTACCGGGCGGCCGCTCCTGAGGCGGGCCCGGCCGGCGCGGCCCCGGCGATGACACCGGCTTGAGGCGGCGAGGGGGGCTCTCCCGGCCGGGGACTGCGGGAGCATCCCCGCCCCCCGCCCCCTCCCCGCCCGTAACCCGAGAGACAGCCTCAACTCTTGGAGGACACTCTCCTGGCAAAGGTAAAGGCTCGGCGGGGCTGGCGGCGGGAATGGGCTTATTTTGCAGCGGATGGTTATTTTGCAGCTCCCCCTGCTTTGCTTGCACGCATTTATTTATTTATTTTTAAATTTATTTATCTCCCCCCCCCCCCTCCTCCTCCCCCCGGCTGCGAGGCGGGGGATGTGCAGCATTTCCAGGGGTGGATTGCGCATGTTGGTCACTCTTGTTTTAAAGTGTACGGGAGGGAGGCGGCGGGAATGTAAACAAGAACTTTTAAAGGGTCGGCTCGCAGCTTCGCCTTTTTTTATTTTGCCAAATTAATGACTGCGGCAGCGGCTGCCCCGCGCCCTGCCCGCCTAGGGAATGGGGGGGGGGGGCTCCCCGCACCGCGGCTCTGCGGGGCGAGGTGCGGTACCGGGGTGTGTGTGGGGGGGGGTGGTTCGGGGCTCCGGGGCCGGGCAGCGCTGCCCCGGGGGATGCGCGGGGCGCTGCGCGGGCGCGGAGCCTTGCGCGGGGCCGGGATGGCGGTGCCCGGGGGCGTGGCGGCTGCCGGCTCCCGCCTGCCCTCCCTTCCCTCCCTTCCCTTCTTCCCTTCCCTCCCCTCCGCTCCCGGCCGCCGCGCCTCGGGGCTTCCCCCGCCGCCTTCCCCCGCCGCCCCGCGCCGCCCCGCACCGCCGGGTCCCCGGGGCTGCCGGGCCCGGGGGGCGCCCGCCGCCCCCCGCATCACCGGGGCCCAAAAACCAGCCCTCGTCCCCGTCCCCCCCCCCATCCCTCCCCATCCCTCGGCGGGGAAGCCAGCGTCCCCCGCACCGACCCCCGCGGCCGGGCGAGCCCCTTCCCCACCTGCCGAGCGGGGCAGCCGCTTCGCTTTTGGGATGCGGGGCGGGCTTCTTTTGGGATGCGGGGCTTGTTTTTGAGATGCGGGGCTTGCAGCCCCCTTACCTGCCGCCCTGAGCCCGCCGCCCCCCGGCTGCTCCGCTCCCGGCGATGGAGGCAGCGACCTGGAAGTTGGGAAGCGCTGCAGAGGCGGGGGATGCTGCTGAATTGTCAAGCTCGGGTGCAATTAGGGGGGGAAAAAAACCCCCATGTATATCTCCATACCTGTACATCCTGAGCGCTTTTTGAGTGGGAAGGGAAGGATGGCGTTCACGGGGAAAATTCCCAGCTCCTTCTCTCAGCACCCCCAGTGAAAATTGTTTACTTATGGGTTTGAGCCTAGACCCTCCTACCGCTGGGACATTTCTAAGAGGGGATTTTGCTTGGGAAAAAAAATCAGTGATCTCAGCCTTTCTCCCAGGGGTGAGGAGCCCGGCTCTTTGGAATGGTGTTTGACCTTTAAGCATTTATTGGCTACTGGGGTTAAAATAAGCTTGAGATAGAAGTAAAAATAGCTTGCAGAAAGGTTAAATCAAAGGTTAAATTCGTTTTTCCTAGGAAAATTGAGGCTGATGTCCAAAACTGAAGGCTTGGAGCAAAGGATGGGAGGGTACACGTTAGGTCTGTAGGCAGGGAGATGCAATTCATTTAAAGTATCGGTGGCTACTGATAGTGTTTGACACCAAGTTCTGAAAGTTGGTGGATAGGTCCTCCTCAGACTGAGGGGTTTTAAATAAGGTCTGGTCTTTGCCTTTCTCTGGGTATTTGGTACAAAGGTTGGAGCATCCATAGCTCCTGGTGATTTTCCTCTGAGTTGCGGATGCTCAGAGACCTGCGGGATGGGGCGGCCGACGGCGGGCGAAGAGCCCTGCCCTATGTCCCTGCCCTGTGTCCTGTCCCTGTGTCCCTGTGTCCCTGCCCTGTGTCCCTGTGTCCCTGTGTCCCTGCCCGCTCCCTCCTGCCCGAAGGCAGGGGCAGGGGTGGCCCCGAGTGCCCGCAGTAACCTTTCTGATTACCCATGCTCTGTCTGGGCTTGCTGGAGAAAAAAAAAAAGGATAATTAGAGGGTAACAAGTCAGAAGAGGCAAGCAAAGTTACAAATGTGAGTAGTAAAGAAAAAAAATCTCCTTGTAGATGTGGAAAAAGGCAAAGCACAGGAAGTAAAGGAGGGCTTGTTTTGTTTTAAATTTAAATGAGATTAAATTTTGCCCCAGGGAGCCAAGAGAGCAAGCAGAGTTGCTGGGGAGGAGAGGAGGAATGGCTCTCTCTTCACCTGGGCAGTTGAGTTTTTGCTGAAGACCTTGGCGCTGACAGCAGCCTGTGCGGGAGGCGAGGGGCAGGCGAGCCCCGGCTGGCAGGGGCAGGCTCCCGCTGCCCAGAAAATGACTGTTCCTGGGTACCAGGATCGTGGCTTTCTGGATTTCCACTTTGCAGGGTTACCAGGGAGGTTAAGAACAAGAGCAGCGCGGCTTCCCGAGATGCGAGGGCTGTGCGCCGAGGTTTGCTGGCGGTCTGTTGGCACAGCCGATGCGCATCCTTCGGTCAAAAAGTTTGTTCTTCTCTTGTTGTGAAATTGGGGCTGTGCCTGCGTCGGGGGATGCTGCTGTTCTCTCAAAGCCTCCTATAGCAGCGCTTGGCTCCAAAATTGTCAGTGAGAAAAGGCAAGCTGATGAGGACAACCCTCCTACGGTATAAAGGCTGGGACCTTCCAGCCTTCCACCCTCCTTCTTATACTTTCTAACAACCTGCTGGTATTCCTAGACAGAGCAAAGAAATAATGCAGAGGGGAAGCATTGATGAGCTGCCCCTCGCCTCCAGGTCACCCACCGGCCTAGGCACAGGCGATGGGGCGGGGGGTCTGGGAGCGGGGGTCCGTGGGAGTGGGGGTCCGGGCTGGCCGGAGCGGTGTGCATGCCGCTGGGGGCACTATTTTCTGTTTGTGTTCCTATTTCTGTGCTTGGAAGAACAAACAGGGAAGTGGTTTTTCTGCAGTCTCATTGCAGCTCACAAACAGAACACAGAATTCAGCCGGTGTTGCTCAACTGTCACAGCGTCAGAGGTGACGGCGCAGGGGGACCCAGCGCGGCGCATCCCTTAACGTGCGGATGAGCGCTGGGAAGAGGTGATGACCAAATACTTTTTTTTTAAACTGCAACTTCTGCAGGTTTCTGTGCCTGTTCCCTGAGTGCACAGGCACGTAGGAACTTCTCTAGTTTGCTTGCCACAATCCAGAATGGTTCATTCTTGCAAACAGCCCCTGCACATGGTGCTGCGATGCCACCAGCAGCTCCAAATCCCACGTGGACTTGGTGTTTGCAGGGAGCTGGGGAACGGCGGCGGATTCCCCAGAGCACAAGGACCCTGGAGGGGGTCGCAGAGGGCGAGGAGTTTGTCGGTTGTTTGCTGGCCGAAGGCTGGATGAGGCATTTTGGGTTAGTGTGCGTGGGAGCGTGGGTGCATGGAGGAGTGCCCAGGTGGGACGGGAGCTCAGGATCTGGGCACACACCTCCCCGGCTGTGCTGAAGAGTACTGCTGCCTTCGCTTCTCCCAGGTTGCATGGGCTGGGAAAAATTGCATCTCCAGAAGCTCTTCTTCAACCCTTCCCTGCTGCGAGGCAGGACCAGGCAGCCTGAGGCCATCATCTCAATTTTACCGCCGGTCCTGTGGTTAATTTGTCCAAAGCCCTAGTGATTTACATTTGTTTAGGCTGATGGAGGGCCATCATCTTCCTTGGTTTAGCATTTATCTGCCTTCCTCAGCTTGAACAAAGGCAATGCTGAACATATGTTAGTTTGCAAGCAATTCCCCTTTTTGGGTTTGCGCAGGGCTATGTCTGTGGATTTGAGTTGCAGACACTTCAGGGGGATGTTCATTTGTTTATAAAAGAAACCCACATCTGTTTCTGTTTTAATTTTTTAAGCAAGCATACGTAGAACCCTTTCTCTCGGTTTCTGGCTCTGTAAAAGCTAGATTTTGGGCCAAGTTTGACCTAACGGTGACCTTTTCAAAGTATTACAAATTTTTTTGGTATTTGTTTATGACTTTAATAATGATGCCGTGCGGGGAATGGGTCAGTTAAAGGTGAAATTAGCTTCTAATGTAAACAAAGGATTAATTTTGGAGCAGAGACCGTATTTTGTGGGGACTTTAAATTGCTTAGTAGCACACCAACTGAATTGCTCCTGAGAGCTCGCTCCGTGCGAGGCCGGAGCTCCGGCCCTGGGAGTGCGAGGGATGCGGGCGATGGGTCCCCAGCGCTGGATGCTGGAGGGGTGTTGGGAGCCGATGGCTCGCCCAGCCATCACCAGACTTTATAACTCTCCGCTCCAGATGGGGAAATGGCCCAATTACCCTTCTACAGTAAATTCCTCTGTTAAGTACCATGCCTTTTACTACTCTTTGGCTGCTGGGGAAGGCGAGACCCTCAGAAAGCAGCATCTTCCTAGCTCTGCCTGGAAGTTAACCATTTTCTGCAAGGGTCTGGTCGAGTCCTGTGGTTTTGGCCCCAAATTTCCCTTCCTTCAGGCACACAGTACCTTGGGGGCCGTTGTGTGCCATCCTCTACCCAGGCAGTGGTTGCCTTTCAGTGCTGCTGTGTTCAGAGATGACCATACTTTGCTCAAGCCGGAATTTCATTCAGAGCAGTTGAAATGCAGTTTGGTTCAGAGGATGCTGTCCTGGATGCTGCCAAAGTAGCAAAATGATTTATTGAAGTAGAGCTGCTATTTTACCTGCAACGTGAGCCGCTTCTGTATGTGAATATAAATTCATACCGTTATATAGTAAGCGTGTAAAAGTGTGTTGCGTAGGTAGGTGTAGGACAGGAGCGGGATGCAGGGACCAAGTTCAATTAAAGGGATGATCAGTGCATCTTCTCACATATATATCAGAGCCAAAACCAGCCCCAGCATCCCGACACCTGTGCTGCGCATTAATCGTATACCTCTTTCCCTCCCTTGGAAGGAGAGTGATGTCAATGACGCTGTCTTGCTGTGAAGGCAAAGGTGGGGAACACTGGAAATCTCCCTGGCTATCAGTAGCATCCCTTTGCTTCAGCTCAGGTGTTTCTTTTCCCCTTTGACTTTGGCTTATTTAACCTCTGTGACTAGGAACTCCGGAATTAATAAAAGCATAAAGCATAGCTCCAGCTTTGTGCTCCAGAAGCCTGTTTGCCGCATCAGACCAGTAGGAACCAGTTCAAAAGGTTCAGGTAGAATTTCCACTAGAAGTAAGTAAACTGCAGTTAGAGCTGTCTTCAATATAATTTTCCCCAAGCAAAATCTAATGGCTACTTGGAACAAGGCTGGTTTAATAACATCTGTTTCCCCATGAATCACTGGGGGAAAGTATTGATATTGCCATATTCTCAAGGAACATTTTTAATCATGTTTTGACAGGGCAATGCCTCACCACAACACTGATAGTTAGAATGTTTATGATACTTTGTAGTATTATCCCTTATAATGGTGTGATAAAACATAGCGTGTATATTGTAAAATACAAGCATTGCAAGGTTTTTATATGCTTATGTGGAACTTCTCGTGTTGTTCAGGGGGAAATGGCGTGCTCTAGGCTGCTGTCCGGTCTGTGTGCTGCTAGTACGTGCTGCGACTGAACCACACAAAACCAGTGTTTTATTATCATTCCCACTTATCGTTTATGGAAGCAGTAGTTTGTATGCCATGTTAACAACCTTGGATGCTTAAAAAATATCTCAGAAAGTACTAGGGAGACTTCCACGAGGTTAACATTGTTCTCTGCGGTGTATTTTGGCTCACAGCCGGTTGGATAGTTGTCTGGTCCATGGGTAGCCCTTTCCATCCAGAGGTCCCCAAGCCCTGTATTGGGGGCCACATTGATCAGCCACTAGCCACATTGGTAAACTGGGGTCTTCAAAAGTTAAAATCCTTTCGTCTTGCTTTGCTCTTGCTTTCCTCTTGCTTTTTCCAGGCTCCTGCTGGTACAGGTACTTGACTTTCAGCTCTGAGTGCTCAGTTCCTGAGGGGCGAGTTCAGGAGAACCTGCTGATTTCAAGCGGTTCTGTGGCTTGTTCAAAGTCACAAATTGAATCGGCAGCCGAGCTTGAAACGGGTCTCCTGTCCTCCTGATCAGTGCAATGGTACCCGCTGCCATGGTTTTGTCTCTGAGAGGATGGAGAAGTCACAGCAGCCGTGCAGAAGCCGCTTGCTCTCCCCGCCTCCGGGAGCCGCGGTGCTGGCGGGGGGCTGCATGGCTGTGCCGGAGCAGGCAGAGTGGCTCTGGGTGATGGGAAGCGTGCTTCAGGCTTGGCTAGCACACGCTGGCTGTGTGACAGATACACCAGAAGTCTTAAAAGAACGAGATACCGCCTGTGTGGGAAGATGAGTCAGAGGGTAAAACCCCGGTCTCATTGTACACAGGGGTCCTCTTCAGCTCCGTGATGCTCGGACTTTCCCCTGCAGACATACTGAGAGTGCACACAGTTTCCATTCTTCTCTCTGTGCAATTCTCAGATTTGCAGCCCAGATGGGTAGTTCATGGGATATCTTCTGTCCCGTCCAACAGCACCAGGGTTGGTGGTGGGGCATCCTCCGATGCTCTTGCGGAGGGAGGGACATTTGGTTGTGAATCCTGCATAGGCAAATTGCTATGCAAACCTGGGTGATCAACGTGTACTCAGTGTATCTCCTAGGAGTGGGGAAAGCTGGTAGGGAGACACTGGCACCCTTAAAGTTTAAAAAGAAAAAAAAAAACACTATGAGGATTGTTTTCTTCCTTTTTTAAGCCCCTGGGTAGTTGTCTGTTGTGAGGGTAAGTATTGTCTGGTGCTGGGATAACTGGTGTGCAGATATTCAGAGATAACAGTGATTTGGTGCTGAGATGAGTTTCCTGGGCATTAAGTGTAATGTTCAATTTCTTTTGTTACAGATGGAAGAAAAACGACGCAAATACTCGATCAGCAGTGATAACTCAGACACCACTGACAGTAAGACCTTTAATTCAAGGCTTTGAACGAGATAACTAAGTGATTCACCTCCAGCAGGGAAAACGCTTGAATAATTACTTTGCAAAGAGTGGAGGAAGCTGCATTTACTGGGAAGTCTCTGCACAATGAATTGTGTGCCTGGCTGGGTTTGTCAGAAATGCAGCAACAAGCTGATATCAATTTAAATGCCCTGGCTGTGGCTCCTCTTAACTGATGAGAGTGTCTCCCTCCTGTGAGGAGTCTGGGCGAGGGAGAGCTGCTGATTGCAAATCTGCTAACGAAGCAAACACCCTTTGTAGACAAGTTGTCCTTTCCTGTGAGCTGCAGCCTGAGACCGGTTAGCTCTTGACTGAGTTGTACTGGGGGAAAGGGAAGTCTTTACTGGAGTCAGGGTAAAACCGGAGCCGCCTTGTTCCCTTCTTGCAAGCTGAAGAGTGATGTGGGAAAAGGGATGAGGCTCGAGCCAGCAAAGCTTGCAAGCCCACGCTTGCTTTTCAACATCTACCTCACTTCATCCTCATTCAGGAAAGCACGGAAGCATGTGCTCAACAATAAACATGTGCAAATGTGCTGAATTTTGGCTATAAATAGAGCGCTTTCCTCTCCCACTTATTCCAGGGTTTCACCCACTGCAGACATACCGCAGTGCCTTAGTGTTCAGTACCCTCGAGGCACTAGTCTAATCCCTTGTCTGGGCTCCGGAGTTTCCTAGTAGTTGCTCTTGGTTTCTTACGAATGTCACAGTAATTTCATCTGGGCCGTGCTGGGAATTTGCTCTCCACACTTTACAGGATCTGACTGCTGGATATCCGAGAACGAAAGGGGCTTCGCTAAAGACACTAAACTTCTGGGCCTTTTCCTAACAGGATGATGGGGAGATTACAGGGGGTTATGGAAAGGCTGATCTTGCTGAGTTTGGCTGCTGTTCCCACAGCTTTAGCCAAAAAAATTGTCAGCGTGACCAGAGTTTGCACCACTACAGCCGACGGGAACCTGCTGTTTGGCTGCTGGAGGGGACCCCCATCCTGCTGGAGCCCTGGGGGGGGGTCTGGGGGCTGAGCTGTGGCTATGGAAAGTGTTTCGGGCTCTGTCAACACTGCTCGCTTCTCATAAAATAGAACACCCCTATCTCAGAAAGGGGTTTGTTTTGGAAGCCGTGCTCCAAACTTCCCGTCTCCTAATCCCCAGATGCTGAAAGGCTTACCGAGCCGACCCATGCTAGCTGGCTTCTCTGCCTTTCGGGGGTGAGGCATCTTTAATCACAGTATTAAACAATATGGCCTTATCTCTATTGGGCTTGGATATTTATGCTGCGGGTGATATCTAAGCTGTTGACAAATGCTCTCCTGCATTATAATTGTAAACAAAGTGATGACCTTCTTTTTTATGCCTTTGCTGGGAAAGGATGGTAGTGGCATGTTATCCCAGCCTACGTAGTTGTGGCACCACGTTGTAGCTTGAGAAGAGGGGTCAAGGTGGAAATTAGTGACTCGATCTCTCAGTATAAACTGTGGATCTGCTGCCGCAATGCTTTGAGCAATGCATGAGTAAAGCGGCATTTCCCGGTGGCTGCAGCAAAGGGCCTTCTGCTGTGGGCTTTGCCTATGCAGTCCTTTTACATGCTGAAACGAGAATAAAAATGCATTTATATGGAGCACACTTCAGTGACATCTAGCCTGACACTGCAGTCAGAAAAAGTGCTGTCTCTTGGGAGCGACTGATGCCATCAGATCTGGTCTTCGTCTTATGAAGTACAAGAAAGTGGGTTTATCAAGTAGAGAGTGCAGGATGAACTAGTGCCTCTTCCCCTGCGAGCAAAAACAGGCATGGGGGATTTATCTGGGTTTGTGAGGGACTAAATTGCCTGTGCTGGTGGAGGGAGGGACATTTCCTACTGCACTGGTACTACACCAGGGACAGCCCTGGTCGCTTGTGCCAGCTCAGCTCCCAGCCCAGAGCCTTTCCTGACGTCCTTGCATGCACAGATCTGTTGTGCTTGGCATTTGCTTGTGTGCCCGGTGTTGTTTCCTCCTATTCAGCCATCCAAGGATAAAATCAGGATAGGTAGGCTCATCGATAGTTAATTTGTTGCACCCCCACCAAAATATTTTTATATAGTGGAATCTGAAGGGATCCTGCTATACAGAAGACCCAACCATTGTCACTATCATAAAAAGATACCAGTAATTAGTTTATTATTTATTATTACCAAATACATATGGCTTTTTTTTTAAGTGATAGTAACACTTATGGGTTAGAAATAAAGATTAATAACATAACGGTCCCAGCACATTTCAGGCTTTAGCTGCCCTTGCCTTGTGGAGGTGGTAGCGGTGGTGATGCTGCTGCTCTAGTCAGGATGATGAGAGTCCATTCGTAATACTCCCAGAGTAAAGTAATCCCGAATGCCAAAGCAAATACTCTCTTACTACCGAAAAGTGTGAAGTGCGTTCGCTCAGTGTAGCCTGTTGCATGGCTCCCAGCAGATGCTGAACTGCACACAGGTGTGGAAATTATTAGTCCTGGCATGGGCAGAGGAGTTTTACCCAATTTGGTAAATATTTTTGCCCATGGGGTCTGAAGTCCTCAAGCAGTGCAGATGCTTATCTTCGAGCATCCTTGTTAGAAAATTTTTAGTCTAACCTCCTTAATTCCTGATCTCAAGAGATTCCTGATGGCAGGAATGAGCCCTGGCTCATTCCCTCTTAGAAGCCATTCTTACTCATGACTTCGGGTTTCTCATTTGTGATGTCTGCGTTTGAAAACAATGTTTTTAAATTTCAGAGGCCTCTTGTTTCATCATTGATAGCAGCAGGAAAGTGATGTTAATCTGTTTTGGTGAAGTACCTTGGGATGTGCACAAAAATAATGCTATGGCAAAGTATTATTGCATCTTAGCCTTGACACAAAGTGTTGGTTGGGGCTGTAGTAGTGGCAGTGGGGCTGGTGACAAAGATACGGAAAAAACTTTTCCAGGTAACCTGTGTCTGTTGCCTCATTGCAGGTCACACCACGTCCACCTCCAGATGCTCCAAAATTCCGAATACCAAATCCACCTGGTCACGGCAGAAGGAGAAGAAGCCCTCTGAGGTATGTAGGCTTTTAGGCTTTTGCCAAAGTAGAGTTTTCCCCCGGGGCTGTGCTTGCCCAGATGTGGTGGTAACTGGCATGCCCACAGCTGGCTGTGGGCGGTGGGTGCCAGGACAGGGCATCCTCCAAGAAGCCAGAGCCCACGCTGCAGAGCTACAGCTCCTGCCGGTGGTGCCAGCCTCAGCCTTGTGCTCAGCTGTGCTGGGAGGGAGCAGGCGGAGGTACCTGGTGGGCAGCTCTGAGGAAGGGGGGGGTGGTCCTTGTGCCCACTCCATCCCTGTTGATGCAAGTGGGGAGAGGTTGAGTTTGGTGGGATTGGGAGGTCCTACAGTATCGGGGTGGCTACATGCTGAAGGTCCCTGGTTTGAGTGCCCGCCTGGATGCCCTTTCAGTAATGACACAGGTCATAGCACTGGTGGCCAGGGGAGGGTGGCTTGGTGGCATGGAGGCTCCTCCCTGTGAATAAGTGGGAGATACAGAGAGCCGTGAAATGAGAGACAGCACAGCTGAGTTGGAGATTATGTTGTGTTGGTTTCCTGCTGTCACGGGGCTCAAGGGCATTAAGCTGAGGCTGTTGGTGTCTGACCTTGCTGTAGGGTTTTTCCCTCGCTCCTAGCTGATACGGGCAGTGCTGCACACCCCAGAGGGCATTGCCCGGCTTGCCCCTGCCAGCTCTGCGGTGCAGGGTCTGGGACCGGGTCAGGAGGAGCTGTGTTTCCCGAGGACTCTGCTGGAAGGGACGATGCTGTGCCCTGTTTTCCTTCGCGTGCCTCGGATACATTTCCACTAGACATGGAAACTATACTAGGCATGAGCTGTTGTTGTAGCAACTGCAGTGTTTAGTGGTGGTCATCTTCGTTTCAAGAGCAGCATGAGCAAAGCCAGAGGGACATGGTTCTCACATTTCCTTTCCTCTGGACCGGGGTCTGGAGTCAAACAGAGCTAAATTTAGAAGCAGGTGAAGCTGGCATGGCTAATGCCTGCTCATGGGCTGTAAACTCCTTCCCAAGCCCACACATTATGCCTCTCCTGAGGCTGTGGCCCAGTAAGCACAAACCTCTTTAACATCCTCCCTTTGCATCAAGCTGAGTAGAGATTTTGAGGTTTTCCTGTGGTCACTACCTGAATTACAGCTGCTCTTAGTTCTTATCACTCTGACAGATTTACATTGATATATCTAATGTGTTGGCAGTGGACAGAGACGTAAAAAGTCTGAGTTGTTTGTGCCTTGGGTAAAGAGAGGGGCTGAAAAGCTGTTACTACCAGCTAAGGTAATGGGAAACGCTCGAGAGCAAAGAATCAGGGGTGCAGATGTCACTGGCTGCTGACAAGGCTGTCGGAAAGTTGCGCATTAGGGCTGGTAATGTCATTTTTTGATTATAGATGTGTCTCTTGAAAGAGGTGGGGGGATGTATTCTGTGAGCTGAATCCCCCATTGAAAAAGTGAAGCATTTAGGGCATTTCCTCTTCCTGGGGCACTGTTACCCCCCACTCCGAAATAACTGCCCGACCCTGTGCCCGGTGTGTCCGTAAAGGCATCAGATTAGCCTTCAGGAGTCCCGCAGAGATGCTCGGCGTTAGACCTGGTTAGGCGTGTGAAGATGTGACTCGTGCGTCACCAACAGTGCCACATGTGCCACCCTGTTGCTGCCCAGTAAAATCCTCCCCCAAAGAAGCCTGCATTGGGAGATCTCTTTCTGCATCGCTGGTACAGACACGCTTTTGTCTTTAGTACGAATTAGCTTTATCAGCCAGCTAGGAGTTTACCTGGCTGCTAATGAAATTACTGGATATAAGTCCAAGACTCCAAGTGAAAATGCTTCTGCACTTTATGAAGGATCCAAGTTTTGCTGCTCTGCAACAGCTGGAGTGAAAACTAGATCTTAATTCGCAGCACCCGGGGAGACATCAGATGTGGGGCTCGCGGAGGCCAGGCTCATCCCTCTGCTTCATGCTCTGTTATGCCCAGAGGACGGTTCTCAGTGAAATGTAGCTCTGGAACAAATAAAGTGGAGCAAAAGCTTAACAGCGCCCAGCTTAGCAACAGTTGGGACAGAAAGTGAACCCTGGTGGCATATCTGAACTGAAACTGCAGAGGAATCTGGGGAGGCAATGGGTAATTACTCAAGTTGGAGTTTGGCCAGGATGCTCAAGCTGACAAACAATCTTTTACAAAAGCGTGGTGGGAACCTGAGCAGATGGGAGCGGTCCAGATCTCAGCTTTGCTCCCCTTACCCTTCATCTCCCCTGCGGCCGCTGGCATCTGGGTCTGGAATTCAGCTGCAGGTGAAACCCAGGGGTCAACATGTCCCTGGGATTGGACATAGGATTGCCCTGCACGGCAGGTCCGAGACCTGTAGCGGTGCATGGTAATGGTTTGGAGGTCACTCCAGTGAGCACTGGTTTATGGATTTCCTCTACGACAGCACCTTCCAAACTTTTCCATGAGTGACCCAACTTCTGCTCTTACTGTGAGCCCCTGTGAACCCGTCTGGTCCGGTTGTGGGATCCACTTCCCGTCATCTGTGAAACACTGCAGGGTTTGGCACGTCCCGGGGGATTTCTCGCAGGAGCCCTGGAGGATTTCAGGCACAGACTTGGATGGGCATCGTGTCCTGCTGGAGCAAGTACTGAGAAGTGTAAGACATAAACCACACCACTGTCAAAACTACTTCACACAAAAGAGTGAAGTACCTTTTTCTTTGCTATTCCATTGAGGATGGAAACCACAGGAGGCTAACAGGGAGAGCGTGATGAACATATTATCAGATGTTGAATCCCCCCAGGCAGTCTGCCCCAGACATTTTGAGGCTGGACAAGCCTTTTCAAACAGTAACTCAAAACGTGGTTTACACATGGCTTGTAGCTTTAGCAAGAGCTGAGCTGCTGTCCAGGTGCAGAGGGTCTGGGCACGTCCCGAGGGGCGGCGATGCTGGGCATGTCCCGAGGGGCTGGGGGCGTGGGGGGTTTGTGCACATGGGGAGCTGCCGAGCTCTCCTGCCCCTCTCAAAGTCGTGTCCCCGTTTCTCTGCGAGCTGCCATCTGCATTCCCCTCCAACAACCCGAGCAGGAGATAAAAAAATCAAAAGCATTAGTGTTACATAGTTATTAGCCAGGTCAGGGGGTGATGTTTATTATGAAAGACTCTGTGAGAAGGGATTAACTATACACATTAAAAACCACCCGATACAAGGCATCTGGAAAAACAAGCTTCTTAACATGGAAAAGTACTGAGCTGTTTGTAAACATCCGCGAAGGGGGCCATTGCCAGGGAGGGTGATTATATTTATCTGTGTCTGTCACGGGGCTCTGCCCAGGCTCTTTCGTGATGTGTCCCAGGCACCAGGCCTCTGTCCTGGCTTCCTCTCTTGCAGAGGTGACAGTCATCCTCCCCCACCCCACGCCTGGGTGGCAGAGACCTCGGGGCAGAGCCCGGCTGTGATGCCGATGGTGCCCTGGGCATGGGCATGGCTCTCCTGCCTTGCCTTTGCCTGTAGGCAGGGGATGGACGTGGGCAGCTGCCAGCGGCTTCTTGCATCTGCAGTGATAGCAGTCTACCAATCTGGTCATTTTAATTACTCTCATTAGAGCTCGTTTGTCTCTGAACCTGGCCTCAAACGGAGCGTGGTGGCCGGTACCCATCCCCGGGCACCGCCGGCCCAGGAGCCCTGCGAGGAGATGCTGGTCATGCTCCTTGCCCCAGGAGCTGGAGGGAGGGGGATGCTTGCTCAGGTCCTCCCTGTCTTGGATGCTGAATCTGCAGCGGGGAATAAGATGTGCCTGAAGTATGGATTGCTGCTTCTTTTACTGGCACGTTAGTGCAATCCTGCCCCCGGCTATAGGGCTGCTGGGGATATGAGCGCAAGCCTTGCTGGTTAGACTGCAGTCATCAAGCCCTCTCTCCTGTTTCTGACAGGGAACAGTTGTCAGTGTCTAAGGGGAGAATATAAGAACAAGGCAAGTGTGTAATGATAGTCGCCGGTTCTATCTGCCAGCTCCCAGCCATCATCGGCCTGGGGACTCCCTCGGATGCTGCCTCTGAGTCACTACCTTAGCCAGTGTGTTAGTCATTAGCTCCTGAACTATTTGGGATCCAAAACACTACCCTGCAATGAGTTGCACTGCTAGAATCTATCGTGGGGGAAAAAAAGACCTGCTTTTTTTGTGCAAACCACCTGTCTGACACCTCTCCAGCTGTCCCTTTTCTAAGCTGAAGAGCCCTGTGCAGTCTCAGCTCTCCTCTGCGGGCGCTGCTCATCTCACCGGACATCCTCATCGCCCTTCTTCTGTCTGTACCTTCTGGAGGCGAGGGAACCGCAGCTGCAGGCAGGGTTCAAAATGAAGGGGAAACCACAAATTTATACAATTTACGTTATTTTCTGCTCGCCTTGTTTAGATATTACTTCCGTGTTTTGAAAGACATCTTTTTATATCTCTTTACAAGGATTTAACCCTTTTAACAAACATCCTCATTGCTTCCCTTCTAGAAAGTAATTCGTAGTGCATTAGATCTTGGTTTTTCCCTGCAATAGGTATATAATGGCCGAATGCGCTGTGAATTTAGTCCCTGGGCTCTCCATCCATGCTTGAATAAGGGCTTTTACGAGTATGGCCAAGCAAGACTGGACATGCTTTTACTGGGCTGGATGAGGAGAAAATCTGTCTCTGTTGAAAGGTTTGACTGCAGTGGCTTTGTCACTTTTCCCAGGCTGGGGTGGGGATAACAGATTAATACCATTGTCTTCTGAATGCTGAGAAGGGCCAGACAAAAATGCTTCTTGTTCCTATTTTAAATTCTGTTGTTCATTGAATCTTTAACATTCAGCATTTTGAGAGGAAACAAGACTAGATGAAGAGATAGCAGGCTGGCTCCCAAATGAACATGAGAGTAAGTATTTTTTTCCCCACAGGCAGATAATATCGCTGCTCGCAAACACACACCAGGCATTGCCGCGTTTCGGAGCCTTGCTACTGAATGTCGCTGCTTGTCTCGTTGTGGAAAGGGCTGGAAAAATGTGATATAACAGCAAGGCGATAGGGCCGGGGGCGGGAGGGGAGCAGGGCTGGGCAGCCGAGGGCTGCGCCCGTGGAGGTGCCGGCTGAAGCTGATACGAAGACAGTTTGTACAACCAAAAACTATTCCCAGGGCTCCTATTGTTCCCGTTGTTTTCTCTTTCTCTAAAAATCCTTGTGACTCATGAGCTACAACAAACAATTTTATGCTTGAGAGGGTGAAGAGCTAGTAGTGCTGGCTGGAAGCGAGGAGGGAGCCCTGCAAATGAGGCAGCCGGAGACTCCCCTCGTCCTGGAGTAGATGGAGGAAGGGGGTTATGGTGGGGGGGTGTACATGGGACACGGCTGCCAGGGCAGCAGTCGGGGGGGGAAAAAAAGAGCGTTGAACCAAAACCTGCCGAAAACCTGTTACCTTGGCGTCAAAAGCACTCCCACGTCCCTCGTGCGGTGACCCGCTGCTGCTCATCCTTCAAAGCGATGCTCGGAGCGCCACGCTGCCTGTGCTCGCTACGCAGAGGTCGTCCGTGTGAGATCCCGCATTGCTGCGGCGGATGCGAGGGCGTCGGGGGAGGATTGCAGATCTGTTGGGTTACAGGAGGGGACAGAGGCAAATGTGAGACTTTGGATGTAGGTTGTGGCCAGTCCCTTCCCACCAATCCAGTCCACCCTCTCCCTAGCGAGCACGATGCGCTTTCCAGCACGCGCTTGGTTTTGAACGATGGGCTTAATTTCTCTTACATTTTGTACCAGTGCTCTGCAGTGTGGAGTGCTTTGGAAAGGCGCTTTTTTTTTTTTTTTTTTTTTTTTGCTAAAACTTTTCAGGGATACAGATGGTTTTGGGTATAAACAAAATTGCATCCCATCCTGGGACTGGGAGGAGGGATGGAGCTTGTCGCTCTGCCCCAAGAGCGAGGTCTAAAAGCCCCAAGGTCACCTGGGTGCAGATGCAGGGGAAGATGTGTAACACAATTCCTGCTGGCTCAGAAAACCTCATGCACAGGGACCCGGCCTGCTGGAGCCCATCTGTGTTTGGCTGAGCCGCCGGGTCCCTTCGGAGCTGGTTTTCACCCGGGATGGTTTGCAGCAGGCACCTGGAGCCAGCGGCCCCGGCTGTGTACCCGTGTCGGGTGATGCCAAGATTGTGCCACCTTGTTGGGTACGGTCATCCGCGCTGGATCCTGCACGGCAGTCCCTGGGCTGGCTGCTGTTTTAAGAGCTAATTAAAACCAGTGCTAGACGAGTGTTTCTTTTCATTTCGACTTAAAGCCCAAAACAGATACAGCTTTTTGGCTCTCGCCCAGGAGCTGGTTTCATACGAGTGGAAAGTTGTTACCACGGGATCTGAATTTGGTGTTTTCAGGTCGGTATTTGGGGCTAAGGGGATAATTGGCAGGCTCAGACCTATGGCGCAGTCACTTGAAAAGCCGAGTCCTTGACGGAGCACGTAAAGTGGGAGCTGAATGGCAGTGAGATTGCTGGGCCGCTTTGTTAGAGGGGTTTGTGAGTGAGTCAAAGAACCTGGAGATTGATACGAGGATTGCACAGAAAGGTGGTGGAGAGGCTCGGAGAGGGGCTGCTTGGCCATGGAGGAGAGATGGAGGAAGAGGAGGAATGCCGCTGCAAAGCGGCGCAGCCTGGGAGTCCTTTGCTAAGGGTTCCTGATGCATTGCGGCGTGCCCATTGCAGCGAGGCACTGCGTGCCGTGGGATCTCCTTCCAGGGCTAGGTGTTTCTCTTTGAGGTTGTCCAAGCGTTGGACAAATTGATGCTGGTCCTCGCGAGAGCCTGCTGGAGATGCCCAGCAGCTGTCTCAGGGGTGCGGGGAACCGCTGCACGGCTGCGTCTGGCGGGTGAAGCAGCAGATCCTCTGCGGGGTGGAATGGCCAATGCACGAGGCGTGTGTGGCTGAAGGAGGAGCTGAATCCAAACCCTGCCTTGCAGGTCTCTGCCGTAACCACAGGAGCATCCTTTCCCCACTAGGCTGGAGGAGGGGTGAAGTGTTAGGATGTGAAAATTGGAAGATGTGTTATATTTAATTAGCTCGGGGTGATTTTTTTTTTTTTTGAGAGGTAAAATCGATACAGCTTTTGCTGCACAACAGCAGATTGCAGAAATAACAAAAAATCATTATGTGTCGTTGGGGAAGGCAATGGCTTTGGTGTCCCAGTGTCTTTTCACGTTCCTGGATGGCTGAGACCGGCTGTCCTGGGGAGGCAGTCAGTCCAGCACCGCAAACTGGTGGGCTGAAAGGGTGGGGAAATAGTAGAGATCGGTAATACAGGCTTGCCTGGCTGGTGAAATATGAGTGCCAAGGATAACATAAAGGCTTGCAGACCTTGGAGATGGAGCCGACCCAGAGCGGTTGGATCCGCAGCACCAGGCTGTGGCTGGCGGTGGTGGTGGGACAGGAGGGGTGAGCTCGAGTCTGTGAATGCCCAGTAGTTCTTTGGTCCAAGGAGCAATAATTGCCTAGAGGTTGTTTCCTACAGAAAAAGGATCAGACAGCATCTCCACAGGGCTTGTGGGACAGCTGGAGCAGCAGGACCTCTGCGTTGGTGGCCTGAGCTGCTGAGGGGGAGGTCGGTGTCCTCCTTGGGCTGCTCTGGTAGAGCCTGGTCCGTGACGTGAGGTCGGCGTGGTCACACTGGGAATTAACCTGCCACGTCGTGTATGAGCGACACGGATGTGAGCAAGGCAAGCCAGCTGGGAAGCTGAGACGCGAGGCCGGTGGGCTGCTTTGGGAATGGCGGCAGCGGCCGAGGAGGTGAAGGAAGCTGCTGCATCGATTGCTGCTTCCGTGCGGTACTTGATGGTTTGCTGCTGCTGCCGCCTCGTTGGGTACACTTGTGCCAAGGAACGGTATCTTCAGGAGTATTTTTATCAATTCTTACTCTTTATCCATCTCTGTAATATCCACAGACACCTGCATTTTGTGTGCTATAATCCGTTGCTCTGTGGGCAGGTGGGAAGGAGGTGGTGGGTGCAGTGGGACATGTGGTGGGGTGCAGGTATGGTCCGGCCAGGGGTGCTGGGGCTGGCACGGGGGAGCGAGTGGTGCAGCCCCCAGCAGGAGCTGCCAGATTTGCCTCCCTGCCGCAGCTCCTGGGGGAACATTGGAGACCTCCTTTAGTTCTTCCTTTTCCTCGCCCTGCCTTGCTGTGAAACACTCCTCGTTGCTTACCCATGCAGCTGTGGGCTCACTGGGGACCGAGAGGGAGGTTTTCCCCAGCGCCTTTCTCCTGGGCACTGAGGTGGCACAAGCATGCCGACCCCAACTCCTGTTCCGTCGATTGGCAGTACAAAGGCAAAAATGTCTTGGGATTTTGCAATTTCCTGTTCTTTTTACCCGTCTTCAAAGCTGACACATGGGTGAGGCTGGCCCCTGGGCATCGGTGCGATGCGTCTCTGAGCATCGCTGAAACCTGCCTGAGGTTCCCGAGCGAGCAGAGGTAATAAAGTGCACGTCTTGGTTTGGCCTTCCCCGTTGCTGGCAGATCAATAGGCAATAAACTGGATCCCGCTGCCAGGCTGGAAGGGGAGGACGGAGCCTGGCCAGGGCTGCGGCGGTGGCGGGGGGAGCAGGGAGCGGGGCAGCCTGGCCTCGGAGACAATTTGTCAGCTCCTGCGGACGGGGAGAAACAGTAAACACTCCTATTGAGGGAAAATTGCTTGTTTTCTGGTACCCAACTTCCTCTTCACCACCAGGTCCTCAGTTCATCAGTGCCCAATTTATCTTTTATTTGGTTTTCATAAATAATTCAGAGGAGTTTGAGTAGAATAATTGAGTCTTTTCCCAACGCTAATCCCAGACAATTCAAAACAAAAAGACATTTAGATTACAATTTGAGCGTATTAGCTGTTGGGAGATTTCCAGACAACTGATCTGCTTTCCTTTACAATTTCTGTGCCGTTCTATCATTTCTAAAGTGTTCTGCTTTGATAGTTAATAATTTGAGCATTTCCAGTTCTTCATGAAAAGACAGAGGCATCGCTGTGATAAAGTGCGTGCGTGCGTGCTGCTGTCGGATGGGTGAGCTTATCTGTTTTCCAAGAAGGTCTAAATAAATGAAGTAGTGAGATTGCAGATCCAGCCTGTGATGTGCGTTATCATCTTCGGGGAAATAGATACAATCGTGTTTATTTGGCTTAAAATTAAAACTAAGCTTCTATGCCGATGTGAGCTGAAGAGCCAGAAGGGATGAATTTGGGTAAGACTTAATGCAGAAAAACACGAGCCTGGGATCCACACCATGCAGAGGGGAGAAATTATACCAAGGGCTGTGTTTTCCAATTTGGAGGCTGCGAGGTACGTGCGGCGGTCTGCTGAGGATGTTGTGAAGCGTTGGTGAGGCTGGTCCTGCTGGTTCAGAGCAGTGGTGAGCAGTGTGGGATGCATGGCTAGCTGCCCGTGGGATGATGCTGGGGCACCTGGACGGCCAAAGCCGTGACCCCAGCAAATAGCTGAGAGTGCTAAAGAAATTGTCCAAGTAATAGCTATAAGCAAAGCAAAATGCATTTCATTTCTGACACGAGGATCGGATGGAACCATTTTATTTCCTGCCCATGGACAGCAGCCCTTGGCGGGGACGGACCGGGGCTCCCTAGCCATGCTGCTGCCTCCTCCCCAGGCTGGTTGCACAACACGGGGCATGTCAGTGCAGGCTCCTCCATCTCCGTCTTCATCGGCAGGAGGAAAGTGATGGGCCAGGCATTGACATAAATCCACCGTGGCCACGCACCCCTGGTGTTACATTGAAGTGGTGGGGCCCATCACTTCTCAGGCTGTCGCCTGGCGCTGCCTTTGCAAAAGAAAGTGGGAATCCTTGTCTGGGGTAAGGCTCTGGAAAAGGTGCTGCTGCGGTGGGTGCCAGCGCCCCGGGGAGGGGGGAGATCTCTTAGGGCAGATTAGCAACATGGCTGGACTTTTCTGGGGGCCACTTGCCCTGGAAAGGGCAGTCCCACGTCCCCCATCGCTGCTCCTGCACTGGCTGCCAGGTCGTGTGCTCTGCAGTGGGAGCACAAGCATGCCTGCTGCCTGCTGCCCTGTGCTGCCTGCTGCGCCCTGCTTGCGCTGCCAGCACCGACCTGGGCAGGTTCATGTGTATATCTGCATGCCATGAAAGGGTGATGCCATGCTTCTGCACCCTGTGGCATGGAGAGGGTGTCTTCAGGAGGCAACTGAGTTGGCGGCGAGGGAGGTGGAAGGCACTTATGTGTCAGCAGGGTCCAGTCCGGAGAGTTTTGAAAACCTGTTGGGTGCCCAGCACCTTTGGAAACCATTCCTACCTGGCTTTGCCCATGAATCCAGAGAGCGTCTCCAAAATAGTGTTTTCTATAAAAGTTTTGCAAATGGAGTGTCATAGATGTGCTGCGATGCTTCTGCCCCGGTGCTGGTGGCCAGAGCAGGGAGGTGGCACTGGCCGCCGATGCTGCCCTCGACCACGCGTGGTCCAGGCCGGGGGGAGCATCTTGTCCACCAAAGCAGAGCAGTCCGAGGCGGGGAGGCTTGCTCAGCTTTGCGTTATCCTCGTTGGAGATGGGCACCGAAACTGGGTAACGGCGGTGCCGTTTGCCTGACTTGTGACCCTGGCGATGCAGGGGTGTCAAGAACAGGGCATATTTGTACACTGTGTTTTAGAAAACAGGCTACAGTGGGGTTACTTTGCTTGTTTTGGTATGCAGACACACAGCACTGAAAGGGCTATGACATCTCATATATCCCTTCTCTTCTTTAATTAACATCTATCTTTAATATTATTTTTTTTTAAATTTCTCACACTGGCAGCATATTAAAAGGTTACTGTGGCGTCTGTAACCGTGCATTTGTAGCACATAGAGACTTAAAGGAACCTGATCTTTCTCAAACTGAGCCTAATTCTGACTGTAATATGTAGGCTGTTAATTATGTTTATTGAAGGATGCGCTGAGACTGTGTCTGGCCAACTCAAATCAGGTTTGTATAGACATAGTCAAAAATGTCTCCAAGCAGATGCATCAGGAGGGATGTACCAGTAAAATTTGAAGAGGTCCCAACATAGAAAAGGTTGTTTATGTATTGTATTTAACTCTAATTGGGTTAGCAGCTGAGACTCTTGAGGATTAAACAAACTGACCTAAATACTGGTCTCAGTGGTCTTAGTTAATGTCTAGTTTCCTGCATCTCAGCTGATCTGGATTCCCAGATAGTCTCCAAAGTGTGTTATCTTTGTATTGAAAGTGTAAAACCGTATTGTATCATTTATTGTGGTTCTGACAAAGCAATTTGGAGAATAGGCTGCGAACAGATTAAACAGCGTCTGAAGGAAACACCTGATCTGTCCTGGCCCCGCAGAAGGTAACGCAGAAGTAGCAGGGATGGAGTGGATAGAGCGAGATGGTGTCCAGGCATGGTTGCTGGCACCGCCGGTTATTATCTCAGCTAATAGCAGATGGTAGAGAGGAGAAATCATCCATTTTCATTTACAATTTATTTTTATGCTGCAAGAGGCAGGATTGCTCGAGTGGTTGCTGTCAGGCAACCCTCTGGAAGGAAAACCTTATTCACTGTGAGGGATTTTTTTGAATGAGTTTTTGTCGTAGTGTATTGGGGGATGGTGCTGCAGGGCCAGAAGTGAGGTGGAGAACAAACCCGTTCACTGTCTGAGGGGCTGGGGGATTTTCATAGAGTAGGCGTCCAGTGTCAGATCTCACAGGAGGTTTATTGGGTCAGGAAAAATCTCCGTGTTTTTGGGTGTGGATTTGTAAGCAGGCACCTACATCACCTTCTAGTCAGATATTTTCCAGCTTTAGCGTAACCCAGCCTGGCTTTATTTTGCCTTTTGCTCCTCAGTGTGCAATCACCACTGGAGCAGTGGAGCGCCGATGGGATACCTTCTGCTTTTGTCTGTCCCTGCTCGGGGCAGTGAGGTGACGGGACGGGGACGTGAAGGTGCTCAGGGTGATGAGGTGGCTCTGTGTTTCCCACGTCTTCATTCATGCCAAGAACAAAGAAAACATCATTTTCCCCAGCAAGTCTGAATGTGGAGAAGCCCAGTTGCTGTACGTCCCTTGGCATTTGGAGTAGATATTTGTGTGGCTATGTTAAAACATTCATCCCCTAAGAGAAAGCAGCCTGTCATTTCTTTAGTACTAATTTTCAGTCCGTGTCTTGGCTGCGGTTGCACCCTGCAGCTGGATTTCACATCTGCCTGGGCGAGGGGACCTCGGAGGGGTTGCAGCTGCGGGGGCTCAGGCTCTCGGTGCTGCCTGGCCAAGCATGGGCAGTCCCTGCCTGTGCGCCTTGTTCTCCCCAAACCCTGCCCAAACCTCACCCCGGAGGTGACATAAAGTGACACCCTGAAGCCATGCCATTGGGGACGTAGGCATCCACCACGCTGTTCCTTGGGGACCGTTTCCCCAGGGCACCCTCCCCGGGCACACATGCACTCAGATTCTGCCAGACCCCTTCACCCTGCCTGTTGGATGTGGTTTGTTTTTTCTGATGCAGGTTTTCCGCACGGACCTGATAACGGCCATGAAGATCCCTGACTCCTTCCAGCTGAGCCCTGATGAGTACTACGTCCTGGCCGATCCCTGGAGGCAGGAGTGGGAGAAGGGCGTCCAGGTGCCGGCGAGCGCCGAGGCCATCCCCGAGCCCGTGGTCAGGTAAGCAAGCGGGGTCCCCTCCGCCGGGTCCCCTCTGCCGGGTCCCCTCTGCCTTGGTGGGGTGCACACCGTCTCGGAGAGCATGTAAAGGGGATGCACAGGAATGCACGGGGACTTCCCACCGCACCCTGCCATGGGCAGTTGCTTTCTGAAAGTCCCTCTCGTACGTGCCCAGCTTTCCTTGGGCGGCAGCGAGGAGCCGTGCCAGGCGGGCCAGCTCCTCTTGGTTGGGGAATTTTAAAAAGACCTGATAAAATCAAAGGGAGGATAAAAAAATACCAACAGAAAACCACTCAGAACGTCAGCCTCTGCCTGGCTGGTTGATGTGTCTCCATCTAGAAACACGTGGCTGTACCACTGGTATTTCACGGCTGGGGTGCGGGAGTTGGTCCTTAAATTAAAAACTTCCCTCTTTACCATGTAAGCTGTTTGTGCGTATTGGAAACGCGATGGGCATGCCGAGATTTGGGGCTTGGGAAACGGAGCCCAGCAAATAGGCAAGCATCTCCCAGACCTTATAGAGACGACGTCTGTCAGCCTAGATTGGTGTCTCATTAGCTATTTTAAAATAGGGAACTGAGTTTTAAAATAGACACTTAAACAGCTGCTCGGGCAGAAAAGAAATGTGGGGGAGCTGCTACCCGTTCGCTGTGCGCGGGGATTATCCCAAGATGATGGCCGAAGCTGCAAGGGGAAAGGCTGGTGCTGCTGGTGGGGGGAACTGAGCGGGTTAGGAAGGGACCTTGCAGTCAACAAGCGGTTACAAAACCTACAGGGTCAGACCCCAAAACTCACAGGGTTTGCAGGAGCTTCGCAGCTCTTGCACCACTCGCTTCGTGGCGTGTGACCCTGGGCGCGCGTCCCGCAAAAGCGCTCGCAAAAGCATCGTGCCGGCGTGATGCTGGGGCTGCGCGTGGGAGCGGGGCGGCTGCGGGAGGATGCGTTTTGCTGAGGGATTTGGGCAGGGTGTGAAGTCCAGAGGAGGCTCCGCTTGTCCCACAGCAACAGCAGCTGCTGCTGCAGCTGCCAACCTTGCTTCTGAAGTAAACTTTTGTGTATGCTCCCCCTCCTCCCCCGGGGAAAACAGAGAAAGAAATGAAACTTTAATGAGTCTGAACACATCAAAAGGGAAGTTGTAAAGGGGGCTGTTGAGTTGATTTAATCCTTGGGGAAAAAAAAAAAAAAACCCAAACAGAAAAAAAAAGAGAGGGAAAAAAACCCACCTGTGTGTGGAATATCTTTTTTTAAGTTGTCTTTGATAGCTAACCGCAGTCTGGACTCGTAAGTGCTCTGCACCCCGGCTGAGGACTTGTGCTGGTGCTATTTCCAGCTGAAAAGTGATAGCTCGGTGCTGCCTGGGCAGGCAGTGCCCATGTAAAGCCAGCCTGAACAGCGGGCTGCTGGGCTGCCCACGGGCGCTGCTTCCCGGCGTTCCCTTGGAAGGGGTTTTGCATCCCAGACCTCTGAGCCGAGGGCTGCCGGGTCGTGGGGCAGGCTGCAGATGTGCCGCTCCGCTTTTCTCTAAGCCCTTGTTTTTGGGGGTCTTTGGGGCAGCTCTGCCGGCGCCGCTCCCTGCTCCCGCGCAAGAACGTTCCTAAAGTGGCACCTGGTGCAGGTTGTCCCCCCCAGGTCCCCATCCCACCCTGTCCCGCTCTGCCACCAGCCCTTTCCCAATATCTTTCACATTTTTTTGGACCGCTATCACATCTCCTGAGTCCTCTCTCCCCTAGACTGAACAGATCCATTCATTTTAAGGTTCCGTCAAAGGTTGTGTTTTCTGGAGTTGTGAATGTTTTTGTCACCGTCTTCCTGGCTTCCCCTGGTTTTGCCCATATCACCACAGGGACATGCCCATGGGCTTCGGAGGGGACGTCAGACACCCCACCACAGCCGGCGCTGCCCACTCACCTTGGGTTTGGGTTTCACTTCCACCGTCAGATCCTCCTCTGAAGAATTTCCTGATTCTTGGGGTTATTTTGCTCATTTGATTATTCTCAAGCTTGGCGCTATTCCATAATCCTTGATGAATTGCCTCTTGCAGTAGTTCCAGCTCTTTCTTCAATTCCTCAACACTGTTTTGAGTTTAAGCCTTGATCTCCAAAGAGTTTGTGACTTCCCCCTCATCGGAGTTAAACTCAGCAGACTGAGCCAGCGTACCCCGTGTCTGTGTGAGGAAGCCTGGCCCTGCAGAGGTCTCGGCACAGCCCACGGACACCGGGGAGCATCTCCTGATAGGTAGCGTTGAAGCCTGGCTAAGTCAAGATGGGTCCCATCTGCTTGTCTCCTATGCCCCCACTGCGGAGGTCCCAACCCATGTCGGATGGTTCTTACCCCGTGTTATTTCTCTGTGCGTTCATACAGATTGCTTATTTATGTGTTTCAGTGGTTTTCCCCAAGTTTTATTTTTAAAGGCAGATAATGTGTGTTGTCTTCTGGTCTTCTGAAATCTGACTTGTTCTCTACGACCTCTCAAAGATGCTCAGTGGCTCCACCACTCTCGGCTAATCCCAGGTGGATTTCTGCAGCCCCTCTGGGTTGCGATGTGCCCTGCTCATCGCAGGCTGCTCCTCCGGGGCTGCTGCGGGATCGTGCTGCTTACCCACAGCCTTAGCTTCCTCGGAGGTCTTTCCTCTCTTGTCACTCCATCTGTCCTGCACCGTGTCTCGTCTGCCTGAACCATCTCTCTTCCCTGGCAAGACAGCAAGTATGGCCTGAAGGGCTTTGTCCTCAGGCTGAAGCCTGTTGGGGATATTTTGCCTTCACTAGTGTGATGTGAGTGGAATGAAGAGCTCATTTTACAGCAGCGTTAATGGTTGCACCTGGTTTGTGGCCATGATGCACGTCCCAGGGGGACAAATGGTGACACTGCCAGATTTTTTTTAATCAGGACAGCATCTCTCCACACGCACACCAGAAGGAACAGCAGAGACGGATGTGCTCCTCCCGAGCAGTCCTCCCTCTGATAGCATCCTCAGTGTTTTCCCACTTGGGTCACTGATGTGAGTTGGAGATGGAGAGAGCAGCGTTCAGACTGCCAAGGACGGACAAAGATCGCAGTCCCTTTCGTATCTCCAGTGTTAGACAACTCCCTCTTGCAGCTTGCCCTCCTTTGGAGAAATGTCAAGTATTTTTTCACAAGAGATGACTATATTTCATCTGCCTAAAGAGAGCAGCCTTTAAAGGCCTTACAACTCTATTTACCTCCCTAGTTCAGTTGCTTTAATTTTACTCCTGTCTCCATCCTGGCAGCAGTGAGCGGGTGCCTCGCCGGTCCCTCCTGAGCTGCTGCTTTCGCTATCACCCTGCGGCTGCTGCCCCATGGGCTCTGCACAGGTTTCCCCCTTTGCTTCCAAAATTTCCTTCTTCCCTACTCAAACAAAATATTTCACATAAACCTAACGGTGTGTCAGATGTGGGCAATCCAAATTCCTTTCTCTGCTGAAAAAAATCCCAGCGCTGATTTTTTCCTAGACTGGGAAATTGGGAGTCCAGCAGCTGCTGCTCTTCCTTGCTGTTGGGGCAGCGTTTTGCTTTCCCCCCCCATCTCAAAGGTGTAACGCAGGGGTGTGACTGAGTATCCTGCCCTGAGGTTTGCGGCAGCAGGGGAGGGATGCCCATGGAAATCCAGTCCTAATGTTGTCACTTCTGACAGCCATTTCCATGTGAAATTCCTAGAGGGAGGCAGGGGAGGAGAAGCTACTAGAGCCCCAGGAGCTGGAGAGCAGGCAAGCACTGCCTGCAAAATAATACTCAGCTCATCATCCTGTGACCCCAGGGGTCTGGTTCCTGGGCTGAGCAATCGGCAGCGAGCAGGTTTTGCTGCGGAGGGTGCGAGAGTCTCTTCCCACTCCAGAGATGGATCTCGCCCTCCGAGAGGTGCCTTGTACGCAGCCGCTGCTGCTCTTTTCATCTCCCGCCCGGGCGCTTGGAAACCAGCTCTTCCTACCCGCAGCCTGCCTCTAGGTTTTGTGCCTCCAAAGCTGAAAATTAGATTTTTTTAAACATTTTATTTTTCTGGAGCTCTAAAATGTCAAAAGCTGGGGGTGAGGCAGAAGGAAAGAGCTGTATTTTAAGGAATGCTTTCCCCAGAAAGCCACTGTCTCAAAATGCCTCCAGTAAGAGCCACCTTAAACTCAGGGGTCCTTTCTAGGTTAGTGCAAATCGCAGTGCAGTTGCAAGGAAAGCGGTGGGGGAAGAGGTGCAGCATCTCTTGGCTCGGTGTCCCGAGAGGCACAGATGCTGCTGATGGCCACCTGCACACCAGGGTTATCAGGCAGCGCAGGAGATCAGCTGTTTCCTCTCCACCGTCATTTCTGGCTCATTGCTACTGAAGAGGGTTTTATTTTGGATAGTAACACGCCTGAGAATTGCCCAAAGCTCGAAGGGCTCCAGCGTGGCGAGGAAAGCTGCTTGCAGTCAGATGAGAGCAGGGGAATGAGGTATCGAGGCGAGTTTCCCTTCTGACAGGCAGGGAGCGGCAGGCTGGCATCCTCTGCCCGTGCATCTCCAGGTCACCCGCCCTGGGATGTGGGTGGTGATGACACTACAACCCAGTGACGACAGTACATCCCAGTGATGACAGTAGGTCGCACCTCTGCTAGAGCCCGTAGCCGAAGGATCTCCACAGGCTTTCCAGAACCAGAGATGAGCCTTACAGCTCCCGTGTGACCTCTGCAGTTATTTTACAAATGGGTAAACTGAGGCATGGAGTTTCCTACTGTGAGTCAGTGGTAGAACCAGGTACCAGATCCCATTTTGGTGTGGGGGCACAGTTGGGTGCTGGATGCAATGTTGGAGCATCTCGGCACAGCTTGAGTTTAAAGATTACGCAAGGTAAAGTGGCAGGAACAGTTATGGCAATGGTCTTGGAGCATCGGGGCTGAGGGTACCACTCCTGTTGTAAATGGGAAAGAGAAGTTTCAGATGAGCTTTGCCTTCCCAGAGTCACACTCTGATACACCCAAGAGGAAAGTGGGCCTTGCTGGTTTGCCATGGGTGCTCGTAGGAGGCTGTGAAGCCCTTTTCGCAGAGCGGGTGTGCAGGGACCTGACCCGGGCTCATCCCTACCCGCTGGCGGCGATGCCGGTGCTGTGCACGATGGCGCATTGAGCTCACTCAGCAGAGAGCATCACTCCATAAAGCAGTGGCACCTACGTGTGATTTTATGCACCTGTACGGGCTCTAATTCCTCCTTTATTCAATGATTTAACATTTTTGGCATGCAGCTCCTTCCCCAGGCTGACAGAGATGCAGGCAGGATCTAGAGGTGGCTCTTGGATCTTGCATTAAGCCACATTAGTATGTGCTGTAGATTCTGTTTCCTGTGAATTTGCACACAGCGGGAGGACGAGCAGGAAGGCTGCTTCTTGCTGGCAGGCTTCCCAGGTATTCTTGGCATTGCAGATCTATACTTGCATCGTTGCTGTGGCCCTGTTTTAACAGAAAACAGAAAGTGCTGTGGCAACAGGAAGGCACAACCTCTGCGAGTACCAACTCAGTGATGGCGGCGGCACCAGCGCAAACGCCGTCTGCCACGTCGGCACGGTGTTTGTGTCGCTGTCCCATCCTCCTCCCTCAGATCCCCTCTGGCCCCTCTCCTCCAACAGCCACACACGCAGGTAAAGCAGCTCCTTGCTGTGCTGCTGGGCATGTGTCAAGCTGGAGTGGGGCTGGCTGTGCCCGGATCGCGATGTGGAGCTGCCCCGCCTTCATCTCCTTCCAGCAGTGTTGCTCTTTAGTGGACTCCAGTCCCATAAGGAGTTGCCCCAGCATCTCCAGGAGGTCCAGAAGTTCTTTGAGAGGGTGCAGAGTTGTCGGCAGGGATGTTCGTGTTACGGTTTTGTGATACCAGCATCATTGCAAAAGGCAGCAAGAGGAGGCACGCAGAGTGGGTCTGCTTGCAGGGAGCAGTGTTGGAGTCGAGTGTACTGGGGCGGGGAGAAGAATTAACTGGTGCACCAGTAATGGGTGTAGGACTGGGGCACCTCCCTGCCCTTCTTCCCTTCTGCTCCTGGTGAGTGAGCTTGGCTCATCCCAGCAGGGCTGGATGCCGCATCCAGAACACCCAGCACGGGGAGGGAGCAGTTCCAGCAAAGGGAGAAAATAACGCTGGGAGCAATCTCTGCTGCGGTGTGGAGCGCGGTAGCACTGAGGAGCTGTGGCCAGGCTGGCCCGGCAGCGGAGTGGCACGATGCAAATGTCCCAGCAATGCCTGGACTTCACCTCTCCCTCTTCCTCCGTGTGCAGCGGGAGCCCTGGATGGCGGCCAGGCTGTATCCCTGCAGCAGCACGGCTCCCGGCCCGGGAAGGGCTTCCCGAGGCTTCGTTCTCAGCATATACTGTATGAACCAGCACACTTTGTTCTCGAGTGTTGAGATTGGACTTCCTTTCCTCGGTCGGCAGCGCAGGCTGGCTGTTGACTCATCAGCAGCTTCCCTTGGGCTTTGCTGCAGAAGGGGCAGGCAGGATTCTGCAGCAGTTTGTGTATCTTTTGAAGCAGAGCTTTTCTTTTTTTTTTAACATGATCCTTTTTTTTTTTTCCCTCTTTTTTTGTTTTTCTCTTTCCTTTTTTTTTTTCTTCCCTTCAGCTCATCGTGAAAAACGTGTGAGTTTGGGGCTTGCAGATGGCATGCTGGCAATTTTACAAGGGGCTATTTCTTGGGTCAGTTATCCCTATTTTGTGGCTGCCTGCCCTTAAATATGCCCAGATTCTGGTATGCTTCAGAAACGCCTGTACGCTTCCCTTTCAAGATCTGAGACTCTGCTCCGATCAAAAGAGATAAAAATCCCAACTGCCCTAGGCCTAAATGTTTAGATCATAAGCCCTGGGACACGGGAGTGCAGGGAGAGGAAAGCTTGCTTCCTGCATGCCCTGCGTGCTCCCGGGGACCCTCGGGGTGACACCTGGCCAGGCAAGGGTGGCCGGGCTGAGCGGCGGGTCCCCGGCAGCACTTGTGCTCAGGGCTGGCCAGTGGCACTGATCGAGGACAGCAAAAAAACCCCAGTGATGTGACATCAGCGAGTTCCCTCTGGAAAGGGAGGTTTCCAGTCGGATCTGCTGAGGCAGCCCTTGTCCCTGCGAGGAGCGGGGAGGGACGGGTTGTTTGCAGGGTGGTTTGTCCTGCCGGTCTTTAAGATGTCTGATCTAGAACGGGGTGAGTCGTCTCTACGGCAGCAGCAGTTCAGTGGCTCAGAGGGTCTGGGCAGTGCAAAAGGTGGTATCAGTGCTGTAGAGGGTTGTTAGTTCGTGCCCAGTGCCTGGGAGTGCTTTGCAAAGGAGTTAAGTGTGATTTACTCTGTCTGTTACTTGTAATCATTTCTATTTTACAGTCTGCCTGACAAGTTTTCGTGTGGGCTTTCAGCAAGTCCTCACCTTTATAGTTTGCTACGGGAAACGTGTTAATCCAGGCTGTTCTTACCTAGTACCGAGCCACTTGGACTTTTATTTTAAATGTTTGCTAATCCTCCCAGTGGATGCCTGTGGTTTGTACTGGATCAAGCGCACAGAAAGTCAAGTGTATTTCAGCAGTAAATGTATAGAACGAGCGGGCTTGATCCCTGCTGCTCCATAACAAGGTTTACGGCTCTCAGGGCGGACTCGGTTTGGTACAGCCTCGGGAGTCCCCGCATCTCGCTCCATCACCTCCACTCTCCATCCAGAACCATGAATTTAGCGTATAGCTGGGCAAACCAGAGCAGATCTGATTGCTGCTGCTTGCAACCGCAGCAGTGATTAAATCACCTCTTAGTGATTTAGTGCACCTTATGTCCCCATTGAACAATACAAGAAACTATTACTCTTAAGTGCTCTTCAGGGTGTTGGGAGGACCAGGACAGCCCGGCAGTGGGAGTAGCTGCTCGATTCTTGGTGCTGCTTTGGATAATCCTGTCGAAATTAAGCGAAGCCTGCATTGCTGGAAAGTGAGCTTTACCACGCTCCCAGGACCTTGGTGAGGTGGAGAAGAGCTGGCAGGTGTTTTTTTTTTTCCCAGTGCACTTGAAGAAGTTCTGGAAAATGCACCACAACAAGCATACCTGCATAGCAGTGCGTGGATGGTGCAAGAGGCAAATGGATCCCTCCTGGTTTTGTGGGATGGGCTGTGCGCTGCGTCAAACAACTCAGCGTCAAAACTGCTCGCGTGTGTTCCAGGGTTCAGCGTTAGTGCGGTGATTCAAAACACACCAGGAAAGGCTGCCTGCTGCTTTTTCAAATTCTTCAAAGCTTTGCTTTCATTGGGTTTCTGTAAGGAGACGCGTGCGATGGCACCGTGCTGTTCACAAGAATAGTCGTGTTTGTGCCCTCGTCTGTATTTTGAGCTTTCCGACGCTCAGCTCCGTTAGCAGCAGGGTCGGGGGGATTTGGCCAATTCCTTATCTGCTGTGGCTCGTGCTCGCAGCCCCCGCTCAGACCATGGCAGGTGCAGAGCTGCTGCCATCGCTCACAGCCTCTGTCTCTGCTCCCCGTTAGTAGGTAGATACAAATACGAGTGGAGCTGTTTGTGTTACTGAAATAATTGTGGAAACATTATCTGGCTGAGATAATTAATTCCAGATGCTTTAACGTTAGCAGCTTGGCTTAAGTTACATAAAGAAGCAACATTTTTCGTCTTTTTATATCCAGAAAACATACGCTCAAGTGTCCCTGGCTTCCCTAGTAGCAATTCCAGGATATGTATTGCTTAAATGGAAATGAGCAGAATACTAGTGACCTGCTGGCTCGGTTTGGGGAAGGTTGGCATGCAACATGAGTTCCTGAGGGGCCACCAGGTAGGGTAGTGGTGCTCTGGGAGGAGGAGGAGAGCAGCACCCATGGGTGCTGGTGCTGGCTCTGCCCTGCTCACCTGCAGGGAGCAGATGCTTCCTGAGCATCCTCTGCAGCTGCCCTGGGGTCCGGGGCTGCCGTGTTTTGCTGGGTTTCGGAGCCAGAAGGGTCAGAGCCCCCTCCTGCTGCCTTGGATGCCACTGTTAAGGCTGAATGGCAGAGAGAGGGAAGGGGGAAAGGAATACGAAGAAGATCCTCGCACAGCATCAGAAATTATGTGTGTATTTTGCTCTCAGCCCAGACGCTGCTTTTGTCTAGTCAACCAGAAAAACATCTGCGTTTTGTTGTTCCAACCAGCCCACCAGAAAACCGCTGCCCGGTCATCGCTGTTTGTCCGTGCAGCCGTGGTTTTCTTCTGCACAGAAGTTGTGCAGATGAACCCTGCTGTGAAATGGTGCCCGTCCTCTTCTCCACCTCAGGAAGGCGGACGCTGCTCTGCAACTTCCCAACGCTGCACCGAGCGCTTGTTTACCAGGTCCCTTCTCTGGTCTACATTGCAATAATTTTCTGGGCACTGAATCAGAGTTGAGACTTAAATAATTCATTTGTTGAGCTAAATCTCGGTGAGATTTAGGCTGGAATATAAACGTGAGAAAGACAGGGACATCAACACTCTGGTCTTTATCTAGTCTGCTGAGTATCAGGCTTTTTATATGGTGATAAACAGCTCAGAAACGAAATTGGAAAAGCTGTCTGGGTTTAACAAGATGGCTGTTTAGTGCCTCCTGTTCACTTGTTTTCCTCTTTTTATCACATCAAAGAAGACTGAATCACTTTTTCCTTAGAGGATTACATTATTCCAGAGGCCTGGAAGGACCCGCTCTGGTTATAGGCTGTTGCTGGAGGAGATATTACATGGAGAGGGGAAAAATGGAGCATTTTTCTTATTGCACCTGTCAATTGCAATTTGGAGCTTCAGTTGCATTTCTGTACAACTTCCAGAACCTGCCTGTATAAATCCTCAACCTCCAGCAGCACGTGAGGGGCCACCCTACCCCGACCTTGACATTTTGCGCAGAAATGGGATTGTCGCACGGGGATTTCCAAACCTAAAGAGCAAGACCGTGGTCAGTCCCGGAGCCAAAAGGAGTTTCCCAGCTGAGATTTGTGCACGGTGCTGGCAACCGGGGGCAGTGAGGCTGTGCCAGGGCTGCGCCCTGCGGAGCTGCGCAGCACCGGTCGCTGTACCCTCCCGATCGCTGAGGGTGTTTTAAAAGCTGATAATGATCATTTATAATCTTCACTGCTTGGAAAGTGCCGAGCGGCTGGGGTTCAGCTGGGAAAAACAACAGCTGAAGGGATGGCGGGTGTCGCTGAGCTGCGCTGTCCTGGGCTGGTCCCTGCCTGGCAGAGGACGCCGTGGTCCCCAACACATCCCTGGGCTCTTGATGCATCCCGGGGTCCCTGACACATCTCCAGCATAGGAGGGATGGGTTGTGCAGCCTGCGCAGCCACCCAGGCATTGCAGCCACCCAGGCATTACGTCACCCGCAGCCACACTCACTGGCTGCTGGTACCCGGAGGGCAGGACACTGCTGCAAGCAGCGTTAACCCCTTCCTGAGCATCCCGAGTGCTGCTTGGGTAGCGCAAAGGGACCCTCACGGAGCTGAGCACTGGCCACTGGTGTTTGGGCAGCCGGGGGGTGCCTTCTGGGCATGGGTGGTCCTGTTACAGGAGCTTGGTGGATCCTCCTGGGGCCAAATCCAGCTGCTTTGTTCTCCCAAAACAGGAGCAAGAAGCCGAACGAGAGCTTCAGAGCTGAACCAAGTGTTTACTGCCTGTGTAGGTTTTTAGGACAAGTGGTTTACTGAAGATGTACGTTCTACCAGGGGTAGTGTCAGCCCAGCCATCCATCACGTCCATGAGCAGCAGCGGCGATGAAACCATCAACTATTTTTGCTAGAAATGTGCTTGTTACAGCCTCTGACATGAGAATAGCGTATGAACACCTTTGACCCTCGGGCTGAGCCATGCTCCTGCAGCTGCTCTGTTACGTACATATGAATTTTTACAGATTTGCAAAGGCTGTTGCCAAACCTTGAGGGGGTTTGCCTCTAACAGCCAATGAGGAGATACTGCAAATTCTTACTTTTCTGCACAAAGCGGTCCCAGCAGTGCCCACTAAAAATGGGGCTTTAATTCTGTTGAGGTTCTTGTTTGTTTTTGGATAAAAGGGTTTGGTGCCAGTGGCCTGCCCAGACGCACAGTGTTACTGCTCTCCTCCCTGGGACTAGCCACCTCCAGCCCTTTCTCTGCTCCATCACAGCAGGAGGACGCGATGGCAGGCGCCAGGTACCAGTGGTCACTCCCGCAGGGTTCCGGGTCTCTGGTTTCAGGTCTTCTGCCAGTGGCTTGTGCCAGGGGTGACAGCAGGGTGCCCGCAGGGCTGTGAGCTCTTGAGCTGGTAACCAAGACCCCGATGTTACCTGGGGCATCTTCAGTCGAGGAGGGGAGTGGTGAAGCACACAGGCACCTGTTAGCACCAAGACCTGGATCCTAAAGATGCTTTTAGGCTCATCCAGCCACTCCAGCCAGCTTGCATGCAGGTCTAAACATCAGGCCAGTTAATTTAAAACCTAACCCATTTAATATCTTCTTGGCATTCCCTTTCTTCTTTGAACCCAGCTTTTGGAGTATAGTTTTTGGCTTATGGTTTTACAGACTTTAATAGAAGCCATAAAAGTGGAATAAGTAGGTGTAACATGGTTGGTAAATCTGGGCCTGGGTGCACTGAGGGTCACAAAATCTTTTTTGTGGGTTGCAGCTTGTTACCGTGACCGTCCACCACCGCCTGCAACCCCGTCTTTCGCCCTTGTGCCACCACGCTCTTTTTCTACCATCTTAAATTCCGCTCTGCTATCCAGGAGCAATAGCACCTATAAAATCTATTAGCTTAAGTTCATAAGAAGATTGGGCATCTGGTCTGAATGGCCTGCTAGATACTATTTTAATAAACAGAAAATAAAAGTCATGTCTTTAAATTGCCTTTTTAAAGTCGTCGTGTGTCACAGGAGAATTCCCCCGCGAGCAGAGCTGGTGGTAAGAACAGTATCAGCATCCACTGAAGGTTGCTGGCAGAGTTATCTTTCCACTGACTTTCCTAAGGTGATTTATTTATGGACACTGGACAAGACTAATGTAGACTGGCATGTAGGTAAAGAAAAGATGGCTGACTAAAGCCTTCCTTGTAATAAAATTATTTTCAGAAGATAAACACCAGGCAGGATTAATTATTTCTATCTAGTATATTAAAAGGGAGCATACAGAAAAAAATGCCTTCTCCCTTCAGCCAAGCGAAGCATTCAGTTTACAGAGATGAGATTAACCATGGGAATTTGCTGAGTATATTTTATTACTGCATAATCTTCTCCAGAGATAGCTGTGATCCTCAAGAGGGTTGGGGTCCACTTACTCCTTTGCCTCAAGTGCCCTTGAGACCCACTTTCAGACTAATGGCCTCAGGTTTGTTGTGCTTTTCAGGCTGATCCCAATTTTCAGCCCTTTGTTTAAATAAGCCCTTGATTGATACAGATGGTTTTTTTTTAAATGCCATGTCTCTGGCTGGCTGGATAAATGAAGGAGCAAATGCTCCTCCAGAGTAATTGGGCTTCTGCAAATGGTTCAGCACTTGGTGGAGGCTTTGCCTCCGTGATGCTTTGCCGTGGTGGTGCAGAAGGAGCAGCAGCATCTCGGTGGTGGCACATCACCAGCAAACACCAGTACCAGTAGCTGTGATGGGAAGGCATGTGGTCCCACCGTCAGAGTCCTGCTTGGAAAATGAGTCGTCTCAGTAGTGGATTGTGCAGTGAGGCCACACGTTGCCCTCGTCCCGGGTCGTGGGGGCGGCAGCAAGGTGCTAATGGGAAGCTGCCTTGCTGGAGTGCTCTGGCTTAAGGAGGGCAACGAAACTCACCAGCTGCTTGCTCTGGATCAGCAAGAAGTGACTTACTTCATGGTTGTGGGTCTGCTCTGCTTGGGTGCTCCATGATGGTGCTCAGAGGCAGGTAAAGCCCTTGTGCCACCACGGAGCCGGGCAGGTCTGTCCTTCCCAGCACTGCATCCTCCGCCGTAGGCGCTGGAAGGACGAGCAGGGCCTTGGGGGTCACTTTGGGGGGTGGGTGGGGATGGTGTTGAAGAGCACTTGCAGGGTGCAGGGCCAAGGTACCTCACGGCTCCCTGAGCTGTTTGGTGGCACCCTCAAAAAGCTGTTGCCCACGACCACATTTTTTGCCCAAGAACAGCATCATCTGGGGAGCGTGGTGCTCGCTGTACTCTTTAGCAGCACAGTGTTTCTTTTTTACCTTCAGTGAAAGCAGGCTTTTTACCTGAGTAAAACTTCAGGGTCCAGCCAATAGGTTTCTGCTTGATTTTTTTTAAGGTATTTTTGAGATTAAGAAAATCCTTGTGTTGCTGTAATCGGATAATGATTCTCTGTAATGCACCTATGTTGTACTAAGGAACTTTCAGGCTATGCCATTTGTTTCTGTAGCGTTTTCATTTCCCACTTCGGCATTATTTATCCTCTGCCACCTGCCCATTCTGGTGAATTTGAGACATTCACTGTTGGGGTATGGGTCACCCCGGCCTCGTGACGCTTTCCATCCCCAACCCAGGGTCACGCGCGATACTTCCTCTTCTCTCAACACCTTCCGCACATCACAGAGCCTCGGAAGCTCAGGATCTTGCATCGTCCACATGCTTCATAACTACATAGCTACCCAGGACTCTTCTGCTCTAGTTTAGGTTGAGAGAGGTGGTTTGGGGCTTTTTGGAGCATGTTCTTGCTTTTTGTGCAGACCCAGCCCGGGTGGGTTGGTTGGTCGTGCCCTGCACAGGCTCCCTGGCTGAAGGGATGCTCCTGTGTCACCGTCACCATTCATCTGGAACATGCCAGGGCTGATACAGCCTGGGGCTGTGTGTGCCTCGCTCTCTTTGAACTGAGTCTGGGGATGAATAACTAAAGCATCAAAACTCTGGGGGAATGGGAAAAACCCTCGAAGACACATGAAATTCCTCTTGTGCTGTGCTTGTGCAGGAGCTGGCCCCAACAGAGATGGCAGGGCAGCACAAACAAGCTGGGTTGATGAGTTCTCAGCCTCACAAACGCCCTGGCAATGAAATTCCTAGCACTGCTTCTGCTATTTACCTGACTGCTTCTGCTTTTTTAAAAAGGAGAAAATTTTCTACGCAAGCCAACAGAAGCCCTTCAACACAGATAAAGGGAAACGGGAAAACTGGTAATTGAAGTAATTAAGAGCTTGACTCTTGTTTTCTCTCCGAGAAAGGAAAAATCGATGGAGCGCCTGGGCGGCCGCGTTGGTGCTGTCAGCAGGAGGGGGTGCAGGTGCTCTCCCAGGCTGAGGCAGATGCCAGGGCACAGCACAGCCGTGCTGCTGGCTCTCGCCAAGGGTGAGGAATGGGTATTTTCACCAATCTCTAGAAAACCATCTCCCTGAGCATGTACCTGCGTATTGCCAGACTCCTCTGGGTACCTACTACCCGCCACGACCCCCGCAACGACGGTGGGCATCCCTTACCTCCCACGTCCTGCACCATGGGCGGTGTCTTGCCCATCCTGAAGCAGGTAGGAAGTCCTGCATCTTCCCTACCGTGCTTGAGGCTGGAATAGGAGAGGAAGACTAGAAAACAAGACTAGAAATAAGAAGGAAGGGTTGATTCCTATGGGATCACCGATGCCTGAACCTGGGATGTGAAGAATACTAGTACATAATGCAGAATTCACTGCAAATTTGTGTGAGTTGGTGGCATGTGTACAGACATCTCCATCACCCAGCCTGGGTTTTTCTTTTTCCACTGAGCAGCTATTTGGAAACGTGGATATTTCCAAAGGGATTAAGCCCCATTCCTGCGCGCAAGGGAAGCCCTGATGGCATCCCTGCCAACCCCAGCTCTCGGAGCCCAGCGGGAGATGGGCAGCAGAGGCTGGTGAGGGTGTCCTCGGTGGTTTCTTCCCTTTTTCTAGCTGTGTCTGTGTCTCCCCTGCAGCACGTCGGGGGAACACAAAGCTTTCAGCTTACCCAGCTCCAATTTTCTTGCTGTTATTGTAGATGAGGAGGGATGCACAGCGTGGTCTGTTTTCTATATTGCTGTAAATCAGAGCATGGGTTTTTCCAAAGGATTGCTCTCTTGTATTAAATTGTAGGATCCCTTCCTTCCACCGTTCCTCCTAGCCCATGGCAACTGTCTCTGTACCGAAAAGCTCTTTGCAGGTGTGTTAGCATGTGTCAGGGAGGAACGGGTTGCTTTTTAGGAACATGATTTTACCCACTAAAGCAAATCTAGGAATCGACGGGAGGCTGCACACCTCTGGGCGTTGCATCCTGCTTGGTCTTTCCAGAGGCTCGGGGTGTCCCGTGAGAGCCCCTGGCACCTGGCAGCCTCCTGCACCCCTCGGGGTGGGAGGGACACGCATAGGAGCAGGCGTAGCCTCTTGTATGTTTTGCTGAATCTTTTGCGAGCCATAAAAACTTTGTGTTTAACCAAGTGCTGCAGATGAGTCAGGGGTTTGATCTGGGCCAGGCTTCCAGCAGGTCTTTGTAGGGTTATTCAAGCTGCTCGCTGTATACAAAAATAATTTTGTAGTTATTTCTGAGGCGCCGTTGGGCAGCAGATATTGGCACCGCTCAGGTCACAGCTCAGAGCCACCCGACAGGGCAAAGTGTCCTGGCAAAAGGCACTGCTGTCCCTACGGAGGCGCAGACCTGGGGCTGGAGTCTCGTCTCCTACTGGTGCAAATCAGGCATAGCTACACTAAAGTAATAAAATTCATGTCAGTAGAAAATGAGGGTAAGAGGAGCCAGATCCTGAACCTGCAGTTTTTGCTTTCCGATGAGGTACCGTACATCAGGTTTCAGCCTCACTGGGTCTGGCCATCACTGGGTGTGTGTAATTTGTGGGTAAGGTCTCGATGGCAGCGTTTTTCTTCCTGGGACTGAGGGGCACCGTGTCCCCCTGTGTGGGCATTGCCTGGGGAGGCTCCAGCTGATGCACTTTCCTCCCCCGTGGCTGCGTTGGCCACAGAGGCTGGTTAGGGGCAGGTTTCATGCCAAGGAGCTCGGTGGGCTGTGGACCCTTTCATCTTTCCCCTTGGTTCTGCACAATAGGCTTGGGGTTAGAAGTTCTCCTTCAGGTGCTTTCTTTGTGCATTTTCTTCATTTCTGACCTCCTCCATTTGCTGGCGTTTGAAGTGGTGAGAATATGGCACAAACGTGTCCCCGCATCCTGAAGTCTGGATTAACTCTGGGGGATGCCAGCCCATGCTGCCGGATGGGCGGGGGGGCACGGGGTCCTGCCCGTGAAGAGGAAACTCCAAGAGTAAAGTTTAGTGGTTCTCTTCAGAAGATACATTTCACGCTAATACTTATTCCTTACAGGGCTAATAATTAGTAACGGAAGCAAACTGCAGTGAGGTAGGAGCTGTGCCGGCAGCGTGGTGCTGCGGTAGCCGAGTGCTGCAGCACTTGATCAACCCTCCGCGATATGTGTTTCCAGACGGGGGGAGGCACCTGCCATCGCTGTGTTGGCACATTTCAAACCTTTTAACTGAGCGCAAGCGAGCATGTGGAGCATGCTGTTAGATCTTTATATTTTAATTAACTTGATCTTCATCATCAGTGACATGGTGAGAAGCAAAGAGTCGCTCTGTAGATTCCAATTCCTGCTAAACCGAAGCAAACTCCATTTCTCGGTGCAGCATTAGGAAGGGCTGAACACGGCGCTTTCGTGCCGGCGGTGCTGTTACCATCGGTGACCCCGTGAAGCTCCCTGTGATCTCTGTATCACCAGGTCTGCGCAAAGCCGGGACCTGAGAGGGTCTAAGCACGCATCCAGGTTTCAGGGGGTTTGGCAGGTGGCTGCGTGACCGGGGGAGTCACTTGTCTCTCATCTCTGAGCGTCGGGTTCAGCAAAAATCTTTTTCCACGAGGCACCTGCAGTAAGAAGGCAGAGCCTGCACACACACGTCGGGGCTGACTTGCCCGGGCTTGGGCGGGCATTGTGTCCTGCATGCCAGCAGCACCGGGAACGCGGCGGCTTGGCTCTCGGCAGGCGGTATCGTATGTACCGCGTTGTAGATAACCCAAAGAGATTTCTCCAGTCACCGTCAGCATCCTTATCAAACGAAGTGCATTTCAGTGGCTATCAATACAGTAAATGACCTGTTCAGGCCACCCCTCCGATATGTACACAGAGCATTAATCTTTGCACTTTTATGCCAGGCTAAAAATACCGGCTCCTTTCTCCCGCCGTCCCGAGCATCCCCGGCTGGCCTTGTGTCAGACTGTCACCTGTTGCAGCCGGCTGTTCGGCGAGCAGCTTGTGTAACTCGGCTTAATGACGGCTTTCGGCGCCATCCCCGTGCCTGTTCCTCTTTCCAACAGGAATATTCATCGTAGTTGGAGGGTTGTTTTTTTTTTTTCTCGACAGCTTTGAGCTTTCTTCTGTAAGAGCACTGTGCCCAGCCTGCCTGCGGATCCTCCGAGGGCCTGGCGCTTTGCAAAGCTGAGCTGGACCTGGGCTCGTGGGAAGGAGAGGTTCAGTCCTTGGACCAACACACGTTGCACCAGCGACTCCTGTATATTTTAGGGAGTTGGGAGCTCCTTAGATGACGGTCCTGAGGCCTGACCGGAGCAGGCATAGTTTCAGTGTTATTACTGCTGTCTGCATTAAATACAGATGTTACTGAATCCCCAAGCCCTGTCCTAGATTACAGTGAGCTCGTTCTAAAATCTGGGGACTGAGAGCTGACTTTTCATGGGGTTATTTTCAGATCCTGAACTGAAATTCGGAAATGTCCTCAGGGAGTTAGGGCACATCTTTATTTTCAAAGTCCTGGTGGGGAAAGTAAGGCAAAAGAGGCAAAAAGAACCCCTTTCTTGACTTTTCCCTCTCCAAGCAATCAAATTGTTGCTTCTACTTGTGGCTCTGGAAGTGCCTCCAATGGTCGTGATTGCAGAGGACAGCAATTAAACTACGTGTCTGGGTCCAGAGAAACTCCAGGTTCATTTTCCTGCCCTGCCACAGATGTTCTTCGTGACCTTGGGCAAGGCAGGTAGGGTCCCGTTCCCGAGGGCAGCTATGCATGAATTTCTTCCCTTGGCATTTACAGACCTTGGAGCATTTGGTACCACGATTCAGCTCGTTACATGATGGACGTAATGGCTTTGCCCCAGACACATCACAGAGCATGAGGCACTCGATGCTCTGACATTAACTTACGTATCGGGACAGAAGGCAGATGAAAGTCTTGCAGGGGCCGACGGGCTTCCTAGCTGGTGCTGGTGCAGGAGGAGGGTTGGATCCTCAGGCTTTGCATGGCTGAGAAGGTGTTTGGAAGGGGGGTGACATGCTTCAGCGGGTTGCTGTTTGCTTGTTTGTTTCTTTGCAGCGTCCCTCTGTGTTGACATTTGTGCCGGGAGGTGGTATTTCGGGGAGGAAACGTGAGCTGTGCAAATACTGCAGTGAGCTCCAGTTCCCAACTTTGCAGAGATCTGTCAGCTGGCACCACAGGCTGCTTTTCATTTCCAGCTCGTCCTCTGCTTGCATGTCATTACGCATGACACTGTTGACGTGTGCATGGCAAGTGTCATGCATATTGCTGCAGAGTTGCCAAGAAAAGGCAGAAGAGCTGACAGCCAGCGCCTGTTCGCTTTCTGTGCAGGGAGTTAGCAGCAGATGAGGCAGCTCCTCTCCCTGTCCCTGTGGTTGTGATTAGAGACCGCTCAGAACAAATCTCGCAGACCACCGTGGGACATTCTCCATTGCTGAATCTGCCAAAGCACTGCCCAGCACGGTGTGAATGCGGCACTAAAGTCTATGGCACGCCGCAGGCGTCCCGCGGCGGCAGGCAGCAGGCAGCCTGCCTGCAACGTGGGGTTCGGTCGCAGGGGCTTGGCTGGAGGATGTTTTAAATCAGGGGTCGCTCTGCCTGCAGGTGATGCCCTGGGGAGCGGATACCTGCACAGAGTGGGTCGGGCTTCTCGTCTGAGCAGCCTGAGCTGACCAGGATCCGATCTCTGTTGTGCACCAGTAAATCAGCAGTAATTGCTTCTGAGGAGTTAATGGCTGGAGGAGTCACTGTTGCTATCAGTATTTGGACCATCGTACCTGTTGGACCTCATTTTTCTCATGAGTTAGTTTCCGTAGATGAATGGGAAAGCTATTGCTGTAGGTAAAGGACAGTTGCCACGGACCCGTGCTGGGACCAGCTCTCAGCACGAGCCCAGCAGTCAACTGGTGCAATGGGGCTGGCAGCGGAGAGCCCGGCCAAGACTGCCTGCCTCACTGGGGAGAGGGCAGCGAGCAAAGCTGGGCGACTTCTAGTTGCCAAACTATAACTCATCTTTCCTGCAGTCAGGTCCCGGGCCGGGTGAGAGGGGAAGCGCTGGCAGAGCTAGGGCTTCCTCCAGTCCTCGGAGACCTCTGAAGAGACTTGACAGATGCCTCTGCTCCTGCTGAGCACTTTGGGCAGGGCGCAGTGGGGAGAAGGCGCTGGCTGAGCTCATGTTTCCGAATGTAACTAGGACAGAGCATTGCGCTTAAATTCATCCACTGGGCAAAGAGTCTCATATTCACAGGGCACAGAGCACGTGGCAGTGCCAAACGCAGCGCCTGCATGCTGCCCTCCTGCCCGCCAGGTGGAAGGAGCTGGGTCGGCAGCGTGGCTGAGACGGCAGCGCGGTGAGCAGAAGCCCTTGCCGTAGCTCTGTCCCCATGTTTATCCCGTGTCTCTGGTGCATCCTGGCTTTTGGGGGGTATGGGATGCCCCTTTGTGGCCATGGAGCAGGGATGGGTTGGTGCCACGGTCCCCTCTCGCCAGCAGGACCACTGGCTCCAGGCACAAGGATCGCTGTTTGTAACAGTCCCAGTCCTGTGCTTGCATGTGCTTTCCACATCAGATTTCCTGGTTTCACAGGCAGCACAGTGTATTTCTCCCAAATGGGCTATTTCTGCCCTGATGTGGTATTCCTGTGTGAGCCTCTTTGCAAACCCCCCTGGGGATAAACAACCTTCTGACATCAGGGGGAGCAACATGAGGTTGATGCTGGCGGCTGTACCCGTAGGTCGAGTTATTTGGTTCGAGAATCCAAACATGTAGGAGGTTGCTGCCACCAGGCTGGTAGTAATGCAAGGTGGGAAGGAAGAAGGGAGCCACGCAAATGGCTTCATTTCTCATGGTGTGAGGGGGAATTGCAGAGCTCTTGAAAAGCAGGCGTGTTCCCGCAGAGAGCCCGGCGCAGAGCCGCCCACTCGGTGCTTCCCCGGGGCTGCTCTGCAGCATGGAGCCGTGTGGGGCGCGGGCTGGTTCATACCAAAAAGCATCAGTGGGTGTTTAGGAAGAATGACATGCGGTGGTAAAGCCTGCATGCAGCACTGATACCAGTTTTATTTCTGAAGGGATTGATGTTATGCCACCAATCTGCAGGGAAGAATACACTGAGGCAGATGGAGGCACAGGATAAAAACCAAATTCCTGATTCCCAGACCACTCCATCCCCTCCGGATCGCAGCCCGAGGTGGGTGGCCATGGCACCACATAGGAAGCCAGCCCAGCAGTAGCCAGAGCCGCTCCACAGCGGGATGCGGGCTGGCTCTCAGCAGCAGGTATGATGCCGGAGCCATGCCGCTGTGCTCCCACCTCCCTGCACCGATTTTCTATGGGACACTGGGAAAAGTGCAAACTCCCAGCCCGTGAGCACCAGGCATCTGTCACAGTCAAAGGTGGATATTTCTCTGGTTTTACATGATTTTTATCTCTGAAGACCTCAAAAGCTTTTTTACTGTTTTCTTGGAGATAAAGATGAGGTTTTCATAAGTTGATCATGACACTGAGGATGTCCAGCCTTTTGCAGCCAGTTTGAGGTCCCGGGAAGGGGAGCTGGCAGCTGGGGTGTGCTCAGTATTTTGATGCATCCCAACTGAAACCATCACATAAAGTGCTCAGGCCAGCAGTCTCTGGGAAAGTGCTTGTGTCCCAGTTGTGGTCCTCAGAGCATCCGAAGCATAGGAGACAACACCGAGCACACAAAATGCCTTTGATTTTTCTGGGCTTGCTTTTCCTCTTACAGTCAGGTTTGTACACGGTATGACTGCACCCTCCATGGCAAGAAACACGATACTTTTGCAAGTTGCAGCTCATTCTCAACCTCTCCGTATTTTCTTCCAGGATCATACCCCAGCTGGAGAACTCACCTTCACAGGTTTCACCGAGTAGCCTGCCTGGCTCCGAGATTTCAGAAGCTACGAGGACATACTTGCAAGGAATGAGCCGCTATGACCTGGACGAGCTCGATGCTTGCTGGTTGGAACTTGTTAATATGGAGCTCAAGGAGATGGGTGAGTATTGCTGTTGTTTCTCTCCTTGCCTGGGCATCCTGGAGTGGACATTCAGTCTTTTTAAGTAATCATGTGGAACAAAAGGCCTTGAAGAAATAATTTTTGTTCAGGCTCTCCAAAAGAGATCAGACAGATTGCTGCAGTGCAGGATCTTGGGTGCATTTCAGTGCCTCTCACTCACGTAGGGGTTTTGGGACCTGGTCCAAGAAGAACGGGGCAAACCAGGTGATGGTAGGAACAGCGAAGCGTGCCCCATGGAGCAGGGCTCTGGTTTGCAGAAGAACCGATAGATCCAGATCACTCATGACCGTGCTCTGATTTCATGACCATCGTCATCTCCCGTACTCATCCCTACAGCATCTGTACTGTAGGAGGAGGTGTTGGTCGGGATGGGTGTGTTGCCCCTGACTCCTCTTCCTTTGACTGGCCACATCTGAAAGTATTTCTCCAGCATTTCTCCAGCTGTAGCCATCTGGGCAGATGGAGTCAGAGGCAAGAGGATTTCCTGGTCAAAATGTGTCATTCTCAGAAATGCTGGTCCTGGGTTGTCTCTCCTTTCCCAGGTGTCTCTACATATCACAGCATAATGTTGCCTGCATGACTGCTGTTATGTCACTGCACATTCTTAAAATCCATTAGTGCATTTCAGTTGAGTGCAAGTACCTGGACTTGGAATTTGACCATTGGCACTTGTGCTTAGCATGGTCTGCTGGGCAGGTTTGTTGACACAGGCACGTGGGTGTGTAGTCGTGCCAGACTGGAGGGATTTTCTAGTCCTTGTTAGGTGAGGGTTGCTGCTGCTATGTAGGTAAGAATAACAACACAATAAAACATTCACCTTGTGAGGTCAGTGAAAATTGAAACATGCCTACATGAAGCACTACTCCTGTTGCAAAGGTCTTTCAAGGGTGGGACAAGGTGTGTTCTTCTGGTGGTCTCGTGATCTACAACCAAATTTTGTTACCATCATCTCCGGGACCTTGAGAAAGTTGTAGAGGCTCCTTCTAGAGTTTGGCTAATTATCTGTTATATGTATCCTGGATATTGGATTTCCCATAATCTCAGTGTTGTGGAGCCCGTAGTATCACTAGCAAATCGCAGTCAGCTTTGCCCTCATTAACTGGTCCTGTATTAGCAGCCTCAGCTCTGTCATTAGCACACCCAGGTTTTGAGATACTGGCAGCTACGGTCAAGTCCTTGGACAGAGCAGATGGGGCTCCTGGGCAAAGCTGAGTGCGTCGGTCCCACTTGGGTGCCTTGCAGAGGAGCCACCCTTCCTAACGCTGGGCAGCTGCTGTTACTGCATCAAGAAACTGGCTTGTACTGCACCGGGCGTCCTTTCGACACCACCGCGCTTTCGCTGTATCTCCTGCTGCATTTCCCTCACCATCTCCGCAGCTGGGCAGCCATCAGAGGTGTTTCTGGGCTCCAGAGAAGGGTTGTCGCTATTTCCATTTCCCCCTTGTACGTATTCCATAAGTCTCTAGAAAGGCAGCAGGCAGAGATTTGGATTCTCCAGCTCAGTTGGGTTAAATTTGGCTCGCTTTATTATTTCTTCCAAGTATTAGGTTACAAATGCAATGTCTTAAATGGGTTTCAGATGTGGAGCTCCCATGCTGATGGATAACTGGAAGGTTAAGATAAGACGGTTGCTGCCGGGGCAGGGGTGCCCCTGCCCCAGGCCAGACAGGAGCTGGCTGTCCCCTGCAAATGCGAGAGGCACGTCACCTTTGCGTGTGCCAAACCCGAGTGTGTTGGGGGAGAGAAGCGGCTTTGCCAGCGGCGCTGCCTTGGGAACCTGTTGGATTTAGGAGAGGACCTTCAGCATCGTCACAGCCATATACCACCCCCACCTTGCAGGCGCGTTGGGTGGGCTGGCATCGCAGCATCCCGGCGAGCGCACCCTGAACCTGACACCGGGACACAGCCGGTGCTGTGCTGCTGACCCTCTGTGCAGTCCTGAGCGAGCTGCAGTTTTCTTCCTCCAGCTCCTTGTCATTTATCACCTTTTTCAAGGACAGTTCTTAGGAAGTATTTGTACAGCACCGGGCTTGATGGGACCAGGTCTCTGACGAAGCCCCTGAGCCCTCCTTCCATAATCAACTATAGATGGTAATAACGAACCCAGGGGATTTCAGCAGTGGTAGTAATGCAAAGAGCCTCACTGTCCATCAGCTGATTCTGCAGCCCATTTCTGTTGCTGAAAGAGTGCTGTAATTACTGGCTGAGCCTTAAATATGCTGGGGAGAGAGTAGCTTTGAAAACCAGCGTTTGGCGTGTGAAATCCACTGCGGATATGGCTTCAGCCTGAAGGATTCTGGTGTCTCGCCCCATCCCCCATCCCTCCTGACTTCTCTAGCAGTGTGAGGGCTAGTGCATTTTTTCCAGTGACTTGAAAGGGAAAACATGTGGCATTGATTAATAACCCATCCCCAGCACCGCGGGGAGCCGGGCGTCTGGCAGGTAGGGAGCGGGCCAGGTGCTGGCACTCCCGGCTGCGGGACCGCGGTTGCATCACCCCACACCGGCCGTGCCTGCTGCTGCCCGGGGGGCTGGACCACAGAGGCTGCGGGGCATCAGGGCTTCTTTGGGGGATGCATTTTCCTGCCCATGGAAGTGATGGGTTTTGGGTGCACATAGAGGAAAGCTGTTGCAGCGAATCTATCACTGCTCACCTCCTGGGCTGTGCTGGAGCAGAGGCTCTGCTCTCTCTGCTTCCCATATGGGAGAAGCCATGCAGCCGGGCGCAGAGGGGATGGGATGTGGAGCTCGTGCCCTTCACCACCCAATGCAGAAGATTGCTGCCTGCCTAGGTTGGTCTGAAAGCAGTCCATAAATAGCACTTTCTCCTGGAAGCCCTCGATGTTAATGACATACTGAGATTTCCAAACCAGCTTTGCTAATCTATTAGATCATTAACATGACTTAACTGGAGAATTGCAGCATCTCCTCCTATTCAGAGAAGTCAGGAGTTATCTCCCAGCGTCAAGAAATATGCAGAAGTTTAAATTCCTCCTGGGTGTTTAGCTGAGCTGTTGTCACTGGGCAGTCCAGGGGCACAATGTGTCATTCCCAAAATATTTAATGACAAAGAAGGAGCCTGATCTCTGAGTGGCTCTTGAGGAGCCGCGGGGAGGAGAGCTGGAAAACACCTATGAGATCATCCATCTCTCTTTGCGTTAGTTAGCGCAGCACGTTGGTCCATGTAGCACATAGCACATGCCTTTTCCAGTCCTTTTTAGGTCACCCCAGGGATGGAATTTTATCACCGAGATCAGATAAACCTCCAGATAGCTCCAGCTCTCTGCACTCTGCCGGCTCCTCTCCCAATTAGGTGGAATTGCTCTGAAAAGCAAAAGTTTTTTACATAAAACAGCTTTAAATAGTTTTAACCCCCCCGCCCCCAGTAAGGTGCCGCGGTAGCTGTTACTGTACTCGGTAGAAATGTACTGTTTAAAGAACTTCTGTGTGCTAGAGATTAAATCAGTATTTAAGCAAGCCTAAATGTTTTATTGTTGCTGCTGCAATATGAGATAGTACAAAAAGTGGGTCTGAAGGAATCTGAATGAAACCCCAAACCAGATTTATGTGTACACCACTCCAGGCAGCACAGGCCTTTCCTTTTAGAGAAAAATCTTCGTTTTTCTATTAACATTTTATGCTGTATTTTGTGATCTCCACTAAATCCAAAGCTATTGTAAGAGCAGGGCTAGAGAGACTTCAAAGACCAAGGCTGAAAGATCCCTTTGCAATGATCGGCACTTCATAAACACACAGAAAATCCTCAAGAAATAGCTAAAAATGTTGCCGGAATCAATTTTGCTGAAGGCAGAGTCGAAGTTTCTAAGTATTCCCTTGACTTAATCCATATGGTGTATGCTGCTCACATATGCCCACCACAGCTTCTATCTTGGGAGCTGGAGATGTTCCTGGTATTTTATGGCAGGAACATGCAAAGGTCACATTTATTGCTTTTGAAGCTCCGGGGGGAATTCGTCACTGCATACTTCAGATATGTCTGTGTGCTAATGAGATGATACCTCCCTCAGTGGAGGTGAGATTGGTCAAGTAGATGTGGAATAAACTGAAGTTGGTGGAGTAACCGCGGGGAAGATGCGCTCAATGGAGCAGAGGCTGCCATTAAATGTACGCCATGGAGGGCGGCTGCCTGACACCCAACAGTGCCAAGTGTCCTTGTCCAAGGCTACCCCCATCCCACCGTGCCCTTTTGGGATTTGGGGAGCGCCCTTTTCCCCCCGAGGCAGCATTTTGGCGCTCCCCAGGCAGAGCCTGTCCCCATGCAGCTGCCACCCACCCATGGGTGCCCATCACCAGGCTCCATCCACTGTGCAGGCCACCCAAAATCTGTCAATTGAAGCTCTTCCATTATTTTCAGAGCTTTGGGCGCGATCCCCTGCTGTGCTGTGGTGGCAGAGGCACAGCCCCATTCCCCACCGGTGCAGCCGGCTGGAGGGAGCCCCACGATGGGGACCGCTGCCCCCTGATGCGGGGGATCCAGGGGCTGCCATCCCCCTGCAGGGATGCTCCCCAGCCCCGGCTGGCGGGAGGATGTACAGAGTCTGTTCTTTTTGTAGTGGGATCCATTTCCTTTAACCACCAGCCTGGCTTCTCCCTTTCAAGTGTCTTCCCCGCAGACCACAGCCATAAGGGACCGCTCGCAGCGATGGCCCTTCCACCCCCTTCCCCGCCATGCCCCCGCACCCAGGCTCACCCCGCTTCCTCATCACTTGAGAAAGCTTAGCCCATTAATAATTCAGGGTCTGTTTGTTTGGCTTATTTTTTTCTTGTTTTGAAGAAATTCTGCCAGTTTGGAGCTGTTTTATAACATGTCTGTGCGGCAGCCCACAACAAACATCCACGCGTAGCCTGAAATCTTTGTTCTCTGCCGAGATCATAAGCTCATTGCACAAGTAATCATTTCAGCAGCAGACCGGCTTGGTGCCTGGGTAGATGAACCAGCAAATCCTCCACTACTTGGCGGTGTATTACAAGCAAGAGATGTATTTAATAGAGGTACTGATGTACAGCGTAGAAGTATCTTGGGAACAGATTTAGGGCTGGAAGCTGTTCTCAATTATATCGCCGTTCATCTGGATTAACACCGTTGGTATCAATGGGAGGAGGATTCACCTGAGCTGCCCGTAGGCAGGTGTCACACTTGTGCTTGCTGGCGGGCTCTTGCTGCTAATGTAGGCACCGATTTAATGCAAGGGCAGAACTCACCTTGTAAACAGGCAAGTCAGTGAGCCCAGGGGGTAAAGAGGCACAGAAATGATGTCGCTCAGAAATGATGGAGGTGAGAGCCCGCTGAGCAGCACGGCGGGGGTCTTGGAGAGCCATAACCCCACGAGTGCAGGGAGGTGGGTGCGCAAGGCTGCTGCCCTTCTCCTGGGTGAAGAGCATCGCCCCCAGCGACCACCGACACCGGCCAGGATGCTCCTGAAGCAGTGGGAGCCGCGGTGCCCCTGCCCAGGTGAGAGCGGGTGAGACACGGCAGTTTGCTGGGGTGCCGCAGCCTGCCCGCGCGGCACAGCGTGGCTGAAAGGAACGGGGGGAGGAAGAGGAATAATAATTCCGGCTCAAATAATAACCCAGGCTAATTTTGTGTGAAAATAGCCTCGGCCTTTAAGCTTATCTTTAAGCAAGGAAATCCAGAAATATTTTCAGGTGGCAGTTTCTTAAGTTGTGGGCAGAGGTGAAAACACCGCGAGCCTCTGGAAGGGAAAGCCGAGCTTATTTAACTCCTTATAGAAACAGATATTGCATGAAAGCCGTGTTAATGTATAGATTAGCAGGGTCGGAAATCAGCGGGAGAAGCTTTAGACATTCAGCCTCCACATTTTTCAGCACGATCAGTTTTTATGTCAAGCCGTTGTTTTGCTGTTTCCATAAATTGCTTGCAGTAATTGCAGTAGTTTCCAGCAATAGTCAGAGTTTTGCTGCTGGATGGAGTGAGGAGGCTTTCATCAGAAGTGCTCTAGGACAGCTCTGTCAGTGCCGAGCATTGCTGGAGAGAGACAGCAGCTTATAAAGTGGCTTCTAAAACATTTTGTCATCATCTTAAATTTGAGCAATAATTGATGTTGGTGGGTGGCAGAAAGGGTGATAATTGGTTTCTGTAAATCTCTTAAGTGCATTAGCAGGCTGTGTTTGTAACAAAATATATAGACGTTTCACTGCGGATACTCAGCTCGCGCGGGTTGCATGTTGCTGTTTGTTTTGTTGGTCACACTTTACTTTAAGGTTCTGTTTATAAATAACATTGATAAAAGGTTAATGTACAACCGCTGCATCTCCCAAGCATTGTGTGCCTGCAGGTGATGGGTTAGAGGTGGCTGGGGGAGTCCCAGCTAGTCTTGTATGGTGTTCGGGTGGTTGTCCGTCATCCCCTGATCTTTTGCAAAGGATGCTTGGGTCAGGACGCGGGATGCCCAGGGGAGCACCCAGCCTGGGGCAGGGGTGGCTGGTGTCCCCATGGGCGCCTTGAGTGCGTGTATGCTCAGCTTCCAGCCTTACTCAGAGGCAAATTGTGCTTCTCCCAAAGTCTCCTTCTGCACAGAGGTGCCTAAACTCAGTTTTAGCATCTAGCCAGTGCTTTTTATCTTCAGATTACTTTCATTCTCCCAGCCTCCGAGGGAGGAAGGATCCTCTGCGCAGCTTGCAGAGGCAGAAGCCCAGGCAGGCAGGTTTGAAGTGACTTGCCCAGGGCAAGCTACAAAGACGGTCTTTGAGCTGGAAGGAGATCTTGGGAGCCCGTGGTCCCCGTGCCATGTGCCGACACCCCTATTCCATCAGGGAGCTGGCACCCTTTCACTCTCAGTTTTTCAAAGATACTAAGAGATAAGCCTATACCATCTCACAAGTGCTTTTCTTTAAAAAAAAATCAGTCATTTTGCTTGTTTATATATATTTTTATTGAAAAGTAGACTCCAAGGTTTATAGCTTGTGAATCAGCTAATGGCACAGCCTGCAGCCCTGATGACTGTTTGTTCATGAGCTGTTTTATCTCCAGGTATCTTCCACAGGGTAAAAGAATTTATTGTTTCAGTAAATTGATTTTAGTGGAGTGCAATTTAGTCAGAAATACGTCTCCGTTTTGTGAAAGGTGGCTCTCCAGCTATTTTTTTCTCCCCACGCAGTGAGTCGGCTCACACCACGATAAGGAGTAGCTGAGAATTCATTTAGCAGAAGAATATTGCTCCTTCATGCCACATAAATTACTATATTACAGAAATAATTATAACGGAGAGCGGCGTTGTGTAAAGGAATGTGCCTGGTGGTTCTCCCAGACCCGGTGCTGTGGCTTCAGTGCCAGCCCAGTCATCCCAGCTCCTTTGGGATAAGAGATTTAAATTCTGTGTTTCAGCTGCGGTATGGGCAGTTGCTCCGAAGTTGGGGTCGGGGCGGGCGCCTCGGGAGCTCCCTGGGGATAACAGGGTTCCTGGGCGGCTGCGGAGTTCTAGGGATCTAGACGGTAGAGATACAGGGAAGAGTTTTCTGCTGGGAGCAAAGTTCAAACGAAAGGCTGGGTTCCTACATGTTTTCCCTTCCTGAATCAGATCTGGAGACCTCCTGTAGTGCATCATCGCCTGGCACCTCTTCTCCTCCTCCATTTCCAAAGCAAAGTCCCCCTTCTCCTCCGGGGGATGCTTCCTTTGGCTGGGTACGCGCTGCCCGCCGGCGTCCTGCTCTGGGCTGAGAGAGGATAGCTTTTCCCTGGCTGGGATGCGGTGGGAGGCAGCGCTGCTGGGGTGACAGTCCCTCCCAGCGCGGGGCGATGTCGGGGGTGTCCCGGGGAGGCTGGGTGGCCGCATCAAAACCCATCATCGTTAACACGCTCAGTGTTAATGGGGAGAGGGTGTGGGTGGCCTCCTGGAAGGGGTGATGGGACATGGAGCCTTTTACTCCTGTGTCAGTGTTTTGAACATGGCTCCAAATCGCTGGTGATTATATTGGTGTGAGATTGAATTCTCACTTCTGCCTATGTCCCTCTGGACAGAAACTATGGAGAAGTTTGCAGCTACGCTGCCCTTGTCTGTGGAGGCTCAGAAAAGCTTCGTTTTCGCCCCCACCTTTCATCCAAGACCTTGGCAAACCTTAACCAGGTAAAAATACCTTTCTTTTGGTCAGCAGGTAGAGTCCATGGTCCTGTTGATGGTCTCAAACATGACTGACCCCCTGGACGTTGCTGGATTTATTCATTGTAGCCAAGATCAGTATGTGGGTCTTTGCTTTTCCTTCCCCGGGGACAATACCAGTGTCACTTGTGCATGTACACGGGGAGTGTTTTGGTGGAGTATTTTTTTGGTTTTGCCGTTTAGCTGGCCACGATCAATGCAGATAGCAATTTCGCAGCCAAAAAGATGACAATTTTATGAATGGAGTTTAATAGCACAAACTTTATATGATGCAGAAGGAGATAAATGGAGCACAAATGGAAAAAGCACTTCACCCCCAGGCCCCATTGTTTAGTGTTTCATAAGCGATTAATCGCTTCATCCCCATCAAGTGCAATTGTCAATTCAATAAGCTCCGAGGTATTCTGAATGGCGCTTGGCAAACGAATTCCTAATGTAATTACATCTAAATGGAGTGTGAGAGCGCGCGCGTGTGCATGCGTGCGGGAGGGAGAGATCTATATTTTTTGATGTAACGGTATAGCAACTACATTGCATGTAGGCTGATAAGGAAACCCCGCTGGGGTGCTGGTCTTGCTCCGGCACGAGAGTTTTGGGATCGGTAGGGACTTTCTCCCCAGGGTTAAGCTGGTGACACCGGGACATCGCTGTGGATGGAAAACACAGGAGGTGGGATGGGAGCTGTTTCTTTCCACTCGAGGTGAAATGGGAACGGTGGCGATGCCAGCGCAACGCTGGCGATGCCAGCGTGATCCCAACCCTGTGGGCAGGTCAGGGTCATGATTCCTGTGGAAACCCCCCTCCCTTTCCTTCCTTGCACTCCCTGCAGCTGCCGGCTCTCTGCCTGGCCTCTCCCCTGAGCACAGGGCGGCTCTAGAAAGTGCATGGGGAACGCTTTAATAATCATTTTGCTTTGCAGAAGAGCAGAGAGAGCAGAGCCTGAAATGTTAGGAGGAAGGGAGTAACTCCACTCTGGTGCCTGGGATCATAGTCACACATGTGGACTTGAAATGCTGACCGAGAGCTTATTTAATGCTCACGTGAAGTCATGGCTTGAAGCTCTCCATCAAGCAAGTGCAACACAGGTGGTGTGTTTATAAACGGACACCATTAAGGCAAAAATAATGCTTTGGCTTTGTCTGTAACCCGCTCCCTGCCCTGTTGCATCTGACCGGCACGATGCCAAGAGCAAGCCAGCGGCTCCGTCCCGGCTCCGGCACGCAGGGCTCGCTGTGCCACCATGCCAGCGCAGGATGCTTCACATTGCTGAGCCCCAGCGGCCCCCCGGGCAGGCTGTGCCAGCCTGGAGCTCTGCAGAGATCCAGCGCCCATCGCCAGGGCTGCTCGGTAATGAAACAGGTATTGTCAGGTTCCTCGGCGTGTTGCGGCACAGCAGCCCTAGCGCTTGAAAGGGCTGTGATAGGGAACAGTGTTGTCTGTCTTAGATGGTATCTCAGACTCGACACAGACATGTAAAATGCCAGGCTAGATGTTTGCAGAGACTTGTCAAGCCAAGGGAAACCGTGCCAATGCGAAACATTGGGGAAGAGCTTAAAAAGGCAGACAATGGTGTGTTTGCTTGCCGAGCTCGCCTACGGGTTGCTTTCCCCCTTAACAGAGTTTTTTCAGCCAGTCCATGGCTGTTGGGGGAAGGTGCAGCCTCTGCCAGCATCGCCCAGCCGGAGGAGCCGGGAGTGCTGCCCGGGACCCCCGCAGCCCCCTCCCTCCCCAGCCCCAGGGGCCTCTCAGGGCCCCAGAGCTCATCCAGGATGGGGATGTCACACTGGCTCAACAGGTGCCCAGGATGGCAAATTTCTCACTGAACATTTAATTAATAACTGCTTCATATTAGTACTTCCTCAAGCCTTTTTTTCTCCTTCTCTGCTCATAAATGAGATATTTTCTCTCATTGCCTTGCAACAGGAAAGGTGGACAGCAGCGTGGGTCAGGCTCCTCCGCTGTCTGGTGTGTTCTGGATCATCCTGGCTGTTATCACAGATAATATAGGCAAATGAAATGCAGAGATTAAATATTTTTTATTGCATCCTGCTGGTATCTCCGTCCCCATCTCTGTGCCTTCTCTGGTGATGAAATAGTGCTCACGGGGAGACAGGGTGCGGTGGGGGCTTAGCTCTGCCTCTTACCCCGCGGAGAACTTCGCTCCTGCTGCTGACAGATTTTTTCTTTCTTTTTTTCCTTACCTGGAGTGACCTCACGTTGCATTTGTGGCACCAGGATCTTTGTGTGCGGGTGAGAGGCAGCGCCTTTGGGAGTAACGTTCAGCGTGGCACCGTTTCAGTGCTGCTGAGCTCCCCCCTGTAACAGTGAGTGGGTATCCCACTGCTGGAGGTTGCTGCTCTAAAAAAGCCTCTCCTGGTTATTAGCCTCATATTCCTGGTTGTCACTCTGGATAAACCTCTGGTAAAGCACCTCCGCCACTTCTTTCTACTAAAGATCCTGGTACCAGGGGAATAAAACAAAACACAGAAGATCTGAGCCCACAGCGGGTCTGACCTTCTGGTTCCACTGAACCCAACCATGAAAAAAACCCCTCATTTGTCCTCAATTTCAGCCTTTGGCTTTAATTTTACAGTTCCATTTCATTGGCCTTAAAAGGGTCAGTTTTCAGTCTTGACAATTAAAGCATTGACTTTGTGTTGCCAAAGCTTGTCTGAGCCCTCGCTGCAGAAAACATCTTTGCAAAACTTGTCTCCTTGAACATTTAAACTGTCAGACCTAATTATCCGCATTGCTTCAGCTGAATGGGTTTCTTTCCTCTCAGCCAGCAGCAATATTTTGTTACTGTCTATGAAACATAAACTGCATCCCGAGTTAGAAGCAGCCGTTTTCTGAATCACCGCTCTTACCATCGCCGTGGATTTGCCTCTTCAATTGCAGTTTAAAATGCTCAGCCCTTTGCAAAACGCTCCCCGAAGGCGGGTTGGCTCCTGTGCTGGAGCTGCATCAGTGTCCTTCTCTGCCTTCTGCCTTGCAGAAAAGCCCGAGCTGGACGAGATCACCCTGGAGCGAGTGCTGGAGGAGCTGGAGACCATGTGCTATGAGAACATGAACATTGCCATCGAAACGGAGGAGGGCTTGGGCATCGAGTACGATGAGGACGTGGTGTGCGACGTCTGCCGCTCGCCGGAGGGGGAGGACGGCAACGAGATGGTGTTCTGCGACAAGTGCAACGTCTGCGTGCACCAGGTGAGCCCCCGCCGCGGGGGGGAGAGCGGCAGGTTTTGGCTGTCTGCGCATCACACTCCTCCACCCTCCTCTGGGTCCCTTCCATCCCCGCCGTCCCCCTTTCCCTGAGCTGTAGACCCCTATTCAGCTTTTCTGATGGATTCCCAGCGCGTCTCCAGCGGACCGGGGATAGCAAATGGGGTCTTGGATAGCTGGCAGACAGCAAACTTGCTTTTCTTACTTTCTTAGCCCCAACTCTTCATAAGTGCCCACACAAATACGCAACCAGAGGTTGAAAACCGCCTCCTGTGAGCTTGCTTTCCCCTCTCCTCCTTATTCTCTGGTCTGTGATATTTTATTTTATGCCTCCTCCTCCATTATTCTTCTTTCTTTAACCCATCTTTCCTTTATTAAACTGCAGCTGTGGGACCTTTAGCACCCAGGGGTGACCAGCACTGTGTGTGGGACTGGCTGGTGGGCTGGGAGGGATGAGGGTCTGCAGCCCTGCACTCACCAGAGGCGTGGGCTTGCCCAGACCTCCAGCCTCCTCCTCCTCCTCCGCTTTATACTGGGGGTAGTAGGACCTTCCAGCTCCACTAGCACTGTCTCACATCGCAGGGTTTCTGTCCCAGCTTCCCTGCTGTACAAGTGTAGGATTTCACTTTATTTTGCTGCCTGGAGGAAAATAATTTTATTTTTAGAATTGAATGCAAATGCTTCAAGGCCTTGCTGGGGGTGTCTGTGGGCTCTTGCCCTTGGTGCTCAAGGCGGGGAGACCTCGACAAGGAGAAGGCAGCCTTGTGAGGGTCTCCTGGGTCCCACACGGGTCCGGGGAGGTTTTGCTGGTTGTGCTTTGAGGGGAAGCGCCGTGCGGTGCTGGGAAGGCAGCGGCAGCTTCTGGGCTTCACATTCTGCCTGAAGGGTTTTGGTTTTTTTCCTCTGAAGAGAGCCATTTGCTCATCTTTTGGGCAGCTTTTCCATCAGCGCTTCCTGGAGGTGGGAGAGCGTTGCAGATATCTATAGTTGCAGGAGGTGGGTGTTTTGAATGGTTTCCATCAGTGAATCAGATTCCACAAAATACCAGGACGATGCAGGGTTGGGGTTGGGAGTTTTTTTGTGTTGTTTTGGTTTTTTTTTAACAAGCCCAAGTGGCAATGTCAGGCAGTGAGCTGACACGTGCCGGCGGGCAGGGCCTTGGGGGGAGGCAGGTCAGCGCGCACAGGGCTGCCGTGGGGACATACGGACCCTGGCTGTGCCCACCATGAGCCGTGGCACCCCGTGGGTTCCACTTTCAGCAGCAGCCTCAGTGCTGGGAGCAGAGTGGTGCTGCAGAAGGGGACGTGGCAGGCTGGATTTCAAGGCTGTTGAAAGAAAAGGGAGATTTTCCATTGTCTTCAGGGAGCAGCGTCCAGCCCTAAGCCCGATGCAGCCTGTAAGCTGCCTGTGATTTAATCTCTGCCCCGATTTGCACCCTAAGCCACGAAGTCCAGAGCTGCAGCACATGGTGTTACGTGGCATCATGTTTTTAACCTAACCTTCCCTGTGCCTTTGCCAGCCCCACATCCAAAACCTGCTGGGGGCGATGCTTTCCTGTGGGGAACCGGGTGCCGCTGCCACCTGCCTCGTGTATTTGGGCAGCGGCGGAGGGGAGCTGGGGTCCTGGGGGACACGGCCGGAGCGATGCCTCATCCTTCTGCATCCCAGCAGGAAGGGGCAGAGGAAGCGTTGTGCTCGGACACACGTTGGTGGGTTGTGATGCCAGAAGAGATCGTTGTAATCATCTCCTCTGCGTAACACAAGCCGTGAGGCTTGATATTAATTAATTCCTATGAAACGTAGCTTTTGGAAAACACATGCAATCTTCATTTAAAAATCTTCAGCGAGTAGGAATCTTCTCCCCCGCTGCTAAATCGTTGTGGTTCATTGCTCTCATGGTGGCAATGTCGCACTTCTCTTTAGCACGGGAATGATCCATCTCCAGCTTGCAGCCACCGCGCCATGGTCCTGTCATTACCAAATTCCCATTCCCTGGCATGGGGACGCGGCCGAGCCTCCCTCTGTTACATGGACCACACCAAGCTTTTCTGTGGTTCAGCATCTTCCCTGGTGTTTCGGCGTCCCCTTCTCGGTGACATTGAGCCCGTGACAGGCGCAGCGATAAAAATAGCTGCTCTGCTCCCACTCAGCATTGCTCTGGCTCTGTGGTCCTGGAGCACCTTCTGGCTGGTGCTGGACGGGGAGAGCGTGTTTAGCTGATAACCCACCTTGTTTCCCGAGCGGCTCCTTGTCCAGAATAGAGGCCCTGTAGTATTTGCTCGTAGGAGCAGAATTGCACCTTCAGCTGCTCTAGGAATAAATAACCGAGAGCCAAGACTCTGCTAGGGATGCACTCCAGGTCATAATTCCTGTTTTCCCCTGCATTTTGAGATCAGTCTGCCAGTTTATTCTCCTGGTAGTACATACCAGCCTGATTTTTGTCTGATACTAAATCAGATGTTTTATAAAATTCTGTTACAGAAAATATTTATCTGTCAGATTTGAAGGCACTGTGAAGCACATGGTTAAGTCTCTGTGAACCGTGTAGACTTGGAGCAATAATATTACCTCCCTTAATTCCTTATTATCCCAATAATCTGTTCATGAAGTGGCTTTTTCCCTTTGGAAATCACTATCAGAATCAATTTATGCTTTAGGGCAAGCTAAAGTCATGCTACAAAGTCTGTTCTTGGCCAGTAAAGACTGAGGATACACTTTTCCCGTGCTTGCGCATCTCCGCAGGCCCCCTCTGCCCCTGTCCCATCTCACTTGCGGTGTCGATGACCTGCAGCACAAGGACGAAAAACTGTTCTTTTTTGGGGTAAACTTCAAAAAGTGGAGTCGACGAATCCCTGGGCTCAATTTACAGCCAACAGTGCTGGGGGTCCTTATCGGCGCTGCCCACTTGCTGCTGGAGGGATGTCAGAGCAGCCGGATCTAGAATTAATTACATCGCCTTGTTAAAATAGTGACACAGCCCCACGTTGGCGCCCAGGGCAGTTGTCTGCTACTCTCTGAAAACCCTTTAAGTGTGAGTTATCAGGACCTGCCAGTTAAAAACTGTCTAGTATTAGCACTAGCTGTTTAATACAGCCATAAGTTACGGCCGCATTGGAAAGTATTTTATCATCATCATTGTGTGATACGGCTTATCATTTGGCTCTTCCCCAAGAACGGAAGAGAAATATTTATGAAGCGCTTTGGCTTCGCTGAATCCTGCACTATCACAGCAGGTCGGGAAACTCCATGGGTGACCCGAGTCCTTTAGTTCTCTGTTTCTCGGCCGTAGACTTGTTCTTGCCTCCTTTAGATTTATTGTCCTTTATGGTTCCTCCCTTTTCATTTATATTTATGACTATTGGTTTCCCCTTTTTACGTTTCCGTAGTTTTTTTCGCTTCCCCTTTGGGCTGTGTTGGGTGTGTAACCAGCGTGGCCATCTTTCTCAATCATGGGATTGTGGCTTTTCAGCCCTCAGCTACCTTAGAGGCTTTCTCCGCACAGCATTTCTTACTTCTCCGGGTCGTTGTGGGTCTGATAGCTGTTCAGAAACGGGCAGGAGGTGAGTGGGCAGATGTCCGCACCGCAGAGCTGCCGGTGGTGGGGCTCTGATGGAGCAGCCTGGTTGCTTTCCCCCGGCAACCCCGAGCCGGGTGGATGCTTGGCATGATACACAGCACGTTTGTGTACTTAGCTTTTAATTAAAAGCCAGGGCATATTGATCTGGCATGAGTATCCACATGAAAATAGGCAAGGTAGCAAGGAAGGAAGAACTTAACCTCGCTGCCTGTGATTGCGGAGCTGCTTCACATCTGCTCTTTATTATTGCGATGCCCAGATGCGGTGGCGATAAGCCAGCAGTCATGAAGAAGGTAGGAGCGAAGGAGGAGGCCCTGGAGGATGCTCTTCCCGGGCTGCTGGGACTAACCCACCTCCCTTGTGTCTGTGCAGGCGTGCTACGGCATCCTGAAGGTCCCCATCGGGAGCTGGCTGTGCCGGACCTGCGCCCTTGGGGTTCAGCCAAAGTGTCTACTGTGCCCGAAGAGAGGGGGAGCGCTGAAGCCCACCCGGAGCGGGACGAAATGGGTCCACGTTAGCTGTGCCTTATGGATACCTGAAGTAAGATGTTTTCCAACCTCCTCTTGACACACAGGCGGGCACGGACCTGGTTTCCAGGTCTGAGCCCAGGATGTTCATTAATGGTCTAAATAGCAAGTCCAGTTTGGCTCATTAAGCCTTGCCAAGGCCAGAGCCACGATGCCTGACTGTCATCGGTCTGTGTGTTTAATTAGCACCCCGTTAAGGGAGGACACAGAGGTGGGGTGCAAGGGTGCAGAGGTGGGGGGCATTCACAGGACCTGCCTGAGCAGGGTAAAACTAATTCCATGTGTCCGTTTGAGATACACAGCAACATCCAGATGAGGAATTAGTTCAGAGGAAACACTGACATAAATTTTTACTTCCATTTCATCTGGAATTGTTTCGGGTTTTTGGGGTTTGGGGTTTTTTTTCCAAATTACAAGTGACCCTGAAAAATAACATTAAAAATCCATCCCTCATTCAGACTGCCACAGACATTTGGGACAGTAATCAGTATTTACAACTTTTCTTCTATTTCGTGACCAGGTTAGCATTGGATGTCCTGAAAAAATGGAACCCATTACAAAGATCTCACATATCCCAGCAAGCAGATGGGCTTTGTCCTGCAGCCTCTGCAAGGAGTGCACTGGGACATGTATTCAGGTACGTAACTTGGCACCAAAGAAACTTGGACCTCCGGGGCTGTGCCTGTAATAGCCACTGAAGATTCTTGAGCTGTTGGTGGATGCAATCTGGCTGAGTCTTATTCCTGCTCTGAGTTAACGGAGCACAAGCACCCGTCAGACATCATCAGATGTTGTTTGCAATCATTTAATGTATTGAGTGCTAGGAATCTAGATTAACTTTCTTTGCATAATACAGTGATGTTGCTGCAGTGACACTAATTACTGGGACTGGAAATGACCTTCGTTTGAAATCAGGAACCTCCAGTAGAAAGGCTTGGCATAGCTGCCAGAAAAGTGAGATACTTAGGAGATACATAGCCCAAGCATTTCACAATCCATTGAGGGTTGGCTGGGAAGCCTTTCTGTTCCGGGATATCGCGAAACCTTGGGATTAGGTAGTACTCACTAGCCTGCCGGCTTGGAAAATAGAGTATTTACTGCATATTACATTCCCGCATCTTCTCCACACCTAAGCAAACCACTGCAGACACCTGATTGCCTGCTTTCTCCGCAGCAGCTGTGTACTAAAGAGGGGGCGAGACATTCTCATTTCAGACCGAAAGCAGGATGCTCTGGGCTTTCCTATTACAAAAGTGAGACAGAGCTTCCCGGGCCGTGATCTTTCTTCTTGGGGAGCAAAGAGCAGAAGCTCCCATCAGCAGCACATGCAGCACACTTGGTGTGAGAGCATTTGGGGAGCCTTGCTGCATCCAGTGATTCCCCAAGCTTACCCCTGCTCCGCCAGTGTAATGTCCCGGTGGTCCATGGGGAGAGACTGGAGGATCTGCTGCTCCGTGGTGCCGGTGCCTGTTGCTTTCGTTGGCAGACTAGGTATGGAAGCAGTCTTGACGTGCGGGGGCGGGGATGGAATAGCCATTAAGCTTTGAAAAACTGGAAGAAAGTTTGGGATGTGTACCAATCCTGACTGATCAGCTCCTGTACAGCAACAGGAGCTGCACCTCGGAGGTCAGCGTAGGCAGCAGTGACTGTTGGGGACCAGAAGGAGCCGGCTGGTTGCAGAAGGGCAATAGGAATAGGTCTGCAGGCTCCGCTGCATTTCTGCCACTGCCTTGGGTTTAATACTTTAAAGGGAGCTATTAAAAGCAATCCCCTTAGCTTGAAATGAAATCTCACAATACTTCTTTAAATCTCTGGTGTTGACTCACTTCTTTTTTGATGGCTCTGGGTGGATCTGCTTATTCACCCTGCCAGATGGAGAGACTGTGTCATGACGGCAACTGCTTTCAAAGAACGGAAGGGCAGGGAAGGAGGCAAACAGGCTTGGCAGCATCAAAAAGAATTCAGCTTCTCTGAGGCTTCATCCTCTTAGTGCCGGCATGGCACGGGAGCTGTGAGATCCCTGGGACTGAATGGATTTGCATTAAAGGTCACCTGAGATGGAACAGGAGCTTTATTGTCTCCTGTGCCGGCAGCTCACGGTTTATAAGTCTTCACAAGATTGTCACCGGAGCATTTGCCGAGGCCACCCTAGCACGCTCAGGATGGTTTTGCTTCAAGGAAAAGGGGGAGAAGGAAGAAAAAAAAAAAAAGCAGGCAGTGCCTTTATTTAAGGATTTATGGGGTAAATCAGCAAGTTCACCCATGGATAAATAAACAGGCTCCACACTCATCAGCAGTACAGAGCTCTGTTTTGAAAGCTTATGTTTATGGAGCATATTTTTGATTAGTGCCTGTTTATACAGGTGTAATCTACCTTTGTCAGCGCTTCGGGTTTATGACCCAGCTGTAAAAGGATAAGGTTGTTTTCTATTAAAGCACTGAGCTTTTATTCTTAGCAGCAGGAATCAGGTGCTCCAGGTGGGGTGGGTCTGGGGAAGGAAGGGTGTTGCTTCCAGGAGGGGGGTTTTCCCAGTGGCTGGTTGGAAAAATGCAGATGGCAAGCTGGAGGAGTGGAAGACTGTCATCCCAGAGGGGCATGGGGATGCTCAGAGGCAGCACCGCAGCTTCAGAAAACACCCACCTTGACCAAATTTACGGAGACTAATGTGAGATATTTTTGCATAGGCAACTCTGTGCATTGGGGTATTTTTCCCCATCCAAATTTGACCATCAAAAGGGAAACACACCTGGGAAAGCCTGAGAAAGGGCTCCCCACTGTTCTCCATGCCTCTGACCTTGCTGCTTGCATGTAATTACTTCCCTTGCTTTTCTGGTGCAGAGCTGTGAACCCAGGGTAACTCGGCATGGCCGTAGTCAAGCCAGAGCTCCCGGACGCTGGGCAGGGATGCAGCCCTGAAGGCACGCTTCCCCCATCTCCTGTTAAGGGGAAATCATGACTTCATGGTGGTTCTTGTGGTCAGACATCAGGAGATGCCAAAGAGAGCTCAGCATCCAGCATGAATTTTCTCGTTTGCATTGCTGAGACGGAAAAGAGTGCTAGGAACTGGGCTTGGCTCAGCCCGAGTCCCAGCCACGCTTGCCTGGGACTCAGCTCCTTCCTCACCAACTCCCTCCTCACTTCTCAGAGCAACTGGAAGAGCTCACCAAGGCCTTTCATTGCAGTGCAAAATGCCAGGTCTCTGTTAGTTGCTGGCACGCTTCTCCAAAGGGCACGATCTTTTGCAGTCATCATCTTCCAGCTTCTTTTTGTTGTTGTTTTTTGGAGAAAAGACCCTGGGAAATGTCCTCCACCACTCGCTCATTCATTATTGCTCCTCTGCCCGCTGCTGCCCGTTCCCCTTGAGCTGCTTTTGCCACTGGTCCCCATCCACTGGGATGACTGGTGTGGTGGTTCCCGGAGCTGTCGTCTGATCGTGCCTGTAGCCCTGAAAATGTACAGCTTGACATCAGGGGAAGAGCAGTGTGTGTGCACCGTGCAGCCCCCACACCATCCTCTGCCTCACCGCCGCATCCTCCGAGGATGTCTGCGATGCTGAAATTGCCTATTTCGGCTGAGGAGTGCTACCAGGATCCAGACCATCTGTGGTCACTAAAAATCACACGGTAGTTTTTGTAAGGATGCAGAAGCGTCGTGGCTGATGGCTTGGCCAGAGTTCAGCACCGGTAATTAATTTTTCCTTCCTGAGTTTCCCTCGCAGTTCTGTTGGAGGAGCTGCTTCCTTCCCCGCCGGCCCCAAACTGCAGCAGAGCACCTCTGTAAGGTGGTAAACTTCTGCTTGAATTTCCTCGGCAAATAAAATCATCGCTCTATTTCTTCCCAGTAAGAGTGGTTTGAGGGCTAATTAACAGCCCACATTAATCGCTGGTGCAGTTTTCACCCTCCCTCTTGGAATTCTGTTTGGGGATGGATTTGCGTGGGTAGGCAAAGTATGCTGAAATCCTTGAATGAAAGGTGCTGTAAGATAACAAAGCACGATCGATAACGAAGCAGACTTGGTGAGCGCACCAGCCTTCTGAGCCCAGTTTATTCTGCGTGGCAGATCCCTCCCTCCCACGAAGAGCAGCTTCATTCCAGCGCCGTTGTGGGATGGGTCAATATGTTTTTATTGTCAGTTTGTGCAAGGTCCCTGGGTAGCCACGGCCGACCAGGTACCTTTCTTTGTTGCCCTGTCAGCTGAGCTGCCTAATTATTTTCTGATTGCATTTTGGGCATGGTTTCTGACAAGTGCTGCTTGCCATCTGTTGGAGGAAAGATCCAGGATGGGTGTCGTTCGATTTGCTTTATTGCTGAAGGTGGAGTGATGGTTGTTCCTGTTAGCGGGTGCGCTGTGCATCCTTGTCCTGGCAGAAGCCACAACCGTGGTGCTAATGCCAATATTACTGCTGGTGACAGAAACAGGAGGGAGGGGACGTCACTGCATGGCTGGCTTTCCTTAGCTCACATAGTTCACCAGCGGTGGCGAGTTTTCCATGTCCATCTTCCCTACCATAGATATTTATGTGGATAACAGCACAAAAGGATGCTGTAGTTTGAAGCCCCCCCAGCTGTTATGCCAGAACAGCCAGGATGGAGAACATCAGAAGTACATCAGAAGTACGTCAGGAGTACGTCAGGAGTACACCAGGAGCTCCATAGCTCCACGCGGTACCATTACCATCTTGGCTACCAAAGAAAGCTCAATCATGGGCACTTCCAGCTGGCAAAGGCCTCCAACCTGAAAGTGCATCACATCTCCTTCTTGTATTAATGCTAGCTTCATGGCTGCAGGAGCGAGCACTTGCACTTTAAAAGCCAGCGTGCGATATACTGACTGCACCGAATAAATGTGGACACTGCAATTCAGGCTGGGCTCCCTCTGTCCCTCCTCCTTTACCAAAAATAAATACTCGAGAGCAGAGCCGGTGTTTCAGCCGCGTGGGAGGCTGTGCCAAGGGCTTGTCCTGCGGGATGGGCAGGGCAGGCGCCCGCTGCCCACCGCTGCGGTGGGTGCACCGGGCTGGTGCGGGGAGCACTGACAGGTCCCGCATCATGCCAGGCTCTGTGCAAGCGCCAGCAGCACAGCAGAGGGAACTGGTTTTTGCAAGCTATCAGCTATTTTCACAAGCAATTTCAGGCTGAAATTAGGAACAAATGGCCATATTTAAACAGGGTAAGCAGCGGGTAGGAATTAATAATCTGCTTGCATTTGGTGCCTGCAGGAGTTAGTGCCCGGCATCGCTGCCCGGAGCCGTGCTCATACGGCTCGGGGGCTTGGCCAAGTTTGGAGGCTTTGGAGCAGGGCCTGGAGAGCCGTGGAAGTGGAGGAATTGGACACCGCTTGCCTACGCTTTTCTTGGCCCTGGCAGCCACGCAAGTCTCTCGCTTTCATAAGCACCAGCAGATTCATAAACAAAGTCAAGGGAAAATATCTAAAAGCAGCAATGTCAAAAGTTTACACACTGGGTGACTGAGCAGGAATTCAGGGCTGATAGGATGAAGATAAAAAGCCATAAAACTTCTGTTCCTCAACTACTACCAGAATATTTTTTTTTTCTTTTTGAGAATTAAAGTGCAGCAGAGCCCCAGTAAAACTCTACAGCATCCCGAATGGTTTGTCATCAACACCCAGGAAATTTCATATGCCTCCACCTGGTCCTTCAGGATGCAACTGCATCTTCATCCCCCGCAAGAACAATTCTTCTAGAAATGCTGAAATACGGTGCCTACAGTAATAGCCCACTTAAAATGTCTCATTATTGCAGTTTAACTGGTCATTAGCAGCTGGAATAGACTGATTTCTTATGGGTTATGGTTGAAATAATTACCTGACACTCTGAGCCATTAAGAACCAGTTAATGAGTAGAGAGGGAGAAGGTGCTGACATGGACACAGGCACTGCGCTGGCTGGAGGGGTTCCTCTGTAGGAAACCAGGCTGAGGTTTGTTGCCTGTGGGACCTAAAGTAATTTAACTCTGAGGTAGGTTAGGGAAATTGTTAAAAAATTAATCTGATATAAGTTTGACAACAGTCTAGCCACTGTACCAGTTCTTAAAGGTTCATTTCATGATGTTTTGCTCTGTATATGCTGAGATGCCTTTTTTTTTTTTTTTTTTTAAATGGAGCTAATTAGAGGCTGTGTAATTTCCAGAGGAGAAAGGCATCGTGCTCCAGGAGCATTGGCTGCTTTGGAGATGCCACAGTCACTCATAAACCTTGACATGTTCTCTGTGCTTTCAGTAAAAATGGTATATGAGGTTTAGATGTGGTAAAAGAGTGGAGTAGTTTTAAGGGTGAAATACAGATGAAAATTTCTCCATCAGGAGAAATCTATTGACACTCTGAGCATCCTGTTGGCCCATGCTGTCTTCTTTGGCTGTTGACATGTCTTATTGGAAGAACCATTGGAAGCTCCTGTTTATGGTAGGTGAAAGTTGAGCAGGGCCCATCAAAGAGAAGGATTAAAGCAGGTAAGGTGGGAAGGTGCCCGCTGATATCTAGTGAGCCCTGGGTTTCTTCTGCTTGGGTGTCCGGCTCATGGGTGTGTAAGACTTGGGCAATAGAGGTGTTCCTCCATAAGGAGTACCTGTAGCGGGGCATCCATCACTTCACGGTAGGTGTTGTCACTCATATGGGTGTCACAGTTCTTCGTAGTAAGCTGGGCTCGAGCCTTGTGGTCACGTTGTGTGGGTAAGCGTCCCCCCACCGATGGTGCTTTGCCCTGCCCGTAAGCCCTGTCCTTCTCCTCGCAGTGCTCCATGCCCGCCTGCGTCACCGCGTTCCACGTCACCTGCGCCTTCGACCACAACCTCGACATGCGGACTATTCTAGCAGACAACGACGAAGTGAAGTTCAAGTCCTTCTGCCTTGAGCACAGCACTGGTGCCACCAAGTTGCCCGAGGAGGCACGGACAGAGCCTGACCAAGCCCAGCTGGACTTGGAGAAGGTCACGCTGCGGAAGCAGAAGCTCCAGCAGCTGGAGGAGGACTTCTATGAACTCGTGAAGCCTTCGGAGGTGGCGGAGAACCTTGACTTAAGTGAATCGCTGGTGGATTTTGTCTACCAGTACTGGAAGCTGAAGAGGAAAGCAAATTCCAACAAACCGCTGCTGACACCAAAAACGGATGAAGTGGACAACTTGGCCCAGCAAGAACAGGACGTTCTCTACCGACGCTTAAAGCTCTTCATGCACCTCAGGCAAGACCTGGAGAGGGTGAGTACAGTTTTTCTTTCAATGGTGTACCCATATGCTCCATCAGGACTGCTGTAATGTGTGCTGGCACCTGTAGACAGAACGAGCCCCGTTCCCTGATGACTCAGTTTGACTCCCCTAACAGTTGCATCCCTTCATCTAGAGCGTTATTCAGAAGAATAACGGTGTTCAGCGCGCGTGTATCATCACTGCCAAAACACTGACACTGATGAAATAAGTGGTGGTCTCAGCCAGGGGTTCAAAAGAGCAAATGTGTGTGGGGAGAGGTGCCTCGGTGGGGTTGGGTGGCTGGGAGGCAGATAATGCTGCTCCACCAAGCCTTCAGAGTCTCAAACCACAAAATTACCCTGCGCTGCCCCTCAGATGCTTTCCAGCAGCAATGCGGAGGAACACTTCATTATTTACTTATATTAAACATCAAAGGTGGGTGAATGGCAGGAGTGAGCTGCAGGGCCAGCAGGACTGGGCATTCCCTGCCCTGCCGCAGCCAAAAGTGGGTCGGCTCCTGGGGGAGCTGCCGGCGGAGGCAGAGCCGTGCCGGAGGATACGGGCGGAGGATGCAGGCGCCTGCAGCTGCCCGCGGCATGGGGCATCCTTGCACAGGGGAGGGAGCAGCTGCCTCCACGGCAGCTTTTTTGGGGAGAACAGATGTCAGCGGAACAGCAGTAGCAAAGCGGTGCCGGAGCCCCCTGGACCGCGCTGCCTGCCTGCGGATTTGGCTGTCATGGCTGCATGGAGGAAAGGAGCAGGGATGGGGCAGAAGCAGGCTGGGGAGGAGGAGGGGTGGCGAAGGCGAGAAGCAGTGAGGGGAGGAAGCACAGGGGAAGAAGCACAGCACCCGGAGTGAGATGGCAGAGAGTGGCCTGGGGGGGGGACCGGGTCCAGTAGTGCTGCTGCTGGCGGGGAACGTGGGCACAGTGCAGGGCAGCAGTGGGACAGGGACAGGCAGGGCAGGGCTGCCAAGTCTGGCATGCAGGGGCCAAGCTCCCTTACCTCCTGTGCTTAAACCCCAAGTTCTGCCCAGTCCTCCCTTTCCTGCTCCTGCCAGAGGGGTGAATCCTTAGCTCCTGCTTGGGTCCCCTCCTGACAGCCCACTCGGGGTGCAAAAGCCGTGGAAGGGCTCAGGGGATCACTGGGAGCAGGCAAGGAAGGAGTAAAGCAGGAAAATGGCGTTGCTTTCACCTGGTGGGAGCCCTGAGCAGGGGGGTGGATGGTGCTGCAGGGGACATGCTGCTCCCTGGGAGGCGAAGGTGGTGCAAAGCTGCCCCTGCTTATCCCCGAACCCTCTCTCCAAGCTGCTGTGGGTCTGCAGCATAATTGAACCCATGGGAAAGAAAGGGGTGAGCAGGGTGTTCATGTCCAGGCAGGGTTCAGCTCTGGACCAGCCTGTCCTGGTCCCTCACTGCAGTTCCCCGTGTGGTTCTTGGAGCCTGAGACCTTTCTTCTGTGTAAAAGCAATTGGATTTCAAGCTATTGGTCTCTTTTCTCTGGCCGTGTTGGCCTTCGTCCCTGTGTACATCACTGCCATCACTCTTCCAGTCTGTCCCTCCTTTGCTCCTGCCTTTACTGCATCATGTTTCCATCTCTGTGTTGGGCTGGGCTGGTGCCACCATTAATGGATCTCTGGCACCAAGCTGTGGGCAACAGGCTGCAGCTGCCGGATCCGAGGGTGACAAGTTCAACTCACTTTTTTCCCCTCATCTGCTTCTCTATATTGTAAATCTAAACCAGGCTGCTCCACCTCCCTCTGCTTCCACTTGCTCCCAGCTTGACTTTCCCAGCCTCAGTGAACCGCTGTGCATCTCTGGGTACAGCGCTTTGCTCCAGCAGCTGCCTAATACAAAGACAGTGGCACGGCAGCTTCTCTTTGATCTCTTTGTGTCAAAACTATGGGTTTTACCAGATTTCTCATTTTCCAGGGTTGCCTCCAGGCTTCCTGGGGTCATTCCCCGTCGGTGTTCAGCCTCTGCTTAGCAGCTCCCTGCCAGGTTTCACTGCTTGGCCCTGGAAGAGCTGTTTGTTTGCTCTTCTTCCAAGACAGGGAACAAAAAACACTGGCCAGATCAAAGTCTGGCGCTCAGATCGGTGATACGGGTTTAAATCCCATTGCTGCCAGTGCATCCCAGGTATCTGGTCCTGCCTGTCGGCACCACTCACAGCCATGCCATTTCACTTGCAAATAGCGAGGCATCACATCAAATTCACTTGCAAATAGTGAGGCATCACATCAAATAGGGGTCAGAGAAGAGCAGCCTGGAGGGGAGGCTTTTGGAAGGTGTCCACGGGGGCATCACATTGCTGTTTTAGTGTTTACAGCAATTAATCTGGCAGGAATGGTTGTGATTTGGGGACTGATAATGGTATCTGGATTCACGAGTTGGGGAGGCAGAAGCAGTGGGGCAGCCAGAGTGACAGCTTTTCCCTCTGCCATCTCTTCACCACGGTCATTTCTGCACTTCACAGCGTCAGCAAATTAAAGCTATTGCCTGGCAATCCTAATACAGTCCCCCCATTCTCTTTCTGACCTTTTTTAACCCTCTTTTGCCTTCTGTATCTTTTTAGAAGCTTTTTCCAAGGACTGGTTGTTTAAATTAGCGTTAACAAAAACCTCTAGTTTCCAGACTTTCATACCAGCATCTAAGCTTGGCTTGGGAAAGCAGCGCTGGGTGGTGTGTATCTGTGTAAGTGTGTGTAAACACCGGCAGTCTGTAAGCAGAGAACAAGTAATGTTTTCTTCCAGGAATATCGAATCATGGAGAAGAGATACCGCCAAACACTTTGAGATGCAGGTTGCCAGAGGCAGTTGTTTTTCTCATAAAGAAATTTGAGTTTGATATATTCTCCAATCCAGAACACAAAAAGAAATTGTAATAAAATATACAGGATATAGCTCGCTGCTTTATATTTACAGCTAGGGGATTTTAAAAAAAAAAAAAAAAAGCAGCTTTTTCTCCTGTATTCCAGAGTGTTTCCAAATTGTCCTTTGGTAAGACTGATGCCATAAGGGGGTGGCCACGGTCGTCCTACTGCCTTCACAGCCTTTGGTGGCAGACATTAGGTAAGCGTGGGACGAGGTCCTGGCTTGCTCTGTCACTGTGAGAGGCACAAAGGCTCCCGACCTTGTAGGGACAGTCCCCTAAGCCTGGAAATACCCCAGCCTTCCCCTGCAGAGAGGTGTTTGAGGATGAGGAGGGGGAGGAACCAGAGACATCAGGGTCATGCGTGAGTGTGAACATACCCACGCACATTACTGCCCGTGCCTCCATTCAGGCCACCTCCTCCTTACCTTATTACAGGCAGCTTTGCTCTTTCAGAGCATCAGGAAGCTGAGTAAACGCTGTCAAATCTGTTAGCTGCCATTAGCATTTTCTGTTTCGCAGCCGAAACCCTCCGTTTCCTCCGAAAGCCATGGTGCCCGCTGCAGCCATGGTGACAGAGCCCTGCTCTCCAGCCGCCCTTACGCGGGGCTGGCAAAAAGCACAGCACTGAAATTCATCACAAGACAGTTGCCGGCGGGTATCACACAGTAGCTCTGTCGTCTGGGGCTGCTGGGGGCGTTTATCAGCAGCCCTGTGAGACAAGCAGGGTTTAACCACTGCTGCACTAGCTCGTGCAAGCGTTTATGCTTTGCTGTTTGCATTTAAGGCTTCCCGCTTGGTTAATAAAATTTCTTGAACTGAGACAAAAATGCACCAGTGATTTGCAGGGAGACGTGGAGCAAGTGCGAGTAACCATGTGGAGGGGAGGATGCTGGCCAGATTTGGGGCACGGGAGCTGCACCGGTACATGGCTGCTGGCCTGGGCCAGCATCACCTGGTTGTTTTGCTGTATTTTCTGTGTTCTGTCCTGTCATTTGCTTTAGGGCAACAGGCAGTTTTGTAAGGCTCTGGCATTCAGCAGATTGGTAGCCTCATACCTGGGGCTCCATCCCAGCTGTGCCCCTTCCCTGCACTGGCTGCAGGAAGAGGGTCTCTCCCTCCCAGCAAAAGGAGCAATTTGGGGATGAGAACTGGACGATTGACCCAGGGGACCAAAGCACCTCTTAGCATTTGGCATTTTTTGGTGCAGGTTTCTATGTTGGCTGTGAACAAGGCACATGCCTGATGCAGCTGCTGAGCTGAGGGCTCAGCACAATGCTCGGGGCTCTGTGCATCTGCTGGGCCTTTGTGTAACTATATTATAATGCTCCTTCTACAGCATCTTCCCTTCCGAGACTTTCCAAATCCTTTAGAGACATTAACCTCTTCCTTAGGTCTGTGAACAATTAGCAGGAGATTAAAACAGCGTGTGTGTCCACACCATTGCTCTACCTGGGTGAGATCACAAATAATTTACCTGTTTCTCCTGGCTCTGTTCCCATTTTGTGGGTCTTGGTCACTTTGTGCACTGATGTGTATCAGCAGCAGAATTAAAGGATGTACTCCAACAAGTACTGAAAGTTAATCCTGACTAATTGGAGCAGATTAGCAGCATGCTCAGCCCCGCTTGACTCCCCGCGTGCTGTGTTATTCGGGCTGAGTTTGTGCCCTCGAAAGCGCTGATGCCAAAGTACAAATCCTGCCTGTGAATTCAGGCCTTTGATGGGAGAAGTTAAAGATTAACTTGGTTATTGTTTATGTTCAGAAGAAGACAGGAGAGAGAGAGAGAGACTCCCCTACGTGCAGCATGCTACGTGGTCCCCTGCGTGGGGAGGGCTTCGGACCCGGGGCTGCCCCAGCACCGCGGGCAGGACGGTCCCAGCTCGCTGCTGCCCGAAGCGCTGGGAGCAGTGGTGGCCGAGCTGTCCCCGGTGCCGGGGCAGAGGCTGGTGGAGCCGTGTTTGGGGTTTCCAAGGTGGCCGCTCTGCTTTGGGGTGAGTGCCCCAGGCACGCTGACAGGCATCTGCGGGGCTTTACAAGGAGACTTGGTGCTACAAGAGAGACTGTAGAGTCTCTCTACTTGAGGCTGCAAGAGACTGCTGTTGGCATAAGCAAAGCCATATCTCTGGAGATACCGTGCTTCCTTATGGCTTTTGTACGCCCAGTGCATGTGCTGGAGAAGCCGGCCAGCCCTCCTTGCCCTCCATGGGGTCCTGGCTGTCGGAGCCAGAACAGCAACATTTAGGCTATGAATCAATTCATTGCATGGTTTTTCCCTTATATATTTGAATCAAGAGCCCTCACCTCTAGTCCTGGCACATCCAAAGAGCCTTGGTAGGAGTTTTGGTGCAGTGCAGATGATGGTGAGATGAAGAGGACCGAATCCCGGGGAGCGGGGATTTCCCTGGGCGGCAGAAGCAGCGATGCAGCTTGAGCGGACACGCTTCGACCCTGTCTAAAATGGACACTGTTTCTTGTTTTTCTCTAGGTTAGAAACCTCTGTTACATGGTGACGAGACGGGAGAAAATGAAACACACCATTTGTAAACTCCAGGAGCAGATCTTTCATCTCCAGATGAAGCTTATTGAGAAAGATCTTTACCCAGGTCAGTACCGCTTACCGGAGCTTGTTCTCGCAGACGCTGTCCCTGCCATCCTCTGAAGCCAAAGACTCGTGCCCAAGCCTCAGCCCCCCACCCCAAGGAAGCCAGAGCTGCCCCCTCCCCTGCAGTGTTATTTAAGCATGGTTCGTATGTTGACTTTTTGCACATCTCCAGTTTTGTTCAGAAACACACAATAAAGCCATACCCTGGGTGACCGGAGTGTCGGAGCTCCTTGTTTTCACAGATCCCTCTCGATCCTCCTCTCCACGGGAATCAGTCAGAAAGACCAAGCGTTTGGTTAGGTGGTGATGCTAAGGCAGCATTTCGGCAACTTTCGTGGAGATGGAGCTGTTTGGGAGGAGATGGCAAATCCAGGGCACGGGGCTGCTGATGTTGGGGCTGATCCATGGCAGCTGGCTCCCTGGCACGGGTCAGCAGCCCTCGCTTTGGACTCTTTGCAGATGCCTTTGGCTCTGTCAAGAATCGAAGGTTAAGCTGCTGGTGGTATGTCTGTTACTGCTAGAGACCAGCTCCTTTATCTCTGGTTGGCTGCAGTTCTCTGCTCCATGCATCTGTTAGCGGGGAACATCGTGCCTACCACATGCGAAGCCTCTGGCACCTTTTATTAAGGAACTGAAATAAAGTTTATTTCCTTCTGTCCTATTTTTTTTCCTTTTGCACAAGCGGTGCTGGAGCCCACAGCTCCTGATCCCTCCTCCTTTCCCTTCAGTGGCAGCACAGACCAAATCCCATGGCTGCAGAACAGTTTTTCCAGCAGCAGCATCTGGCGCTTTGGCAGGCTCTTCCGACGGTTGTTGTGTTTGTGGCTTTGGAGTTGTGTTTGAAGCCATCACATAGTTGGGGTTTCTTCAGGAACTGTCTGGGCTGAGCTTTCCTTGACAAAAGTTTCCTTTGACTGAAGTTTTGGAGGCTGAGAAATGTGTACATTGAGATGTTTGTGACTCGGAGCCCATGCAAATTCCTCTCCATGGCCAGAGCCAGTCGGCAATGCAGGGCAGGGGTGGCCGGAACCCCAGGGTGTGCTCCAGGGAGATGTGGGTCCTGTAAATCTTGGTCCCCATGACACAGATCAGTGACGCTCTGGGTCGCCCTGTACGTCCTTGCTGAACCAGCAGTACGGGTCACCAGCCTGGGCACACACAAAGTGGTGTTCCCGGGTCTTCCCACCAACTGGAGACCCCGCGCTGCACATCCCAAGAGCCATTCCCTGGCACCCGGGAAATTTGTGCCGGGTGGTGCTTCCAGCAGTGATGCTGCTGGCGGGGGCGGTGAGGCGGATGGTCCAGCTTGGGAATAACGGGTGGATAAAAGACAAGAACAACAAACTCAGATCCTGAAGGCAGATGCCATGCACTGTCGCTGCAGGGCTCTGGGGGCTTTGGGGGGATCGCAGGGGACCTTGTGATGCTCTTCAGTTCAGCTGGGCGAACCCGGTTTAGGATTTGCAGCCCTCGGAAGGAGACAAGCACAGGGTAGTGTGCCAGGAAGGCTTTTTGAGCTCACCTCCATCGCAAACGGGGTGTTAGACAGCTGGAAATGCCCTTGGGGACCTGTGTTCCCCAAAATGCCTTAGGGAGTCTGACCTCCAGCGCGTGCCCGACCGTCTCTGTGATGCAGCGATGGGGAGGGAGTTGGCAGCTCCTCCCGGGAAGGGCTGGGGTGGGTGAGCTGGGACCCTCCTTGGCGGGGTACGGATGCTGACCAGCGACGGGGAGCTGTGTTGGGGCCCTGCTGCTTGCGCCAGGGCTGCCTGCACCACCGAGTGCCAGCACTGTGCAATTGCCCTTCCTGAAAATGTTACAAGCGTACTCAGGGAAAAGCTCGACTGCCGTTACCGTGATGTTTGTTCTGCCTAAAGGTGAGTGATCAGAGACAAACCCACGGTGAGAGGGTGACTCAGGCAGCAGTTGGCGTGCAGGCTGTGGGATTGCTTCATACGTTTTGATGCAAATGTTCTTCTCTCCTGCCCCAAATGGTTGGCGTTTGCCAATTCGTTTTCTGCTCTGAACTGACCGAGCTGAGCTGCTCATCTCTCCCAGGACTGGCTTTTTGGTTGAGCCTCAGCAGGGACTGCTGCCTCTGGGACCCGGCTCCTGTGAGTCACTGCTGCTGGGGAAAGGGCCCGGCTGTGGGAATTTGGTCCTGGGATCTCCAGGTGGTTTGGGCATCTGGGTCCTTCCCATGCCGGGGGGACATGAGGGACTCGAGTGCCTTTCGGCATCGGTGCATAGGCTCTCCTGAGCTCAGGAGGAATTCCCTTGCTGGGATGTAGCATCAGGCCATAAGTTATGATCCCAAATGTGGAAAGAGAGGATGGCCCGGTTAGCTGTGACAGTCATAGTGCAGGCAAGAGCACAGCATCAGTACGTACCTCCTCCCCAGTGCAGCACGTGGTCCTCACGCTGATCTCCAGCTCCTGCTCGATGGCAGGAGCAAGCACTGGGGCTGCAGCAGCACAGCACAGAGGGGCGGTCGGTGTAAAGGAGATCAGAGAAGGGCTCAGCCTCCAGCTGCCCTTCCTGCGGTAGCTACGCAGCCGTCCCTGTGCTGCCCGTGCGTGGCAGTGCATAGCAGAGCCGTGGAAAGCAGTGTTGTGTTTATTTTCTGCCTCAGCTCCTAGCTGTCTCATCCTGGTCCCATCCCGAACATGCACCATTGTAGACCCCAATGCTACCAAGTGCTCCCAACACCCACACGTTTGCTAAGCCTCCTCCATGCCAATTGATGATACTTAGAGCTAAAGATACTCAGCACCCAGTGGAGCCAAAGCTGCGGGTGGATAACTCACTGCTGCATTTTCCATCATTATGAAGCACTGACTGGTTTGAAAGCGGGGGGACGGTTGCTGTAGCATCCCCTCCGCACAGCTCCCGGCCGGGCTGCTCTGTGTACTTGGGGTTTCTTGGAGAAAGGAAGAAGTCTCCATTATTTTGCCTGGATGAGGCCAGTTTTTAACTGCTGTTACAGTAGTCATCGACCGAAATCTGTTGGGGTTATTCCAAAGATGGTTTTGGCACAAAGGTTTTTTTGGAATGGCTCCCACATAAAACTCAAAACTGGAGGAGTTTATTTTTCTCGCTGACAAATGATCATTTAAGCAGGAGATTTTTAATAAAATTAGTGAGGACTGCCTGTGTAAGATGAACCCACCTCTCTCCCCTGTATTTTTCTTGCATGGAGTGGAAAGTAAACACTGTCTGGCTTTGAAACCCGGCTACTATTTTGACAGGTTCCTCTTCAAAAAGTACTGCTCGGGTTTCTCTTTAGTCCCATTGTGCTGTCTAAACAAAGTTAGATTTTTATTTTGTAAGTGAAGTGAAAAATCTGTCTGCGTTTCTCCAGTTATTTGGCAGGAAAGTAGCAAATACCAATTTTGCTTTTGCTTTTCTTTCTTTCACTGAGCCCTTTGGTCAGGAGGGGTTCCTGGCTTGGCAACCCCAGGACTGTAAATCCTCTGTTAATCCAGACTCAGGCAGGTGCAATGCGAATTCCCTCCCCTGCACGCCCAGTACGTTTCCACTGCCGCGCCAAGGGGAGAGCAGAGCTTATTCCCTCTGACCCATCCAGTGCGCAGCCTTTCTGCTGAGGCTGTTTGCAGGTCTGCTGCTGGCCGACACAATAAACTGATTCATTTCTTAAAATCATTGCTCCACTAGCTGCACAGCTTGTGCACGTTCAACCTGTGGGCCAGACTCTGAAAAAACTGCGTGTCTCGTCTCCACTTCCATCAGCCACCCACATTTTGGTTTAAGGGCAATATCCTCCCCCCTGTGAAAAGTAGTAGAAGTTTTAGCATGGTCTTCTCCGGGAGAATGACCTAACGGAGTAAGTAAAAACTGTTGAAGTATTTTGCTTGGCAATACAAGTCATACTTTTATAGGGTATTTGTCCTGTTTACCCAAGAGGAATAAATCCAGTAGAAGTTCAAAGCCATTTAGGAAATATTGATTTTTAGCTGAATGTCTACATAGCTAAGAGTTATGTCCCTGGCTTTCCATAGGCGATGCTCGTCATCTTTCCTACTCCATTTACTTATGCTCAGGACACTGCTTAAGTTTTATAGCTTTGGGGGTTTTTTTCACCCACACACAGTATGAGTGCAAGCAATTACTATTGCCAAAAGAACAAATCAAATCAAGGTCTGCTTTAAAATGCTGCTGATACCATTGCTGTCAAACTGGCTTTGCAGCTGAATCCCTCCAGGAGATGCTGTTGTCGGTGCTGGAAGACACACTGCCAGGTTTGGAGGTCCCCATGTCTCCAGGAAGGTGTCTGAGCAGGGTTCGGGGTTACCCGCTTCTGCTGCTCCCGCAGCTCCTCACCCCAAAGCCCTGGTCCAGGAGGGCACATCGGTGGCCGCAGAGTCTTTAGCAAGTCCCTTGCCTTCAGTGGGACTGCTCCTGCAACCATGCTAAGTTCATGTCCAAGGCCCAAACCTCTTTTTTGTATAACCTACGGGATTCAAATTTTCTTAACCTGTAGAGACCTTAGCCTACAGTTGGCCAAAAAGTGGCCACTGTTCTCCCTTTGGCTTGGAGTTGGTTGCAGGTCTGGTCCAGGTCTCCACCGGAGGGGTGTGCCCCAGGGGAACTTGCTCGCTGCAGCATCCCAGTTGCCTCGTCTCACACGGAGTTTTCCTTTTTTTCTAAAAAATGCCAGAACAAACTGGGAAGAAGACAAAGGGTAAGAAAAGTGACCCAAGAAGGAAAGGAAGAGATGGTAGAAAAAATAGTCCTGAGAAGAAAGAGAAAAGGAAATCAGTCAACGAAACTGTATTGGGACAACTGGGTAAGTCTGATTTTATGGGCGCAGAGTTGACCTGTGCCACCGGCAGCTCCCTCTTTCGGGGAGCAGGGTTAAGAGTCCCAGCCCCTCATCCCTCCCGCATGTCCACAGTGGAGTTAAACCCAAGGCTGGGAGAGCCTCTTCCATCTCTGGTCCCCAGCGGGGCAGGGGGTGTAAAATCCGCTCCCCCACAGCCCCAGGGATTGCACCTGGATTGGGAGAATGCGTTACAAAACCTGTGATGTGCTGCTGAAGAGTGATTTCACTTTCTGGTGATAAAATCAGACTTACCCACCCCACAGTAGGGCTAATCCCCTGTATCTTCTGTGCTGTGCACACATTTTCATGGCCTATACTATCCAGGACCGTGCAGTTGCACTGGTTGTGCCGGCGGTCTGGGAGCAACCAGGAGGCAGGCACAAAGCAAGGCCGGTCTCTTGAATTTGCTCAGAGGGCGAGGAGATGCAGGCTGGCTTTGCAGATGCTTCACCCACCTCCAGCTCTTCCCCATCAGCTACAGCCTACCGCCGCTCAGCAGCAGACGGAGCTGGGGGGGGGGCGGGGGGAGAAGTAAAAAAACAGAACAAAAAAGTCTTTTTTGACAAGATCCTTGACAACGGCATATGGTTTTTACATGGAATTGGGTTTTTGTTCAACTTCCTCCAGTGCTGTCACCTCTGCCGGCATGCGGGGCAGGAGGTGATGAGTTCACACGTGCTCAGCTGCCCCAGGGGCGCACAGGGGGTGCACCGGTCCCGTGGGGCTCTCGGACAGTGTGGGGGTGCTATAAAACCCTCCTGGCGGTACAGAGAGTTTCTGTGGGAGGTCTGGGGGTCTGGGCCACCCTAGCTTGCTCTGCTTTACCCATTGCTCACTCTGACTGTGCTGCTTACTCTTCATCTCAAAGCTGTTGGTTTTTAGGCAGGAGCCCCTTTGGAAACGGGGCTTTTGCACTCATCCTGTCTCTGCGCTGTTCTCTGCTAAAGAAACTTTGGATTTTCTGGGGCAAATTCCTCAAATGATGGAGGGCTGGGGTGTCTCCGAGAAAAGCTGCACTGCTGTGAGCCTGGGAAAGCAGGCAGCGGACCCAAAGCTTCACCGGGGTCTTGTAACCTCCTGGATTTTTGTTAAGGGCTTGAAGCATCACTTGGGGCTGCAGTCATCGGAGAAGGGCTGGGGGGAGGCGAGCTTGGCAGCACCCTTGCCGGCGAGACCTTGCGCTGCTTGGCGCCTGGGTACCACGCAATGCTCTAAGCTCATCCCTGCTCCCGGTTCTCCTCCCCTGCACTGGGCTGGCGCCAGGGCAGGGGACCGTCTTCTCCAAAAGGACTGTGGTGGCCTGCCAGGAGGTGTGGGACTGCCACCTCGACAGTGTCGCCTCCGAGAGGGGATCCGACCTGACCGACCCCCCCAGTGCTGCCCTTGAGCAGCCCTGGCATTGCGCAGGGTGTTTTGTTTGTCCCCGCCGTGGTGCGGGGGTCACATCCCGTATCGCTGCTCCCAGGGAGGGGTGATTAAAGCTGTCATCGAGACTGGCAAACATTGCGGACGTGAGTCACCCTGCCCGTGCCACTGCTCTCTCCTTCTTCTGTTGCTAGACTGACTGTTCTAAAAGGAAACCTCTCACCTGAAATAAAAAATCAAACCTATTTTTCCCTCCATCCATAAGACCAGCTCTGATGTTGAACCCATGGGTTTCTGTTACGGGGATTAAAACTGCGTGTGCTTGTGCAGGTATGCGCCTTTCCAGTTGCTAATTAGACCCAGCCCAGCCCACAATGCTTGCTCTTGCTCTCAGAGATAATTATTAGGAAGTTTTTCAGCGTTTTCCATTCCAGCCTGTCATCTCTGCTGCTCTTCTTCAGTTTTTCACGCTTCTCAAGTATTTGGAGAGGTTCTCAGACCTGCCTCCCTCCCTGCCTTTGCACCGGTCCCATCACCCCGCTGACCGCCCCGGCTCGGGTGATGCCCGGGGTTTTGGCAGCACGTAGTGGCAGCTGCTCCCTGGGGAACCCGTCACCCCTCTCCTGCGCACAAGTCCCGCTCTGGTAGCAGTCGCTGAATTTTTAGGCTCACACCTGAGCTGGTGGTCCTTCTGCCTTTGCATGGGAACATATTTTCCACCTGCGCCGGGGGTGGGTTGGGGCATCCTCACTGCAGAAAGATGCTCTGTTTAGATTCAGGGGCGTTCGCGGAGTGTTGGATGGGGGGGGATCACTCGGGTTGTTGTGCTGTGACCTCAGTGGACCCCAAATTCAGCATTAGTGCTGGACTAAACCCTCTTCTGTGTCCTGATGTGGCGTGTTATGGTTGACCTTTTGAGTGTTTCTCCGGTGCTGGGGGGTTTTGGTGAAGTCGGTGGCGTTGTCGAAGGGCAGCGTGGCTGTTTCTGGCTCCTGAGGCAATTTTCCCCTTTTGTTTTTCTCCAGGCTTGTCAACCTCCTTCCCCATCGACGGGACCTTCTTCAACAGCTGGTTGGCGCAGTCGGTCCAGATCACTGCGGAGAACATGGCGATGAGCGAGTGGTCCCTCAACAACGCCCACCACGAGGACAGCACCCCCGGTCTCTCTGAGGAGCTCCTCCAGGACGAGGAGACCTTGCTGAGCTTCATGATGGACCATTCCCTCAGGTCCCCGTTCAAGCAGAGCGAGGCCACAAAGAAAGTGAAAAGCAGAACGAGAACGAACACTAAGAAAAAGCTGCCCAGGAGCAGCTCCCCTGCCATGGGTGGGAGCCACCCGGAGAGCTCGGAGCCCTGGACTAACAACGCCAGCGACTTGTCGGATGACGCCGCCAAGCCTTTCGCTCCGGATTCCAGACCGAGCAAGTTGGAGAAAGGGGCGGCGAAGCTTCCCACCGACCGCAAAGGGACAGGCGAGGCAAAAAAGGCGGCCAAGAAGGGCTCTCTCCCGAAAGCCGGCGAGCCTCACCCCCCGGCCGGGGTGAGGGGCTGCGGCAGCAAGGAGGAGGAGGAGGAGGAGACGCTGCGCTGTGCTCAGCCAGAGCCCAGCCCCGCGGCCAAAGTGCCTGACTCTGTAGGTAGCCCCAAAACCGTCGTGCGGTTCAAATTACCAAAGGAGAGCCGAGGGACTCGGAGGTCGCAGCCCCCCAAGCCCGACGGTGCCGGCGGAGCTCCCTTGCGCCGTTTTGATGCCGAGACGGACGGCTACTTCTCCGACGCAGAGATGAGCGACTCGGACGGGGAGTCCCGCGGCGGCAGGGCGCAGCGGGGCCAGCTGGATGCGGCCGGCGAGGACATCGTCAGGATGAGCATCCTGGCATCTTAACTCCTCCCGACTGTGCCGGCTCGACAAGGCCTCAACCCAGTTACAACTGCCATGTCCAATTTCTGCCTGGTATCATAGCAAGGGGGATTTTTTAATATGTGTATATAGTTGGAAATTCGGCACTGTTGTCTTTCTCTTCTCTATACGCCTGAGATACAGCTTCAGCTTCACTGACATCGATGACCATGACAGTAGTATTCCCTCCCCGGATCCCCGCCGGACCCCACTTCCCGGGAACACGAACCGGCACCCGGCGGGACCGATGTCGAGGGTGCCGAGAGGGCGGAGGGTGCCGGTACCCGTGCTTTCTGCAGGGATGACAGTTTAATTAATGGGCATTATTTAACGAGGGGCAGATTTCTGCCCGGGACGGTTGCCCCTGGAGCAGGGAATGAGTGGAGGGTACGGTAGTGGCCAGCTGCTGGAGGGGAAATACCCGCCTGTGTGCGCGTATACGAGGAAGCAAAATAAGCGATACTAAAATAAATAATGACTAAAGCACAAAAAAGCTTGGAGGAAAGCGCTTGGGGTGGAAGAGAGCAATGTTACATTTCTATTTTTAGGGAAAAAAAAAACAAACTCAGTCATTATTTTTCCCCTCACCTTTCCATCTGGTTGGGATCTGTCCAGGGGCCAGGATGCAAAATTTCTTCCTATCCCTGCCCTGTAGGTCGACCCCACTGAGGTCGTTAGAAAAACTGAAGTGATTTACTCAGGTGAATTGATCAGCTGTTAGCAAGCTGGAAAGTGGAACTGTGGGGCAGGAGGGAGGAGAAAAGCATCCTTTCAAAACACCCTGGGGAGTCGGGAGTTGGTTTAACCTGGGAGGTTGAGCGAAGTTTTTCTGCCCGTGCTCCTCTCCGATGGCTGCTGTGGTCCCACCGTGCCGGGGCGGCACGTTTGAAGTCCCCTTTGCACAATGAAATACTTGGCCCCGAGGCCAAACGTACCGTCACTGAGGGGAAATGGAAACGCTTGCCTTCACCATTTTATTTTCCTACTAAACGCTACAATGGAAATGGTGAATTTATTCCTCCCCATCCTTTTTTTTTTTTTTTTTTTTTTATTCCTTAAATCCTGGTTACAAGCTGTTGACTCGTTGTGGGAGGGTGATTCACAGAAGCTGACATTATAAATATTACAATAATTTAATGCATAAAATGTCCCCAGTAAGCCTTAAATGTTGTTTAAAAGCCCATGTTACCTACAAGTCAGGCGAATTTCCATGTTTGCACTTAATTGCACCATTACTTCGGTTTTGGCTTCAAAGGTCACAGTTAAGTCGTGCTACGTGTTTTATTGGAGTGACCCCAGTGTGAGCTCAGGGAACAAAAAAAAAAAAGGAATTCACTGAAACTTTTGTTGTTGTTGTTTTTTAAAAATAAAAAATGTTAAAAAAAAAAACCTAAAAAAAAAAAAATAACCAAACCTGGGACACTTCTGCAACCGGTTAAACCCATCACTAAACAAAAAACCTTGCAATTGTCAAACCAGTCAGTCAAATAATTTTGTGGATGCCAAAGAATATTTTGACAGTCAAGCAGCACAGCCAGAAACCGGAAACTTGTCATTATGAAAAAATTGGAAGTTATTTAGCAACAAAGGACTAAAGACACACTCATAACACACTGCTGCGGCGTTAGGTTCCAAGCTTGCTCCGAGGGATGCTGCTGCTCCGAGACCGCATCCCGCCGTTTTGATTTCCGATGCTTTTTGCTCATTTCACTGTGAGCTTTCTTTTGAAACTCTGAGACTCCTTCAATTGATGTTTTAGAGTAGATCATCTTTATCAGCCTTCCAAAGTCCTTATTATTGATAAAATTGCAGCAAAGATAAGCGATGACAGCCTAGCTCATCCCAGGCGTGGCGAGCGGCGGGGGCTTCGGGTTGGATGCCAAGCGCCTGTACCCAGCCCTGGCTAAGCCCAGCTCTACCCTGGCTGAGACTGACCATGCCTGGGGAGGAATATTCCTCAGATGGGAAAAATGTTACACAAGTTATTAGCAGGAAAAACAAAAAAACAACAAAAAAAAAACAAACAAAAAAAAAAACCACAAAAAAAAAAGACAAACAACAGAAAATCGACAAAATGGGAACCACCTTTGTTATAAATTAGCATAATCCATTGATGTTGGAAATGAAAATCTGCTCATTAATTAAGGCTCAGTATGTTCAGATAATGTTAAATACAGTAAATAGGACTTAGTTTATCTTATCAGGCTTGCTAGCTTTAGCTACAGTATCCTAGTATAAGAGTCATAACAATAATCAATATGCTGCCTTTTAATGAATCTTGCTTCCGTGTGCTTCACTCAATTATGGTTAAAAAACAAAAAGCAATCCACAAATTTCACTGTACACAGCTCCATTCATCAGCTTCTGCACTACTTGTCTTCTCAGTACAGGACAGCAAAAAGGGGGAGACTTTAAAGAACAACCAACCCGACGCCACCAGCACCAGGCAATCAAACAGTTTGAAATGCTCCCAAACCATCAGGCATCATATTTTGCCATCGGGAGACGGTGTATAGGTGGGGGAAGCTAAAGGGGGGTTGTGGGGCACATCGAACCTGGGGAGAAGAATCGGGTGGGGGGAATAGAGAGGAGCCAAGGGGCTCTTGTCGGCCTTGGGGCTGAGCGAGGGGTGGCAGGGCTGGACCGCAGTGGGACGGCTGCAGCCACCCTGGTGCATCCCCTGCCCCGCGCATCCTCATCACCGCCTCAGAGCAGGGAAGCCTGGCGTTCAGGAGAGAAAAATGCACAAGGAGAATATTTTTGATGTTACTGTAAATGTATTTTGAAATGAATAGAAAGAAAAAAAATAAAAGGGTTTATTTTAGTAGAGAAATGTTGTCTTTTAAGATGTATAAACTGCAGGAATCGACATTTGCACTGTAAGAGCACCCGTTTCCTTGGAGAAGCAGCAGCCTTTGTAGTTGAGGTGAGGATGCAGATAGCATCGTGCCCTGAGCGTGGAGCACAGCCCCAACATCAACCCAGCCCCGATAGCTGTGGGGTTTCCCAAGGACACCTCCGATTCCACACACCCCTTTTCCACACAGCCATTTCCGAAATTTTTTTTTTATTTTGCTTGCACCTATTTTATGGCGTTTGGATGCCTGCCGTCCCACAGAGCTCACCCCAAGGCAGGGTGCAGAACAGAGCCGGGAGCGGGATGCGGGATGCGGGAGCAGCCGCCAGCGGGAAGATGCTGCTGCAGGGCAGGGCGTGAGATTTGGTTGTTCTTTAAGGAAATCCCCCCGCAGTTTGCACCATTCCACACACAAAACAGACCCACTTCACATCAGTTACAGGAAACGATATGAATGTCGCAGGAGGAGAAACCCTTCTGTTTTCTTTGTTTCAAAGAACGTGATGTGCCATTTGTTAATATAAAAGAGAAATATTGAAAATATATTGAAAAGAGCAATTTTAAATTATTTTTGGCTTATGTTGCAATATTTATTTTCTTGTATTAGAAATTCCTTTGTAGAGAAAAAATGTATTTTTCATTAATGCAAAAACCTATTTCTCCTTTTTGTACATTTTCCATGTTAGTTAATCCTTAAAGCAATATAATGTTATCAGACTCGTTCTGTGTGAGACTGTATTATGCATGCTATTTGTGTTGCCTTGGAATAGCTCTGTCTGCCATTATTTTCATCCTGTTTAGATACAGTGTATGCTTTAATACACATTGGGACCATGGCCCATTGCTTATGAAAAAAAAAACCCTTTGCATTCCTCAATGTGTTGGCAAATGCAGTCAATAAAGCAGTGTTTTCTGTGTACCTCTGTGTTGGTGTAGTGCGCAAGGTCATGCAGAGCAAATTTACCCGGGGACCAGAGGGCCTGTTGGAGCATCCCAGGGGATGCAGCTCTGTGTGTGGGGATGTGGAGCTGGTCCATCCCTGCTGATGCAGCCACTGTCTGCCCACGACCAGCGGATTTCTGTTGCATTTACATTTCCATTGCAAGATCTCAGCGAGCCCTTGGGGAGCATGGCTGGAGATGTTTTGTCAGTGCTGCAGAGGAGATCCCAAGCAAGAGGGTGCTCACGAAGTCCCCAGTGCCTGAAAGTTTCTGTAATTCAAGGTAACGACCTTTCTCTTGGAGATTTAAATCTTGTTTTGCAGACTTGGAGCAAAACACACAGCAGGGGCCCCGCTGGAAGACGGGAGGTTCGGAGGAGCAATGCCTTGCGCCAGCAGCCAGCGTAACATGCGGGGAAACATGCTGTTATATTTGCTATTCATGGGAGCAAAAGCAAGCTGTGAAATCCAAAATACTACAGCAATGTGTTGCTGTTTGTCACACGCTGCGTGTTTTCCTGCTGGTGTGGATTGCGGGCAGGTGGGCGCCGGGGCTGACCCTCCATCGCACCTCCCTGTGCCGAGCGCGGTGGGAGAGGCAGGGCTCATCCAGACAGCTTTAAAACCTCTCATTTGAATGGGACCCATGACTCCCTGCACATGCACAGGCAGCTTGGAGGCCACGGGCAGGGGAGTTACTTCATTGCAGCAAATGCTCAACCTGGTGGGTCTGGGTGCCAGGAACCCCCCACAAAGTGTGGGACCCATTAGCATGCAGCCACTTCATCTGGGTGAGCAATTAGTCATCAAGGAATCATTGGCCATTGGCTTTTTTGTCTTACCTTTTTGGCATTTCCTGGTGCTTCTTTTTTTCTTCTGTAAAATTGACCAAGTGCCCAAGCTGCTGAAGGAAAATGAGGTATTTAATAGACATACTTTGTTCAATTTATTACCAAAGTGATTAATCAGGGAAATCACAGTGCACAGAGAAGACAGCGCTAAAACCACCAATCTGAGATGGGTCTTCTGGGGGGTGGGGGAAGGAGAGAAGGAAATCCACCTTTAAACTACCATGGCCTTATATTTTGCTCTTAAATGAAAAGGCAAAGGATCAGTTTATTGCAAACTAAGGATTTTATTACTGGGCTGTGTTATTGCTTGCAGTGCCCGAGGCACCCCAGTGATGGACTGGGACTCCTGGCCCGTCCACGGAGCCTCACGGTGCAGACACGATGACTGCAGCATCATGCATGAACCCGTCTGTCCAGAGCCAGTTCAAGAGTCATCTTCTGTAATAAGTTTTTCACCTGTTCTTGGGAAGGAGATATTAAAGAATTCAATTTCATAAAGCAGGGAGTGAGGCCAGCCCGCCATGCTCCTGGTTTGAGAAAACCCCTTTGGTTTGACTCCCCTGATTTACCCTCAAGCCCTGGTGATGCTCCTGGCCCTGGGATGCTCCCAAAATGTCCAAGGAGGGATGACACACAGCATGGCGAGGCCTGGGAAATCTGATGCTGGGGAAACGTCCTTACAAACCGTCAAGGGTTTTGTCTCCAAAATATCTGAGCCTTATGGAAGAGAGAGCTAGCCAAATTCCTGGGAAGACGCATCCCTGCCTCTGGCACCTCTATTAGATGGTTATTAGATGGCTGGGATGGTCTGGCTAGATGTGTCGTGGGATACACTTGTGGGCATGGGAAATGGAACCCAAATGCCTGGAAGTAAAGGAGGAAAGAAGAACATCTAGGGCATCTAACAGGACTACATTGCCTCTGTACATCCCTCCTTTCCCAGAGAGCCCTTATTAGGGGCAATAACCAAGACAACAATGAAACCAATCCACCGGCAATCGCTCGGCCCCATATTTCAGGCATCTTTCTTTTTAGGAAAGCACCTTCTAACCCAACCAACCGGCTTTTGCAGGAGCGAGGTGCAGTGAGGAGCTCTGCGAGGACAGGACCCAAACCCTGGGTACCCAAACCCTGGCAGCACCCCTTCTGCCCATCACCATCACCAGGCGAGAGCCACCGGCACTGGTCCCTGAGCCACTGGCCATGAGGGTTGCTGCTGGTTTTCCAGGCACCCAACAGAGCAGGGACCGCCAGCCCTGGGGCACCGGGGCTCCACCAGCAGCACCGCATCCTTCTCCTACAGCCAAGCCTGAGAAATACTTCCCCAGTGAAGTTGCAAAAAGCCATTCTTATTAAAAAAAAGTATATTTATAGGCACTTATAGTCCCTAAAGTTTCCCTGCGTTGCCTGCTTGGGGTTTGCACTCTCGTCACAGACGGTGCTGAGTGCCTGTGAGCAGGCGAAGAATCATTTCTGTTTAATGTCAAAATAAATGTTAGGCTATCCCCTTTGTTTTGCACAAGGATTGCAAGTGCCACCATAAATACTAGTGGGGCAAATATGCCCCAGTGTCAGTAAATCATCAGCAACGGATGTGAAAATTAATTGATTTCCCTTCAACTTATCCTGAAAGAATTGCAGTAAGATCTCGTTTCATTGTGTTTGATTAAGTGCTGCTGGTATAACATAATTTCCCCTAACCATTACAAATGCTGGTGCTGTACTTCTCCATAAACGCCTCTAACGTGATGAGAGTGTATTTAATATTGACTCTTCCAAAGTTAATACATTTAGGGGAGATATTCTGAGTGCTAAAAATAGTTCCCTGGTCTTGGATTTCCATGTAGGGCTGTGAAATGATGCGTCTGCTGTGATTGCAACATAAGAATAATAAAAAAAAACACCTCTAAAAAAATAAACAAACCTATGACTAACCCACAAAACGAGAAAAAATCCCGCTCCAGCCAGCACCGACCCTGGCTGAACCAGCTGGGTTTCACAAGCACTGCCTCTGCCTCGACGTCTTGCCCATCCCAAACTCCACTTGACAAACTCATTCCCTGATCATTTAATGCACAAGTTAAAAATAGACTCGTGCGTGCGACTTGCAGGGTTTAACCAGGCACCCTTTTTTTTGCGGAGGATTAGCGTGGGGAAGTAGCAGTGATGAGATGGGGCTGGTTTTGATGGTGGTGGAGCTCTTTCTGCTCCTGTGATGGCCCCGTATGCTGGAGATCATCCACAGAGTCATGGTGGGGAGGTGCTCGGCCCCCAGCCAAGCGGTTTTGGGGGCACAGGGTGAGCCCATGGCTTTGCCCGTGTCAGTCCCTCACCTGCGAAAGGGTGCTGCAGTCACTGATCCTGGACCTTGTCAGCACAGGGATATAAATCATGCAAATGGCAACCAATTTATGGGGGGGACTAGAAGGAGATAGGAGGAATAGATCCCCTACAAAGTCAGGAGTCAGCTGCTGGGGGTGTTGTTCGTGCTGTGGCTGCCCTCAGAGATGAGCCCCGGGGGTGTCTGTGAGCTCTGCTGATGTGTGCAAGCGGTAGGATGGAGTTTCCCAAAGTGGTGGGATGGCATTTCCCAGCCAAACCCACTCTGCTGAGTTTCAGGTGCGGTGTTTTTGCTCAGGAGTAGCTGCTGTATGTTCAGATACAATGAAGATTAAAGTAATTGACTGCCTGTGCTTATATTTTAAGTGGTACTTTATAATGCTGACACTGAACACTAGGAGAAAACACAGAGGTTAAAATATTGCTGTTACAGCTTGGTCATTAGCAGCTCTGCAACGAGCTTGAAGTGGTCTGATCAATTAAATGGAGTTTTTCCTGGGAGGCAAGCAGGTCAAAAAGCAAAACAACACATCTGCAGCCGTAAGTCCTGGGAAAAGAATTCTCAGGAGGGAGAAGCTTTGTTTGTTTAGGACGCTGCTGCCATCAGAGCAGGACACGGGCCATCCACCCGGGTCTGGACCTGCCACGTGCTCTGCCTCCATCCAAACATCCCCCTGTGCAGGCTGGAGTGCTACGAGCAGCTCCAGGCACCCTGCAAGTGAGAGAATTCCCTGTGTAAAACAAGGTACTGAAACCCCTTCCAAGAATACTCAGCTAAAAATAGGTGTTTGTTGTATGGGATACCACAAATAACACTCACGCTGTGCAGAGGGACCGGCAGGCGGGGGATAAATTCCTGCCCTTAATAAGCAAGCAGGATCAATAAAGCATTTCTAAAAGAGGGAAATCAGCAATTTTCATCGCTCCAGCTTTAAAATGACTAAGTTTGGGTGATAAAGCATAGCAGCAAGGATGCCAGTCCTTGTGCCGTGCATTCCCAAAGGCAGTTTGACCCAGATGCAATCCTGGGGGACACGGGAGTCCTCAACACCCAGAGACACCAGGACACAGACCTGGGGTGGGCCAGTCCTCCTGAAGGGCTGCTTCTGGAGACCCATGGGGAATGAGCTTGTTCCAATCAGCTTTTTAAATCCACCACAGAGAGAGCACCCTCCAGAGCAGCGCAGAGCCAAGAAGTGTCACTGCGGGGCCAGAGGCAGGATGGGGACACATATCCGCTGTGCCCTGAGCATCCCCTCCTTGGCAACACCAGCTCTTCCCTAGCAGCAAAAGGCACCCACGGCTGACTTTTTAGGCTTTCTGAGGCACAAGGATGCTGAGACACAGCCAGCCGCAGGGCAGCAGCGCTGCCGTTTATTGGCATTGGAAAGAGCCAGATGTACGCCAAGCCATGAGGACTTTGGTCACTCCTCTGATCTGAAGCCTGCAAGCATCTCCCCAGTCCTCTGTGTGTGCTAGAAAACAGATATAAAACTGGCTTATATAAATACACCAAGAGGAAGAAGCACTATAAATAGCCGAGCTCCGGGAGCGCGGGCTGGGAGCGGTGTGGGCACGGCACGGCACCGGCATCACTGGAGCTGAGACTGTGCCGAGAGCGGCCGTGCCTCTCCCGTGCCAACAACCGCAGCCGCCTCTGAACGTCCCACCAGCCTGCCTGTGATGTGTGTGCAATATTTTCCATCCCAAGCATTAGAAAATAGTTGGTGAAGATGAAGTATCTGCCCCACCTGACACCAGGGGAGTTGTCACTGCCACCTCCGGCTCACAGCTGTCTTTTACAGTTAGAAAACATGACCTGAGCTTTGCAATTTAGAAAACATGGTCCTCCCACCCCTACCAGGAGGAGCAGCTCTGCTGGGCAATACCCTGCAAAGGTATTTCCATCCAGTTCCCTTCCATCATAGCAAAGGTGAAGCTGGATGGAAGGGAGCGGGAACACAGCCAGTTCAGGAGCAACCAGCCACCAGCATGTGTTACAGCAGTAACTAAATAGAATTATCAACTGAAGACACCCCTAAGCTGGGAAAAGACTTAACTGCAGTGCTGATGTAGATTATTCTCAGCAGTGGTTGCAGGTAAACTGAAAATCTCTTTGGCACATTAGGTGTTTCTGCAGTGCCTAGCAAGGGCCGAGCAGGAGGTAGCTGCTCAGGCCACCTTCTTCAAGGAAGAGGAGGGAGACGCTTCAGGAGGGTGTTGGGGAAAAGCCCCTGAGCAACGTGGGCGGCAGCAACGACGCCAGGTTGAGAGCAGCAGAGCTGCCCAGGTGCTCCGCTCAGCACCGACAGCCTGGCATGGCCCCCAGCATCCCCTGGAAACCCCAGCTGTGCTGCAAACCCGACCCACCTCATGGTCCATCAGTGGGGATTGCAAATGTCTGATGAGTAACTTTCTTACGAAGTCATTTGTTCAGCCTGTCCCTTACAAACCTCCTCTGCTGAACAGATCGACGATCGCTGCTGGGGGCAAAGCGAGGAGCAGAGATCAGCTTTAAACCTCAGAGGGATGATCTCTCCAAGCCTGGTTTAGCTCTACACACTTTCCAGCACTTTAAAAGGCAGTTAAATTAGCTTATCTATCTCAGGCCATTCCAAGGTTGAGCGGGGATGCGAACCCCGCAGGTACTGTACACTGTGGTGTTCCTGTTCTTGCAGATTTTGTTGTCTTTCACCTAATATTTAGATGTTGAGTGATTCCTTATTTAAACACACCATCTTATCTGTGTGATACAAATCTGCAGCTGTGACATTTCAGGGTTATTGCCTTTGCAGCATCTGTAATAACAGAAGGATGAAAAAAGTCAACATGCATATGGGACAAGGCAAATATGTGCTGAGTATTTGTGGTTGTGCTACACGGAGAGAAAAGATAATGGGTTGTTTCCCATGTGACGAGTATAGCAGTTGCAGGGGAAGAAAAGGGTGGCTCTGGGTGTTTTTATTGCTCTAGCCTTCCCTGCCCACCTCCTCTCTGGGTCTTGGCAGTGTCTCAGCAGGAAAGCTGGAAAAGAGCCCGTTAAATGCAGGGCACAATATGCCAAACCACCCGGAAACCCAGCAAAGTCTATGTCAAAATGTCCCTTTTGCAGCTCCGCTTGCAAGGTTGCATTTAGGTTTGGTGGTAAGTAACAGGAGAGTAATGGTGAACTGCTCAGCTTTCGTGGTGGTTTTCTCTGAACTTCTTCAAAGAGAAGGCAAATTTTGGCTAAGGTGACTTAAGAGCAAAATTAAATGTACTTTTGAAGGCTGTAAACTTCACCAAGAGGATGGTTTTGGACTGGAACAGGGTGTGCAGCGGCAGGGAAGCTCAGGGGTAGGATGGGTGCATTTGCAGCTACTGGCAGAAACACCTAATGCCCCGGTAGTCAGCAAAACTAAAACAGAGTCTGGACAAGATGCAGAAAAATGTTTCTTCCTTCATTTTGGGAGAAATGGCCTGGATAAATGAATAGATTTTTTTTCTTTCCCTTTCTTTCCTCTCCGTTTTTTTTCAGCACCAATGATGCCGGTTTCTACCAGCTGCTCTGCTTTCCCTTTTGGGTGCAGAAGGAAGAGGCCAACACACCCAACGGGAGAACATGTCACCTTCGGGATAGTTCATCACCAACAAACAACCCCACCCGCACCATAAGCCAGGCCCAGCTCCTCTGGGACTGCGCACAAGCAAAGACAGAGGGATGCAGCACTGGTGCCTGTTGCATTAATTGCAATGGGGACTCTGGTTTTTTCCAAACTCCTGGCACCTGGAGACTGCTAATCTGCGGGGAGTACCTTGGGCCTGGCTAGTTTTATGGACTGCATAGAGTAAGAGCAGATTTATTTCCTGAATGAGATATTAACCTCCGTGTAACTCTCTGCTTTCTAATGGGGGCTGATAGGATGCCATTTACTGGCTTATGAGACTGCTCACTGGCTTTTTTTAATGCTTTCATAAAATCTTTGGCATAGCTAAGGATTCCCATCTCCTTACAATTAAGTGGACAACACCGCCTGCTTGAGCAAACAGAATTAACTTACACTAATGAACGTGTGGCCAAGCGAGCCCAAGGGCAGCACTGCCTGCTAGCCAGAAGGAAACGCGCTTGGACCCTCACAAAAATCACGTTTCAGCTGATTTCCCAGTCTGAAGATAGTGTTTGCTGGCTGCTGAAGAAGAGATGGGATGCTGGCGGCTGGCAGCAGTGAACTCATCATGCATTTACAAACTCATTCTGCATTTTTGGTTTCTACATGTATCAATGAAAGGAATTTGTTGGAAATGAGGGAATGGGGGCACGGGGAAAGGTTTGCTGACTGGGGCTTGCACGAATCTGAAGGGCAGTGCTACTGGGGTAAATAAGCAAGGAATTAGCTCATCGCTGAATGGCAAGAAAGAACCAGGAGTCAGTTCCCAGCAGCAACTGAAACATCTCCCAGACTCAGCCGGCTGTCAACTAAACCCAGCTCGAATGAGCTTTCACAGCTCTCTGAAGGTAAGCACCAGGAGCAGAGGTCTCGCTGGCAAAACATCTCCACTCGCTTTGCTTCGCTTTGTGCCTCTTTGCCTCTCCCAGGAAGGCGCGTGGGGCCGTGGCTGTGTCCCTGCTGTGGGACTCGGCACTTGGTGCAGGGCTGTCCCCTCCGAGGATGCTCCCTTGGGCTGGTACAAGCAGAAACCCTGCCGCAGGCAGCAGTTTCATCTACATTTTGCTCTGAGATTTTTGACTCATCCCAACCTGAAAGTCAGAATGAAACTCATGGCGGGGGGGGGACCTGAAACACCAAAACCCAGGGGAGGCTTGCACCCGTGCCCAGGAGCAGAAGGCAGCAAGGAGGCTGCAGAGGGCTGGCACGGGCTCGTCTCCCAGCACCTCTGGCAGTCAGTCCCCTCTGCTCCCCAGCCTGGCCTCCCGTGGGTGCTGCAGCCCCTTTTAGAATGCTCTTGGACCCGATCCAAGCAAGAGGACTGACAGGCTCGGCTCCTCTGCAGAGGAATTTGTTTTTCATCCTGTGACACCGTCAAATGTAAACCAAAAGGAAAAGCCCAGACTGAAACACTGCTACACCCCCTCCAGCACCAACTCTGTTCCTCTAATGACTGGCCCAAATTCCCCAGCCTGCACGCTGGTTTTGCCCCAGACGAATGCCCCGCACAGCTGAGCCCTGCCGCAGCTCGGTGCAGCTCAGCAGCACGGGGGGATGCCCGGCTCCTGCTCCAGCATGTGCGATTATGACCCCAAATTATCAAGGCAGGGAACACAACATCTCCTCCCTAACCAAGACGAGGAGTCCGCAGTGCTGCCTGTCCCAGCCAGGGCTCAGCCCCTGCCTTTCCATTCCCCAGGGCCACTGACTCCTCTCGGCGTGGTTTTGGCACCTTCACCTGGGGATGGGGAGGGAGGGAGGGGAAGGCATCGCTCCGTGACACCAAGAGCATCACCTTCCCCGCGAAACGCATGAGTCATCTCCGCAACGCGCAGCCGGTGTCAGCCCGAGACACAGGATCCCAGCGCTCTGCCCACACGCTGCTGAAGAGAGCCAGCCAAAATGAGCGTGTTTGGCTTCCCGGCAGTGCCTGGCCCCCTCTTTCCTTCCTCCCCCCGCCACCACTTTCAACAGCCACCAGCTCTGCTCAAAAGGATGCTGCTTTTCAGAAGGCTATTTTTTTTTTTTTTTTTTTTTTTTTGTGTAGTTGATCTGGGCCAGCTGGCTTCAGAAAGAAAACCTGGGACTTATCTCTCCCCTCCCTGAGTTACACACAGCTCTCCAAGCAGTTTGTGTTGGGTCTGATGCAGTGGAGAGGGGATTTGCTCCAAGATAGCTTCCCCTCACTGCTGCGCACATGCTCTGCGCTGGCAGCACTGCCCTGCTGAGTGCCTTCCCACCCCCGGCAGTGGGGTTGGGGATGGGGACGGGATTGGGGACGGGGACAGACACCCCTGAAGCACACCAGGATGCTCAGCATTGCCGCAGCCTGCGGACCGTCAGCTTCCCTGTGTTCAGTGCCTGCAGTGCTCTTTGCTTACTGATGAAAACAGCATGAAGATGTTAACACAATTATTTTATGACTTCTCAAAGTCTAATTTGATGGCAAAGTGGCACTCCAGCCCCGCAGGCTGACGATCGCGCTGCAGAGCATGCCAGAACCATCGCTGCTCCTCCAAATGACACTGGGTTGTCCCCATGCGTCCATCCTGGTGGCTCACCACCCGGCAAGCCGGTGGGTGGGAGCTAGGCTGGATCTGGCAAAATAAATCCATAAATAAATAAAACCCTCAGAAAAAGCAACGCTCAGCCTGCTGCAGGTAGCATTTGCCCCAGCCCACTCCAGCTCACCCAGCCCAGCCGCCCCCAGGACAGACGGGAGCAGAAGCGACCCAGAGGGATGCAGGGCTGTCCACAGAGGATTGCACAGAGGAGCGGCTTTCATGGTAGCAGCACATGGGAATTGCTCTTTTCTGCAGGAATACAAGGCCCCAGCAAGGTCACAGGCAAAGCTCCCTTGGCTGCAGCAGGGCTGGGGCTGAGCATCAGCAACACCGTACCTGTTTAACCATCAGTCCCACTCCCTCTCCAGCACCGTGGCTGTGCCCCGGGAGAGGCAGCATGCCACATCCACACTTTATTTGCTGCCACCTTGAAGACCGGTGGCATGACCCTCGGTCACTGTCATAGCCCAAAGTCCAGGCAACTCCTTGGTCGGTGCCTTTGAGTGACATGAAAATGGGCTCAGGGTCTGTCCTGATGAACACTCCACCAATACACACTCAAGTGTGGGCACTGCCACCTCCAGGCAGATGTCCCAGCGCTGGGAAAAACATTTTTTTGGAAGTGCAGTGCCACTGGGCTCCTTTGAAGCTGCCATGGGGATCAACTGAATTCCTGCAGAGTGTCTTCATTCCCCTGGGATAGCCGAGGAGCAGCTGAAGAAACTGTCCCACCACCCGCCGTGGCATCTGTTGGAGGGGGAGCTCCGCCGCAGCTCCCAGCTTCAGCACTTTTATTAAATACCACGTTAACCACTAGTTCAGCAAACTGCAGGGGAAGCGTGGGGAGACACTGAGATTTGCAGGCTCTTGTTAGGTACAAATGCAGCTTAGCTGCATGGCAGTTACTTACCCATGTGGTTTATGCAGAGAAATTCTGCAAATAAATATAAAGCAGCACTTGCTGTAGAGACTGAGCATAACTCGCCTGATGGGAGAAAGAACACCCCATTTTGGCCACCCGGCAGCTGGGTCCCCCCAGGAGCTGCTGCATCCCCCGGCTCAGAGTCACGCAGCTCGAAAAGCATTTTGAACTCTTTTTCAGATGAAAGCTGTGGCCAGCTCGAGCCAGAGGGAAATGGGTGCTTTCAAAAAGAGGCTGAACTTCTTCTGGAAGTAATTGCAGGCACTCAGCGCATTGGAGCAGCAGGCACAGATGGAGGCTGGGAATAATACAGTAATAGCCCAAGCCTGAGCAGAAGGGGTTTCTATTAAGTGCGATGCTTAAACTGTAAATTTCCCACAATAACCTGCAATACCTCTCTTTGGCTTTCCTAACGCAGATGTGAACCGCAATGTGAAATGCCTTTAAAACACAAACATGGCCTAACACCTGCTATAACGTTTCCTACGCCGCTCTTGCTGAGAGAAAAACCAATAAAACAAAGCCGGATGGCATCAACAACCACCAAAAAGCAAAACTGTGGTGAAGCTGCCGGATTAAAGAGCATCTCCTTATGTGGCTCCCACCTGCTGGCGCAGAAGCTTTTCAGGCATTATGGCTGAGCATCCCACCAGTGCCAGCATCTGCATTTACCTGAAATTAAAAGGGATTTTAGCCTTATAAGAGTAGCTTATAAGCACAACTATATTGAATATCTTACAGGAAAAACTGTATTCATAGAATTTAAGGTTGAAAAATCTAATTCCACATGGGAAGAGAAAGAGGCCTTAGCTCATATCCTTTGCAGTCATGAGACATGGCTTCAGCCATCTCCAAGGCTCAGCCGTGCGGTGCTTGTGGAGCAGTGGGGTCCCTGCACCCCTGTGGCAGTGGCTTATCCTGGACAAGGACCTTCCTCTGAACTCTGCTTCCGAGGGCAGATGGATTCAGAAGGCCACCAAGAAGCTGGGGTATACATTGGTGGTTTGAATAGTGGCTTTTTACAAGTATTTTTGCTTTTCGCTGGCATTCCTGGGTACTGGGAGCCCTTCTGCTGGGTGCTCAGGACCAGTAAGGGTAACGGAGGCCGAGGGTTTCCCCACCTTCCCACTTCGGGCCAGGCAGGACCGCAGGGAGCCCAGCTCCGAGGACAGCCACTGCCTGCACAGCGAATCCCCTGCGTCCTGCACAAATCCGCATTTTATGCTACAACGGATGAAGAGCCACTGTTTTTGCAGCCATCTGACATGACAATTATTCCTTGAGAATCTCCTGGAGTGGGGAAGGGAAAAAGCCACCCAAATCCAGGCAGAAGACCACAGAAGCCCAGTCTCTGGCACAGCCTCCACCACCCAGGCAGGACCCCTCTCCCTGACCCCCTTTTCTCCCCAGGATGCCAGCACCCACCCGCATCTCGCACGCTGGTGGTTTCTAACCAAAGGCCACTGCAAACAAGACCGAGATCACCAGTTCATTTTATGTTAGACACTAAACAGACATAAGATGATCACTTCAACTTAATTATATAATAATTAAGCCCTCATATTCCTGTCATCTGCAACTGTCAACAGCAGTCTGAGCAGAGCTGCTGCTCTTCTGGAAGAGCTGTCACTCGTCACTGCTAGCTTCTGAGAGGTGTCAAAATAGGGGTAATTTTGCCTGCAATGCCAGCTAACGGCTGTAAACAAGCGATCGTGCTTCACTTCAGAGCTCTGCCGCGGAGCAGCTGCTGGGGCCGTGGGGATGGAGAGGTCTCGCTTGCCAGCAGCATGGGATAACACCCCGGGGCACTGCAGGGAGCGAGGCAGCCTCAGTTCCCGGCGCAAGGTCTCCGTGTCCCAGCAATGGCACCGGCATTGCACCCCCATCAAGTGAAATCACCTCCTTGCCTTGTGTGAGCAAGATGGGTAAAACATACATATTTAAGCACATTATCAGGAAAAGTTAAATAAAAATCAGCCCATACTTTTGCCTACAGGATCAGAAAACTAAGGCTGTGGATGGAAATGCGGCTTCATTTACTGTTCACCCGGGAGAAGATACAATTCCCCGAGGTGCAGCTGAGCATGGCATCCACTCCAAGACGTGCAGAGAGCTGGACAGGCTCCCTCTCTGCCGGAGGAGACAGCAAGGAGACCACATCCTCTCTCAGCTCCTCTGCGCACCAGGCCTGATCCTGCTCCCTCACCGCACCTTCTGCGGCTGAACTGAACATGCTGTATCGTCTCCACTATCCCGGGAGAGCCGGCAGCCCCAGGAGGTCCCAGGCTTTCTCCTTCCCCTTTGGCTGCCTCCCCTCCTGGCCAAGTCACAGACCTCCCCATGCACCCATGCACTACTGTAACTACCATTTTGTTATTATTTTTCACAAGCATCACGTACAGCTTGCAAGGTTTCCTTTAGGATTGCTTTGCTGCCTGGCAAAACTCCTGCCACCTTTGTGGTTTCCGAGTGAACCGCTACCATTGCTCCAGCAACATCCCATCAGCTAATAGGCAAGTGGAAAAGAATATCTCATTCAATTAAAGCAATGATTAATTTTTGCAGGAGAAGTATAATGACTTATATGGAGGGTTTCCCTCACCCTTGGCCGGTGCTGCTCCCGCACAGCAGCGTGTATCCACTACCAGAGCTTTTCTTTCTCACCGAGGCCCAGCCATGCTTTAACAAATTCCTGATTAATCACCCTGGGAGACAGCTGTGACTCATTGCCTCCTCCAAACAAGTGCCTTCCTCACCCTGCCTTGTAAGGAGCCCGCTGACCTCTCTGGCTGTTCCTTGTCAACATGGTCTGATTTGTTTGGGTGAGCCTGGCGCGGCACACAGGAAAATAAAAGGCGAACCAGAGAGAGAGAGTCATGGTGGCGTGCTCGGCACGGGGTACCGCACTCCCTGGGATGTGCCGAGTGGTGCTAGGGGGCATCTGCAAGCAGGGGAGGCAACCCAAAACTGCAGTGAGTAGAGACAGCTTGACGCTGACCTTCATCCTTTATCTGCTCCATCCTCAGAAGGGGGTTGGGGATGGGGAGGCTGGAGGAGGGCTGGGCTCACAGCACTGCAGAGCCCAGGGCAGTCGTGGTGTGGTGCTGCTGGAGGTGGAGGCACTGGGACAGAGATCCCAAGTGCTGGAGACCCTGAGCACTCCTTACAGCTGGGGTTATCATCACCACGGGGCTACGTCTGCGCAGAGCGGGTCGTACTCCACATGCTGCTGGAGCAGGAGCAGCCAACCCTGCCCGAGCCGTCCCCGTGTCCCCACCGCACTGAGCCTGCTCGCTTGGTGATGCCACCTGAGGCCGACCCAGACAGCAGCCAGGCATCGCCACGGGGGAGAGAAGAGAGATCCCCAAACGCAGGCAGAAACATACAGAAAACGCAAAAGCAAATTTGAGCTTAATCTGCATCACAAACACGACTTTTTGCATCCACGTACTTTTGCGAGGGAAAGCTGTTAAACATGTTATTTTTCCTGGGTAATTTATCAGACAAAATCACTGCTCTTAGCAAAGGTGTGTTGGCCCAAAATACGTGCTCATCTGCCCTTTCTTACCTCCGAGTTTGACTTTCTATTTGTCTTCATAGAGCAATTAAGTGAGCAGCTGCAAAGGATGTTATGCTCCTTGAAAATAATTCATACCTCTCACACCAGCTCCATGCACTAAAGTTCTGGAGATCATTGCACAACTCCCTGAGCTCCTAAAAAACATCAGCGTTGAGGTTAAAGATTTTAAAGCCTGCTGCCACCTATGGATGGAAAGCAGTGAGAGCAGGAAACCTCCCCGGGGGGCACAGGATTAATAAAAAGAAAAATATTATTCTTAGAAAATAAGAAAAATATGGAATAAAAGGCATTGGGAGTAGGGAGGTGCCAGCAGCCCTGGGCAAGACCCAAGCTTTCTCCTTCTTCAGACAAACTCAGGAAGGTGCAGGACACAGAGGGCTGAGGGAGGGTGTTGGGAAATTTGCTACCCATCATGTGAATACATGTCGTACAAGAAAAGAAATAAGCTTTTTTTTTCTTTGGCTTGCTGGATTAATCTGATTAGAGTGTTTTTATTGACAGACTGTAGCTTGCCCTCTCCTTTACCTAATTGTTCTGAGGTAATTAAATCCTTAAAATAATTGAACATATTTGCATTCAGATTGCTAAGGTGATAATTTCCACAATAAAACCCTACAGAATACCTAAAATGGACGTTTGTGGGGCCACAGAGACTACAGAGTGACATATTCCACCCTTGCTGGAGGAAACAGGGTTATCTGTAATAAAGAGGACACATTATTTGTATAGCATCATACCTAGCAGAGCTTCTAGTCCCTGGAAGAGGCTATTTGGTCCATGGCAGGGTAAGGGGAGAGGTCAGGCAGTATTTTCTGCAGGTGTGGGACAGGAGCTTCAGCCACATACAGCCATGCATGGACCGAGACAGCTCCCACCCCGAGAGCATCCCGCCTGCGAGCCGGACAGCGCGGGGAGCCGTGCTGCCCTCCGCTCTGCAGGACCAACCTTTTACCTTAAACTGGACAAATAGAAGAGGATAGGGAGGATGATGCAGATAAATGACTGCAATCCAATGTAACATGAGTTGCTGATATAGGCATCATATTTAATGCTCATACACATCGTACATGTCTTTTTTTTTTTCCTGCTCTGGTTATCTGCATGCACGCTCCAAAAGGGGAATGCTAACTGAAAGCAGGCACAGTCTAATCTGCTGGTCTCGGGCATCTACCACAATCACAATCACTGCATTAATCTTTAGAAAAAGATTTAATACTTTCAACACAGGGTTAAAGATGTCCTATTATTTTATTCCTTTTTGTAATTTCATAGGCTTCAGCTTCTTGAAAAACCTGTTTTTCTTTTATCCTGAGTCATTTCGCATGAAGAAACTATTGTTCTAAACTGTGACTCATCAGTTTGCATCACCACTTTCCAAAGCCCTCAGGGCACCCGGGCTTCGAAGCAAGCAATGGCAGCCAGCCTTTATTTACCAATAAATAGGCACTTCATCACTGCATTGACTCACCACTATTTAAGCCCCATTTTATTCCTACTTCCCAACCGTGAACTGGGAGTGATCATTCTGTTTGCTTTTGTAATCATCTTTTACGAAGAGCGTTCACACGAACCACATCTTACTGACAGTCTGTCTGTTGTTTAAATATAAAAACTCATAGGGAAAGACAAGTATCTAACTGCTAGTGCTGAAATACCTGGAAATATTAAGTTTTCAGAAACGAGCCTGCCATGAGGCAGAAAACACAACTGCTTGTTACTGAGACATACCTCATATAGTAGAATTCATGGAGGAAAGGAGGCCATCATCCAAATTACCCACTTCATTGAAGGTCTTAGACAGATCATCACTGTATCTTTTTGAAATCCAAGTCAAAAGGAGCTCTTTTGGAGCTAGACTCCCCTCCGCCACCCAGAGATACATCACTCCTGCACACCAAATGCAGTGCCAGCAGCAGCATGTGAGGGATGAGCAAATTTTGCATGAGCAAAACTGAGCATTTAAAGGTGCAAAATGAAAGGCATGATCCTGTTTTTCTTGTGCACCTAGATCTCAGTAATTTTCTTCGTGTAATTCTGCTACTAAATAAGTATCAATAAAACAAAAGAAACTAAGGAGTTCGGATGCATTATTTCTTCTAAACCCCACAGTTGTCAAGACCGAACGATACTCAGCACCTTACCCTAAATATATGATGCTGCACTTTCTTGTGGGACATAAATCACAGCTCAAATCTCCTCCAGCCGTAGTGCCAACTGGAGGCAGAAGGAGCGGTGTTTTGCAGGGAGCCTGCTGCAAGCTCGGGCAGCACACTCCAGCAAGCTCTTGCTGCCATGGTTCAGTTGGGTTGAGATTCATCTCAAGGGCAGGAGGATTGCACAAGGCACAGAGCAGCCATAACGGTAACAGTCGTGTCTGAGGCAGAGAAAAGTGCAAGAATGTCACTTGAAAACCAGTAGGAAGAATAAAACGAATGTCCAGACCTACGACTATGATTTCTGTTAAGTACTCCAAAAGTGGGTTGCACACCATGATGAGCTTAACATGGGGCATAAATTCCTGGTTTTCTCTAACAGCAGATAGCCTATTGATGAAATTTTACGTAGTTTAGTTTTTCTTGCCTTCCTACTCTTCTACACCTATCCTTTCTTTGTTTACCTTTAGAAGGCTAATAGCAAAACCACTTGAAAGTCATCTCTAGCCAAAAATTCCACAGCAGTCATCAAGACTTTACTGCTGACAGAGCTGCCCAGCCATGCAATATGGGGCACGACTGTATTTTCATGGGGGAATGAGCCAAATTTGGGGCTTGGGGGTTTTCTTTCGCTCTTGAGCAGCAGTAATATGCCAGCCTGGGCTCCTGATTGAAACCTCGTCGTCAGGCACAGCTTTCCACCAAGGACCTTTCCTGTACTGTAGAAGACTTGTGGGGGGATGCTGCTCCTTCTACTTCACCTAATTTTTTAGCCTTAGCACAAAAAAACCCACATAATTCCCAAAAACCAGGACTGGGAGCAGATTATTCCCTAGGGAGATATAGAAATATAGGCTAAAGGGAGCGGGCACAGGGTTGCAATGCATGCCCTATAGGCTCCATTACACAGGAGAGAGATGAAGGCACATGCTGCTCCAGGAGGTTTGGGGATGTTGTGTGTGAATGGAGGGCCACCATCTGTTTTTGAAAGGATTGCCTGCTCAGGCACTTGCTGCAATGAGGCAGGAGTTCAATTGCCTCTTCTGCGAAATGAGAAAATGGGGAATGAATTAAATCCAGGATCCCACCGGTCTTTTTTTCCCCTCCATGTTTTTGCTCTCCCTCCTTGCATGACTTTTGCACCCAGTCCCCAGGACAGGCTCTGGTTTTCCTCCCACCCACCAGCACCCATCTGTCTGCACAGGCAGGCAGGCTGCTGCTTGTCCCAGCGAGCTCCTGCCCGGTGCAGCCCAGCGCACAGCCCACTCACACCCCTCTGGCAACGGGCTCTGGATTCCAAGCAAGCTGCCTGAACCTCTGTACAGCAGCGAGCTGCACCGAATATGGGTGCTGGACCTGGAGGCACTAGGCTAGGGCAGACTTACAGCCACCCTTGAGTACTGGGGGAGGAATTAAGCACCTACGGTGGGGAACATCACTGACCTTTGCACCTAGGATGCAGGCTCAGCGCTGGAGCTGATGCAGAGCAGAGGTGCCAGGGATGGTCCCAGCGAGTGCAGGTGGGACACATCTCCTGGAGAGGAGCAGCAGCAGGGGAGGGCACAGCCAAGGCAAGCTCCAGCAGAAGACTCAGGGCAGGACCAGCTCCCTCCCCACCGCAGCCTTGTACCATGCAGGTCGCCGTTGGTACCACCTAATGGGCGCAAAAGCAAAGTATACATGACCCATTTCTCCCACATCTTTTTTTCCTTTTTTTTGCAATCTTAAGGCACACCTTTTTTACTTGCAGAAAGGATCCAAGTCTCAGGCACACATCTGTTTTAAGAATTTATTTCAAATTCGGACTGTACAAAAGAAAACATGGGGTTTTTTTGGTGATTTCTTTTCTAGACGCTGCCTTTGTGAGGTGCTCTTATGTCCACAAGGTGCGTAAGATATTGTTACAGAAACTCACAGCACCTTGCCTCTTACCTGGTAACATAATGGGTGGTTTCTTTGCTTTATCGCTTGACCTACTTCCCTTTCAATAAACATCTTCCAGCAGCATGATATTCTGCAATAAGTTCAAATTCACTTTGTACTCCCAGAGAGGTGCAAGTCTAATGATAGTTGACCAGGTCAGACAAGGACTTCGCCAGCACCATCTCCATGGCATGTATTTCATAATTTCATGTTTACGGAGACATAAATAGACTCCATCCCACAGTCACATGCATAAGGATCTGTAACACGTTCTTTGCTGCAGTCAGACTTGCCGCAGCTCTGTGAACTTCAACTAACCAGGGTGACTGTAACTTTTTTGGTTTTCCTCGTTTCTCCCAATATAATAATGGCAAACACCACGCATCAATCTTTTACCGATTATCTCTTGCATTCTGCCTGACAACGGCTCTGAAAACACATGCAGAATTTCTTCTTTGATAGAGGGCCCCCTTACAAATTTCTTCCCCAGGATTTTAAACATCAAACTGCTGAAGAAAAGCTCTCCCCAAAATAGCCTGGGGGGGGGGTCGGGTCATCTTGTTTTTTTAAACTTAGGAGGCAATTCAAATTACAGATTAGGAAACAAAAGGATATTACAGAAGTGGTAATAGCATATAGGAGGACCAGAGGAGAACTAAAAAAAAACCCACTGTAAATCAAAAAGAAGTTCTCTTTACAGACAACTTTTCAGGTACAAATCATAACCTTCTTTTGGGGAAGTTCATCAGAGCTCTTCAGAGCCAGCTGCCACAGAGAGCAGTGAGTAGGAGCAAGCGGATGGGACACAGTTTCTAAAAATCTCTGGAGTAAACATCTCATTTTCTAGGAACACCCAAACTTCTTTACACCAATGCTAAAAGCGTCCCAGATACCAGCAACAAAGCATAAGCTCTAAAAAAAGGCAAACTGTATTATTAGCTCTGTCTCCTTCTGTTCTGCCTAAACGCTGTCTCTCCAGGCAGCACCCAGAACTCCAGCTGCTCTCCCTACTGTAGCTGCACATCTGAATTTCTCCCACAGTATCTCCTGTAATTATTTATTCACCAGTGAAGCAAAAGCTTTTAATTTTCTCTACTGCAAACTCCTTCTGCATTTTTTAGCCATTAAAACCTACTATGAGCACTTCCACTAAATGTCCTCTACAATTTCATGCTAATGCATCTCAGTAACAATATTTTGAGCAGATTTTAAACCTCTTGCATATATATACACACATCTATTTACATATTATATATATTACATATACATACACACACATATCAAGGAATAGAAGAGTTAAGTGGCACGTACAGGAGCCTTCCTTTTACAGTTCCAGTTCATTTGAACCTAAACCAAAATCCTGCTCTAACAAAGCAGGAGAGAAAATGGCATCGGGCACTGGGGCTACACTGAACTCAAAATCCAGCTCCGAGTGCTAACAGACATGAGGTTGCTTAAAATATGGTTTTAAGTTTTGCAGCTCGTGCCTATCTCTGGTCAGAAGTCAAGTGCATTAAACAAGTGACCTCAGCTTTGTCCTTGGGGAACAGTCGACCAAGGATCAGCAGTTTTCAGTAACTTAGCAAAACCCAGCTTAATTGTAGGATACTGGACAGATTTCAAAATAACCTGACAAATGCTGGCATTACCCCAGCACGCACAGACTGACTGAAATACACCTCCTATCACTAGCCAGTTTTTCTCTCCCCCCTTTGCTTTCACAAGCACCAGCATTTCCAAATACCAGCCCTGGGGGTCAGCCCACAAACAAGCTGTGGCAGAGCAGCGTTAGGAGCCCTATTCATAAGCGTTCTCCCTCTCACCTCGCTGACAAGAGGGTATTTTTCAACCCAATTAATTTCTCCCTTTCTCCACTGCACAGGCAGGAACTTAGTGAATTATTTCCTAGAGATGGTTGCATAATCCTCACGGCAGACCCTGCGCTGTGGTCCCCAATGCTGACCCTCTCCCCCAGTCTGCTCATTGCCTGTTTTCCTGCCGCTAGCAAAGCTTTTAGGTTTCAACAAACCTTTAACAAAGATTTTTAACAAACTCCAACTTAAAACAAATTACAACCTTCCTCTCAAGAGCCACATTCTCACTGAAAAGCAGCTTCCTTTGCTCAGAAACCCCGTGCGCTACAAAACCCGAACCACTTCAGATCCTCTCGACAGGGTAAGATGAGGTTCCCCTCCTTAGCTCAGCTTCCCCAGCTGCACAACTACAAGCACCATTCCCATCCCTTCCCACACCAGCAGCTTGTCACAGTACACCCCTTGTCAACAAAGCCGCTGTATCTACTCCGGGGTTTGGGTACTCGAGTATCATTAAGTCGCTAAGATCAGGTCTCCCAACAGCTCATCTGCACCCCAAGCTACTGCCAAGGGTTGGCTCCAGCTAGTGCCGCTCCTGGGAGTTAATCAAACCACGCTGACAGTAAAGTACCACCTTTGCTGGGGGAAAATCTAACCAAACAATACAAATTCTTATTTACCTGTGCCAAAAGCAGGCATTTGGACCCAAATAGCAAAAATACGCCTTTAAATTTTCTCCTTTTCCAAGGATAGTGTTTATTTACATCGCACATTTAGGAAAGAGAATCGGACATTACAGCTAGATCCAAGCTTTGCACCCACCCTACACATTGCAAGTTTTTGTGCTGTTCTTTTATCTACTAAATATTGTCATAGTTGGGTGCAACACAGTTGACAGTGGATGGCCCACGCTTAGAGCAGCTTTTTCTTTTCTTTTTTTTTTTTTTTTGCTATGAACACAGGCGTACAAGAGGAGGTGACCCAAAGTGCCACTGATTTACACCTGGTCTGTGCAGCATCTTCAGTAACCTGCATGTGATGAAGGCTTCTGTCTTCTCTTTAAGATGCTGACAAACAGTGCCCGGGTTAAGGGAGGCGTTGCTTCATTCGACATTGCCGGTGGTTGCTGTGTTGCTCTTCTTATTCAGGCAGTGATGAAGTACGACCTAATCCCTCCGGACCTCACTTTCTTCAGAGGTTAAGCAAGATAACAAAAGCCCTCTGCCTCACAAGGATGTTGAGGCAGCATTAGCCAGTAGAAAGCTTCGAGATCCTGGAATGAAAGGCATCAAAGGTTCTAAAATATTACTATAAATTTCTTACTGTGATGAGACACGTGCCCTAAGAAATGGGGTCATAAGAAAAATAAGAGATTTTTTTTTTAATCATTATTTTACCATAACTGCTCACCACCAAACAACTTTCTAATTCTAGTTCAAAAAGCAGTCAAGTAAGAAATAATTTGAAAAATGTAAACTAAGCAGAACACATACTTTGGTTGGGAAAATAGTTCTCTCTCACAGTAGGTTAATACACTTTCCCCCAGGGCTGTGTCGAACAGGGTTGAGTGGACTCAGTTTGATAAGCACCTAAACTCAGTGGCAATCCCCACTCAACACAGTCCCACCAACAGTGCAAATCCTAGGGGGCAGCTGCATTCTAAGACAGTACCATTTGCCTGTAAGATCAGATCTTTCCATCTCATTTTAAAATTGTAACAAAGGAAATGTCATTTCTTCCACGCTCAAAGAGTTTTCCGAGTAGAGGACTTGCTTCCATGCACACATGCACAGAAACCCTAGCGAAGAAGAGACTGATTACTATTATACCCAGCTGAACAAACCCAAACTCACTACTACATCACATACTAAATTAGCACACTTTTTTCCTGGGTTTGATAATTTGACAAGAACGACCTGTTTAAATCCCCCTTTCTTCAAATTCCTAGTCAGAATTTTATTTTCTATTCCCGATACTTAAATTTCAAGCATGGGATGGGATAACATAACAACAAACACCACATTAAGAACATGTTTAAGAACAATTTCATCTTTAGCTTTTCTTCTGCAGTTTATTATATAAATTATGCTTTTAAACATTTAGAGCACTCACATTTCAAAACAGAAAACGTTTAGTTCCACACTGAGATACTAGTGCAAAGAGTGGTTTATCTAAGTGCAAATAAGTTCCATGCCCCCACCGACAGCCAGTGGATTAGGCTGTTTTTAATGTAACTCCTAAGCCTGTAACTAACAATGACGTTACCTACACTAAATCTGAGCGTGTTGTAGTCAACAGAAATATTGGACTTTGGTAACAACCAAATACTCTGACAGTACAAACAAGAGAAGAACAATTTGAGTTCAAGCAGACCTGGGAATTCACTGGGACTGGAGACCACCATCATTTTTCTGACCTGACTTCAGATATAAATAAGTGGATGCCAAATGTTCTATTTTTCCAATTATTAAAATACAATAAAGCTCACATGCATGCAGGTATTGTATTCCAGTGAATGCCATAGGTCATCTTTGGCACATCATAGACAGTACCTGAACACTGAATACAGAAATATTAATGAAATAACCTTGATATGGCAAGAGGATAAATGAGAAAGCTCAAAGATCCTTCCCATCTCCAATCCAATAATTGTTGCTGAAAAATTTATTAAACCAAGACTGAAGTACAGCAATGCCTCTCAGTTACACAATACATACTAAAACCCCAAGTTTAATTAAATCCAGCAAAATAAAACTTATTCAACCCATAGATGTTAGCATATGGGCCACTTTGTCAGAAGTGGTTATTAGTATCTTAGAAATCAACATTCATTTCTCTTAAATAACTGCTGTGATGTAAAAACAGAATGAGACACTTCATAAATAACATCTTTATTAATGAGTTTTCTTTTTCACATTCTTTAAAGTGATGTTTAATTGAAATCTGCATAGTCAAGAGTGCAAAAAAAGAAATCGTAGAAGTCAGACCCAGATGTGAATGTGGCTTTCTTTAAGTTAAGTAAGACTGGTCACAATCACAGGAGTAAGCAACCTCCAGAAATAAATGACTAGGGAGATGAAGAAGGGGTGGGGATGAAAACCACCAGAAAAATATACCATCAGTATATTTGTCTATTAATGAAGTCTTCACACAAAGACACACAACACCCATTCACATTCATGTGCACAACAGAATGTAAACTACAGAAGAAAGACACTTCCTCTACTGAATGAAATGAAACAGAGCAAGATTATTTGTGTATTTAACTGAGTGTTGATCAGCTATTCCCACAACAGGAACCATTACAATACCCAGGTGGATAAAACACAAGGTCCAAATTTCTTCATGCCCCCATTACAACCACATTTAAACTAGCATCCTACAGCAGGAAACATGAAATCTGAGTGTTTCCATAATACTAAGAATTACCCTTAACACACTTTTAAAGCAGTATCACTTCCCTCCTTTCTAGTTCTTAATACTATCATCCCTTTCCTTACTGCTAATGTTATTCACAGTTGGTTGGAAGAGCAGGTGAAGAGGACCTCTCGGTGCCCACGTCATGGCTCAGCCTGTGGAAGTGGCCTGCAGCAGAACACCTCCAGCTCCAGCTTCATTTCCATAAGCACAGGCACCACAGTCGCAAGTCTCCCACATCAACACCACAGTGTGACGGCAAGTAGTATTTTTAATATTTACACCGTCTGATTTAGCTGTTGTTCTCTGCATTATAACCATCGCCAGAAAAGTCTAGAGGAAAAAAGAAAAGCAGGCATGCCCCCTACATAACAGCTGTAGGTAGTAAAGACTCACATGTCCACACACCGGTGAGAGGCCATTTCTTACCTCCGGTTTTGATTTACGCAACAGAGACACTCCTCTACAGCTGAGCACTAGTTTAAATGCAGAATTCTCTTATATTGGTCATTTGGAAAAGTTATCCAATACCGCCACTCTGAACTTCACCATGCACAAACTAGGCTTAACACTTCGCATATAATTGTGCGGTAATAAACTTCAGCTACAATTTACATTAGCTAGGTTCTGAATTGTCTTATTCAGATGCACAGTCTAGGACTGTGGGGAACTGATCATCAATACTCAATCATACAAGTTCAGATCTGGGCAAGGAATAAGTCTCATTTATTTGCTATGACCCTATAGGCTTTAAATCTGAGATTCAAGCCCAGCAGGTCAAGAGAGAAAGTTACTTCTGAAATCAAACCAGTCAAATACATTTGCTGCCATGGATATTGGAAACATAAGGCCTAAAGTATTTTGGAGAAGACCTACAGTGGTGAGTAAAAGGGATTCAGCAAAAACACTTGCAGCAGTTCGTACTCTAACAAGGGGGAAAAAACTCACCACAGCAAAATGGTGACTCCAGGGCTGAAACCCTCCCTGCGTTCGACAGATTAGAGTAAAACACGCCCAGCACACGGAAACACCAACCACAGCTCCATGGCAGTGTCAGCCAGCATCGACAAGACACTGACAGACACACGTGCTTCAACACCCCTTCTTCAAAAATAACCTGCTTTCTCCTCGGGGAACTAATGCACCCAAAGACAGAAAAACAGAAGTCTGGAAACAACGCCTGCAGATAACCAAATTTTACCCCACAAATAAGCCACCTGGGCAGCCAGCAGCTGCCACACTGGCTAGGTTTCAGGGCAAAACCCACAGAAAACAATCCATCTTGTCCCAGTTCAAAACACCAAGAATAAAATTGGCTAATTGGGTGTGGGCTGATAAATTTTCAGAAGCAGCAATGGCAACTTTTTTTTTTTTCCTGGCAATTTCACAGGCATATCTTCTGGCAGACCTCAAATCTAATTAAATTAGGAATAGAATATTTAGTGCGATGGTATTCTTGATTTCTTCAGAAAAAAACCCTGTATTTGTGTCGATTCAGGTGTTGAATTCAAGAGACCAGTAGAGCAAGACCACTTCTGTTCAAGATTTACATTGGCATCGCTGATTTACATTATTTGTACTTTTTAAAGGTGGTGGTTATAAGGGCACTGGACTAAATTTTTCTTTTACTAACACAAAATCCTAAAATAAATGCAATTTGGTAGTCTGAAAAAAACACCTTACTCTAACATACAATGAAACTACTTTGTGGCCTTCTGTGTTTCAGGAAAATATCCCACATATTCAGATCATCAGGCAGCCTCACTAGTTAAGACACATTAAAATGAAACGTCTTCCATTAAAGTTGCCAAAAACTGGATTTAAATTTATTGCATGACGTTGCATAAGAAAGTATTATTGAAAACCGTAAGGCATCATGCAATTCATCAGCTAATTATTTATTATTCCTTGAAAGATGGTTATATACTCTAAAGTTATAAAACCAGTTTCAAAAAAGTACATAAAAAAATTTAACATAAGCATTAAATATTTTTCACATGTTCGTAGTTTTTAGCTGTTAAAAAGTGCATTCAAACATACTGTACTGGAAAGTTGCTCTGACCAAAAATGGTGCCGGAGACTTGTTAAATTAAAAGCTGCAGAAGAATGTCGCATGGAATTAGAAAGCTCACAGGTTGTGGTACTTAAACTTACAAACTTGCTTGAAATAATTTTTCAATCCTCACACAATTTACCATACGTGATATAATTCGCTAAAAATGTATATTTTTATAACTAAACAGTCAAATGAATTCAAGTTACGTACACTGAGTGATCAAATAAGGAGCAGACTTAATATTCAGACACGGGACAGAATGTACTGATGCAATTTTGGCATTAATCAATGTACTGTGCCATCCAACGGAAGCCTTCTCCATAGCCTTGTCTCTTTAGCACGCTGCACATAAACACTTCTAGAGGCCTTGCGTTCAATTCTTTCAATGGTATACTGCCCTGCAGAGAGACAGAAGTGTTCCAAGTTACGGTATCGTTGTAACAAAACAGCTACTTTACATGGACATTTGTTTCTACGGCATGCCATTATTTAACTTGTGTTGGATACCGGAATTTTAGAAAATAAACTCATCTGAAACTTGTGCACGTTACTAAGATCAGGGTCGCTTAAGAAATACACTGAGCATGTTTTCATGTGCATCCACATTTGGAGAGAACGGCGTACACGAAACCAGAGCACAACAGCAAGTGCGTGCACAGAGAATTTGAGAGCTTATACTTAGTTTTCAGTCACAGCTCCCTGCTCTAATAGCTTTCCCACCAGATTAAAAAGAACATTTGCAACAATTTGCAGACCTGACCATAGCAAGAGTGCAAGTTGCTTGCTTGCCAAGATCAGCCCAAGCGTGATAAAGCTGTTGCTCAACTGGAGATTCACAACAGTATTCATACTTCATAGACTATGTGCAGCATTGTAAAAACTAGGGCAAGATAGAAAAACCCAATAAAAGTCAGTAGTAACTGTTTATAGCCCATTACACCTATTCTAAAACTAACCTGTGCAATTCTCTTTCATGTGGAAAACAAGAAGGTAAAGACTTGTTCCCGCTCAACTTAAACTCCGACTGGCACTGCACTTTAAGGGAAGCATCTAAGAGTAAATACTCTTAAGAGGAGAAGAGGAATTACAAGCCTAGATGCCCTCCTCAGCAGAGCCACACTGCTGGTCATCTAACAGGAGCTGGGACCAAAGCCACCCTGGAACGGCTTTGTCAGCTGCAGAGAGGTGTCTTTCCAAGGGCAAAGGACAATGGAGCAACTTGTTTCTAGTACCCTGTATCCAAATGTCTCCTACAAGTCGTACACTGCATTTACTTTAAATTACGAAGAGCTGAAGTATCACAAAGATCAGTAACATAAATCTGCCTTGTTGCTACCAATGCCAGTAGAAACTTTTTTCCCCTCACAACCTACAAACTCAAGACTTCTACAACGGTGTAAATCTATTTCTAAGCTTTAATTAACAAATTGTACTAAATCTGCACTTTGATTGAGGAAAGTCACTTACTGAAAGACTTTATCCAGTTTTCTCTTACAGTTCTCACTAGACCTATAATCTCTGAAAACTTGCTCATCCTTTAAAGTACTGCATAGGAAACTTGAAGTACTAAAAAACATCCTAAGTACAATTCAGTTTTCTCTGAAAAAATGTGGCATTAAATGTGATGTTAAAAAGTTGTATAGAGGTGCATCTAACAGACACACAAAAAGAGACTCCACAATTAATTCATTCCATATACAGTTACTAGGTACCAAGTACTTCATAAATTAAAACCCATTTATTTTGTGCACCTGGAGTGAACTGGAGCCAACAAACAAGGCAAACTCCCTAACAAAAAAACAAAGCCACAATAAAAAAAAGGAGCAAAGGAGCATTACCTTTCCTGTTGTCTGGCCATACAGACCAAACATCTCTCGTAACCTCTCTTCACTAATGGCTTCAGGTCTGTCAATCTTGTTACCAAGAATTAGGATAGGCACATTAGCAATAGTTTCATCTGTCATTAGTGACTACAAAGGAAAGGAGAAAGGAGGAGAGATTAATTTACAATATAGAAGGTCAAATCACTACTACTCATGTCCAGCTGGCAGCAGAGCTCTGTCGGATACTGGGAATTTGAGTTTGTTTATTTAGAAGTTGAAGTTAAACTTTCAAAAACTTATTTAAACTTACATCAAGTTCTTCTTTTGATTCAAGCAATCTTTCATGATCTGCACAGTCCACCAAGAACACAATGCCATTAATTGCAGGCAGATAGTTTTTCCACACTCTGCGAGCTACAGGGAAGATGTGAATAAAAAAACCACAAAAGGAAGTTATCCCAAAATTCAGAGCAATGCACATCAGTAATTAAGAAGCAACATTGTTTTTAGCTTATGTTGCCCGTCTTCAGGATGCAATTTCATATTTTACAAAACTTGAAATAATGCAGCAAAAGTATCACTCCCTTCACTGTTATCACCACTCTATCTATCCCACATGCATGTTGAGGTACTGAAACTTTTTGTGTTTCCCCAAGAATTATGTCAAAGGTAAGTTTGAAGCATAAAGTTTAAAGGCAGATGTAAGTGATTCAAAGTACAGAATCCTCTTCGAAATACAGATATCCATCAAAAAATCTATGCTCTACTGCAGCTCTTGCCAAATCATATTTGGGATTTGTGATAAATGGTGGAGACAGACAACAGAGCACTGAATGTGGGGTTTGGTTTTTTTTTGTGTTTTTTATACTGTCACACAGAGTGTGGGAAGTCGATCTCTGCAGCATGGTCTTATTTCTGATCCAAAACAATCAGACTGTAGACGACTAACTCAATTCAGTGAAGTGAGTCAACGTATTCTCCCACCTTGAGCATGTCCACCCAGATCGAAGGTAGTGAAAGTCATGCCAGCAATTGTCAGCTCTTCTGAAGCTAGAAATTATGAAATTAGAACAGAATTACATTCTCTGTGAAGATTATGCAGTGTATTAGAACAGTCTAACATTTTAGCATGTAGATTTTACTTTGCCTTGGGTCTTTTCAGTATTTTGTTATTCAAGAAACAAATCAGAGCAATACCTTCTCTCTCAAAATCAATGACATATTTGTTTAATATGGTTAATAGCATTTTGTTGTTAAAATACCTGTGAAATATCTACAATGCTAAGAATAGCAGAGAATATTTGTACATTATTTACCCCTACACATTACACAACAGTTGGCTCTGTCATCTGGTTTGCCACAAAGATGGCATTTCATGTACAATACTGTTCAAGGTTTCTCTTCCTCACATCCTTTCCCCATTTCTCACCTCCTTACTGGACTTCACCAGTCCACATTTTTAAGCTTGTGTTGAACTTGTTATCCTGCAAGGCTACCAGGATAACATAAAGCAACCTCTGAGCCAAAAAAAAAATCAAGACAGTGTACAGAAATGCTAATTTTCCAGCTGTGCAGAGGAGCTGCTCCCAAACACTGCAAGCCCCAATTTCCCACAGCTTCTGTAATCTAGACTCTCGCTCCATCATTCTGCTTGTTACTCACTCCTTAAGTATACCACATTGAACTATCCTATACACATTTTTCTGAATATTACTTGAACTATCTGCAGATTATAATCCCAGAAATGCCTTTGTTTCTCCCTAGTTACACCACTGGTCTTATGATATATAATCAGATCCTGCTTTACCTACCACATTTTAAATACTTCCTAGCTATGAAGTCAGCAATATTAACTTACTGGGATGTAATGTGGGGACATGTTGTCCCAGTCTGTCATCTTTGAGCATGTGCAGCAGCGTAGTTTTTCCAGCATTGTCCAGTCCAAGAAACACTAGTTTTCCTGATTTCTTGTACAGTCCTAGAACAAAGAAGGACCTACTGATAAATCAGTTAAATTGGTAGGAGTTAGTTTCTAGCACTAGAGATTATTTTGCTCCCAGGAGTAGAGACAAAAAAGTCATTGTACAAAATACAGACCAGCCAAGCTCCGCCACGCTTTATCAATGCCCTTCACCCGTGTTCTACTTGTACAAGCTACGTTCACGCTTGCTCATGTGCCTGCTGCACCATGCGTGCCACGTGCAGCTTACGGGACACTTAGTGGGGGAGAGGAACACAATTGATGTCAACGTGTCACTCACGTAAATACATTTAGGTTATCTTAGGAAAACCACAACAAAACAGGACTAAGTTTTGCCACTGTAGCTTTACTCTGCCCCAGCAAAAGGACAGTTTTGCTCACAGGCGATGGAGAGGGGGGCATGCCAGTACAGTGCTCACAGCGGGCTCAAAAATACAGACCATGCTGAACCCGAACAGAGGGTGTTTTGTTCAGCTACCTCCAATTCTGACAAAAAACTTGTTCAAGGCAAAAAGAAAGTTCAGACCTCAATGGGTATATTACAGAGAAATTATTTTCAATGTCAACAGTCATAATTAGTATATGTATGAATTCTTTTATGTTGGTTCATATATCATTTTGACAAAAGTAACATTCACCCATATCCCCAGCTAAATTGTATGGATAGATCCTGAATGGCATCGTCAGGGCAATTCTGACACGCTTGCTGTCATGCAATAATGCTTTCATAAGAGGAATAAGAAATTTTATTTTCACCAATTGTCATCTTCATAAAAATGCCTTTCCCCCTTTTTTTCCCCCTACTTGAGACCCCAGTAAATGCAGCAGTTGCTGTGAAGGAGAGGAAGGATGTGTAGAACATGAACACTCTATTTTCTTAAGTTTGAGGTTATCAGGGAGTGATTCTCAAACTTGCCGACGCTACATCCTATGCCAGGATTATTTTTCACTGCTTCACACTGTTTGACATTCAAAGCAAAACGTTTTTAAGACAAATTTCATTAAAAAAAAAAATCACGTTCTGGGCTGAAAAGCTACTGAAGTGAAAGTCTCTTAGCTTTGACTTTTTTAAGGAGAAAAATCTTCCCTTACTCCCTCTTCAAAGAGCTGTGGCTGGATACTACACACCGCACATCTCCTTCGGAGCCACTACTGACCCCACAGCCTGCACGAGTGCTGAAGAGGGCAGAGCACTTACAACTGAGGGTGGGGAAAAAATATATGTATGTACATACTGAAATTACATTTCTTTAAAAGCAGAACTGGGCCACGTTCCTAACAGAAATCTCTCTTCTTTTTGCAAAAAAGAACTGCAAAATACAGCCAAATGTTGTAACGTTGGAGTTTAAGTCACCAGGATCTTTTACTATGTAATGTCTAGTATTGTGGTACTTCACAATATGCTGAAGAACAGTTTATTTTACCAGCACCACGGTGATACAGAAACATTTTGTGAAGTACACAGATTTTACTGTTAAAGCTCAATCATCCCATCACTCCTGTCCCTACACTTACCCTCACCTTCTCGCGCAAGCACAGCCAACCCTCCCAATCTGCAAACTACGCACCAGCATCCCGCGCTGCGCCTCGGGGCCACGGGCAAGCGGCTGGTAGCTGTCCAAAGGGCGCATCGGCAGCTGCCCTGGGTCTCTCTACATGAGGAGGCTAGCAGGCAGCAGAGTGAGCCAGTAACATCAGTTTCTGGAGCCCTCATTTTTGCTCATCTGATGTGTTATCCTCATCGGTGTTTTATTTGGTGGGATTTTAAGGGACGCTCTTGCACAGGTGGATACTTGGACAGCCCCGTTGATGCCATGGCATTACAGGGACATAGGTGCCTCTGCCTGGCCGACCTTTACACCGCTGGTGTTTGCTCACCTCTCCCCCTGCCTTTAAGCTAATCTCTGGGATTACATTCCAGCATGGCAAGTTTTGTAACTTGCGGGAATGAATATTCTTTCATGTTCCTCTGCTTATTTCATTAGTGAACTTTATTACTACGGGTACTGAGGAGTGTCTTCACAGTTCTTTCAAATACAACAGCTTTTACTTCCCAAACTCACCTTCTCAAATGCCCAAATATATATTAACTATTAAACTACAGAGTGGAGGAAAAAGTATTAATGTTTACAAAGAAAGGAGTGGACAAACTTTTTCAATATATTAATTTATGTCACAGGAGAAGCTCCTGTTCACACTTATCTTGAGTTAAAACTAACCCCTACTAAACCATAGTAAAACAGTAATAGTTTTGCCACTCTCAGCCTGGACTTCCAGGAGCCTTTGCTCCCAAATCAGGTGCCGCTGCTTTCTCTGAAACATTTCACACTTCCCAAGTGTTTTTCATAGAAACGCAAGACAAACAAGCAGCAATACCTTGGCTATTAGTTACACTAAGACCAGAGTTTATATAAATATATACATACACACACACATATATATAAAAATAAAAGAGATTATTTGTGCATTCTAGAAGTATGTGTGTGCAAAGATGTACTTCATACAGTGATCTTATCAGCCTGCTGACAGGACAGCACAGGGAACTGAAGGCAGTTTCCCAAACATTATAGTCAGCCTTCTTCAACTGTACATGAGAATGAAAAGAGAAAGTGTTTCTTTTAGAGTAAGAGGGACATACTGAACGTAATTCTCCTTCCTACTTCAAGCTCCAATATCTTTCACCAGAATTAGACTTTGCATGCACAGGAATGGGAAAGCGAGCTAGTGTGCAGTAATCACTGCTTGGCTAAGAAGAGATAAGAAAGATTAGTCAACTTAGTTAAAATTTCACTGGCTTATATTCTGATAGCAGGCCAAGGGTCTAACATTCAGCGAAAAAGTTTAAACTTTCAACTGATAAAAGGCAGGTGGCACAGCTTGCCATGATTCCTTAATCTCAGATGCTTTTTATCCACACCAATAAAATCCTTCAGACTTTTAAGTTGTGCCTTTTACCTACACGATCTGCAATTTCTGTTCCTTTTTTTAGTATCCTAACATTCCTTTTCCTCCTGGTTGGGTCCCATCCCCCCTGCTTTTTTCCCCCCTCCTGTTTTGCATAAGCTAATATTTCACCTTGGATTGCTCTGGATTGCAGACTCTTTTGGCCAGGGAATACTTTCCTGAGGCTGTTCAGCAGATGCCAGTGGAGTTTCACACTGATTTCAGTGACACCAGTCACAGAATAACGCGCTGCTGAACATGAGCAAGAGCTTCAATAGCCAGCACTAATTTTTTGGTAGACAATCCCTCATATTTGGATTCTCAAGTGATATCCTCATGCACAAGAGAACTGAACTAAAATAACTGAGTTCAGTTCTTTATAGCAGAGAAAAATCAGGAGAAACTCCACAGAAGTCAACTGAATTAGACCGGCTTAAATGTATGATTAGAAAAAAATCAAACCCATTATGTTCATGAAAGAAAATGTAATTTTCTCAAGAGGTTAAAGGATTAATGTAAGATTGAGTGGAGAGCATGCTCTGGAAATACTCACTCTTGATAAGTGAAAATTTTGTTTGAGTGTTACTGAATATATACCAAAACAAATATTATTATTTAACCAGTGGCTATATTTGAAGATAACAGAGGTGTACAGACATTTTATACAAGAATAGCAGAAAGGAAAAATCCCAAACAATAAAAACTTACCTAAAAACTGTAATACGCTACTGAAACCACTGTAAATCCAATCAAATATGAAGGACATATCTGAATCTTAGTCTGAAATAAACAGAAAATATAATGTATTTAAGATCTGTCAGAACAGCACATTAAACATTGTAAGATATTTATAGGTATCAAAAGTACTTCAAAATCCTGGGTGAAAAATAAAAAACAATTTAGTTTTGGTAAACTGTATCAGGGACCAATTAAGTGGCCCCACAACACGTTAAAAAATTAGTGTTGAAATGGAAAACAGAATCCAGACCTTGGGGTTCAGCAAAGACCTTTTCCTGCCCTTGGAAAACGCTACGTGGACAGAAGTCTTTGCAAGAAGTAAAAATAATTTTATCTTAAGTACGGTTTGGTGGAGGTGTGTGATGTTCCACTGAAGATTTCAAATGGGGTCTTCACATAAATTTTTCAACTGGGAAGAAATGGCACTTCTGAGAGCGCAATAGATGGATGTCAGTGCAGAGTCAGTGCTCCAGCCGCCCTTGGGAGCTGCTGGGGTTTTGAAGCAGAGGCGATAAGAGGTGAAGAAGTTCTGTGAAGTTGTGAAGTTGAATCCAGAGAAGTCTGATACCAAATAAATCCCTATTGTCTGCACAGAACCTGTCTGTTTGGCCTGTAATGGGAAACAACTACTTAGCACAAAGCACTGGAATTGCCATTCAAGGACTGTGACCTCCTGTACTGTCCTGCACAGGCTGCCACGATTTAATCCTTACATGCAAAACTTATGTTAAAAAAAAAAGGACTGCAGAACACCATGTTTCCCACCAAATTCCTTCAGTTTCAGTTCAAGAACAGAAGGTCGAGCTGAGAGCAGCCAGGATGACTACAACCAATACTCTAGTTGTGCCGTACAACCGTCAGCCAACTTCACCCAGCCATCACAGGTGGGACACCCTTTGCTACCAGGATGAAGCTCTGCTACTCTGCAAATACCCCTTCTTTGTGGTACAGTTAAAAAAAATATAAGGCTGCTATGCTCATCCCTGGGAAGCAAATGGTCAAGATGGATAGTATAGACTGACAAATTCAGTTGTTCCTGCCCCAGAAAAGAAACCCCTCTGCCACCAAAGGCAGGGCTGCTTCCAAACAACCGGCTGCAGCAGAGGTGTCGGGGCAGCTTTGGCACACCTTGAGTGCCCAGGAAGACGGGAGGAACCACTGCTACTGCCAAAGCAACGCTTTGGGGTGCAAGAATAAAGCCATCGCTACGTTCACTGCACAGCCATGAGCAATTCATTTCTTTGCTTTCATCTTCATTTTCTCATTATTTAAGGTGAGGATAACCACACTGAAAGCACCAGTTTGACACAGTGAATTAGTATCTAGCATGAAAACCTCTTCAAAGATGGAAGGGCAACATCCTTTGGGGCATTTAGCCAGCTAAATCCTACCGGAGCGCGTAAGCCCTGCTAACGTCAGGGGACGCTGGAGTCTGACTACCCTTGAGAAACTGGACTGCACTGCTCAGTGCAGCTGGCAGAGGCATCCACGCCGCTGCAGGCTGTCTCGCCGTGCTCGTTTCAACTGCAGCAGCAGTACCTTGGGGGGTCACAAGGTGACTTTAGGGCAGCTCTGACCCTGGAGCACAAGACACAGTACTCAAAACACAGGTCACAACCAGATCAAAATCCAGGCATCTGTCATAGCAATTTCACTCACAGCAACAAACAGAGTTTCTCCACTATGCAACAGCAGGTGTATCACAGAAAGATAACACGGAAAGAGGAGGAAAGAATATTCTAATTACGTTTGCTTGCACTGGAACAAAATCTTTTCAGCCCATATTTGCCTCTCTGCTCGAGGACAACAAAGCACTAAGAGTCCTTGGTTTCTCTATGACTAACCCTGAAACCTTTACACACATCCTTCGTTACTCTGAACAACTGATTGGCTGCAACAGGCACAAGTTTTAGGAATACAAATCAAATATGCTTGTCAATGCATAAACACCCAGTTACACAACGTCATGATTGAAACTGTCCCTTGCATGGCTAAAAAGCAAAGGTCAAGAATAAGCAAACACGACAGAACATACACGTCAGCAGATTTATTTATTGCTTGAGCAAAATACCAATCGAGAAAAGCCTCTATGGGGCTTAGAAAAACGATCGACTCAAATAACCTGCAAATCAGGGCAAACACCGTGATGTAAGAGAAGCGCTCAGTTTACTGAGGTGAGAATAACTTCAGTGTCTAGCTGTATCAACCTTTTCCATCTATTAAATTATGGATAAAACAAAAAAAAATCTTTATGCATTACAGAAGAGACTTTAAGGGGCAAGATTCCAATGATTAAAGTGAGAACAGGATGAGTCTGCAAACACAGCTGAAGTGGCATTAATATAGGTTAAATTTCCATCACCACAAGTAAAGTGGTGTTAGAAACAGCTATCCAAATACACCCAGAACATCCTCCGTATCAGCTGGCAGCGCTTAAAGGAAAATACTTTTAAAACTGGGAAAAAATAGACAGCTAATAGTAAAGGCACAGTGGTAATATTTGAAAAGAGAGATTAAATCTACTCTCACCACACAGGAAAAGTAACTACATAATTCACAGCACCATCAAATCAAAGCATTAAAAAGCCATAGTGGGTCTGCATTGGTATCAAGAGTTGTTACGCTGCCGAGACGCCCAAGCCACAGAGCTACACCGAACGAAGGGGAGAGCCCAGGCTGTTCGATACGCATGGACCGAAACTCTCAGGCCCATGTTAAAAATACCGGAAAAGCAGAACAATGAAGACTCTGGCAATCACTGTTCACAAACCACGACAAAGACAAAAACACTATTTTACGGTTATTTCAAGAGTTCCCTTGAAAATAATCCAGTTGCAAGCAGGTGTAAGCTTTTAATGAAAAATTGTACTGGACAAAAGACAGTCTTTTGACACCAACTACTTTTACAGATGTCACCAACTTACTCATGCCCACTTAACAAAAATATGAAAGTTAATTTTCTAGCACCACATCAACAACAGATGGTTATCACTTCAAAACATCTCCAACAACCCTGGCTAACGTTATTCCATCAGCAAAGTATCATTTGGAAACTCGTGTGGAGCCCTGTAAGCCACTCTATCGACCAAGGAGACGGGTTTGCTTACTGGAGACCGCTTCCAACCCTGGGGGACGCAGAACTCCCACCCAGCAGCTTTGGCAACAGCTCGAGCCAGCCCCCCAAAGGGAATGTCGCTGATGGCAAGGACTAGCAAGCAAACTCACACTTATTTCTTTTATATTCTGAAAAATGGGAATTTTTCCCTCTACTCTCAACCTGCATTTTTCTAGCTAAAAATTAATCATTGCACTTCCGAACCAGTTAGAATAACGCTTACTTCCAGAGTCTGTGAAACTTTGGATAAGAGGGGATATCAGGCTTTCAAAGACAGTTTTAAATCCCTTTATGGGATAATTAGGAAACAGAAACCAGCGACACCCACGCTGAACCGCTCTTGCGGTAACTGGAAACACACTGTGCTGCACCTGGGTGGGCACTGTCAGCAAGAGCTAGGAAAGAAACCTCTGTCCAGCCTAACTGCACCCACCCTGCGCCCCAGTTAAGCCTGAAAACACAACTTGTAAGTGAGGACTTAAAGTCTGCTGTTAAGGGTGTATTTGCCATTTTTCAAGGAGGATCTAAACACAATCACTTAAATTTATGATTTCACATATGATCATTTTGACATCGTAAAATGTTACCACAGACAATAAAAATCAAAATCCTTAAGAAACTCAGTGAATAAACCGATATCTACCTTCTACGGGACAGTTTGTTCTATGGTATGAAACTGCACTTTGATGCAGTTTTTTAGAAGGTGGAGAAAGGGAAAGAGTTTGAAAATGAGGTAACAGCACAGATTTTCTTCAGGTATTTTAATCAGTTTTTTGATAACAAGTCATCTCTGAGATTTCAGAGAGAGTAATCATCATCCTGGTCCATTATCAATTGGGTTGAAAACCAGAAAGATTACGTATTGTAGGTCAGATGACTTAAGTTTAGTTATATCACCTCTTTTACTCTGAGACAGCCTGTATGAATTCAGCAGAGATCTTAAGCACACCTAAAACAGCAGTTTATCTGCGAGGACAGCACGGCGACGTGCAGGCTGGTTCCTAAGGGCACCTAACGCAGCCTGGCTCACAAAAAACAGTTTATAGAGCATGTTCTCCATGTAGGGCCTACTGCAGCCATTTATTTGCCCTATAAAAAATACATCTTAAAAGCCATAATTTCTGTAGAATTAACAATACTCAGAACAAATCCCGACAGGTGGGTACCACGGGCAGGCCAGCCGCACAAGGCAGCGGGGCGGCTGCAGGCTGTGGGCTGAGCCTCGCAAGGCGCTCCCCAGCGCCCCAGGCCCCCAGGCGAGGCGGAGCCGGGGCCACGAAGGCTCCGGGGCACCCACGGAGGGGCCACGCAGCGGGGGCGGCACACGGGCCGGAGCCCCCAGCCCCGGGGGCCCTCCCGGAGGAGAGAAGGGGGGGAAGGAGGCCCGGCCTCGCCTCAGGGCGCGCTGCCCGCGGACCCACGTAGGCCGCGGCCTCCCCGGGCGCGCGGGGACCCCCCGGCCAGGCCCGGCTTAGCTAAGCCAGACCGAGCAGGGTACGAGGGCGGCCCGGCACCCCGCGGGGGCGCACAGGGCCCCTCACCGCCCGCCCTCCCCGCACTCACCCGCCGCCGCCGAGCCTGAGGTGCGGGCGCTCCGCTCCGCCGGCGCCGACACGCAACCCCGCGGCTGCGCCCCGCTCCGCCCCCGCCCCGCTCCTTCCGGCCGCGCCGCACAGACCCACGCCCAAGGCTCGGCTCGGTTCCGTTCGGTTCGGTCCACGGCCACAGAGCCCTCCCAGCACCACCTCTCCCCTCCCCGCGGGCCCACCCGCAGCCCGGCCTAGCTTAGGCAGGGCTTAGCCCCTGCCCCCTTAAGGCGCCAGGCTCCGCCCACTGCCGCAGCGCGCCGCTCCCGGAAGTGCCACGTGTACGCAGTGCGCCTGCGCGCGCCGCCCGGTAGTTCCGGTGCGGGGCCGTCCCACTCCTCCTCCCCCGAGCTGGGCCGGGCGCCGCCAGACGGGCGGCACCGCTGAGCCGAGCCGAGCCGAGCCTAGCTGAACCGAGCCCAGCCCAGCCCGCCGCCATGGCCCAGCCTGCTAGACCCCCTGCCGGCTACCCGGGCCAGAACGGCGCTGGTCAGCAGCCCTACAGCAACGGTGAGCGCGGCGGCGGGCGGCGGCGGTAGATGGGCCGCGGGGCCCGGTGGCGGGGCGGCGGGGGGGTGGGGGTGGAAAGCGGGTGTTGGCGAGCGAGCTCCCCGCGGGAGCGTGACCCGGTGTGCGGGAGGCCTCGGTGCGGGTGGGAGCGGGGGGCTCGGCGGGGGACGGCGGCGATGGGGGCGGCGGGGAGCAGCGGGCGGGAGCGGCGCCCAGGAGGGCGCAGAGCTCCTCACCAGGCAAAATAAACCTTCGCTCCGCTCTTTTTCATGACGGGAGTAGCCCCGAGTCTGTCTATTTCGCATATCTCGGCTTATAAATGGACAAAAGCGCCGCTCCGAAAAGCCGCGTTGGCGGTAACGAGGCAGAACGCGGGGCAGGGGCCGCGCCGGGCGCCCCGGCGGCCCGTGCCCCGAGGTGGCCCAGCCGAGGCGGCGGGCTCAGCCTCCGGCCCTTTGGAGCCGGGCTGTACATGTGGCACCGCCGTTATCGCCGGCGGGGGGGCCCGGCTGCCCCCGCGGGAGCGGCTTTATCTTGTCATTCACGTAAAACCGATATTATCTTGTTCCCTGCGCTACGATCTGAGCAAGTCTTGATGACTTTCTTCACCTCAAAATAGATTTTTTTTTTTTAAAACGAGATATTGAAGGTGAAACTGAATCACTTACTAGCCTGCCTTTTAAGCTAGGAAGAAAGAAACACAAGGCGAGCCTTGCCTCCCTATCTGTTTTCTTTGCAAGTGTGGAAATCTGTGCTGTTGGAAGTATTTCCTGATTTCACATATACAGACAGCATCATCTGTACTCGGTTCCTTAATTATACACTTCTGTGTTTCAGTAGTCGTGCTGCATCATAAGCAATTCGGTTATAATGAGATCTTTTGATTTTTCTGCTTTATGCGTGAGTAATTAAATGGTTTGACTTGTCTTCCTCCTCCTCCTTCACAGCGCGCTTATTACTTTTCCTCAAAGTCATCTGCAAAACGTCATTTTACAAACAACTGTATAGTTGCTTATAGGGTCAAGAAAGAGGGGAGTGTATGAATACGGTCTGAAGACAGAGCCTGTCTTCGGGAGAGCTTACGGTCTGAGTGGGGAATGTACAAAGAGAGCGTTAGCTAACGGGGTAATCGAGTGGGATGATTTACAGACCGGCATTGCTTTGTGTGTGCTGATTTCCCTGTAGTCGGATTAAGCGCATAATGGAAGTTCTGGAGAGGCAGTGGGAGGAGGAGGACTTTCAGGCTGCCCGGCTGTCAGGTGTATGAAAAATAAAGAACTGAAATTTAGAGTTACGCAAATACAAGGTAATAAAATTAAATAGTTGTTACAGTATGTTAGAGGTAAGGTTCGGGTTGGTGGCCTTTTGAATAAATTAGATTATTCAAGCGTATTCTTAGCCTTGTTTAAAATATATGTTGAGAAGGTGCCGTGACCCTTGACTTTTACAGTAAAAATAAAGCTTTTTAAAACAGTCGAGAGCGTACCGAGAGTACTGGTGTGATACTTGCAGTGGTCTGTGAGGAAAGCAAGCTGTCAACAGAATGATAACTTGTTACATAGCCATCAGCTCTTCCTTTCAACTTTTTGCTTGCTTTACTGTTTGCAGGAAACTCCCCGAGCTCGGTGTCCAGCGAAGGCAGTAAATTGTCACAGCAGCACCCTGTGCTGACTGGGGAGTTGTTTAGCACGGAGCATGGGGTTGCTGAGCAACAACCTTCCTCTACTTCATTTGTGGTTTTCATTTAATAGGACCAGTATTCTGTATTCATTTAACTGCAGGTTACTAATTTGCTTTCCAGCTAATAGATCTGAAGTGCAAACAAGAAGGAGAAACAATTCTTTTAGGCCTATTCTGCTCTCCTCTTGTGATATCTTAGCATGGCACTTTGAGGCCATGAGATGGCTCAGAAGCTGTGGGGTTTGGTCAGCTCTCCATGTGCTTGGAGACCAGGGGGTCAGAGTCAGCTGAAGTGGGCACTGAAGTGGTGACCGATCCCGTGGCAGGTCGGTTGGGATCCAGCTTTTCAGTGTATTTATCCTTGCATCTCCCTGGGGGTGGCAAAGGTTGCAGCTGGTGAAAGCGATGTACTGAATTAACTGGCTTGGAGCAGGTGATGCTGAAATTCTGTATGGCAGAAAATATGACTTGAATCCCAGCCTCCTGCCTGAATATTTATAAATATTCATTTTATAAAACTATCAGGCAACCTTCATATCTATTCTGGTGCCATTCCTGATCTCATAGAGATGTTAAATGGCCTAGTGTTCCTGTAGAGGTGTCTTTCGCTGTTAAGTAGGTGGCCTTTCTTGTATTACCAACTTATTTCTGCTCTGAGCGTTGGTGGTTTTGCTGCCATGCAGGTGGTCTAGCTCTTCAGTCTACGCTGAATTCCTTGTTAGTTCCTGGCTTCACAGAACAGTGCAGGAAACCAGCAGCAGCGTTTGGGGAAAGCTGGAGAGCCTATATGCTGTCTGACAGGCCTCAGGAAAGAGGTCAGGTCAAGATGGGTACCCGGCAGCAGCAAAATAACAAGTTCTGAGAATTCTTCGTGGACTGTGAAGCCCCTTGGAAAGGGTTTGCACCCCTCAGTGCTGTCGCTTTAGTTTTGTTGGCAGCTTTATGCAGGCTTGTCTTGAAAACATGAACTTTAGGCTACCGAGACTTTTTGTGTGCTTCTGACTTTAAAAATAAAATTTGGGCCATTGTGCTGTGGAGAATTTGATTTTTAAAGCAAAGTGCCATGGAAAATATCAGGTCAGTCCGTTTTGGGTTTCACCTCACTTCCATTGCTTTATCCTCAAACTTATCCCTCCAGCAGGGAAAAGAGTGCATAAGAGAGCAATCCAAGTACTCTGATTCCTGCCTGGGCTACAGAGTCATGCTCAAAGGTGAATAATCAAGTTACGAAATTAATTTATATTTGTTCTGTACTTTTTTACGGCTTATAGTAATGTTGTCCTCTCGGTGTGCATGGTGATGCAGTCAGGAGGTCTGGCATCATGTAAGGATTCTTCATCGTTCTTAGAGTTAGCAAGTTTAATTTACAATGGATTTTGTAAATCGATTGTTGAAAAACCCATCTGATACACTGCAGGGTAATATTCGAAGGTGAGTGATAATTGTTAGTGTTTTCATGTTTGCAAGCATTTTGTTTAGACACCATTGATTTTAGATACTTTTTAATTACTAAGATTTATGAGCAGCATTGTAAGGGCAGTAGGGTATAAGTGGACTTCCTAACTGAACGATAAGTAGCATATTGAGATTAATGGGTGGAGAATAACGTGGTATGTACTTTTTATGCACAAATAACAGAGGGGACGAGGATGATGTCACTGGCACTGTAGTACTGCCTTGGCTATGTAGTTAGTGTGGATGTGTACGATACTCAGTGAAGTAATAGCTGTCTCTGAACTGTGGCCTAAGGCTTTCTAGGGAATGAAGAGCTGAATGAACGGTGCAGTATTTGTCCTAAGAAAGTGTTTCAGTGTATTCTGTGTTTAGCTTAATTTATTGTCAGAAATGCCCGAGTTCAAAGTTATTTTAACTTGGAAATGTGAACTTCCTCACCTTTTGAAATTTAACTAGGATGCTTCAATAGGAAACCAGCTGTCTTTGTTTTAATGTTAAATGCAATTCTGTGATTTCATTCTGGTGGCAGCTGTTTCCAGTACTTGTATGGTAAATACATATCCACTCTCCAAGCTAATCTCTCTGGCATGTTTTTGAAAATGTAAGTGGCTTCTGGTCTGGACAATTAAGTGCTTTTGTTTATCCAGGTTCAAAAGAAATTGTCCAAATCTTAACTAAGTTTGGAAATCTGGAAAATAGTACAGGGTTGCAAAGAATAGAATCGTAACTCTAAACCATGAAGAGGATCTTTTCTGCTTTCGGATGTTTATCTGTGTACGTGGAACGTTTCCAGTATTCAAACTGTGTCTTTAGGGGGGTGGGGGAAGCCACAGTGCGACCGGCTAAAATAAAGGTACAACATTGGAAAGTGTTTTAGTAATTTTTAAGGTCGTGGCTGGCTGTGGCATGTGTTTTCTAGTGTATTCTGCTCAGAAGGATTTCAGCGGAAGATTTATAGTCTCCCTTCAGAATGTCCATTTTGTGGCAAGGGTATGAACAACCTGTAGTAGTAACTTTCTTGATGGAGCTCTTGGCATGCTGGAAATCTCACTGTATTCTGTCTCTTTGGGTTCCAGTGTAAAGCAGAAATCTGATGATGCTCTTGCCAGTGTTGTTTACTGTTTGGAGAGTTATTAGTATTTTTTTCATTTTTTTTTTTTCTTTAGATGAGTAAAACTTAGTTCAGCTATACCAACCAACAAATACATAAAAAGCAGCGTTAACCCATCAAGTTCTCTTTTCCTGCTTGGTGAATTATTTTATGACAAAATTACCCTTCATTCCATGTTTGTAACCAGCTGGCCGCTCACGTGAGTGGTATGCGTGTGAATAGTTCTCTTCCTAAAATTAACTGCAGAAACTTTCATAGATTAATTCTGTCACTTGAGAAATAGCATGGTGACCTACGCTGAAACTGGCTGTTCGTGTCTTTGCCGTAAGCTAAAGTTTAAGTTGGTGTCAATCGTCAAGGGAAACTGAGTTATTATGTAATGGATGCTTCCGCTTTTGGTCTGCTCGCTTGTATGGCTGCCAGCTGTGTGGGAGAGCGCTCCTCTTTGGTCGGCTTGCTGTTGGGTGTTTCTGGAGATAGAAATAGTATCGTGCGTGAATTTCAGTTCAGGAGGATGGGTTGCGCTCAGGCACTGGAATTCTTAGTGGTTGGGAGGCTACTGTAAACAAAAAACCAAAAAAATCCCCCAAAAAACCAAAGGTCTAAGTGTTGATAGCACATGTAGATACATAGACATAAATTCATGTCCCCTGCAGCAGTACTTCTGTCACTCACACCTGATTGTTTAAAAGAAAAAAAAGGCTTGGAGACTAATAAAATCCTAAGAAGAGAGTTTCCCAGGAAATTCTCTTATTTTCAGAAGTGATACACAACACTGACTTTCTAAAGGATTTATTGGTTGTTTTTTTACTTTTTTTCTTCCAGGTCCTGTTCAAAATCAGCCGATGCATTCATCGGATGGACAGGGATATAGCCCTTTGGTTCCAGGATCGTATTCGCATCAGGTGCCAGCGAAGGTTCCTCCCCATCAGTCTTCTGGACAGTATAACTATAGTGGCTCTCAGAATGTTTCTCAATTAAACAATTATCAAGGACCTGGGCAGACTCTCAATAGACCACCAGTGGCACCTTTCTCTGGTTCACCGGTACAACAGACAGGTCCTGTTCCACAAGTGCTGCTGCCTGCATTGCAAAACTCAGCTGCTATATCATCTGCTGGTAGCTTTCCTCCTGGAGCTAGCCCGACAGTGCTTTCAAACTGGCAGTACAGCCAGACTCCTGTGAGTCAGCCAGTTGGGTCTCAAACAAGCCATTTGGCTCACGTGACGGGGACGGGGTCAGCTCAGCCACCGTCGTCGGTATCAGGAAATACAAATCCTCCAGGAAGTTACCAATATGCTGCTTCTCCGGGAGGTCCTCTGCTTCAGAACAGCTACATGAAGCCAGGTAACTGTAACTTTCTGATATTTTGCCAATGCCCATTTCTCAGCATCCTTTTTAAAAAAAAAAGAATACAGAATTTACTCTGCGGTGGCTTTTTGCTTGTGGAACGAGGTTGCCAAAGCACATATTTTGAGAAAATGCACATCACAAACACTGGGTTGGTTTCTTTGGATTGGAAATGGAAGTTCTGAGCGCAGGTCAGGCATTTCAGCTGGCTGAAGAAGGTAACTCCTGAATGGTGCCTTATTTTGGGAAGCTGTTTGCAGGTAATGCTGTTTCTGTGACTTTCACCATTCCCTGGAGTGGCTGTTGGAGCATCAGCATGCTTCAGTCACGTAGGGACTTTGGGACTTCGCAGTTGATAACTGTAGTCCTGTTTAGTGAGAGTGGTCTTTCGCAGTTTAAAACTTGTTAGCCTTTCTGTTAATCACTTGATACGTGTAGTTCTCAGAATGGCCTCAAGACAGGTCGATGCAAATAACTTGAGCACAGCCTGGAAAGAAAACTGAAAAGCATTCTGTGCCGTTGAAATAGAGGCCAGCTGAATGGGAAGCTTCCTTCCTCCAAACTTGTAATTTTCACTATCTAATAATAATAATGGTCAGTCTTTAGAAAGTACTCTGGAAGCATAAGACGCAAAGAATTACCGCTTCTGTTTCCGCTGCTTGTGTGCTGGTACATGCGGTTGCAAAAAGCTCTTCTAACACTAAATAGCTCTCTTACATAACTCGTGATTATTATGGAAACACAGTTAATACTCAAGTTTCTCTTTGCCAGACTGCTGTTTGTTGTTATAGAGGTTTCTCTAAGCATCTTTCTGAGCATGCTAATAGGAGTTACATACAGAAATATTTTAAATGTTAAAGCAAATATTTTTTCCTTGTGAAATGCTTTTAGACTCATTAGAGATTTTTCTTGATGCTAGTTTCTTGTTATATGCCTGACTGATTTTGTTATGATAATCAAACTGTCTTAAGGTCACAGAATTTATGAAACTATTTCTGGCAGTTTATTGGAATAAACAATTAGTACTTTGGAATTAGTGAGGAAAACGATGAGAAATTTTGGGAAGTGGCATATGAAATAACAGTGAGTGTCTGGAATAGAAGGATTCTTATATCCATTCAATGGTGAATCCTCCCAAGCAATTTCCCTGGTAGTTCTTTGTAGAACAATGATCACTTTTAAAATGAATTTAGCTCATTTTGCTGATCACGCTCATTCTTAGAACAAAGGTCTGCCAGCTGCCTGCCCGCATGGCCAACTTTGGACAGCCTCTCAGACACAGAATCCCTTCCAAGTTCTGTGATTGCAGTGTTGCCTGCATATAGCAATTATCAATTAGCTTTACAGTATCAATCACTAAGTGAACAAACAGATAACTTCACTGGATGTGATTTTTTTTTTTTCTTTCCTTTTTTTTCTTTCCCGCCTCCCTTAAATGTGACCATACTGTGCAGGCTCATGAAGTATTTTGTGTGGTGGGGAATTCATCAGTATGCTTTTGTGTCTGGCTTACAGGCTTCTGTACCATGTTGAGACCTGGTGATACTGGACAATTTGGCCTTTTCTTTTGAAAGGCTAACTTTTAATTTAAAACACATTGGTGTCTTGCTAGTGTTAAAGGGTAGTTATACTGATCTCTGGAATAATAGGGAACAAAGGGGTGGACAGTGCTCTTAGGATTTGGTATTGTTTGAAGGGGGGAAAAGCAATTGGGTTTCTAAATGTCTTGGCTTGAGAAAGTCCTAGAATTTTAAAATAGAAGCAATTGAAAACCTTCCTGTGACTTTTAATGGGGAGGGTTAAACGTGTCAGAGCAAAACACCTCACACTTGCACCGCAAGTTTATTCTAACTGTATATTGCTGATGCTTTCCCAAATGAAATCTTTTTCCCTTCCCAAGTAATTTTAGTAGCTATGGAATCTGTACATTGCTGTTTCACATCAGATGATTGAAGTGGAAGATAAGCATCCTGTCAGAAGGAATCTGATTAGACTCTTACTAGTTCATTATTCTCTATCTAATATGGGGCTGTACTATAACTTTATATAAAGTCCAGACGTAGTCATTGAAGTTGGGTTGCTTTCTGTACCTCTTTAAATTCTAACAATGGCAACAAAAAGCTGAAAGAGATCGTGAATAATAGCTACAGGAACCCAGTACGAGAAGGGCATGACAGAAACAATTTGAAGTTTTGAAACTTTCTACACGCCTGTAAGGATTTATGTATCTCATGCTGCTTATCATTTGAATAAGAGGAATATTTAGAGTTCAATCTGTGTGGTTTTGTAACAGAACTTTTGTGACTTTTTCAGCTGGGTTAAACTCCTAAAAATTAATCTCTTTACAGGATCTGCACCTCCACCAGTGACTCAGCCTTTAACTCCACTCCACCCTCCTTCAAGGCCACCTCTAGGACCTCCCCCAGTTGGTGGTCCACTAATTAGGCCACCAACACAGATAGTAGGACCACCTAATACACAGTCTCCGCTAAATTCAGCTGCAAATCGAGAAGGTAAGAAATAATTTGCTCTTTTTGTTGAATCTAATATGCGACCTTTAAAGTCAAGTCCACTGTTCTATTAAGACACTTAAATAGTAAAATTAATGCTCATACAGCATAATTTTATCTGAAAGGAGCAGGTAAGGACCTGGAAGGAAGTAAAGTATTTCTTGTTGACAGTTGTTAATAAAATAAAAATAATTAACGCTTCAAAATAGATTTCTAAGTGCTGTTTCACATGTCCATGTCTTCCATAGTTGCCATCTCTTTATTTGTAGTGTTCTAAAATGATATTGAAACTCTGATTCCTCTGCATCCTTGACTGCTGTAGAGGTCATAATCTGTGTAGAACTTCCTGTATTGTTTTATTCTGCAGGGAAAGCTAAAATGTGAACCCTGCAATTCCTTGCCTGTTTACGTAGCTATACCTTATTCTTCCCTTCTGTGTAAAATCACTGAAACGCATATCCTGGATTTGTTCATTTTCTGAAGGTTGTTAGTAGAGGCTGTTAAGTGTCAGCTGTTGAAGACAGATATCTGACTTTCTCTGTCCCCAGCGGGCCCTGCACAAGTATACCATTGTTTAAGAACTCATCAGGGCTCTGTATCAAACAGACCTGCAGTTGTATTGCATTTAGTGCCCGTGCTAGATGGGGCCATGTGGTAGCTGGCAGTTTTATTTTTACGTACATAGTTTGTTCTGTGAAAACTGTTGGTTCCTTGCATGTTCAGACTGACAGTTTCTTGTATGTGGTAGCTGTGTGAGTACAAGAATAGTTATATTCAGATTTAGCTTAGTTTTGAACATATGAAATGCATTAGAAACTGCTTTCACTCAGAAAGACTTTTCTTCATAACGAAGAGAAACTTTTCCAAGGCCCTGGAGAGATAGGAATGTTTAGTCTGTGAAGTAGGTTGACTGCTGTGTACTAGCAAGATTCAGCGTATAAGTTCCTTTCATTGGGTCATCTTTGACGATTTTCATGATAATAAAACATAAATTGAGTACCTACTTCTCCTTAGCAATAGATAATTGGTTTTGTATATTTAGACATAGTTAGCTTACAAAAAGCTGTCCTTTGGCAGCGCTCTCTCAATTTCAAGGTTTTTCTTATCTCAGTTGGAATTTATATCTTGACTGGTATGTGACCATATCAGAACTGTTGGTGTTTGGTGAACAGTACTGGACTAAGTGCATATGTGAAAGGAATTTGGTGTTTCCGTGAATAATCAGTGGAAAAGGTTCCTCAAGGAACTCTGTACCTTCGTTCCAAGGGACTTTGAAAACTGCAGCTAGCCTACAGACCCTTCTCTGATGAGGAGGAAGTGTTCCCTGACACATTGCTGCATATTAGCTTCGAAGTTATGGTGAATACCTAATCTAAAGTAATCTTAAAAGATCCTTCAACCCGAAGTATAGGGACTTCTGTTTTCCTTGAAAAAAGATTGTGGGGTTTTATGAACGTCCGTTGTTGAGGTCATGTCAGCAGGGAAAGTGTGTGTGAGAAAGAGGCTAAGATGTGTATTTAATTCCGTTTGGTCCTGGGACAGAAACAAAGTAGATCCAAACTATGCTAATCTTCATATTCATCTAGCAAGTAGGATTTCTTTGCAGTTACCTCATTACAACTTCTTAGTAATTTGAAAATTTTTACTGGGACTGTCTTTCTTAATAGGCGATGCTGCATCTGCTACCAGTGATGGGTCTGTGGTCCAAAACAGCTATGATGCAATAGAGGGTGGTGGCCTCATGGGTAAGGCTTTGGAATTAAAAATGTTTACTGTTACGTAACTTTTTTTAAGAGTCTGGGAAAGATAGACGTTTAGGCCTTTATGTACAAACATACATACTTAGTTTCAAGACAGACATTGAACCAAATATGAAATTTGAAGCATTGACAATTAGCATGTCTTTGCCTGTAAGTGTGGTAAAACAGTGAAGAGCACTTTGCAAAATTGACAGCAGTTGGCAGTTGTTTACACTTAAACTAAACAACAGCTAAAAGCCCTCTTGCTGTATTAATGCATTGAGCAAGCTGCAGTTCTTCAGCAATTAATTTCAAGTATTTGTCTACTCTGCCTCTAGCAACTCCACATCCTTCTCCTGCACCCCCGAATCTTAAGATGAATAGAAATGTTGGGTACTCTTACCCTACCTTACCTCCAGGCTACCAAAATACTTCTCCGTCCGGAGCACCAGGAATGCAAGCATCTGCTTTGCAATATCCAGATGGATCAAAACATTTCCACCAGGTAAAGATTGTCTGGTTTTTATCTCAGTACTACCCATGGCGCACGTGGGTAGAGGAAAAATGTCGACGGGCGTGTGTTGTGCATCTACAAGGCGCTGCCTCTGTGGCTCGCTGTTTGGTGCGCCATTTATTCAAGAGGATAGATGTAGCCTGAGATTAATGCTTTTGCTGACACCTTGGTACCAGTTTGGAAAAGCTGTTTGCCAGCTCGTTCTGAAGTGTTCTATCCCCAAACCTGTTCAGAATATTTCTCTTAAAACTTTCAGCTGCTTTTGGCATGTGTTTCTTCCCTCAGGTTGCTATTGTTAGCTGAAATATTTGGGTTTTTTCCCTTAACTTTCAAAGCGAACTGACCAACATTTTTTGGCAGCTGAGCCTCTGTATTTCAAGAGCTTTGTAGCAAATGTATGCTAATTTTTACCTCTGTTACATACCTAAGTCCAAGTTTATGTAACAAGTAGTATTTCTAAATATATCATTGTAATACAATGGCAGTTAATACACAAACAAAACAAGAAAAAAATTGAAAGGGAAATATGTTTTCTTTTTAAATGAACTGTGGGTTTCATCCAAATAATTGGTGTTAATTTCTGAAATATTTGACTCTAGCCTGCCCTGGGCACTAATCACTTAACTGCATCTATGGGTGGCCTGAGTCTACAGCAAGAAGGATTAAGACCTGTGAATCTTCTTCAAGAAAGAAATATTCTTCCTACGACCCTCTTGAAGGCTCCTGTCCCAAACTTGCATGAGGACATCCAGAAGCTCAACTGTAATCCTGAGTAAGATTGTCCATTTGCTATAATCTATCAAAATAAATAGAAGTGTACATTCCTCCGTGTAAACATAACTCTTCACAAAATATTTCCTTAATTTTGTGAGTAGAAAACATTGAAAACAGGCTTTATTGTGTTACAATAAAGGCGGTAAATGGTTTAAACACTGACGTGAGGAAGATTATCTGTGTATAAAGTACAAGGAAAAATACGTTGCTTGCAAGGCAGCTACAGACAGGTGTAATACAAAAACTTTACAATATAGTTGGCAATGAGTATGACTGAGAAAAGATAAAATAGGACTTAACTCACTTGAGTGAGGTACACAAAAAAGATTGTGAATGCAGAAACATGAGTGACCTCTGTATTGAAAGTAACCATTTGAAACAGTGGAGTAAATGGAACGTCAGACAAGAGGTTGGCAGTTGGTTATTCAAGTAATCTCTCTGAGGAGACCAACCAAACTGTGTCTAACCAGGTACTCCTGCTTTGCCAGCCTTTTGTGATAGATGAAGGAAATAACATTGTCTTTGTGAAGTGGTTCATACAGACGAGCTGGGCTGGATTTGCAGCAATACTGCACACATCTGCACTTTGGAAGCCTCTGAGGTCTCCAGAAATGACTGTGGGGTTGTTTATGTTTTGGAGTAGTTGTTTTAAAACAACCTTTTAAACTTCGCTGGTTCAGATTTGTATATAAGGCCACCTCAAAATGGTATTCCAAAGTAACACTTGGTATATAAAGATTTGGTGCAATTTTGAACATTGTTAGGCTTAACTTTGACTTGAGTGACTAAAATGACACTCAGCTCTGTGTACAGAGCTTGTGTACAAAATGACATAAGAACTCTGTGTACTGTGGGTCAAGCTCAGACTAAAACAGAACGATTTGACAGAGTTGGAGAAGGTTCTTTATCTGGAAATGGAAATTCATCATCACCAGCTCTAGAAAAATAAAAAGCGTGCTCTGCACTACTGAAATCATAATTTTATTATCTGAAAGCCTCTGAAAATAACCCTTTGTCCTCCATGTAGGTTGTTCCGCTGTACCCTGACTAACATTCCTCAAACTCAGGCCTTACTGAATAAAGCCAAACTTCCTCTGGGGCTCCTGCTTCATCCTTTCAAAGACTTATCGGTATGACAAATATTCCAAACTTTAAATGCTGAAATATCAACAGTGCCTTTAATAAAGTCCAGAGCTGGACAATGAATTACGAAAGAAGGTCAAGTATGTTGGCTAATCTTGGCCCAGAAAAATTATCCTGGTAACTGACATTTCCCTGTTCCATACAGATTGTAATTTTTCTGTTTGTTTTGTTTTTTGTTTTTTTTTTTTTTTTTTTCCCTCCATACCATTATTAAACTTCAAAGCCTCACTTCTTAATCAAAAAAAACATCCCAAACCTCAAAAAAACCAGAAGCTTAGAAGCAGCACAACACTCGGACTATGACAGAAGGCAACACATCTAAATTCCAGTATGGCTTGGATAGCTTTATCTTGTCACTTATCAGTTGCAGTTATTGATTTCCTATACCAAACCTAATACTAAATCTAAACTTAATTAAGAATTAACAAAGTTAGAGGGGTTTGGATGTCCTCAGATAGCCAGGGGACCATGTGAATTTAGCAGTGCCTCTTCTAAACATTGATATTTTTCACAATTTAAGTAATTTTTCAAAGATGTGGGGTTTTTTTCTGATTTTTGATCCATATTGGGTGTAGGACTTGGTCTTAAACTGTCAGTGTAAAATTCAAGACTTTAGAGGCTTGAAAAGGGAACTTATGCTGTCAAATAAGTTAGAGCTCAGTTCCAACCAGTAGTCCTATTAAGGAATTGTAGAGGTGCTGTGAGGATGCAAAAATACTTCTTCCTTCAACAAGTATGCTTTGACTAGCTAACCAGGAAGCACAGTGTAGAAAATGCTGTTATCATAGCTGAATAGCTGTAGTGTGGTGATGCTTTAAAACAGGAAGCTCTTCTTTTCCAGCAATTGCCAGTGGTCACTTCAAGTACTATTGTGAGATGCCGTTCCTGCCGGACGTACATTAACCCTTTTGTCAGCTTTCTAGACCAAAGGAGATGGAAATGCAATTTGTGCTATAGAGTGAATGATGGTAGGTTTTAAATGTGTGCTTGAAACTGTTAAGGTTAACCTTTCCTACCTTGGCCTTTGAGACTGTAATATTTTTGGCCATATCAGTACTAGGGTTCGTCATCAGTCATGCTGGGGCTGAGAGACATGAGAAATGTTTCCCATGGGCAAAGACAGCGGTGTCACTAATCACAGACTCACTGAATGGTTTGGGTTGCAAGGGACCTTAAAGATTATCTAGTTCCAACCCCCCTGCCATGGGCAGGGACACCTCCCACTAGACCAGGTTGCTTAAAGCCCCATCCCGCCTAGCCTCGAACACTGCCAGGGATGGGGCATCCACAGCTTCTCTGGGCAACCTGTTCCAGTGCTTCACCACCCTCAGAGTGAAGGATTTCTTCCTTATATCTAACCTAAATCTACCCTCTTTCAGTTTACCCCTTGTCCTGTCAATACATGCCGTTGTAAAAAGTCCCAGTGAGTCTGACATGGTCTCCCAAGGTACCCTAGCAGGTGATAAAGTAGCTGCCCTGCCCAGTAAGTTCTCCAAGAAGTGTTGCCCAACAGGCACAAAAGAGTTGATGTATTTGTTTTAAAATGCAGCACGACTAATACTAGTGTGAAGTAATAATATATAAACTTATCTGCGTAGTTCCTGAAGAATTCATGTATAATCCTGTGACAAGAGTTTATGGAGAACCTCATAAAAGACCTGAAGTCCAGAATGCTACTATTGAGTTTATGGCTCCATCTGAATACATGGTAAGGCTTTATTTACTTTTAGTTATTCTCTCCCTTTGTTTTCTCTCCAGAGGGAAGTCAGAAAAAGCCTTGTTACAGAGCTCAGCAGAACAGTTGCTGCCTCAGGGAGTGTATCCGAGAACTCTTGGGAAGCACTTCTGATAGTTCTTCATTTCTAAACATTTATGATGTCAAAGTTCTTCTGTATTTAGAATAAGTAGGTGTTTGTAGGTCCTCTGCAAGAAAACTATAATTCTAGAATTACCCCATAAGAGACAGATGCATTCCGAACTTTTAGCTATCATCTGTGTGCTGTTTTAATAAAGCTTAAACTTGCAGTGGAATTAATAAACCCCATCCAATAAAGGTCATTTTGAAAATTAAAGGTAATCTTTTCTTTACTCAGCTACGTCCGCCTCAGCCACCTGTGTACCTCTTTGTGTTTGATGTCTCTCATAATGCAATAGAGACAGGATACTTGAATACAGTCTGCCAGACCTTGTTAGACAATCTTGACTTGTAAGTACCTTTTTCTTAGAATCTCCTATTTTCATTCCTCTTGTGATAGCCGTCAACATGCCAGTACTTCCTGTCTAGAAGAGAAATTTCCTAGCTTTGGCTAGCAGTGGCCGATGTTACATTAAAATGTAGCCTAAAGCTGTAGCCTTTTTCCCATCACAGGTGCGTGGTATAAAAGGCAATTTTGAGGCTTGTTTCTCAGTCTGGCTCTTTCATATCTGCTTCACGAATTCCAAAAAGGAATAAACATCACGCTTATGATGTCTCTTGAACTTTATTTTTTAAAAGCTGAAATTTAGATAAGTATTTGCTGAAAGGAATGCATACATCTAATAAACTTTTCATAAAATACATGCTGTTTGAACTTATATAAATGCTGCTTAGTATTTTGCAACTTGTTTCTTCCTTTTCTATCATTTCTTATTACCCTCTTAAAAAATTTCTTGAGTGTCTGCTAGGTGACCCTACTATGAGCTCCTTGTTTGTTTTGGTTTTTTGTTCTCCTCCAAAGACGACTTAGTCAAGCTGTTGCAGTGTAGCTGTTAAGCTAACTACTTGGTAACAACCTTGGACAGGTGCAGTGGATGTTTTTTTTTTTTTTTTTTTTTAAAAAAAAAAAGCCTGAAGAAATGAAATTTCATCTTGCTGAACACCATATGTCTCATTTTTAGGCTTCCTGGGAACACCAGAACAAAAATAGGCTTCATAACATTTGACAGCACAATCCATTTCTACGGTCTTCAGGAAGGTCTCTCTCAGCCTCAGATGCTTATAGTTTCAGATATTGAAGGTATGCAGAAAGAAATTCTGAGATTAGTATCTACTAATGACTGCTGGTTTTGACAGCCTTTTTAAAAAATATACCTGGTGGGCGTTTCTAGATCAGATCATTAGTCTCTCTAGTAATGGCTTTAGAAGCAGCATATGTCTGTGCTCGTTTATGAAGCCCCTGATGTCTGAGCAATGCTGTGGCTGTTCGTGACTTAAAACATGAAGGCAGCCTTCCTAACTTCCAGCTTAATTTGTACAATTATCTAGATTTCTCTTATGATCCCAAGTACTGACGCTTGGTAAATTGCTATAGATTCTGTGGTGACTGATGCTTAGTGCTTGTTCTTCTGCTGTTAGTTTCAAGTCACCTTTCACTATATGTTATAGTTCAGGGCAGAATGAACACTAGAAAATCTTCGCTATGTGTTTTTACTTAATAGTCTTGATTATCTTTCAACCCTGCTGATTGCTACTTTAACATGGCATTCCAGCCACAGGTATGCTTATGAGAAAAAAAGAAATCCACATAATTGTGTTTGAATGGGTTTACACACTGAGGCTGTATTTTTTTTTTGATAGGTATAATGGTTGGCAAATATAATTGGGGGAAGGTTGATGTGTTTTTTAAAAAAAAACTTAAATACTTCTTTTTTTCTTCCAGATGTATTTATACCAATGCCAGAAAACTTATTAGTAAACTTAAATGAAAGTAAAGAGGTAAGAACTACCTTAAGTAACTAGTGACATGCACATAGTTTGGGATATGCTTGGTAATTTCTGGATTACTTAATGCTCTAACACCTACAGTTTACGTGCCAAGTTTGAGGTGGAAGAAAGAGGTCTTTTAATTTATCTGTGTGACTGTAAACTTCTGCCAACCGGAAACAAGACAGTACTTGACTTTTGCTAGAGCTTTTCCTTTACGACCTTAATATTAAATGTGTTAATAAATGTTTATGTATGTTCAGGAATCAGCTCTATAAAGAAGAAAACTCCGAAGGCTCCTAGTCTTAAGACTTTTGTTTTCTCACTTGTAGCTAATTCAAGATCTGTTGAAGGCCTTGCCACAGATGTTTACCAAGTCCCTGGAAACTCAGAGTGCTCTGGGGCCTGCACTACAGGCTGCCTTTAAACTGATGTCCCCCACTGGAGGTAGAATCTCGGTCTTCCAGACACAGCTTCCGTCTGTGGGAATGGGAGCACTAAAGTCACGTGAAGAGCCAAACCAAAGAGCATCCGCAAAGGTTAGAAAAACAAAAACGTTGAGAGAACTGACTACCCTGTTTTGTACATGCAGGTGGTTCTGGAATTGCCTGTTCTGGGTTAATTTTGAGGTTCTCTTGTTGATGTAACTCTCCTTTGTTAAAGTAGTAGAAGGAAAAAAAAAAACAAACCACACAACAAAAAAACAAACAAAACAAACCAAACAAAAAACCAACGAAACAAAAAAAAAAAAAAACCAAAAAAAAACCAAACCAAACAACCAAGCACTATAAACACAGATTAATGATAATTCTTTTTAAGATATCACTTTAATCAGTGATGGAGAATCAATTATTAGTGTCCCTGAAAACAGGCAATAAATGTGTTAATCTGTTTGAATTTCCTTTGTAATTTGTAATACTCCGTTGTATTAACAGGACATACATCTGACACCATCGACTGATTTTTACAAGAAGTTAGCCTTGGACTGCTCAGGGCAACAGGTTGCAGTGGATTTATTCCTTCTTAGTGGACAATATTCTGACTTGGCTTCTCTAGGTAAGTCATAATAAGCTGTTTTGGGGCGTGTAACTCTTGTACTTTTGGCAAATACATAGAATCTACATTAACATTTAGTATATGAACTTGATTTGAATGAATCTAGTAAGTCAAAATGCAAATTCATCCTTGATGAGCTATGACAGTGAATAGAATGTCATCTTTCAGTCTTTCTTGATTTAACCTAGCTGTTTTCATATTCTCCCTTAGTGAGTCAGGTTTCTTGTGATCCTGGTGTAAGTGGCTGAAATACTTTCCTTCTTTTATGCCTTTTAACCATCAGTGTAAACATCAGACTAAGCTTCATTAGCATTTTAATTATTTTCTTCTCCATTTAACCAAATTTTCAAGTGACAAAGTACCTGTAATTTCAGGCCAATGGAAAATTACTTCACACCTGAAACTGCATACATACTTGAACATATAGTTGTGTTACATCTATGTCTCTGTATGCAGGTCTATAACTGTGTAACAGCTGTTTGCAGGTGTGTACAGTTTAATAATTAAAGGGAATATTGCATTCAACGGGTATATTTGAAGACCACAGCAGCAACTGTCTGCACTCTGCCAATGTACGTTGGTTTTGTTTTAGGTTGTATATCAAGGTATTCTGCAGGTAGTGTCTATTACTACCAGTCTTACCATCACAAACACAACCCTGTCCAGGTGGAGAAATTGCAAAAGGAACTGAAACGATATTTAACTAGAAAGATTGGGTTTGAGGCTGTCATGAGGATAAGATGCACCAAAGGTTTGAACACAGTTTTTTGGGTTTTTGGGGGGGCGTGGAAGGGAAGTGGGCATTTGCTGTTATTTGGGAACGTTTTGATTGGTATTTTGGCTGTTATGTAAGCTTAAATGGTTAAAAGAAAAAGATTAGAAAAGTAAAATTCGGTACCGGGAATCAGACTGTTTATTAAAGACTGTGTTTGCAGTATATTTACTGGCATCCAAGCTCCATTTTATAATGTTTAAAACTGGAAATTTTGTTGGACTGCTATTTCAACAAGGGACTGTTTTTATAGTCTAGAGACTTACTACTATCCTGCATTGATTTGACTTCCTAATTCCTGCTTTCTGCTAGGCTTTGTGGATTCTATGGATTAGTTGTCTGTTCGGGATATTCACCTTTCCTGAAGATATTTTATTTCATTGAGAGGATCTTAACATTCTGATACAGAGCCATCTGACAGTGATGGCAGATGTGTAAATGGTGTCTGTACTTCACAACTATAAAAATAAAGTTTATTCAATACAATGCTTATCTTTGTAGGTCTTTCCATTCATACTTTCCATGGGAACTTCTTTGTACGATCTACGGACTTGTTGTCGTTGCCCAACGTAAACCCAGATGCGGGATATGCTGTGCAAATGTCAGTAGAAGAGAGTCTTACTGATATGCAAGTTGTTTCTTTTCAGTCAGCTCTCCTGTACACATCCAGCAAAGGTAAGATATACAGGTAGTGTTAGCTGCATTAACAGTACAGTGTTCAGATGAGTCTTTTTTCTGTCCATTTATCAGCTGCAATTCAGTTGCAGTAACTGACACAAACTGTTTTATCTAATATCAAGATCACAGCTGTGATGTGTTAACTGTGTGTTGTTGATGTTATTGCTTAGTTTCTTGGGACACTTAGTTCTGGTCTGAAAATAGGTAGACTTAACCCAGAAACTGAGAACTGTTTTTAAAAGCTACTGGAAATGGCCTGATTCACCACTTGTATGATAAATTAGATTAAATCTTAAATTTTTGTTGCTATTGAATAAACGGTGGCATTTCTTGTACTGTTTCATAAAACAGAAGTTATGCTTGGAGACTACAGTTTTCTCTTCTTACAGGTGAAAGACGAATTCGTGTCCACACTATGTGCTTACCCGTTGTAACATCACTGAGTGATGTCTACCTAGGGGCAGACGTACAAGCCATCACTGGGCTGTTAGCCAATATGGGTGAGCATGATAAGAGCTTGTTTGGATATGTATGGATGATATCCCTAAAGCTTGGAGCAGTAATCCTCTGGGAAGTAACATTAGAAGAAAAGTTTCTCTCTTTCTAAGAGTGCTTTCTGAGTTGCAAACCAAAGAGGTTTTGTTTGTTTTTTTTTTTTCCAATGCTTGGCCTAGGTAAAGTACCAGTATAGTTGTATGTAGTCACCTGGACTTAGTCTTAGTCTGGTGCATCATTGTGAGCCTCTGGCTTTTTTTCTGAATCACTTGTCTTGACTTCCTCTGTAGTGTAGTAAAAACTTATTAAGATGCATGGAAGTGTATGTTAAAATGAGAAAAACTAATGTATGTGACTGTACACCTACCAAGGGAGGAAAAGCCTCTTACTTGAGCTTTGTACTCTCTTTTTAGCTGTGGACCGATCAGTTTCTGCTACCTTGAGTGATGCTCGGGATGCCTTGGTCAACGCAGTGATAGATTCTTTATCTGCTTACCGTTCATCAGTCCTAAGCATTCAACAACCTGGGCTCATGGCCCCCTACTCACTACGGCTCTTTCCGCTTTACGTACTGGCACTCTTAAAACAGGTAAGAGTTAAAAGGAAGCCATGCAAGAGGATGATTGTTTGGCATGTCAACCTGAAGTAGAAGAATGTTTCTTTGACATACAAAATAGCATCTATCTTCTCTTTCAGTATTTTTGTAGGACTCAAAACTGAGAAGTTGCTTGATTTAGATTGTTTAATAAAACCAGCCTTCCTGCAATTTGCCATTAGAGTACTGAGATATTTGACAGATTTGAGAACGTTCCTTCTTGCACAGATAAAGTTCTCTCAAGATAATAATTCCATTTCTCTGCACCCCAGAATTTGATTACTTGAAAGGTCAATGTAGAACAAAGCCTATTTAATTGTTTCTCAGGCCTGGGTAGATAACATACAATTTTACAGGTGGTGAGTGTGTGTCTTTATCTTGCAGTCTGTTATGTTATGAAAAATGGAAGGGATTTGGAGAATTTTATGGGGCAAATGTATCAGGGTAATAATGGACAGGCCTCTTCTGCTCTTGCCTACAGAGGAAAGCAACAGGGAATAGAGAACGTGTTTAAAAAATATCGCTAAGGAGAATGATCTAGCTGAGAAGTGGGAGTTTTGAACTGTGTATAAAAACAAAAGTATAAGTGGTATAAGCAAGGGAATAGGAAAATATTGAAGACACTGACTAGTCTAGAGAATGTGGAAGGGTACTGGTAGAGTGTTTTCTCAAGAATCTAATTTTTGTGCATTTCTGGAAATGTAGATCCACACGGCAGTTCAGTGTGGATTAAGAGAGCTAGCTGGCTGGCAGAGAGGCAGTTGGCAGGCTGTTCTTGCAAAAGGTTTAAAGCATTTCACAATATTTGCTCGGTGTAAGTATTTTTTTGATTCGATTTCCCTGAACTTATACTAGAAGTTATTTTAAGTGTTGGACAAGCTGCCTTTCTGTTCTAGAGAGAACTTTGATTCATGCCTTTTGATAAGGAATTAACCAGCATGTTGCTACCAGCATGTTCGTGATGACATTGGAGCTTTTTCATGTAGAAGATTGTATAACTATTTGACCCAGAACAGTGGGAGGAGCAAGCCCTTGTTTCAGTTACAGCTGGGTTTTTTTGTCCCAACAAGCCAGGACTACATCTTTATTGTAAATCCAGAATTAATTAAGGTTCTGTACATTGAAGCCAACTGTAAACTGCTCCAATATTTATTCTTTTAAATTCTATCAAGTAGCATTTTTGAGGTGTATGTTAGAAGAGATGTATTTCAAGATGCTTTCAACTCAGCTGTAGTGCTCGCTAAAAAGGATTGATGATGCAAGGTCCTGGTACGTTCTAGAACCCAGAAACGGGAATAAGGAGGATTGCATGATTTGTATGTGAAACACTGAAGAGAACTATGGAGAAGTAAAACAGCAGTGGTAAAGTACCATATTTTGAGAAAATACTTATGGCTCAACTCTAAGACTTTTAAGTTAGAAATAAACAATAGATGGCGTGCTAAGTTCAGCTTATCTCACTTTGCTTTCACGGTCAAATTAAATGGTCGATTGTTTGCAGAAAGCATTTCAAACTGGGACGAACGCACGTTTAGATGAACGCATTTTTACCATGTGTCAAGTGAAAAACCAGCCCCTTGTTTACCTCATGCTTATGACACATCCCAGTCTGTACAGAGTTGATAATCTCACAGATGAGGTGAGTATTTGCATTTCTGCGTGGTCTGTTTGGTCTCAAAGATCTGTATGATGTGAAAATAAATTTGTATTAAAAATCTCACAAGTTTTCCACATTAAAGCTGCATAGCTAAAATGTACGGTTTTTGTATTTTCCCATCTGTTGCATTTATGTGTTTGCTATTTGGGATTGGATTGATGACTTCTGGAGAGAAGCTGTGCTCTGGCTATGGAGGGATGGGGAAGGTTTTTCCTAATTTATTTCACTTTGTACCTTGTGTCATTATCTTGCACTATAAACCACATGTATGTAAAGACAGTATAACATGTTTTAACTTTTTGTCCCTCTGTAGCTTCATTTTAAAATGTCAAAGTAGTTCTGTCAACAGTAAGAAAATGTTTATGTAAGAGCCTGAATAATTTTAGAAATTGCACCTCTTGTACGTAACAAATCTGATATTCCAGTTCCAGAACTAATTAAGTAAAATTAAGTTGATGAAGTGCACCCTCTCTAAATAAAACATTAAGTGATTTATTAGTAAATTATACACTTGAAGTATGGCTTGAACTAAACTGAGGAAAAGGGTCTAGCTTCAGCATTCCATGTAATACATCCTGTTCTTATTTAACCTTCTGTTCTTGTGCCTGTTTCAATGCATCAAGATGTGAACCGCTGATTTTCTTTTTGCCTTTTTTTCTAGGGGGCTCTTAACATAAATGATAGAACTATACCTCAGCCACCTATTCTCCAGCTGTCAGTGGAAAAGTTGAGTAGGGATGGTGCTTATCTTATGGACGCTGGCTCTGTAAGTTGTGTGGTGGTGGTGATTTTAAAAAGTATCCGGATTTACTTGACGGGTTCTGTCTGAGAACTCAAAATGTGTAGGAGACTGCTGAGGTGTTGTTTTGTGTTGAATTAATGTTGTTATTGCTGGGTAACTTTCAGGTACTGTTTCTGTGGATTGGGAAGAACTGTGCGCAGAGCTTTATCAGCCAAGTCCTTGGAGTTCCAAATTATGGCTCAATACCGCAGAATATGGTACGTGCTTGCTTTGCTGTACGCTGGTCATACAGTGCCACCAGAATATTATTTTCATGAGAACTAAAATAACACTGTTCAAATATTAGCCCTCCAGTTATTATTCACTATAAATCCAGATTCAGGGAAAGAATTTCTATTACCTCTCTTGGAGCTTCTCCAGGCTAAAGCTTTATAGAGCTTCCCATGAAAGCACAGTAAGAAGAGGCTGGCAATGATTAAGTTTCTCAGAACTGTGGGAGCAGACTGAGAATACTTGGGAATAGTAAGGACAGTGGGTTAGTGGGAAATCTTTTGGTTTCTGCAATAGAACAGATACCGATCACAGCCCAGTCATCACCATTCTGATAGCCAACTGCTTATACCATTGTAGTGCATTTGACTGTTTCAAACACTTTCAAAGGAGACTAGACTAGAACTATACATCACAAAATGTATCTGTCTAGGTTTCCTTATAGCTGATTAGGATAGAGTTGGCTATTTTAAATGTTCCTTTTACTGTTGGGGTTTTTTTGGTTGGGTTTTTTTTTTGTTTGTTTGTTTTTCTGAAAAATACCATGGATGTGTTAATGATACCCTTTGCCTCTAGACGCATCTCCCAGAACTTGAAACTGCAGAATCCATCAGAACAATAGCTTTCATTTCTTGGCTGAGAGAACAGAGACCTTTCTTTCCTATACTATATATAATAAAGTAAGTGGTTTTTAACAGTCTTTGTGCTTCTTTAGGGACCTCTTAACAATACATATTTGGATACCATATACTGAACTTTCTTAGTGGAAGTTTTAACAATGGTGCATGCTGTGCCTAACAGATTTGACAACAGATATGACTTGTTATGAGTTGTCTCCAATTAGAATTTCCACAGACTAAAAAAAGACTAGATGTCACAGAACAATGGCAAGAACTTTAGTTAATGGCAGATAAATGAAGTAAATGCTGATAAGTGCACTTGTTGGAATTAATCACAAGGGCTAGCTGAGATCCTCTTTTCATGTGTCCTTAAGCTCTTCAAGTGTCTTGCCACTTGACCTGTAACTTTATTATTGCATTGCACTGTAGATCTTGGCAAATATTTCTTTCACTCAAACACTTGTATTTTCTTTTTTAAGGGATGACAGTCCATTGAAATCAAGTTTTCTGCAAAATATGATTGAAGACAGAACAGAATCAGCCTTATCATACTATGAATTCCTCCTTCATATACAGCAGCAAGTGAATAAATGAAAGACTAGCCTTTGGCTTGCTTCTTTAAGGAAAGATTTTGCAGTAAAGAACGATTGTGCTTGTAATATCTTCATTAAATCTGTGGCCTGAGGCAGTCGATGAGAAGTTCTCACTGTGATTTCAACAAACTAAAGCAAATAAAGGACCACATCTGAGAATCAAATGTGCAACTACATAATATTGTACCTTAAAAAATCAAACTATTGGAACTGGTTGAGCACCTTTAATTTGCTGCAAATCATGTTTTTACTGTAAGTAGTTGCAGCATGAAGTACATTTACAAAGGCAATACTGAGAAGGTGAAATACATTTTGTAAAATAAAAGTACTTTGTTGTTCAAAATGTATATTTCTGTAACTCTTTGTTTTTGTTTTTTGTTTTGTTTTGTTTTGTTGTTTTTTTTTTTGGTTTTTTTTTTTTTTTTTTTTTTTTTTTTTTGCTGCTAGATATAAAACCTCACAATACTGATCATGATTTGCAGGGAAATTCTTTCTAAGTGCATCCAGTGATTACAGACAGAGCATCTCAATGTTCAACTTAAAGTAGCAATGAAACAACTGTTCATTGTGAAACGAACAAATACTTTGTGAAGCGTAGAATCCAATGTTTGGATTGGATTATGGCTAATAGGACTAAAGGTAAGCTTAACCCAGACAAGATGGCTGAATTTGTTCAAGCTTTTAATAAGTCAGTATTCCAATTAAAAAATAAAGTGGGGAGGAGCGGGCCCTATATGAGACACGTTTTAAAAAGTCAGCGGCTGAGTCAGCAGCAAAAGTAGACTTAGGTAGATGGCAAGCTTTGTTTTTCTTCAGTAAAAGGAATAGTTTTAATTTCAGTTTGTGAATGGTGTGAGAGGGGAAGGGCAAGAACGGATATCTCAGATTTTTTTTTTATGTTTAGTAGACTTTTGTTTATGTTAACTGAATGTTAGGCCCCCTAAAATCTAGTGTGTTTCTGAAGCGAGTTCGTATTGATGGCACTTCAAACCTAATGTTTCGAGACAACATTGAATATTCTGATGTTAAAATTGGAAAAGAAATTATTTTTCCAAAGACAAAAACATTATATTGCATTTGAAGATTTTTTTTTATGGTTTGAGACACGCTTGAAGTTTTCAAATCTTTTTTTTTTTTTTTTTACTGCAGCTGTGTAATGAGCCTAGGTCCAAAGCCAGTGTGCACCAAATAAAAGCTTTAAATATACTCTCAGATCCTTGCCAGAGCTACAGATGGAAGTTGACATTGGACTTGAAGTGAAAATTTATATACAAAATCATTTAAATCATTTTATAAAAGTGTATTGATAATTGTTCTGTTTTGGAGATTAAGCTATCATTGATACCTACCAACGTAAAGAGCATTTAAGTTAATATGCCCGTGGAAGTGTTCCATATGGAAAAATCTTGGTTTGCTTTTTTGTTTAATAGTGGTAAACTTAAAGGTCCTGCAAAACCTACTTCCTGGGGCAAGTAACTTGAACAGGTAAAACACTTATAAGTGGTCAAACATGTACTGTGATTAGGCTAGTTAACTTATATTTCGTGATACAAATGTCAAAGGACGTCATAGGGTAATCATTTGCGACCATTTCAGGCTGTAGCTGCACGTGATTGTCAGGAGTTGCCTTACTTCAGGGGAGGAGTTTCTTTGGGGAAATTGTTCTTGTCGCTTGAGCACAAGAAGCTAAAGTTCAGAACAATGTATAAAATAGCATGAAAAGACTATTGTAGAACCAATCTAAGCTTCCCTGTCTGCTGTCTCCATAGCAAACAGGAGTATATTTACTTGAACAGCTTTTCAGAGAATTGCACAGTTTGTAGTCGTACTGAAGAGGTTTTTTTTAAGTTTTGACGGTCTGATTTTTTTTTTCCCGGGGAGAAAGGGGTATTTTCCTTTAAATCATAAATGGGAGCTATGCACTTGCATAGGTTATGACTTAAAACTTGTGTTTTGGATATATTATCACTCAGATGTTGAAAAACATCCTTGCATCTAACAGCCCACCCGAAGTCTGTTTCTTACTATGACTGTATTTTGCTACTATATTCCTTATTTTTTTTAAAAACATAAATGCTGGAGATGGCTTCATTGCTTTATGTACACCAGACTAATGGCTGAAGCTGTCAGTCTTTTTGGCAATTAACAACTTTGGATTAGAGTCCCTAAGTTTCACAGAGCGAAACATTATAAACAAGAATCAGATGAACCCTCTTGGAGTTCTCTTCACTTTGGAAGAAATTCTGTACTGAACTTTTGTTAGTTTATTCCCCCATGATGGGAAAGGCCTGCTGGTTCACCTTGTATTGCTGTAAGGGCAATACAGGACAGATGAACACACAAACTACCTATGATGTGTCATTTTTACCTACAACTGAAAAATGAGGATGCTGAAGATGAACTGCAAAAATAGGGAAGAGTGGCTCTGGTACTTAGATCTCAGCACGACAACTCTACCACTGCAAATGTACTCTATTTTTCTAGTTGAAGACTTTTTTTTTAAACTGTTTCTGTATTTGACACATTAGTGTTCAGCCAACATTGTTACCATCCATTTTACTTTGCTTTCATTATTGTTTTTAATTTAATATATTTGAGTCTAAGTCCACGTAGACTGTGTTGCAATAACTAGAATGATTCACTTTTTCTTTTATTTAGAATTAATTTCTTAACAGAATTTAATCAAAGATGCAGAATGGCTGTTAAATAAGGGACCATTAAATGTGATTTTAAGGTTCTGTTTACTATTATGGATGAAATCCTTATAGTAAATTTAATTTTGTAAAGTCATGTATAATATTGTAATATTAAATCTTTGTTTTCTGAACTCAAACATTTGATCTTCAGTATGAAGTTATAAATCTTCCCCCTTCTGAATTTAAGACAGGATTTACTTGTCCTCCTTTTTACAGTTTGTAATTTTCACTGTTTTATTCCTGTAAAAAGTCATTTGTAACACATGCAAATGCTTATTTTATCTGTGCTAATTTATCAGATTTGGCTACTCAATAAAATTAATTGAAAGAACTCATGCAAGTCCATCAGTCCTTTCTTATAAATAAAAATAGAATAGTGTATTTGATCAATCGAGATAAATACCACGTACCAACAAGTGATAAATTCTACTTTTAGCTAAAACGTAATATTTAGGTGATACAAACTGAGAGGGAATTTGGGAAAATTAGTTCCAGCTGACTCAAACTTTTCTTCTGTCACTGGCATTTTTTGTCCCTCCAGAGCATCTCTGTCAGTCAGCATTGTTACTCAGTCCTACCTTGGGGTTTGCTCTTCCAGTAAGCCTGCAGTGGTGCTGTACCTCACCGTGTGGTACCCCGCCATCTGGCTGGAAGCTGATCTCAAGAGCCAGCTGATGCTGATGGTTGGAATGTAGCCTTCAGCAGTGTTCCCAAGATGGTGATCAATTTTATTTTAGGTAATCCCATATCGTCATTTAACATCCTGTTTTTTCAACACCTTTTTGTAAAAGTCATTCCATCTTATGCTTGCCAATTTTTTTACGAGCTGTCATCACTGCTGCTTCTGGTTCATCATATATAAGTTAATGCATGAGCTTGGTACTTTGACCTCTGTATTTAACTGTTTTTGAATATGGAATTCTATCGTTCTCTAAATAGCTTAGTATTGTAGAAATATTAATTGGACTTGTCCGCACAAAGTTTCTCCCCAGTACATATAACAATCTTTGTCCTGCTGCTGCTGCTGAATTTTACCACTCCAGCTGTGGCTCACATTCAACAGGCAGCCATCCTAGCAGTGGTCTTCAGAAGTCCAAGTACAGGATCTTGAAGCCAAGTCCTGCTTCTAACTGAAGTGCCTGTGGTGCAGTCTGTGAGTTAAGGAGTGCAAGTCGTTCAGTGGCAAGGATGGTGAAGGTAATTCAATTTGAAGTATCCACGTCGCTGTCTTCATTTGGTTCAGCTTTCGGGTACTTTTGCTATGTGTGTTAGCTATCTGAACGTTCAGCTAAGGGAAGAATACTGTGGCCCAGCTTCATCGCTTCTTGTCACACAAAACAGAGGCATGATGGACTTTTTGTTGTACGTAAATATGAATATTATGCCAACCGTATCTTGCTAGAATTAACTGAAGACGCGCTCTGTTATGGTAATTCCAGAATCCTTGAGGTCCTTATTCCCTTGGTTTTTCCTCAGTATGCATAGTCAATCCCTTCAGCTGCTTACTGTACTAACAGCAGTGCAGTGACGGTGACACTACACTGGGAATACAATTTGGGAGGCTGACCCGTGCTGCCCAACAGTCCCCTAGAAAGCCTTTCCCTATGTTCTGTATCTCTTTCACGTACACGTAAAAACGTCTGTTTGTTGGCACTCCAATAAACAGCATATTCTCTTCCCTCATTTGGAGCGGGCCCAGATGTGACAAATTAACTTCCTAAATTCAGCTATACAGCAGCACCCAAAGCTTTTTCCCCACAGAAAATGTAAAAACCCGGCGCTGCGCTCCCCCTCGGCACGCTGACCTGTTCGTGTGAGGAGCACGGCGGGGGGCTCACGCTTCATAGGGTAAACGCTGTGTGCTGGAAATTAAACACCTCTGTGAACTTAGCCTTGTGAACACCTCTGTTCTGCTGCTTTTGTATGGTCACAATTTTAACTGTTTTTCTAGAGTGTCAGGTAAATACTACTTTAGTTAGAAACATGAGTTACTTATTCTAACACTTTTAAGTTTCTATACAGAACACTGCTTTCATCTCTCTGTATGACAAGGAAAATGTTAGCATCCTGTACTAGTTCTTACTGCTTTGTTAAGCAGATTTTCCTCACCGAATGCAAGGTGGATTTGCCAGGTTTACTGAAACCAGAATTTTAAGCAAACTGAGGAAGGAGCTGGCCAGCGCTAGCGCTCGGAGCATGAAGTCACGTCACTGCTGGTGTGCTTTTCCTACAGGCATGCAAAAACCCTTACCCCGGCTGAAACTGTCAGTCAGGTTTCCCTCAGTTCAACGTCTCCGCCGCCCCGCGGCCATCGCCCCCTCTCTCCCTTCCCGCCTCCTGCGTCGTGATGTCACTTCCGAGGCCGCAGCGGCCATCTTTAGTACGGGCGCCCTACCGTCAGAGTGCACGAGGCGCCAAGGGCTCTCCCCACGCAGCCCCGTGTTCTCTGCCCTTACGCGAGATGGCGGCGCTTGCTTCAGCGGCCGGAGGCGGGCGGCGCGGGCGCCTGCGCGCTGAGGCGGGGCGGCCCCATTGTGCGGCGCTGAGGTAGCGCCGCGGCCTTTCCTGGCGGGGATGGAGGACGGCGGCGGGGCGGGAGCGGCGGCCGCCGCCACCGCGGGGGCCCCCGCCGGTCTCTCGGCCTCCCAGCGCCGAGCCGAGCTGCGGCGGAGGAAGCTGCTGATGAACTCGGAGGAGCGGATCAACCGCATCATGGGCTTCCACCGGCCCGCGGCGGGCAAGGGTGAGCCCGGTGGCGGCGGGTGGCGGCGGCGGCGGTGTGAGGGCTCCCGGCCGCGGGGCTGGCGGTGACGGCCGGCTCCCTCTGCCGTAACCGCTCCCCGCAGCCTCCTCATGAGACAGGAGCGGCTGTCGTTCGGCCCCTCAGTGCGATCTTTCCTTTCAGTGATGCTCGAAGTGAAGCACGACCTTCCGCGGTCCTCGGGAGACCCGCGGATAAAATGTGTGTGTCATCAGAAATGTGCCGAGACCGGGTCTGGGGCCTGTTCTGTTACTTGTTACTGGTCTTACATAGCGAGCAGGCAAGCTGTCGCTTCACTTCAAGTAGTTTTTCTTAGTTGAAGAAACGATGAGCCTCCCCCACGTTTTCATTCAATAACTGCTTGCTTTTGTATCTGTGTTTTTATATCAAAGTTTTCTCTCATTTGGATGATAACCAGTCATTGGATGTTTGTGGTTGGCATGCAGAATTTTCTTGCAGATTCATAGGTAGGTCACTTATGTCTCTCTATATACTTCAAGGAGGCTGACTGTCTTGTCAGGATAGAGTTCTCGGATTTCAGTGTGCAAGGATGGCCATAAGCCATGAATCAGTCTGCTTTAATACCGAAAAATACTCTCTTGAGTGTTGGTTCTTCCTCTTTGGTAGGACCAGACCTCTTCTGCATGCCTCTTGGTTTGGTTTTTGTCCTCTGGTATCACGTCTTTCACTGTAAGATGGGGTCTTCGGGTTTAATACAGAGCAGACTAACACTGCTTTGCCTCTGGCAATACAGAAGAACAAGCCAAAGTACACTTCTGTTGCCTGCTCATTTGTCAGTCTTTAATGCTCTTTCTGTGTGATTCACTTTATGTGAATCTTCATCTTTTTTTTATATTGCTCCATGTATTTGGAACAGCATTTTTCCTCTTGGGCATGCAGTGTTGTTTCTTAAGAAAATTCAATGTTTTCATTTTTCCATTGCTGACTGACAGCTATAACTTCCAGCCTGCATTGCACAGCTTTCTGTCTCGTGTCTGCGCCATTTCTGAAGAGCGCCCTGCAATGCAAAGCATGTGGTACAGGTCGGGTTCTTTGTAGGCTGGTGGAGGGAAAACAGGAGTGTGCCAAGACCAGTTGTGTAAAAATATATTTTTGGTGAAGCTGATGAGCGTTTTCAGTCTGGTCCATGCTGTGCTTTTCCCTTTTCATTATCATCATCTGTGGTGTAACCTAAGTCTGAGTGTAAACCTTTCCTTTGATAGACAAGCAGGTTGTGTATCAGCTGAGCTTGTTTCTTTTTAAAATGAGATTGCTTGTATTCAGGAATGTCAGATGGTGGTTTTGTGATTAATTTAGCATATTTATTAATCATAAATCTGTGTTTTCACTTTGGAAGCAGAGACATCAACCGAGGACCCCAATCCAGTATGGCTAAAGTGGTGTTCTGTGTATCCAGTGTGCATAACTCTGTATTTTTTTTTCTCTTCTTTAGATGATGAAAGTCACACAGAATCAAAACTTCAGCACGAACAAGATAAATCCAACTCCCTTCCCATTCCTTCAGTTTCCAAGCGAATTGTGCTTGGTGATTCTGTCTGTAATATGGCAGGCACGGCTGACCATGCAGGCAGCATGGTAGACCTCAAAGGGGATAAGGACTTGTTCAGTAAGACTCCAGAGCTTGTCAATGAGGGTACAAGTGAGCTCCGTCACCGTAATAGAGGGGAACTACCATCTGAAGCTGCACCACGGCCACCTAGACATGGATTAGACCAGTACTTATCCAGATTTGATGAAGCTCTGAAGCTGAGGAATCAGCTGATGAATGAGAAGCCAAGCCAAGAGAATGGGAATGCAGTGGAGGAGTTTGACTCTTTCCGCATTTTTAGATTGGTGGGATGTGCTCTGCTTGCCATCGCAGTCAGAGCTTTTGTGTGCAAGTACTTGGTGAGTTCGGGGAAACAAACAATCCTATTCTGCTTTGCTAGTTTATTGCAAGCTTACTGTGAAATATTCTTTATCTAGGGCTGAAGTCTATCAGTAGTGACTGAGTTGGGAACTTCAGGCACTCTTTACATTTCCAACAACTGTATAAAACAGTGTTTGAGGAGGAGAAGCACTGGAATAGTTGTTGCAGCTTAAGTCCCTTGGAAGTTTATTCCCATCTTTGTGAGCATGAGTCAACTGCCCTTCTAGTTTGGAGTCTAGAAAAGAATATAGAGTAAGAACAACAATAGTTGTCCCAAGATAAGCAGATCCTACTCAATTATCAGTCTTCTGAGAGTAGTAGTTCCTCAGTGTTCCAGGTGTCTGCCAGTACATTGTACAGAGGTGCGTGGCTGGTACAGCCTGCCGCCTCCTGGATCACTGGGCTCTTTTTTACACACTGCTGTATGCTTCTGCGATTTCAGGTTTTTAGTCTCAAAGAAAATAAGGCAGAACCTTATTTTTGACACGTAGCTTCCCTACTTAGGTTTGTAGTATTCAAGAATACTGTTGCTATTGTCCACAAATTATTTTTTTACCTATCTAATTTTCTTTTATGACTTGGGAAGCATTGAATTTCTGTGTTTTCTTAGCTATTGCTGCTGACAAAGTTAATTTTCATATATTCTTTTCTGTTCCTTCAGTCAATATTTGCACCATTTCTTACTCTACAACTTGCTTACATGGGACTGTCCAAGTACTTTCCAAAGGTAAAATATTTTTTTCAGAATTAGATTAATTTGAAATGTTTTAAATTTAAATTTGTGCTTAGATTGTATTGTTTTAGGACCAATGCATGTGAAGTATTCTTCCCTTGTTTTAAAGTATAGAATTGAGAGTTACCAAATGTTGATAGTTTATACCAGTTTTTAATCTTCCCAGCTTTATTCCAAATCTTTTTTAGAGTTGCTGTGAAAATGTGGACTAGCAATTTGTTTGGCCGTAGCCTAATTAAAAGCATCTGATCAGGAAAGCCAGGTAGTTCTTTCATGTGTTTAGGAAACTTCAGCTTTTCTCCTAGACCGTGCTCTTCTGTGGTTACTGTTCGCTCTGTCAACAGCTGTTTTGCATGCGATACCTGGACAAAATTTGGGAGGATGTGGCTTACAAAATGACATGGTCCTTGGGTTTTTGAGGGCTAGAATTTTTTTCCATTGCTAGAATCAGTTTGAATGGCAACTTGAAATGAGACATTTATTTGTGTGTGAAACTTGCTGCTTATTAGCAAGATTTGCTCTATCGCTTGCTTTATATATTTACACCAGTTAATTGTGCTGAAGTATTTGTTTGGTTGATGATTTTGTCAGGTCTACTGTGCAAAGCGGGATTGAATGATGCTCAATCCATAGTTGAAGGGAACATTTGCATTTTAAAAGGAGTAACAGATTAGCTGTAGAAAATCAGAATAAATCAGCGGTTCTTTTGCAGTTAAGTATATCACTGAAAACCAAACTTCAGAGTAGTCATTCTAAGCTGATGTGTCAAAACACAGACCAGCAGAATTAGCCTTAGACTTGCACTAGGTCATCTGCTACATCTTTTTGGTCTTGTTTCTGCTGTTTTTAAAATCAGCTCTTAGTTTCAGAATGTAGAGAGGTGGTTCATTTTCACAACTTCCTTTAACTGCACTTATACCCAGATGAGCAAACTCGGCTTGTTATCCTTCATTTTTCTCTCATGAAACCTAGAAAGATTCTTGAGAGCTTAATTTAGGTTTGATTAAATAAAGATATCCAGCAAGTATCATCAAATTACCAAAATTTTCAGCCACTATCACCTTTTCCTGCCTGTCAGACTTTGCATCCTTGGGATTCATTATCTTGAGGACAGAACAGCTTTCAGAAGGGGCATTTCTGAGTTCAGAGGATAAAACTGTCAAATGGAGTCATACTAAAATAGAAAGGGACAGTTGGGTTTCAATTCTAAATCATTTTTCGGTGTTAGAAAAGTAACAGGATCTTTCACCGAGTAGTGTGATGAGATTGATCCTGTTCTGCCAGTGGAGATGCCTGGCTTGGCTCCTTACGCCGGGTTGCCCTTGTCTGGGACTCTTCCCTCTCATGGAGAAGCTGCTGCACAGCCCCACTTCACAGCCTGCTTGGAGTGCCAGCATGAAGTAGGCATAATACCTGGGATGAATTTTATCTGCTCTTAGCCAGCCTCTGGGTTAACATGAATCTGTGGCGAGGATAAGTGTTGTGAATCCCTGAGTGTGTCTGGAGAGAATCAATCCAACCTTGCTGCTCCTACCGATGATGATGAATTTGGAATGTGCCTGGCTGTGTGTGAAATTGGCGCAACGTTGTTGACATGTAAAGCAGAATTGGATTGCGACAGAACAACTAACATGATACTGTTGGTTTTTTTTCTTCTAGTGTGAGAAGAAGGTGAAAACGACAGTATTAACTGCTGCTCTTTTACTGTCTGGAATCCCTGCGGAAGTGATTAGTCGCTCCATGGACACCTACAGCAAAATGGGAGATGTTTTCACAGACCTTTGTGTCTATTTCTTTACTTTTATCTTTTGCCATGAACTTAGTCTCTTTTTTGGTTCTGAAGTACCATGATGGCTGTAGAATTCAACGCCGTAGTTACGCTAAAGCTTTCTGGACTGTATTCCTTTAACGTCTGACTGTGCAGAGAGGTTTAAACCTTCATTAAAATTCTTACCTGTTCGAATGCTTGAAAGAAGCCTTAAATCCAGTCATTTTGGGAAGGCAAGAGCAGGGTCCCAGACTGACGGTTATATTGGTTTAGTTTATTTAAATACTGTGTCTGCCTGTTGCAAATGTGAAGAATAAGATGCAAGTGTCAGTGGGTGATTTATTTGGTTTAGTTAGGTGATGCCCTTCTCAGCATCCTTCATAAACATTTACCTTTGTAAACTGCCTTTGTTTTCAGTGAGAACAAAGAGAAGAGAATTCCTTTCAGCAGAACCATATATATATATCTCTCCACTATGACTCTAGCTAACAAGAACTGCTCATTTTGTGGTGTTCCCATTTTTTAAAGAAAGCTCTAAATAAAAGAAATCCCTGTATTCTGTTCAAATTCAGAATGTTGAACAAAGTAGCTGCTTCTGGAGAATGTTGGTGAAACATGCCACTTTGTTGTCCTAACCCTTGCCTTGCTATACATTCTTTGTTGTGATGGTGATTAATTTCATTTGATGATTATAGTGCAAAACAGCCAAGCAAAACCACCAACAAAAAAGTCCTGTTGCTTACAAATGTCATTAATCCAAAAGTAGGAAGAAATATAATTGTTAATCTCACCTGTTTGTGAGTTTCCAGCAACCTAATCCTGGTGTAGCTCATTCATGTGCTTTCGTTCTGATGCCTTTTTTTTTATTGTAACAGTTCACCTCATGAGAGGAAAGTTTTACATCCTGGCAACCACCCTGCAGTATCAAGCGTTTGTTCTGGTGTATGTAAAACTTACGAGGGAGCTATTTTTTTTTCCCTAGCTCCTTGCAGGATTGCATAAGGCAACTTTTGATATGACATTAATTTTTGCAGTTTGTCTCTGTTTATTACCAGAAATTTGCATTAAACAGGATTTTAATTGTGGAGGAGTTCTGCTCCTGCTGCATAATACTGCAACCCAGCAGCATACAGCCTTTGATTCAGCGGAGCTGGTAACGTTTGTGGTGTGTTTCTGAAATTGCCCCAGTGAAATCACACTAGCCATTCCTGTTTAAGTCCTGCATACTGCAAGTGACAGTGAAATAAAAAATAGTGCTTTGAGTAGAATCCCACATGAAGATCTGTGTGTGAAGGGAGAACAGCATTTTGGGATTTTTTTCTGTGGATGTCCGTCCAGCCACGGAGGTGAAAAGAAGACAAATACAGGTGAATCCTGTCACTGGATGAAGTAGCAAGCTAGCGAGTGCTCTTGTTTTCAATCCCATTAGAATTTTGCACAGTGAGAGGAAGAAAGTGTCATTCCAAATAGCTTAAATGCTGATGATCTGTGAAAATTTCTATTGAAGCTGAATTTGGTATTATTTTCAACTTGTAGTTTTCTGTTTAGAATCTAGACTTTCAGGTAATCTAAGCCAATACCTTTTTTTTAGTGTAGAGAAACACCTATCCATCTCCATATGTGTCTGCAGAAATTTTTTTAGGGAGCAGAAGTGTTTGATTATGGCTCTTTAAAGTAAATAGCCCTGCTTTCTGCTTAATCTTTTCTGTTAAAGCTTCCTGCCGTAATTTTAGCGCTGCATTTCTGCCTCCTAAGTTGGATATAGGTTTGTTTGTGGCACAAAACCAAGAAGCTTATGTTACGATTTGGCAATTTTTGTGTTTTTACTGATTATTTTACAGTGAGTATCATGTTACAGGTGTCTGGGGCTGGGCTGCAAAAGATTCTGACTTAGGTCTATTAGCACAAATATTTATTCAGAAGCTTTAAAGTTATATTAGACAGGAATTTGAGCAAATTGAAATAGCTGTCATTTAAATTAAGGTTGAGATACGTAAATAATGTTTGCTCAAAAGTTACACTTGTTCTGACTCTATTTATACGCCCAAAGGTAATACAAATAAGTTGCAAAAATACTGTGTACTGACATCTGCAAAAGGCAATTAATTTTTGATCCTCAGCACAAAAAATTTAATCCTAATCAGCTAAATACTAAGAAAAGAGCTGCCCCACCTGCTGTACCACTCAACCCTTGCACCGTGCTTATACGCGAGGAAAGATGAAACGAGTTTTTTTTTCTCAAGCCGTGAGAGAAATCTTGCTGCAAGACCTGACCTGAAACTTTTCAGCCCATAAACACTTGTTTTTGTCCGATGACTTGGAGGGGGGCTGGGGGAAGCCTTCCTGCCCGTGGGTGACCGGGCATGGCACCTGCAGGGGCTTGTGCTAAATGACGCTTCTTCCCCTTCAGTCAAGAAGTTAATCCTGTTTGGTCCATTTTTAACTTATCTCTGTTCATGTACATAATTCTATTTAATGTTTATTGCCAAACTGATTGTTTTCTATTAAAAGTATATTTGTTACCCCCTTCCTTGGCGCTTTGTCCTGGCTGGGGACGAGGGTTGCGGTGCGCAGCGGACACCTTGCACTTGGGCTGGGCAGCGAGGATGGGGACGGGGCCTTTGCGGGGACAGTTGTGATGAGCGGGACGGCGGGCGGTTCCCCGGCCCTGCCCGTTTTTCGGGGGGGGGGGGGGGGGAGGTGCTGCCCGTTTTTTGGGGGGCCCTGCCCGGTTTTGGGGGCTCTGCGCCCTCCGCCCGCCAGGGGGCGCCGCAGCGCGGCGGCGGGCCGGAAGCGGGGGTCGGGGGCGGGCTGCAGCTTCCCGCCGCTCCTCTCGTCGTCCCGGGCGCTGGGGCGCGGAATGGCCGCCGCTGCCGCCGAATAGCGCAGGGTCCCCGCCGCCGCCGCCGCCGCCGCCATGGGCCGGGAGTCCAGGTGAGGGCAGCGGGAGCGCCGCCGCCGCCGCCATGGCCGCCGCGGCCCGCGCCGGGGCCCGCGGCTCTCTCGGGTGGCGGCGCGGTGCGTGTGGCTGCGTGGAGGGGGAACAAAGGGCGGCGGCGGGGGCGCTGAGGGAGGGAGGGCCGCGGCGGGCCCGCTGTGAGGGCACGGCGGGGTGGCTCGGGGCTCTGGGCCGGGCTTTAGGGCCCCGCCGGGCTGGGCGCTCCCCGGGAGCCGGCCGGCTCCCCTCCGCCGCCCCGGGGGGCCGGGAGCCTCCCCCCCGCCGCCCCGGGAGCCGGGCCGGGCCCGCAGCCGCCTCAGGGCTCGGGGCGGGCCGCCAGCGCCCGGCTGGGTCTGGGGCCGCGACCCCCAGCTCCGCCCCAGCCCGCCTGCCCCTCGCTGCCTTGTCTTAAGATAATAGCAACAACCTAATTAGCCGGGTAGGGGTTTTTTCCTACCTGGATTAGGCGGTTTTGTTTGTTCTTTTTAAGTTTATGCAGGATCACGTATTTTTTGTCCGCTCGTAGCTTGTAAAAACCCCCGATTCGGTGGTGTAACCGACTGAGCAGTGATGTGATCGCGCACTCGGCGTGTTTCGGGTCAAGCCTCTGCTGCCAGGCGTTTCGGAGCTGCTCACACCTATCAGGCTTTAAACTAACTCCATAACTTGCAAGTGCTGTTGTGGCATATGTCTCCTTTTCTTAGTTTAATCTAACCATCAGATTTTAACACCAAAAGCGTGACACAGTAGTCCCCGCATGCAGCTGTCCCTACAGTGTAACAGCGTCCTAGGTCCGTAACTGAGATTTATACTGAGAGAGGCAGGTGAGTTGAAATTGTAACAACCAGCTTGGGTTCAAATTGGTGATTCAGTGAAGAGCTGGGTACTCCCATAGTTATGTCTCAATTAGTTTCAACCAGCGAGGGCAGCGGTTGTTGCTAACAGGACACCGTTAGAGACTCAGGCTGCAAAATCTCCTGGGAACTGAACACCAAACTGCTGGCACTCAAACTAGGAGGGCTCACTTGCTTATCACAGTACAGCTTCCCTTCTGATAATGACAAGTTTTTTCTGTTCGGCTAAAACTAATATTAAAAGTGGGTTTAAAGTTATATTAGTTTTCTATTTCAATACGTACAAAAAGTTTTTTAAAAGTGAGGAAATGGTGAGAGAGAATGGTGCTGGAGATGGGTGTGGTGGGCTGCATGTGCTGGAGGTGATGTAGAGAAATGTTCATCAGACTAGGGCTTTTTAAACCTGAAATCATATACTCAGCTTTATTGCACACTGTAGAGGAAAACAAAAAAAATTCTTTTTATTTTCTAAAACTAAAAGATTAGAAAGGAGGAAAGTATGGAGCAGATATCCTGACATTTTGTGACAGAGCTGGGAAAGAAATTAGGGATATCTAACGCTGACAGATGTTCTTTGCATTCAGTTATACTGCTGATAGGCAGTATGTATGGATATCATGCTGCCACTGTACTGATTCCAAATGCACATGGTACCTAAATATACCAGAGCGCTGAAATAAACTATATTATTTTTAGTGCCGATACTGTTGTAATACAACCCTGTGTGGTGGTGAGGGAAGGGAAAGAAGGAGGTGGGGGCTTGAGGTCTTGCCTTCTCTGCTTCTTCCTGCCTCCCAAGCCTGGCTACTAGGCTTGTTGGGAGAAAGGGTCTGTGGGTCCTGGGCTGCAGGAGGGTGAACGAGGGAATTATTCTGGCGTGGTGACTGAAAATCAGGAACTGGAGAGAGAGGAGATGGTCACAGTCCCTCTGTGACTTGTACACTCAGCTGAAGAGCTTCCCAGAGAATTCCTAACCCTACGCTCTCCCACGGTATGGTTGGGATAAGAGAGCACTAACGAGGGGAGAAAAGGAGACTCCCATCTCCATCACACACCCCTCAAGCCTTGCTAACTTTGTAATGCTTCTGTTGTGATGTTTGATGAGGTTATGGAATTTCTTTTGATGTCAGCATCCTAAAGGCATTGACCATTGCTGTGTCACATATGATCAGGGTTTTATGTTTCCTTAACTGCAGTTTGACAGCTTTTCCATTGAGCAGAGGTATAATTTACCTAGCTTACCTGGATAAAAGTTATATGTTGTATAAAAAGCAACAAAGAACAGTTTTATTTGTTTGACAAATTTTGGGATAGCTTCAAAGAGTCTTTGTCTTTTCCTATGTATAGTGGAAGTCAGTGGATTTCTAAAAAGGAACTGTTCTTGATGTTCTAGTGTTTTCATGATGTGCTTATAGTAGTACTCTAAAACCAAAACAAAAATATGACCAAGTAATCCCTCTAATTTCAGCGTCATTGAGTGTATACGTGTATTAATGTTTGGCAAGATGATTACAAATGTTTAGAAATCTAAAAAGTCCAAGAAATTAGGATAAATAATTCTTTTTGGCCTGTCCACCTAAATATGACAAATATCCTTTAACTGCAAATTGTTCTCACACTCGTGTTCACCTTTTTTTGTGAATTTATGCTGCAGGCATTACCGGAAGCGCTCTGCGTCACGTGGACGCTCTGGTAGCCGTTCCAGAAGTCGGTCTCCATCTGACAAAAGAGGAAAACGCGGAGAAGACAGACGCTCTAGAAGTAGAGATCGAGAACGTAGACGTGAGAGGTCACGCAGTAGGGACAAGAGAAGGTCTCGATCGCGTGACAGAAAGCGTCAAAGGTACGACTTATCAGTTCCAGTCAAAATAGATGAAAATGCCTGTCATCTGAATATTGATGTTCTTCCACTGTAATTAGTTACTTTGCTGTTGTTCCCGAGAGATTTTACTATGCTTAACGTTTTTGCTTATTAAATGGTTTCTACCTGCTGGTGCTGGAGTTTGTAAGCTCTTAGTGGTCTTGATGATTGTTGGATTCCTTTTACAGCCTGTTCCTCGATGGCAGGCTAAAATTATACTATGATCACATGCTAAATAAATACAATTTTGTTCTGTGGCAGACGTTCAAGAAGTAGAGAAAGGGAACGGAGCCGAGAGAGAAGAAGATCCCGGAGCCGAGAGAGGAGGCGTTCTAGAAGTAGAAGTAGAGGTAGACGGTCTCGATCCTCCAGTCCAAGCAAGAACAGGAAAACAGAAAACAGGTATTTGTGTTCTCTAATTACAGTCAATGTCATAGTGACAAAATATCGTCAAACTATTGGTAGCATGGAGGGAACCATCAGGCAAAACTATGCAAAGCTTTGGTTTGTAGAACAAGGAGAATATTATGTGAGTGTACTGTTACGATCTTTTCCCATTGCTTAACATGTCTAACGCAGTTTGTTGTGAGAATGTTTCTGTGAAAGAAGATGATCCAAGTTGTGGCAGCTAAAAAACGCACTTAACTTTAAAGTTAAGACTGACCTTCATTCTGAAAGTTTTGTAGTGCTTCGTTATTATCTCAGGTCCCAGCATCAATAAGTAATGGTTTGTGTCCCAGCACATATGCCCAAATTAATAAAGTGCAGGTGCTCTCTAGCACAGGCATTACAATGAAGTATAACTTTCTTTAAACTTGTAAATTACTGGAGAACAGTAAGTTTTAGTTATCAGATTTGCTCCAGTGCAGTGTTCTCAGTGATGTGCTGTATCGTTTTCTTTCTCAGATAAAGCACTTTATTTCCTTGGGAATATACAGGGCTTTAAAAAAATACAGGTGGGGTAGCAGCAGGGGATCTATAAATGGTGTCGTGGTGACATCTATAACAGGAATTTCTAAAATGTTACGTACTGCCTGGAGCTCAATGTTTCATCCATTCTTTACACAAAAAGTGTTCTAAAGAATGTAAGGCAATGAAGTTTGGAATCTGCTTTTTTTTAATTATATTTGTGCAGAAAAAGAAAATATATAGTGTAACACTTCAGAGGAGCTCAAGAAGTCTGCTTTGGTAAAGCCCCCACCTGTTTATCTGCTGTTTGTTGAATTCTATGGGTGTGCTTAATGTTGCAATCAGTATGGATTTGGCAAGTACTAGTCTTAGGGGTTTACAATTGAATAAACTGTCTGGTAAATAGACTTAGTGAAGAGATGAACCTTGAACCCTTTTAGATATTGTCTTTAGAAATGTGGGAAAACTTCCTACAGGTCATGTTCTTTTAAATAGATTTTAATGGAATTTTCAGATATAATTACGAACAGCATATAATCATCCTGTACTGTAAAATGAGTGGGAAGTCCATAGTTGTAACAGCAGTCTGTTGCATAATAATAAGCAGGTTGATGACAACCTAGAAATTGTGAGAAGCTGGAATCACAAAGTCTTTTGGGATAAGCGTATGGCTTGTGTTAGAATAGCCTAATGAAAAAGGCTTAATGAGATTTAATTGGCTGAAGTGAATTTTACGTTTATTATCATGAGTTGGCACGCGTTTGGTTTGGATGCATTTTTTTCTTTTTTTCTTTTTTTTAATTGGAAGCAAGTAAGGATAATAGAATCTGGGATAAATGGGTTTTTATTAAATGCAAGTCTACACATTACATTTGAGTTACATAAGTAGCTTTTCCCAGGGAGAGATGTTTTTGTGTCTTTCAGCCAGTACTCTATGCCCAGGAGGACGTTCAAACTTCCATGGCAAGATGCTAGATCACTTTACCTTTCTCTAGAAATTCAACAACAGGAAATTTTTTGTATCTCTTTTCTAACTGCTGTCTTCAAGGAGGTGTAAAATAAACTGCAGAACCACTAGAGTAGTTATCAATTGTGAGTGTTCTGGAAATGAAGTCTGCAACTTCCTCTTGTAAAAAACTGAGAGGAATAGAACCAAAGCATGTGAATCGGTAGATTGCAACAGATTCTACACTTCTGGTAGTTAAAGGGAACATTTCCATGAAATGGAGAGATTATCTGGGAGTCAGTGTGCTTTGTAAGGTATTTGAAAACATAAACCTGTACAGGGCGTTCATAGTTCTGTTTCTATCCAGCGCATGTGTATTCCCGCCCTGAGAAAAGCTGTAATGTTCTAAGAAATCTTTGATCTTACCTTTCAGATCAAGATCTAAAGAAAGGACAGAAGGTGTGGAAATTTCCAAAGAAAAGAAAAAAGACAAAGACGACAAAGAAGAGGAGAAGGATAAAGATGCTACCACAAATACTGTGGCCACTGAGGTAGAAGCTTTTAACACTTATAAATTTAAAAGATAGATTTTAAGCCAGGAATTAAGTTAGCCATAGATCACTGCATTAACAAAAGAAAACCTGTTCTTAGAGCTAGACAAAATCCCCATTGTCAGTAACACAGACTCCTGTCACGGGGTATGCTTCCAGTTCTTGGCAAGAGAAACATTCTTCTCAGTTCAAGATTTTGGACTGCTTAGACCACAAACCACAGACAAGCATGAAAGTTCTCTCATTTTTCACATATTAGGTGTCAGTAGAGAAGCTGAACATTTTTTTTGGCCTCTGAACCCAGGCAGGAATCAAAGAACAGAGCGAGAGGGAAGCTCACTTTGCCTTGTTCCATGACATGAAAAGATGTGCCTGGATGAAGAATTCCCAAACTAGCAGTTTTAGCTAACTCTTCTAAACCAGCACATGGTTGCTAACCCTCCTTTGTTAATAGCGGCTGCACCGTCAGTGAGGGCTCCTCAGGCATAGACCAATCACAGGTACTAGAAGGACTTTTGGAAGTAGAGGGTAATGTGATAATTCCTTAGTCTTTCATGGATCAATGGCTAAAATGAGTTGAAACTCACTGGTGTGAGTTACAATATTTTTTTCTAGTAAATAAAGGACAGTTTAATTCGCTGTTATCTTAAAAATTAAATACCAGCTACTATAATGAAAAATAAAAGAGTTAACTGCATTTCTTGAAAATGTTATAGTTGATGTTAGTATCTTTCATTTACTTCTGTTGTGATAAGTTTGTGGACATCCAGCCTTCTACAACATGCTCACACAACAGTTATATTTGTTTGAAGAAGCATAGGTTAAAGCCAGTGGCCATTAATTTTCACTGTTTGGTTGTTTTTATTGTAGAATTTTGATCAGAACAAACTAGAAGAAGAAATGAGAAAACGAAAAGAAAGAGTGGAGAAATGGAGGGAAGAACAACGCAAGAAGGCTATGGAAAACATAGGAGAACTGAAAAAAGAAATTGAAGAGATGAAACAGGGGAAAAAATGGAGTTTAGAAGATGATGATGGTATTTAACTTTTTATATATAACAGTTAAAATACTTCTGTTCCTAAAAATATTTTTATTACATTATCCTTAAAGCATTTAATTACTTTTCAGAGTGTGAACTATAAAATAACAAAGCCTAAATCTGGTCATGGCTTCAAGTGGCTTAAGATACAATTGAGATTAACAAACTGGAGAGATTTGTACGAGGAGAAATGATATAGTAATAAAACTGGACTGTAATTATTTGGGTAGACGAACAATTTAACACACGTGAGCACTTTTTGCTTTCCCTGTCTGTTTTATTCCCATCTTTCTTGCTCGTATTAGATGATGAAGAGGAAACTGCGGAAGGAGAAAAAGAAGGCAATGAGGTTGAAGATGAAGAGTTAGATCCTTTGGATGCTTATATGGAAGAAGTAAAAGAAGAGGTCAAGAAGTTCAATATGAGAAGTGTGAAAGGTGGAGGTGGGAGTGAAAAGGTAAAATCACTTATTAAGATTTCTTATCTTTGTCTTCTAAAAATAGCTTTGCGTTTAAAAGCAAAATGGCTTTGAAAAAGAAGGGGGGAAAGTGCAAAAAAGCAAGAAGTAAGTTAGATGCACTTAATGCCTGTTTACCTTAACTTCAATTTCCTGGTGTTTTTATCAAGCTGTTTTATCAAACATTATTCTGATAAAGTTTCACTGAAGGAAGTGAAAAAAAAATCCAGCATAATGCATTCAGAAGTACAGAAATTCTACATACTTTATACAGTACATTTTTTGTTTTATATGATAGTGCAATGATTTTTCTTAACTGTTTTTGTAGAAATCTGGACCAACTGTTACCAAGGTGGTAACTGTGGTGACAACCAAAAAGGCAGCTGCAGAGTCAGAGAAGAAGAAAGGGGAGCTCATGGAGAATGACCAAGACGCAATGGAGGTAATGGAAGTGTCTTGTATTTCGACTGTGAAAAGGCAATGTGCCTCTTACAAGAGGCATGAGAATGAGGATAGTCCTGGGATTTTTACATCTCCTAGGAGATAAACATTTAGTTATTTAATTTGCAGAACCATGGTCACAAGATCTTTGATCTTACGCAGTTTCTTGTTACTTGTACAGGGTTGGTTTTTTTTTTTTTTTTTTTTTTTTTTTTTTTTTTTTTTTTTTCAGAAATTGTCATTGCAGCTTTATTGTTCAGAGGCAATGTTATACAGATGAGAACCGAGTGAGTGCATCAGGTTGTCTGGCTTTGTAACTGTACTTAACATGACTGGGCTGGTGTATGTCACGTGTAGCGTGTTCTCAGTTCACATTACTGAAATTGGGCAGGTGGTCCTGGTGATCCTGTGTGTGAATGACCCCAGAGCGAGTATAGTCATAGAATCATAGAATCCTTAAGGTTGGAAAAGACCTCTAAGATCAAGTCCAACCACCAACCCAACCACCTCATGCCTCCTAAACCATGCCGTGAAGTGCCACGGCTACATGGTTTTTGAACACCCCCAGGGATGGTGACTCCACCACCTCTCTGGGCAGCCTGTTCCAGTGCCTGACCACTCTTTCAGTGAAGACATTTTTCCTAATATCCAATCTAAACTTCCCCTGACACAGCTTGAGGCCATTTCCTCTCATCCTATCACTGGTAACTTGGGAGAAGAGACCAACACCCACCTCGCTACAACCTCCTTTCAGGTAGTTGTAGAGAGTGATAAGGTCTCCCCTCAGCCTCCTCTTCTCCAGGCTAAACCCCCCCAGCTCCCTCAGCCGCTCCCCATCACACTTGTTCTCCAGACCCTTCCCCAGCTTCGTTGCCCTTCTCTGGACACACTCCGGCACCTCAATGTCCTTCTTGTCCTGAGGGGCCCAAAACTGAACACAGTTTTCGAGGTGCAGTATAGAGTGTTTACGTATGCAGCTGCTCAGCGTGCATGTTCAGTTGCAGGTATCTAATCAGAAAAAAATGGGGTTTCTGTGTTACATTTCTGCTGAATTTCTTTGTAAGTATAAGTATATTAACTTCCAAAACACCAGTTAGTTATGGATCTCAAAACACTTCCTAAATCATAATGAGACATCTCTTTTAGCACAGATGAGAGGCAGATGTTCTCATTCTACAGTTTAGGAAACAGTAGAAAGGAGTTTGATTCTGCCTGGGGCTACAGGCCAAGTCATGTGTTCTAGTAGACAGCACCCTAAACCGAATTTATAAGCGTTTTCTGTTACACTGGCTGTAAATAACAAATGTGTTTTAGTAGGAAGAGGTGGTACAAGTAGATAAATGTCAGCTGCTGTCTCTGGATGTGGGTTTGATGAACTGGTAGATCTCCCTGTAGTCTTTACAGTGTGCAATTTTTTGCATGTTGAGCAGTGGCAGATCAGCATGAATATTGAATTTTAACAGAACAGTGCTCTGGGATTCTTGTAGAGCCATCTTGCTCAGTGATTGGACCTGAACTTCTCAGAATTACTCTTCTGTGTCCAAACTGCCTTCATAAAATGCTTTCAGGAGAATAGGAATACTGAGTACTTAATATGGTTGTGTGTGGCGTTGCAGGCCTGAATGGTTGTTAAGGGTATGGGTATGTTGCTGTCTGGGAGGTCGTAGAGAGACAGCCTTGCCCAAGTTGTAGACTAGATACACTGCTAGCACTGTAGCTCAGCTAGGTCATGCTAAGCTTTGTGTTGCTGCAGTTCCAGTGTTAGTAGTACCTGACTAGTTTAAGTCTGAGTTGGGTGCATCTGTCAGAGCTGTGACTGCAGTGGCATGCTGGCTCAATATTTTTTTCTTAGTATTTTCCTCTTACTATTTCTGTTGTACGGCAGTGATTATTTCTGAATGACAAGGCTCGTAGTTAGTATTCATGAAGTCATGAAAGCGATACGGAACACGGTGAAAATTAACGTTTGAAAGTTAATGAAAGATGAAAGAATTGGGACCCTTCTTACTGAGAGCTGGTTTTCAGCCTCTGGTCTAATAGGGTCTAATAAGGTAAGGAGTAACTGTTGCTTCTGAGTAAAGTTCCTCTATAAATGAAAAACCAGAGCCTCTCAGAATACCACTCATACTAATTTACACACAAATTATAATCTACACAGTATTCCTCAGAAGAGGAGGAAGTCGATCTTCAGACTGCCCTGACTGGCTATCAGACCAAGCAGAGAAAGCTGCTAGAACCAGTGGATCATGGAAAGATAGAATATGAACCTTTCAGGAAAAACTTCTATGTTGAAGTACCAGAACTAGCTAAAATGACTCAAGAAGGTAAGGACAAATACAACCAGAACACCTTGGGTACTATTAAAGAAAAGAATGGTGGATTTTGATGTGCGAAGAAACAGCAAAATATTTTGGAACATAAAGAGCATTTGGAGCAACTTGGTATAGAACAACACTGATCTAGAATATTTTCATCGAGGTGGTAGAGAAATGTCAAGCTTGACTCTGTTGTAATGCAAACTCTGTTTCAGAGGTGAATGTGTACAGACTGGAGTTGGAGGGAATTACGGTCAAGGGAAAAGGCTGCCCCAAACCAATAAAGACCTGGGTACAGTGTGGTATTTCCATGAAGATTCTCACTGCCCTCAAAAAGTAAGCAAGCACTTTCTGATCTGTTTTCATGCTTGATTTTGCTCCGTGTTCTATCATATGTTTATGAAAAAAACCTTTGTTGCATAATGCAACATGCCTGTGTTTGTAGATGTTATATGATCATCAGAGTGTTTATGCTCAGTGTAGCACTATTGTTACGAACTATTCCTTCTGCCATTTGTATCATGCCTTTGCTGCTCATTTTTAAGCTGTATTTTTTGAATGGTACTGATGTGTATATGTAAATATGAATACGTGAATTTTTTAAGCATGACTTTGTGATTTACATCTGTCAAATCCTATTTTGTTCTTAAAATATCTTTTTTTCCCTTCTTTAAGACATGGCTATGAAAAGCCCACTCCCATTCAAACCCAGGCTATCCCAGCAATTATGAATGGACGTGATTTGATTGGCATTGCTAAAACAGGAAGTGGAAAAACTATTGCATTTCTGTTGCCCATGTTCAGACACATTATGGATCAGAGAGCATTAGAAGAAGGAGAAGGTCCCATAGGTACAAAGCTTTTCTTTTCAAAGTTGCTGTTTAGATAAATAAAAACTCAAGCATACGCTTTAGAAGGATCTTCAGTTCTTCTCTTGGTTATAGGGAGGAGTGCTTACTTAACTAATGTCTATTAATAAGTGGCTTTTTTAAATTAGTTAATGATCGCCGTGCTGTTTAATGTTGTTTGTGATCTCTGAGCTATCTAGTGTTGTTTCAAGAGCATTTGCACATCCATATATCTGGGAGACCTTACTCCTTTGATTCTGAAACTTTGACCAGAGTTCCACCCCATCCTCATACTGTCTTAAGTCTCTTTTTCTTGAAATTACATTTGTAAAAATACATATAAGTGAATTACTGTCAACATCATTACAAAAGATTAATTTTTATTGTATAAATAACATCATCTCTTACATTACAATGTATTATGAAAATGCTTTGCTTTTCAGCTGTCATTATGACACCTACTCGTGAGTTGGCTTTGCAGATTACCAAGGAGTGTAAGAAATTCTCAAAGACACTTGGGCTTCGAGTTGTCTGTGTTTACGGAGGAACAGGAATCAGTGAACAGGTACATAAAGACACACCTTACTTGTCAAATAATTCTTGAACTTTATTAGTTAATGTTACTTTTGCAGTGAATTTAGTTCCTTTCTCTTTCCCATAAATTCAGTACATTCACAGCCTTCATTATGGATTTTCTCTGTATGAATGGTAGTAATACACAAGCTTAAGCTTTTGCACATAACTTAGCCTTAAACATACTGATCTTAAAAATTCTGAAGTGCAATCCTTAAAAGTTTCAGACTGTTTCTTTTTGTGTATGTACTGAGCATGGTGGTAACTAAACTGTTAGTGGGGTGTGATAGTTTGAAAGTTATTGAGAAGCTATATTTTTATGAGAGTTCCCCTCAAGATAACAAAAGCCGGAATAAAGTTAACTTTTGGTTTATTGCATTATCAAATACTGCATGTTAGAGTAATTTAGAGATTAATTTAAAGGGGTTCCATCCCCGTCCCCCCCTCATTTATGGAAACAACAGGAGTGACCATCTGTGATGGAACATGGTTTATTTAGTATCAGTTGTCCCTGATATAACATGTGGCATTTCTTACGGGCCCTTAACTGTACAGAAATCATATCCCCATTATAACTTCTTCAAGTGGTAGTAGGTTGTCAGGAGTTACTCTTTTGGAAAACAAAGTTTTCCAGAGACTTAAAGAAATTGCTAAGTAAAATCTTTACATAAACAATTCACATTAGTAGAACAGCTGTTTTACAGTGTATGTTCTTTCTTCCAAGGTGATGCCTGTTTAAAAAAAAAAAAAAAAAAAAAAAAAAACCACACCCACAAAGCAAAATCCCACTCTAATGGTTTGTTTATTGTGTTTTAAAATCAGATAGCTGAACTCAAAAGAGGTGCTGAAATTATTGTTTGCACACCTGGACGTATGATTGACATGTTAGCAGCTAACAATGGTGAGTAGAAAACCTTTTCCTATGGAGAATTTTTTATATTTGTTGTGTAATTCTAACAAATTCAAAAGATCATGTATTTTGATAAATGGTCTTATGGAATTTTCTTATATCTCTTCAGGCTGCATTATCTAGCTATTGAGAATATATAGCACTAATAATAGGTTTAATCATATATCGGTTTGACTTTTTTGGGGAGGACAGGAAATACTACATTCTTGAAGAGTTTCTGAGAATGTTTATCATTGTTAAACTTAAAATGTGCTGGTCCAAATTCTTTAACTTCCAAGTCATTTAGATAAAGGTTATATAACAGTTGCTTATTTTGTCTGCCCATTGATCCTGTATTATTGTTAGTGTAGCTCAGCAGTTACCCACTTTTACTTAAGAGCATCTGACTCTGCCTTTATCTGTTGGTTTTAAAAACCAACCAGACAAAGAAGCCCTCCCTAAATAACTGTTCAAAAGTAAAAGAACTGACCTTACATCAAATACTCAGATTGATTAAACTGAGCCACTGCAGCTTTAAGAGGTTTTGTCCTAGTGTAACCATTGCATGCTTATTAGATAAAGTTTTATTATTAAATTATTCCACATCAAAACCTCTACTAAACTGTTGACATTATTTAACTTCTGTGGAAAAAGTACCTTCAAGACATATAGAACTGGGCTTCCAAGACTTAAATCGTCAAAGGTAGGTACATTAATGCTGTTCCCAAGTAATTTTACAAAGTTATTATTTGGGGATGAAAGTGTTAAGATTTTACATAGATATGTAGATTTTAAGAAATATTTATTTTGTTCCTTAAGTATGAATTCCATATCTTAAAAAAAATGCAGCGCTAAATCTCTACAAAATAATTTGAGGATTCAGCTACAATTTGCTGAAGCTGAAAGGACCAAATTCTACTGTAGTTTGTAGGCACAAGTCAGAGTGATAGTTTTGGAAAATGTGAAAAATCTGTTCCATTCTGAGAGCATTTGACAGTGTCACTCCACAGTTGTTTGGAACTGGTTGTGCTCACTTGTTTATATCGTTTGAGAATATGATTCCTAAGTCCTTGAGTTAAATCCTTCTCATGAAAGGGAATCTCTTAGCTATTTGTTTGGGAAGGGTGCTAATTATCCTGTCCATCATAATTGCAAAATGTTCACAGACATACAACTTACTTATTTTGTTTCCAGCTGTCCCAGAGTTTGGGGTGGTTCTTAATTTTAAATTTAGTAGTGTTACTGGGTAGGTTTTAATCTTTTATGTATTCATTTTGACAAGACTGCTTACTATGTTCTATGCATATTATTAGCTGTTAACTAGAATTAGTATGATTATTCTCAAATAGTTATTTCTAGCTCCGAGGAGGCATTACAGATTATATGTAGAAAAGGAATTTTTCTGAGGCTGCAACAGTTAGCACTGGACTTTGCCTTCCACACATGCGCTGTAATCTCTAATATGTTTTTTTCTAGGTGGCGCTGTCAGATAATGGCTGATGTGGCTCCTTGCTTCATCTCAGTCTTAGTTTTATGATGTGTTTTGGCGAGGGCAGTTTTCTGAATTTTACAGGTTCTTCTGGCCCTATGATGGTATGCAAGAGAAGAGTTTGACAAAATAAAGGGCCTTGTGCATACTTACACATTTCCCAGAATGTATATGTGATTAAAATGAGAAAATAAAAATTCACATTTAGTGAATTTTTAAAAAAATTAATTAAATTCTTTGTTAGAAGATAGTGAGACTATATAACATTTTAAAAAAATTATTCCTGAGGGAAACTAGATTTCCATTTGATTTTGTTTCCCATGTGTTTTTTCCTCTCCTTTCACAGGTCGGGTGACAAATCTCCGTAGAGTCACATATGTTGTACTTGATGAAGCAGACAGAATGTTTGACATGGGTTTTGAGCCTCAGGTAACGAATGACATGAGTGATATTGCCACAAGATGTTATTTTCCACTTAAAAGATTTTGGAATGCTACGTTGTTATTATTACATTGCCAATGAGTGTTCAAAAAGATGTGCTACGTACGGACAACAGTTTAAACTGACTCTTTAATTTTTCTATTATCCTCACATGTCAATAAATTCTTATATAGCTTAGACTTTTCTCTAATATACTTTTTCTTTTAACACACTTCTTTTGGATACTTGTGGCCACGTTGTAGCCCTATGTATGTCATCCCTTGATGCAGGTGTCAGTAGTAGTTGAAGCCTGCTTATAAAGTCTTTGATGTCTCCTGGCAATGTCCTCCAGGAGACAGGAATAAAATGTTGGAAGTGTTGGTGACAAATTACTTGCTGGCAGCTTTGGACATCCAGGACTCTCTCAGTTGTCATCAGGCTATATTGTTTTCCAAAATTAGGAAGTTTCCCTTATTTCGACTCTTGAGCTGTAGGGTTTCCACTGCATGTGTTAAGCTTTCTGCTGGGCTGTCGCCGGGTTGCATATTGCCACTCAACTTCCTTTCGAGTCAAGTTTTGCCTGTCTTCCAATGCTAGCACCTAGGTCTCGTGAGCAAATCTATAAAGAAAAGAAATGTGTTGTAGTCTGTGTGTAGTGCCGATACCGCCTAACTTTAAAGACAACGGCTCTGTATGTGTATGAAGTTCAATTACAGCACTTGGGTATTAACAGGGGATGTTCTCTTAAACCAGGTTATGCGCATTGTAGACAACGTCAGGCCTGATCGTCAGACTGTCATGTTCTCTGCTACTTTTCCCAGAGCTATGGAGGCATTAGCTCGGAGAATCCTAAGTAAACCTATAGAAGTGCAGGTTGGAGGCAGAAGTGTTGTCTGTTCTGATGTGGAGCAACATGTTGTGAGTATCATGCATCTGCCTCGCTTATCCTCTCATTTGCTTGCAAAAGATTATTTCCAGCATTAATGAATATAAACCAGTATACCCACAGAGCTTTTTTTTTTTTCAGTTTAGTGACCTTATTAAACATGAATTCCAAATAAACTAACACCCTAATCTGCAAATGCAATGTGATCACTTTTTTTTAAAAACCTGGTTTTATACCACTAAGCTGAACAGTAGTTTTGCCACTAGCTGTGGGAACAGCCTGAAAAAGTCATCTCCTGTTCCTGATTTTTATTTTTATGCACCCTGAATATGTTTAATGACTTAGGATACAACTTATACTCTTTCTGCTTTGCTTCTGTGTGTCTTTCTCCAGATTGTCATAGAAGAGGAGAACAAGTTTTTGAAGTTACTGGAGCTACTGGGACACTATCAGGAGAAAGGATCGGTTATCATATTTGTAGATAAACAAGAACACGCTGATGGGTTGTTGAAAGATTTAATGAGAGCCTCTTATCCTTGCTTGTCTCTTCACGGAGGTAATCTGCAATCTTAAGGATTTATATTAACAACTCCAAACTAGAATATTGGTATTCAGTAGTTAGAAGTTACTTAGTTCCTGTATAGTACCAATTATTATTTCTCCCTAAGCAAGCTTTGCTTTATAATTGAGAAAGATATTTGTCTCTCAATTTGAAATAGGCGTGATCGTTTTCCATAATTACGCTATTGTTCCTTGTGAGATGTCATCAGATGCCAAATCTTGTCTCTGTGCAACAGGATTGTTACTGAGAGTTGACACCTCTCAGGGAATATTTCTAACTACTTGCTATTGAAGAGTAGCGAATGCCATTGGGGGAGTATTATATGATATTGTTATTTGAGATTCCACAATAATAGTGGCTGTTGTTTCACTTTTCTGCCATCACGTAGTAATTCAACAGAAGTAGTTTATTAGCAAGAGGAGGAAATCTCTTTAGAATATTGTCCATCTCAGGGTATTTTAAAACTTTCTCTATATAATGCTCTTAAAAATACAGTAACTAATAAGTACAAAACCACTGTTCATTTAGTGCAGCAATGGAAGAGGGGAAAATATCCTCATTCCTCTGAGATTTCTGTTGCCTTTAGAGAGCAAAGCCTCCGCGCGAGGTCTCAATTGAATGTAAGAAGTCAAATAGAAAATCATATTAAAGAAACTTTTGAGGATATTGGTATGGGAAAATGTCTTTTTGTAGTGGAAAAACTAAAAGTTTTGTTCTTCTGGATAATAGATGAAGAGATTTATTATTCTGGCTAATATATGTTGCCTGTAAAAGTGTGAAAGTATTGAAATTTTATTTGTGTAGGCTTTTGGTGGTTTGAAGTTGAAGGGTGTTTTGACCTGAGCCAAAATTCTTTTGGCTCAAAGCAGAGCTTTATAATTAACTGTTCTGTCTGGTTTCTTGCAGGCATTGATCAGTATGACAGAGACAGCATAATTAATGATTTCAAGAATGGAATTTGCAAACTTCTGGTGGCCACATCTGTAGCAGCAAGGGGCTTGGATGTAAAACAGTTGATGCTGGTGGTCAATTACAGCTGTCCCAACCATTATGAAGATTATGTGCACCGAGCAGGCCGAACTGGACGAGCTGGCAATAAAGTATGTATAACCAGTTGCCTGTTTTAGTAATTACTGAAAATTTGTCCTTATTTATTGCTTGGTCAAGGTGTTCCCAAGGGATAGGTACAGAGGGAGTAGTTTACATTATTGGTGGGAAGAGGGTTTTCCTTTAGAGTGTGTCTAAGGTTTTTGAGTGATCATGTGTGAAATACGTTTTGCATTTTAGCATTATGAAAGTTGGAACTTACATGTTCTTCTGATGTATGAATGTTCTTTTAAATCCCATTTGTGGCTGAAAGTTCGGGTGTTTTTCACTTTGGAAATGAGCCCTACTAAATTTATAAGATTTTATTTTCCAAACTTTTAACCGTGACAAGATTTAAAGGAAAGACTTCCATTTCTACTGTCTGTGGTTAATTACCTCTGTATCAGCTTCCTGGGAAATCACGTTATTCATTCTACATTCCTGCTAAAAAAAGTTTATGCATGAATATCATGGTTACTTTTATTGACCAGAACAATATCATCTGTGCAAGGGTGCTTCAATAAATTTGGAGATAAAGTGTCTTTAGAGATTTTTCTTTATTATCTTTTAAATTAATTTTGACCAGGGGTATGCATATACATTCATTACTGAGGATCAGGCACGGTATGCTGGTGATATCATTAAGGCTTTGGAATTGTCAGGGAATCCGATTCCTGCTGATTTGGAGAAGCTCTGGGCTGACTTCAAAGACCAACAGAAGGCTGTAAGTAATTCTTTCTTCTGCAGTGGGCTTTGGTCTGGGTTTAATGCGTATGCACTTGGGTCCAGTTGTATAGTATACATACGTGAGTCATCTCACTGACTTCATTCAGAACACATATGTATGCTTTAGGTAAGTGTATTAAGTGTTTTCAAGATTGGGCTCTTGAATGTCATTTACAGGACTGTTCTTGAGAATTTAAATATTGTCATCCGGTATGTGATAGAGAAACGCCTACGATATAAGGGGCACTTTGGCTTCTATCAAAATTCACATAAAAGATAATGAAGTTCTTTCACAGAGTCTGTATTATTATTTCTAGAGCTCTCGCCATCAGAGGATCTTGCTCATGCTGAGGAGAGTGACTTTGGAGCTTTTCCGATATACAAACTGGAGGGTTTTTTTAACTGCATTTTTTAAAGCACTTAAATGTATACTTACAGAAAATCCCAATAGTGTATTGTTTCTATCTGCTCAATTAACACAGCTTTTTTTATTACACTTCATTGTAAAATACAGTTTTTAAAATGTGAAGAGCTTTCTAAATGTGCTAGGATTTGCTTTTTAAAATAAATAACTTCAGAATTATTTGTATAATTTTACAGTTATTTTATGACTGTCGGAAATGGCATTTTAAACTTCTGAATATGAAAGTACATGTTTATGTTTTCAGGAAGGAAAGTTGATTAAAAAAAGCAGTGGATTCTCTGGCAAAGGTTTTAAATTTGATGAAACAGAACAGGCTTTGGCTAATGAAAGAAAGAAGCTACAAAAAGCAGCTCTTGGCTTGCAAGATTCAGATGATGAAGACACAGCTGTTGATGTAAGCACCTGAAAATAAGGTTTAAGTTGCTTAAGGATTTCCAATATATTTGTGTTTTCCCCAGTGGGTCACATAACATGTTGCAGAATGCATGGATTTTTGTTACTCCATGTCCTATGCTACTAGCTTAATTAGTTACCTTCCATGAGTAGGACTGTATGTATTCTTTGATACAAAAGATAGAGTCCTTTCCTAATGTTTGTTAGGCTCCTTTTCATGATGTCGAGAGTAAACACTATGTTAAAACTTTTTCCTGGTTATTAGATTATCTGTTCCTTTTGTTGAGTTGTCGTTCTGAGCAGGCTTCTACCATTTATACAAGATTTAGTTCTTTAAAAGCATGTAAACTAAATGCACCTTAGTGTTTTCTTTCTTTAGGATGATACAATTATCTAATGGTAAATGCAATGATCTAATAATTGTTATTTTCTTTAGATCGATGAACAAATTGAAAGCATGTTCAATTCAAAGAAAAGAGTAAAAGACATGGCAGCACCAGGAACATCAAATGCTCCTACACCGTCAGCTGGGAATGCAGAAAAATTGGAGATTGCTAAAAGATTGGCTTTGAGAATCAATGCTCAGAAGAATCTTGGAGCTGAGGCACAAGTATTGGTCCCCTTCCACTTTAAGGTCAGGCTCTTTACAAAGCAATTTTTTTCTTTTTCTTTTCTTTTTCATAAAGGTTGTTCAATTCTTTGTTCTGTGGCTGCCATTTTATTCAGTGTTTCTGCACACTCATAACGTACTGCATTATTTAGCTTATTTGTGGTAGGCTAACTCAGTTATAAGTTGCAGGATTTGTAATTGAGCTAATATGATAATAAGACTTAATACAGAACTGAAAATGCTTTGTCTGCCCTGGGAAAGAGTTAATTCATTACTGATAAAATTACCCAATTAGGTTTTGTCAGCTTTAGCAGAGTGGTAGGACATCTTCCTCTGCTGAAGCATGTGATAGAAAATCCGTTTAGATTTAGGTTAATGTGGTCTGAAATGTCCAAAGGTCATTTAAGCTGAAGATACAAAAGACCAGTAAGAGCTTTTCTATGCAGGTGTGAGGGCAATTATTGAGAGGAAGGAAAGAAGAGAAAGAGAAGTTTGGAGAATGTATTTGTTACGTGGACAATTATATTACATAGAAAGCTTTAGTGAAACCCTTGCCGGTTTATATAGGTCTTCTTTTGGCTACCTTGTTCTCAGCACGGACTTCTTTTTTTACAGGATGTGATGCAGCAGGCTACAAATGCTATCCTGAGAGGAGGCACAATTCAAGCTCCTACTGTGTCTGCCAAGACCATTGCAGAGCAACTGGCTGAAAAAATCAATGCTAAGCTCAATTATGTACCCATAGAGAAGCAGGAGGAAGAGAAACAGGATGGAGGTCAAAACGAATCCTTTAAGAGATATGAAGAAGAATTAGAGATCAATGACTTCCCACAGGCAAGTAACCATTTTGCTGTAATCGAGTGTAAATGACCATTATTTAACAAAGGCTGTCTTCATGGCTTAGACTGTGATTATACCAGTAAAATATTTTGTCTCTATTTCTTATCACACCTAATTGAAATTACCACATTATCTGTGATTACTTCTCAGCTTATAGATACACAATGCTTTGGACATATTCCAGAGAATATCAGAGAAACAAGCATTCCTTATCATACAAAAATATTTTCCCTCTCTGCCACTGACTTCTCTCATTTCCAAATCTTTGACGCTGGCTGGTATTTTATTTCCAAGGCCATACTACTATGACTGATACTGCTCTTTGCTTTTTTTATTACTTGAGTATTTTTGCCATCCAGAATATTGCTGCTCTAGTCTACCTCATCAGTTATTTTGAGGATTTATATTCTGCAGTTACAAGCACAAATTCCTTGTATTTATCTTTGAGGTTCTGCCCAGGCTTGCCTTATTTTATCAAGTTTGTTGTGTTACTAGTTTGTTACCCTTCCCCCTCAGAAATCCTCTTAATTCTTATCCTAAGCAGTTTCTCATTTATAGAACATGTTCTAGATTTTATAATTCTGCTAAGGATCCTTCCAACCCTTTAAGGATACACTTGCTAGGTACAAAACACTGCCTGCTCATAACGGCTAGACAGGTAACCGTTCTGTCGTCTGCATATGTGTGTCTCCAAATAAACGAATTGTAAATCTTTAGGGTTTTGGGTTTTGTTCTGGTTTTTTAGAGCTGCGCTAGAAAAAATAGCTCTCTTCTGATCTTCTTGTTCTCAATATTTTGTAATATCTTCTCTGAAACACTGATGTATATGTGGCATTTAATCAGTGAGAATCGTCAGTGCTCGTTATGTCCCGGGAAAATCTCTGTAAGGGAAAGGGACTCGTACATTACGCATTGTGTAATACTGAACACAGTGCAGACCTGACATGACGGAGGTGAAGTAAGATAAAGCAATCGCCTAAAGCAAGAATGACAGCTGACTGTGTAAGCTGTTTTTTATGTAGAAGTACTACACAACCATTCAATACCATCACATGAGCTGTATGATACGCATGGGGTAGCCTTCCTGACTATGGGTGCAGGCGTTTCTGAGAGTCAGATTACTGCTGATAAGGTACCTCATGTAGAGAGGGTATGTGACAGGCAACGTTTTGATCCCGGGACATACAGCTTGCCTTTAGAGGCTGTATTCCAAAGCTGGCTTCTGGAAAAGCAGTGGTTTAAGGTGGGATGCACAGTATGTTGCTCCACCTGCTCGAAATGAGAAACCAAACAGGGACTGGAGGGGATCGTTCTTCATGTCAGAAATAGCTTTGCCTTCACACCAGGGCAGGGTGAGCTGCTCCAGTCTTGTCCTGAGTCCTCTAACCTGGAATGCCAGAGCTCACCATGACAAAAAAAAAACATGTCTCAACCTACAAGTAACTTCTTACAACAACCTACTAGATACTTTCTAGTAGTTTTGTTGTCTAAATTAATGGGATGCATTTATCATAATGAAGGGTTCTGAAAAACAACTGGCAGTGTTTGTTCCTTAGGCTTTATTTATGGAGATTTTAAGGTTTAATTATTTTTGTCTTTAACCAGTGAAGCGTGTAGAAATAGATAGCATTTATTTTGTTAAAGGGGAGTACTTGCAGCCATTAGCAGGGTATGTCTGCCCTTGAAGCCTATTCCTGTACAAAAAGTGCTAAATGAAGTACTTCAGTGCTGCTTCAGAAAATCACAAGAAAAACTTAAAAGTTTTAAACTTTTGGTGTAGCAAAACGGAAGGTCTTTAGAGTTCTTGCTTCAGTAGTACTATGCATCCATTCTCTTTTGTCCTTCTTCCATAACTTTATCTTGCAGATACAAGAGGCAGATTTATTTAAATAATATACTTGCATGAAAAGAACAGGCTAAAATTTCAATCTACATTTTTAAAGTAGAATGCCATGACTGATTTTCACTGTGCAGTGTTCTTGGTGTTTGTCTAAAGTCTCAGCTAACCTCTGGATTGCCATTTTGTGCGATGTCTTTCTCCTTGTTGACCCTCCCATATCCTTTACTTTGCAGACGGCCAGATGGAAAGTTACCTCCAAAGAAGCGCTACAGAGAATCAGTGAATATTCTGAAGCTGCTATTACAATCAGAGGAACTTATTTCCCTCCAGGCAAAGAACCCAAGGAAGGAGAACGAAAGATTTATTTGGCTATAGAAAGTACGTATTCTTTTTATAAATGTTTCAATGAAAGATACAACTCAAGTTTTTCAGTTAGACATGGAATCTCTGTAGTCATAGCATATGGATGCTCAGTTACGGACCCACTGTAGTTACTTTGCAAATTAATATAATTACTCAAGAAACACTCGTTAATCTTGATACACTTTGTCAGATGATCCATGGGGATCACAGAGATGCTTCTCCTAAGAAGACTGACTTGCCACAGAACAACAGCAACCATGTATGGAATGAGTTTGGAGGAGAGGGAAAGAAAAAGAGAAAAAAAAATAAATCGGAATAAGCACAAAGCTGTCTGTGCTAATGTGAAATAAGGAAGAAAATGGAATTATGTGGGTTTTGGCTGCTAAAGGTATAAGAAATTACATCAACTACTACAACAAAAACTGTGCAAATCTCATGATGGTTGAGTAGAGTTTTTCTCAAAGAAACCTCTAACTCATGGTATTTCTGAATAGCGTAATTTATGACTGTCTGTTTTAAGTATCTTCCTTAAACCAGCACGCAGTCTAGCTGTGGCAGTCTGTACAATGCTGGAGTGTTCTTCAGCAAATAGTTGAGGATATTCAGCAAGTTTTACAGTGTTTCCGAAAACAGCCAGCAATGTTTATTCCATAGGCTTCACATACAGAAAATGTTTAAGGTGGTAATATTTTTTTGTCTTCAGGTGCCAATGAACTGGCTGTACAGAAAGCAAAGGCAGAAATCACACGACTTATAAAAGAGGAGCTCATCAGATTGGTGAGTGAAATATCCAGAATGCAGAGGGAAAGTGCCTTAATTTGTGCTTTATGAGATTGATTTCTACAAATGTTGACACTCTGGCATACTTTTTTATTAATATTGGGAACTGGAGCCTATAGATCTCAAAAACACTGTTTCAATGAACAGCCTAGAAAATACATTACTGTGTTCAGTCGGCCAGCCATACGGCCATTATCCAGCCAGCAGATGGAGATAACACATTAACAGAGCTATTTGACTGAAGACCCCTTAAAGAGTTTTCCTAATTTCAGCACCATCAGGCAGGGGGGAGGAGAATTATTGCCCTTATTTTAATACTTTATATGTGTTGAGAGATTTGTTTTGCCATAGCTTTACAGCATACCCAGCTAGTAATCGGCTGTTTTCGACATACTCTGTTTTTAAATAAGAAACTGTCTTGAGAAATCATATTTCAGAGTTCTCTGGTTGAAGAAACCTCGGGTTTCTCTAGAATAACCTTCAGTGATACCACATGAGACTTGACAGCGTCTTTGGCTTTTTCTCTCAATTAGCCTTTCAGACCAGCAGTCAGTTCCAGTGGTCTTGCTGGGCCATTATTGATAGTTTTGTTTCTTTTTCAAAATCGTTGACCTCCCCTTAAAAATGTTTTCCAAGGAAGGAGGTTGCTAAGGAACTGCTTGTCCCCATGTAATGTGGATTTATTGTTAGGGGGGTTTTATTGCAATTCAGTTGTCCGTTTTCACTTTTAACTGTGATTATTCTTTCCTTTGTTTGCAGCAAAATTCATACCAACCAACCAACAAAGGAAGATACAAAGTTCTATGAGTATTTGGAGTTATCTGTCTGCCAGTGGCTGGTGCGTGAAACTTTGTGGCTTCTGTTGTTTTTGCTGTTTACACTGCTTATTGTAAATTAAGAATTTTTTTATTTTGTCTTGCGGACATTTTTTTAACAGAAAATTGATACTTGCTGAAACATCTTAATTCTCTCCACTAAAGTTATCAGTCTTAAAGCAGACCAGTTTTGGCAGAGCATGATTTAATTTAAAAGTGCAGTTTATATACTTTTCGTCATAAAGAATATAAAATAAAACAGATTTTAATTTTCCTGACAGACTATATACTGTTAAGTCAATTAAACAATGTTGGGATTTGTGTTGGAAATTGTTAGAATGTACCTGCTTCATATCGTGGGGATGGTTCACGCCATATCAGTTTATACTGGAAAAATGATAAAAACACCAAAATAAAGGCAGGATTTTCTCCTGATCCATAGCATCTCTCTGGCTGGTTCCACACATGTTCATTCCCTGTACAAATGTCCCTCTAAGGTCAGAGAGTCTTGCAGTGATCAGAGTAGAGAATTTTATCCAGAAATAATTGAGGTCTAGTTTTAAGATCTTATCTTTTTCACGTCCCATTTTGTCTTTATCATCCAGGTAATAGAATAACCCTCTGGGTTTTTTGTAAAGTGAAATGTTTTGTAGTATGAAAATAGTTTTCTTGGTTTTTTTCTAAACATCAGAATTTTAGGATTTGATTTTCTTTTTTCCTCATTCTCTGACATAGGAATGAAAGCCTGTTTAGTTTAAAAATAAATTCTCAGAAAAAAAGAGAAACCTCTTTTGTAATGAAATACGACTTTGTCACTTTTTTATAGTGTTCTTATATATACATTTAATGTGATCTTGCCCCCAGGGTTGTCGTCTTTATTGCTGTTAGGACATGGCTTTAAGTAAAAATGAATAATGATATTTATGAGTGAATTCCACAAATATTGCCTATCGTTGCAGTCAGTAAGCTACTGGGACAGGCAAGACCTTTCTTTCTGAGGTCTCATCCCCATAACCATTAGTTTTCACTATGGACACTTATTACTCTTAAGCATTTAACTTCCCTGTCTACTTATCTGGAGCCTAAGTGGCAGCAATTTGAATTGTCTCATTCTAGCAGCTGCAAGACTTTCAAGACGATGACTTTCAAAAGGACTTTTGTAGAAAGCTTTTCTTACCTGACACATTGAGAAGAAATGTGTCATTTTAAAACAGCTGTGTATATACCGCTTTAACCCTGGTGAAGACAAATCATACAACCTGCATCATGGCTGTATAAATTCACAACTTCTCTTTCCCAACTTCAGGTAATTTAAATGACTATTTCTGTTTGCATACAACTGTCTGTTACTCTAACGTCAGCGTACCTTATTTGCAATACAGGAAAGTAATGATTACATCAACTTAACAGTATACAATTAGGATAACAAAACCCAATACTTCCCAATATTACTACATCGAGTAGAACAAAGAGAAGAAGCGCACACAGTAACACTTCTCAAAACTGAAAATGGAAACCTCAAACTAAAGCCCTATGGTTCCCTTTAAATACATGTTTTCCTTCTGTTAAGAACTGGGTTTTGATATGTTTCATACAACTTGTTTGTTGAATTGTCTAACTTTTGACAGTGTCCCCCCAGAAGAGTGACAGATTTTGATGTGTTTAATGAAGAGCACCTTCAAGTTTGGACAGTTTGACTCTTCTTTAAAAATCTTGTTTCAAAATGTTCATATATATATTGGTATCTCCTAAAAAAGGCATGATGGAGACATTTTTGTGATTTCCAGCTTTGCACTGTTGGATTTCAGAGATGCAACAATGTATAATCTTGAACTTCCTGGGGTTTTTAAATGCAATGTCAATATTCCTATGTTTTTTAAATTCCAGCAAAAATAAAAATAATTTCAATGTATATTTTTCAGAAACTGTCTTTCTGAATAGCTCATCTGTTTTCTGCACTTACATTGCTTCTGCATTTTTATTCCTATGACAGTTAACCCTGTACTTTTTGGAGTAGGGTGACGTGTACAGTAACTGGGCTTGTGTTTCTCTGCTAGAAATGTAATGAGGTGCAGCTCAGACTCAGTTAAGAAAGTTGCAGTGAAGGTGTTCGGATACTTGAAAACAGGAACGAAATGCAGAGGAGAAGAAACTCAAATTAACAAATATATCAGGAAAAAAATGTGGAAACGAGTATAAAAGTTGGGAGAAGACACAATTAAGTAATGAAAAATGCTATATTTAGTGCTTTCCAAATGTGTCCATGGATATAGACAAGTCCTTTATAAACATCACTGTTTGGCTGCTTTCCAGGGAATCTGCCCTGCACAGATTCCTGCCACCAGTTGTTGGAAGAGCGCAGGGATGCTGTGTTTGTTGGGGGTTTTTAAATACATGTAAGCAGAGCTGTTCTGTTACATGCCCAAGTTGATATGCTGCCAGCTTTCTAGGTTGCCTTATGCTTTCGGTGCTTGAGTAAACGGTGGTATTTTGGGTGGGTAAGTGATACAAGTGTTTGAGACTGCATCATGAATGAGTTTTTGCTTGCATTTTGAAGTACTGCAGTGTTGTAGTGCAGTGGTGGTGGTGAGGGGTGTTGCTGTTCTCGGGGAACAGGACACTGGCGCTTTTAGGTGGCAGTGACATAGGAGAGAACTGCTGTGTAGGTGAAGGTCTGTGAATCTGGAAGAGATGGTGAACGCTGGGAGCAGCTGGAGGCAGAGAAGTCACTGTTTTCCACCACAGCCTGAGGTCCTGGGCTCCAGCAGGCCAGAGGGAAGGAGAGGGCAAGACCCTTGATGGCAGCCCTGCTGGCTCCCTCGTTCTCAGTGCAAGCACACAACCAAGATTCAAACAGCAATATTCCTCACCACGTTGCGAAGGGTGACATCCTGTCTGTCGCTGTGGTGGCCGTTTGTGTGCGAGAGTTGACGCAGCACGTCAAGATACTCCGTATGCACGAGTGGGCAAACAGGCAGAGGTTTTACTCCGTGCCCTAGCCAGGAAAACAGGAGATGAAGACTCAATCCAGTGTTCTGCATGGGGAAAAAAAACTTCACAGCAAGACAAAAAATGTGTGCAATCACAGTTCAGAATTTTATGCTACTCTAGCTACCCCTTGCTTTGTTAAATAGGCAGCTTAAGGCCCACTTTACGTTTTAGTGTAACCAAAATATGTGCAGATCACAGCCTGGCATGTTCTGTAGCTGTTCCCTGACCTGGTCACTTGAGATCTTACTTGTGCACATTAAACAGACTGCACTGCTTTAATTGTGTCTGGCTGCTAATTGAATAAAAGATCCTGAGGCTCAAAGTGGCATCTATAGGAGCTTTTCTTGCTCAAGTCTTCCAAGTGGAAGACAAAAAAATAAAGATTTTTAAGCAAAGCTGTCCTAAAGTTCTGCCACTGTAATAGCCGAATATAAAACAAACACCAAAGGCTGGATTTGGGATCTTCTAAAATAATAAGTAAAAGAATGCTGGAGTCTCAGGGAGAGAGCACACTTTGGTATTTCAGTCCTTCAGACACGTTTACAGTCGTAAGAATGGGCTGTTACTCAGCAAAACTAGTGGCAGGGTTAGAGAGACAGGTATGTGTATCTCAAGAACCGAGCCTGCGTACCTTGCCAGAATTAGTTTTTAATTTTCTGCCATGGACACATACTACCGATGGCATGTTGCTGAACCACCTCTATTAAGAAAGCCTTTTCTAAATTCACCCAAATGCCCTTACATAAGCTGGTGAGTTTCTTCTCAGTGTGAACGTTGGTGTAAAACCAGCCCTTGCCACAAGCCTTCTCGCAGTGAGTTACTCACGGAGGTCGTGTGCAGCCCCTTCGCTATATCCGAGCGTGAACGCCGGGCCCTGTGTGTGCGTTCTGGCCTCCTCACGTGACGCTCGAGGAATGCACTTTCCTTTGATTATTTTTCTTGACCCAGATCTCTTCCAAATATGGTCTCAGCTTAAACAAGTTTGTGTTCTTAGAGCTCGGGCGTTTGCAGAAGAAATTCTGGCTTCCAGCTAACTGTGGCTGTAGGGGGGGAGTGGAGGCAGAGAACAACCTAAAAATGTAAAGATAAAAGGCCCACAGCTGGACTCGAATTTGTCCCAAAATGTACATTTTGTAAAATGTTTATACAACGTTAGGCAGGAAGATTTGTTTTCATAATTTTAGCTGCAGTGGAAACAATTGTTTTTAAATAAATGACCATTAGTCTGAGTTATTGCCACCCAAACATTGCTTCTCTGAAACTTCTCATCTGAAACAGATTTAAATATTTTGTTTTAGTCAAACTGAGAGATACAAAATTGTCAAGCTGACCAGCATAAGCAGAGGTAAATTAATATCTCAGAACTAAGTAGTTCTAGTGAGCTAAGAAATTATTAATAACCTCCTGTGGAGTAAGCATATGAGCCTTAAGTTATTTTATACTTTGGCCATTCTAAGTACGAAGTTTATCATCACAAATGTGTTTCTCGGAACAATAAATACCACCGGGGAACTGTTCTGAAACTTAACTGCTGAGCAAGGAAAACATTACACTTGGTTAAGATTAAGGATTTTCGTTAAAACCTACATTTCCTCTGCCTGTGCATGTTAGCAACAAGTGAATTTGTAGAAATTACCAGCTCCAATAATTCATAGTTAAATAGATAGGAGGTCGTGGCAGTTACGGTACTGAATTCTCCCGGGTTGCTCAGCATGCTGCATAGCTGAGGACCAGCGAGAAGCTCCTGTGTTGGCAGAAGGAAGAACTTGTGTTATTAAGTGCTTCCTCTCCTTGAAAATTCGGATCCACCAGTGAGATCTCCAGTGAGGGAGAAGGAGAATGGGACTTTGCAGTCCGCATGTAGGGAGGGGCAGCATTTCATTGCATCTTTTACCTTACAGATCATTAGTTGTAATCATTTGCTGTTCCTGCTGAGACCAGTTCTTTAGAGAAGGAAAAGGGGGAAGCAGATTCACAACCCCAGTAACGGCCATGCTTCAGGCCCTGGGGAGCTTTCACAAAACAAGACAGTCACAGACCAGTTTGTCTTTTGTTTGGTTCCTGTTTTTATTAGCGGAGCATGCAGATGAGGAAACCAGACCCTGTTGCTACCCAATTAATATTTGAGTGCTGTGGGCACCCGAGCTGGCTCATCTGGCGTGGGTTTGCCTGGAGCACGGTACAGAGCGGTCACACAGACCCAGCGCCCTCACGGACGCACATCCAGCTCCCAGGTGAAACGTTTAGACCTTGCTCTGCCAGGCTGCCGGCGATAGCCTCAGCAACAGCCCGATTCAGGTTTCACGGCTTCTTGGGATGGAACCTTTCACTGCTTCACATTACAAGTTCACTCCTCTCTATTATCTGACCACTTCTGCATTCTGTTGAGGTCAAGATTTCTTCCAGGTAAATCAGGAGCCTGAGCCTGGCCTGACTTCCACCACCTTCCAGACTAAGGTAGTAAAAGGAAAATAACAGGATACCAAAGAGGTATCGAACTCTATTGCTTTTGACTGGCGGCAGCATTTCCAACAAGAGTTAAAAACAGCAGAAAGAAGAGGTTCATAAATAAACTGAATCATTGGCTAAATTAAGCTAAATAAATGCTGCTTTTCCCTGCTGCTTTCTTACATTGCAAGTGAGGATTCCTGCATGCATTAGGAAGCACTGGCAAAAAACCGAACCATCGTCTTGGCAGGATGTTTCACAGCAATTTTCGGCCTGAAGAGCTCCAAGTGTTGTAGAAATGGAATATCACAGGGTTGGAGTACAGCCGTCGGCTCCCCAAACAACAGCAGGAGAGGAAAATATTTAGAAAAACAGAATTAGCCATTTGTAAAAGTTGCAGGTTCTTTTTTGCCCGGTGTTTCTTGCTTTTATTTTCTAAGATCTCATCGGAATAACACAGAACGTCTTTCAGACTCTTTCAGATGTCAGTCATTTAAGGACTTACATGCTCATTTAGACACTGTGATTTGAAGGTGTATATGCTACTGTCTGTCAATGGCCCAAAGGTGCTAACAGAGGGCAGGAAGGTTTGGATGAGTATAGTGACACCAATGCTGTTACAGTTGTTAACAAATGTGGATAAAAAAAATCCGATGGTCATAGCCTTCCCCAAAGTGGGCCATCACATTGTTTCACTAAAACTGACCTTGACGACAAAAGGTCACATTGTGAAAAGTGCTGGGCACTTAAAATTCCTGTTTCTATGGGATCTCTTTGGAAATAGTTGAAGTTGCTGTTCCCACTCAAAGCCTTTTTTATAGTAAAGTGCCATTGCAATACCGGCACTCTTACTAAACTCTCTGGAATGCAAACAGATGAAATAGGGCAAAATCTTTAATAATCGACGGTACTTCATTGGAGCTGCTGCTAAGGCACAAGTGGCTAATGGTACATGACTCAACCCCGTATGAGTTGCACTGGAAATGGCTGCCATCTTCATTGCAAAGTCAGCAGTGAAAGGTAGCTAACCTAATACATTAACACGTTCCTAAAGCTTGATTCTCCTGTAATGGATTGCAGCGTGCGTACTTTTAGGACAGAAAGTATTATAGTCCTCCATCCAAATGAAAGTAATGGAAACACCCGGAATCCTGAGTTTTCATGAATGTGCTTAACCCTTTAGAATATTTCAAATATAGAGGACGTGTTCTAGGAATTATTTTACTGTACAATAAATTGGTGATTTATCCTCCAGAGCCAGATGAAAAGACGAATGTGAATAATGCTATTCGTGAGGTGGAGAAGAACGGGAACGGCGGCCCGGCTGCTGCTCTGCAAACCCTCCTCCGCCCCCCTGCCCTGTCACAGAGGCCCAGGGCGATGGCGACCGCCCTGGCCGTCCTCCGCGCCTGCCAGGCCGCCCTGCCTCGTCCTGTGCGGGAGGGCGAGGCGGCGGCAGCCCGGCCTCACCCTCACCCGTTCCCCTGCGCGCCTCGCACCTCAGCCCGCCGCCTTCCCGCCCCCAGCACAAAATGGCGGCCGGGCCCCGAGCGTGAGCGCCTCAGCGGCGGGAGGAGCCTCCCGCCGGCCCCGCCCCGCCCTGCCCCGCGCACGCTCCCCGCGCGCCCCCGCGGCGCGGCCCCGCTCGGGAGCGCGCCCCGCCCTCCCCGCCCGCTCCCGCCCGCCGCAGCGCCGCTCCCTGCAGCTGCCCGGCGGCGTGTGGGGAGGCGGCCGCTCCTCCCGCCCGCCCTCCCGCCCGCCCGCCGCCCCGCAGGCCGCCCTCATCCCCTCAGGTAGGTGCGGGCCGGGCCGCCGGCCCCCCTCCCCGGGCGGTGGGAGACGGCGGGCGGGCAAGATGGAGACGCGGCCGGCGGGGGAGGGGAGCGTCCAGCCCCGCCGCTGAGGGGGATCCCCCCCCGGTCTCCTCATGGGGGGGCCCCGCCTGCGCGGCGGTGCGGGGTGCGGGAGCCCGGCCCTGCGGGGTGCGGGAGGGGAGCTGCGCCATCGCCACCCCGTCCCGCTGTGCCCCCGCCCCGCCCGGGCGGAGGGAGCCGCGCCGTGCCCGGTGCCGGGCGGAGGAGGAGGAGGAGGAGGAGGAGGAGGCCGCGCCCCGGGCCCAGGAGGGCTTTGGGCCAGGCCCTGTTCCTCGCCACCCACGCAAGGCAGGTGACACGCGAGGGAAGCCACTCCCGTGACCCCGGGCGCGGCGCCCGGCGGCGGTGGCGGCAGCTGAGGCGGCGGGCCGGGGCGGGAGGGCGCCGCGCCGCCCCTTTGTCCCCTCAGCCGGCCCGTGGCCTCCTCAGGTGGAGCTGGCCTCCTGCTCCTCCCCAGCCGGGCCCCTCCGCTGCGCTCAGGAATCGTTAATTCCCTTCAGCACCCACGGGTCTCGTGCGTGGGGACAGGGTACACGCAGTGCTTTTTACTTAGAACGTATCTCCGTTAGCGTGTGGAATCTTAATGCGTGCATACAGTCCATGGATGTGTTTCCTTGACATACCTAAGCAGTGCCTGCCTTCATCCACCTGCGCGTCAGGGTACCTGGATGGCCTCTGGTACGTTCCTTCTGTGCCTCTTTGCCTTCTAGCACAGCGCATGTGAATGGTGTACATTCTTGTGGATAGTTACAGATAGTTTAGTACATCCTTATTTGTGCATAGCCCTTCTGGGGTGATTGATTAGTGAATAGTTGCACCTTTAATTTGCATGCATTTCTCTCTGGATATCTCTCTAAAGAAAGTAATGGTTATTTTGATCTACATGGTTTTTATTTTTGTAAAATGAAAGAGTAGGAGGAACACTTGGCTAATATATTCCTTAAATTTTGGTTTATTTCTTTCAGTCTTCAGATGCCACGCTTTCTCTCATGACTTTTTTCTTGTCTGTACCGGTATCCTTCAGGTTTTAGATGCAACCTTGAACAAAAAAAGTCCTGCGTGTTTGTCCATTGACCATTGTTGAACAGATTCAACAAGCAGACTTTGTCTTTCTGCAGTCTAGCATAAGTACGCTGTGGTGGCTGTGTCTGGGTGTGCTGACAGCTGTCCGGGGCAGTTCGCACTAGTCCTGTTGCAGAGAAACACCGTGGAAGTGCACATCAGGAAGGAGATGTTTGATCCATCTGTTAGGCTCACAATCTCTTTGCGGGAGGAGGCTAGGGAGAGAGGAGAGGGTAGGTAAGAACACCCACTGAGATGAATGAGCACCTCTTACCTCTCCGAGCTATTGTTCTAGGCTACAGTGAGGTCTGTTCCCTGAGGAGAGGAGCGGGTGGGCGAGAACACCCACGGAGATGAATAAGCATCTCCAGCTCCTCAAAGCCGCTGTTCTAGGCCGTGGAGAGGTCTGCTCCTGTTTACCTGGGAATAGCTCCTTGAGGTGAATGGACAATTTCGCAAACACTAACAATCCCTTCTTTTTAAAGATCTACCTCTATCTGCTCCATCATTCATATGCATATTTGGATTGCCTTAAAGTTTGATAATTACAGAACCACAAAATAATCAGAGTGCTGTTTCACAACTCTTACTCCTCTAAGCCAGCCTATCTGGCCTGATGGTTGCCTTGATTCTGCGCTGCCCATCCCCGGCTGTGGGAAGATTATTTTTTTGTCCTTCAACCTCCATTCCCTGTGCTGTGTCTGGGACTTGTCATACACTTCATTCAGGTCTTCTAAGACCATTAAGTTGTCAGAAAGTCATCTTTTTGAGGTCTGGTTAGGTTTTTAAGTAACTGGGACTGGGGGGGAGTGGGTCAGTGGCAGCCAGTGGGTAAGGTGCCTTAGGCCAACCTGAGACCTCAGCCTGTCTCTGTGCTTCTAATGGAAATGTGTGTTTCTGATCCTCTCTTGCCTCAATGTCAGCCAACTGTTGCATTTTCTTTCTTGTTGGATTAGTTTTCACCTGGGTCAGATCCCTGGTGTTGATTTGTCCTGCTCTTGCACAATAGTTAGTGTTGGCACAAAGAATGGGAATGTGAGAGAGGAGGAAAGGGCAAGATTGTCCCATTCAGAAAAAAATGCAGATTCAGAGTGGTTTCTGTTGATTATGAAACCAAACTGTCAATTGTGTCAGTGTAACTGGAGGTGCACAGTTAATTAGATCATTGATGTGATCTTTCTTAATTTTTGTGAATCTGTCTTAACCCTTTCAAGCGTCCTGTTTTTCATCATCACATGGTTATATGATCTTAATTTTGGGGCGGGAAGAAGTCAGCTGACATTCTTGCTGATGTTGGCATCTAGTGAAACTCTGCCCTTAGATATGACTCTACTTGTTTTTTAAGGTTAGAGAGCATAACAATTACTTGTTTGCCTGGTTTTGCAATCAAATCATGAATGATCCCTAAAAGTTCACAGTTTACTTGACACTTAGCCTAGCTAATGGCTGACAGTATCTAATCTTCGTGAGAGCAGCGCCGATCTCTGTCTTTAATACAAAGCTGGTGCTTTGGTTTTGGAGAGCACTGTTTCTCCAAGGGTGTCTGAGTCAATAGACTTGACCTCCAGGAGGCACAGAGGTGTGCCCAGGTTGCAGCTCTCTGGTAAGGAGCAGGAGTTGCAGCCCCTTCGCGAGGAAGGCTGGCCTTCCGCCTGGCACGTCTCGGGAAGAGGAATTTGAAGGGGGTGGGTATGTCTGCTCCAAATAACTCTTCACTTAACTTCTGTCATGTAAGACATGTAAGAAAATGACCCTGGGTCACCGGGGAAGGACCATACTTGTAAGTTCTTCTATTGCTTGGGAAACCGTTCATTTCTTAGTCTTTTTGCACTAAGAATAACTGAGAAAGCAACCGTTTTCAAAATTGTGTTATCTCTTCAATTTGCAGTCTCCTGTTGTCATGTAGTAGCTCTAGCAAGTCACTGCTGTGAAGAAATTGTTTCTTATATTTTGGCTGGTTTTAATATATTTTACCTCGTGTCAAATGATGAGAAAAATCATATTATGCAATCAACTGCAGAAAGTGCTTCGTAAGCACGGTTTGGAGAAACTGGTTATCTAGCTTCAGGAGTAGATTAGATTTCAAGTGTAGGTTCGGGTGTTACAGTGTATGTTATGCCACTGACAGGATTTCATATTTAATATTTAAAATATTTACATTTAGGGGACTACTCAAGGTAAGGTGCGACATTGTGAAAACAAGCAGTTACAGATTTTAAAAAAATTGGGTAAGGCCCTACTTTAGCAAGAGATAAATGTAGAAAAGGAGCTGACAATCAAAGGGACACTTGAAAAACAATTAAATTGATGTAATTCATTCTTTTAACAGATGAAAGTATTTCTCACACCCGCGATCCTAAGAGGGAAGAGCAGATCCAATATCATATCTCTGTTGCTGTCTTGAAAGGGAAAGTATCTGTGCTGCTGCTGCTTAAACTCCCCCCTGGCAAAGAAAAGGAGCCCTTTGGTATTCCCCAGGGCCTGCAGCCCCTGCGCTGTCATACATGGCATAGAGCGTTCTTTATGCAGAGATCTTGAACAGAGCTGGTCCTGTGCTCCACTCCAGTGGGTTTAATTGGTAGAAGTGACATTCAGAGCAGTAATGCAGAAATACTTGTAGCTGCTTGTGTTTTTAAGTAGTATCTCATATACTTTGTATGTGTCGGATGATGATGAAAATGTACTGTTACAGCATCCTACAGCTCCATCAATGCTGTTGAAACTATTGCAAGCTCAGTGGTGAAAAACTTCAGAAAAACGAGTGGATTTTATATACTAATCCTCATTAAAAGCAAAATCGTCCCTGTTGACAATAGGAGTTTACCTTTCCTGGTATTTGTCATCTGAAAAACTGTAATATAGATGTGCTTCCAGTTTTGTTCAGTTTTGCTCTGATTGAGGAGTGTTTTACCAGCAGTCAAAAGCACTTGCCGAGTCAGGTCTGTTCTGGTGCTAACCAGGCTGTAGTTACAGAAAGCAGGCTGGGGTGGGTGAGACCAGAGCAGTTGCCTGCTACTTACGTTGGAATTGATTATTCTGCTTAATGCAGATAATGGGTCACAGGTCTAGTACCTGTTGTGGTGGGCTTGTGTACTTTCTCTGCTTGTGAAAGTTTTCATCTTATCTACGCTGGCAGCTAAATTTTGCCCTTGAAGAAGGCAAAGGGCGTGATGTTAGAAAGCTAAAGGACAGCATCATGTCACAACCCAAGAGGGTGTTTTTATGTAATGTGATTTGAGTAGCTTTGATCTTTTGTGTAGCGTACAAGACATGAATGGGGATTTTATGCATAGTTTCAAGCCTAGAGGGAGATGGGCCATACCAGTAACAGAAGCCTTAGCAGTTGTAAGCTAGAACTGTGTGGTATATTAACCTGTGTTTAGGGATACAAGGATGCACTCTGTCTGTCTGTCCAAAACGTGTAATGTTATTAGGTGAGATTTCTTAAGTTCCGTGCTGAGTCTCTATTGCCTATAATATGGTTTCTGCTTCATCTCCCAGCAGAAGAAAGCAAATGATATCAAGCTTGACTGTGAAATACAAAAAATCTTAATGACAGCCTCATACATCATGTATTGACTGACAAGTAGCCTGGCTGTCATCTGAGCAAAACAAAACTTCAAACTCACCTCGCTAGTGCTAAAGCAGGTTAACTTTGCAGGTACACGGGAGAGTGGCTGCACAGCTGTGCTTTAAAAGGAGGGGTCATTACCCTGTCCAGAAATGCCCCGGGCAGCAAAGCTTTGCGGGTCCCAGGTGGATGGTCATGCTTCTTTTTTTACTTCTAGAAGCGGTGGAGCTTCTGTGCTTCATTGCATGGGAAGCTCTAACACTGCTTCTCTTTTCCCAAAGCTAGCTTATCCAGTTGTCTCCTCCCTTCCCCAGCATTTGTGTAGAAATAAATTACCAGATAGAAAAGGATCCATACAGAAAATCCTCTGGAGCCACTTTGCAGTAAAAATCTTTTTTGAAATACCACTAAATTTCATTACTACAATGCCTCACCTTAACTATTTGTTTACAGAGACATTCAACCAGTCAGTTGAATCAGTTTAAAAACTGATTTGATTAAACTGTTGCAAGTACCTTTTATGCATCTATTGACAGGTTTAAAACAAGAAAGTTCTATTTCGCTGGAAATTTTTCTGGCTGGTTTTATTTAAGAATGCTGGCACACAAAGTTGTGTGTTTGGCTATACAATTTAGCTAGAGTGCGAATTTTAAATTGGCATAGCTTTGCATTTTATACCAATTCTCATTTATACTGTGTATCTCCCTGCCAAGAAACCTGCTTCCACTCTACAGATAGACTCACTACATTCTTTTATTCCCTGCTGTAACGTGAACGAAGTAAAATTATGCTGGAGATGTCCATGTTAGGGTAATTAAGCTCAATTACAGATTTCCTTTTTAAAACTTTTCAGAAAAAAATAAATTAAAAAACACAGAAAATGAACTTTGGCTACTACTTGAAATTTTCATGGTTTGATGAAAAACGGTGCAGAGAGGAAAAAAAATTATCATTAAAAAAATTCTGTTGGCGGTCTTCCACCAAGAATGGTGGGGGGGGGGAGTGTTAAGTTCCTCCTCTTGTAAGAAATTTTAAACAGTTACTGATTTGTACGTCTTTCTTCTTTCATCAGTTACAGTGATACTGCCTGTTGCCAGATTGAAGGTGAACTAGCGTCAGCCAGGTTTTGTACGTAAAGTTAGTGTTTGTTGAAAGGTCTCGGGGATGTTACAGCAGACACAAAGCACATGCATATGGCGATGAAGGTCTAACATTTGCCAGTTACAGCAGGATATATTCACTGTCCAGGAGTACCTGCGATGGTTCTCCCTAGGAAAGATGGATGGTGTCTGTAGGAAAAATCCCCCTGACTGTAATGAGGAGAAAAAGCAGAGAATAAGAATGTAACATAGACAGGAAGGAGCCTGAGCAGTGATCGGTCTCCTGAGAAATACCAGGGGCCCTCACTTTATTCAGTGCCTTCTCCCTGGTCTGGTGTGTTCCTTGGATACTGGGCAGCTGAACTGATCCTTCTTTGTGGCAGTCGAGCTCGGAGCGGCTTTTTGGGGCTGAAGCCAGTATTCCTGCGTTTAAAGCGAGGACCAAGACAAGAATGCTGCTAACCGCTCCAAGTGTCCTCTAGTGTATCAACAAGCAGATGAATAGCCTTTCAGAGACGCTGGGCTTACCCTCTCCGCAGCAAAAGTACATTATCAGAACCCTTATGTTTGCAATTATGTATCATGAAAAATCTCAGGTATTTTTTGTGATATTGTGGGCCCTGTTCTTGTGGGGTTAAAGGAAGATAACATTTTTTTTGACTGCTCATTGTAGAAAACCTTAAGCTTCCTTTTTATTGCTGCACAGAAAAGTCTGTCTGGTCTCCTTACTTCCTTTGTTCTTTGCTAAGCGCAGGCTTGCTAATTATTCTTAGTTGTTTCGTTTGCTAGTCAACACCTGCAGTAACAGTGGTTTCATGTTTGTTCCACTGTACCCCACTCAACACGCCAGAACTGTAGCACTCAGATAATCTCTGCTAGAACCGTCTAATATTTAAACTATACTACTATCATAATTTCACTATTTATTATAAAACCGTATTCATATATTTGCACAAGAGTAATGCATACGCTCTAATGCGCGTTTGACAAGCCAAGGTAAATTGGCTGTTACGGCAGGGAACGTATCCGTTGTAATCAGCAGAAAAGGGCACGGGGATTTACTCCTGGGTAAATAAACCATCTCTGCTGTATGCTTTCTCTCTGGCTGGGAGGAGACATTCATAACTGTCAAATAAATTCAGTAATCAATGGTAGAATTTAAATTGGGCTGCTGTAGGTGATATTCCAGAGCTACTGCGGGGAAAATACAATAAATCTTCCAGACCTTATCTGCTAGAGAAATTTACCACAGGAAGAAATATTTGGTGTCCTAAGCATGACTGTAGGGCACAGAAGTACACTAATGTGCCAGATATTGATTGGCCTAATCTTGTCTTCAGCATGGCTAAATAGTATTATCTTAAACTGAGTGTTTGCAGCTTATTTAAGTTGTAGAACCAATATGAGTGGAATGGGTGAAAATATCATCCTGTTGCTCCTTGAGTGGCTTGCTGGCTTCTTACGGTATTGCTACTACTAAGAAATCTGGGGCAGTATCTGTGCAGTTGGTATTTAGAAGCATTAATACTAAAAAAGTTTTAGAATACCAGTAATATCGTTAATTGTTGTGATTCTGCCCCAGTGCATACGCTGCAGGGATTTGATATGATGGATATAAGCATAACTGATTTATTTAGAAATTGTTGCTTGCCATTCTGACGGTGACCTTACGTAGTTTCTAGCAGCTGGATGTCAGTTTGTCCGTTGGAACCAGGGTTAGCCTGCAGGAACGTGCAGGTGAGAGTCACCCTTCTGCCGTCCTGAAGATAGGGCTTTGATTCTTGTTTAAAGAAGTAAACCTCTGTAAACGGGGCACGGCTCAAGTTGGTTCTGTCTGTATTTGGAGACATGTGACAACGTGCACATCTGCAACAGGAGTCATGTTGTGTTCCCTGAAGTTGTTATCTCGGAGTTGGTGTTACCAGCAATTTGTACCTGCTCTTCTAACTGGGGCGGCAGTGACACTTCTGCAGTCTAGCCTCTTTTACTTTGTCATAGATTCATTTTGTACCTCTGCTTTCCCTACTATGGCCCCATTGTCTTTGCTGAACACCTTACCTGTTTCTTTATTTCACATTAATTGTGACAAGAAATTACAAAACAGATTACTGTTTTATTAATTTGCTACAGTTAAAAAAAAAAAATCCTTTCGGAGCCTCTATCTACTAAATCAAGAGAGTGATACCATATTTTTTCCTTGGCTCACGGGTGATAGGTTAATCTTGCAACTGGAATGGCTAGAATTTAGATGAGATTCAGTTAGAAAGGTTTTGCAGTTGCGGTGAGTGAGCGGATATTGTATATATCAGCTGCTGAAATGTTCCCATTCAGTTCATTAATGTACTTCTTCCCTAATATACCTATCTGATAGTACATAGTTTAAAGTGTCATTTTTAACTGTGTATGGTTACTGTGCAAAATGTCAAGTAAAAGATTAATAAAATTTCTTGTTTAAAAAAGTATTTTACTGACATCAATACTGTTTACTAAAAATAGACAAAGTAGTTCAGACTAATTTTAAGAAATAGAGGTAGCTCTTGAAAGATTCTCGCTTGTGGAACGCTGCAGTATTATTATATATTGATGCATATTTGTCTCTCTTATTTTTGGTAGAAAATGATGCACCCTGTTGCCAGCAGCAATACAGCTTTCTGTGGGACCGGCAAGAGTTCTTGCCTTAATGAAGACAATGTGAGATCTGCCGATCAGTTTGACTTGTATGCCACGCAGCAAAGTAAATACAGCCACGCAGTCAGCCACAAACCAATTGCGTGCCAGAGACAAGATGCGTTGAACGAATCGCACTTGCAGACCACAAGTGGCAGGAATATAGAGACAAAAGACGAACTAAAGAAAAAGAAAAACCTCAACCGATCTGGTAAACGTGGAAGGCCATCAGGGACCACAAAATCAGCAGGGTACCGAACCAGCACAGGTCGACCCCTGGGGACCACCAAAGCAGCTGGATTTAAGACAAGTCCAGGCAGACCCTTGGGTACAACTAAAGCAGCAGGATACAAAGTCAGCCCAGGCAGACCTCCAGGTAGCATTAAAGCTCTATCACGGCTTGCAAATCTAAATTATACTTGTGGCAGTGCAGCTTTTCCCTATCCTATGGTGCATAACAGAGGAGTACACGCTGCTGGTGAAACTAGTAGCAAAATGAAACAGCCTAATGAATGAAAGGAGGGAATTACCAACTCCTTACTAATCCGCTTTACTCTCAATTTTGGCATGTTTCTTGCATTTTGTTGTAGTGTTTGCCTAAGTCTGAATTTCTAGGTTTTATTTTTATTTAAATAATGCCATAGCCTACGGGTGCAACTCAGTAACTTTTAACGCAATGGTGAGAAGGCACTGGTTTAAAGGGGGTTTTGTTGGTCTTAAATCATAATTTATAAGAAAGTCTGAAGTGATGCATATGCCTTGGTGTCGATACTTAAGAAATGTCCATGTCCCTAGTTTTACGTTCAATTTCTGGTAAACCTAGTTGTGTGGTTATGCATTAAATAACTGAAATAAGGAGGACAGAATTAGCTGGCTGTTGGTTCACAATGTGGCCTATCCTACAATAAGGAACTCGGCCAGATGAGTTCTTACTTGATATGAAAAATTGATAAAGAAAGCAGCAAGCTACATTTTCCACTTCTGCAGGAGCTTCTACAGACCTCAAATAGATACTTAAAAAACAAACAGAAAAAACCCTCAGCCTTTTTTTAAGGTGCTGATTTCAGGTGGCTTTTGTTTCTGGAATTGTAGCAGTAAGGCAATTTCAACTAATGCTCAAAAAATATTTTTGAAAATATTAAAGAAAACCGAGCATTTGTACAGCGTTACAGCTTCACAGCACCTTATTAATACAAGCTAATCTGCCTTTAGGTGATAGCTGTTCTTTTAGTTATGCTGTTACAGGATTCTGCTGTGTAATTCTGAAATGCCTAATAGTACATATACCAAACCACAAATAATTCTTTGAAATTTGAAATATTTTATAAGAAATTAAGTACTGTTCATTCTACTTACGCACTTGGTTAATACAAAACAGTATGTTCTTAAATCTGTAAATAGCTATTTACACTGGTTTTTTGCCTTTAAAATCTGTGCTTAGGTGGCAACAGTTTAATAGCTTTTAAAGTATTAATCTATAATGTTTACAAATGAAACTTTTTAAATAGACTCTGTTGCCAAATTTTCAGACTTAGTTTTGCCAAATATTCCTGGAAATACAGTTATTTCATTGTTTGACACTTAAATATAAGTTATGGAAGCTTAAATATCTACCAAAGGACACCATTTTCGTGATTTATAAAAGCAAACCATATAGCTGATGCAACCAGGATGCAGTTCACTGCACTGCTAGAGCCCAGATATAAAGTAATTCATCTATGCATGCAAGCTGAAAAGAAAATGTTGTTGGTTAACTCTAAGTACCTTTCTTGATTCAAACTAAAACCTTCCCTCCTCCCACTAGAAATGTTCAATTTTTCAACTGGGTGTGTTTAATTTTTTTTAAGCGTGAGAGAGTGTGTGAGTGCATGTGTAAAATACATTAATCTAGACTTAAAAATCAGTCCTCAATGTTGCATATTGTTTGTTCTAAATTTATTTTACTGGAATTAAAGCCTTTTTTTTTATCTGGAAGAAAGTTTATGGTTAAGTTGTTTCACGTATAAGATGACATTATGATAAAGTTCAAATACCTAGGGGGATATATAGAGTTTGCAGATTTGGGGGAGCAGAAAAATTTGGGTTAATTGAGCTTGTGCTGAGCGAGTAATGATGCTGATAATTTTTGTTAACATAAATGCTATTCTGGCCTGCTGTCATTTAGATGAGAACTCTTGTTTTCAGTGATGACAACTTAAGAAACAGATGTCATGTTTCATACCTTTTTTATCAGGAAAAAAGCAGCAAGCCTTCAGGTGTTCCAGTGATGCCTAACACATATTGAGCTGGACTTTATGCTGTACTTTACAATAGGTGTGTTGAATTGTTTTGGGGGAACTGTGTATGCACTGGCAACTAAGACAATGAACCTCAACTGTACTGGATGGCTCCTTAGTCGATAGATGAACTAATGGCAGCTAAACTGCTACTAAAAAAATAGTTTCTTCACGCTGAAGCTATGAAATCCAGTTATACGTTCTGTTCCTCAACAAACTCGCAAGTCTGAAATTTAGCAATCTCTCTCAGAGTGATGTAACTTCTGACACGTGCAAAATGCTAACGTGAGTTCGTTCACCCTCAGGATCTGTGTTGTATTGGCTGTTTTTAATCAGATGATTTTTCAACAAAAGACTGCTTTAAGTTCTTTCCTGAACTCAGCTGGGAAAGCAGTCCTCTTCAGCTGAATGTAGTAACTGCAGGAGTGTCACCCCTCGCTGGCAAGGAACGTGTTGCATGTCACCACTGTCCCTTGGAGAAACTCCACTTCTTACCTCCTCCTGTTTATCCTGTTTGCTCCTGTTCCGTTGCCCACTTGTGCATCTACTCAATGGTGCTGTGCTGTGTGTCAGGAGATAATGCAGATGTATTGCTGTTCTGCTAGTATAATGAATTTTGTATTCAAGTATGCTGATGAAATAATGAAATCATCTAAGCAATTTCTGTTCATTACAGTGTTTATTAATTATATCAGATGGAATATAATCCCAGGAAAAAACAATTAACGTTGTCAGTTGTGAGATGATGATCATAAAGCAGAAAAGTGTTCAGAGAGTCTAATGGGCTGCTTGGCGCTCGAGGCTTAGCACGGAGACCAGAAGCGCGCTGCTGGGCATTTCCCAATTCTGGTTTATTTTATATCTGACTCTAGTTTACTGGTGCCGTGCAGCGAGGGGAAGGAAAAAAGAAGTTAAGAGATTCAAAGTGAACTAGAAATGGAATTTTCAAATACTTCTGCTTTTCCTATGTATAATCTGCAGAATATGCTGTGCTTTTTTTCAACACTCTTCTTTCCATGGCAAACACTGAAACAGCATGTTAATGCCTAAACTTTATTAGCACCGATGGGAAAACTGGCCTTTTCCCCCCATAGTATGAAAACATTACTTGTAAGGTAAATTGCTTATTTTATATGATATATCATAATTCAGCTATTCATAAGCTAGGGTCACTGTCGCGTGTTAACACTGTTCAGAAGATTTACATGTCAAGTTGTTTTTTTAATAATTTCTTTTAATTATCGAGTTTCTAACGTCTTATTTATACATAAATGAAATGTATTAGCTTGCTATTATTCCTTAATGATGCTATACGAGTTCACTGTTTAAATATACATATAGTAACTACTATTCAGTTTCTGATTAAATGTACTTAAACTTTAAAACCAAATAATTTTGCTACTATAAAGTCTTGCACTGGACATATTCAAGATGCTAGCACCATATTTTGGCAGAAAAAAAACCAGATACCATCAGAAGTGGCTAACTGATATCAAAGATAGTATTTTTAAAATCAGCAGTTAGCTTTGTCATTAAAGCAATGTTCTTTGTATCTCGGATTTAGTTTGAATTAATCAAAATAACTATGTATCGAGAGCCATTAAAGATCTCTGTTCTGAATGAATATGTTTTCATTTTGTCTGAAAGATCGTAGAGTTCAGTCAGGACAAAACCAAGCCTTGTCAGTGAAAAGTGATGTGTCTGTGAAAAGAGTTACTTGGAACTACAATACACAGAGTAATTCAGATGAGAATTTAACTCCCTCCCCCATTTTTGAAGAGCTTTAAAAGGCAGAGCAATGTGAAGTCATTTGTCCAATGGTTTCATTAGCTGTGACTCTGCTGTTCTTTGTTATATGTATAATAATGTTTCACGCTATCCTTAGAGTTGACAGTTTAAACAGCTGATAACAATCATAAATACTTTGAACTGCAGACTTCATTTCTGACCACAAAGAAGCTTATTCTTCTCTATTTTAATGCATATATTTTAACACTGCTTAAATATATTTATGACTTTAGTAGAGAATAGACCTTTCTCCTTGTGATTTTTTTTTTCCCCAGATAGATAAATCTGTATTCTGAAATTTGAACCACTTTCTGATACTTTAATCTTTCATCATTTGCTTTTCCACAGGTTTACTTTGGGAGAAACAGTAATCTGTTAAATAACTAGTATCAGCACCCCATTCTCTGCTGTAAAAAGCCTGATTAGATACTGTGTATGTTTTTATGTCCATGAACTTGAGCTACTCGTGTGCAATTATGTGTATGGGAATGGAGTAGTGTTCATGATCTGTATTTACATCATCATATGGATGTATATTTATTAATAAAGTTAATACTTTAAAACCTAACAGTTTTTTCTCTGGGCTTTTTTAAGTATCTTTTAAATTCTGGCTGAAGATGCCCGTTGACAGCGTTACCAGACCAACAGCCTTAGCCCTTCTCTCCTGCGAATGGAAATGCTGTTTGCTCTCCTGGTGTCTCGGTCATTGTTTAGTGACTGGAACCGGCACTGAAATGTTTTGGTACACCTTGTACAGATTTCATTTAAAATCCAGGGGCTTGTTGTGTTTGTCCCTTGCTTCCCTGAAGTGTAATTGAATCTGGCCACGACAGACCAAGTGTGTTCGTGCCTGCGTGAACTTCAAAATGCACGCAGGATTGGTGAGAGTTGGGAGGCTGCTGTATTGTGTGATTTTTAAATTGAATACATAAGCCCACCCTTCCAGTATACTTTGCTTTCTGAATTTCAACGTGAGATGTGTATTGGTTGTTACAGGGAAGTCCCACATATTTGAATTAAGGCAAAAAGCCTGTTTGAATTGCAAGATATCAGAAAATAGAGGGATGTTCCTTATTTTTTAATGAATTGAAAATGCTGCTGCACTAACTTAATTGTTCTTATCGTTTCACGCAAATATGAGAAGAGAGGAGGAAAGGAGTTACAGCTATGTACGTATAAATAGTAAGTGGCTAACTGTTTTTTCCTCTGTTGCACATGGAAATCAACTTGAGAGTACTCATAAACTAAACTCTTCATGGAATGGTGGTCATTATTCATTATTCTGTGATGAATAAGATGTATTCATCCCTGTATTCCAGCAATATTCCAATTTATCTTTGTTGGTAAGATGTGCTCTGAATACCACCCAAAGCCTCTTTTTTTTTTTTCTTTTTTTTCTTTCCCCCCCTCTACTGAAGTTTTTCAGTACTTTGGGGGAGGATGGGCAGTCCTACCTACCAGAAGCTGCAATCTGGACTGCCAGGCCTGCATCCTCCCCTTGCTCTCCAACACCCTCTGTTTTCTCTTCTGTGTACTTTCAAAGGCCCTGAATACATCCAGGGCTGAAACGTTTTAAATGTCAGTTGCAGTTATTTTGCAGACTTTTAAGTTGCTTTTACCTGAAAAAGACATCTGATGCCTCTTTTTTTTTTTTTTTTTTTTGTGTGTGTGTGTTGGCCATTCTGGTCATTCTAAATATTTGGCTTTTGAGGTGACTGGCTATGTTCCCAACAGAGTTTGACTACAGTCTGCTACGTCCTGGTCTAAAAATCAGTTCCTGGATGTGATTCCTTGAGCAAAATGGATTCTTTTCTTTGTTGTAGTGGAACCTGAAGTATTAGATATTTAGTCAGTCATAAATCACATCGTGCAAGAACACAGGCTTTTCAGCTGTGCTGGAAGTTGCTTGACTGCCTCCATGGCTGTTGTGTTCTCCGGCACGGAATGAACTGAACGATAAAAGCTGCAGCGCAGTCTGTGCGGTTGGTGCATGAGGCCAGGCGCAGTTTCTGATGACAGGACCAGTTTATGATTTATTCATGCTGACAGACCGGCAGCGTTGGGGTGTCAGCTCTGCAAGCTGGACATCTTCAAGGAGTCTTTAAGGTGGTTGTATCTCTTAATAATTTCATTTATGTGTATGATGAGACACCAAGGCTTGCTTTGGGGCCAAACAGATGTTTTTATGCTTTTGTACGTCCTTGGTGTGATCTCTTAAAGTAGCACAAATAGTACAGTGTAATTAGTGATATCATACCTGTTAAATATGCTGGCTCAACAGAGTGGTTTTGGACCACGACACATGAAGATTGTTCTTGACAGTTAATCATTTAAAGCTGTAACACCTAGAAGTAAAAGGCTGACTCGCTGCCTTGCGTTGCATGCTATTTTTATCTGGGTTCTGCCTGTGGCTCTCTGTTTATTGTTTAACATCTAAGAGAGGGGTGTGGCCTGACCATACAGAATTGGCAGCCCAAAAGCTACTGCGTTCTGGAGCTGGCTGCCACCCAGGTTCCCTGCATGGCCTGGGGATGGCAACGTCTCCTCTTCCCCATTGGTAAAAAGGCGGCAAAAATATCTGCTTATCTTGCAGGGTTGCTGGAAGGAATCATTAGTTAACAACTTTTAACTACTTTGAAGGTGAAAAATGTTGTGGAATTCTTAAGTGTTGTTTCAATGATCTGAGGCAGATAAATCTTCCTGCCTTTCATGTTGGTTTTTTCATACCACAAAAGCCTGTTCTAATTACTGAAAAAAATCACAGTAACAATTAGTGCAAGTTTGATTACTTAGAGTAGGCCTTTGAGATATGTGTAATAGTAAAATGTGTATTTGCTGCTTTGAGCGGTCATATTTTTAAATAAAAATATTCATCTGCAGCCATGTTGAGAAAGCAAAGATTACACAGTCACACATCCCAAATACCGGTGTAGGTTGAAGTTGCCCGTCCAACCTCAGCCTGTGCTCCTGATGGGAATGCTTGTCATGTTTTCCTCTACCTCATCTTTGGGCTATTGAATACACAGAATGTCATAGCTGTGAGGAGGTGTCAGGATTCCACGAGTGGAAACCTTGGTCTCGCTGAAGGTCGTGGCGTTGCCCTTTAGTCCCAGTCCACGTCCTCTTTCGCTCCTGCTCCTGCTGTGCAGCGTGCAGCGTGACTGAAATGCGGGGAGGGAAGAAGTCCAGCTGCTGAAATCTAAGATGCACAAATGATCACCGAGTTTTGGTGTTTATTCATGGGTGCAACAAAAGACTCATGTTTTGCAAATCCCCCTCTTCGCTAAATTTCAGTTCCTTCCCTAACAAAGAGAGCTTTGCTAATGTGTCCAAGATTTTTGAATAGATGAAAAACAATGTGTTTTTTTACTAGACTGATTCCTGAAAACAGACATTTGGCATTAAAAATCAGAAAAATGTAAGCCACTGAAAACAGTTTTGCAACAAAACTGGCAGGCATTGTAAGAAATGTGCCGCCTCTAAAATACATAAGGACTGGGATCGTACATTCGTTGTGAGTTAGATTTGATAAAGCCTGACTGTCTGTAACTCTTGGGAGTTCATTTGTGTTCCATTAATAGATTACCCATAGTCACCGTAAAAAAAAAAACGCAATTTTGCACAAACCTTTTGATTTGTGTTATGGCAGGAAGAATATTAAGTTGAGATTAAATCCCCAGCAGTGTCTCAGATGGAGGTGTGCTGCCAGAAAGCTGTCTGTTATTTTAAAGGTTTGGAATATCATCACCTGTGCTGGCGATCCGGCACCAGCCAGGGCTGCGGTAGGTGAGATGATGGCGCAGAGCCGAGAGCTGGGAACCACGTGCAGTCCTTGGCCAGAAGAAGGAAAATTGTTTTCAAATTGAAAATGCCACGTTGTCCAAACTCAAAAATAAGGACAGTTGGGAACGGGGCAGCTTTCTCCTGACTAGTCCGCACTAGCTTGGATTCCGTATCTGCTTTTGATTTCAAGCTTGCTTGGTCTGTATCAGGTGGTCTAAATATTTTCTCTCTGTGTGCAAACCTCATGTTTTATATCTTTATAGACTTTTGTGTCTTCAGTATTAACGCTTATGCAAATTGGACTTCGAAAGAAGAAAATTTCCAAGCAAGAAAATGGGTGCTGTAAGAAAGGACAGAGTTGGAGAAGTGTCCCCTGGTAAAAACAAAGACAAAAATCCCATCTCTGTAATAAAGCTGACACCCATCTTCATTTATATGCATGTATATATTATATATAATAAATATATTTAATTTATATTTTTATATAAAATATATGCCTAAAATATATAACATAATTGATATAAAAATAAGTGTTTTCCTTGCTTTTTTCCCAGAGTGTGTGTATGGTTCATACTCTTGTAGTTCATAATTCTCACTTTTTGACAGATGCACAGTTCTGGCAAAATCTCATTGTGCGGCGCTGGCAGTTTGAAGAAACACGGTAAAAAAGGGGGTATGAAGTACTGTGTTCATTTTCAAAATGCCCCAAATAGTCCTGAAGCTTCGCTGTTAAACTGAAAACAAGAACTGTCAATTCTGTGACAGGAGGAATATTACCTTATTTCCTAAAAAGAAATACCAGAGTATTTATCTCGCCTTTCAGCTCGGGAGCTTTGGTGGTATGCTGATGGACAAGAACTCATCTTTTCTTTTTAGCTTTAAAAAAATACACCTGTAGTTGACGGGCTCTTACCCTTACCCCTGCCTTGCTGTAGGTTAAAGTTTAGTTTTCACGTGCAAACACATCCCAAACTGACTCTCCTTCTCTACAGCCACGGAAGGAGGCAAATCCCTCGGGAGGCAGACGTGGCTGTTTGGAAGGGCTGGTGGCGGCAGGCCCTTGGGGCCGTGACGCTGGGTTATAACGAAACACGCTTTTGGAATGAATTACAGGGTGCGTTTGTGTGCCCTTGCAATTACCCTTCAGTCATAACATCCTGTCAGCTCCTCAGGGTGTCATTTCCCTCCTTGCAAGAATTTTCGACCTCAACTAATTTAAATCAACAGCGGAACGCCTGCTGACCCCAGCAGCGTCGGCAGACCGACGTGTCGTTCGGCTGTCGGTGGACTCGGCCCTGGGTGCGAGCAGGCCTGTATTGCTGCCGTGCAGCGGCGTCCAGCAAGGCCGACCTAACAAAACCCGGGTTTAAAAAAACCCAGTATTTGTATTTCACAGCGGCAGGGGCCGGGACCTGAGCTAGATCCTGTCCGCTCTCTCGCACTGCTGAGCTCCACCTGATTCCGGCCCCCTCACTCGAGGATCACGAACACGGGACTGTATTCTTGGAGCTCAGAGACCAACGCGGCGATCGTGTCCCCGCCGCTGCGGCCTGCGCGCCCCGCCCGGCCCGGAGCCCTCCCGCCACAGAAACACAAAGCGGGCGAGCGGCCGGAGGAGGGAGAGCGCACGCCCGGCGCCGCTCACCCCTCCCGGCGGCAAACGGGCAGGGCCGGGCCGGGGCCCAACCGCAGCGCCTCCGCCGGGACAAGATGGCGGCACACCGCCCTCCCGCCGCTACGCACGTACGGCGGCGGCGCCGCGCCGGAAGCGGAAGTGGGCCGGGGTTCCGGCGGAAGTGGCCGTTGTCCGGGGAGACGCGGCGCGGCGGAGGCGGCCGGGACCGGGACCGGGACCCGAGGCTGCGGCCGCGCCGAGGATGTGGCGGCTGCTGCTGCTGCTGGCGCTGGCCTGGCTCGGTAGGGCCCTCCCTGCAGGTGAGGCCGGCGGGTTCCGGGGGCCGGGCGGCGTGTGCGGGGCCTCCCCGGGGCGGACTGGGCCCGGCCCGGCAGCATCGCGGGACTGACCCCTTCCTCCCGGCGCAGGGGCGGCGGCGGAGCAGAGCGGCGGCGGGCAGCCCCGCTGGGACGGGGACGGGGCCGGCTCGGCGCAGGGCGGCGGCTCGGCGGTGCGGTATCGGACGGCAGAGATGGCGGACGCGGCGCTGGGCAGCGGGCTCCCCGCGCAGCACGCCCCGCTGCTCTCGGTGGTGCCGGGGGAGGCGGGGGACGGCCGGGCCCCTGCCGCCGCCGCCGCCGCAGGGGGTTGCGATGCGGCGGCCGGAGGCGATGCGTGCGGGGCGGGGAGCGGCCCGGGCCGGGAGCAGGCCGGGCTGGAGACGGTGCTGCCCGCGCCCGCCGAGGAGCCGAACGGCACGGACAGTGCCAAAGCCCCCAAAGTGAACTGCGAGGAAAGAAACGTCACCGGCATCGACCGCTTCACGCTGCAGATCCTGAACGTGTCTCAGGTAAGCGGGTGGCCCGGCTCGCTGCTCCTCTGAACGCCTGGGGATGGTGACAGTCGCCCCACCAGCACCCTGCGCCTGCTTCTTTCAGTGTCTGACTTTGTGAATTTCCTCGTGTAACGTCTTCTGTGCTATCGAAAAGACAAAACCTCTGAGTAGGGAGGCTTTTCGTGTCGTTTGGAGCAGAAAAAAATATGGCTCAGCCCACATGCTTGTGTCTCTCATCTTTGCGCCTGCAGTAAACTGCCAGCTTTCGTCCTGTGTGGATTAGTGTCCTTCTCCGAAACTGGCGCTTACTGCCAGTACCAGTACCTATTTCTAGCTTGTTTCTTGTAATGTCTTGAGATGTCTTTATTTTTAAGTAATAAAATTTTAAAACCACCTTTAAAAAAGGTTAAATCCACTCCTCCATCTGTTTTAAAAAGGTTAAACAAATTTGTAGCTATGTGATATTGTCAAGCATCTAATCGATTGCTGAATGACGTCCTCCTATGTAGAATTTAACTCTGTTAAATATGTAATTGTCCACGTTGATTTTTCTTCTGTTTTCTCAAAGGACCTGATGGAGTTCTTAAACACAAACAGCAGTGACTGTACATTAGTCTTGTTCTACACGCCGTGGTGCCGCTTTTCGGCCAGTCTGGCACCTCATTTTAATTCTTTACCTCGAGCATTTCCAACTCTTCGCTTCCTAGCACTGGATGCATCTCAGCACAGCAGGTAATTTACAGTTCCCATGCTCTGCCATCGGTTATTTCCATTAGCAAGTTATGTGTTTTAAAAACAAAGTGATTTTTTTTTTCTTACAAATTGACAATTTAATTTAGTAAAACTGTGACACCTCCTGTACCGTGACTATCTTTGTTTCTTCCTCCAGTAGAATTCTTTTTCTTCATGCTTTGTGTTTGCTTTATGTCCACCAGTTTATCAACTAGATTTGGAACTGTGGCTGTACCCAATATCCTCCTTTTCCAAGGTGCTAAACCTATGGCTAGATTTAACCATACAGACAGAACGCTGGAAACACTGAAAGACTTCATTTTTAACCAAACAGGTACGTAAATCAGCCCCGATGTGTCAGCAGGAAGAACGGGCTGGCTTTTAGCTCCAAACTGGGGGTTCCTCTCCCTGTTGTTTGTTCTTTAAAATGAATTTAATGAAGACCCTGAGAGGAGCGAGCAGAGGTTTGTATAATCAGTTGTTGTAGTGAGCTGGATTTCAGGGTGTGCTGAAAGCAGAGACTCAACTTACTGGGCTGCTGTCACAGAGTAGGGGGAAACAGTGAGGCTTAGCTAGACAGGGTGCTAGGAGGATCGAGCATGTCTTTCTGCCCAAATATTCAATTTGGGAATAAAGGCAGATGAACCTTGGGATCATTGCCAGAGCCGTGTAAGGCTGACAGCAGCTGACAGATAAGATGGTTTTGGCTCTTGTGCTGGAGGAGACAAAAGGATTCCAGTTTCCGTGATCTGGCTGTCCGCATTGTGAGCTCAGCGCCAGCCAGCTCTCTGGTCCTTCTGTAAAGAAAAACAAAACAAAAAACATGTATAGGCCTATGAGGGCCTTCGCTGGAGGTCGGAAATTGTTCTATTTGCTAATAGAGCAGAAATACTCAAAACCTCCACCAAAAAAACCCCACAAACTTACACAAGGCTGTGCTGTGGAAGGACAGAACGAGCCTTCTCCTATTGTGCAAATGTACATACACCTCGATAGCCTTTCATTTTTACATAAGTAAACCATATGCTAGATGGACGTTAAAATACAAGGACTGTCTCACCAAAATTTTAAGTCTAACGGTACATGCGCCTTAGTCTGAGGAACAAAGCTCCAAATACAACCAACTTCTCTGTATTTGATGATTATTACTGGTGTTGATCAAGTGCCCGCTTTTTCAGGTATCGAAGCTAAAAGCGACGTGGCTGTGACCGAGGAGGACTGGGAAGGCCCCCTGCCCAGCGTTCTGACAAAAGGCATAGACTGGCTGCTTCTGTTTTCTTTGCTCTTTCTGGCTAGCTTTGTCATGTACGCTACCGTCCGAACAGAGAGCATTCGGTGGCTGATCCCGGGACAGGAGCACGAACATCAGGAATAATCTGGGATGCTGAAATAGGGAGAGAATTTCCTGCTTATTGGTAAAGCAGGAATCTGGATGGACTAGAGGTACATACGAATGAACTGTTGAATTCTTTGGTTGTAATTTAATATATTGACTAAAAATCTGCTTTATTTATCAACTACTGAATCTGTAAAAAGCACATTTGTGGCGATTAATGTGGTAAGTAAACAAATATTAAAAAACAAGAACTAAAAAGGTATTTATTAAGCTGCTCTGATTGGCTTATTTTTCATGGACTTTAATGTAAATAGGTGATACAGTTCTACTTTGCTCTTCTGAAGAGGTCCCTGAGCTTTGTAGATCGAGTAAGATTTTTACAGCACATTGGCCTGTATGCATGGCACGGGAGCAGAGTTGCTTCTGCTCTGGTAGAATCTGAGGATCTTCTTTCACAGATCCTATGGATGTAGGAACTAAAGCTTCTACGTGGACGATGTGGTAAACGCTATAGAATTAGGATGCGTTAGCCCACAGACATCATACTCAGTTTTTGACCCATGTATTCCCAAAATAGAACATTTTAAAGGAAAATGCTGGTGAATGGTGATGTTGCTAAATTAGTTTGACTGTCAGTAAAATGAATTATGAAGAAAAAGATGGTTTTAAAAATAGGATACTTCAAATGAGTTATTCCGCTGTATACCAGCAGTGACAATTCAGAAGCGTGTTACACAGCTCTCGACAGGGTGACTGTTTCCCACCTTCAGTGCTGGGTTAGATGCTGGTTTTCTTGATCACTGTGCTCTGAGTTTTAACTTAGTGGCAGTTCTTTGTAAGATTTAGAATAACTTCCGAAGCTTGCCGCATTGTGTGTGTGTATACACAACTTATTTATTGCGTTCATATAGAATTAAATTGCATTCATTGTCCTTACTCTTTTTTAAATAAACCAGGTTTTTAGTGTACCCTTTTAAGTCACTTCCTTACAGGATTAAAGCATGCAACTTCTGAAGTACAGATCACCAGCCTCAATTAGCAAGACCAGTCTTGAGATTTATTTATATTTCTACTAACGTGTTTGCTGGCTCCACCGTCCGCAGCTAAGGAATTGATACGGGTTTTGGTTACAATTAGTATGGAAGACTTTTGAATAAGGTGTGGACTGGTACGTTGTGTGGTATTTTTATTATTTCATTGTGTAGCATTTATACACGCTGGAGGCTTGCCGTAGTACCCTGATAGGAAGCTTCAGAGTGCAAATTAAGCTGAGAGGAGACAGTCATAAGATTTTGTATTTGACAAAGAGCTCGTATGCCCGCAACATAATTCTTCAGGTGTTTTTCTGGCAGCCGTTATCTTTCTTCTTCGGAACACTGAGGTCCTGTATTTCTGTGTATTAGAAGGAAACTGCACTGATAAAACTTTGGTGTCACTAAAGATAAAGCTAGGAAGTATTTTTATTAGTAAAGATTCAAGATTTTGAGCAATCACTTGGAGCGTTCTTGCCTCTACCACCCAGCCAGTTTGAGAGGCGTGGGGCCGGATTCCCCCCTGTAATTAATTATCTCCATACCTCTACAGAAAGAGCGATGTCTGTAAAAACGAGGGACTATTTCAGTGCTGCCCCGTGGAACTGAGAATGAAACCCGCTTGCTCACATTTAAACAGAGGCCACCCCCGATGGCCTCTCCTCCTCCCCGGGGCAGGCAGCGTTCCCGGCCGGGGGCTCCTTTGCCGTTACCCTTCTCTCTGGTGACCAACGGCAGGACCCGAGGGAATGGCAGGAAGATGTGCTGGGGAAGGTTAGGTTAGGTATTAGGATAAGGCTCTTCCCCCAGAGGGTGGTGGAGCCCTGGAACAGGCTCCCCAGAGAGGCAGTCATGGCGCCAAGGCTGGCGATAGTCAGGAAGCACAACGCCCTCAGAGACATGGTGTGAATTCGGGACTGTCCTGTGCAGGGACAGGAGCTGGGCTCGGTGGTCCTTGCGGGCCCCTCCACACTCGGGACGCTCCATGAGCCCCTGGTTACCGCAGCAGCGGGCTGGTGCGGGGCGCGGCCGCCTCCCGCCCTCTCTCCCTCCCTCCCTCAGGGCCGCCCGCCATTTTGCCCCCGCTCCGCTCGGGCCGCCCGCGGTCTCTCCTTCGCCGCCGCGGCCGGGGCCGTGTGGAGGCGGGCGGCGGCGGCTCCTCCCGCTACCGAGGCGGGGCCGGGGCCATGCCGGGCGGCGGGGCCGGGTTGCGGCGGGCGCTGCTGGGAGCGCGGCGGGCGGCGGGCGCGGCGCGGCGGGAAGCCGCCGGCGGGAGCCGCGCTGCCATGGTGAGGGGCGCGGCGGGGCCCGGTCCTGCGGGCCGCGGAGGGGGGTGGTGGTGGTGGTGTTAAACCCGCTATCATGTCGTCCGTGTGTCGCGGGTCAGGTGCGGCCACCCTGTGCGCCAGGTCAGCGTTTGCCCATGGGTGCCCACGCTGCGCTGGCCTCGCTGCGTGCTTCTGCCTTGCGGGGGGGCGGGGGGCCGTGGCGTGGTGCTGCGGGTGCGTGGCCGTGACAGAGCAAGTGGCATCTCCCGCCTTCCCTTTCGCCTTCTGCAAACACGTTCCTGCTGCTTTCCGCTGCGTCTCTGGACATAGTCGCGACGCGTTGGAGGGGCTAACTTGGGACCTGGCCTTTGCAACCCATTCCTAAGCAAAACGCTGCCACCGGCGCGCTCCAGGGCCTGCGTCAAACTCCGTATTTCTATGGAAAACCGTATGATCTGATTTCAAGTCACGGCACTGTCAACGCCTGCATGTGTAGGCGAGGCCTCAGGAAGGTAACTGCGACATCCCTAAAACCAACAGAGAACATCTCCGCTGCCAGCCGGAGGAATGGACTTTGTGCTGTCTCCAGGTCACGGTCCTGGACTTTGCTATCTCAAAAAAACCCACCCCCATGATTTTTTTTTGTAAAGTAGCCTATTAATTTCATCTCTCGCCAGATAAAATAATAAATTTCAAGACAGCTGTTAGCTTTGACAATTTTTGTGTATGCTTGGAAAAAAAAGAATGTAAGAAATTCATGCCTGCAAGCTGCAGTTACAGCAACAACAAATCCGATATCTGTATGTTTGCAAGTCCAAAGTTGTGTTGGAAGCATAAAGAGCCTAAATTAGTCCATTTTAGGACCTGTAAAACCCATCTCTTGGACTGGATGTATCCAACTGAACACAAGCGGTGGCAGTGATGCTGTTAGATCGATTTACGCTGTTTGGGAGGTTTTGTCCCTTATTATTGGTGAAAATGTTGTTCCTTGGCCGTCCTACATCTTAAAGCCTTGCTCAGGTCGCACTAATTGCGTTAATTCCTGCTCTGCTCGGGCTCACAGCCCCATCTGGTGGCACAGGGGCTCCTGCCGCTCTCTGTAGCAGAGCTGCCAGCACCGACTCTCAAATCGAAGGCAAAAAATACCCTGAGCTGCTGAGCTGGCGGCGGGTACTCGCAGACGTCCGATGTCTTAGCGAAGATGTGGAGCAAAATTGCTCAGCTCCTTTCTGGAAGTTCTCACGAAACTGCTAATGTCAGGACCAAAGCAATCTGCATTTTGCTTTTCTGGGGAGAAGAGTTCTTCCCATTAAAGCATTGCGTTTATGAGTTTGAGACCCATCTGTTAGGATATATCATCTAAGTAATCACTCACGCCCTTAGTCTCTGCTTATAGGAAAAATACCAAACCTCTTCCAAACACCCTGTAGAACATCCCTCTGTCTGCAGGTCTGGCTCTAACCTCACGCACGGTTCAAGCACTGATTCAGATGTTTAAGCAGGGGGTATAATCTGTTATGTCTGTGCCCCCAGTCCCAGAAGGACTCCTTTTGCTTAAAATAAGACACATTTAATAATAAGTGCTTTGCAGAATCTAGGGCTTATACCAATAACTTGTAACGTCTCATAATTGAGTCTGTATTGTAAATTTTTTTTTCTTTTCAGTGTTAGTTAAAAAGCTCTTTGTTGCTTGTTATCTTTAAATCTATTCCTGCTTTCTTAGGAATAGCAACATACAGTTATGTAGAATACAATCTCCTATTTTGCTTCTGGCCTTTAAATTACAGATATTAAGCTGACACCTCTTTTAGCCTTGTAATTGTACATTTAGCGTGTAATGTAAATAATCGTTTATACATATAAGATTATACATATAAGAATGGAATGTTTGAAAGTTAAGTCAATTGTTACAGTCTGGGTGATTCAGAAGCACAAGGGATGGGTACAGGTATGGTGGTGACGGTGTTCTTTCCAGTGAAAAAGCCTGTCACTCTTCACTAGTTTTGTACAAACACATTTAGCTGAACTTAATTGACCAAACAGAAATGGTGTTTCCTGGCTGTTTTAGTTATGCTGGTCTGTGAAGTTATAAAGAGTAAGAAACTGTACAGTGGACTTTCCACCTCTACCTTTCTACGATGCATAACCACAATTTCATCATGTGGTTTTCTTATTGTTGTACAAAAGAGAACCTCAGCCTCACTCGTGTCACGTTTGTGTTTTTTTTTCCTCAATAGTCTTCGCAGTCTCACTGGTTGACAGCAGAGGAGAGGAACCAAGTTTTGCTTGATCTCAAAGCTTCAGGCTGGTCTGAGTCAGGCGAAAGAGATGCCATCTACAAAGAGTTCAATTTCAAAAATTTTAATCAGGTAATTATTGTTATATACCACTTTTAATATAAAGGAAATGTAATTGCTTTAATTTCCATATGATCCTGATGGGAACATATTCAGAAATTTGGGAGTATCCCTGTGGGGCCAAACCCTCTTGGGTTTGCCTCAACAGATTGCTCTCTGATTCTCATCTCATTAGGTGGAGTGAATTAATTCTGTTTTGTAGTTGTTAAGTAGATTTGTTCTAATACTACAATTTCTTGATTATAATACTAGGGTCAAGGTCAGGGTCGGTACTATGGGATTAGACAAATAATATTTGATCCCGATTTTTTTTTTTTCATTACTAGCACTCGTAAACGAATGCTGGAAATATGTAACTGATGGACAGTGGGGTTCATTTTTGTCAGGGAAAAACTTGAGAAACATGGGTAAATATAAGAACAGAAACGTTTGGCAAATAAGGTGGGGAAAATACGATACGTTTCGCCTTCTAAGCAGGAAGACAGAGTTCTAGTATATTCTTGAATGAATCGTAGTAGCTGGTCTCGCAGTGTCTTCGGCACAGCAGACTGCTGGTTAGACCTTGTTGGGTTTTTATTTGGAGTCAGGATCCTGAGCCACGTCTCAAACTCGCAAGAACACATCTTGGACATCAGTTACAAACTTGCTTTAGAAATACTGAATTTGTCTTGAGATCTGCAGTCAGCTACATTCCCCTGAAAAATTGCCTTCTGAGGAATCGTGACATTGCTTAGAAAAAAGTCACGTTCCAAGAGCATGCATTTCCCTTCTGGTTTATTTCTGAAGGAGAGGTGAGCGCTTTCTCGGGTGAGAGAGGAAACCCAGGGTTTTGTTCGGACGATGGGTCTCGCTGAGCTGGTTCTTTTTCTTGCTACGGGAGGGACACAGTGAGCTCCGGGCCTCAGGAGGTCATGGATTTGTTGGTGTGTGGAGGGACCAGGAGCTGTGCTGTGAGCTGTTTATTTACACGGCTATGCTTAAACTCAGACCAAGATTTTTTAGGAAATCACAGTGAGCTAGATAAACAAGAATTCATAACGCTGGCTCTATTTTTGCTGTTTCAGACAGTAATTGTCATGGTAAGGAAAGCCCAGGCAGTAGAGAGAAGGTGGGTGAGGTGCTCTCGGCCCCTCTGAGCTGGGCAAAAGCAAAAGAGAAAACAACTGCAGAAAAACCCGGCTCAGGAGCAGGACGGTGCTGGTCCAGGGAGCACATCTGGAGCCCTGAATACATTTTTTCCAGGATTGCACTTCAAACCTGAACATTAATACAGAACCAGTAAAACCATATTGGACAATTCGGAGGACAACAAAAGAGGGAAGCCCATGAGAGGGAGCTCACATGAAACCTTGGTGAGATGTGCAGGCAGCACGGAGCTGGAGCAACAAGGAGAGACCAGCATGTTTGACACCAATGAGCTAGAAATAACCCTTGGAAGAGTTGAGAGTTTCAGCCTTTGTGCTTCAAATATTGATGAAATGGCATCTCTGCTGGGGCATGATCAAAGTCTTTGTTGGTTCAGCGCAACTAGAAATGACTTTTTTTTTCACCAAAGTTAATTAAAAAGAGGGTTTGCACACTGTAAATAAATAAGTCAGTTTGATCAGATGGACTTAGGCAGTGTGTCAACAGACAGGTCAAGAGACAAATCGGTGTTCTGCACCAGCAGATATCTAGAAAACCCATTGCTTTGGCAAAAATTTACAAAGTTGTGTTTTTTTGACTGTAGATTTATCTTACAACATAGGTAGATATCCATACGTCTTCCCAATTTGAAGACTGGTGAAGCACATACCAGTATAGGAAGTTGAGTATATTTAAATATGCTCATTAGTAAATGATGAAGGTATACATTTATACTTCTAGTACATGTCATCTTAGAAAGGGTACTAAAAAGAAAATGCCACTTGAATCGTTTGGGAGATATTGGTACAGTCTCTCTCATTCTTGGTTGCCCTTCATGGATGTTGGGTAAGGCAGAAACGAGAGCAGAGGCTGGGAATCAGCTTCAGAAGTGAACTTTCTGCGCCCAGCCTGGAAAACAAGCTGGGCAGGTGGGTCCTCTGTGCAGCTCTGGTCGGATCAAGGTTATATGCGAGTATCTAAAGGCAGAATTTCACCTGCTGATTTGTAGGAACCAGCTGCAGTGGCCCCACTTGCAGTTGCGGAGGGCAGAAGCCGTTCCTGTTATCGTAGTCTAGGAAAGGGCTCAAGGTGCAGATCCTGAGGGGCTGTTCAGGGCTGGTGTTAGAGAGCAAGTATTTGCCTTTCAATAAGTTAAAGCTGAAAGTAAATTAAAATTATGGGCGTATGCTTATTGATGTTTATGTTTACATTACTCTTGTGTTACTATTAGTAAATACTGTGTTTATTACGACCTAGGGAACAAATGAAAAAAGCGGGGCTATACCTGCTTTGTACTTCGGGAGAATTTAGTCCTGCAATGAAAAAAGTTGAACTTGTAGGTACAACTTCTTTCGTTTCATGTAATAAATATTCTGTTTACATTATTGAAAGTGTGAATATTTAGTAAAAGTCAGAGCACTGAGAAATATCATTTCCTCGGTGATCTTCCTGCTGCCCTTTTACAGATGGTGTAAAATCAGGTGTGTAAAACAAAAAAAAAAACCCTAGTAGTTGAGCTGACATGAAAGGTATTTCAGATTTATGTTTTGCAGATGATATTGGTATGATTAATGTATTTATTGCTTTTTTTTTTATTGCTTCTCGCAGATAATGTTCATGATGCATGGAAAATTCTGTGGCTTTAAAATCTATGCCAGGTTTACAAAGTCTGTGTATGTCAACAGATGTTAAGAATATAAACACAACTTTTATTATGAAGTCGTGCAAATGTGTAGACATGAGCTTGGTTTATGTATATTATTTTCAGCATGAGAATGAAATGAAACTTCTGTGAAACAAGAGTTATTTAGATTCCTGAAGCTTTCAGGCTGAGATTAGCTGACTTAAAAGCGATCAGCAATGGGCTGCCTTTGTAAGGCTGACAAGCTAATGACACTTCTGGCTTATGGAATTAGTTTGTAACCCAGAACTTGAAAGTGCTGGTGCTGTTTGTTCGTCTGAAGATATGTTTTCATTGGGCTTTGGAGGTACAGTTCTCTGAAACAAGCTGGAAACCAGCCTGGGGTCCCAGCTGGAAGCCCTTTGTTAGTTATGTTGTTGTGGGTGCCCACCACACGCCGGTCCCGGCGCCCTGGACTGGGCAGCGTTGGTGCTGGGTGGTGGCTGCTGCTCCGTGTTCCCGTTGCCTGTAGCACGAGACAGGCTCCTGATGGGCGCGTGTTCTGAGTCTTGTGTAAAATATAAAATACACCAATGCTGGGGGGAAAAAATGCAAGCGCAACTCAACTGTAGAGGAGAGCACCTTGTCTGGAAGAGCTGTGCTGATCGCACCGATGCATCCGTTCCTTCTTACCTACGCCTTGCAACTGCCACACGTTATCGCTGCTGTTGAACAGCAGGTAGGCAGTGATGAGTTAAAATCGGAGCCTTTTCCCTCCAGAACCCTCGCTCGGGTGCACTTGCTCAAGAGCCCCCTGGTTGAGTTGCTTTCCCCGGGGAGCACGTGCTTGGCAGAAACCTCTGACCATGAGCTAGGTCTCAGAGAGCAGGTGGGCTCGGACCGCTCCATAGCAAGTCTCAAGCCCTGCCACGCGTCTGGTTGCTGGTGAGCCTCCGTAAACCTCACAGCCACATCGGGGAGCTTATTCAGGGCCTCTTTGCCTGTCTGCAGGGAAGAGAAAAGCAGCTAGCAAGGCTTTTGGGCGACTGTGTAGCATCAAGAAGGCACACTCTTGTCCGTTGATGTCTTTGTGCTACTGAAACAAAACATTTCTCTTCCAGCTGTGGAGCGAGCCCTCTGCTTCCACTCTGCCCAAGCAAAATTCAGAATCGGGAGAGAAAGTCAATTTATGCCTTCAGACCATGCTGGTAACTTGTCCCAATTATCATTCTGCAAACTCAGAAAAGAAGCTGCAGAAACGTTAGGACTATTGCTAAAAGCTGGTCATCAAGGGAGGGAAAGGTTGCTGAGGACCTCAATGTCCTGGCCTGTATCTTGGGAATTTCCTGGGATTTTCTTGGCATTTCAGGTCAGTACACCTTGGGAGGGGTGATCCTGCGAAGTGAATTTCCCCCAGGTTCATCTCGAGCTCGCTCCTGGCTGGGCAGGCAGCAGGCGGCTGCGAAGGGCTCCGGGTGATGGGTGCTGAGCGCTCGGTTCATTTTGGGTCCTTTACCCAGCTGCTCATTTTCACTAAATTTGCAGGAACGTCTTAACTTTGAGACTTCCATGTCTCTTGTCAAAGTTGGTTGGATTTGACCAGAGGGTTTAAGGGGCAACTGCCTGTGTGATTGCATTTCCTTAGGTAATCACGCAAAGGCAGAAAATGCAGTTAGGAAATTACAAAGGTGGGCATGTTTGTTGATGGTCAGGTTCAGCATTTACAGCTGCTTTCTTTTATAGGGTAAGTTTTTAATTAAGGTTGGGGTTTTTTTAAAAAATTTGATGTAGGAAGCCTCCATAAGACTTCTAACGTCATTTTATAAAATGACAGGAAACCAAATGCTCTAAGAGTTTTAAAAGCTATTTTAAATACATTTTGTGTTTTGGGGCTACAGGACGCAGGCGAAAGGGGACAGTAAGGAAACGCTTTGGAGGACGGTGCGTACCAAGAGTAGAAGCACATGTGTTTCGCTGCAGTTGTGGACTCTGGGTTTTTGAGAACTTATTTAAAGATGTGCAAAAAATCTAGAATGGTTAAATAAATTGTTATTCTCACTTTGCATTTCCTTTCCAAATTTTCTAGCTCTCTTGCTTGAAATCCAGGAAAAGAAAATCAGACAGTGCATGTTACGGTAGATGCCTTATTTTTTTCCCCTCATCAAAATGCCACTTATTTTCCTTTAGCTGTAGGGAGACATGCTGAGATTTGCCCCTTTAAATTGATCATCCTTGTTGTAATATCACAATTACACATCGGAATGAATTTGCTAGGATATGCAGTGAGTACTCTTTATTTGTTTTGATGGTGGTACTTGGTGCCAGTCCCTGTAATCTAATCTGTGTCGATACTTCCTTTCTCTACTCCCAGCACGTTGCTTTGTCTTCTGCGTTGATCAAAGATTGGAAAATTTGTTTTTATATACATAGGCAGTGTATTTCATTGCCACTTTATGTACTTAATCTTTTGGCTGTTTGGCTGAAATACATCCACGCCTTTTACGTATTGAAAACATAATATCCTTTAACCTACAATCTGCAGAGTTAAAATGAGTTTTATGTTAAATATTCGGTTGTGGGCCACATCTCCAGCTTTTTATATGCCACAGCGGTCTTGTGGGTTTTTTTCTTCTCCATTGTCTGATAGTGAGGTCATTTTCAGTCCTCTGAGAAATTTTATTCCCAGCCAGATGCGGGCCATATATTAAAAGTAGCACCTGTGGCTAATATCACAGCAGCTTACCATAAATTTACATGGTAACTAGGATTATATCTGTCAAGACTGTTAAAAAATGTCTAGCTTTAATTTGATTTCCAGTATTGAAGGAGCTCTCCAACATTTTGCTTCATAACTATATTTTAAAAGTTAAAATCACTCCATTGTTAAGTTTTATAGCACTCCCAGTGCCCATTAAGTTGATTTGTTAAATGGGGTCAGAATAAAGCAAGTTGGCTACAGGAGGATCGGAAACCAACCCATTTGTGACAAATTTAGTCCTTGCGTGTGAATCTTCTCAGAGCCCGGGGACTGATTGGATTCAGGTGCAGCTTATGTCAGTTGTGTTTAACCTCAAAGCCTGAGCAACCTCAGCCCCTGACTGTCACTTGTGCTAATCAAAAGACGAACCTGTTTTCATTCGTTTGGGGGGGAATTGCTATTTTTAATGTAGTATCAGTCCACTTGCTCCCTCTGCTAGAGTTTTGCATTAGATTGCCTGTCGAATGAAAATAAATTTTTTTTTTTTATCCTCCTAGGTAGGTGCTGGTTTTCATATAGTCTTTCCTAAACTGCTTCATTTTCCATTATCCTTTGAGTCCTCTCCCATATGCTATGATTTGTGCACCTGCAAAGTTATGAAGGTATTTCTTTTGGTAGTTATGTTGTTCACCAAGTTCCCTGCGTTTATGAATACAATAACTGATTTGCAATAAATCAGAATTATTTATGAGCGGATTTACGGAGTTGAGAAAATCTTTGTATCTGAAAATAATGAATTTCTGGCCTATTTGCCTGTTGACATTTTCCTTTATTAGAAACTGATAGTGAAGTTTTCGGGACTGCCAGAGGTTAACTTGCAGGCTGAAACAGAGCGAATGAACTGGCTCAAGTGTCTCGGAGCGGAGCACAGTAAAAATATACGATTCCTGGATGGTCACACCTTCCTTGAGTTTATTCTTGTGATTGACTGAGTAAATAACACTCTCGCCTCTGAGTCGGTGGGTCGGAGGGTCAAGGTGCAGCTGCAGGACCGGGACACGGTCCGCCTGCCCGCACCGCTGCCTGGCACTGCCCGCGGAAGGCAGGGAGCTCGGGGTCTGGGTGAAACGAAAGGAGGCGTTTTGGGGAGATGGCTTGTCTGAAAGCTTTACGAGTCTCCTTCCCTGGCCTTTAGGAGGAGGAGGTGACACTAGTGCCCTGGTCAGCGTGTCCTGTTGCCTGTGATGCTTCCAGTTACCTGGCAGCCAGCGGCAGGAAATTCTGCCAAGCTAGGAAGTCCGTAGTGGTGGAAATATGTAATTGGGTTGCGTCTAGGCAGAAATTAAATGCTTGGTGCTGGGAGTTGGGGAAGTACAGGATTTTTTTCTTCTCATGGCCAGTGTGGCTGGCAGGATACAAAACCATATGTAAAGTCAGCCAGTGCTCCAGAATATTTTCAGACCAATGTTTTGCACTTGGCAACGTTTTTCTGTTTTAAATAGAGTTGCCTTAGTGCATCAGCAGCCTCATGTCTTTTAAAGTCCTTCACAAGGGCTTTGTATAAGCCTTGCCTTATATGTCTGGGAACCGTCGTTTTGTCTTTCAGTCCCTTCATTACAACTTCGCTGTTGTGATGCATATGAGAAATTCATGCCTGATAAAAGTCGGGCAGGTGATGAGCAGTGATTGCTCCTCTTCGTACTGCGGGGTATCTTCTCTCCTCTTTGGCCGGGGTCTCTGTGTACAGATCCCACCGCTCTCGTGTCCCATCTGCTTGTGGCAACTTACAGAACCAGTATCGTTGTGGCGGTACCACCAGTATCAAGCTGCCAGGGTTGTTTAAAATGTCATTAACATGTAATGTCAACATTAACCATATTTAAATACAATTAATCACGTTTAAATTGAAGACTCAGAGTGGGCGCATCCTTCATCTCCAGCAGAGGTGAAATGCAAGATGTCCCGTCCCAGGTGTCGTAGAAGTTGCATCAGTTTAATTTTTCTTGTGACTTAACTATAATTAAAGATGCTCGTTTTCTTGATGAGCTAAGGCATATTTCTCCTTAGAATAAATCATTATTTTATTGTTTATAATTACCGGGGGCGGTTGCGTTTCTAATTGCTGAGTGTGCCCCACCGAGTAGTCCTGTTGTATCTCCATTTAAGCAGGCCACTGTTTAAATCTGTCCAGCTGACCTTTGGGCTGCTCTCCAGTTGGCTCTAAGACAAATGCTTTCCTTAAAAGATGGATTTATTATCATTCAAGTAAAATTATTACAGCATTTGCCTTATGCTTGTTGCATGCATTGATGTGAAAGTGCAAAAGAAATTATTTGTCAAAATGCCTTTTGGATTTCACAAGCTGTCTGGTAGATTTACAGTAGAAGAAATGTTTCTCCTTTTTTTCAGCTATACAAATTGATTGTTCACTCTCTTTGAATTAAACAGAACAAACATTGTATCAGCCATGTGGGCAAGGCTGCCGTACATTCGTACCGAATGAGAGCAGATGTGAGCAGGTCAACCTGATTTTAGCTACAGTTCGGTCTCTTTCCTTGTTAAACCACCTTTGGAGAACGAATGGAAAGTTCAGTGGTTTTCAGTTCAGTTGGACGCCTTCATTTGGGAAAGTGCAAATAAGACTGGTGCTGCCCTTTCTGAAGAAGATGGCTGCTCAGAATAATTTTTTACCTTTTCAGTTAAGGAAACGTGGTGTCTTGCAACTCTTTATGCATTAAAATTTATTTTTATAGGGCTGCTGGAGAGACGTTGATTAAAAGCAAACAGCACATCTCCCTGTGCTGGTTGTTTAACCTTTTGCATCCCCTTGCTTTTGGAATAACGCCCAACTACGTTTTCAAACCATTAATTGCCTTTTGCACTAGCAGCTCTCACTTTCTTGTACTCCCATGGAGGAGACACACTTTGGGATATTATCCTCTGCAACTGTAATTAGAAATGGACTCTGGCTGGCAGAATAAACTAAAATAAAACTCCAACACCCCTATTTAAAAATTAACCATTACTCACCAAAAGCACATCAAACCCACTTAGCGGACATCCGTTAATCCTGCGGTGAGCCGTTTCAGGCTTTAATGCACACTGTTTTACACGTTAAGGGTTTTGAAGTCACGGGCCAGCGCTGACCTTTCGCATCTGCTCCTCTCGCAGTAGGAATCTCCGCTCGCCGCTCCCCGTCAGGGCGGATTAACGTGACAAAGTGCAGCTCTTCTGCTGGCTGCAATTTCGGGTTTTGATCAGAATTATTTCTTTCACAAACAATCACGTTTGGCTAAAATGTTACATCTGCTCGGAAAAGCCACTGGCAGGCTCGCAGTTTATCAGGGTGAGGCGAGTGTAATTTTTTTCATTCCTCTTTTATAAGGCTGCAAACCCGCTTCACGTAGGTTTTTTGGGGATAGAGCTTCCCTTCTTCCTCTTTCCCTTGCCCTTTTATTCCTTTAATTTTGTTGGGCTGAGATGAAAAGTTGCTCTGGACAAACAAAAAGCTGGCTGTGATGTCGTGGAGGGGTTTGGTGGGGAACACGCTGATGAGTGGGGAGCTCTGTGCTGAGTCAGCACCGCACCATTGGGTTTATTTAGTGCTAAGGGTGCTTTGTAGGAAAACGTTTCCTAGGATCAGAGGGAGCAGTCCTGATTTCATGATCTAGTGTGATTTTCCTCAGGCTGTGATGAGAATAACAGTAGGCAATTAAATATATGTCTGTGTATGACCAAGGTGTCCCTGGCTGGGAGAATCTATATTCTGTGATACAGTGGGTGGGTGCTTGTAGCAAGCAAAAACACTGTTAGCTGTACAAGCCCAGGACGTTGTGTCTATGCATGTGCCTTGTAATGCCCAATCTAATAAAAAATCAGAGGTGTACAAAGGGTTTCCCTTTATGGTGTGCTCGTATGAATTTCTAAAAGAAATCTAACGTTCACTGGAGGGCTCAGAATTTGTATTTGTCTCCCCTTGTGAGCCCATCTCTCTGTTCTCAGGTGTACCGGTGTGCAAACAGTGTGGGCTGCCCAGGGGAACCCTTGTGTCTTAGTAAAACGAAAAGCCAACAAAAAAATCATGGAACCTCTCAAAATACTGCATATCATATATACTCTGCCACTTCCAGGCATGTGCTTGGAGCACCCGGAGGGGTCTGAAGACAGTTGAAAATGCGAAGTATAGGTTGTCTATCTAAATTGTTGGCAGTTAAGTGGGCCTGGTTCTTAATAATGTAACTTGACGTAGCTGCCTTTGTCCTTTTCTCCATGACCTGCTCCAGCCATTCTTCCACGTACCAGAGAGAGGAGATGAAGCAGGGGTCTAGGTGACCTACAGATCACGTAGGGAACAGTGGGCATGGTAAACCAGGCAAGGTACCCAACTGTTCTGAGGTTGAAGGATGCCCTGAAGAGAAACAAGTTGTCTGGGAAGATGCTTGCTCTCTCCTACTCTTTCTCCAAAGGATCTGTCACTTCTAGACTTGAAAAGTCTGTCTTCAAGATCATATTTGAATTTCTTAGGGCAATATAAATTAAAAGCCTGCCAGTGCTGGCCCAGGTGAGTCTCCTGCTGAGTTCACTGCCCCCATGTATCATCTACTCTCTTCTACTCTAAGAGGTGTCCAAACATGAAGACCCATTCTGACAATACAGCAGGATGCTTTCAGCAGCTCGGTTGAATGAAATGATTCCCTCACTGGATCTGCAGTAAATGTGCCTCAGTTTGCTTTATTTCATGGCATTAGGTCTTTTCAGATTCTGGCTTGGCCAAGAGGGGGTGATCGGAAGACCCCTTCAAATTCCTCACACCTCCGTCATGATTTCTGTGTTGCATGTTTGAATTTTTGACCTTGTCTTTAAAAAACCAAACCAAAACAAAAAAGCTGACAGTGTAGTGAGTAGGAGGATAGTGGAAGATGAAATGGTCATGAGACCAGCCGCTTCTTCTCTTAATCCATCATAAAGCAATACCTTTCTTATCACTCTTTGGTGTTTTCTTAGAATCATAAATGGCAGAGATTTAGAGGATTATCAGAGGCAGGATATGATTACCCTTGGATACTCAGCAGAGAAGATTTTGGATATTAAACTGGTAGTATGTGTAATCTTGGCCAAAAGACCAAGGAAAATTTCATCTGAGCGCTCCTTACGTTATCAACAGCGTGTATGGCATGTGAACTTCATTTTCATATCTGCAGAATGAAATCATTCCTTCGCATATGAGTAAAAAGAAACATGGGGGGGAAACAGTAGTATTTTGTTCTGCTGTAACCAGGTTTGTTCCATCCAAAATGTGGTGCGATGGGATAATGAACTTCTCTGCTTTTCTACGCCAAGGCCGAGCTCTATAAAAGTCAGAGGATTTGAGCACCTTTTTGAAGCGGAGCATTCACCTAAATTAATTCTTATTTGGTCTGTTTTACAACGCCTTCATGTCGTGGACTGGCACCATGTGATCAAGGGTGGTTTATTGCCCGAGCAGCAGCATCTTTGTGCAGCACGAAGCACATTGGCGAGCAGAGTGCCTTAGCAGAGGGTTCAGGTGCCTGAATTCAAAAGGTTGGAACTGGGAACTAACTGCACCTTGTTACTAGTTTATTTTTATAGTGGTTTGTGTGATGGCTTTATTACAGTACAGCCAGGAGTTTAATTTGCTGGGCCAAACATTTGCTTTAACAAGTAAAATTATCATTGTCCTTTCAGTGGCGCAGCCAAGAGAGTTTGTTATTTTAAGTGACTGATTGCTTTAGCAGGTGCTCGGTTAATGGAGGCTTCGCTGTGTTATTTAATGTTTTTAGGTAGGGTGCAAAAAGTTCACTTTAAAAAGTCATGTTTCTTGAAATAGCCATTTTATTTGGTGTAAACCTCCTAAGTGCAACCTTTATATTCCATTTTTGAGCACAAAGCACACAAAAATGGCTTGGGAGGTGGAGAGTCACATTTAGCTGACTGCATGGCTGGAGGATTTCTTCCATGTTCTAGTTCAGTCCTAAAACCTGGGATCATTTTCCTTCTTTTTCTCTAAAATCTAATTTAGACATCTACATTTTTGAATAAATAAAATAATATTTATGAGGCTACGTTTACCTAGAGTGCTAAGGAACTGGAACAGGGGTGGGGGGAGCATTTATTTTGAATATTTCTATATGAAGTGATATATCACAAATATCATGGGACCTTGTTGCAGGTTTAGTTGGGATTTAGGATGTCTACTTATTTTGCAGTAGTCTTTATGGGCAACTATAATTATTTTTATCTACCTATAAGCAAATGAATGTATTTTGTAATAAGGGTATATCGACCCAGTGGAGTCTAGGCTTGAAACTTTTATCACTCAGAAGTTTTTATGCTGCTTTAAGGCATCTCTGTGTTCTCTCACTTCCACTCCCTCAAGTTGATAAATCTTTTTGGTGGAATAGGTGATTAATTTTGGCGTGAAGTCTGTTCATTGAATCACCGAGCATATTATCTGCTTTCTGTTCATGAAATCCAGGTGCAGTCGCTTACAGTAATAAAAATGAGAATAGGAAAAACGGTCCAAGGCTGCTGGAAAAGTCAAGATGTGCTGAGGAAGAAGGTGTAATAGATGTAACATTTTGTATCATATTATCACCAATAAGAGAAAAATAGGTCTAAATTCAGCAGTTATGAAAATCTTGATATAAACAGGCTTAGAAAAGATAAAGTTGAGGTTTGTCGTGCAGAATGCACATGAGGGTATTTCACACAGTTGGCGAGCGCGAGGGGAAGAGGAGAGCAAAGCAAGAAGGCTTTAAGAGCAGGTCAGTGCTCTCTACCTTCCTCTTAGTCCCTTTTATTGCATTGATCCCCGTATCCCTTGGCCTTAGCAGAAAATTTGTATTTGTTTTTCAGACTGGTGGAATCTCAGGTGGGGCAAATTACGCTTGCACCTGCTTTATGACAAAGCAATGTCATAGCTTAGGTCGCTGCTGAGCTTGGGAGATGAAGCCTTTGACCCAGACCTCTTTTGGAGAGCTGCATCTCGAGCATCACCGGGTTCGTGTCACGTTGAGTGCCACACCTGGTCTCGATTGAGCCGAGCGAGTGTAAACTTCCAAGCGGCTTGGGCTTTTCCTGGGACAGCATTCCTGAAATTGCCTTCTGTCATCTCCTGCGGTTCTTGACATTGTACCGGTACCTGTGTGAGAAATGTCCCCATTGAGGAAAGGCCATGCCTCCGAGCTCCGCTTCTCTTTGCCTCCATTTATTCTTCATGTTCTTCAAATTGGTAAATCATATGACAATAAACAGAAATACCCTCAATGAAGAGAGAAGGGGAAACTGTTGTTTATCTGGTCAGGTGGTTTAGATTAGCAGTGATGCTGGTCTGTATTATGTTACTTTAAATCATAGTGTCCCAACAGGACATAAATTATGAAGATTGTTACAGTATGTTTCATCCAATGTAAGATCAACAAATTGGAATAATTTTTTTTATAGGAAAATCAGTGCTTTGGCAAGGTTATTGTTGAAGAATTTAATTTAACTTGAGCTTTGCTTGCATTATTTCTTAATATATAAAAACTATTTGCATAATGTATGAAGTATAAACATTTTTAGAATCAAAGGCAAGAATGCCTTTTCCAAGATTACACAGAGTGGCAAACTACTTAGAATAGATCAGTGTTTGTGCTTTTGCTGTCAAAAATGTTTGATATAGAGCTGGCGAGCTAGTTTCTTCACCGACATAATTGTAAACAAGTGTTGGGAGACAGAAACAGCGTTCTTTGTAGAACATGGTGTAAAGGTTTTCACGTACCCTGCTGCAGATCTAACATGGAGAGCAGTGTTTACAGCTATAATAGGAATATAAATAGGTAACCTTTTTTAGAGAGCAAAGCAGCATTTCACTTTTGTATAAATGATGTGTGCAGATAAGTATGGGGGATGCGAGCAGTCAGCTCTGGGTTTTAAAAGGATATCGTAAATGCAGAAAAGCATCGACAATTAAGTTGGAAATTGTAGTTGTGGGGTTTTTTTTAGTCTCACATTTCATTATGAAGACAGAAATGGCATCTCAGTACATGCCAGTGTGTCTGTAGTATTCCCCTTCCATCCTTTCCCTTTACTAGTGTCTTTCTGAGTTAGGAGTACTGCTTTCCCCAGTCCTGAGCAATGCTTGGGGAATGGGAAGGTTGGCTGCATTCACGATATTTTGCTGCTCAAGCTATTAAAGAGGAGTAAAAATGTCTCTGCCTGTGATTTGTTAGGTGTTGTTCACCTTCAGGATGGCGTAGTGCCGTCTTGGAGGTGGGATGGAGGGAGTAGGGAAATGCGGGCACAACGCCTGAGCCAGTTTGTCCATTGCTTGCACTCACCGGAGTGATGGGGACGTGAATAATCGGAGTTCAGCTCTATTTTGGGACATGATTTAGTTGTGTTCTTAAGGACTGTCTGGCTGTTCTTGGAATGGTATTAAAAAGGGGAAGAGCAATGGGAAGGTGTTCCCCTGGTTATGTTGTGGATGAATCCAGACAGGGCCAAAAAAAAGAAGAAAAGAAGAAAATACCTAGTGCCACATGGATCCAGCGTCCCTGGGGATGGTTCAGGCAGGATGATGGTGTCAACAGGGAAGAATCCCAAAAATGGGCACATGGTTGTGAGAATGAACACCTGTCCTCCTGTGCTGCCATCACCTTCCTAAATACCAGCTGGATTCCTCTTTTTTTGTGTTTTAACCATGTTGTCACTTTCAGATGAAGAGCGTGGCCTTGTGAGATGACTTGCGTGTTTGTAAGGTAAAAGTCCTTCTTAATGGAGTAAATAGAATTAAAATAAAACAAACCCTGGATTTTTCTTGACAGCACAACAGAAAATGTCATGAGATTAGGGCAAACCCTCATGCCTAGCTAAACATTACCTAAAATAGCTTGACATTAAAGAGCTTTTTCCTTTTATCTGCTGGCCCGTAGCTCACTGTTAGGTAGTAACATCAGCTGGATGCGTGAAAGCTTCTGCAGCTTGGAAGTGAACCTGAATGATTTGAGTTTATTGTTGTTACAAGTGTCAAACTGCTAAGGAGAACACGTGCTATGTACGGTGCGCAAGGGTATTTTTTACTTGGGTGAATGGAAAGCAAATGTGAAAAGCAAATCTCTTGCCTTGTATGACAATGTCACTATAACTTGTTTTATTTATTCACTTCCCACTGATAAATTATACAGATGCAGCCCAGGGGGTGGGGAAGGGAAGACAGGTAGCCCTCGCACTGCAGAAGGTCAAGGTTAATGCTACCTCCAGCATTATAATGACAGATGGGAGGCAGAAACCTTAATGTACTTGTGATTAGCATATGGTTTCCTTGGCTGAGTGTCTAAAGGATTTGAGAAGCCCGGGTACGCTCTTCATAGCATACGCATTTTAAAACAAATAAATAAAAAGTGTGTATGGTTATATTGTTGAGCCTTTCAGCAGTTTTTCTTTAATATCGCCACTTTTGAGTCAAGTACTGTCAGCTGCTTTGTTCTGGAGATGCACTGGGGTAATCCATCACTGGGGACTCGCGGGTGGGTGATGTATTACCATGACATATCGACCTGTGTTGCTTTGATGTATAACTCATCAAGATAATGTTGGCAAGCATTGTACAAAAGCAGCATGTTTAAAAAGTATTAAGATGAATTGATTCCTCGCTTAAGAAGTGTGAAAGGAAGAATAATAACAGATTAGCTCTGGGATGCTGCGGTTCTCCTGGAGCCATGCAGCGTTGTGCAGTGCAGAGGGGCGGATGGAATTTCATCTTTCCTCCCACTTCTGACAGCAAAGTGTCTGGCCCTGGTTTTCCCATTCTCAGGCAACAAAAGTCACATTAAATCTTACTTTGTGATAGCGTATTTTGTCACTTTCAAAAGCAGTTTGGCCAGTCCCAAAACATTATGTGATAGCTGAATTTTTTAAAGTTGGTTTGGTTTTTTATTTGGTTTGGTTTTTTTTTTTCACTTTGTTAGGTTAACTTGTTCTTCTAAGAGTAGCCCTGATTTTTATCTCATGGAGACATGCTGTGGCTGGTAGTATTTAAAAACCATTTTAGAAGAGATGTTATGACTGAAACACCATTAGTTTTTAGTACCTTCTTTCGCAATCTTAAAAGACACGAAGGGAAAAGACGTACTGGCACACCCAAGGCATCTCCTTGGCTGTGCAGAATTGCTTCACTCATTACTTGTTCTAGTGCTGTTCGTGGTTCGTCACAGGGATTTTGCAGTCTGCCGTGACTTGGGCAATGTGAATAACCTGTATGCCTGGATGTTATTTTAGCCCAAATGTCCTAAAAAGATAAGGTTGAAAATGTCTGCCTAATATGCCTGTTACTGAAATATCAGAACACTTTGTAATATTTAGTACATCAAAGTCTCTTTTCATACTTTGTAATGGCTTCTAGAAAATGCTCAAGTCCTTTCTCCTTTCTTTTTCTTTTTCAAGGAAAAACCTGAAAAAGTTCTCGTTAGGGGCCAAGGGGCTGCAGAACTCTGTTATTAATATAGCAAAAGTCAAGATTGTGTTGGATCTTACTGTCATGGGTAAAGTACTTGCCCCACTTTCATCAAGAAATGTGTGATGGTCTGATAAACTCTGCCCACCAATGCAGTCTTGACAATGATCTTGCACTGCAGACTGCTTAATAATTTTCATTATTTTTAATTAAAGTTGAAGAAATGCAGACTCCTGCTCAAATTAAGGTTGGTTGTGTTGCCGGAATGTGGTAATTACTTTAATTGATCACAAGATAGTTTCCTTGATCACCAATTAGACCAAATTACCGATCAAGTTTCAAGACGTGAAGAAATGTCCAAACTGATTTTATGTAATAGTGTTTTCATATCTAATCAAACCTAAATATCTTTTCCTTCCAGAGCCAATTGTATTTTCCCAAAGAAAGGTTACGGCTCTACAAATATAAAGGTGATTCATAAACAATAGCGTTCTAATTTATTTAATTAGCAAAGGAAGTATTTAGGACCTTAATGGAGATTGCGCTGGTGAAATTGCTCAGTAGAACTGTAGCTCATTTTCTTAGTGGGAGATACTTTTTGCGTATAATTAAAATAAACTAAAATGCAAGAAGTAAGTTGCTTTGGGTAATGTGCAATGAGGGAGAACGTCTCTGAGCGGAGCGGGGCATGCAGAAAGGCGGGCATGTCTGGCGGGTGTGCGTGCTTCATCCTTCGCTGTAACACCACACTGTAATCACCCCGGCTGGGACAGTCGTGGTCAGCTGGAGCAACGAGCAGCAGGACCTGTCCTGGGGAGGGTCCTCTGCGCCAGAATTAATTCCTTTTCATGACTCGGACAGCCCCAAGTTGAGCACTCTTTGGGAAGATGAACAGTGTTAAGACCAATGACTGTTTTACCCGGCTGGAGACTTTTTACTGTCTGTGGGGGAAGAAGCAGTGGATTGGCATGGCGGTCCACTGATCGGGGGGATTTGTCATCACAAAGCGTGAAGGAAGGTCTGCAGAGCAGATTAATTTAGTAGACGCATTTGCTTGCGTAGTTCGCTTTGTCTGCCTTCCATCGGAGCAATGATTATTGTCACACACTCAATGACTTGTGCTCGTGTAGCGTAACCTGCGTATTTACATCGGTGGGTGAGTTCCTGGGAGGGACAGACACACACTGGTAGAGCATACGTGAACCTGGTAGGGTTTTCATAAATTTAACGTATTTTTCCCTTGCTGCTCATTTGCACAAAGGCAATCTAGTTACAGATGCAATTGCTGTTTTAAACTTTTGGGGACATCTCTGTGTATAGATGGCTGTGTTGGAAATAGCATTCCTATTAAGCCCCTGGACACTCTAAAAACATTTAAATCAAATATCTTTCAGAACTATCAGTGCACAAGTGTTCCAAATCATTGCTAACATCTAATGCACAACTTGCAGCTTTCCGCTTCAAAGAGTGTGGCTGAAACATTTGCAAATTTTTAAAAGTAATTGTTCACTGGAAGTAAAACTAAACCAAGCGAGAGCTTCAAGGGAAGTTAGATTTTCCCAAATTTGGGAATGCTCTTGGGTCAAAGAAAAAAGCTTTTTAATTGCTGACAGTTTGGTGATTTCCAAATGACAAACCTCATTGGAATGATTTTCTCTGATTATAACGTTTGCATTCATTTGACTGGCAAAGCGACTAACAAAGTCATACTTCATCCAGGCACCAATTCTTTTTTTACTTAAAGGTTTTTGTAATTTGTGAGAGGAAAAAAGACTGAAACTATTATCAACCATTATATGTTATTCATTGACCACATGTTTGTTTGAAATGGCCATCGCTTGGTGGAATGCGGGCTATATACATTCTCTTCCATAAATTAGCACTAAAAAACTACCTAAATCAGGTAGGGTTTTGTTGAGCTTGTTGTATTATAATGTGAACCAGACTATAACGTGGATGTTACTTTTGCTTTGCATGTTAATTCAGGTCCTGAGCCCCGATGGATGGAGCTCGGTATGAACAAAGCCTGCTGACTTAGAGGCGTTCTGCTCACGCACTGAGGCCCTTCGGGCCCCGCTGTGTAATTGCGTTCTTGATTTACATGGACATTCTAATTTTCTTTATAACATAGTGATTTGCTCCTAAGTATTTTGGCAAGGGCCTGCTATTATTTTCTTCCTGAGCCTGTGATAAAACCTGCGTCCTGGGGGAGCGTGCTGGGGAGAATATAGGGGCAGAGGATTGGGAAACCTATTTTAACTCATTTTAAGAGAAAATATTTTCTCATAAAGCAGAGGAGCAAACCCACCTGCCGCCTTTCTCCCCCCAGTAAAATAAATAACAAAATCGTTACGTGAAAGGATGTGTTTCTGGAATTGGTATCTGTCTAGTGCAGGAATACTGTGGCATGATGCTTAATTAGAAATGGTACGTTTCTAAGATGCAGTAAGGGATGAGGGGTTTGGGATGGATGTTTAAAATCGCTGTTGGATGCCAAAGGTAAAATCTTTGCTCTCATGCAATGGCTTTGAATCCTGCAGTAAGTAACACTGAGGAGAATGATTTACCAGGGTCTGAAGGGGATGATTTCAGCAGTCTCAGGAAATGCATCGGCAGCATGAGAAGGTGAAATGCTCCTCGAACACACACAAGCCCGAGGTGCAGCCATCTGCAGCATCTTTAGGAGTTTTTGAGATTTTGGAGTGAATCTTGCAGATCCGCTGCCAGTCCTGGCAGGTAGAGGAGTATTTTCTTTTTTGCTCTTTCTCTCCTTAGGCTTTCGGATTTATGACGCGTGTTGCTCTACAAGCAGAGAAGATGAATCACCACCCGGAATGGTTTAATGTCTACAGCAAGGTAACGTGTTCACCAGCCCCAGTTACAGACACGGCAAGTTAAGGAGACCAAACCACTGGCCCATTCTCTCTGCCTTTTTCTGTACCTTATATACAGGATAAGGGAATGGAATGAGGTTGTGTCTTTTTAAAGAGATTTGAGATTTTAAAGAGATGCTGAGATATTTGTAGTGGTGAGGAGTCAGGAATCAAGCTCTCTGCGATTGCTGCCACCTGCATGGTTTGCTTCATGTCTCTGGCTGAGATCTAAAAATAAAATAGAAATCTTTAAACTCTTATTTAGCCAACCTGAATAAACGACTGTTTTGAAACTACTCACCAACTCTCATTCCTTTCTGTGCAACAAGTTGGGAGCCCAGCGGTGTAGGGTAGCAGACCGCCGATGTGTAGGTACCTAAATGGGAGCCTGGCAGTCTCCACTGAGGTTTGATTTCTTTTAAAAATTGTAGGCTCCTATGTCTCAACATAGCAGCTTATAAAATTTGTTTATAATATTACCTAACTGATGGTGGTCTCGTATTTACAAGGGTTACAAGGTGTACTGCAACCCTCGAATGAAAGGTGCTGTGTGAAAGGGGAAATTATTGCTCTCCCTTTATTTTTATTTTCTAATACTTCTCATTGCATTGTATTGAGTTGTTTATTTTAGCATTTGGCGAATATATGGCAATCCCGCTAAAAATATACTAAAAGGACACGTGGACAAGAAGCCAGCAGCCAGGAACCACCACCCCCAGGGCGGGACATCCCCACCTCTCCCCCCTAACAGAGGCATCCCAGCACGGGCTCCTCCTCATCAGCCCTTTAGGTCACCCTGTTCAAGGGCACATGAAATGATCACCGGACAAAGTCCTGGTCACTTACTCTTTGTCATTTTCTTGGCTTTTCAGAATATTCGGAATTTATCTGTTTTTTTTTTTTTCTTCTGTCTTCCCAAAATCTCAGTCAAAGGCGAGACAAAGTAATGCCCAACTGGTCATCTGGCTTAGTCTAAACAAACCTGTGCAGGCAGCTGCGTCATAGCAAAATGCACCAGTCTGTTTGTTTTTCTTTTTGAAATTAATCTGCAACAAGCTCAACAATTTTTTCACCTTCAGGGTGCTGGTTTTTAACAAAACGCGTGAGCCCCTGACTCCGCTCTTGGCAGCTTGGTCACTGGCTCAGGTTCTTCATGAAACCAATCGGTGGAATTTAAATGTAAAGAATGAGTTATTTAATCGGACACCTCTTCTTGGTTGAAACCCAAGAATGCAAAGCCTGTTTTATTCTGCGAAGGGGCTCGCTTTGGTTAGACTTCAGGCTCTGTTAAGCCTCCTCACCTACAACGTCTTCTGGTTTATGTGAGCGGTGAGGGTCCAGCTTGCTTGCAGGGAGCATCGTGTAAAACCAGTTCACCACAGAGACACGCAGCGTTCCCAGTGGATTACTGCTCAGCCTACGTGGCAGAGATCAAAATGGCTTTGTAACCCCTTTCTTTTCCTTTTTGACAGGTTCAGATAACTCTTATTTCCCACGACTGCGGTGGACTGACCAAGAGAGATGTGAAGCTGGCTCAGTTTATTGACAAAGCTGCTGCCTCGGTGTAACAGAGATGTAAAATGTTTTAATACAGTCTCCACCAACGTTTTGTATTTAAATGGTATCCCTCATTCCTTGTAATCTTCATTTCACAAAACCCCGGGACAAGGTATTTTGTATAAAGAGTGGCTAAGCTTGCTTTGCCTTTTAGTCTGAGACCCCTCTGGATGCCTGTGCTTGTCCTTTGTCATTGCTGGCTCTGCCTGAGGATGTCACAGATAAAGCAACAACAAAGAAATTTTGAACAATACTTTTCTAGAAACTAAAACAATCTGGAATGAAAGCAGGAGCCCACCCGCACGTGTCAGTGTTCCCCAAGCCCACAGGAGCCCATAGCTGCCACGTGAGCCTGCCCTGTGCCTGGCCACTTCCCTCCTATAGGTCTGCATTTCTCTGCACTTCAGACAGCGTTAAGAGCAGCCAGGCTGCATCAGTCCCCTCTGGCTTTGTACCTCCATCTCTGCCAGTGACCGGTGGCAAGTGCAAGGGATGCTGGTGAGAGCAGCACGAGCAGCTGATGATCTTTCCTTGAAGTTGCAGCTCAACCAGCAGTTAAAGCTTTGTATTTTGATGTTTATTCTGTGCTTGTCCGATGGCTCTTCAAACCTTTCTGCCCCTTTGGCACCCACCGCCTGGCAGCTGTATCCTGCAGAAGGCTTGCTTCGTGCTTGAGAACCATTCCCCATCTGAGATGCAGGCCTGGATCCTGCAGTTGCTGAAAACTTTAGCTCTAGTCCAACAAATACAAAAAAATCCCAGTGAGCTCCCGGCACGCACATCATTAAACGAAGCATGTGCTTAAGTGCTTGGCTGGGCCGAGTCAGCGCTCAGCACCTTGCAGGATCGAGCCATTATTTGTGCTGTAATGCTCCCGTACCTGCCGGACTAGGGGGGGTGGCTTGGCTGGGTGCCCGGAGCGCTGGCCAGAGCTGCCGGCGGTGAAGGAAGCGGCATTAGCAGGATTCTTGCTAAGCTGGGCTCGGCTGAAGCTATGCTCACCCTTTTTTTTTTTTTTTTTTTGTACCTACAATTACTCATTGCAAACGTTGTTCCAAGAGCTGCAGATCCCACTGACGAGCTTTAAAATAATTTCTTCCGTGGTTTCAAAGTCTTTGTTTTTATCCTATGATCCTCACCAAGACAGATTTCCACTGCCGGCAGGGAGATTTCAACCTGCTTAAGGCTTGCAGAAGGGCCTCTCGCTCTGCAATCCTGCTGCCAAGTGTCCCCAACATGCACTGTCATGCCCTGCGAGCAGCTCTGGGCGCGGAGCTCCCGGGAGATTGACACTTCCAAAATGCCTGAGTGCATTGCTAGAATGACACCAGCGGCACAGCTACCAGCTACTGAGAAGTGAGATACAAACTGAGCGCCAAAATCTATATCGGGTGTATATGCAAGGTGTGTGGTCTCTCAGATATTTGGGATGCAAAATGCCACTAGCTGCCATGCAAGTATTCATGTTGATAAAATAAGAAAGGTATTTTTTGTTAATGCTTAACCAGTGCACACTGTCATGTGCTAATTGGTCACAGGAAGCAAGATGTAAGATGTTGGGGTTTGTTGTCAGTGACCCTACTTGGGATATCAAGTTAATACCTAAAAAGACCCAAATTCGGGCTACGTGCTCAAACGTTCTTTGCTTCCAAGTGCCTTTCCCCAGTGAAGCAGCGGATTTCCCCGATATGGTTTGAAAATGATCAGTGTTGTGGGGAATGAATAAAACTAAAACAAACAACCAGGCTGTGACGTCTCGTGTTACTGGTGGGGAAGTGAAACGAGCTTCACCCGAAGTTTTGACAATGTCTCCAATGAACTGTGAAAACTCGGTTGTTAGAAATTGATATATAATGTGTGCATTTTGAATAAAACCAATAAAATCAAATTCCTCCTTTGTAATTTGTTTCTTTGTTATTGTACATGTGACAGAGGTGTTTAGTTTTAAGAGAAATTTAAGATAAATAGTATTTAGTTACTGGGAGGTCTTTGGTTTAGAATATTGATGTTTATTTACATACTCGGAGGAAAAAAATCCCCACCAATTCAGCTCGGAGAGCTGCACTGTCCAGCTACGGCACAGAGCTGTGCAGCCGTGGTATTTTGAGGATCCCGGACTGGTTTTATTTTCTGAGGCAAAAGTACTCAGAACAGAGGAGGATGGCTCTGAAACACTCGTAGTTTCTAGGTCAGCGCTTGTTTAACCACAATTTATTGTTAACTTCTGGGGCATCCCACAGACCTGCAAGTGCCTTTCTTGAGCGTTACTGTGCAACACTAATAATAATAACATAAAAATAGTGAATAAACGGCTTCCGCTTTCTTTTCCAGCAAGTGCTGACTTCAGAGACAGTGTCACGAGTGAAATCCTGGCTCTGCTGATGCCATGAAGAGGTCTGCCGTCGTGCCGCTCACGCCACGGGTTCCCTCGGGGCTCCCAGGCAGCGCCTTTGCCTCCGGCCCCACTTGGTTTTGTTCAGCTGCCGCTGGCCGCTCCCTGCGAGGATCGGTACCCGCGCCGCTCGCCTCGCGAAGCAGTGGCACTCTCCTGAGCTTTGCTTTGCCTTGCAGGCACCGGGGATTTCTTTCATTATAAAACCACTTTTTATTTTGGCGTTGGGTTTTTTTGGACAGGATTCCCAGCATTTCTGAAATGCATCCCAAATCTGCGGTGAACCCCCATTGAATTCCACGTCCCGCCCCCTCTCAGCAGCATCCCCAACTCGCCGCTCTCGGCGGAGCCAGGCAGGGGAGCCCTGCGATGCTGAGGAGCCCTGACCCCGCTTCACATAGCTCCCTAAATCCATGCCAGCCAGCCCGCAGCCACCCAGCCCTGCTCTGTGCTCCTGCATAGCCCCAGCTCTTCTCCACCTGCACATGGTGCGGCGAGTGCAGGATGTTGAAGGCCGTGGGGAGGGGACGCACGAGCAAGCTGGAACTTCACGGGAAATTCACACAGCAAGGATTTCATGACAGGCGCTGGATTTGGGCCAGGAAATTCAGCCTAAGGCACCTTCTCTTGTGAAGAGCATCGTCAGCTCCGCTCTGAAAAAAAGCAGCCAGAGCGCAGGGTTTGGGTATTTTCCAGGTGATGGCATCGCTGGAGCTGTGCTGCTCCATCACGTTATGGATCGAGCAGCTGCCCAAAATACAGCTTCTTCTGCTCGGGCTTGGTTTGGTGCCTGCTCCCCATGTGCCTGCAAGGTTGCACCCCGATGCAGGAGGGTGCCGCTCCAGCAAACTAATCACGTTTCCCTGTTTGCTGCGAGGTTCGGCTCATGGCTGGCAGCCACCAGGTTAAATAGTCCCCTGGAGTGTTTGGGGTTTTTTTGCTCTAAGGCTGATTATGGCCTGAAACATTTGGATAATCCATTGTGACACAGCCTTCTCCTTGCAGGTAACTTCCCTGCGTCGAGATTGATTTAACTCGGTGTGTCCCATCAACCAACCCAGTCCACGGCACGTGGGAAACACCATCCCTGGGAGACCCTCCGATGGTGCTCTGTGGCCACAGGAAATTAAAAAGCAAAAACTTGAGGCTGAGAGAGCAGAGCAGGAAAGATGTCTGCAGCATGCTGTATGGTTGAGATCGCTGCTCAAGTCCTGTGAGGCTGGAGATCACACCTTCACAGGACTGCCTCTGAAACAGGGCCAGCGAACAATCCTTTCCCTTCCCCAAAATGAGAGCTCAGGTCCAGTAAACTGCAAAAATCATATTGAAAGGGGCAGTGCCTGCATCGCATGTGCTCTGGGGATGGGGGTCCCACAGGCAGCTCTGCAGGAGGAACATGTTAGAAAACAAACATCTCTGTCTTGGTTTGTGAGTTACGGCTCCGTCCGACCACACCGGGATTCCTCCTGCCTCTTCCTCCTCCTCCTGGCTGCCCAGACTGGCGGCCGAGGCATGGTGGTGGAGTGGCTGAAGAAGGACAGACCCTAAAAGGCAAATGAGGACGTGTCCTCACGCAGCTGCTTCTCAAGGCTGGAAGGGCAGACGGACGTGGTTACTTTTTAGATGCTTCCCTGTTGTCTGTGACATGTCCCCAGCTCCAGGATGGGGCTGAAGGGATCACAGCATCCCCTGGGACATGTCCGGGCAGCTGTGCCAGGGGCCGCTGGCTCTGAATTGGCCCCACCTGGAGCCCTGGGGGTTCAGCAGAGCAAAACCACAAGGCGGATCCCGTTGGACTGGAGTTTTCTTTTGGTTTATGTCCCCCAGATGGCTTGGCCCTGGGTCAGGAACGTTTGCAGCATCCCCAGTTTTCAGTGACAAGCAGTTTCTGGGTTTGCCCAGATCCCTGCTCCAGCACTGCCTTCACACTCAGCCCCACAGCCTGCAAGGTCCTCAGCCCCACTCTGCCTTTTCCTCGTCCGCCAGTGCTTTTCAATCATACAAAACACAATTTTGAAAGCCTTGAGCTGTCTGCAGCTTCTGATAGGTGTGTGCATCCCCTCTGGCCTTTTCAGCCTTAGGTTAATGAAGAGATTGCCAATTAACTGAAACTAATGAGTTCTTCTGCATGAGCTAGTTTCAGTTTTTCACAATTGTTTGCTCCAAGAAACAAATATTTGTGGCTTACCCAAAGCTGCACCTCAGGATTAGCCAAACATGTGTGTGTCCTGGAACAAGTGCTCACAGAGCATCCAGACTAGCAAGCACAGAGATGCTGACTAATTGAAATAAATTGGCAATCGCTAGTACTCCTCCTAAAGAACCAAGGCAAAAAGCAAACATGGATGTGAGTTATCCTGCTGACATCAAAGGCCATGTTTGCGTAAGCGCTGCTCATGCTGAAGATCTGTTGCAGCGTTGGACCCTTTCGTAAGGAACTGACAACTTGTTTGCAAATAAATTTTGGAAAGAATCCAGGCACAGCTGCCAGCAGTCCTCTGGTTAGAGCCAGGCCAACCTGCGCAGGCTGCGGGGATGCTGGAGCCCTGGGAAGAGTCCCCGGAAAGAGCAGAGGTCTGTGCTTGGGCTCCTGCACTGTTGCAGACCGGTGGTGGGTGCACAGAGGAGGATTGCCCCTGCTAAAGCTCAAATGCACACCTCATCGTAGGAGCGCGTGGCCTTTTTTTTTTGCTGCTAGACTCTAGTGCCAGGGTGACACGACAGTGCAATGCTCCTCTGTTTCACCGCCTGCTCCTCGTGCCTCGGCACGGACACGGGCTGTTCCCCCGGGATGATGGGAGGGACACGACCTGGCACCCATGCAGCATCATCCCGGCTCATCTCCTCCCCCAGGTAGGAGCGGGTGTATGCCTAAACCGCTCTGCGAGGCAAACCTAGTAAATTAAGAGTAATCAGCGTCTGCTTGTAATGCAGAAATTTTGTTCATCCAGGACTTGGCCTCAGCACTTGCCTCTGTGGTTTCTTCTTCTGGAAGTGACCTCATAAGGTGGTAACGTCAAACAGCGAGTTCCACCCTCCCGCCCACACCGAGGGTCACTTGGGGAAGCTAAGGAGCACCCGGCTATTTCATGGAGCGATCAGGGAAGCGGCACATGGAGCATCCAGCCCCTTCCCAGAATGGATGAGTCACCTCCAATTTTCTTACTAGACCCCTCCAGTATCTGTTGGAGGCCATTGCGAGGCGTCCTCCCTTCTGCCGGCTCAGGTACACACACAGCAAAACCCGTTTGGTGTGGAGCTACCCGCCCAGGTGATGTGACCAGTATGCTGTGGGACCTGCTGGTTGGGGTCTGGTTCAGCCTGGGTGAAGGGAGGGCAAGGACAGGAGCAGGATCTCCAGCCGGGTCTGGCTGCTGGGGTGGGTCATAGGAGAACCAACAAAAAAAGAGAGCAAACTGCAAGAGCTCCCTCCAGCTCTGCCGTTGTTTCTTACAGGAGAAAAGACACCAAGTTTTGTGCCTCCCTGTGCAGGCTGCTGGGCAGCCGCACATTCACAGCACTCATGATCTGCATCGTCACCATCAACGCCATCTCCTGGGCCCTGGAGACTAACAACCGCCGGGGGTTGCACTGGGGTACCTTTTTGGAGGTGAGGCATGGGGGCACCCTCCCACATGCCATGGCCAGGAGGGGAGGGAGGGATGGAGGGGATGGGGGCCCGGCCCCCACAGCCGCTCGGGGTGGCTGCCAGCCCACCGTCCTCCCCCGTGCCATTGTCTGCACCAGCCCAGGGCCTGCCTGTATTTCAGCGTCAGATCGCGTCACTGATTCGATAATTACCATTCTTAAAACGCAATTGTTCGGTCCTTTCCATGGCAGCCCTTCCCTCCTTCGCAGTTTTAGCATAGCTAGTTTTAAGCACCCTTTTAATACTCAATTTTCACATCCCTCTTGGTCACACTCCTTGATTTCCTTGTCTTACACAAGCCAGCTACTGTACGCAAACCTCTGAGCCTTAATTATGTATCCCAGTAATATATAGCCAGGCCTGGCTAATGTCAAGAAACCCAGTCATAAGCGTCAGAGGTTTCCGAGAGCTTTGGCTGCAGGACCAGGCTCCGTGCAGGGAAGCAAGTGGCGTGTGCCCAGCTCCGAGGGGCCGATGGGGTGCACGGTGCATTGGGATGTGGCCAGGACCCTCCCGTGCTGGGCAGAGAGCTGTGATGACGATTGCGGTGGGGTGAGCTCAGCTCACGTTTGAAATGGTCCCTGTGGGCAGAGGGATGTTGTTGGGGTCATTTAATATGAAAGTGCTGGCTTGGCGCGCGGGGTTTGGCAGCCACAGGCAGCTGCCCAGGCTCACCTCCTCCTCTCTCCCGGTCACAGATGCTTTCTTCATTGCTGTTTACACCACTGAGCTTTTGCTGAAACTGTACGCAGATCCCATCGCCTCCTGCAAGAGCGGCTTCAACAACTTGGATGCCGCCATCCTCCTCATTGCCTTCCTCCCACATGTCTTGCCCACAGACACCGCCACGCACACCCACCTGGAGGGGATGAGCAAAGGTCTCCAGACCCTCCGCATACTCAAGCTCCTTGAGTACAGCAGCGGGACGCGGGTAAAGCACTGCTCGCTGGTTAAATCACAGCAGAGAGGGGGGATCTCAAACCCAGGAGTGAGGGAAGGTTTTGCCTGGCCCAAGAGGGGTTGATGCTTGGGGCAGCTCATGACCAAAGACGAAAACTAATCATTCCTGATTTTTTAAGAAGCACATGGCTTGGCCATTGGTTTTTTTCCCCTGTTTCTCCTTCCCTCAAGGAGAGGAAAGATTTTCTTTTTTACTACAGCAGAGTAGATGCAAAAAAAAAAAAACCTATAAAACATAGGTCACGTCCTATTCTTGGTCTGTGTATATTTTTCTCTCCAGCACACCATCTCCTACTTAGTTTTCTCCTGACGACTCTGGAGGTTTGTTTTTCAGCAAGGCGCTTATGTGGGCAATGAATGCTCAGCCAGCATTTCTGCGTGTAATTAATTGGCTGGGTAACCCACCAGAAGTGGGATGTTTATGGGCACAGGGCTCTTATAATGTTCACTTTTGAGCCTTCATTCCTCTAGTTTGGATCGTAAACTTCACTTATCACCAGACTTTTATATGTTAATTATTCTGTGTTGCTGGGAGAAGGGAGGACATGTAGAAGCGCGTGAAATAATTAATGGTTTAGGCATGGGGGATCAGATGCTCCAGTTTGGTCTGGCTGATAATAAGAGAGCAAACTGATGCATGGCAAAATGGGGAGACATTTAAATCAGGGTAAGTGTGTGTTTGTTGGTTTGAGCCTCACGGGATGCCCTTGTGGAACCCACTGACAGGAGATGCCTCATCTGGGGACCGCAAGGAAGAAAACCTGTAGGATAAGATTTGGCACCATTTCCCCCTGAGACGCTTAAAATTTTGAGGTGCTTTGAAAAAAATCCCACTTGGCACAAATCTGCAAGTTTAAGAGCCTAAATGCCTTTGAAAATCTGGGCCATGCAACACTAGGTTTTGATGGAAGTCAGTGGGACTTAACGCCTAAGGGACTGGGGCCACTGGGAAATTGCATCCCGGCTTTGGGTGAGAATGCTTAGAATCGCATTACTGGGGGGAAAAAAGTACCAGAGAGAAAAATTCTTTAGGCTCTCACAGTCCCTTCCTGTTCCAGGGATGCTATAAATACCCTGCAAAGCCCTGCCGTGCCGCTGCTTTCCAGCTCCGGGGGTGTTGGGTACTTGCCTTTGCGTCCTGACCTGAAGGGACAAGTGCCCTGAGCCACTTGGCATTCCACAAGACAACAACTCTTTGCCCAAAATTTGTTTTAAAATGTGACAGGGCTGTCTAAATGCATTTTGCTGAAGGTGCAGGAGGCTGTTTATGCCTCTGTGTGTACTGTAATTTATTAATTGAAGCCTAAATTAGCCCTCAACAGGTTAGCAGTATTTAATGCAGAGAGCTCAAACATGCAACACATTCTTGGCACGTTTCCCTTTATTAATTAAAAACCTCTTTAAAACACTCTGCCTTCCAACTTGGAGCAATAAATTTCCACCTTGAGGAAATAATTTCCTTGTTGTATTCTGTACAGAGACGTTCTGTTAGCTGCAATCCCTGTTTTAGTGTAGGCCCCATTCATCCTTATTTCAATTTCAAAATAAACTTTAAAAATACCAGGTTGTTCTGCAAAAAAAAAAAAAAAAAAAGGAAAAAAAAGAAAAAAAATCAACTTTTCTGCTTTTTTTAAAAATATATTTGGGATTAATTCTGATGCAGTTTACTACCTGTGCAGACTGCGAACCACAAAGCTCCTTCTTAATAAAAGCTCATAGGACTCCACAGCGGTTCCTGAAGCAGCCAGAGAAGCCTTGGCAACCGAAAATGAGGTGCTGGTCCTGCTTGGGAGGCACTCGCCAGCTCCCAGTTGCTGGGAGCGTTTTACAGCCCTCCTGCCACCCCCAGCTCTGGGTGGCTGGTTTCTTTATGACCACGTGCCACAGCCCAAACCTGCCCAATGCCATGACATAACCTGGCAAAAATGTCACCTGATTTTTGGGGTTGAATGGCTTTTGTTCCCCTGGTAGTCGCGGGCTGCGCCTGCTGGAGAGACCTACGTGTGCAGGGAGGCAGGAAAACCCTCTGCCTGTTCCTCCAGGAATTTGTACCAAACTCGGTGGGTTTAGGGCTGGTCTAGTTTGGGCTTTCTGAGCTGGTTCTGCAGAAAACACAGCTGCAAGTGTTGTCTCTGCGTTGGATGCTGCCCTTCCCTGCTGCCTCATGCGTAGCATGGTGGGACGATTATCTGGAGCAGGCAAGACTTGCAAAAGTAGGGAACTGCTGCAGGAGTCCTTAACCCATCTGAACAAGCTCGGGACGTTGGCAGCCGGAGGAGACTGGGAACAGCCGCTCGCTCTAGCTCTGGACAAACATCCCCTCCAGACGGTACCATCCGAGCAACTCAGCCGGATGCGATTCAGAGATTTAACCTGAGATGCTGCTGACAGTCAGAGGTGATGGATGGACAATCCTTGAATGTGTGCACTGTGTAAGACCCACCCTGGCACTAGCAGGCACAGTGTTACCGGGAGAGCAGCCAGCCCCTGCTGCTGCTGCTCCCCAGGGTAATGTAACACGGATGCGAGAGACTGCATGTAGTTGTCTGTGATTTGGAGTTAACGGGAAGGTCTGCATTTGCCTGTAAGTCATTACCAACTATAAGCTCAGTTCACCAAACCAGCACTCCCATGAACTCCGAGAAGTCTATTTTGTGTATGTCGGTGTCATACGTGGGTCTTTATAAGAAGTGAGATGGTCTCAGCAGCAGTATCATGCCCCCTGCCCCCCCAGTGACCCCAGGCTTTGCATGGGGCTTTCCCAAGCTGAGCAACCACAGAGGGATGAGAGATGACTGCAAACTCCTGTCTCCCATCCTGGCCCATCCTGCATGCCAGGGGAGGAGCAGCTGGACAGTGAGAGTAGCAGAGATATCGTGCTGCCTCTGGTTTGTGCTCAGACCCCAAGGCACGAGGATTAATAGCTCTGCTTGTTTTTATTCAGCTAATTTATTACTGCAGAAACTTGAGAACAGCTGTATCCTTTACCAACAGGAATCCGTTACTCCATCAGTAACCTGTCCATATTTCAAAAGGCAGTGAGAAGCACCTGTGTGCTAGGTGTGGTGCTTCTGGGACCAAGAGGCCCTTGGTCTTGCCACTGTGCAGCACTTGCCACTGAGCCCTGCAAGGGCCATTTCCCAGTCCAAGAGGCTGATGCACAGCCACAGCCTCTGGATTTTGTCGTGCTCCCATGCATCGTGGCGGTTGACCCTTCCCTCTCCTTAATTCCCAGTACAGCCCTGTGGATGCATGCAAGGGAGCTGGTTCAGAGGTGGTCCAGGGAGGCCATCACCTCCCGCGTCCCCAGCCCCAATTCCCAGCCTTCATCCGCGCCGAGCATCTCCCTCACCTACAGAGCACGCATTTATTTTTCCTTTTGCAGGTTTTCACAGAGACTCTTGGCCAGACGGTGCAGACAGTGATGTGTGCCCTCATCCTGCTGTTCCTGCTGATGTTTGTGTTCGCCATTTTGGGACATGGATGGTATGGAGATCCCAAAACTGGAGACTTTGAAAACTAGGGCAGCTTGAAGGCTGCCCTCTTCACGCTCTTCACAGTTTAGTAACTGTAAGTACAGCAGTATTTTCCAGCCTGTCTCAGCCAAATGACAAACTGCAGATTTTGGAGTGCTGCTGAAGAAGCCCTTTGATTAACCTGTGACTTCATTAGGGAGAGCATGAACTGCTTGGCAGTGAACTCATATTCCAGATCCCTGGGAAAATGTGCTTTGATAGACAAACTTCCCTACCCAGTATTGCAAACTCAGAGGGGAAAATCTCTGAAGCTGACAGCAAAGAGATCTGTACTAGCTGATTTAAACCTGGACCTCTGAGGAACAGAGAAACTGTGCTCAGTTTTAAAACAGAAAGAAAAAGAAGAAGAAGATTTCATATGGCTTGTGAGTTACGCTGTGGTTTGGAACTAACTCTCTGGTCTGCTTAAATACATTTGCAGTTGATGGTTGGACAGGCTTACAGTGTGAGATAGACCATTACAGGTTTATGAGCAGCCACGTGTTCATAGTCGTGTTCATCTTGCTGGGCAACTTCATCTTTTTCAATATGTTGATTGCACTTGTGATTACCAAAATCCAGGTCATGCAAGCTCTGTGCATTGAGCGTGCGTGAGCATGTGTGGGTGTGTGCTACCAACTAACAGGCTCTGGTTGGAAAGCTGGTGCTTGGCTGCTTGCAGAAGTTGGCTTCTGGTGCAGCTAGAAACATTCTGGATACAGAAGTGCCCAGTGCCTGGGCCAAATAAGCGTATCTTTCCCCACGGTTCCCTTTTTGCATCATCTCTGCGCTCCTGCTTTGACTGTTTTTCCGTAGTTGCCAAAAGCTCCCGTTCCTCCAGCACAACCAGCCCCCAGGTCCCCTGGGTGCATGCTTTGCACCCAGGTCTTCTCAGCCATGACCCATTTCTGCCTCCAGGTAACTCAGGGCTGCTCTTGTGGTCTTGTAGCTGCCTCTGGCCCTTCTGCAACGAATTCCTGCGGGGAGCCAGGGCCAGGGTCAGCTGGGTGTGCTGGGGGAATACGGCAAATTCTATGCCAGAGGCATCTGCTCCCCAGCAGCTATCAGCTACCTGCCCTGAGGTGGTCCTGCTTAACACCCTTTGCTGCTGCACAGGGCTGGGGCTGGACCATGGGTGTTTTGAAGCCCAAGTCTTCTTGACTGATGTCTTGACCCACCAGCTGTGAGCGGTGCTCAGGAACTCGCTTGCATCCCTGCGGTTTGGCATTGGCAGGACTTGACTTGAACAGGACTGCAAAACAGCGAAGGCGGCTGCTGTTTGGGCCAAGAAACAGAAAATCCTGAAAAAGCAGGGGAAGAACGTGAGCAACCAAGTCACGCTCGAGCAGGTGGGCTGTGGTCAGCCATGGGCAGATAGTACTGTCTGCAAATGTCGGTTGTTGTTTAACAGGGCAAGACATGGATGAGCTGCTTTCAGTGGAGCAAAAATTCCCTTTTCTTTCCTTGCCCATTTTTATAATAATCCAGGCTGTGGATCCTATATGCCTTTTTGGTAGGCTCATCACACATGCAGCTAAAAGTATTACGGTGGCACATAGTGGTTAAAGTATTATAAAGGTGAAGAAAAACAATCGGTTTTGATGTGTTTTGTCTCAGTTTGTTTAACTTCAAAGAGAAGTTTAAAAAGAATTCCTTCTAGGTCATGTCAAGCCAAGAGCCCTGTCCAGAAATGGCTTGGACTCACTTTCTGCGAGCGCTCAAGGGAGGTCGTGCTCCTTCCTGCGCTCTCGCAGCCCGTTGATGCAACATATCCAAAATGCTATTACGGGCTTGAAACACATGCTGCAGCGTCTGTAGGAGAGCTGTGCACTGCTTGATAAAGGGCTTTTGCAAAGCTGACTTGAAATAAGTGCAGTAAAGCTGTCAATGAAATGTAAATGATTAGAGCAACGTGACTCCCTGTTTCCCCCAACTCTTCTGCTCATTCTTGCTTTTAGCAAATGTAATTTAAAAATAATTAATTCAGGATGGCTCGGTTGAGAGTGTTCTTGCCTTTGGGCCAGAAAATTGCTGGTTCGAGTACTAGGCTGAGTGACCGATTCGGGTCAGTGGTTTGGATCCCACCCCAAGGGCAGGGGTGGGGATCCCTGCACAGCTGCAGGATCTGCCTGCCTGGATGGGTGCTGGGGAGTCCCCGGGCTGCATCCCTTGGGACAGGCATCCCCATCCCGTCAGTGCCTGGGAGCTGCCGCACCGCCTGGCACGTCTGGCTGCTCCAGAAGTGCAATGGCGATGGGGATCACAAACAACCCCGTTTCCAGCCCGAAGCTGGTGTGAAGCCCATGTAGGGGTCTGCAGGGTGACAGTCCCAAGTGTCACCTCCTTCTTGCTAACAGTGTTTTCTTCCTGGGCTTGTACTTTTTCACAGCACAAAATCACTCAGCATGCCTGGAAGAGAGGCAAGAGCACATCCCAGATTTATGGGGGCAGTGGGGCTGGAGGACATGTTTGCACCCACGTTTGGGAGGTGAGGAGGACTTGCTGCCTTCTTACAGCAGTAGTCCAGGCTGACCTGTGCTTTCCCTCAGCAATGGACTTCTCTGGATCTTGTTCGGGGAGCGACTAACCCCAGGCAGTGAGTCTAAACCATGTAACCAGAAAAACCTCCCACCAATCCCCCGAATGGAGGCTGCTGAGTTTTACATGTCTTAGGTTAACCTTAATGTGATACAAGCCTATGATCACAGCTTGGTACCTATTGTTTAAAAAACCCACAGTCTGGCCTGAAGTCCAGAAAAAATTCCCTGGATATCAGACATTCCCTTCTGCCCTGTTCCCCAGGTGACTGCGGTTACTGTCAGGAGTCTCTGTATTATTTTCCCCCTGTACTTTGAATGCACTGGTCAGGACTGGTGCTTCTAAATGTGTTTTGCTGTGCACATGGCACATGTTGTGGTGACAGTCCTGGGTTGCACTTCCGCCACTCTCTGGCCTTTTGGGAGAAAAATATTTACAAGGATGTTAAAGCAAATCTGCAGAGCCAGGGGACTCTACGTCGTACAAAACACCTGGGATCTTTCCATTGCTCCTTGCCCTGCTGGGTGACTGGAGAGGTGCTTGCAGAGGGTGCAGTTCTCTGTATGCCTTCAACAGGGTTCTTCCCATTTTGCATGGTATTTGGGGGTCTTTTTACCATGCTGTTCTCTCACTGCAGGTTGCAACATTGCTATTATGAACATAATTATGAACATGGCATATTGAGAGAGATCGTGGAAGTCATGAACGAAGAATCCTTGCCAGATCATGAGAAGACGAAAAGTTAAAAGCTCTTTAGGCGGAACGCCATCCCTGGTGGCTGTCAGAGCTCTGCCTACAACCTCCTTTTCAAACCTTCATTCAAATAAGCCAGAAACATTTATGATTAAAAATGATTCAGGCAATATCTGCTCTCCTTTCTGCTCGCTGAGCGGGTGGAAGCGCAGCCGCTGGTGCTGGCCCTGCGCCGCAGGCAGCTGCTGATGGAGGGAGGCATGTCGCCATTGAGAGCTGCAGAAAACGTGGGCTGGGAAAGGATCACAGCCCAGGTCCTTTTCCTGGAAACCTTGTGGCAAAGCTGGGACTAGAGCCCAGGCCTCTGGTGCTCTCCCTGCCAGCTCCCTCTTTCTAAGATCAAGCAGCCTCGGCAGAGCAAAGGGGCTGCTCTGAGACAGAGCAAACCAACCCGTGCTAAGGAAATGGATCGTGAGATCTCTGAGCGAAGCAGCTCATTTCTGTGCTCTGATGCTGATTACATCTTGGAATAACCCGCTTGGGTTCATCTGGCAGTTTTAATGCAAACACAGCCACATGGCTTTGGGTAATCAGAGAAGGAAAGAGGAGACCTGCGGAGCGGCAGCCGTTCCTCCGCACGGCACGGGGTGCGTACCGGTACAGAGCTACAGCCCCAAAACCAGGGCACGATGGCTGTGACGGCAGAGGTTGATCTGCCCGAGATGACAAAGAACGAGCCACCCTGACCCCCTCCCGGTTGTGCAGGCAACGGGGATTAGCAGAGCGGGGCTGCATGGCACAGCTCTGCTTTACCCCCGGCATGGTCCCCCGTTTAGCACGCTATGGCAGGAACTGAGAAATGAGTCTTGGGGGATGACAAAAGGAAGGAAAGTGCCTGGGAGGTGCTGGGTTTGGTGATTTGGCTCTCTCCAGGCTGGATTACATTGCTGATGTGGGGAGAAGGGCGGGTGCCCCATGTTGGGGACTCTGGGGGTTCACGGCGGCTCCTCGGCTCCTGCGGCAAGCAGGCAGGCTCAAGCTTCTGACGACTCAGATGTTGGAACGTGACAGGAGCAGGACATGAGGCTGCTGCAGGTTTTGCCTTTGATGGCAGTGCTGGTATAACATCGTGTTGAGTTTTTCTCAATCTCAATAGTTTTTATATGACCATTCCTTGCAATTCTGCCTAGTCAATGGGAGTTCAGTATTACCGGAGGAACACCTAGAAAATATCCTCTTCATTACTATTCTATGGCTTCCAGCACCAAAATAAATGAGAGCCAGACACAAGCAATATATAAGACAAAATTATTGACACATCCCTATGGAGAGGAGTGGGTTGATTTTGCAGAGCTCTCTCTGCCACTGCCATGGCCCTGCCTGCCTCTCACCAAACCCACAGAGCTCATCTCTGTGGTTCTTTAAAATGCATTTTTGATACCAGCCGTGGGGCTGCCGTTTGCAGTGGGTTTGTGCCCCAACGCCTTCGCCCGAGCCGGCCAGCGCGAGGAGGCTGAGAGCTGCAAACAGGAGCTCCTCATAAAAGGGCTAGGGAGAAAGCAATGACACGAGCTCCTGCTCAATTTGTTTTTCATGTTCTCGTTTGTAATAATTTTTGTGTTTTATGAGGGATGCTTCCTAAAAACATGACGGAAACACATGTGGTGTTATAATACATGATGTGACCCTTTCGGTGGAGAGATGAGAAAAAACCCGCTTTCCTCTGACAGCTGCATGTGATACAGTCCAGTGAGCCGGACAATCGGAGGGGCGTAGAGTATTCAACCTTCCCCCAGCCATGCCCACACTGTTCACCCCTCCAGAAATACTGCCTGCATATCTTTGCATGTACAGCTTCCAGGTGGATTTTCTCGCTAATCCATTATTTAAACTTTTTCTCCTCCTTTTTTTGTTTTTCTAGGGGTAACCCAGCTCTGCGCCCGTGCATGTCCGTGTGTCACCCCTGGGTGACATGGAAAGCATCGCTTGGAATTTTATCTGAAGTGCAGGTTTGCTCCTGTGCTCACTTCAAGGACAGAGCCAAACTGGGGGGAGCAAATACTGATCCTAGAAGTGGTTTCCACAGGCTTCAAAGCTAATAATGCCAAGGTTAAAGGACCTTTGCTTATTTGAACTAGCAAATCCCTCTACAATGGACATGACTGAGGTATCAGTGTCATTAGCTGTATTTGAGCCACACCGCAGTAGGTGTCACTGAACTGGGTCAATTCCTGTAGTATTTGTGTTTGGGTGAGTGACAAGGGTCACCTTGCCCATCAGCCAGGGCCACTGGCATCCCCTTCCCCGCAGCGGTGGGTGCAGAGGGTCCCCAAAAACGCAGGGCTGGCTCTCACCAGCAGCACCCCGGCTCGGGCTGTCGGTAATCATGGTTTTCATTATTTTAATGGTAAGATCAAACTTTTGTGTAGTGTGAAAAACAATCCTAAGCCTCCCTGTTTTTATAGAAAGGGCTCAGACAGGCTGAAAAAGCGGTGTGCAAGGGCCGGAGACCGCAGGACCGCAACGAGGGTGAAAGGACACCAGTCATAAATGGCCTGGGAATATTTTTTAACTGAAAATAAAATTCTAGTGGCAGGAAAGTGCAACAGTGACATCGGTGAGTAATTCAGGATGAATGCAGAGGCCAGCAATCACAGTCAGCAACCAAAAAGGTGGAGAGTGGTAAAATCCTCTAACCCTGCCGACGGATTTCCAGTTTCCAGCGCTCTCAAGTTTTTCAGATTCATTAAAACATTGTGGCCTTGCTTGATCACCAGAAACATTGCTGCTTTGGAATAAGCCTCTCTGCATGTCATTTTGGTGCAGAATTCATTTTAGAGGTACGAGCCCGGGAGCTGCAGAGGGCTGCGGGCGGCATTTTGGGTGCAAAAAGCCTCACTCCTGGGACCAGGAGAGGACAGGCTGCAGTAGTGGCACCTGGGGACTTACGGCATGTGGGCAGGGCAACCTGTAAAATATGTAAAATAACACGCAGGGAGGAGACAGGCAGCGGCTGGGGGTGCTGGAGAAGTTGTCGGGGGGCAGCTTCCCACCTCTGCTTCCTCGCTGCAGGGCAAGGCTCTGCTCTCGGGGGGGATTTGGGGTTTGTTTTTTCCCATGAAAGCCTTTGCTTTGACTTTCCATGGAGGACCTGTCCTTGAACACTTCTGTGCATTTCCCACCTTTGGCTTCACCTTACGTCCCAATAAAGCTTTTTCTTGCTATTTAATTTTCCCCATACCTCTGTGCACCTTTGAATGGGCGGACTTGGACCAAGAACTGCTGAAACACTTTGAGAAATGCTCTGAATATGTCAGCATGTTGCTCAACTGCTTTGGCCAGGCTGGGCAGTGTGAAGCAGTCCTCTGGCCAGTGTCTTCGGTTTTGGGAGGCGCCAGCAGCCTTTTTGGTGCCCGACACGCAGCGTGATGCCGCCCCTTGCCTTTGTCCTGGGAAGACTCAGAGAGCAACCAAGTACGAAATGGGGGTTCTCAGCAAAGAGACCCCCATGTATTAATGAGGGAAATTAATGTACTTTGTGAGTTGGTTTCTCCTGCACTTTGGGCTGGTGTAAATTAGGACCGGGCCAAAGAAGTCAGGAAGGCTGCACCAGTGTAAACCTGACTTCATAAAATAAAAAAGAGAGGCCCCTTTTGTCAGGCGATGGCTTTTCCTCAGAAGCTAAATGATACATAATGTTTATATAGTGTTTTGCCTCTCCTAAATGCAGGCTAGACATTAATTGATTCCAGGTTTGCTCTGTGAAGTAGGTCAGCTCTTTCCATTTTGCAGATAAAGGAGTGGTGGGGATTGCCGAGGGGTGCACAGGGGGTCAGCACCGGCGCTGGGGCACCTATACGGATCGCCGCCCTCGCCGTCGGACCACGCTGCCTCCCTAAATATACACTTCTGATGTATGTTGAAATCAGCTGTGACTCTGTAAACCCAGTTACATTAAGCCCGGTTCAAATGAAATCTGTTTATGTCTCCTATACTCGTTGCCGGTCAAAGCAGGACTTAACTAACCTAACACTGTTTGTGTTTGTGTTAAACCTCTGTTCTGACCATCCTGAAGTGAAACATGAAGTACTCTCTGGGACCTGGCTGAAGTCCAGGGAGCTGTTTCAGACTCCCCCCTCTCTCTTTTGCTCATGGGGCCATTTAGAAAAAGCATCACGCATTTTAAACAGTGATGGAAAAAAATGGTTTTAATTCAGTTTACACAACATTGGAAGCTTGTGAGGGTTTGTAGAGGTGTTTATTAATGGCTTAAGCTGGCATGGTAAAAATGATGCCTTGGTCTGGGAACATGGGCTGGCTCTCAAGGCCCCGGCGCTGGTTTAGCCAAGCACTGTCCCTGCGGGCTGCGCCGGGGGAGCCGGGGAGGGAGGACCTAATGGCTCGGTGGGTCTCACCATTGTGGTTCATTTCGGCGTCTTGGAAACAGCCTCCTGCCCATTCTGCTGATGTTGGACTATTGAACCCAAAGTCTGGATCTGGGGAAATACCTGGCTCTTGCTGGTTGCCTTCATTTCTGAATGCCCAGCTTGGAGGTGTTGGGTGGCCAGACCATAGGGAAGTGGGGCGTACCCATGCTTGGAGCACCGCTCCGTCACTACTCTCTCAAAGCTGACCTGCAAAGCCTCCATGTAGCTTAATTTTCTGAACTTGGTCCAGCTTTCTGGGAGCATGGCCCTTTATTTTTGTTTTGGACATTGTATGAATCAGAGTCTGCTCCTCCGAAGCAGGTGGATTCATGCCCAAATGTGCACCGGGTGGATTTGAGAGGGGAATTGGGTCCCATGTAAAGTGTCCCGATCCCCTTCTGACCAGCAGAGGAGGTGGGGATGAGCAGGCACAGGCGCACCTGCGGCACAAGCCCAACCTATGTGTTACACGCATCCTTGCACACTTCCATCAGAAGACTCAGACATGGTTTTACTGGTCTATCGCACAGCAGGATCTTGCACCTATAAAACTAGTCTTAATTACTTCCTAAGTTACTAAGCAGGGTGACGCTGATTTTGTTTTATAACCCAATAGGACTTTGTCTAGTTAGTATAAACCCCTGCCCACCATAACTTTCTTGTCTATGTATATTGGTGTATGATCATAGACTGCATGCACGTGTCCATGGCTGGTTTTTGGACACCCATTAACCTGCTCTACAAAGCTGCCTGTGCCATTTTTGCTTTCCAGCCTGTGCCCACCGTGCTGCAGCACTTCCACATGCAGAGCTGTGATGCTGGCGTGGGGCTCTAGCAGGTTGGCAGGCACCTGCACGAAGGGTAGAGCCCGGGGAGGGCCTGGGAGCCTGGTTTGGAGGGTGACAAGCTCCTGGTCCTCCCTCCCAGTGTGGCCAGCTCACATGTGCGCAGGGAGGAGGGATCGTCCCCTATAGCCGTGGCACTGACTGCCTCTGATCCGCTTTCACTCTGCTTTGCCAGCCGAGTTTGAAGCAATTGCTGTAGTTGCAAAGAGAATAGCAGAGAAAATGATAGTTGGGAACTAAGCCCATGCCAGCATCAGTTCCTGCAGCATCTAGACTCCGCTTTGAAGCTCTCCACTCAAAATACTACCTCTGTGATCCCTGGGGATTACCCTGCACCGTGGTACTCATCCGAGTGCCAATATTACAAAATGCATAAGCATGCAATTTATCTGCCTACTTTGCAAGTCAGCCTTGCACAACAGATTACGGGGTCGCTTGAAGGCATGTTGGTGTTAGAGGCTGGATCACTGTTATTACTGCCACTCTGGCTCTAGCTGAAACAAGTGTAGGACTAATCTGACCTCATTCACCGACTCTGATGTTTTCTAAAAACAAATCTGCAATGTGTGAAACATTGTTTTTAAAAGAGAAAAATTAATTTATGAGGATAAAGAAGTTTGGAGGCTTTTGCATACAGACCAGAGACTGGTCTTTTCTAGAGGAATCCCTCGAGGTGTTGTGATATATATTTCTCCAAGGCTGCAGACCCTGAACAACTTAGTTATATGCCAGTGAGACACAGATAGGGAAGGGGCTTCCCTCTGTAATCACTGGCTTGCAGTACGGTTTTTGCGGGAGAAGGTGTTGGATGAAAGATCTGTAACACACGGGTTGAGGAATGCTTCGTGTGCTTAGTCATCACTGGTGTGAATCAGGCAGGGAGAACGACCTTTATTCTGCAAGATGACCCCCTCCCAGAGTGTTTTTCCTTGAAAAAGGCTCATTTTTTTTCAAAAATGTGCTACTGTGGGGAGTCCAGCCTCGCCCTGCACAAGAGGTAATCTTCAGATGGATGCTGTATTTGATATGAGGCTCATAGGTAGCATCATGCTCTGATACATAAAAGTCATGAGACGCAGAACCATCCCCACCGCCTGTCCCAGCAGCAAGAAATATTGTAGGGGAGGGTTTGAACTCAGTGGGAACTTCCCCGAGTTCACGGAGTGGAGAGTCCAATTAGAAGGAGCTTAAGAAAAGGTCTGAAAATGGGCTTTCTGTTGTAGTAGGGCTAATCACCTGAATACTTCAGTTCATGCTTGCCTTGTGAGCCCGTGCACCAAGGCTAATTCCAATTGATCAAGTTATTCTGGACTGATGCTGGTGCGGGAAGGAGATTGGTCCCAGAGTTTTCAGACCTGACATTAATGCTCACAGGTGGGAGAGAGCACATGGGAAAAATGCAAATGGGGACAAGTGTGATAGGAAGCAACACAAAATCTCAAACCAGCACAGAAGGTGGCTGTAGAAACGTTCAAGCAATTGCAATGGCTGTTTCATTGCTTACCGTCCTCGGCATGGGGTGTACCCCAGGGGCTTTGCTTCCTACCCAGTTCTCCGTTTTGCATCGAAATCGGGCACTTCTGAACAGTTGCCCATGCAGTTTGGTTGTCCTGATTAGCTGCCGGTCCACATGGCACGCTCTCCTCTGAGACATTCTCCTGGCAGGCTGTGCCCGTGCCTGGTGCCTGCCTCACCGCAGGGTTACAGCCTGTGGGTGCAGATCGGCCATCCAGATGGAGACCTTTGGGATTCAGGTCCTCAGCCTCTGGGCTTAGATGCTACAAAGGAGAAAATGGTAAAAGAAAACATTTGTAAATCTGTTTCTTATTTACTCTACTGCCAAGCTGCTGTAAGACTGTAAGGAATCACAACCCCAGAAAAATGGAGTGGAAAGGATTTTCCTGCTGATATTATTGGCAGTGGGAGAGACCTCGCCGCCTGCTGCGGGCTGGGACAGGTGGGGATGGGGATGGGGACGGGCTTTCTGCTTGCTTGTGAGGGTGAGGAAAACGTTTGCAAATGTTCCTTTTTCTCCTCAACCCTTTCTGAGAGGGAAGTTTGTTAAATATTGTGAAGAACTGAAGGCAGACTTGCAGAAGGGATATTTGCAAAGACTTATTACAGGTTAGTTTTTGGTGATGATGAGGGGTAAACACAACATCAGATCATGGCTGCAGGAGAAAAAGCATCAGATGCTCAGGCAAAAGCAGGTTTTTGCTGGATGTTTCCATAGTCATGGCATCATCTGAAAGGATCTTCCAGCACTACCCAACTGTGGGACACAAAGGGAGATGTCAAGGCAATCTCTGCTCTGCAGGCTGTGGAGCAGAAGATGTTTTGTGGTACCAGGGAGCTCTTCCCAACACAACAAGGTCTTGCATTTGCCATTTCCACCCACAAGCGCCTGCACCTCTCCTGGGAATGCCACACATCACCCCTGGCTGCCCACGTGCACTGCAACCAGGGTAAGCTGAGCAGGGAAAGTTTCCCAGAGACTTTTGGGCCATGACGCCAGGAGTCATAATTGCCTTGGCAGAAGCAGCCATGGTTGTTCGAACCTGCCCTCTTGCCCGTGAGTCAGAGTGGAAGTGCTGGAGTCATGGGATGGCTTGGAGCAAAGATGCAAAGCTGGGAGTTGCTTTCAGAGCTTTTTATTTCCTTGAGGGCAAGTCTGAGAAACATTAGTGAGGGAGCAAGAGGGACTCCAGCGGCCTCAGTTTCTGCCTGCAGCCCGCAAAGGCAGCACCAGCCTCTGCCAGCTGGGACAGCAGGCAGCACCAGGCACCCCTGCTGCCTGCAGGGGATGGGACCATGTCTGGGGCCCCCAGCGACGGCAATGCCGTGGCAGGGAAAGCAGCCGTGCAGTTTGTGGGTGAGCCCTGGCACCGGTGACGTGTCCCGTGAGCTGTTCAGGGCACGACTTGCAGATGCGGCGTTTGCCTGGCAGCCACCATCGTGCTCAGAGTGCAGGGGGACACAGCCAGTCCCAGCGGTGGGACAGAGCCCTGGCTTGCGCGGGAAGGTCTTGGGGAGCACTGACCCCCCCATGTATAGGGCTACATACGTGATTGTGTCCTATTTCGGTCAGAAAGCATCAGGAGATGACTCAGCAGGGTTTTCTGAGGACAGCTAGCTTTAGTGAAAGCACTTTTGCTCTCGGGGGTTTGCCAGTTCCCCTCTGGTCTACGCAACGGAGCAAAGAGCGGAGCCGAGGCAGGATAAAACTTCAGCATCACCAGCCTGGGGAGAAGGGATGGGAGCTGCTCTCTCTCCCATCATCATGTCCTCGCCCATGACACCCAGCTCCATCTGAGCACTGGGAGAGAGGCAGCAGGAAGGGCTGGGACCCCAAGGGAGCGCGGGATGGGTGCTGATGGAGCCGGCACGTCGCAAAGCCTCCGTGGGGAGGACTTGGCATGTGAACCGCTTCCAGCACATGGAAGCCATGATGGGTTACAGTCAACTTGGTTCCACGGGGTGACTGAAGTGGTCAGAACCTGGTGGTAGCAGGGATGTCCTGAGGGGGGTATCAGACCAGTCTGGAGGCAGGTGGGAATGGAAACCCCAGTACCAAGCTCTCCCCAACCTTGGGGAGGTCCTGTTGCCTCCAGACTCCAAATTCATGGCTCGGAGCCATCTCTCGTTTACTCCCAGTGAATTACTAAGCCCCAGGAAGCCTACCTTACTGAGGCTTTTGTAGAAGTCAAGGGCTCAAATTGAGCAGGAGCTTGGGGAAACCGTTTCCCTTGTTAAAATAAATGTATTAGTTTAATACGTACCAGGAGAGGATAGGGAGTTCTCCTTGTTAAATATTTACCAGTCAAACCCTGCTGAGGACTTACTTGGAGCAATTCAGCTTTAGTGATTTCCTTCTATTGTGGTCTGAGTCTCCAGCATTGCTGGGAAACCGCCTGGCAGGGTCAGGAAGGCTGGCAGCAGACCTGAGCCCCAGGCAGCGAAACCGTGGCCGGGATGGCCGTCTGCTGCTCCCAGGACACCGCGGGGCCTCGGTGGGTCCCCAAATCCACCCTAGGACCTCCATGGGGGTGCTGGCACCTGCCTGGAGCGATGGAGCGAGCAGCCTTGTTTCCGAAGGGAAGCAGGGCGCAGGAGAGATGCCCAAAAACTAGGCAAAAATAAATTAAAGACAAAAGATGAGTAGAGGCACAAAATGTTGCCCTGTGCCTTAGCTGTCCTGGCAGCCCTGAGAGCATCCTGACAGTGCTTTTCCAGACGTGCCACAGTGAATTTTAACAAGGAGCTTAATTTCTATGGGGACTGATCCCCTTGGGAGTGTGTATCTTTGAAAAGAACCCAAATTGTGAATTATCTTCATTTCCCTAAGATGTCCCTCCTGCTACCTGATGGTGGAGTTCAGCCATATTCCAATAATCTTCCATAGTGCTGGATTTCCTGACACAGTTATTCTATTAGTAGGAACAATTTTATATTTATGTTATTTACATATATAAATGCTAATTTGACACACATTTACATTAATAATTTAACTGTCATTTACAAGTTTATATTCCAGCAATCTCTGATGTTTCAAGATTTCTTAACACTGGTAGCATATTTTTTTCTGATCAAGCTAAATTCAGATTATTTGTATTTTTGGTGACTCCACATTGGTTTGTAACCCTGTTGCTTCCCCTTAAGCTCCCTAGAATAAAATGGAAGTACCGGAAAACACGGGGGATCTCTATGGGGATCTCTATGGAAATGTTCAGGACTTGTGGGTCACTTGCTCTCCTGAATTCAGCAACTGCAGATTTTCAAGGATCGTGTCATCATGTATTTTTTAAAGAATGACTCTATTAATAATGTTAACAGAAAACACATGCTTCAGGTTTGCAACCACAAATGTGGATATTCCACATCATCAATTGTTAGAAGTAAACAACAGTCCTGATTCAACAAAGCTCTTAAGCAGACACTTAACTTTAAGCATGCACTTAACATGGGCTTCAGTGAGGCGTTAACATATGTTCTGCTATATAAGGAGGGACTTAAGTACGTACTTACAGTTAAGCTTGTGCTTAAGTACTTTGTTGAATTGGGGCCAATACTTCAGCTCTCCTTCTGTGTCCCGAACATTAACTGTGCCTGACATCCAGGAAATTCAAACAGGGGTTGCTGTATTCACCTACCGGCATTTTTCTTTCCCTTCAGACAGTGTCTGTGTCTATTTTGCAGCACGGCTGAAGCGCTCTGGGTGGTAGGGTCAGGCCATCTCATGCACCTTCATACCCCCATCACTCCCCATCCCTTGGGAGCCCCGTACCACAGTGCCCACGGGGTCACCTGTGGAGAGACCGAGAAATGATCACACTTGTAAGTCTCTATGAAGACCCCACCTAGAAGTCTTTTGTGCCTTTATTTTTACTGGTTTTTAAATCAAGATATTTTTCCATAATATTTTGTGTGTTCATAAAAGATGTTTGCTTTCTTTGGCTCATTTTCAGGTGGTTGGTTTTCTTAGTCCTGAGCACCAAGTGCACTGTGCAATGATTCAACCTCCCTGGTCAACCTTTATGCATGAAAACTTAATTTTGCAATTTTCTCCTTTTGTAGTTTTTTTCTCCTGTTACATCCCCCATCCACTGAGTTGTGCATATGAACAGATGAATGTGAATGTGAAAGGCCCTAGTTTCTTCACGGGTTACTGATGACCTCCTGAACCAGCCTGGATGCTCTGAGATGCCCTTCTAATTAGCTTGAGACTCTTCTTCTTGGCTGTAGGTCACCTTCATTTCAGACCAAAGTTACTGAGGTCTTCCCATTCTGGTCTTTGAAATGGCACTTTGAATCAGCATCACTGGAAAGCCCAAAGCCCAGCTGTCAGTCTTTTCGATGGCTTGGGATCAAATCATCATAATTTGTTGGCTTTTATTTGCAGTAAACCAGATTTCTCTGAAAACTGAGCAGATTCAGTTTCATGAGCCGGGGAGAGCTCAGGGAAAGTGAGAACCAAATTTGGTACCTCCAGACCAAAATCACATGAGGCAAATCCTGAACCAAGCATCTCCAAAGTTTTCCCATTTTGTAGGTGAAGTTCTGCCCTTCTTGCAATCAAAGGGAACTTCTGCACTCGCTTCAATGGGGCCAGAGCAGCTTTCTCCCCAGGATTTTCCTTCTGGACAGTTTTTAAACTGGGTATGGCAGAAGCTCTCTGGAAGAGAGGAGCTTGTTGGACAGCAAACCTACTGCCTTTCCCATCCCCAGCTTTCTGTCTACACCACCTCTCTGCCCAAAAGGTCATGGCTGGAGGCGCATGGTCACTGCAAAAGAGAGGGTTTTGTTTTACCAGTCAAAGCCAAGTGTGATGAACTTGTGGCCTTCAGTTAGACGTGACTCAGGGAGCATCATCTAGAATCTACGCTAGGTTTTCTTGAATAAAAAAATTAATAAAAACCTCAAGGACCAGCTCTTCACTGCTTATTTTCTTTGCAGATGGCAGCATCCAAGTTCCAGTTATTTCTGCACTGGAAAATAAAAAACGCTACCAGAAGAAAAGGAATGTGAGTTTGCAGCCCAGTTTGGTACCTGGAAGACTCCAGGCTGGAGTGCACACTCCTGATTTATGGCATACTTGTTAAAACCACTTGTTCTTGTCATAACAAAACAGATCGAAGTGAAGCTGGGTAGAAGGTCTCCTTCTAGTTGGCACTTCATCATGGCTTCTTACTCTGTCTTAGGTTCTGGGGGTTTACAGTTATATAAAACTTAATGAATCAGTATACTTTAGATTTCCTTCCTAATGCATATGGGTTCAATTAACTGCACTGTTTGCTTATTTAAGCGTTTTCATTAAATTGCTTTACTATATTTTCCCGCAATTGAAGGGGAACATGGTGGGGCTGATGCCATCTGCCACCATCGGTTTAGCAGAACCTTTTTCTTTGTTCAGACCTATTCTTTTTTATTAGAAGAGACCCTCCTACCCCCAGTTCCCTGTGTGCCACGCACTTATTGCATTCTCCTCTTCTGATTGCAGACTGATAAATAAAAAGCTTGTGCAAGGACCCTCATGTATGGTATTTTTTAAGGCTCTCTTTTACAAGATCAGGTTGTGTTTTGCTCCCCCTTCTCTCCCCCTGCTTGCAGATTCCTTTTTGCCCCAGCTTGTGAATAAATAATTGTTGCTATTACAATAGCTAGCAGCTCTTGCTCCCTGGCTCTGCGGGGTGGGGGATTGCTTTGGCTAAAACACCCGGCCAGGCTGCAGGCTCAGCCCAGGACAGCAAGCACAAGGCAGGGGGGCTTTTTTCATTGCTTTTAAGGAATAGCTGATCCTAGACAACTCACCAAACCTTCCTAAAGGCCCTTTTCATGGTAGGTGGTGGTATCCCTGCCAGCGTCCCTGCTTCACCCGTGGCTTCATTTTTTGATCTGGTGCCATTAGGACTTCCCACACTGTCCTCCCCCCAGCACAGAGGTATTGTTTTACTACGTTCCTCCTCGTTGCTTTACTCTGTCCTTCTGAGCTGCATCTTGCCAGTGTAAGTGCTCACTGTGAGCGGCCCTGTGCTTCAAAAAGGGCTGGCGGTCCCATGGGGGCTGCTGCCAGCACCCCTCCAAAACGCTCACATTGCCACGGGGATGCCCATCAGGCACTGACGATGCCTTACCTCCATTTTACAGACAAACTAAACTGAATAAACTCACCCACTTGATTTGGGATGCAATCTGCACCCTGTTACACAAAGGAAGTGCGTTATAGACATCAGTAATAGGAAAAACACCTCCTGAGGAATATAATAGAAGAAGGAAAAATATTCATCCTCAAGGACTCTCATCCAGAGGTTGGCTTTTTTGATTTGGAAATGCAGTGTTTGATGTTGCATCGGTTATCTGCCATCTCTCCGTTAGGGAACGGGGAAGGCATTAGTGCTCCCGGAGCAAACTTACATTTTGCAATACAGTCTGGGGAGGAAAACACCCTAGCGTTTATCATTTTCTGTTCCCTGCTATAGGCATTTTATGTAAGGGAAGATGCAAAGAGAACAAATAACTTGCCCTAAAGGTACACAATGAATCTGTGACAAGGCCAACAAGAGAAACACTTTTAACCATTGCTTGCAAGAGCCTTGCTTAAGCAGTACTTTTGGTGAGGGGATCAAAGCCCCTTTCCTCCCCAAAGTCTAAGGAAACCGCTTTTGGGCAGGAAAGGCCAGCGAATGACGCTGTGGGACCCTCACCCAGCCTGTGCGCCTTCCGTAGAGGGGTTTCCATTTGTGGAGAAATGTACCAGACCAAATATCTCCAAGAATGAAAAGAAAAGAAAGAAAGAAAAAAAAAAACCCACCACCCTCCAAATCCTTTCATTTTCAGTAAAGTGAAATTTAAGAAAAAGCAAAATGTGGCAAAATACGTTTAAACTGGAAGGAAAAGCATTTCCTCCCCCCCACACACACACAAGTGTGTGTGGACTTTTTCTCTTCCTTTTCTCATTTTCAAAAAGGTTTTCTGATTTTGGGGTTTTTTTCAATGAAAAAAGCAGCGAAGCACCAAAGATTTTGCAAAATGTCACCAAGTTGCCAAATTCATCTTGGGGCGGGGGGGGGAAGGATCAATTGGAAAAACATCAGCTTGGACCCTCGGCTGCATCCCGGTCCCCCCCTGCCCTCCCTGCACGATGCCCGCTGGGCACGGGGACCCTAACCTCTGCTAACAGCCCCGCAGGCTGCAGGGACCCGCATGCAACTGGCTGGATTTGCCAAAATCGTAAGAAAACACCTGAAAAAAAAAAAAAAATGAACTGGTGCCGAGGCTGGGCACTGGGAGGCTTGACAGCCCTGCCAGCTCCAACCCCTCTCTGGTGCCTTTTCTTCTTGAAGTGAGGCGTAAAATAAATTGAAGTTGCTGGCTGTGGTAAACATTCCCTCCCAACATGCCTGTTCTTGATACCCCAAATGCAGATATTCAATTGTGGAAGAAAATGGAGAAAGGAAAAAAAAAAAAAAAAAGAAAAGAAAAGAAAAGGAGAGAGAGAAAAAACCCGACGCTTCCAAGACACTAAAAATAGACTCTGATCACTTACCAAATGGTAAAATGAAAATGATTTGCTTTGAATAGTCTCCAGAAAGGCTCAGATACAATGTCTTGTGGAGTAAAATTGAATCAGTTGAAAGTGCAGACGCCAGCTCAGCCTAATCCCTCCCAGCTGCTTTGCTTTGCTTTTTTTCCAACAAGCAGCCCCTAAAAGTCGTCTCCCTAATCCTGCAAACTGAAATTCAATCTTGTATTCTTTTTTTTAAATCAAGTTTCAAGCCTGGGGCTTGCAGGGTGGGGGAAGAGGAGGAGGGAGGGCTTTGGGGTTGCCTCCTTCCCCTCTCCCTGACTGCAGTAAACACAGCCTTGAATTCAAGGAAAAGCTTTAGACTACAATTCGCTTGGCTTGAGCCAAACACACAAATCTGATGCCTTTAAAGCCCCTCCAGCAGACGGTAGATAGCTTTGAGATGCTCACTAAATGGCTGTCTGGTTGCTGCCTTTTTTGTTGTTGATTGGGGGCCCAAGGAGACCTTGTCTCTGGGTTGTTTTTTTCTTTCGTTTTTTCCTTTTTTTGGTGTCTGGTTTTATCAGTGAATTTGGGTTGGGCATTTACCTAATGCAAAGACCAAGACAAACAATTTCTCACAGAGGCTGGTGATTGCAGCCAGCAGTGCATGTACAGGCTCTGCTATCTCGGGGAATATCGAGAGGTATTTATGACACTTTCCCAAGAGTTTCCCGACTCCTGCCCTCCTCTCCCCCAGCTTCTGCCGCGTGTGTGACTTGCAGGGACTCAGCAAAGGCTCACGAGGCATACCGGTCCTCGGCTCCCTCCACAGCACCTGGGAGCATAACTCCATGCTCTTCCAGACTTGCCTTGTCAGTCTTTGCCACCTGATGGTTCACTGATCCCCAATTTTTTTTGGCATCAAGCGATACTGGTTTTGTTTTGGAGAGTAATTGAGAATAGCTGAAATAGTAGCAAAGCATTCAAAACCAAATCTCATGAGTCAGCATCCTGATAATCCAAATTCCTGGGTCTGAACAATTCCAGACTCAGGGCTTCAAAGGTTTTCACCCTTTCAGCCATGCAGGTTGGCCCTGCGAGGCTCTTGTTTGAACCCAGGTCAGGGTCCAGAATTTGAGCAGAAAAATAGTTGAGAGTGAGAACAGGGAGGGTATCTATTTTGCAATATAGAAACTCCCCTAGGAACAGTTGCAGGCAGGTGTAGATTTGCTTGGAGTACCATGAAAAAATAGGAAATCAAACTGATAAGGAGAGAGTGGAACGCTCACCTGGGAACCTTTGATATCAGTTCTCTTACTCTGATATATATGATGACAAAAGACATACCTGCATAACACCAGTGCAGCTGCCACACCCATGTGGGTATTTAAAGTTGGAGAAATCCATCCCATACCATGAAAACCACACTTTTCACAGATGCAGAGATGATTATTTTGTCTGTTCCTAACGTCCACTTTTCTTCAGCTTGTTGGCATAATGGTCTTGACCCCCTCGCCGTGTCAGGAGCAAACTTCTACTTGTTTGCAACAGACTGTTATTTCTGCCTTGAGACACCTGGGGCTACATGATATTTACTCAGGCAATATCCATTCTTGCTCTCCATATCCCTGCACCCATCAGTCTGATACAAGCCTGGGTCACTGGGAGTGATAAAAGCGTTATTACTGAAAGTTACTTTGAACTGGTTTACCTCTTGTATAATGAGGGACAGCACATCAGGCACCTTGACCGAGTGGCCACATGTGTTGGTTGCTGGATTTTATGGTGTAAACTGATGGACAGGTTAGATAAACATACAGAAATAAATGGGTAGAGATATACAGACAGGTACATGGGGGACAGATGGATTAGAATAATTGGCATAATTGCATAGACATGTACAGGGTCTGTGCAGAGGATGGATAATTTGATATTAACACAGCAGAACTGATGATGGAGGGAAAGCATGTGTATTTGGCATGGACTAGATGGCCTAGCCAGGGGTTTGGTATGGTAAGTGTGGTCTTGATGCACATCAGGATAAGTAGAATAGATGTGGGATATGTTCTGTTAGAGCAAGTTCCATCTGAGTGGGTGGAAAGTTGATGTAGGAGCTGGCTGGATAGCTGGGTAGTGGAGCTAGCGATGAGGTGGCTGGTGGGCAGCATAGCGAATGCATGGGATAAATATGCAGACAGAAGAGGTGCTGGCTGGAGTTGCCATGATATAGAAATATTTAAAAATGTAGAGCTAGGTATGGGAGAACTATAGAGGGAAAAATAGAAAGAAAAAGAGAAAGGAAGAAAAACGGAAAGAAAGAAAAAGAGAAAGGAAAAAACAGAAAGAAAGAAAGAAAGAAAGAAAGAAAGAAAGAAAGAAAGAAAGAAAGAAAGAAAGAAAGAAAGAAAGAAAGAAAGAAAGAAAGAAAGAAAGAAAGAAAGAAAGAAAGAAAGAAAGAAAGAAAAAGAGAACACAGAAAGCTTAGAAAAAGCCTGAAATTAGCTAGACAGATAAACATGCATAGGATGGATTGCAGCGTACCCGAGCCTGATAGCCATGTTAAAATAAGCAAATATGTGTCTCTATATCATGTATCGGTTGGTTGAATGGGTGTGGAACAGATAAATGTGGAAGACAGAAAGCTGGATTGGGTAGGTAGAGTAACTGCTGGGTGCCTGGGAAGTTAAGCAGAGTAAATGTAATGTGGTTAGATTAAAATATGGAAATGTGGACTATTGCAAGTAGGTATTGTAAGTGCGTAACTATAATAGGCAGCGAGTAGATAAGTACAGATACAATAGAAAACTTAGCGGACGTGTGGAATAAGTGGACACATGAACTGATATCTGTATCAATTAACATGGTTAGGTAGAGATATGCAGAGATCTTCTGGGCTACATGAATTAAACAAAAGTGACATGAAAGCAGTGGCTCCACCAGATCTAAACCAGGAAAATGGACATAAGGAGGAACAGGTGATCCACTAGAAATACTGTGAATATTCTGGGGTTAGATCAGCTGAGTAGAAATTGGATGGATGGGTGCATGAAGAGATGGGTATATATACCAACTGAAGATATTATTAACTGAGCTTATATTAACTAGAAGGATTGACTAGACAAATCTGTAGAGAACAGATTAATAAATTAAAGGCCAAAAGAGAAAGAGATTAGCTTGAGGTGGACAGGCTTAGAGCAGACAGATCATGTGTTGTCTGGGTAAAGAGGTGGAAAGAGGGCTGGAAATATGGAATAAATATATGACTAATACAGCCAGAAAATATAGGCTGATAGGGTGACTAGGGCATTGCTTATGGGGGATGTGGGTAGAAGGAGGAACAGATAAAAGAACAATAACAGAGTTAATGAGTAGTTAATAGAGTACCAGATGAGTAACACCCATAGAGAAGGTATCTGGTCATCGAGACTCCCTGCAGATACAAAGACAGAGAAGTGTGAAAAAGGTGATGTACAAGACATAGACGAGCAAAGGAAGTATTCAGTAGATGCATACAAAAAAAGATGAAGTGTACAGCATGAGAGACGAGTAGGTATGGGAGAAAGCAAAAAACGCATTTAAGGAAGAGTCAGATAAAATAGTCATGGAGTAAATAGCTTATATATAAAATTCATACCGATTAAAGGGGTTATGCTAAAAAAACAAGCTTGGAACAATTAGCAAGCTAACAGGTTGGACTACGTATTGGGTAGATAAAGAGACAGAGGAGTATTCATGAGCTGGGAGTGCTGAGAAATTAGCCTGATGATCAAGTACCAATTAGAGGGATGTTAAATGAGGAAGTAAACCCTAGACAAGATGATTGCTGAAGAAGGATGAGGGTGCACATACAGATGAGTGGGTACCAGGAAGCTCATCAGAGCAGGTACAAGCGAGCAGAGAGAGGAATATGGATGGAACAAGGAGGGAGATGAAAATACATAGTTTCCCATGTGCTATGGAAATCCAGAGAGATTAATTAAAATTTGCATCAGATTGATCAGATAGGTAAGTAGTCACAGGTGATAGCTTAATGAGTATGTATAAAAGAGACTGCGAAAAGATCGTTAAACGTGGCATTAGTTGAATTGATGTCTTAGGCGTGACAGGCAAAAGCAGAAGTGGCGAATACATTAGCGCTATAAGAAAGGATGAGAGCGATGAAGCGACGTGAGATAGACTAGATGTGCGAGACATGAACGTATGCAAAAGAGGCAAAGAGGTCAGGTAAGTGAGAATACATAGGGAAAATGGATTGCTAAGTGTTATGAAACTCAACTGTAAACATGTTTTACATGTTTGCCACACACATGGGCTGTGCGGAAGAGAAAATTAGGTGATCTGCAGTCATAAGACAAACAGAAAGAGAACAGATCTGTTTGCACAAGAAATAAGCATAGAGAAATTATGTGACCAAGGCTGAGATGTGGCTCCCAAACCAATCCTAAAACTAACCCTAATTCTAAATCCTGACACAAATCCAACCCTAAACTTAAAGCTTATCCTAACACAAGACTTAGCCAAACCTAACCCTAACCCAACAGTATCTGAACATAGCACTAACCCATAACCTTAACCTCACCTAAAACTCTGCACCCAACACCTAACCCTAACACAAGCTGAGACCTACCACTGACCCTGATACTAACCATAATCCTATCCTAAACCTAATCCATGCCTCACCCTAACCCAGCCATAACCCAAACATAATCCCAAATGCTGAACCAACCCTATCCCTAACTCTAAGCCAATCTCAACCCAACCATAACCAAACCCTGACCCTAACTCTAAGCAGTAAGCCTTAACCCTATCTTTAACTTAATCTTAATCTTGCACCTTAGAGGAACAGGTAGAAATATATGATACATTTATATTTAGCTGATACTAAACTGTGTTAAAACAAAAGGAAGAAGGTTAGGTAAATATGTCAGAGCTGGAGTTGTCAGTTTTATGTATTATAAAGTTATATGGTATTCATTGGCTACGGGGAGGTAGGGGGATTGGCTAAATGAGTGGGTATAAGGTAGAGATGAACAAATTAAATGTCTATGTCTGTGTAGAACAGTTACACCAGAGAGCTTGGAGTGTGCAAGTAAATAAGAAATTCATAGTTATGATCTCAGATCAGAGATCAGATTGATGAAGATATATAGAAGAGAGTGATACATGCAACCAGTGGTTAAATCACACATCCAGGCAGGCTTGAGGTAGACAGGTATTCATATGGGATAGACAGGTAAGGAATGAGGGAGGAGGAAATGTAAGGCAGATGAAGGCAGACAGAGCAGGGGAGCCAGGGAAAGAATAGGTATGTATGTTGTCAGAGCTTGCTGAAATGCAGGGAGAGGACAAGTAAACAGGGTAGGTTCAGGTCAGGAAAGCAGACAAGACTCTAGATTGGCATTTTCTGCCTTTTTCAAATTATGACCCCTGCAAATGTGACCAGTGGAGGTGCCAGTCCCTGCCCGTGGACTGCAGAGGAACGCTGCTTACCGCTCTCCCTGAAGCCTGGAAATGAGACAGGAGCCAGCGAGGGGAGCGGTCCTGCGCTCATCACACGGGGCAGCGTGGCTGGGGTAGGTATATGGGGCAGACGGGCCAGTCTCGGGGGGTACAGGCAGGTGGGAAGGGGCTGTAGACTGATGTGTTCAGAGGTAAAACATGCAAAGCCACTTAAGGTAAGAGGATGAGCTTTTGGAGGACAGGATCCAGCCCTTTTTGCTACCATGCCAGGCAGAGGGGTTGCACAGGTCCTGTGTTGAACCCAGTTCGGCGCCACCATGGCATTCCGTGGGACTGCAGAGGTGGGTCAGCAGAGGGGCCAAGACCTGTCTCAGCAGGGTCTGTGAGCACAGGGGGAGAGGTGTAAGCATGCTTCCCTGCCACAAACAATAATGAGCTTTCCTCCAGCTCCAAATACCTGCACTGACTCATGGTAATTTATTCTCCTCACTGCAGGGAACAAGCTGGTGATGTGGGCAGAGACCCGTGCGGGATGTCCCAGCCCTGGTCTCCACTGCTGAACGTGCCTTGGAGGGGATGTTCCTGAAAACTGCTGGCTTCTGCAGAATGAGGAGTGGGGGGCTGCTGCCTGCATTAGCCGGTTCCTGGGGAGGGGAGAGTGGGCTGACCCCAGCCCTCTCACCTGCCTTTCCAGGTTTGCTTTCAAAGGTTCAAAACCTGCCTCTGTAAATGTTTGAAGAGTGGGGTCTTGCTTTGTGAAAGCATAAGATTAAATTTAGGATCTGACTTCAAACACAGACTTGTGAAAGCACGACTCTCCAAAATGCTTCCTTCACCTGGCTTAACTTCATGCTTAACTTTAAGCAACCTTAGTGTGCTGCCTTTAGTAGCGTGCGAGCAGCAGGGTGCGAGCGGTGCTGCGGTTCTCCACGGGGCACAGCCCCGCTCCCCCCCAGCCAGCCGCAAATCTCCAGCTGGCCTCCGTGGGACCAGGGCTACACCTCATGCCTAGAAGCATTTTGCCGGATAGTTTCCTTGTGTGCTTAAGTACTTTCCTGAATTAGCTCTTAAATGAGTGAACCCTCCTTCTAGACTTTTTTGGGAAAAAGAAAAGAAGGGAGTGGAGGGAGAATGGGAATTTTGGAAGGTGCCTGAGTGCCTGAGATGCCAGTCAGCCTCTGGAAGGGATTTGGGTTCTCACAGTTTCACCCAGGCAGTTAGAGAAGCCTCAGAAGGAGCCAGAGCAGATACCTCTGATGGACACAGGCACTAGGTGCTTTTAAAGAGCCCACTATGTACTTAGCTGTATCTTCAGACATCTACATCCCTCTAAAAGTCTCGCTCTTAGTGTCCAAATCCCAGGTGCCTAACTCACTTCTGGGAAAATCTCACACAAGGACTGATTCACAGAATCATTTTTTTAAAATCTGGTCCTCACTCACATAGGGCTTTTGAAAATCCCACTGCTAATCTCCTGTACCCGGGCATGTATCACTTTGAAGCCTGTAAAATAAATTGCTTTGCGCTCCTGGGGGACAGCAGCTACTTTGTCCCGGCTCATGCTAAGTCAGATTTTTGTTTCTTGCATATTAACACATAGATTTTTTGGGAAGCTCTGAAGCTGCTATGCAAGACTTGAATTAGCAACCCGGATCGGGGGCGGTTTTACATGTTGTTCTGGGGAGGCATCACACGCTGCTGTGGGCTGTAGGTCTGCATCAGCAGAGGTGTCGGGAGGAGCTGGTTCTGGGCTGCTCATTTCCATCGGTGGGGTTGGCCCGCGGGCACAAGCCTTCGCTCAGCTCCACCGATCTCCTGGGAAGATTTGTGAGCAGATTTGCTCGACTCTAGCGGAGACTGAACATTGCTACCTGAGTTTTTGCAAGAAATTACTTGGGTGAAGAAGGGAAAAAATCAAATACATCTGTTCTTTTGGTTTTCTTCTTTTATTTCCTATGGGAATTTTTATTTGTTGGGAAGTTTTTTGATAAATAAAAGTTTTGTGCCTATGATTTCTTCATTAGAGAAATTGGAGTTGGGGATAAAAAAATTATATTTTCCTGTATATATATATATATATATAAAAAAATCATGCCACAAAAGAAAAGGCTCGCTGCCATTGAAACATTTTTGATAGAAAATCTGCCTGCAGCCCTACTGCTTAATCAGTTTGGAGCAGAGCGTAGCCTGTAGCTTGTTAATAAGAGCAGCCTCCCCGAGCGGTTTGCACAATGGTGAGCTGCACAGGAGGTTTGTTGCATAGCTGTGGATTTTATTTTGCAGCTCTATTAATTAAAACATATTTTACTTTGAAGAAAGTTTATACTGTTTTGCATGAGACTGAGCAGAAAACTGTTCTCCTGGCTAGATTAAAGGAGGGATATGAAGTATTTTTTTTAGAAGTAATGACTTAACTTTGTTTGATGGGCAAACTCTTAGCAAAAACAAAGTGTAGTTTCTTGTTTTTATTCATTCCCAGTCCTTGTATACAGGCTGGTTTATAAGTCTGGGTATCTTGGCTGTTTTGATAATATCAAACTAAATTTTCCTGTGCAAGTTACCAGACTGGAACAGAAAAGCTGTCACAGATTCTTGTTTAACTGATAAAGTAATTTTTACTTATTCAAGGGTAAACTAAAATAGTACGGCCTGAAACTGTGCCATTGAAGTTAATGACAAACCCTTCATAGGTTTCATGTAAAGCCTGTATTTTTATTATTTCAGTTCCAGCGACTCTTGTTGCAAGTTTGCAGCAAAATGTTAGGGCATTTCTAAGTGTTATTTTTATTATACAAAATCCCATTAAAATCAGTACTGAAGCATCCCATTAATTTAAATGGGACTTTGCATAGTTTGCTGAGTTCCAGGCCACAGATAAAGAAAAGTATGCAATTTGGAGTTAAACTGACCACAGATTTTTATTAGCAGACATTTAATGTCGAACGAACAGGGCAGTCTGAGGCATAAAGCCTTTGTGAACTTCATCTGGGCTGGTGCAATAGGAGCCTTCACCGTGCAACAACTTCTGGGTTGGTCGCCTGGGACCCCTAGCCCAGGTAGGTATGCAAAGTGCTCCCCAGGCAGCTTTGCCTTGGAAATGCTAATAGGTAAGCCAGCACACTCAGAACAAATGGAAAACTTGATTCAGCTATTTCTCTGGCTCCAAGTATCTGCTTGCCTTGACAAAGGCAAGGCTGCAATCAGCGGGCAGGAGTCTGGGGGCTCTCTGCAGCACCCGCTGGAAGGCAGAGTGCCACCGGGCTTCAGAAATCCCTGCTTGAGCTTCACGCACTTGAAACCGCTTGGAGGAATGCACAAGGCGAGGGATGAAAAACCATCGCCTCCGGTGTGCGGAAACACCCACCAGCCAGAGGCTGGCAAGGGGAGTTCAAAAACCAAAGCGCGAAGCGTGGTGGGGAGAGCGGTTTTATGCGTGGGACCCCCCTTTTGGGGACTTTGGTGCTAAGGGACCATTAAATAACAGCCCCCCTCGGCTGCCCCCAGCGTGGGCGCACACCTGGGCACTTAGAAGGCCATGTCCCTAAGGAAACTGTGCTTGGGCAAGGCGATGCCAAGCCATGCTTCAAACACACCAAACCCCCAAATAATTCAAGCTCTAACTGTTGCGGTGGAGACCTCAAGGCTGCTGGAAGCAGGGCATCCGTAAAAGAGCACAGGGAAGGTGTAGGAGCTGCTTTTTTGCTCAGTGACTCCTTGGAATTTTCCTTTCCCTGAGTCATAAATGTGTCAAGATGCCCAAATTTCGCCCAGCAGCAGCGGCTCGGCTGTCCCTGGTACATTCACAGGGCAGGGGGACACCGGTGACGGCCACCAGCGCAGAAGCCCAAGCAGGCTGTGTCTCTGCTCCCCAGCCCTTTCCTGCAGGCTGAGTTTCAGGGGGGTTCGGGACTCCGACGACAAACTTGGGGCAGGGTTTGGCTAAACGTGACTCCTGCAGTCGCTGCTCTGATTTAGGACTAACAGTGCTACCTCCAGGAGCAGGAGAAAATGAACACCGAAAATCCAGGCTAAAATAAGAGCTGAGGGCTTGCAGATACGCCCCCCCACCCCCCACCCCGATGGAAAGTAGAGGGGAAAATCGGTGCTTTGCCCGGTCTGGTGCGCGTTCCCGTAGCTGCAATAAGGGATAAAGTAGACGAGGCGATGCAGCTCCTCTCTGCTGAGCTCCCGGGTTAGGTGCAAAGGCACTGCGCAGCCCCCCAGCCCCGGGACGGGGGGTCCGCGGGCACGGCCCCCCCCCCCCCCCCCCCCCCCCCCGCTGCCGAGGAACGGTTGCCGGGGCTCGGCGGGACCGGGCTGCCCTGCGCGGCCGCGGAACCTCCGCGCCGGGGTTGCGGCGGCTCCGCGCACAGAGCTGCAAACGCACACCCCCGCCTCCCCGGGGGAGGGGGAACATCCGCGGCCGCGCAAACAGCGCGTTTGGGCAGCGGGGGGACAGCCCGGGGAGCGGAGGAAGGCTCCGCGGAGGAAGGCGGCTGCCGCCGGGTCCGGCCTCGCCGCAGATAATTTATTTTTTTCGTTGGCTGAATGATGGCATTTTTCACAAAATATTAATCGTAAATATAGCAGTAATGAAATAGTAATGGAAACAGGGTCTTTTGTGCTTGCAACAGGTTGGGGGAAAAAAATAAATAAATCGAAAAACCTTTAAAATTCAGGATCTCGGGGAATTTGGGAGAGCCGGAGGAAACCGCGCTTCAGCAAAACGGGCAAAACGGTTCAGCGGGAAGGAGCGGTCCCAGGGCTGGGACACGCCGGGGGGGGTCTTCAGGGTGCAAGGATTAACTCTTTTGGGAAGGCAAAAAAAACCCCAACGCACGACTCGAGGCGTTATTATTTCGCGGGAGCCGAAATCCCGGCGGGAAGGAGGGCCGCCTCCCCAAACCCCGCCGCGCCGCCAAAACAGCAGCGGTAAAAGCCTGCCATAAAATTAGAGGTGGGGAGGATTTCCCCTGGCGGGGCTGCCCCCGGGGGGGCAGGGACCGGGGCCCCCCTCCCTGAAAAAGGGAGCCTTCGCCCCCCCTGGCCGGGGCGCGGGGGGGGGGGGACACACGGGACACGCGTGGCGACGGCGCAATTACCGGGGGGAAGCGGAGGGGCCCTCCCCAAAACGCCACCGCCGGGCGGGGAGGGGGGAAAGCTGCTTTTCTTCTTATTTAGTCGATCTCTTAAACACAGCCAGAAAAGAACATTAAAAGCATTTCTAGATTCCGTTTCGCTTTTTTTTTTTTGTTTGTTTGTTTGTTTTTTTATTCCCATGCTCTTAATTTTGAAAAAAAAAAAAATAAAATCACAAAACATAACTTATAAAACAATATATATACTGCATCCTTATCCACAACAGCATAATTGAAACATCCAGCGTAACGTTTACCACAGGTGTGAAATACACTGGGAAAGAAGTACCGTGTGCATTTTATATTATGTTTCTTTGTCATCTACAGGTAATAAGTATCGACAAAAATAAGCAACAAATATGCCTGCAATTAAACTTCATATGCGTTTTGTATACGTATTAATAAAGATCATATTTATCATTTCCATGGTTGTTTTTTTCTTGCCAACAAGCACTTGTTAAAGTATCTACATTTACATAATAACACCTTAAGATAATAACACCTTAAGATCGGGGGGGGGTTTTTTTGCTCCTTGTTTTTCCTTCACAGTTAGAAAAGCAAGGAACGCTTTCAGCTTTGCTAAGCAACCTTTCCGGACGCCGAGGCTCGCTGTTTCTCTAGCAGAGATGCAGTATCTGGATTCACTTCATAACAGACCATTTTTCGTCTTTTTTTTTTTTTTTTTCCCCTAGACTTTCTAAAAGGGTTTTTTTTTTTTTTTTTTTAAGAGAAAAAAAAAAAACCCTGCATTTAAATAAAGATGAATGATAATTTCATTATCAGGATAAGACTTTGGATGGGGAGAATGCTGAACAGTTTTCGCATCGCTGGAGGGTTTCTGTGCTCTCTCACAACCGGGGATACTGCAGTCTGTTGGAAAGGATGAAGAGGTAGGAACCTTGAGCTGCTTAGTATCAGGAATGACTGGATTATAGCTTCCAACTAAAGAAAAAACATCAAGAATCATGCATTTTAAAAACAGTTTATTCAACGGCCAAGGACATTGATCCGGCACAATGCAACGGTAGATATAAATATAACCTCATATAAGTGGTTGACCCTTGTCATTATTAGTTTTAATAGTTTCATACCTAATATTTTAACCTTTTTTCCCGCAGAATCTACTCTGCGAATTATATTTTTTTATCCCCCCCCCCCCTTTTTTTTTTTCCGAGTGTGATTCTGTGTCTCAGTGGTAAACATTAACCAAACTCTTCCCATGCGACAAGCGGCCAAGAACCGTCCCACCAGCTCTTACCACCGAGGCGTCTCCCTCCCCGGCCGCCCTCCCCTGGGGAAGCGGCCGCCTCACCAACTCCTGTGCAAGTTCAAGTAAATACATACAACCCGCATAATCCAGAGAAAAATTGCAACTCATCCATGTACCAGATTTCGGTGTCTCTTGCAAAAGTTTTCTGGTCCGTTTACGGTTTTTTGATGGTTTATTATTTTTAAAGCGCTGCTTTGTTGGTTGCATCGTTGGTTTGCGTTCATATTTTTTTTTCTAGACAGTCGAAGTCCGCGGAGCTTTTGGGGTTTGTTTGTTTGTTTTTTGTTTTTTTTTTTTTTTTTTTTGGGTGGTGTTTTGTTTTGCTTTGGTTTTTATTTTCCTCTCTCACTTGCTCGGGTTTTGCCTTTAATCATCGTCGGGTTTTATTTTTTTTTTTTTTTTCCTTTTCCGTTAAACGTCGCTTTGCTTCTGCTTTGCTTTGTCGGCGGTGTTTGTCGGAGGTGGTTTGTGTCAAGTCCGTCAACTGTTGTACTGACAGGCGTTTAGACTAGAGCCGGGGCTTTGCAAACTGCTGTAGCCGAAACTGGAGTGCTGCTTTGATTTCAGTCTGAGGCTGGCTAAGCTGGAGTTGCAAGTGTCCCGGTAGACGCTGTAGGGCGAGCCTGGTGGCCCGTAGGGACAGGCTGGCGAGGACATGGCCGAGTTCAGCGAGGAGCCGCTGATGTTGTTGATGTTGTTGAGGCCGGAGTTGCCCATGCCCGGCACGGCGGAGTGGCCCATACTGGAGGGCATGTTCATGGAGGAGATGCCGCTGGGCGCCGAGAACATGGACTGCGAGGAGAGGGGGCTCATGGAGTTGAAAAAGGTGAAGCTTTTGGTGGAAAGAGGCGCCGGGGTGAGGCTTTTGGTGGCCCAGTTGTTGTAGGGGTACCCGGCGTACATGTCGTCGTAGGGCTGCATCAGCCCGCTGAACTGCGGCACGTAGCCGTTCTTGCACAGGTCCATCTGCTGGTTCCGCTCCCGCTTTCTCCACTTGGCTCGGCGGTTCTTGAACCACACCTGCGGGTTGGGGAGAGGAAGGTGCGGGGGGGACACACCGACACGGCGCGGTGAGTGCGGGACCACCGCCGGCCCCCCCCCCCCCTCCCCACGCCGCCGCATCCCGCTGTGGATGCGCGCAGGGGTGCGCGGGCAGCCTGCGGCCAAGCGCGGAGCGCCCCGCTACCGCGGTGGCGAGGGTAGGTGCGGGCCACCAAAGGCCACCCGTGGGCCCGCAAGCGCCTCTCCCTGCAGCCCCACGCGGGACGGGTTGGGGGGGTCCCTCTCCGTGGGGTGCCTGCGCGCACATCGGCGTCTGCGCGCACATCATCGGCGTCTGCGCGCATCCCTCTCCCTTCAGCGCGATGTAAGAGCCGGGATGCACGGCAGCCGCCCCTCCGCGAAGGATTGTCTGCGTGGGTGTCCACGCCACGGCCCTGGCCGCGTCCCGCCGCGGTCCCCCCGCCGCCCCTTTCCCCAGAGCAAAGCATGGGGCGAAGGCACGGCCCGCTCCGCCGCGTTTCCGAACGCTAATGCCGTGTAATAAAAGTCCCCTGTTACAGATCATAAAAAAGGGGATTGGATTAGTATGTTTAGGTTTTAAAAAAAAAAAAAAAAAAAAAAAATCAGTCCCCGCATCGCCTGGGATGGATGCAGCCTCTGCCTTTATATCTAATGGGAATTTACAGCCCTGACCAGGGAGCAGAGAAGCGGGGGCCGCTCCTGGCGTTTGATGCAAAATCCTGATCCACATCTCTCTTACTTTTTTTTGTAGTCCTCGGAAAGCGTTTGAGCCCCCCCCCCCCGTGATGGAATCCGGGCAGCCCCAAAAATTCTCTTTCCAGGTTAAAACCCATCATCCTCCTGCCTGCCGGCTGTGCCCTGCCTGCGAGCCCCTCCTGCTGCATTCCCCCCCCACCTCCTCCCCGGCTTTCTCCGTCGCCCCCGGGCTCCCTGCGGACTCCGGGGCCCCGGCCGGAGCTGCGCGGCTCGGTGCGCCCGGTCCCGCGGAGGCTGCGCTCCCTCCGCGCACCCGCCGGGGCCGGGGAAAGGAACGGTTCGGGCCTCCCCTCCCGGCGCAGGAATGGCGCAACTATTATTAAACACCGGGCTCAAGGATGGAAACTTCGGGGGAGGGGTGCGGGGTGGGGGGGATGGATGGCGGAGTCTATTTGAAAAAAAATCACAATAATAATAATAAAAAAAATCCCGTGTAAATAGGAAACGAAAGCCAACATGTTCAAAACCTGTAATACACTCCTCGGAAGGTGCTTCCAGACAGGAATTTCCTGAAAATGAGGGTAATAGTTTTAATTATGGCTCCTAGACATTTTAAAGGAAGGCCCTCATAGCAAATTAAGGTTAGATTTGCAATCTGCAATCTCAGAACATCGACTCAAAACAGAAGGAGAACATCTCCGCACAGAGGGAGAACGAAATTATGTTAATGGCAACTCATATATTAGTTTTATTTGCTTCCTGATATATTCCAGCAATATTAATGCAGTTTAGTCTCCGCTCCGGCTTTGTTTTGTTTTAAACTCAATTAGGACAATGCTTTCAGATGCATTTCCCTCCTTGCGGATGGGTGTTTACTCTTGAAAGGTTTAAAGCAGAATCTCTGTAATCCGATTTGGTCCCTCGCGGTTTAATTGCCAAGAAAAAAAAAAAAAAAAAAAAAAAAAAAAAAGGTGGCTTTTCGGGACGGCGGGGCTGCCTTCCGCGGTTCCCGGTTTCTCCCGGGTTTCTCCCCTCCCCGGCAGCGTGCTCAGCCCACGGCCACGGAGGGCGGCGCGCTCGGTGGGGTGTGCGGCCACGGCCGAAACCGCGCGGGGAAATGTCCCGGGAGGGGGGGGAGGAAACCGTGAAGCCCAAGAACCCAAGCACGGCGGATCAATACAGCCCGAGCCGCTTCGGTCCGGACGTTCATTACCAGGATCTTTCACCCATAAATCTCTGCAAGGAACTGCCGAGGCTATATATGTATATTTATGTATATATATACGGTGGCATCGACTCCCAGGCGTGTAAAGACTAGGCGCCTTCGCCACACGAGTATGTGTCTACGGCGTTTATTGACTTTTGGAGTGCAATCGCTCCCCGGCCCTTGTCCTTCCCTCTGCCCACCGGCGGCCCCTGCGAACGGCCGCTCCGCGGAAGATGCGCGGCCGAGCGCGGCCGGCACCGACGGGGCGGGGAGAGGGCGGGGGGGATCGCCGCGGGCCCGGGGGGGCTGAGCCGCAACCCCGCCACCGCAATGGCATCGAGCAGCGGTTTGTTGGGATTGCTGGGATTACTGGGAATAACCAGAGCAAGGGGAAGGGCCGCTGGAGCTGCGAGGTTGCTCGGCTGCGAGGTTGTTCTAGCTCCGCGCCAGGTTTAGGCCAAACTGCGGAGTAGGGGGGGTCTTCCCCCCACAACAGGGCCCTTCCAAGCCCCGGGGTCCCCGCTGCCCCCGGCCCTGCTCGCCCCCCACTTTCCGGGCCCGTCCCCAGGCGCGGGGCCGGCGGGCGCAGCCCGCTGCTGTCGGCATCTCTCCGCGGCCGGGAGCTGAATTTCTCCTCTCCGGTCTGTATCCCAATTTTAGTAATTAAAAAAAAATCAAACCCACAGCAGCCGGCAGCTGCTCGCAAACCGCCTCAGCGGCTCCCGAAAGGGGCAGTTTCCCCGAGGACCCCCCCCCCCCTCCCAGCAGCGGGGTCCGGAGCATCCCGGCGGGGCTGGGCGCCCCTCTTACCCGGACTCGGGGCTCGGTGAGGTTGGTCCAGACGGCGATCTCCTCCCGCATGCTCATGTCGGGGTAGCGGTTCCGCTGGAAAGTGGCCTCCAGCTCCTGGAGCTGCTGGCTGGTGAAGTGGGTCCGCTGCCGCCGCTGCTTCTTCTTCTTCGCCGGGTCGTCGGTGGCCCCGTCCTCGTTTTTCTGCTCGCCGCTGCGCTCCTTTTCTGCGGTGGGGTGTCGGGGTTTGGGGAGGGGGGTTTGGTTGGTTTGGGGTTTGGTTTTGTGGGTTTTGTTTTTGGTTTTTTTTGTTTGTTTGGGGTTTTTTTGGGTTTTGGTTTTTTGGTTTGGTTTTTTGTTTGTTTTTTTTTTTTTTTTCCCAACCAGAAATACAAGCACACAAAGGCAGCCACGCCGCCCCCTCACCCAGCCCTGCCCGCCCCGCCGGAGGGACGCGTGGGGGCACCCACGCGTGTCCTACCGAGCCCTGCACCCTCCGAGGGCCCTGCAACCAAACCCAGCCTTTGCCGGGGCGGCTGGGGAAGGAGCCCGGAGCCCTGCCCGGGCCCGGGGCACCGGGGGAGGCAGCGGGACCCCCGGGGCGGCCCGGCTCGGAGCGGGCCCGAGGGGTGAGAGCAATCGTGGGGTGGGGGGGAAGCGGGTTCCCCGCAACATCGGTCGCTCTCGCCTTTCCACGGCACCTTTTCACTCCCTTCAACCTAAGGCGCGATCTTTGCTCCATTGTCTTTGTTGTGCTCGGCCGCGACAGGAAACTTTGGAAGGGCAGGGGTGTAAAACCCAGCAGCAATTAATTGCAAGAGGCACCCTCTCTGCCTCTACACTCCCCCACTTTTTTTTCTTTTTCCCCTCTGGCCGCTTTTAGGATTTTAGTGTTTATTTTAACCCGAGGCTGAGCGAAGCCCTCTGCAGAAATCATATCGAAAGAAGGAAAGGAAAAAAAAAAAACCAAACCCCAAACAAAAAACAGGAGCGTTTTCGCGGTCGGGATTTGCGCGGACTGGAAGGAGGAATCCAGCCTCGGCCCCGCTCCCTTTTCATAACGGCCTTTCTGGTTCTCCCAGCCCCGTTTTCGGTCGGATTTGGCCCGGTTGAGGTGCTCGAAAAGGGACTCGAAGGCCTGAACGAAGTGTGCTCCCGGCCCCGGGCCCGGCGGGAGCGGGGAAAGGTGCGGCGGGCGTGGGAGGCTGCAGGGCCGGGGGCCGCGGCCATCCCCCCGGCCTCTGTGCTGCTGCTGCCTAAGGGGAACTCCGCGGGGAGTTTTCCCTCTTAGAGGTTTTTGGGTTTGGGGGTTTTCTTTCCTCCCTTTTAGAGGTTTTTTTTCCCCGCCGGCGGCGGGCCCGGGGGCATTTCTACAGCCCCGACCTCTGCGAGATAAGCGGGAGTCTAAAAATAATCGCGAGCTGCATCCAAAGCCCGGGAGGGCTCGTCCTTGCAAAGTCACCCCGAATCGCTCCTCGCCTGGGCACCCACCATGGCAAAAAAAGGGGGGGGCGAGGGAGCTCCACCGGCTCAATGCAAACCCCGAAAGGGGCCGATCGCAGCCCTGCTGGCCTCAATCTCTGCTCCAAGTGCTTTGCAGAGCAAACAAGGCCTCTGCAGCGCAGACCCCATCGCAGGACCCCCCCGGCCCCCCCCCCCCCCCCCCGGGCCCCGGCCTCCGCGGCCGCTGGACCGGCCAAACCGCAGGGCCCGGCGGCGGCGGCGGGGAAACAGAAACCAAAATAACCCCCGCAAAGACAAATCCTCTCGCTTTCGGCTGGGAAGAACCCGGAGAAACCGGGCGGAGAAGGAGCCGGGGAGCAGTAGGGAAGGGGCTGCGGCCGCAGTGGGATCGTCCCGGCTCCCGGGTTTAATCCCGCCAGGATTTCATTAAAAATCCGGCCTCCGCGCCGGGCTGTGATATAATTTCAAATCATAAAGTGCAGCTTTAATCGGCTTTTGTAGCTTTTTTTTTTTTTTTCCATTTAAAAAAATGTGAAAGGTATTTTGCAGCTTCCAGGAGAAGAAAAGCAGGCAGGTCCTCAGCCCTCCTCCAGCACCGAGGGGTCACACACAGGGGTAGGGCAAAATGGAGCAAATCTCCTTCTCTAATCTCAAATAATCCCCTCTAATCTCGGAGTCCCTTCCAGACGCCGGTCCCTAACTTTGTTTGTGGATCAGGCTAGGAGGCACAACTCAAAGCCAGTTTATCACCGGCTGCAACTTTGGGACTGACTCACGCCGCAGCCACTCTTTAGGTTACAGGACTTGCTAAAATTCCGAAGAGCAACAACAGCTATTAAAAAAAATTACAATTAAATAAGAGATAAACTCCCTCCCGAAAGGATCTCGGTGGAGAAAGGGTATCACGCTCCTTCCTGCAGCTTTTGTTTCCTTCTCCTGACTTCCCTTGTCATTCTAGAAATGTTGCTACTTTAATTAAATACAAATTGGGAAACCACAGCTTTCCCTGCAGCCCTTGCACATAGTGGTCAGAGCGCGGGGACCCTTTCCAGCGGGGAAAGCGCGCAGATTCCGCGCAGAAGCTCTCCGCGGCCGCGCACATCCTCTCCGCGGCGGCCCGCGCTCGGCCCCACGCCGCCTCTCCTGCTCCGCAGCACTTTTCTTTCTTTTTTTTTAATTTTTTTTCTCCCCCCTCCTTTAACAGATTTTTTTTTTTCCACGTCTGCACCACCCCAGCTGGAAAATAAACCCGGGCAAAACTGACATTATTTCAGAAACATCCGGCAAAACCGCACTCCCCGAAGAGCCCCCCACCCCATTCCCTTCGACCCCATCAATTAATAACTGTGGGTTTTAATTAAAAAAAAAAAAAGAAAAAAGAAAAAAAAGAGGAGCTCCGGGGATGGGGCAGGGGAGCCGAGCGCGTCCTCCCGGCGGGCTGTCAGCCCCCCGCTCCGCTTCCCGGGGCTCGCTCGGGGTCACCGGCAGCTCTCGTGTCCCGTGTGTCGTCGTCCCCCCCCCCCCGATACCCCCCACCATCGCCGCTGGTCGTGCGGGGGGTGCGGGCAAAGCACCCCCGACCGCCCCGCGAAGGGAAGGCGCGGTGGGGAGGGGGAGGCGGCGCGGGGGGGAGCGGGGGCCGGGAGCGGGGGTGGGGGGGGTTACCTGGCACCTCCGTGTCGGAGGATTCACTGGCTGAGTTCTCGATCGGGTCTCTGGGTTCCGAGGATCTTTGCAAATGGAAGCTGGAAGCCATGTCATGGGAGGGTTGGGGTCTCAAGCTCTCGGGCAGTCTCTCCAAATTCATTCCACCTTTAAAGGAATCCATGGCAGGGGCGCCGGGCTGCCTGGGGGAGTTTGCAGGTGTTTATTCCACACAGAAAGGAACAAGGAGGGGTTTTTTTGGTTGTTGTTTGGGTTTGGTTTTTTTTTTCCAAAGAAAAAAAAAAAAAACGACAAAAACAAAAGCAAATCCACTTATTACTAACAGTATTATTTTAAGGGTGTCGGAAGAAGAGATCTGGGCAGTGCCTCGAAGCCGGTTGTCTCTGCTCGGGGAGAGGCACGGCAGTCCGGCCGCATAGGCAGGGAAGTGGTAAAGATCCCTTATAGAGAAACGCGAGTTGCGAGTTGGACAGTTTAAAGCTAAAGAGATTAAAGTGACCTGCGCTAGAACAAATGCCTGTAGTTAAACGGGGCTCCTCCCCCTGAAGGTTAAAACCTCCCCGTCTCGCTTAATGCATCACTCCATCTAGCGCTCGCCCAGCCCGGCCGCGCAGGCGGACCTGCCTCCGCGCTCCCCGCCGATATGTGCGCATCTTGCGCGGCCGCGGGCCTGGCCCCCCGGCGAGGCCTTACCCGGCCCCCGCCGCCCGGCTGCGTCTCCTCCGAGGGTGCCCCCGCCCTCCTCCTCCTCCTCCTCCCCCTCCCCCGCAGCCTCCCCCAAACTCAGTGAGGTATTAAAAGTATTTCAGAAACGAATGGAAAGGTGGAAAATCACTCCCAGCCGCGCGGGGAGGCCGCTTGGGACCCCCTGCCCGCCCCCAGCACCCCGCCAGCCCGCCCTCCTCCGCAGCGTCCTGCCAGCGCGCAGGTCGCGCCCCCGCGCAGCGCCGCATCTCCGCGGGTATCCCCGTACTCAGCCCGGCCGGGCCTCCCGACCCGCGGAACCTCCGCCCCCACGCCCCGCAGTGGACGCGCACCCTGCGCCCCGCTCAGCATCCCTGCGCCCCGCTCAGCATCCCCGCGCACCCCTCAGTATCCCTGCGCGGGGCTGCGCGGCCCGTCCCGGCAGGATGCGACCCCACCGCGAGTTTCAGTCCCGCGGGAAAACCCCCTCCCGAGCTGGAGAGGATTTCTTTTGGGGACGACGACCTCCTGGGGGTTGTGTCTGAACTGGTTTTATCCTTTTTTAACATTTTTTTCTGGCTGCCGGGTTTATAATAAAGCCGCTCGGACGCTGCCCGGCGGCCGGGGGACCGATGCCCGGGGAACGGCGGCAGCGCGAACGCTCCCATCACATCACCTTTCAGCACATGATTAACAACAAATAATTTTCCTCCCGGAGCCGAACTCGCGGTGACTCTCCGGAGGGGTGTTTGCGGCTCTGCCAGCCCCGGGGGCCGGGAGAGACCACCCCCCCACCCCCCCACCCCCCCATCTCCTGCAGCGGGCACCGGTGCGCCCTGTCCCGGTGCAGTGCCGGGGCCGGTCTCCGGGGGCTGCCCACGAAGGCCGGGACACGGCCTTCAGCCCTCCCGGATAACACCCTCGGTGTTTGGGGAGGGGGGGAAAAAACCCCCCACGGGAAGCCCTCAGCCACGGAGGGCAGGTGGGAACCGGGGGTACCGGCGGGGCAGGCGGCGGGGCGCTCGCTGCACCGGGAAAGGGGGCGAGGGGAAGGGGGAGAAGGACCCCGGCTGTAACTCTGCCTGGGGAAAAGACCTTCTCTCCTCTTTATTTTCTCGGCTCACTTTAACTGATCCGTCCTGACACTCTATTTTGCTTTCAAATCAAGTAAAGATGTGGGAGAGAACTTTTGAACTGGTTTATGGAAAAGTGGAGGGAAGCAATGTTCCAGCCGCGCAGGCTTTTTCCTACACCGGTGATGCAGCCGGGCCCCCCGGCAGCGCCTCGCACGGCCCGGACCCCAGCACCCATGGGCCCGGGAGCCCCCACCCATGGGCCCTGGGGACACCAGGTGGGGAGAGCCCAAAGCTCCCAACCCCTGCACCTCTGATCTCCAGCGCCTTTTGCACTTTAGGGGATGCACAGGTGGGTGCTGTCGGGGTCAGGTCTCCCTAGCCCTCTCTTTCTTTTATTTTTTGTTCCTTTTTTGAGTGGCATACGGATGTCCGTCTGTCTGTCCGCCGCTCCCGGCTGAACTTCGCTCAGGACTCTGCAAACGACGGGGAATTTCGGGCACCCGAGGTGAACCAGGCAATCTCAGGGCTGCTAAAGGTGGACGTGGTTTAAAATGCAAATATTTACCAGGGCCAGGGCCTCTGGGCTTCGAGGGGCTCAGCTGATGCAGGAGCTCCAGGGCACGGGGAGGATGGGGACCTCCTCCCGGGGAGGTGGGATGGCCTTTCTCCCGAGAAGGAGGAAGGTGACCGGATTGCAAACGTGCACCGTGTCTGAGACCCTTACACCCTTCACAGTCCCTTTTTAAATTTTTTTTTTTCCTTTATTTCCGTGGGCCGGGGGCGGCGGCAGCCCCGGGGCAGGTCTCCGGGGGCTCCCCGGGCTGGAGCCAGGCGGGCCGGCCGGGAGGGACGCTGCCAGCAGCCCGGCTGCTCCGCTCCGGCTATTTTAAACCTCCTGCTTACAGCAGCCTCCAAAACGGAGGCGGGATTCTTTTTTTCTTTTTCTTGTGGATTTTTTTTTTAATGCCCCTAATTTACAGTTTTTGTTCTGCTCTATAAAATCTATTTAAAAAAACCCAGAAAACCAAAAAACCAAACCAACTTCGTTCTAGGCTCAATTCCTCCCGGTTGAGCGCGGGGAAAAAAGCTCAGCCCCCGGCACCGGCGGGGTTTCGCCGAGGCACCGGTCGCGATAACGGCGGGTCCGGCTGCTTCCCGGGGCGGCGGCTCCTTCTGGGGGTCCCCGGGGCAGGAACCCCCCGATACCGGCGTTAAATAGAGAGGAACGGGCCGGCCCTGACGCCCCCGGCCCTCGGGAGGCGGAGCAGCGCCCGGCTCCCTCCTGACCCCCCTCCCCCCACGCGTGTCCGCGCCCGGGCCGTGGGGTGGGTCAGGCATTTACCGCACACCTGCGCACGGGTCGGCAGTCTCGCAGGGAGCCAAATCCGCCCGGTTCTTACCGTTGCTGGTCGCGACAGCACGTGTCGCGACAACACAACGCACCCGCGGCGCGAACGCCCCCCAGATTTGCGCTCTGTCCCCTCTCCCCCCCGCCGGGCCCGCTCCGTTTTGGGATGCTGGGGGACACTTCTCCCCCGGCAACCCCCCTCCAGCAGACGCTACGTCACGGGCCCCCTCGTGCGACGTCATGCCCCGCTTCCCTGACGTCACGCCTCGCCTTTCAGCCAGGCCAGGATTCAAGGCGAGACTTGATGCCCCCGCTCGGAGCTGGCCGCTCTTCCCGCGACGTGGAGGCGGGACGCCGGCCCCCACGGGCCGCGCGGGACGGTGGCCCCGGGCTCTGGCTCTCCCTTCCCTCTGCCACCCCCCCGGGGTCTCTGGGGGCCGGAGCGAGCCGCGGGGGGGGGGGGAAGAGAGGCCGCGGCAGAAGGAGAGCAGCCGCGACCTGCGTGGGCGTGGGAAGGGCCGGGGAAAGGCGGAGGGAGGGGTCGGGCTGGGGGCCGACCGGGGCCCACGGAGCCCCGGCCGGGACGCGCTCGGAGTGCGCGGGTCGCGGGAGGGCTTTGCGTGGGAAAGCTCCGCGCAGCCCCGCGTGGGGCTGGCCGGAGAGCCCCGCCGCTCCGCGCCCCGGGGCTCCCCCCGGCGGGGGGCTGCACCAGAGATCTGTAAAACGCTGGAAGCCCGCAAATAAACCGCTCCGCTTCCTCCTGCTATAAATAACACAAGAACGAGGGATGGCGCTTATAAATAAACCAGCGCTGGCCACGCGGGTGACAACCCCGTGAAGAAGAGGAGGAGATGCGTCTGAACGAGAGCAGGACTCCCACTGACCCCGAGGGGCAGAGGGACCCCACCGAGGGCGCGGGGGACGGGGTCGCATCCCCCGCCCCGGGTGCCGGGATCTCTGCTTTTGGAGAGGGACTCCCATCCTCGCAGTCGTAGCCAACACAAAACCACCTGGGCCGTATATCAGGCGGCGAAGTTCAGGCTCTGCCAGCTTTTCCTCTTCAGATTTATTAGCGATGTATAGGCTCTGATTCAGTCTATAAATTATCGGGAATTGTTAGAAAAACGAAAGCATCTCCTCCCAAGCGCACCTCTGCCTGAGAGGAGAGGGAAGCCCTCTGAAAAATAGAGCTGCAGTGAGGCAAGAGAGGCGGGAGAGGCTCCGCAACCCAACTAAACCCAATCCAACCAGACCCAAGCCCAACCAAACCCAGCCCAACCAAACCCAAGCCCAGCCAACCCAACCCAACTCAACCGAACCAGACCAAGCCAAACGAAACCGCAACCAACGCAACCAAAACAAGCCAAGCCAAAATCAAACAAAGCAATCCTAGCCAAACCAAGCCCAAGCCAAGCCAAGCCACGCTAAGCCAAGCCAAGTCAAGCCAAGCCAAGCCAAGCCAAGCCAAGTCAAGCCAAGCCAAGCCAAACTGGTGTCCCCCTTCACGCAGCCTAGCAGCCGGGAGCTGCTGCAGAAAAACGACTTTTAATAACAAAACTATCCTAAAAGTGCCCAGCGGGCGGCGAAGGGGCATCGCCGGGGCGGGGAAAGCGGCTGGAAGGGCGCAGCTCCCCTGTGCCCAGCGACGGCAGAGCCGCGCGGAGCCGCGACAGCGCGCAGGGGCATTTTTAAAGCTTCCCTCTATGAAAATGTCCCCCGCACGGGTGGATGAGTGGTTTTCGGCCTCCAGTCCCCGCTCCCGGCCTTTGCTGGTGCGTGGCTTTGATCCGCGGGATGCCCACGCGGGTTGGGAACAAGCAGGGGCTGGGGGTGCGTGCAGGCTTGCGCGCAGGACAGCGCGACCCCCCCGCGGAGCACGGACCACACTGGGGGGACGGTGTTTGTTGTTGCAGCGTCCTGGGGGGGTGCAGTCCGTCGGGGCAGTGTCCCGGGGGGGTTGGTGTGTCCTGCCCCAAAAGAGCATCTCCCCAAACGCCGCCTTACGCGCAAGGTGGAGACCCGCGTGTACGCCCCAGCGCAAGGCAATGCTCAGCACTCCCCGCCGTAGCCCTGGCCTGGATGCGGTCCTAAGGGAGCAAAGCCCAAGGAAGGGCGACCACGCAACGAGCCTCCGCACCCCTCGACCTCCCACCGGAGCCGGGTCCCCCCCGCCCCGGGCCGGGCAGAGCGGGCAGCGGGAAGCAGAGAGGGGGAAGAAACCCAGCCCAGAGAGCATGTTAAATCGCTCAGGAGAGGAAGGTGGAAAATTACGCTGGCTCCCAGCCGGCCTGTCCTCCTCTGCGCAGCCAGGAGAGCAATTTTCCTAAGAAGTTGAGCAAAACGAAATCAGCCCCTTTTGGATCCGCAGCCTTCGTCCCTCTGCATGCCGGCCAAGCCTCCGCCTTCCGCGGGCGCGCAGGGCCCTTCCGCGCAGCGCTGCGCCGCGGATGCTCGGCGGGCGGGTTTCCAGCCGCCGCCCCCGGTCCCCCGCAGCCCCCCGCACCCCCCCCGCACCGCCCGGGAGCTCTCTGCCCCATCCCGCTTCCCGCAGACCCTGCCCCACCGCCTGGGCTCTCCCCGGCCGTTGAAATTCAATGGGGAAAAGGAATTTTCTCGGGGAGTTTGGTCCGTGACACCTCCCGGGGCACCCGGGGCACCCGGGGCTGCGGTTCGTCCCGGTCCCCCCCCCCCCCCCCCCCGCCATCCCCATCCCGCCCCGGGGCTGCCCCGGGCGCCGGCGGCCAGCGGCAGCGCTTGCAAAAACTCGGGATGAAAAAGTTGAAGGCTTAATGTTTTCTGACAGATACAAATGATACCCCAAGGCTTTCTTGAAATGCAGCGACTGACGGCTGGAGAAACGGTTTTTCTATTCGGGTTTCTGCAGCTGGAAGCAGACGAGGGGGACACACACCCACCTCCTCCTCCTCCTCCCCTCACCCCGAAAATAAAACCGTTTCCTGGGTGTCCGCCGCAGACCTGGGACAACTCTTTCTTCCCCCGATTCCCCAAATGCTACAGTCCCACCCTGGCCCGGAGCTGCTTCCCAGCCTTCTCCGCATCCTTCAGACCACAGGCACCGAACTCTGCTCCGAGAAAATATGAATCTGATGTTAGCAGCGGCTTGGTTTTATCTCTGATATCTCTGATAGCCTGATGTGAGCGGGAGTGTCGGCTCCCTGCAGTGACAACGCCGGAGGATGGACAGCTCGGGAATACGGGGGATTGTTTCCCTAGGTGAGGGGAAGAGAGGGGAAAAGTACAATATAGTCCCACAATTCCCTCTCTGAGCAGAGGGAACATGCTTTTCTTATTAATTGATGGAGGAAGGGGCACCGGAGTTTGCTAGGCAGCCTGCTCATGTTACTCTGTGCATCTTTAGACCCCGAAATGTGTCTCTTTTGCGGACTAAAAAAGATGCCTCTGAAGCAGGATAATCAAAGGCCCGGGCACTCCCTTGGCATTTGCTGAAGACCCTTCTTCAGCAGGAAAAAAAAAAAAAAAAAAAAAAAAAGAGGCTGCGTTTGGAACCACCGATATTATGTTTCCATGTGGGTTTCCCCCACCTTGTTTCGGGCGAGCAGCCTCTTAATTGCTCCGGCATTTGGATGGGGGAAACACATTTCCCTTAAACAGGACATTTCCTGAAAGGCTGAAATATTCTAATAACGCGCTGGGCTCTTTAATGTTCTCAGAACAGCAGCGAACCTCTGCAGAGCCGCACATTTCCTGCTTTAAAATGCAAAGTCAGAGAAACAATTAACCTTTGTGTGCATTCGGCTTCTTCTCTTCTGTATTATTTTATTTCTTTTTTTTTTAAAAAATTTTTTTCCTTTTATTTTTTCCTTATATTTTTTCTCCTCTTTTCTTTTCTTTTTTCTTTCTTTACTTCCCCCCCCCCCGTCTTTTTTTTATCCTTTCCCCCCGAAAGGCTGGTTTCGCCCCGCTGCCCGGCGGCCACGGGCTGCTCCCGGCGCGGCTCCGCCGCTCGGCTCCGCTGCCCGGGGAGCAAACACCGACCAGATAAAGGCACGGGACACTTTTCTTTCCAGTTTCATTGTGGGAACGACCGTATCTTAACGGGCACATCTCGGGGAGAGATAGGAACGCACTGCCTTCCAGAGGGCTGTGCAAATCAGCACGCCGGGTTAGATATAAAAGTTCAGGGCAAATAAAACGAATTAGTTTTATTAGCACGTTTAGGAGGCGGTCTAACGAAGGAATTCGGCTTTACTAGAGAATGTTTTCTCCTCCCCTTTTGTTATTTAAAAGCAACATATATCCGAGCTACTCATCGCGGGAGGGAAATAATGCATCTTTCAATCTGCGGTTATTTTCTCGGAGAAAGGCGCTCCCTTCTCTATACCCGATAAGAAGGATTTGTACTCTTGGAAATACACGATTTCATAATAAAACCTGCGTGAACAATAAAACCGACTGTAAAGGACAGGCTGCGGACCCGCCGGGTTATTGTTCGGCGGTGGGTTTCGTAGGAAATATCTGCCTTTAACTCGGCTAAAGCTTTCCCAGGGAAACGTTGCCACCGCTCCAGCGCGGGATTTCCAGGGACTTTTGTCCGTATTTCAGGAAAATGAAGGATTTTGGGGAGGTTCTGTCAGTGAAGTAGCTTTCAGGAATTATTTAGAAGTCAGTTTTTAGATCAGCGGCTGGAGTTGGCGCAGGGAATAACCTCGCGAACATGGAGCTTGGTTTGTTAAGTGGAAATTATATATTTTTAAATTGTTATGCAAAAACCAAAGGGCGTTTCGCTCCTCGATTCAGGCACGACAATATTGTTTTATGTTCACGTGCTGGTTTTGGCTGGGATAGAGTTAATTTTCGTCATGGTAGCATCGGACTTAGCGTTCGCCTGCAGCGCGGTTGGCAAAATCTGGGGAAAAGGGACGAAATAATAGAAAACTCGCCTAGTGACAAATTTTTTAACCCGAGACCTAAAAAAATCTCCGAAAGACACCGTCGGTGGAGAGCCCTTATGTCCGTTTAAGCGCGGTTAGTGCGAAAAAAAAGCCTTTTTCCCCCCACTCCGAGAATTTCACTCCCGCTGCAGGAAACGTTATCCCGGAGCGGTGCTGCGGGGACTCTCGCTGGATGCGATCCTAAATATGGTGCCTATTTTTCAAATCAGAAAAAAAAAAAAAAAGGAGGGGAGGGGAATAAAAGCAGAGGGGCTGTAGAATATTATTTTTCTGAAAGGGGAATTCGTCGACGGCCCAGACCCCCCCGGGAGGAGACACCCCCGGGAGCAGCCGCCCCTCCTCCGCGGCAGCGCAGCCCCGGCCGAGCTCGGCGGGGGCACGGAGCACCCCCGGCCCGCACCCCCGGTACCCCCGGCTCCTCCCGGGGAGCCCCCGCCCCGCCGGGGCCGCCCGAGCCTCTGGGCATCGCCGCCGCGCTCAGCCCCCGCCGAGGGCACCGGGGAGCCGGGTGCGGGCCGCGCTTTGCTCCGCACCGCGGAGCGCCCCGAGCAGAAGCGCTGGAGGGTGAGGTCGGTGCGGTGCGTTAGGGGGAAAAAAAATTAAATATATATATCTCTATATAAAAACATAAAAATGAGGTAACCCCTCTGGAATTGCATTTCCCAGCGCATTTGTCAGAGCTGACGAAGCGCAGAGGCCCCGAAAGAATTTATACACGGTGTAAAGATGTCAAGGACTGCGCGGGGAGCGGAGCGCGGAGCGGAGCTGCGGGGCGGGCGGCGAGGCCGCGGTGAGGGGCGCTCCCCCCCGCCGCCGGCACCTCCCGTCTCGGCTTTGTTTTGCAGCCCCGAAACGCTCCGCACCTCCGGCCGCCGCCCGCGTCCCCGCAGCTGCCGGGCGGGCCTGGAGGAGGCGAGAAGTGGGGGAGAACGGGGGTGGGAGGGACACGCGTGGGGAGCCACGGCGGGCGCGCGTGGGGCGGGACGGAGCGCCAGGAGCACGCGTGTGGGGGGCGGGACGGGGCGCACGGGGCCGCGTCGTGGGGGACAAGCGGCGACACGCGTGGGGCGGGTCGGGCGCAGGGGTGGGGGACACGCGTGGGGCCGACCCTAGGGCACTTACCGGGCGGTGCGCTCGGCGGCGGCGGCGGGGTGCCGGGCCCGGCGGGGGCTGTGCGCGCCCCGGCCGCCGCTCCAGGGTTTTCTTGGGAGATTTCCCCGTCTCCTCCTGACGTCAGCCCCGTCCCAGGGTGCCGCACACGGGGGAGGGCCGGGGGCAGGGCCGGCCGCACCGGGAGACCGGCGGCGCCGGTCGCCCCGCGCCCCCTCACCTCCGTCCCGCCGCCAAAGGCATCCCCGGTCCCGGTCCCCCCGGCCCCGGCCGGCGGGTCCCGCCTGGCCAGCCTCCCCGCAGCCTCCGCCGGTCCCCGGTGCGCGGCCCCGGGCTCCGGGCCGGCCCCCGGGGCGGTTTCGTGCTCCCGGTTACACGGCCCCTGCCCTCCTCATTTCCTCCCGGCCGGTGTTCTTGTCCGAGGGGGCAGGGACAAGGAAGAGCCACTTCCCCACCCCCCCAGCCCGCCTCCACCCTCCCCTCCTCGAGGAGAAGCCCTGAAATACGCTCCCGGTTCAGGATTTCGGCGTGGAGGTGGGTGCGCAGCGCCGAGCACCCCGGGGGAGGCAGCAAACGGCGCCCAGGGCTGCCCGGGCTGCAGCCGGGGCTGGAGGATGCAGGGCTCCGGGGGGATGCTTAGGTGGGTGATACGGCGCAGGCACGCTGTGCTCCGCAGCCGGCCGAACACTCATGCCCAGGCCCTTGGTCCAGTTTAATTTTCCAGGGATGCTTCTGGAGTTTCAGACACTTTGCTTCTCACCCCTACCCCCCTGGAAGGTCTCCTCCCAAGAGAAAAACACGCAAGCCATGGGGCGACCGAGCGCACACGGCGACGGGGACATGCCTTGCGCTTGCCTTAGTGGAGTGGGTCACACAGACACGCACACACACACAGGCTATAGCTGAAAACCAAGGACAACGAATATGGAATGGATCAGAAAGATAAATAGCATAAAATCAGGAACAGTCCAGTCCCACACTTGCCATTTGTTATAGAAAGAAGAAGTAAATGGAATTCACATGTCGAGCATTAGCTGGTTGTTAGTCTGTAAGATAATATTAACTTTAGTGTTTGCTGGTTTACTCCAGTTTTCCAAAGGCAGTTCCAGGAGGCGCCCAGCCTGTAATTTAGGATGGCACATACTGTGTGAAAGAGGCTTTGGCACCGGGGCCTACCAGCACATCAAGGTGATAGTAACATAATAAAACGTTTGGAGAGGGAGTAGGAGCTCATAAATTAATGCATTCTACTGTTTTAATGCTAGGAGCTAACAATGCGTTTCCTGTTTGGCTGATCGTCCCCGCTGCAGCCTAACAGCTGTTTTAAAGGTGCTGTGAAATTAAAGAGAGGGAAGATGATTGTCTTTAAATCAATGTTTAATGATGTGTTATTAGGAGAAAAGTCTTCCTCCAGCAGATGTTTACATGCTGAGGATGGAGGGGATCTTCCCAGGCTGCCTGCCTGCCTGCCTGAGGAGCAGGGGAGGTGCCCCCGTGTCCCTCCAGTCTCGCAGGTGGCCCTGATGTCCCCAGCACAGGGGCACAGCTCGCTCAGCACCAGGCTCGGCTGAGGGTTGGCACCGGGAAAGGCTTTGCCCAGGTCTTTGGGTAGGTGCTGAGGAAACTCCTCCAGGATGCCGAACTGCTGCAAGGTTTTCAAGTAATTTGAGTCGTGACTATGAGCAGGTGACTATGGTTAATGTCGAGAACATCCTGCCTGTGTTCAGCGCAGCTCAGGGCTGCCAGGATCCTTCCCCCATACCGATCAGATATGGATGCAGGAATATCCCCCTATGCAGGAGTCTCTTTCTGGAGAGACAAGCTCTGAGCAATCTCCCTTTTAGCGGGGGATTGGAAGAGCTCTGGGGAGGCAAACAGCTGGTCAAAGACCACAGCAAAGGGTTAGGGCTGGCCCATGGGCCTTTGGGCTGCCGGGGCAGATTATATACAGACTCCATCCCTCCTAGCCTAGGAGACCATCCTTGCTGAACATGTATACTGGGCTGGAAGCCTGTCCGAGCCTTTCACTCATATAGGTCAGTCGGCCTGAGATACCTCTGGGTAGGCACTAACAGCAAGCTCCAGGTATTAGAAAAATAAATGCACCTCTGAGGCAAGACATCGGAGTGAACTTCTAGAGGTGGGGCCTAAAATAAGGTGGGAACAGAAGCTGCGAGTGTAAATCTTTCTGGAGGAGCCTAAGTCTTGTTCACTTCCTTTGCACTTGATCCAAAGATGGATTAATTAGTCTTACCATCTGTGCTTCAACTTCCAGTTTAAAAGATGGCCATCAGACAGCTTCTCCCCCAGAGGAGGCGCTGGACGGGTTCAGGTGCCAGCAACACACAGGGGCTTGTGCCCAAAAGACACCGAGGAGTGCACAGCATTGCTGGGGGTCGGCAGGGAAGGACACCTCATGGCCAGGTGACCCTCCTGCTGCCAACCAAACCAGCATCAAATCATCTCCAACCCAACCCAGTTTCCAGAAGTGTTGTTTCCACAGGCAAGCTCATATTTCGCCTGATGGTGGCACAAATTGTTCCTATGCAAACAGAAGAACCCTTTGCAATTGCTTCTTTTAATCATCACAAACACTGATTAAAAGAAAGTCTCTCTCTCTATTTCCAAATATAGTGAAGAAATGATTCTCCAAGCTTGCCCGTTCCTTTATTTGCAGCCTTCCCTGTCAGTGCTTCCTCGGAATAACGTCTAAGAGACTGCACTGCTTCTTTGGGAAACGGGGATGTTTGGAACATGAGTGGATTGTAACGTTTCTAAACTTCCCAGAAGAGGCAAACTGTAAAGGAATAAGCTTCTTTCTGTGCACGAACATTTGTTTTGGAGCCAAATGGAAAGGAGAGCTCAGAAAAAAAAAAAAACCAAAAAACCTGACAAATTGTTTGGAAAATATTGTCCTTCTCAAAACAGACCTAACCATACAGGGGGAAGGGAGTCAATACTGAAATTTTCCCTTTATTTTTGAGTCCAGCAGCCCTCCCATTCACTCCGCTGGGAGGTTTGTGTGAGTCAGACCTCAAAGATCATCCATTCAGGGTAATATTTCCAGCACTTCAGCCCCCTCCCTGCTTCACTCCTATTCCCCACTGAAAAAAGTGGGAAATAGGAGTGAAGTGGGGGTCCCCCCCTCAGGTTTATGGGAAGAGCAATGGGGTGGGACCCAGAGCTGTCCCTATCTCTCCTAACCTCACCACGGCTCGGCATCACTGAAGATCAACTACAGCGAAGGGAAAGGCAGAGCAGCTCGGTCACTTAGCAAACGTATCTGTAAGATTATGCAGATAATTGCGAAAAGCAAAAAGCACACTGGAGCAAGGAAAATGAAGTATGAGCACCGGGAGAAGTCCTCTTTCCAGCCCTGCCCAGCCTCCTGATGTGAATCCAGCAAGTCCTATGAGGTTTATGTGCCTGCAACCAACTACCCCGACCTCCCGCCAGGGCGTGGGCAGGTTAAGGCAGGAAAAGGTGTTTGGCAAATGGAAGAAGCTATAAAAAAGCAGAGTTTATTGGCGTTTTGATCATGACTGTGAAAGGCTGCTGTAGCTGCACTGGATTGATAATGCTAGAGCTGATTTGTTTGTGGACAAAATGAGGGGTGCATTGCTGCCTTGGTGGTTAGATGGAAACACAGAAAATACTTGCTGTGGCAAGGAAATCCCTTCACTCCTTTTAAATCACTGAATTTATCATCACTGTCATCCTCAAATAATAAGCAAACACGATATATATGCATCCCCAACTGCTAATGGTGACATTTATGCAACAACAAAAAAAGCTGCAGCAGTTGTGTACATAGGCAATTAGCGGCGTGCAGAGCGTGCAAGATGCTTTGAAAGGAGATGTTGGGAAAGAGGGGGTTTTTTTTTGTGTGTGTGGTTGTGTTTATTCCCTGGTGACATGCTGCTAACAAGCTGCAAACCAAGGATCACCCACAACAAACAAAAACAAACAAACAAAGTTTTGTAGAGGGTGGTAATACTTAGTTTAATTCTCCTAGGCCTTTAAAAATAATTATATCCCTGTTTGTGACAACTGGAAAGGCCACATTTACTCCAATAAAACTGCTTGTTATTCTTCAAGAACAACATTTAGAGATATTTCCTTATACAGTGTAGACATTAGTGGAAGTAGATCTCAATCAATGAAATATTGATGTATTTCTCATCTTTGTACTAGCAGGATTTTTGATTCTGCAGCTTGTGGTCAGCTGTTTACTTGCCAGTTAAATCGCAACACATTTAACGATGTTCTAGAGATCTGTCTGAGGACTTACTGCCAAAGAATAGGATCTTGGGGATTTGGGCATTAGCAAAAAGTTACTTAAGGTCTAGACCTCGATCCAAGTATCTCTACTGTAGTTTATTCCATGCATTATAGATTTTGGGGGAAAGTGATAAATGGCACATATACTTTCAAACTAGCTAACACGCCTCCTATGTTCTTGCAGGGTAGTTGTTACATCTGACTCCAAGTACACTGCTGTGCTTAGTATTATTCATGTGTGCTTTGACAGCACAGCCATGTCTTAGCTCATGCACTGTCTGAATGTCATGCTGGATCTTAACGTGCCAATCTATTAGACCTTGGCATCTACTTAAACCAGCTTCTTAGGCCTTGGTGGAAAAAAAACCCATGTGGATCTAATGCAGATATAGATACTCAAGTCTAGCTTCAGCTGAGAAGTATTCAGCTTTGGCCTTAACAGGGACCAAGCATATATTTAAGGGTAAATTGGTGCTCATTCATGAAGAGATGGCTGAGGGCAGAGACGTGCAGTATTCTGGGGACCTGACACTGGGTATGTACTTCATTCCTCCCTCTTCCCCAGGGATTGCCTTGGGGCCATGGTGAGGGGCAGGAGAGGGGACTTTGGTCTGGCCACTCTTCTTTCCTGATGTCAAACAGTGCTGTGGGGCAAGTTCTTAAAGCCAGGACCGCCTCCCCCTCCAGCCCTGTGGGACCTTCTCCATCTTGTATTATTATTGCTGTATCTATAATGATTAATGACTTACAAAGTTGTTCTAAAACTATTTAAGTGCCTGACGATCCATCTGAAACTCATCTCCATTCTGCGCACGGGTCCCAGGCGCTAACCTTTATAGGTGACCACGCTGGCTTCCAAGTGGAAATGAGGTAAATACATATTGTTTGGCCGGAGCTATATGTCGGACAGCGCTTTCTGGCAGCGTACACAGGGCCTCATACAAATGAAAACTGATGGCTTAATATTTTGTTACATTTTTCCCACCAGAGTTATTACCTCCTAATTGCAGGGATGGATTAAACCGAAGAGAGTGTGTTCGTTCGGGGAGAGGCTGCCATGTGTTAGCCTTGAGCTGTCACCTGGGGGGCTCCCCTCCTGCTCCCACCTTCTGCCCTGGCTGCGCTTGGCACCGGCATGTCCCACCACCAGTGGATGAAGCTGGGGTTAAACACAGGCTGGCGTCGCGCTAGGGGTGGCATTTCCGAGGGAATTTGCACTTTCTGTGTGGTTCCAGGGACATGAGAAGATGTGATCAACTCTGCGCTGATTTCTCAATACGCACCTCATTACTCATGGACCTACGATACAAAGCTGTATTTAGATGAACTCTTTAATTGCCAAACCTATCCCCGAGGTCTGCTGAATTCAGTGAGGCAGACAGGAGAGGTGGCTTCCAGAGGGAGCCTGAGAGCAACCGGCAGAGCCGACATGACAAAACATCGTTTTATATGCCTTTGTGTGTTTTACAGCAGAGCTAGGCGCCGGGCTGAGGATGCTCAAGGTGGATTTGGTAGTTGCACATGTAAAGACCTGCTGGATCTTGTTATTCCCAAAAGCTTTGCACCGCATGAGCTTCCTTGAAGAGCTCCCTGTGCACCTGCGGTGCTCCTCCTGCCATCCCGCCCCAGCTCTCCCCATGGGCCAGAGGACATCATCCTGCCAGAGACGCCGAGACCACCACAATTCTGCTCTCCTGACACCTCTCGATGTTTTAGGCCACTGTTTCAAAGCTGGATTGCCAGCTTTCTGGCCCACAGCAGGTGTCTTTGTGTGTCCATCTCTGATTTACCGTGTTCAGCAGCAAAAGTTCAGGGACACGTACCTCTGAAGACAAAGCAGTGCAGAACAAGGATTTTCACCATCATCCCTCTGCCTGCTTTTAAAATCAGCAGTGCCTTTCACCAAAAAGCAAAGACGTTTTTTATGCCTGCTTTAACAGTGCAGACAAAATGATGATAGACCTTTTATAGAGACTGGCTTGTCCATGCCATAGGGTGCAGGAAAATTTTTATTCTTTGTTTGCACAGGGCAAAGTGGCAAAGCTGGATGGTTCCCGGAGCAGGGCCAGGCCCCTGGGAGGTACCATCCCAGGCTGGAAACCTAGCCGGGGTCAGGAGATGGAAGGCATTTCTGGCCACTGCAAATACGGAGCATGATGTAAATACGTTTTCTCTAAAGGCATGAAAGGGCTGAGCTCTCTCCTGATGAAACACCGCTACGCTGAACCAAAGATTCTCATAGCAATGAAAAAGCAAGAAAATGAATGAGTTTGGATGCAAATATTTGGTGTTTAGAAAGCAGATGAGTTGTCCATGTGTGTCTATTAAAAACACCTTTAGCATTTTTGCTCTCCCAAAGGGAACATCTACAGAAGAAGGCTAACCTGGAGCTCTCCCAACGACTGGGCTGACCACAACGTAATCACCAAAACTAGGTATAAGGTTAGAATTAAACACCTGTGTGGAAAGTGTTTGTAAAAGAGAAGTCCTCATTTGCCTGTGAGCAAGAGAGTAAAGGCATTTATCCAGCTTGATGAAATACCATGAGATCTATGGGTGGGAAGTGCTAAGTATTAAAATTATTATTTGTTATATATTAATATTTGTTATTCAGGAGGATTTGTGTGTGGAGGGAACTTGGAGGATCTGGTCTGGCTCTGTGCGTGCCGGGACTCTTGAGGGATTTTTTTAGTGTTCTTGTGGTTTAACCCAGCAGGCAGCTAAACACCACACAGCCGTTCGCTCCCTCCCCACCCCCAGTGGGATGGGGGAGAGAATCAGGGCGGGGGGGAAAGTAAGATTCATGGGTTGAGATAAAGACAGTTTAATAGGACAGAAAAGGAAGGGAAAATAATAATAATAAAAAATAATAATAATAGAATATACAAAATAAGTGATGCACAATGCAAATTGCTCACCACCAGCTGACAGATGCCCAGCCTGTCCCCAGCCAGCTTTCCCTTAGTTTACATACTGAGCATGACATCATGCGGTATGGAATATCCCTTTGGCCAGTTGGGGTCAACTGTCCTGGCTGTGCCCCCTCCCAGCTTCTTGGGCATCTCCAGCCTTCTCAGTCCGCAGAGCATGGGAAGCTGAGAAGTCCTTGGCGTAGTGTAAGCACCACTTAGCAACAACTAAACCGTCAGTGTGTTATCAACATTATTCTCATCCTAAATCCAAAACACAGCACTATACCAGCTACTAGGGAGAAAATGAACTCTATCCCAGCTGAAACCAGGACAAGTGTCTAGCACAATTATTAATGAGGATTGAGTGAATCCTTGTGGTTTTACTCTACAAAACATTACATTCAGCAACTGCCCATGTTTTCAGGGGGAAAAAAAAAAAGAAAACAAATCTTTCAGAATGTATTTGAACATTATTTCAACAGTGTGGCTGGAGCAGAGTCTTTTTAAAAAGGGATCACACGTGGCTATGAGGGAAAACTGTAGGCTTAGGCTCCTGGTCATAAAATCGAGCACTGTGCACAAGGGTGTCAGGTATTTTAATCCTTCTCTGTCTCTCCCAGCCTGCTGAGATAATCCACCTGCACATCCTGCACACAGAGGTGTTTTTGTCTCTGTGTTGTTTGTAGTGGTTGATGTTTTGTGTGAAGATGTACCTGGCTGGGACTTTTCTTGCTTCACCCCTTGGTGAAGAGCAGAATGGTTCCCCATTGATTGGGGAAGTTGGATTTTCATGTTTTGAAAGACGACACTTCTTTCTGGGCGAACTGCAAAAATTGCCAAAAAACATTTAAGGTGTGTTTGCATAATTGCTTACTGTATGTCTCCGGATTAGCGAGTGCATTCAGATGTTTAGTTTTAAGGACCAGAGTTTATTCTGCTTCATGCTTAAGTAAACACTGGAAGTTCGAATCCTCCATACCGGATAAGACCTCTGGTTCATCAGGTCTGGTATCCTGCCTCTGGCAGTGACTCACATCTGATAGTGGGAGAAGCTGCTGTGCTGGAGCATGGTGATGCAGCCAGGATGCGTGTGCGTTGGGATGCGGGGACCGGCTGGGCACTGTGCGCTCCCATCCTGCCTGTCCTGAGCAGCAAACCCTTTGGTTTCGCATCATTGCACTTAGTTTTAATACACCATAAAATGTTAGAAATGCTTCTTCAAAAGAGCCTCATCCTCTTCATCAATAGTGCCTGCAGACCTGCTGCTGCTCGGTCTTTTCCATTTTGTGGCTGTAGCGGCAGTCTGCCATGAGAAACCTCCTGTGGTTTCTGCTCTTGCACACCAGCATGTCCCTGCATAGCTCCTCCCTGGTGTGCTGGGGCCTTTGGTCACAGCTCACACGTATAGAAATTGCTGGTATTAGAGGCTGCCAGTGGGAAAAGCATTTCCCAGGTTTACTTCAGCATTCATAACCACTCCTCCCTTTGCTACGGTGAGTCTGAGCAGAGCTGCAATTTGGTTTTTTTAAACTTCAACCCTTAAGTGACATATAATAACTCCAAACTGCTTTACAAGCCAAGATTACAAGATATCACATGAGGTGAAACAGTATATGGGAAATAAGGATGCATGAAAGGTTTTGTACAAAGGAAGTAACCCACCGTACATAAACTGGGTGGTGGCTCAGGGCAAACCTTTAGGGTATGATGGATTATTATCCCTGGGATCCAGTGTTAGAGAGTGTTTATTTATTATAGCTCCCTAGTCCTCCTCCTCCCACCATGTCCCAGCCTTGGGGCTCCGAAAGACTCAGAAATGCCACTTCTCCCTGACTGCGGTTTCACCAATCCTCGTCACTTGGGGATGTCCAGTGAAGGCTGGAGCTCAGACCTGTGCTGCTCTCCTGCTGTCTACTCTAAATAAACAGGAGAAAGATGCTACAACTGTGGAGATTTAGCACTCCTGCCCTCTGGAAATGTGTGTGTGGTTGCTGTGTCTCCTCATCCCCTGCGCCCGCATGTCCCAGCCCTGCCACCCCGCTGCCACCAAGGGCTCGCACCTGATGCTTTTCACAAGAGCTGTGAAAGGTGATACTGTTCTGTTATCACCTAATGCTGCTGCTGAGCATTTCCAATCCCCTAATTACAAATGCAAATGCAGTCAGATCCCAATGGATAGCTCTTCCCAGATGCCTTCCTCTTTGTTGAGTGACTTTGACTCTTCCTCATCAAGGCTGGATGGAAACTCTCCCATGAAAATGATTGGAAATCCTCTTTTCTGGAGGGGGTGAGTGGGTTGTGGGGTACAAAAGCTTCCTAGATTTGACTGAAGGAATACTTTGATGCTGAACTGAGGCCAGTCCAGGTCCTTCTCATGACAAAAGAGGCAGCAGAAAAACAAGGATATTAGCTGTGAGCTTGCAACACTCCCATTCCCTTTTCTTTTTCAGCACTTCATTTGGATCAATTTCTTTTACATTTCTCTGTTTCATGCTATGTAACTGCAAATTTAAAAACAGTGCAAAATTATCCAGCTCCACTCTTTTATTTTTTTTTTTTTTTGAAGTTCAGGTTATATTTGTTTTGGTTGGAATTTGGGAGACGTGACTGTGCCCTAAAGGTGAGAGGTGTGACTCACAGAACAGGGTACATCCCTAATCCGCTGACTGCAGTGACACTCCTGGCAGGGCTGAGAACTGGGAGTTTCTTTTGTCTCTGACAAAAGGAGCATCATGTTAGAAGCATGTATTATTTGATAAGATATTCCTCCTGTAGAGATGGAAAGGAAATAACCTTGGAGGCCAGAGACAGAAATTACATTATCCATTACACCTGGCAGCACATAGCCCAGGGTTTAGTCATGGGTAGTCGTAGCCTTCTAAACTGCTGTGCTCCCATGGCTCCCCTGGAAGGATTATTTTGCAGCCTAACACATTTCATTGTTGGGAAATATTTCCTGATATTCAGCCTAAGCCCTTCCTTTCTTAATCTCATCCCATTACTCTTAGTTATGCCCCATGTGTAACTGTAAATAATTCCTCTCTCTCCTTGATGTTTACAGCCTCCAAATACTTGTAGGCTGTTATCATGTCCCCTTAGTCGTCTCCTAGCTGAGCTGTACGTATTTGGCTCTTTTAACCTCTCCTCAGAACTCAGCCCACACTCTCCATCCTGGCTGTCTTACTGCGGTCCTCTGCTTTTCTCCAAACCCCTTCCCAGGCCCTTCCCTGCTGCTGTTCTGCTGTGAGGCGCTCTGACCGGGATGCAGCCTTCCCTGCACAGCTCCCCGCAGACCTGGGCAGGCAGGGCTGTCCCTGCGGGGTGTCCTCCGGCTTTCACCCTCCCACACCTCATGGTGCCCCTTTCCTGTCTCCTGTGGCTTCTTAAGATGGAGCCAAGCTTGGACCAAATTGTGTTTTTAATCTGTTTTGCCTTTCTTCTTCCAGATCCTTTCTCAGCTCCTCTCCTTCATCCCAGGGAAAAGGGAGCCAGGAGCCACCTCTCTCCTGCCCTGGGCAGCGGGACTTGCTGAGATCCCATCTTGCCATGGCTTTTGTTTTCTCGAGCCTTTCTCACCCAGAGAAGTTAAACCACATAGGTTATTTGTAGGATTATTAGTGTCAAAGCTGGTGGCTGGAGAAGGGTCCCAGGACGTCCGCATTTATAGAAGCACCTGCCCAGCAGCTCTCTCTCGGGAGCCCTCCTGCAGATTGCCCACGGGCTTGGCAGCTGCGTGAAGATGCTGCGAGGTGCGGGGTCCCTCTTCCACAGCACTCGGCTCACCCAGCAGCAGCCATGAAACCTGAAACACCTCCTTCCAGCCCAGGGCAGGTTGGCTGCTAATTCCTCCCAGTGTAAATTTACACCCGGAGCTGTTTTCTGACAGCGGGCAGAGGGCAGGCTGGGAGAGGGCTGCCCAGCCACTACAAATTAGAGTGATGAGTGGCAGCTCTTGCAGGGACGCTGCTCCGTTCTGACACCCTGGGCTGCCTCAGGCTGCAGGCTCTTGATGCTCAGTGCAGTCATCATGGTATTTTCCCCTCGGTGTACCACAGTTAATTACTTCTGTGTTGGGTTGCGGCTATGATCTTCCCCGCTCTGCAGCGCCTGCAGCAACGACAAGAGCAAGAGCAAGCAGGTGACTGGGAGCCCTGTGTGGTGGGAGCAGGGCAGCTGGCTCCGTGCAAGCCCTTTCCCTCCAGGACTGCTGTGCCAATGCTGGACTGTAGGTCTCAGCAGTGGGATTTTTGCCTTCCTCCTTCTTCAGCATGTGAGGAGGATCCAGATGCACCTTGTCAGTGACAGGAGGGATGTGCTGGGGCACGTAGAGGCCCAAGGGCAAGGTCACATCTTGTGTCGCCTCTGGAGGTGAGATTGTTGTGTCTTGCATGAAGTCAGTGGGGAGCTGGGCTGGGAGGGGAGCTCGAGCCCTGGCTCAGAGCGGCAGCAGCCGGCTCTCGCTCAGCATCGTGCTGGTGATGACTGCAGGGCACTGCTTTTCCTCCTGGAGACAGAAACCCAGCAGGATCAGTCCACGTTGGAGTCCTCTAGTCCAACCAAACCAGCTTGGGAGGACTCACTGCAAACCACCACCTGTACACTGCTAAGGCATGGCTAATGTCTGCAGTCAGTGTGCTGGAGAGGAGCCTCCCTCCAGGTGAATCCACCCCTCTTGCCAGCACCTCCTCTTGAGGCTACAAATAGGTAGGTGCCTTGCCGAACTGCTGTGAAATGGAGTGGCCAACCTTCCTTCCAGCATAGCAGCCAGCTCTCATTTTTGTGGTGGCGGCATAGGTGGGAGCTTGTTGCATTAAACCTCTGCGTGAACCCCAAACAAGGCATGCCCTCGGAAGGCCCCATTTTACCTCTTTCCGTTGCTAACCCCTCATGCAAGGGCAGGAGCTCCCTGCAAGCCTGTTCGCACCAAAACCCTGGCCAAGGGTTGCTCATAGCATCATGGTGCTGTCGCTGTCGCTCAGGGAGAGGGCAGTGCCAGGGGCACGAGGCGGGCACAGCTGCACGGGCTTGGTGGAAGAGGAGGCTTGCAGCTGGACATGGAGCATCGCTCCTTCTCGTAATGCAGCCAGCCCATGTAGAAATGGGCTGCCGGGCAGAAATGCTCGGCATCATGGACACAGCTCCGCACAGACCGGCCAGTGCTGCAGGCAGGTCGGCTGTCAGGCCAGAAAGTGTTTTACCCTTCAAAGTATGCTTTGAATAGCACAAAACTGGCACCTCCTTATAATTACGAAGTTGGGGAGTTATATTGACGATGTGAGTCATGCTGCCGTATGCTTTGTGAAGTTGGTTGCCTATGTTACGTACACATGCACTCAAACACACGCCTGGTGTGAAGGGCCGCTGTCACACTTTCCTTTTCCTGATTTTAGCAAATTAATATTATTAGAAATGCACAGAAGTTAATTGTGAACAATTGACCGGTTCGGGAAGTGTAACTCTGCACAATTCTCTGTAAATTTGCTCTAACCCTGCATATTTTAACAAACATCATGCCGTGACCTTTTTGTTTGCTTGTTTCGGGTTTATAGTTTGCAGTCAAATAAATCAACAGCTATTGACAGCTATTGATTCTCCCTGTTTTATGCATCTGGACCTGGCTACATTTGGGACTTAATTTGCATTTTTCTCTTTTGCAAGAAAAGATTTCAGTTTATTGTGGGCAATTTTATTGACATCAGGCAGTTTTGTACAGAAAATGGTTTGATGTTGCATGTGCCCTACTTTTCCAAACGTTTTGCTCAGCTGCATGTTTGTACAGCAGAATACTTTCTGCTGTTCTTCCTTGTACCTACTCTTTCAATAAATACCATTTCACTGTAATCTGACAAGCTCATACTGCTCCAGTGCAACAACTTGCCCATACATATTGTGGTGTTGTATTAAAGAGCTCCCTCATTATTTCGGTGCAGTGTATATCTCCAGCATTTGTCAAGGCTTGTTCGATTCAAACGTGTTTGTCTTATCAGAGGGGAAAAAACCAACCAACCCTGTCACTGAGGACAATTAATAACATTAAAAAAAAAACAAAAAGAATAGTGCACCGTAAGGAATGCCTTGCTGTTATGGCACCAATAAGGAAATAAGATATTGGAGCCAATTTGGAAACAACTTCTGTGTCCCAGGATGAATGCATGCCCAAAATGGGGAATGATGTGAAAAATCTCCAGCGGTATTCAAAAAATCCCAAAGTGCCACGAGCTCCATGACTATTTGGAAGACCTACATTAAACATTTAATAGGTATAGTTTTCCTTATTCAAAATCCAGACTTTCGGTCAAAAGTTGCTTAAAAGCTGAATTTTGTACCTTTTGACCATATTGTTTTTCATGCCAGCAGGTGGAACAGAGACAAGAATTTCAAGTCCTTTACCTACAAGGCTTAATATTGATCTTATATCACTAATACTAATTTTATACTGACATAGTCTCATTCCCATTACTGATGCCATAGAAATTACACAGCTGTCAACTCTGCTCCAGAAAACATCCAGGGAGCTCTGGGAAGGTGAGGAGGATGTTCCAGTAAACAGTATCAGAGGATTCAAATATGTGTGTGGTGCAATCTGAATAACAGGAGGTAAGCGAGATGACATTACCGTTGCTAGAAAAAAACAGCTCACTGGCTTTTGTTTAGCACTTGCTTTGCTCTTGCCATCATGCGGTGCAAAAACCAGGAGCTCCTCTTCCATATGAATTTGAAGCTGCTCAGTGTAACTCCCTATGTTTTGGATCTGCTCTGAGGAACAGATTTTGCCTTTGCTTGAATCAGAAGATTTATGAAAATAATAAAGCTTGGCTAGTATGACTTGTTGAGTGTTTGGAAGTGCGGAGTGTGGCTGAACGCCCTCGGCTTGCAATCTCTTTGGTGTTTTTTACCTGCTGACTCCTGTAGAAATACTTGCACTCTTCTGTGCTGTGTGGGAGCTCGTGGGGTCCCTCTGAAAACAAAGGGTCCTTTTGCTTTCAAGACAAAGAGTGAACAAGACCCCAAGGAGAGAAAGAACATCAGCCTGTAAGTACCATCCTTTCTAATTTGTGAAGGACAGATTAAAATGGCTTGAACCAGATATTGCCGTAGTGTGGGGCGCAAGCGTGTGCATGGCTTCTTTTGAGCCTCTCTTTCTTTTCCTTCCTTATCCTGCAGAGATTCCTGGCAGTGGGATGCAGGGCTGTTTGTACTACTGATGTGGCGCTCTTCTACTCTTACTAAATGGAGCAGAGCAATTCCCATTGCTCTCAACCTGGATTGTGTTGCCAGCGCTCAGTTCACTTGGAAAGCTTTGGTCTGATCGCACACATTCAGCACATGCTCTTTTAAGTGGTTTCCAGCACTCTCCGTAGAAAGAAGGGGAAAGCATAATGATCCTGTGGAGATTTTGGAAAGAACTGAGCATAACCTTGGTGTTCAGGCTGACATTCAAGATCTTCAAGGCTATGTGCTTTGCTGCTCTTTCGTACTGCTCCAGGGCAACGGAACAAGGCAAAGATAATCTAATGTAGTTAAAGTTCTCATTTCCAAGTACATCTCCACATATAGGCCCATCTTGTCATCGGTATTTTGCTTATTGCTCTCAGTGTGTGCAGAGATTTGCGTAAAGGCAGCACCTGCTTTTTCTCCTTTTCTACCATTTCATTCCATTAGATGCATTCTTTCCCGAAATGCTCCATGACTGCAGGATTCCAAACCTTGACACACTTGGATTTTACTGGGTTCTTTGCACGTGTCCCTGGCAGTGGCCTGCAATCCTTAATTATGATTGTTAGCAGAGATTCAGTACAACTGAACTCAAAACTTGAGTCCCAGAGCCGGTCTTCCTGCCTGAAACCATGATTTCGTGACTCCTTCAGACAGGCATGGCTGCCAAGGAAGTGGGTCTGTGCTCCTCCAAGGTGAGGCTGCTCCCTACTTCCCTATGACCACCCCCTTGGTGCCCTGGTGAGCCACCAGGTTCACAAGATCCAGGCTGGGTTAAACCAAATGAAGCATGAGAAAAAATGGGTGGTTCCCTGACATTTTTCCCTGTGGGTCTTGAACATGATCAGGAGAAAAGGTGCCCGAGGGAGGTTGAGCAGCCCTCTTGCAGGGATATGGCAGACCTCAGGGCACATTGGCTGGGACCAGTTCCCAGCCTGCAGCATTAGGGGCCAGTGCTGGATTACTCAACCCTCCCATTTTTTACCAACCAGAAAATTTTCCAGTGTGCCCCATATGTATTGCAGTCCTGGAAGGGAGCACGGTGATGGTGACTATTATATCAGAGCTCACTAAATCTTTCAGGAGTTCTGGGTATTCGGGATCATGCCCTGAGGAGCATTTCCGTCCCTGTTGCTGCTGCTGCTCTTTGGTCCTGCAGTCGCTCTGCTGAAGCCTTTTTCCAGTTCAGGTCCCCATTCCCCAAGGAAATAGGTTGCAGTTGTCCCTTGCTTCCTCCTGAGAGCCTCCCTGTATGAGCTTTGAACTTTCTGGGAAACATGAGCAACTGCCATGAAATCTCAATCTCCTTTGTCCCTAAATAGCATCATGTATGCAGTAAATTGCACATTCTAGATTTTGCAGCTTTGAAGCTGTAAGACGATTTGTGACTTCTCTTCCTAGACATCAAGATCAGCTCTATCTTTCTAAGGAGGTTTGAATAGCTGAGGTTGTCAGTCTCTCATTAAGGAGGATAGTCCAGGTTTTGAAGGTGCTGTTTTCAAGTTCAACAGAGCCTCAGGCCAGGCTCTGCTTTGGAGACTTAATTCCCTTTCCCACTAGACCATCTGATTACGAATAACCGTGACTGGATGTTGTATGTCGAAATCCATAATCCCCTGCAAATTGTTTAAAGTCTTGTCCATTGAGCTGCAGACCATTATCAGACAACAATTTATAGGACTCCATGTCTGGCAAATGCAAATATAATGTGTGCTGTGACATGTTTTGGTGTCAGATTCTCTGTATTATTGGATAATATTATATAGTTCCAGGCTCATGTGAATAATAACCCCAATTAAAATATGACCTTTGCCAAAAAGTATAAATAAATCTATTTTAGACAGCTCAAGTATTTCCTTGCCAAGCTATTTTATTTTTAAGTTGTCATTTTTATTTTACAAGTTACTCTTCTCTCCATTAATCTGTGAGCAGCACACGGCATCGAGGGCTTTCCTTTCATTTTGCTCTAAGTGGCAAATGGGGAATAACACTTCCATGTCCAAAAATCCTTGCCTATGCTTGTGCTGGATGACTTTGATCAAAAATTGTACAGTTGCACCATGTTGTAAAAGGTATTTTCAAATCTTTTTCCTTTTTACTGAGGTTAACTTTGCTGTATTGGGAAAGATGTCTAGTCTGTGCAAAGGGTTGTGGTGCAGATATCCTCAAGCAAGACCTACACAAGCTAAAAGCGAGTCAAAGGCAGCAGAGATGGACAATGTGTTGTTGCTCCAAATGAGTTATCTTGGGCTTGGTGCTGCATTAACAGGGCCAGAGCGCTTTTGGTACCTGAGCAACAGCCTTTGGGTGGTGTGACATATTTTATAGAGCCATCAGTTTGTTTGGAGCAAACTCACAGATCTCAAAGAAAGTACCTAATTTTTCAGTGGAGACATGCTAAGATGCTTAGAATGATGTTTGCAGCCATTGGGCTGTACTCAAAAGTGGTGTAGATCTTGGGAGTTTACTTGGCAGGGGATTGTGCTAAATATAAGGATTTATCACCTGATCTGCATTTGGATGCTATGTTTTATTCTACCAGTAAATAATGAGGGCAGCAGAATTGCAATTTAAATCCTTAGAGAAATTTGGTTCTTAACTTCTTACTGGACAGTTGATCTTGGAAGAACAACTTATTCCCTTGCTTAGGCAGCAAAAGTGTGATAGAAATGAGCATTTCTAGTAATTTCTGTTTGTTTTAAGAGGTAGCATACAGAATCATTTCTATGAACCTTATTCTCACCTGGCGAAAAACTGTCTAGAAGATGAAAACAAAAAAGAAAAATAGGGTCAAACATGCTGCAAGTGTAAACCAGGGTAGTGCTCTAATATGATTTAGAGCAGCTCTGGTTCGATGTGAGAGAAATTGAAGTGAGTTGAAACGTGTGGTGTGCCGGTGAGGTTGTGCATGGCGGAGAGACCCAAGGTCCTTGGAGAGGGCAGAGACGCAAAGTCCTGCAGGATCGTGGCTTTGCAGGGACATCCCACCGCTGCAGAAATGGGATCACTCTCCTCTCCTTGATACCCAAAACCATACTGGTCCTTCAGGGCCTTGCTATGACTTTTTTTGCTTGCTGTGGACTCGAGTAATACTTAGCTCTCCATTTGGGTTCCTGCTGACTGGGGAGGGTGTATTTTTAAACAGCATTAGTGGAAATTTTGATTCAAGGCTTTCTGAAATCCCTGGAACTGAAAGCTTGAAGTTCAGGCTGTTGCATGGTTTCCCTCGACACGTCCTCTTTTTCTGCCTGGAAATTTTATACCAGTGGAATTAGGGGATTTTACATATTTATCCAGGATTTCCAGCATCTGGTGCCTGGCTGGAGCAGTAGCCCTGCCTACCCATCACTGACACAGACTGCCGGTGCTCCTGCGCGGTTGTGCAACCCCAGGGCAGCCTGGTCCCTCTGGCATCGCTGGACGCGTTGTGTGTGCTCAGCCACCACGGTGGCCAGTGCGGTTGACCTGACGCCTGCCAGGAGCACGTGCTACAAAGCACACAGTTCACTTTGGGCAGCTCCGCAGAGATACAGCAGACATGTTGCTGTTAGGTCACAGCTCAAGCTCAGCTGTTCTGGTGAAAATCAGGAGCGATGCTGCTCTGAGGGATGTAGTTTGCCCGTGGGAAAGTAAGACGAGTATCAGCCACAGGACTGCCTCATGCAGTGGAGCAACTGTGAGCGTTAATGACATGGGAACGGCTGGGTCTTTCATTCTCGTAACTCATAATTTGTTGCAACAGCCCATGAAATGCTTTATCCTCAGGTAAATTCTCAAAGAGAAATGGTTTCCCCTTTTGCTTGTGGACAGTAGCTCGGTCTGAGGGAGCTAAACTGAATCAATCAATTAGGGATAAGAGGAAAACCTGTTTCAAGAGAACTGATGATAAATTTACACTGACTTGGCAGAAGCCTGCGATGCTGGATCCAACCAAAAATTGGCTCTGTGGGTGCCGAGACATGGAGCTTCCTCAGCTCTTTGGCTCTGTCCTCGTGAACCGATTTCAGCTTCAGTCCGAGAAGATGCGGAGGATTTCCAGTGCCTCTCCTGCCTCCACTCTTCCCGGCGCCCATCCCTTGGTCCTGCTGGCGTTTCACTGCACATCACAGAGGAGTTGCCATGAGTGCTGGTGGGCTGAAAAAGTCAAACCTTCTGTTTGTGCAAAGGATAATCTGAAATCTTCTATTTCCAAACTATTTAGAAAAAAACCCCATATTTTTCCCAGTTTGCCAGATTTCTTTCATAAATTTTGTTTGGCACATTTCCAAGTTCTTGCAAAAGCATGAGAAAAATGTTATTTAAACGGATCTAGAGATTTTAGTTTACCAAAACTCTGTTCACTCTGTGAATTTGACAACCATTTCAATAAAGTTTTCATAATATTTTGAAAACTGGAATAGAGAAAAGTGGAGCCTTTCATCCAATATAAATATGGCCGATACAATGAGCAAATTTTCCTTACAGGTTGTTCCGGAAGAAGAACTCTTGCTCAATAAGTAGTATTCACTTATTTTTTTCTTTCTCCTAGACCTGACTGATTGACTCTTCTGTGGAGAATCGTGTCGGGTAAATCTGGTGACTTTGCTAATTCATAACCAAGGAGTAAGCCAGAATCATCAAGCAAGAGAAACCTGTCAAGGTCCAGCCCCCAGCTTTATAAATGCGATGGCTTACTGTCTTCTGTTTTCATATTAAACTAGGTCATGCTTTCAGAACTGAATGCCTACAGTTCATTGATATAACTTTTTTTTTTGGAGCCTTGTTGCACATTTTAGGCACAGCCTTGCTGAGGAGCTGCCTAAAGCAGGTGGTTAAAAGCAGAAATGTCTGTTGAGAGCCCTCCATTTCTGTTTACTTTTCCTCCAAGTCCAGCATGGGCACTCTTTGATTTGTATCTTGCGTTTTAGAATTTGAACAAATTGGAACAACTGAGGTTTATTCTTTTTTCTCATAGTAGGGTTGAAAATGATTTGAAGGGGCAGTGAAAAATTGTGATTTAAGATGATTTATGCTTTGAGTTAGGGAAAAGTAAGAAACAAGGTAGTTTTTACGTAATTTCAACTTCCAGGAGACCTTTCTGTGTAATGAATTTATCCCATTCCCGTGGTTCCACGAAGGACCATTCATTAATGTTTTGTGGGAGACAAACAAAATTCAGAGAGCTTTGCTAAGTATGGGAACTGAAAACTAACACACTCCAAGAGAGACAATAGAAATCTATTTAATGAGATAAATCTGACCAGAGATTAACTTTGTTCAGGATATTTTCTAATAGGAAAGAAGCAGTGGGGTCACCCAGATCCCTTTGAAAATTTATTGCTGTGCTCAGGAATTCCTCATACATACCAGGACTGGGAATCTGAGTAGCAGGCTGTTGTGGCAAGTAAAAAAATAAATGGTGTTATCTTGATAACCAGATAACACAGTATCTGCTCACATAAAGTCATTTGGAGAATATTGTTTGTGAAAACCTCTTTGCTTTGGATCCATTCCTTTTCCTTTCCGTTTTCTGATAAAAAATCCTAAACACCAAGCAGTTAAAGGCTGCCATAAAACTGAGAAGAAACACTGACACTGGTGCTTTATCATGCTCCATCTGGGAGGCGAGCCAGCTCTTCCTACTTCAAGTTTATTTCTCCTACTCTGCTTTACCTCAGATAATGTCTCATAAACAGTTAAGAGGGTCATTTATAAATGTCTCGGAATGGTTATTGCTCTCATCATAGGCTTTGGATCTTCGTGCTTTCAGCTAGCGAACATCAAGGTAAAAACCAAAACAAATTCCCAAGCCCAGGGCACTGACTGTTTGAGGAATAGAAAAGTTGCTATTTTCTCCACCTTATTTTTTTAATTGTAAACTTCATCTCTCGGATTAGGTGAGACTTGCTAGCTTTCCAAGCTTGGTATACAGTTGAACTTCTGCTAAATCAAAGACCAGGATACCTAAACCAAGAGCTTAACTGGAACATTTTAACAGAATATGGCCTGAAACAAGTGGGTCACTCGGCAGCAAAGTCTCTGGGGGGCAAACCACTAATTTCAACCAAGCTCAGATGCGTTTTACCCAAGGTTTTGTCCCAGCTTTGTTAAATGAATTAAAACCACTGGTCGCCAGCAACAGCAGCATGTGTTGGGAGGGCGTGGAGGACTGCTTTCTCATTCTCCTTGTTTGTGCCTTGCTCACAGGTGCTCCTGCTTTCTGGAGAAGAAAGACCCGTGCCTGCAGGTATTACCTGGCTGCTTGCAAAAGCCAGCTGTCTGTTCCCAGATCAGTAAGCACATGATATATCTTAATGTCCCTATAAAATGTTGTATATTAATCCCCTGACTCTGTCCATCAGCACAGGATACTTGCGGCTGGGAATGCCAGTGGTGCCCCGTAAGCCAGGCTCTGCGGTGCCCGAGCTGCGGGAAGCAGGACAGCAGCACGCGGAAAGGAGCTGGTACAACAAAACCACGCTCAAACTTAGGATGAGCAAAAATAGCAGCCCCGTGCCCTGTTTTGAGCAGAGGCAGCAATAAGGGCTTTTTCCCCACACTCCTGTGCAAGTCAGGCCACTTTGTGAAAAATCAGCGTTTGGCTAATTTCTTGTGACTGTGTTTGAAGAGGCGGGCTGCATAAAAAGACATTTACAATAATCTTTCATGTTCTCCAAAGGAAAAGAATCCACCTGTGTAATCTTTTAAGTTAAGCTTCCCTCAGGTCTTGTTTAACATTATGAAAATGGCAGCTCGTATAATTTTATTACCTGAGCTAAATATGATTCTTCTCTGTCTTCCAGCTATTTCTCCTAATCCATATCAATAAAACTACTAGGGTATAATGATTTTATAGGCTGCTGCTTCTTCGTCTTCTTTCTTTTATTACTCCAAATGTATTCTCTTCAAATAAACTAATTAATCTCACAATTAGAAACCCGAAGTAACATTACGCAACGTGTGCAGCTACATCAGTCAGGAATGTAGAAGCAGAGATGACCAGATATTTACTCATGACATCCCAACTCCAAAAGGATTCCTTGGAAAACAACAAAGAGAAGAAGAACCTGCTGAATTGGGAGAGGAAGCTGGGGACTCCTGGTACGTTCGATCTGGATCATTTGAGGATGGGCTACTGGGAGAGGTTCTGCTCTGAGCAGAGTGGGAGAAGGGAAGATAAAACATTCCCCAGATCTATTGTGTATGGAGAGAGTGGTGGGTTGGTGGTCTGAAGCTCTGGAGAAGGTTGCATCCGGTCAGAGAAATCAAACTGCAGGAGGTGGAACGAATTAGAAATTTTTATTTACTGAAAATACCAAGAAAAACCGAACTGCTTTGAATAATGAGATGCAAGGCTGGGGTTTGTAGACTCTAACCTCATCTCTGATGCTGGCCTTGAGCAAATTGGTTATCTTCTGTGTCTTGAACCTCCCTCCATAAGATAGGAGTGATGGGAGATACCTACTTCAAGCAACATTAGAGATTCCAGCTGATGTTTTTAATGCACCCTGCAGCAATCACTAAGTAATTGTTATGCACTAATTTTTTAGCGAGTCGCTGCTCACTAAGGGGCAGTTTTTGACTGCTGCAGTCAGAGTGGTATCACTGCTAAAGTTGGCATGAGTGGATGTATCATGGTCTGAGCTTTAGTGAGACAAAATCCCTTCTTGTGCAACACAATATATGTCACTGTAGGCAGGGCGTATTAGTTATCCTTACGTACATGGAAAATAAATGACCGTAAAGCTTGTTAAGTCACACTGTCTGTATTGATTGTCTGTGTCTGCAGAGATTCCAATACTGGATCTCAGTGATTTAAAAACAAAATTAAATGCTCCACCTAATTATAGTTCTGTGCACGTATAGTTGCCTTTGAGTATTTGCAGCTGTCAGGTTCAAATATTTCTAATAACTGTGGCTGTGACATTTGTTCAACAGATGAAGTAAGAATAAAAGATAAAGGGGCAACAGCCTGGTTTGAGGAATGGAAAGAAGATCAGATACATAACTGGATGCCATGGAGCATTGTAACATAAGTTTGAAGGTGGACTTGAATGCACCAGATTTTGCAACTAAAATAAAATAGCAGGTGGTATGGTAGCTACACTGGAAAATGGCATGGAAAAAACACCTCGTGTAGGAAATGGCTGAGAAATGTACTTTACTCCAAGCCCAGACTTGAGAAGGCTGAATGTCAAGGTTTCTCTCAGGAAAGGTTTAAGTTCTTTGGGTAGTTTGTGTCATTTCTGTTATGTTTTCCTGTGGAAGGAGGGCAGTGCTGTGCAGATGTTTGTCTTCCTCTAAAATACATAAGCACCAAAACCTCTGTGCAGTCACATTCACCTCCAAGCTTCCCAGCAGAACAACCTGGTGCCTGCACCCGCTTTACCCAGCACCGTTTGCACGTTTCCCTTCCTTTTTCTGCACAGGAGTTCACTCTTTCCAAGATGTGCTGAAGTTTTAGGCCTGGAACACCCTGTGTCTTACATATCTGCCTTTTCTTTTTTTTTCCCTTGCAAATAATTTTTTACACATTTCTGTCCTCAACTGCTGTGATACGCTGTGCGTAAGCCACAAGGTAATGACAGAAATATAGTTTTGCAAAGACTTCCACTGAGAATTCTCATCATGACATTGCTGACAGGAGATATCTTGAAAAGAAAGCATTGTAAGGAAAAACACATGTTCGGGTTTTTTTGATGGGGGGAGTGGAGGGAGGAAAGATTAGCAGACTATTCTCAATGTGTACATCTTAGATCTATGATCTTTGCTGCAGAATCCAACTGTGCAGATCTATCAAGTTCAGCCATGCTGGAGTATGCCACACAGGTGGATGGTTTAATCTTGACAGTTGAGCTTCCAACTGAAAGGAGACAGAAAGAATGAGATGAACAAACATGCTAAAACCTGTTCTGCTCCCAGTCGGGCTTTGGAGCTGTGCTTCTTGTAAAACAAAGGCATAGCAATGGGTGGCTCTTTCAGTTGCAGATACTGTATTGGTTTTCCTAAAGCAATTGCAAAACAGCAAGTACCCTCCCACCTGACAAAATAAAGGAGACGGGTGCAGCTCTGCTCTGAAGGGAAGAAACAGTAACGCGGATATGCCCTTGGAGAAATTAAGATTGAATGCAGCTGACATCCTTGAGCAGAGTGTGTATTTCACGAGGAAATGCTATGATACCCAAAAGCTGTACATTTAGGGCTGGATCTTCAAAGCTGCCCACGTCACATGTCCACGGAGTTCCTGTTTCATTTGAATGGGACAAAACCTCCAATTCTCAGCAGAAATGATTCGGAGCTGCCTTGCTCACGCACAGGCTTCACACCCTGCTGCCTCCGATATGCAGCAGGTTTGGATGCACATTACATTTCTGCTGCAAACTTCTAGCCGCGTGCATAGAGTTAGCATGGCTTGGGTTAACATTAAAAAAGGGAAATGTTAATGAAATGCTTAAGCACATACCTATGACACAATCTGAAACAGGTGGATGTGGAGCGACTGAAGGCCTCACGCTTCACTCAAACCATATGTGAAACTCCTATCGCCATCCTAGGAGCAATGATCAAGGGCAGGAGATGGCTGTTAGTGAGCATGATTTAAAACTGACTTTGGAAAGAGTAATTTATGCTTTGGAGCCTCCTCAGATGTGTACCCAGTAGGAAATTTTGTAGCTACACCTGTTTACACATCTTTTGGCTCACGGAGATGCTAATGAGAAACCCAGCCCTCCTGGGCACAATGAGAAACTGTAACAATTACCGAACTCCAGAAAGAAAATGGGTTTCAGTGACTGGTTTATCAGCAGGCTTTCCCGTGGGACAGATAATTCATGCCAGGAGTTTTGAGGTGCCACCGGGCCGCACTCAGATTTTGAGGTACAGCAGCCCTGGTAAACGCCCAGTGCTCTGGAGCCAGGCACTGTCTGAGCCAAAGCTCCCTTCCACCTCTTCCTTTTTTGTTGCACCCACATTTTTAAATCTCTGGCTGCATTTCACATTTGTGAAGAGTTTTAGACTTGATGGGGCTTCAGATTGCTTCACTCTTTCTGTTGAGATGTAGTCTTCATTCATTTATTCTTGGCATCATGTGCCATTGAGGCCCTCACACTGCACCACAGTTCACTGGGGGCTCAGCGTCTGTTTAACAGCCCCCTGTCCTGAGCCCTAGCCATTAGTGCTGGTTGTTAATTTAAGTAGAGAGAAACCAGTGTCCTTAGACTCAGGATGCACGCAAGGGTGAGCTTCCAGCTCATCACACTCAGTCTCTGAGGGTCCCCCTCCAGCTGCAGACTGATGGAGCATCCTGCACCAGTGTGTTGGCTCTCTGGAGAGGTCTCCGTCCACCATCTGTACAGAGGGCCTTAAGAAGTGGCCTTCCTTTGGCAGAAGCGAGCCACGGTGCACCTTCTCAGAAACCACAGAGTGGTGGCAACTACTTCTCCAGAGGACAGAAATAAGGCTTGGCGTTAGAGGACCTGGCTCCTCTTCCTAAAATCCCCATGAGCTTCTTCCTCCAAAATCTCACCATCTCCCCAATGAGCTTCCCCAGGGAAGTGCTGGGGCTAACAACAGTGACCCACTTTGAAGAGCTGCTGAAAACCTTCTGCAGATGTGCGGAGATCCTCCCGTTAGAGATACCCAAAACTGGGGCCACATCGCGGCGCGGCGCCAGCACCCCTCTGCATGGCAATAGGTGCCTGCACCTCTTCATGCATTGGGAGTTTGGGTTGAGAGTGGTGGGAGCAAGGAAAACTCTCCGGGAGATTGCAGGATCAAATGGGTTGCTTAAGCACCAGTCATTATAATTTTGTTTGTGAATCATCAATTTACTTTGTTAAAGATAAATACAAGCATGGTAAAAAAAGAATAAGGGTTGGTGTAAATGGTCTTGTATGTTTAAGAATCTGCTCCTGCAGCTTTTGGATGTGATTATGCGGTGTGAATATGCACCTCTCAAAGCCACTTTAAGAGTCCAACCCCAAACTCATTGTTCCCCTTCCTAAAATCAGATTGCGAACAAGCAACAAGACTTCTGCTTAATTATAGCCCGAGGAGTGATGTTTGGGCTATGAATCATATTAGATTTCACACTGATAGACGAGGAGTACATGTGCTGATACCCTCTACAGATTGGGCACAGTTCACCTGTAGCAGCAGCAGTCTCACAGCCTCCATGGCGAGGAGGCTTCTCGCTATGGTTCATCCCTGGCAGGTCCCCTGGTCTCAGCGGGAGCCACTCCAGGACCAACACACACATTTATTTTCTGCATGAAGTGCAGTTTTCCTACCGTGCAGCCTCATTGCTCACCCTTCCTCTTGTCTCTGAAAGCCTTGGGAATTGGAAGACTCCTTTTCCTCTTTGCATAAGCAGGACATAAATTCAAAGGGTTCTGCTGAATATTTGTTAAGATGCATATTTATGTGCAAAACCCTCCCTACCCGTCAGAAACCATTTAGTTAAAAGAGGATAAAGATGATTTACTTATGCCTTAGGGCTGTTACTATTTAAACACTGCACATTTATGTCTATTTACTCTGGTATTTACTAAAAAAGCATAGTTAAATTAGCAGTTATTGCCTCTCCTAAGCCATTTCTGAAGGCTCTTACAGCACTTCTTTAAAGGAACAAACTGAGGGATGGACAAACCGCGTCATGCTGGCTGTGGGACAGTGAAAGCAAATACCCTTTTCCAGTGGCCACAGGGAAAGAAAATGATGTCCAGGGATTCCTCAGTTTGGCAAACCACTTATTTTGGTGAACCACCCAGCTCTGCAAATTGTGTTGTCACCACGTGACATGTGCGGCATCACTGTGATGGTTTGCTCTGTCACCCAGGTTCGCATGCAGGATATCCCAGGAGCACCATAAATGGTGCGTAAGGGGCAAAATCCCTGGGACTCCTTGCCTTTGACGAGGTTTTTTCTGACCAGGGGTATTAGCAGTAATGACACTGGTGCAGTCGATAACTGGCTGGCTGTGCTTAATGACCTGAGGCACATCAGCTCCTCTCAGCTGGCTCCCAATCCCCAGGAAATGCACCCTGGCTTGATTACTGTCGCCTAAAGAGTCACACATGTACGCTGGGAACCTTCTTTTCATTAACTTAACCTGTGTGCAAAAAGCTGCTGCAGAAACATATTTTTTCAATCAGATAATGCATTTTCAATTAAATGACTTGGTTTCTACCCATTTTATCTTCCTTTCCTGCTGTACAGGAGCTATCTGTGTTTAATGTTGTAATGGGATCTTACCATAAAGTTGGCTGTGTTCTTCTGAAGTGATGGCAATGGTAATTAAGATGTGTTATTGTTTTCCACTGGGTGTATTTGTACCATATGGACATGCAACATGACTCGAAGTGAAAAGTGTTCCTGAAAATTCAAGACAAGATGCAACAGATCAGACTTCGTAGAGAAAAGTCACAGAAGGAACTCCACGCAAGCAGGAAGCTACGTATTCCCCTACCTGCCTGCCTGGAGTTCCCCTGCAGATGACTAGCAGTGGTTTAAGAAATGAGCACACACATTTATTATAAGCATTATGAATGATATATGGCAAATGTTTGCAAAGCAACTGAGAAGAAAAGCTGCTGGGGCAGGGCTTTGGGTTTTCAGACTGCAACAGTGCACTAAGGAGTGTGACCTGAAGGTAATATGGCTTTGGGGAGTGCCAGCAGAGTTGAATTAAGCATGAATCAGAAATCTCTGTTGAATAGTGAGGTAAGAAACAGGGAAGGATTTCCATTCCAGAAACCTTCTTCTTCTCCCTCTAAACGAGCATTTTCCAGAGCTGTTAAACCATGGCTGTTCCATGTTCCAGGCTTGCTTTTGGTCGTGGGTGGGAAATTGCATGTGCTCCTTGCTCCAAAATCAAGAACAACAACAAAACTGCTCTTTTCCAGACAGAAAAAAGCCATCAGCACCCAGAAACAGGCTGGGGTGGCCCCGAGGACCAGCCTCCCTCCTGTGCAACTCTGCTGGGAAGTGAGAGAGGGTGGTGGAGCTGTCCCGCTGTCCCACTCCAGGTGCCATTCCCTGGGTCTCTTGGGTTGGTGGTGAGGACAGGAATGGCATTTTACAGATGAGGCAACATTCCTCTGGCAAAAATTTATCCCTCAGTCTTGGTACACCAAATTTGGTGAAACTGTTGTTGGTTTTAACCTCCCCAGGCCCTGTCCCAAACTTTGCAGCTTGTCACACTTGGCATTGCAAAGTGGGAATGACTCACCGAGACCAAAGACATCTGGAAGTGGCAGTTTCAGGCTGTGCTTAAAAAAATTATTATTTTTTTTTTTTTTTTTTTTTTTTTCCTGAGCAGGCACCAGCTCTCCAGGACCACAGAGTGCTTTGGGTTGAAATCCTGTTTTTGTTTTGCTGTGGTTGGAGTATAGAAAGGGGGCAAATGAGATGCTCTTCCAAGAATGGCAGCATGCAGACTGGGTGGTCTGGATGCTGGGGGCTCCTGCACGCCTTCTTTGCCCACATGTGGGGCGAGGGAAAGAATATGGGTCAATTTATTCTGTTTTCTTTTTAGTATCACCTAAGAGTTAGAGAAGCTCCTTCATTCTGAAAGTGTTTTGCTTTGCTAATGTTACTTCAACAGTCTTCTGAAGAAAGTGGTACAAAAGAAATAATGTTTGAAGCAATTTCCTGTGTATAACAAGTTAAATAGCTCTGCAATGAAACGTGAAGTAAATAACTTTGAAGCATAGTTATTCTTTGTTCTTGGTTTCGGTGGTGAATTTCTTAGAGCTCGCATGGCATGGAGGAGATCTTTTTTCAGGAAAAAAAATAGCAAAAAAAAAAAATCCTTGGCATGTTTAATGGAAATCAGTCTGAATTGGAATTTCAACTGTTAGTAAATCAATGCCATCCCCATGCTCTCTGTGAATACTCACCCGTTCCTTAAAGATGATGCTCATATTTATTTAAAAAAAAGGCTGGACAGTGTATGGTACATAGTGAATTAGACATCATCAGTGCTTTAAAGCAACCACAGAGGAGTCTGAGCTCCTGCAACCCATCTTTGAGAGAACAACCATTGCTTATGGCAGCCTGCTCATTGCCTCCCTCTTACGAGGCCACGCTGTGTGATGCACTTGTGTCCCTGCTGATGGCTGCCCTGAGCAGAGACGTAGGTGAAGAAGGTCTCCACAGATCATGCATTTCCCAGAAAATACTTCTCCTGCGGCCTGAGCCTGCTGGAATCAAACTGCCTGTAAGTGGTCCATGCTGCGCACTGTGGCTCCACCTCTTCAGCAGTGGAGCTTGGCAAATTGGGCAGTTTGCCATTAGCTCTCTGTCCTGGGAGGTTGTCACTCATCCCTTGCAGCCACTTCTGCCCAGAGTGATCCATCACCATGTCAGCAGCAAGCCCTCACTTGTTCCTTTCTATGGATCAGAAGCAAAAGAAAGACACATCCAGGAAGGGAGGAAGGGAGGAACAGGTCTACGTGCCTTGGTGTCATGCTCGCAAATGTGTTCTTTTCAGGGTGCATGACCCTTGGTGAGCACCCACCCCGCCCACACTGTGTGGGGACAGGGGTGGCACAGCACCAGTCACGCTGGGCACAGAGCACAGACAGGTCTCTTGAGCTGATTACAGCTTCCTTAGTACCACTGGGTACCACTGGCATGCCAAGGCCCTTGCCAGGTAGAGGAAATGTCATACAATCAATCCACCATCTAAAAATTACCTGCTGGTTTGCATGCTTAGGTTACCTGACTGTCTTTCGCTGTTATTTATTGCTTTTATATTAATTAGTTTTCCACATCCCACAATGTCACAGCTCTTGGCTTACACATGAGTGGGACAGATGCCCAGACTCTAGGAGATAGGCCCCGACCCCGGGAATTAGGAATCTGCATGTCCTTGAAAATACCAGCTTTTGCCGAGTCTCACGTAACTTGGAGGATTAGCCAGAGACTTCTTAAAAGCACCATGGGAAGATGGGCGCTGTGGGATCCAGTGCCAATGCTTTTCTTGAGTATTTTTCCTGCCGGAAACATGCTAGGAAAGGACCTTTCTGGGTTGTTTGTGCAAGTATTCATAGGTCCTGAGTGTGAAATGTGCATCTCTCCATGCTCGCACCACAAGTCTTTACCTAGTTAATTGCCATGTGCAATTTTTTCCCTGTGGCAGCCTTTCCATTGCTACAGACAGCACAAGCTGGGGGAGGCTGCAGGAAGAAACAGTCTTTCCCCCATCTCCGCTCCTGGAAGAGAGGCAGAAGGACTGCATGCATAGTTAACACTTGCATTATCTGCCCCATATGCAGCCATCTGGTTCTGCTGAAGTTTTTGATCTCTCAGCCGGGTTTGATTTATGTGGCAAGAGTAGCGGCATTCCCATCGTCGAAGTTGAGCGCGATGGTTAATGTTGCCACTGCTTAAGGGTAAAGCCAGATCCCACCAAGGCTGAGTTTTACGTTGCCCCTTATTGGACACATCTGGCAGAGGAAAGGCTCTCTCCTCGCCTCTGGCCCGCTCCGGCTGGGTTTGGGCCAGGCAACGTGAAACCCGTTTGCATTTTGCAATGCCTAATGTCTTGGTTTGCAGGAATGCCGCTTTCCTGATGATCGAAGTTCGGGAAAATGATACTGAGGGGTATTTTTTGCACTACAAAAAAAAACAAAGCAGGGATTTTTAACTTGATAGAAGGAGGTTTCTGTACCCTGTTGTGAGGGTGGCAGCATCAGGTTTGGTGTCTATATGATTAAGAGCCTCAATGAAATGTTTTGTGAGGGCAGAGCTCCTGGGAGCACACTGGCATCGTCAATTTGCATGTGGGGAATATAACAGTGCCACACACCGTTCGTCTTATGTCCTGGGTCATCCTTATGGACATTGATGGACTTTCTCCTTTTCCTTCACCTCATGGAGGGTGTAAAATAGCATATTCAACAGTTGCATACTTGAAACTCCTCTTTGTGTTTGTTTTTTTTTTCAGATGTATGTCATTAACATCACATAATATCACATATCATGATGCATTGTCATAGATTTTTACACTATTTCCTTTACAACCTGACATTTTACAAAGTTCATGTGTGAATAATCATTAGTTCCAGCTAAGAGACCTACTTGTTGAAGGAATCGTTCCTGCCTAGGAGGGTCCCCAGAGAAAAACTGAAATATGAAATTAGTCTGATCCAGAGCTCTTTATCTTCACTTCCTAGTGAAATCCAGCTGCCTCTGGGTGAGACGCATTGATTTTAGTTAAAAGAGCATTGTACTGGCACACAGTATTTCAGGATGGGAATTGAGGAGAGACAACTTCAATTGAAATGTCACAGGAAAGTCAGGAAGGCAAAATGTACTGACCCAAACTGGAGTGAGTGCAGCCTTCTGCAGCAGGCAGGGCTGGTAAGCCCTGCAAAAAGTGATTTGTTAAGGTTTGGGTGAGTTTCTGTGATGTAGATACTGGAAGGAATTTTTATGGGATCTGGCCCTGGAATTGAGAGGATTAAATAGCAAAGGAAAATCCAATGTGCTATTCGTAACTGATAGCGCACAGAAATGATAGTTCTTGTAGCAACTGGAATTTGAGTCACAGTTGCCTGTAACCAGCCATTTCCAGCCATCTGTGCACAGAGGCAGCCTGGGAGTCAGGGCTGAAGAAATAAGCTATGGCAGCCCTGGATTTCTTCATGGCTTCAGGAAGGATGTCCCACGGTGGGAAACGGGACACAGCCCCCACCGTTCTTTTGAAGCCATTAGTCCATGTTGCAAAATTTAGTCCATGTGGCAAAATTAGTCCATGTGACAAAATTAGTCCATGTGTACTGAGTTGGGGGTGCTGGAGGGAAGGTCTGCATTGCAGTGTCAAACCCAGCCAGAAAATGCAGGAGGTAGGAAACAAATCATAAAAAGCTCGCTGTGGCGACGCAGCCCGTGCTCCTGCCCCGAGTGCAGCAACATGCTGTGTATCATGTGCAGCCATGTAATGCTGATCTGCGTTTCATCAGCAGGGTTTGAGATGCTTCTTGCACTTTTTGCTATTGGAATAAAACCCAAATACAACAATGTTGTTGTCAGGCTTCCAGGAGAGAATAAAGGAGGCAATATGGTCTGGGGGTTTGAGCACAGGACTTGAAATCAGTTCAGGGTCCACTTCTGTATCCTGGTAATTCAAGGTGTTTTTCTGGGCTCAGCCTATCACCTGACTGTGCTCTTATTCTGTCGTGTGTCACTGTGATCTTGGAGCACGGTGGTACTCAGCTAATTAAAAGGTATTTAGAAGAATGCCTGCAATCTGAGATGAAAGGTGGTGCAGAATGATCATTTCTTGCATTATGCATGTGCACTAAAACTGAGCTTGAATTTTGCTACCAAAATGGACCCTTGCACTGGTGTACAGTGCTGTCTCCAGGTCCCACCTACATAAGAAACCGGAGTGTCTGAAGGAGGGTGAGAATTGGGGACCAATCCCACCACATCCCCTACCTGTGCTGTGCTTGGGCACTGGGAGGTTTCACCCAGTGGGGTGAAGTTCACCCAAGCCAGAAACAGAATCATAGAATCACAGAATCATTAAGGTTGGAAAAGACCTCTAGGAACATCAAGTCCAACCCCCAACCCAACGCCCCCAGGCCTCCTAAACCATGTCCCCAAGTGCCACGTCTACGCGTTTTTTTAACTCCTCCAGGGATGGTAATGCCACCATCTCCCTGGGCAGCCTGTTCCAGTGCCTGACCACTCTTTCAGTGAAGAAATTTTTCCTAATATCCAACCTAAATACTGGGATTTGTAAAGGCAATCGGCTTCTGGGAGCCTCTGGGAATTGTAAAGGTGCTTCCAAGATTTTCTGACTTGTCTAAATGACTCAGCAGGTGACAGGCAACTTTCCAGAACGCACAGAGCCCTGTGTCCACCACCGCTGGGACAAGAGGTCCATGTCTCCGGAGCCACCTGTGATGGAGCGGTGCTGCAGCCGATGCGGCAGAGGGGTGCTGGGATGGTAGCGTTGGTTCCCGTTGTGCCTGGGCTGTTCTTCTCTCCCAGAGCCACGGCAGCACCGGGGTAGGGAGCAGCAAACCTGCGGGATGCGTTTCCTGTTAGATAACTTACTTTTTGAGTTGAGCCATTGCTCCTGCTGCAGAAGGCAGTGGGGAGGAGGGAAGGAACGCCAGGCCTGCAAATTAGCATCAAAGGGTTGGTGCGAGGTTTATGGGGACATTTACTAGTGTTGTTTTCATTATTTACACCAGCCTTGATTCTAGGAGTTCTCATTAAAACTGTAATAAATGTAAAAATATTTTACAGGCCAATAAAAGTTCCAAAGCAAAAATAACTTTATATAGTGTGTTTTTTTTTTTCTTTTACAAAATACTGTGTGGTATCATCTCGAACCTGCTGATTGCTGATGGGATGAGAGAAGCACCTCCATTCTGGCACAGTGTAAGGGGACAGACTGGGGCTCAGGACTGCTTTCCAGCCAACTAATTTGTCAGGTAATGGGTAACTCTCGCGGGCACTGACTTTGATGAGAGCATATTAAGCCAAATACAATTTTTTTTTTCTGGGAAAAAGAAAGAAAACTAGACCATTTATATATTTTTTTTTTTTTTTTCTTGTTTAAAAAACATGAAATGTATCCAGAAAGGCACTGGAAAATATGGGACTGACAAAGGGAAAATACATTAATGTTTTCAAGTTCCTCTATAAAATATGTTTGCATAAATACACTGTGTGTAGTCAGCACTAGCCTATAGTTTCTGGAAGTATGTTAAACAAGGAGAGTGATATTTGCCAAATCCTCTGCTATGGTTTTGGGATGTGCAGTCCTCTGCAGAGGGACAGAACTAAAACGAGGAAACACTTTGGAATGAACTCATCTTGGAGGTCGTCCAGATATCTTGTGGAATGGGTGGAGATGAAAAAAAAATGAATTTAACCATTAAATCATCCAGCAACTTGGCATCTGCGGCATTTATCTTCTTTTCCCAAAGATAATAATGTTCCAAAGTCATAATGACATCTAAACATCTTTGATCACAGAGCAGACAAACTGGTCCAAAAATGCTAAATTTGGCTGTCTCACCCGGGTTATCCTAATAAATACTGAGTCAGTTTTGCAAACGGAGTGGTTTTCAAAAGTGTGGAATGACTGTAGATGTGCTTGACCTAAAAGAAGCTGGAGGTGTTAGTTGCAGCAGCCAGTGGACCTCCACTTGCTTAAAAGCAAATTTATGATTCCTGGTTTTTAGGCTCTGGCATCTGTAAATGCTGTAAATATTTTTTTCAGACTGATTCTAAAAGCTGCCTTCATAATTTTGCATGAACAAGGACTTTTGTTTATGCAGGGTTTTAGTTCCAATTTTTAGCACTTTGAAAATCTAAGCCTGTGCTTGGGGAGAGGGAGTGGGGATGAAACTCGTTTCTACTAGAAGGCGGCTCTGCCTTTTTCCCTGCCCACTTACTGACCCGACTTGTTGCCAAGATTAGGAGAGCATTAGCTAACAAGCACCCGAGAGGTGCCATCATCACAAAGACATGGCACAACCAGCCCAACATCATTTTTTTAAATCCATTTCAAGAACTGGGTGAAGCCAAGCAAAAAGACTGAAGCATTTGCATCCCATCTAGCAGGTATGAGCTGAAAGCTCAGGAAGACGGTGCAATTGCACTAGAGATTCATTTGGGCTTTCGACCTGAATTTCCACTGCTGGATTTTTTTTGTGTATGTCTGTGACCAGAATAGAGAGCTTCTCTGCGAGACTACTCAAAGGGGAGGCATGAGCCAGCCAAAAGTCATGCAACATTTTCTTAGCAGGAAATAAATTTAAATCCTTGCATTTTGGTTTTTTTTTTTTTCTAAAATATTGGAAGAAAATGTGGGGCTTGGAATGGGATGATCGCTGCAAGAAAACATGGCTAGTTTTACTGCACTTGCTATTGTGCCCAAGGCCACAATTATGTCTGGAACCCCATTGTGCTGGGCATTGTCCAAACACAGGGGAAGGAACAATCCTTGACTCGGAAGTTCGCAGTATTGATGAATGTTTATTTGTTTGTGCAATTACTGGTTTATTATTAAACACAGTTATTTGCTTTAGAAGGGAAATGTTCTCAATTCAGAAATAATGAGTCCATGTATCAATCGTATCATAAGCCATACATTGCACATAGGCAACATGGAAATATTTTTCTCATTTTCAGAGGTGCCCCATTGAAGTTTCAGGTTTTCAGGCAATCTTGGGGAGTTACACTCATGGCGCCATGAAAGTCTGTGTGACCAGGACACACAATTCCTGGCAGCCCCTTGGGAACCTGCGTCCTAAAATGACATGCCCCTACGCCCATGTGAGACAACAACAGAACTAGGACTAATAGTATCCCATATCCCAAGCTGATTCTCTTGAAATAGTATCTCTTGTTTCTGCAAAAACAGATATTCTGTGAATATGCCTCTACAAAACATTTTACTGCAAAGTACTTCCAATACCCTGGTAATCTATAGGTCCCTACTTTGCCTGCTGGCTAAAATACCATTTTCTTGTCCACACATTGGTTTTGGCTTTCCCACTGCAGTGCTGCTATCTCTTTTGCTATCTCATAATTTACAGGAAATTCAAAACTGGATGCAATCACAACTCATAATTTGAAATGCTAATCCTTGGCCTGTCACTCCAGCTGCAACACATACAGCCTGCTCTATTAAACTTTAATGTCTACCCTAATAGCCATGTGAGGCTAGAAATCCAGGGATTAGCTTTGATTCCAATTTAACTACTGATAGGCGCCTGTAGTATTATAAAGGACTCTTTCTCTTCTGAGGACCGCTGAGCATCTTTGCTTTGGTTTGTTTAGAAGCTACTGAAAGTTGGTCTAACATAGATTTTCTCCAAAAAGGACTACTATAAACTGGGTTTAATCTAGCTGAAGAAGGGTGCACTCAGAGCAGCAATGTCTTGATTTCTCACTCTGTGTGTATCACAGCCTGCTGGCTGTAAATGCGCTGTCTGCTAGGGGAAGAGGTGAATTTTCTTTAGCAGTGACATTCAGGACTATCTGGATTCTGTGAGTGGGTGCGTATGTGTCATGGTCTAACCCAGCAGGCAGCTAAACCACAGAGCAGTTCACTCACTCCCTGCCCCCAGTGGGATGGAGGAGAGAATCAGAAAAAAGGTAAAACTCATGAGCTGAGATAAAGACAATTTAATAGGACAGAAAAGGAAGGGAAAATAATAATAATGATAAAAGAATACACAAAAGAAGTGAAACACAATGCAATTGCTCACCACCTGCTGACTGATGCCCAGTCAGCTCCCGAGCAGTGGCCGTGTCCCCCCAAGCCAAATTTCCCCAGTTTTTTGTTCAGCATGACATCATATGGTATGGAATATCCCTTTGGCCAGTTGGGGTCAGCTGTCCTGGTTGCAACCCCTCCCAGCCTCTTGTGCGTCTCCAGCCTCCTTGCTGGCAGGGCAGTATGAGAAGCTGAAAAGTCCTTGACTTAGTGTAAGCACTGCTTAGCAACAACTAAACCATCAGTGTGTTATCAACATTATTCTCATCCTAAATCCAAAACACAGCACTATACCAGCTACTAGGGAGAAAATGAACTCTATCCCAGCTGAAACCAGGACAATATGAAGCAACTGGATTGTGTAAGATGGGTAAAAACCTGGCCCTGATGAAATCAAGTGTAACATTTCCACTGATCAACAGGGCCAAGATTACCCACAATATTTTGGATTAGGTTAATGCTGTTTGCATTGTCCAAATAGATGCTGGCAAGGGAGGTAATTATTGGTTTTGGTTGTGTTTCTCAGTCAAGTGAATGCTCTTTCCATGTCGCGTTGGTAAGAAGGCTAAGGAAGGTGTTAGAGCAGATGTCTGGTGGTGTTCTGTGTCAAAAGTAGGTAGAATTCATAGGCTTATTGTCTCCTGCACAGTTAGTACTCCTGAGTTATATGCTGGAAATCATAGAATCGTTTAGGTTGGAAAAGACCTTTAAGATCACCAAGTCCAACTGTATACCCAACACTGTCAAGTCCACCACTAAACCATGTTTCTAAGCACCACATCTACAAATAGGATGCTTCTATAATTGTTAGCTCCTGTGGATACAACAAGACCTATTTGGATTGTGGATTGGGAACTCTTGGCAAAAATGTCTTATTTCTTTTGCAGAGGAAGGTCTGTTCACTGCTGCAAAGAATGAGGTTGCAACCTGTTCTTCAGCATGGAGATCTTGCCACCACAGTGTATGCCTGTGGTTACTCCAGGGCATATTATTGCAATCCAGCCATCCGTGCAGCTCCTCCCAAAGACCACCAAGGACAAGAAAGGCAGGAGAAACTTCTCCTGCAGATATATGCAAGCATGTTGGTGAGCAGAAGAGGACCGTGGAGGCTTAGTAGATCCCCAGTGTGGCTGGAGGTCCACCTTTGGAAGCAGCATACAGAGGCTGCATTTCTATATATGGTCTGTAAAACCTCTACAGCTGGTTGGGAATGGGTTTTTATAAGGATGTTTTAAAATTTGGAGCACAGTAATGAGTTGAACCAGGAAGGTGTTTTTTTTTTTTTGTTTTTTTTTTTTTTTTTAAGAAATGTATTATTTTTTATGCAGTTTGCACTGGGAAAGATCTCTTGGGACCAGAGTAACCTCTCTTCCAAAGCATACAAATACCAGAAAGCTAAACAGCCTGACAGGGGTGGCAATTCTCTGCCAAACCTCCTGGTTCATAGACTTGCTCTCTGTGAGTAGGAAACACAAGCATTGCCTGGTATCATAGCTTTGGGCTGGAGATACTCTGGATGAGGCAGAGTTTCCTGCAGCACATCATTCTTTCCTCACAGTTGTTCAGGGAAAGATTTTAGTTTTGCCTCAATTTGGAACAGGACCCATTACTGAAACTTGAGATTTTTTTTTTTTGCGAAACTGAATTCTTGTTGTTCAGCCAGTCTTCACTCTCTTGAGGCTACGGCAACCCCCAGTCAGCTCCAGGTCTTCATTTTCATACAGGATCTACCTTTTAGCATCTGGGTGCCCTTCTCTGAGGGAACATGTTGCCCGTTGTACTCCAAGGCAGGTGATGGGTTCAGATGGGATTTTTGGGATAACTCACCAATTTGTTCCAATCCCTGATAGATTTTGAGGATGGTCTTTGGCTGTGAAAAATGCTTACCCCTCTGAATCCAGGCTTATTGGCTTCCTGAGTGTTTTATAAGCACTCAGTGTTACCTTTTCTTGGGATTATGTTGAATGGGTACCTGAGTTGCTGGTATGGATAGGTGGAAATTTTTAATGCCTGCTGTGTGTGGTTTATAGCTATTTTTGTGCATATTTTCAATAGCCACAATGGTTACACCCATAAGCTGAAAAAAAAAGAAACCTCTTTCCCGTCTGCTGGCTTTTCTTGCGGCTCATGTATATTCTTGTTTATTCTTCTGGTCTTCCAAGATGGAAGTTTGTACAAACATGTTAAAGTTTTGAGAAACAACAACCAGAGGCAGAAGGAGAAAAAGAAAAACAAGAAGCAGGGCGATTGGCTCTCAAGTGGGTCTGTGCATCTTTTGCTTTATTGTCTGCAGCTTCAAGCTGGCATCAATTTTTGTAACTCTTAGGAGATGCAGAAGCTCCTATTTGCTGCTCTGTAAATGAGCATGACATGTTGTTTCTTTCACATATATTCTTTGGAATCCATCCCCTGGCTGCATAGCTCCGTGCTTCCTGCAGATTATGTACATATGAAGGAAATAACCACAGCAGATGCCACCCAAATACCTGTGGGTGATCAGATAACCCAACCCGCTCCACAGCTTTTGAAAATCCTGAGTCAGGTGTTTGCTATCCAAAGATGTTTCCTTAAAAAAAATAATTTATGGGGTTTGCACACCCAAACTTATTTCATCTCCTTTTGTGGCTTTTGCCGCAGAGACGAACAATCTGCAGAGACACAAGGAGAAGAAGTTAAGAGGAGGGAGATAGGTGAGTGAAAAATGCTCTCCAGCTGGCACCAATGGCTGGGAGTCCTCCTGTGAACAGATGAATTTTATACATAAAGGAAAAGCATGTGGAACTTGTTCATCTTGTTTGCCACTTGTGGCTGATCTAGCAGTATCTGCAATGTCCGTCGTAAGTACAGTTAATGCAACTTTGTGTAATTAATTGATTTCCATAAGTCATTGGCCACGGTACCTATGCAAGGAGTCAAGCATGCCAACTACATTTTGATATTAACTGTAAGTCAAAAAAAATAGAGAGTGTCTGATTTTCACCCTGAATCACCCCAGCTGCAGGTAGATGTTGACATTAGCCAAGGATGCTGGTTTGGTCATAGTCTGCAGAAGCTCACTCAGATTTTAGGGGACACTTTCCATCCTCTGCAGGTTTCATGCAGAGAGAAGCACAACTTAGTTTGGCTGCAGCACCGTGGAGGCCAGGATCCATCTCAGCCCGCCCCACCGGGCACAGAGAAGCACCCACCGCCCCCGTGCTAGCGGCCAAGCCCGCAGCCAGTGTCGAGGGCACCGACAGACCCGAGCCGCCAAAACGGCGCAAACAAAATAGCTGTGTGGAGGAGAGCCATGTCCGATGGGTTGCAGCTGTCCCTCTGCCTGCTGGCCGCCCCCGCCCCGCTCCAAATGTAAATCATCACCCTTTTCCCTTTTAACATAACAGTTGTGTCATTTAAAAGCTCAAAGAGCTGAGAAAAAAGTCTACTTGTTTAGAGAAACCATTAAAACAAATTATAAGCATTTAATAAATGGGGAAAACTGTCTGTTTGTCATAACACAGAATTTTTCCTTTAAATATCCAAACAACCGCCCAAAAGGTTACTTATAGATGGGTGTGTTGGGGGGATATTTCCAGGGTCAGTCTGCACTGGGGTCCTTGCTGGGAGCCTTTGGCCCAAATCCCAGCTGTAGTGAGCACAGATGGGTGGAGGGCTCAGGGTGGGGTACGAGGCTGTGCTGAGCTCCCTCTGGGGCTGGCGATGGAGCATGGCAGCTTTCTCCGGCCTCGTGGTACCCGGCCGGGCTGGCACACATTGCCTCCACGCTGACAGAGGAGGGATGGGAGCACAGTGCCCGTGTACCACGTCATGCTCGGCTCTATGGACCGCACTTGGCTGCTCTGCTGGGAGGAGGGTCTGCCCTGCATGCAAACGGCATTTTTGTAAAGCATCGATGCATCTCTTGAATAAACAGTAGCTTGGCGACTGCCTTTGGAGAGCAGTTCAGGGTTTTTCTCAGTTCTCATGTGATACTTCTTTTTTCAAAACATTTCCTGATCCCGAGCTCCTTCCTCAGGTTGTGGGAACATTCAGGTTCGGATAAGCAGTGTGTGGGCTGGCCTCTCTCCAGTTGTTTAACAGATGATTGCTTTGAATAGGATTATCTTGGACAGGCAGAGAATCATCTCTGCAGTGCCGGGGCCGCCTTAGCCCTGGGAGGGGGGAGCAACCAGACCATGCTGCGAGATGCTCGGCTTGCCTTGCTGGCAAGTGTCTCCTCCAGTCAGTGTGTTCAGGCTCTGGAGCTGTGATCCAGTCTTTAAGAGCTATTAAGTCACTGAGTCCTTAAGAATGATTGATTACCAGCTAAACCTCCTTGTAATGAGCCTCTTTACCTTTAGGACCTAACGAAGTTTGGGAGAAAACCTGTTGTGTGTCTTGCTGCTTGGTGACTCAGGAGCCTGGAGGTAAATAAGTCCTCACCTTTTAAGGGCACAACATTTTACTGTATCATAGGGTTGCAGCTTCACTGGTCTGAAAACTGCCTGCTGGCTCCCATTTGGCTGCTGCAGGCATGGAGAGCAGCGGAGTGCCTGCAGTCATGTTGTGGACCAGCTCCTGAGGGCAGCAGACACTGTCAGAGCCAACCCCTCTGCAAACTGGGAGCTTCAGTGTTGCAGGCTGCTAAGGAAAGGCAAAATCAGATGGGCTCCAACAAACATAATGCTGCCGAGTTCCTCGCTGTTGCCAGGCTGGCTGTTGCATCCCTGCCACTGTTCATCCATTTCTGATGGTGCCAGGGGTGACCTGCTGAGCACTTGGGGCACTCACGTCATACATCCTATATGGAGGCTGGCCAGCTTGCTGGAGGTATCTCAGCTTGTGGCTGGCACCCCTACAGAGTGCTTCCACAGTTTTCCTACAGTGCTTGGAGCTCGCAGTTTTTACAAGGTAGTTGGCCAACGAGGGGACCACATTTTGTGCTGCTGTTACGCTGGAACTGGGCAAAGCAGAGGGAAAAGGAAGAGAAAGACTTTCTGGGTCTGTCTCCACTTTGGCTGTAGGTTGCAGCAACACGAGAGGGTGGGAGCCTGGTGACAGGGTGGGAGCCTCGTGCACCTTGTTGGAAGAGGGCACACAAGGTTTTGCTGAATCTATGTAGATACATGAATTTGGAGTTGGTGATTTTTAAGGGTCCATTTTAAGACTTCTCTGTGAGGTTCATGGGCAACAAGTCCTGTGAAGACCAGGGTGAGAAACCAGCATTCACCCAAGAAGGCACTACTGTAGGGGCAATGGCAATGCTGTCAGTGGGAGCCGGCACTGCTTAAGCAGATCAGTCAGGAAGAAGTGGGTATGAGGAAAGACAAATAACCCAGGTTTATGATGAGGGAGATGACAAAAGATATAGCCTGAACAGGACTTTGGGCTATGCTAACAGAGGGAGGAAAGGAAAGAGTCGGAGAAATGTTGTAAGGACAAAACAAAAAGGTTTTGAAACAGCCTCAGTGTGTGGGCAAGAGTGAGGTGTTAATCACAGTTAACTGCTCAATTACAGGCTCTGCCACGGGCAGATGGAGCAGAGGTGGCTCCGCTCTGCAGAGGTGACAGCAGAGGTGGGAACTCCTCTCTTCGGACACTGCCAACAGCCCAAAGGTCTGGTCTGGCCCCAAAATACAGCGTAAAGCATTTTTCTCCCTCGCATCACCCTCCCGTGAGATGAGCTGGTTCTAGCGCAGGTTTCCATGTCCAGCCAGCTTGAACCTGGCATTTGGGATAAAGCAAAGTATAGAGACAAATAAACTCTGAAGGGCCTCACCTAACAATAAAAGCACAGTTGAGAGATTGTGATTCAAGGGGACACTGCGCTTTGGGCGCACCCTGTCCTTGGTGTGGATGTTAATTCTCTTAATGAAAGAGGTGCTGTGTCAGACTCTCCATTTCAGGTCAATAACGAGCATTTTATTACCTCCCTATCATTAAAAAATGAAGAAAATCCTTTTCTCTTAGCTTCTTCAGTTCTTTAATCTTGGAGTCCTCCTTGGTCAGATGTGAGGAGACTTTTCTTTATGAACCGGGAGAAAAATCTCCAGCTTCTCTCCCACAGGTTTTAATCCCTTCTTTTGTTTCACCATGTGGTTGTGTAAGCAGTTCCCTTGAGAACAGGGCTCCAGGAATATATAATTAAATCAAAAGTTTGGCACTAATAAGTGATCTTATCACTTTGCTGTGCTTTTTTTCAGGTCTTTGTGTGATATTCCTAGGCCGCTCATTTGAAGTTATTTAATTACAAGGTCCCCACAATAGAGCCTGGGCCTCGGATGGCTTTTTTTTAATGGCATATTGTATCATGTGGTATGATGCTTTGTGCACCAAGTGACCTAGGAGGGGCTGACGAACCTTCAGGACTGTCACTGACAAAGCTGACTCTGCAGAGGTTGTTTTTGCTATGAGTAATTACCGAGGAAAAACTCCTCTTCAAGCCTTAACAAAGCAAGTGGTTGAACCCCAGAATAGCTCTCACCGTCAAGCCGGGCACTGGAGCCCACTGGGGACAAGCATAAAGGAGAAAGAAAGCCAAATCCTGTGAAAACTGCCACTCCCAATGAGTTTTCCTGTGTCCTCTGCAGATCAGAGCACTGTGCCTTCTTCTGATGTCCGTGGGCCGTGGAGGTGTACGGCTGCCGTGACCTCCATGGGGTGGGACGGTTGCCCAACGCAGGTTTCTCCATGGGTTGAACCACTCCATTGTTCAACTCCAAGCAGTGATGAGGTATCAGGGTGCAGCCTTCACCCTTGAGAAGCCTCAGGGCCTGAGTTGACTAGGTGTGAAGTTGTTTAAGTACTTCAAGATGAAGATAAGATATGGAGATTTTAAAAAACTATTAGAAACCTGCCATCTGTTGAAGTACATTCTACGTAATGGGATATGTATGCTTAGGATGGGGCTAACATTGATGGGAAACCAGTGTTTGTAAAAGTCCCTCCTCTAGACTGTCCTCGAATCAGCCAAACACCTCTCTGCATCTTTCAGTGCCCCGATAATTTTGACAACTGACCTGCATCTCCTTCCCAAAGAATGCGCAATATGATTGAGAATGATGTGAAGTGTGAGAGCAGTAACACAAAGGAAGGCATCGGCATGGTGTGGTGGTATGATGACAGGGTGGCGTGGCAGCATTCGCAACTCGGTGCTTTCAAAACCCCAGAGCATGTTTCGGTTTGTTTTTTTTTTTAAGGAAGAATATTCTTCCAATCCTCATCTCCATTCCAGCTGCTGGTCCATTCATGGCTGCTGGTCTGCTGGGGAGGTGAGAGCTGGACTGCCATGAGCAGGGTGAGAGGTGGGGCTGGTTAGCTTTCAACCTCGGATAAGATCAGAAGGAGCCACCAGCCAGGTGGAGGCAAGAGTACAGGCTTCAACCACGGTTCCCTTGATAGATAATATTTTCCTAAATGCAGCCAAGCTGTATTTCCCCCTTTTGTTACTCTTTTGCCCCATAAAATGTCAGGGAGCCCTCTGCATATCTGAAGTCTTAGGCTTTCAAACATTACACAATCTGCGATGGAAATGAGCTTTTAAACTGATCTGTTTGCTTGAAAAACCTTCAGTCTCTCAGCGAAAACTGCCCCCGGGGAAACCCTTCCCCCTCTTTAAACAGCAAATCTGTTTCAAGAGCTTCAGCAATGCCAGCACTAACTCTGAGCATGACAGTCGGTGGAAACTGCTCTGCTTTCCATTGGCCATGTGACTTGAGGTAAGACCTCTCTGTTGTTTTAATCCATCAATTGAGAACCTGCTGATTGATGCCCTGCAACTGCCCTGACGCGGTTTGCTGCGCACCTGAGCCCGGAGCTGATTTTGGAGCTCCATCCCCTTGCTGTGCTCAGGCAGAAAGCCCTCGATCTGAAAGTCAGGTGCTAATGAAATAATAACTGACCAGAGATTAGCATATCCTTACAGTGTCATTTTCAGGTCTCATTTTGTTGCTTTTCTACCCGCTTGGAATGCTGCTCCATTTACTAACTTCTTATTTGCTTTACTTCCAGCTTGCTTACCTATCATCACTAATTACAGAGCAAACAATTGCAGTAATACAGTAATGAATAGCAAACTTTTGGTTTTTTTTTTTTTTTTTTTTTTTTTTTTTTGTAGGTGCACCTGGTTCAAACATTTAAGATAAATGGGAGTAACTTTCCAGCTCTCCTCTCCTTTGCCTAGCAGCAGAATTTCTATCAATTCATTCGGGGACAGTATGAGCAGGCAGCAGGAGGTTTTGCCGGGTAAGCAGAAGGAAGGAGTGTTCTAAGATCTCCCGTAAACACAGAGTTCAAGGGTTGCTGATGAGCACCATCCCCTTCCATTTTTAACTTTTTTCCCCCTTGCCTTCGTGCTGGTGTTATTGTGAGCAGTTCTCTGTGATCCTGGTGACACTGAGTGGCACCGGCTTTGGCTGAGCTGAAACCCCTTACAGCAAGCCCTAGCGTGACTCCAAAGTCAAAATTTCACCATTAATTCAGGAAAAGGAGAAATTCAGAAGAGAGACAAACCTTTCCTGTACCAGTGCCCTAACACAACACAGCACTTTGGTTAAGCACAAGCACAGCTTCATTGATTTCGATGCTGCTCTGTGTAAACTTATGCATCCGCATAAGTGTATCTCTTTGATCTGGACTTGGGATTACAATGGAACAAAAAGCGATGTAAATCCACTTCTAAGTACATCAACAAAAACACCTCACAGATGAAGCTTAAGTAAGCCTTAAAATGTACCTGGAAATAGGAAATTACCTATTGTAAGTGAAATAGATGTTGATAGAAAGCATTTAATTAAAATGGAATTAGTGATTCAGTTAATCTTTCTGTATTTCCTTTCATTGTTGTATGCGGTTGGGCACAGATATGTCCCTGCCTGGGCTGGGAATGGCTCTGACAGGGGACTGGCTTCCACCTTGGACCTACACAGCCTTTCTGAGAGATATTTTGACAGATGTGATTCAGGAGAACAGTTTGCTTTCAGTGAGCTACCATTTTTTTTTTTTTTTTTTTTTTTTTTAAATATTCTTTTGCTCTGATGATACCCAGGGCCTCCACCCTCTGGATTTACTAGCATTTCTGAAGAGCAGGTGTACAATTCTGCCACAAATCTACTTACAGGGAGATATGGTCTGCTTAATGGAAACAACCCCTGAGTCACCTGCTGAACTGGTATGATGTTATTATGGTGTAGTGCTAACTAGTTGTGCACTAGGATAAATCAAGAGTCACTTTTTCAGGATGCAAGCGCCCACCATTTACAAGACTGTAATGAATCACCCTCCCTGTCTATTCAAATGGACCATTAAAATTATTGCCAACTCTAGAAATAATAAAAATATTTGAATGAGGCCTCAGAAAATCATGAATTTGGCTCAAAGGTCTTGAGCTCCTCCTCCAGTAGTGGGAGGAAGGTGTTTATACCTTGTCTTTTCACTCCTGAGCCTTCAGCTTAGATGTAGGGTAGCTTTTTCTGCAGCTGGCTTGGGTAGAAATATGCCTTTGGAGAAAGGAAGGTCAAGCTGCTCGCCTCTCCATGTGTCTCCAGCAGCTGAGTATTTAAGAAAAATGCCAAATATAGGTGTCACTCCATAGATGCATGGCAGTAGCTTGGCACAGTGCAGAGGACTGGGAATGGGTGAATGCAATGGTGCATCTTGTAGATTAACAGCTATCAGGCAAATGGGATCATATATCCCAAAACGGTGGGGACCGGTGGGGTGAGATGCAGCACTTGCAGAGTGTCCCCTTGGGCTCCTCCTCACAAAGTCCATCTGTCTGGGCACCTTGTGCATCCATCATCTCTGTCCCAGGGCTCCCCTCTTGCTCTTCCAGGGCTCGCAAAGCTAAGGTGCGAGCAAACACCAGAGTAAAGTCAACAAGAGAGGTGGTTTCTGCTGCTTTCAATGTCCCAGGAGAGGCTGAAACACACTGTGAGAGCCAGCTCGCAGTGCTAGGCTGTGGGGATGCCCCCTTCCTGCAAAGTGGGTGTCTGGCATCTGGACACTAAATGGTGCCACAAAACCAAATGTGGGAAGGAAACCTGGGAAGGTTCATGGGGAAAGGAGGGGGTGTGTGACATTCAAAGTGCGGTACAAGCGCTTTAGATGTTTCCTTGGTGCAGTCTCCCAGAGGGACGTGGACTGATTCGGGGTGCTCATCCCTTTGCATCAGACTCTCCCTTCTGTTTGCTGTATCCACGCTGATTCCCTGTGTCTGTGATGTATAATTGAGGGAGCACATCTGATATAGGTATAACAAGGTGTCTGTTACTGACTTTACCACTTTGTATGCCCTGGTTTTGTGTCTGTATTTTTACTGGTGTAAAGCACTATGAAACACTAGTCCTGCTGCCGCTGGAGCCGTGGAGCAGTGCAGTAACTGCCAGTGTCTCGTGCTTGCATGAGCCATGGTGAAATGCTGGACTGCAGCAAGGAAATGCCTGGGATGAGGTGGTATCCTGAGCCTGACAAAGGCTTGCTGAGGCCAGGCAGGGGGAAAGCCCAGGCGAGCAGACAAGGAAGGACGCGTTTTCCTTGGCGGCCGTTCACTTGCACACCAGGATCAGGAATCGTGTGTCGCCTTCGGGTCACGGCTCCACCTCGCAGGAACAGCTTTCATCACCTGGCCCCAGTGTTTCTCCGAGGGTTAAAAACATCGACTTGCTGGGACGTGTCGGCAGCCTCCAGAGGTGAAGGAAAGACCAGGGCTGGGGTGGAGCCACCCACATCCCTGCCACCGCAGTATTTCACAGGGTATGGCACCAACGAGGGCTCCTTGTCCCTGTGTTGGTTGCTTGTGCTGCTAGAGGAGGATGCACAGACTGTGTGCTGCATGGGTGCTCCCCTGCACCCACTCCAGGTCCTGCAAGAGCTGCCCTGGTGTCCAGCCTTCCCCGGTGCCACTGACCTCCGACGATGAGATATCACACCTGGTGACGGTGCACTCACAAGAAGGATGGGGTCCTCAGGCATTCTGCAGAAGGCGTCTCTTTGTACAGCTCCTAAACTTCAGCTGGGTTTGGGGCTGGAGCTTAAGGTGCTCCTCTCCCATGTGAGGGTGCCTGCCAGGCTGGGCACTGCAGGGGTGATGGGTGGAGAAGCCTCCTCTGCAGATGTCGACACAGTTTACGTGTGAGATAAGCCCTGAGCTGCACTGCACAGAGAGGAGCAGGGAACTTCTGGGAATTTTAGACATCTGGAGAACTTTAATGTAGAAAACACAGATGTTTATAGATGCTTGCTGCAAGGGCAGGGAGGTTCGAAGATCATCGTTTCGTGCTTGGGCATCTAAGTCCTTTTGCAGATTTCTTGGCTCCATCATTTGCTTCTGCAATGGCAGAGGAATGATTTGACCCAGAGCAGCATACAAGCTGCTCAAGATAAACGGGCTAGCTATATCCACATGGAACAAATCTCTCTGTGCCTCACTTTCCTCCTAATTAAAATTAACACATTTAATAATTATAGAGGTGTTGGGAGGATCATTAATGTGTGGCCAAAGACTCAGACTTATGTGTGAAGTTGCATAGGAGTTCAAAGTACTGTTCCTGTCAGTTTATCACTCATTACATTAAGCCAGCTAATTCATGCCCTTTTTAAATGTTGACTGGCAAGTATTCTATGTCTAATATTAAATAAAGCACATTATGATTATAGCCACAGTACTTTTCTTATTATTTTGCGTAAGAGCAGTTCTCACCATTTGGTCACTACTAGGACAAATAACATATAATGGGGATATTTCAACAAGAGGCCACGAGTGCAACTTCCTTGACCTGGGTAAACAGCACTGGGCAAAAAACCTCCTCCGACAGCTCCAGTGGGTGCTGGGGGGACTGGAGTGGGGACAGACATAAACTGGTTCCAAAGGGGAGTTTGGAGTTACCACTATCCCTTTGCCATCTAGTTACAATACTGCCTTTTGCTTTAAAATAGGACTTAGATAACATATGTTCAAAATACTACCCATTAATTAGGTAAAAAAGCTAAGCCCTCCTTTCCTCCCCAGGTCCAGGGGAGCTGAGGGCACCAGCCTCCCCAGCACACGGTGAGAGGTGATTTACTATAGCCCCAGCACAACGGGTATTTTCTGGGGCCACAGCACATAGACATGCCATTGATAATTCTGCCTTTGTTTTGATTGCTTCCAACTGCAGAATGAGTGAGACTTAATTGGCAGAAATGACCTCATTCCTGGCTTGATTAAGGTCTCCATATGTGTTTTATAAATAAAGTAGTCTTTTCAACTGTTTTATCACTTGGAGATTTCAGCAGACTAAATATGATTTATGGTGTTTTGCCTCTTTCCCTGAACAGGGACTACTTCTGATCATCCACCCTTCCTGCAGCCGAGGACACTGGAACATCAAGAGCTGATGGGAGCATCGCCTGTGCTTGCTGGCGTTGCTGCCGAGGCTCTGGAGGTGGCCGGGTACCATCCAACCCCTCCTTGGGGTGTTTGCCCAGCCTGGAGCACGGCTGAGTAAAGGGTTTCCATGGGGTTTGCATAAAGCAGTTGGCAGCATCAGCCCCATCTGTGCAGCATGACTGAACAGGGCTGCATGCTGCTGTCTGCAACGGGCTCCTTCACGGCACGGCCGGGGCTTGCCCTGACAGCGCTCACAGGTGATGGTTGCATTGGCTGTGGGCCGAATTCCCCTGCTTCCTTTCTTATTGTGTTATAATAAAGGAATAAAGCAAATATATGCGATAAATCAGGCTTTCACTCATCATTTGGGCTGCAGTGTGTGGCCCCTTGCAGCACTGGGAAAGACTTTTACAGGGGACCGCCAAGGGGCATCTCGATCCCAGCGAGCTTGCTGGATCATCCTCCTCCACACCTGACAGCAGTGGCTGAAGATGAGCTTCAGCACAGGACCTGCCATCTGCTTAGTCCTCCCAAAGCCACCCAATGTGAAGTCAGAGTCAGAGGTGGAAAGATGAAGAGTGATTGGATGATGCTAGCCAGGTGCTAAACTGTGAAACCTGGAATAGTGCATTTAAGAGTGATTGTTAGACAAACAGGAATGGGAAAAAAAAGAATGAATAGGAATAAAATCAAGGCCTTGTGTGTCAAATACACTGCTTACTCTCATCTACATCATTTCAAGGCTCTTTGTTTTCATGAAGCTGTATTGCTTAAGCCAGGCTTTCAGAAATCATGAGCTTGGCTTAAAATTAGAGCTGAGAAATGTTTCATATCAGATTCTTTTATTCACCCTCTGAAGGTTGAATATTTTGCACTCGTGCCTTTCAGGAAGGCTGGAAATGCGTTAACTGAAAAAATGAAAGCTTAAGTTGTTAGGTTAAAAACTAATGGGAGCTCTAAATCACCAGTAAATATGGACGACTCACAATAAAACGGTGAGAATTGAAAATACCGTTAGACATTTACAGAGATAAAGAGAAGAGGTATATTTAGTGGGATTCTTGTGTCTTAGCATTTGGTATTCTGAACTGCCTAGAGAGAAACATGCTGATTTCCTCGGATTACTTGATCATGGTTCACTGAGTTCAGGTTTTCTTTCTTTTCTTATTTTGCTGCTAATTCAGTAGCAGCGAATATTCTTGTGAATGAATTCATGTAGCTAAGCACATTTTTTGAGAGAAATAATATCTTTTCTAAGAATGATCATTTCCTATCTGAAGCAGAGGAAAAAAAAAAAAGGAAAAAAGTTGGTTTTATGTTATTGTTAGTTCTGAAGTTTTAAAAAACAAGCAAAATAAGAAAGCTGGCCTGAAACAGCTGGATGTGAAATTCCACAGAACAGAATTTGGGATTTAGCGCCAGACTGGATGCAGCTTGACAGCAAAGCAGCACTTCAGAGCCAGCGCGGGAAGCAGCCCGGGAGGCCGAGGGAGGATTCGGATGGGGTCCAGGACGGGCTGTTTCTGCTTTGCCCCCACAGGCTGCTCCAAAAAATACTCCTGAAAAATGAGGTCCCCATCCTGTAATCAGGTCTGCCGTGAAAGGCTCTGCTCCCATGGCAACTCAAGCCACATTTCTTTTGGAAATGGGGTGATCCATAGCAAGGATTAATGGCACCACGAGGGTGTTTTACAGCTGTCATACACGGAGGGACAGCACAAGCGGTTTAACACCGTTCCTCCTTGGGAAAACCCACTGGGGCAGGTCAGCCCGACAGACAGGCTTCCGCTCAGGTTCATCTCAAGGAGTGCTAAGGCAACACAGCCAAAAATGAGACGTTACCGTGTACTGTGTCTGCAGTGAGATGTAAATGCGGTGTTTCCCCTAATGGAAGAAAGGCAGAGGCACTACAGTCAGGTTTTCCACGTGTTTCTCGCCACAAGGCATGCAGGAGGGAGCCCGCTGACGTTGAATGAAATCCTTCCTTTGTGGCTGGCGGGGAGAGAAGTCCTGTGTTATTTCTGTGCTGACGGCATATCTCCAGGAAGGTTATTTTGGTTTTGGCTCTCCTTCCCTTAAAGGGATGGCACTACATGAAAACCCAAGGTTCATTGTGTCCAGAAGTTTTTTGGTCGGAGATGAAACAAAGCACGCTCCTGCCCTGCTGCAGTGGGAAGAGAAAAATATCCAGAAAAACCTCTGCTTTTGCCTCTTTTGGATGTTACAACAGTAGCTTCCCAGCAAACGGCAAACATTTCAAGGCAACACTTGAAGATGTGTGCTCATCTGGAACAGAATACCAGACACCACCAAAGAGTCCCAGCCAGATTTTTGTAGCAGGGCTTGGTGCCAGGGTGAGTAAGGAAGCTCTTCTCTTGAATACTACCACGGACACAGCTCTTCACAGATGTTCTTTCACCAGGGAGAGAAGCAATGTGCTGTTGTTTCCAAACAGGCTTGTCAGTGCCCTCCTGGATGCTCAGCCCAGGCAAGCACTGGTCCTCCCGGGTCAGGGCAGGCGGGTGTTTGCAGCGCGTGTCAGGGGACACGTTCTTCAGGTGGGGGACGATACGGCCAAGTGAAAAACTCCCTAAAAGTGCCCGTCCTCAGCAGTGTAGGGAGGTGAGGGGGTCTGGCACGAAGGGCACAAGCTCTTGGCTCCAGCTGCCCTGGGAGCCCCCATACCCTCCACCTTTCCCCAGCCTGCAAAAATACTTACCGTCCTCCTCCATTTGGCAAAGGTTAACTGCTGGGGAAGTATAAGGACTATTGATTAAGACTTGCTGGACAATTCGCATGTCTGTCCCCTGTGGATTGGAGAAATATTCTTCCCCTCTCCCCTCCTTCATGTCGGAGCTGCTCTTTATTCAGCCAATTTCTCGGGAGAAATCTGGGGAAAGGGAGTGTGCCTGCCAGAGATGTGAGCTGAATAACAATCGTTAAATCCCCCTCCTGCATCAACTTCTGCTCCTGCTCCTGCTGTTCCATATTCTCTGTGGCAGAAACATTGGAAACAGATTTTCTGAGTGCAGAAAAAAGAAAAATTGAACGGCCGTCAAGATGCCAAACGACAGAACACATTTTCCTCGTGCAGATAACATTTCTGATTTTGCTAACGAACACCCAGGTTTCCCTGAAACCTCTAACCATCACAGAGTTTTTATAATAATGTTTGCATTAGGCTTCTGGTGGGCCAGGCTTTTGGAATTATATTTGAGCTTCCTTAGCTTTCAGCACCATTAAGCATATTTTAAAAACACATTAAAAGGAATATGTCAACTTGGTTTAGGCTGAAAGTTACGTTGGGAAAGGAAAAAAAAGTGGTCAAAAGAAAGAATTTTACAAAATACAAATGAAGTGGTAGTGTTTTCATTAAAGGACAAAATAAAGAAAATATGTTATTCCAAAAGAAGTTCCTTTCTCATTTTTTTTACCTCTACACTAGGCAACTCAAACACATTAACTTTGTGCTTGTGAATGAGGAAAGCTAAGTGAGCAGAACCCAAACTGCTCCAGGTGATGTGAAACAAAACCCCTTGGTTTTGGGAAACAAAGCAAAACAGGAACACCCAATGCAAAAATATGTTAAGTATCACCAGAAGCACCTGCAAGTTTAAACAGAAACATTTAACTGAAATATGGTTTGTTTCCTTGGCAAAGAAGGTAGGAAATTTTCCTTTTATTTTAACATTTCCATCAATTAAAAGACCCAGACTCTTCCCAAACTCCAGCCCGTGGCCTTCAAAACCTCCAGAGACCGTACTGAGAAGCCCAAATTTTCAGGTCTTGCTCTGCACTCTGCAGAAAGATTACTGAAACAAGGCTTTGCTCCTTTTGCCGCCTTTTGTTTCTCTGAAAAATAGTACATGCATTGTTTAAAAGCAAATTGGGAAAGCAGTGCTGGATGAAGCAGAAGGAGGAGGAAGCCCAGGAGCCAGATGGAGGCGCAGCATCCTGCAGGACAGCGCTGGTCCCCAGCCCCAGCCCCAGCTCCAGCCCACGCCTGGGCTGGGCACCACGTCCCGGTGCGGTGAGCTGCCGTGTTGGAGCTCCATGCGTGGGAAAGAAGGAGGTACAGGAGGGGTGGGAGACCTTCGTAGACTCTCGGCTCTTGGGGCAGGCTGATGTCTTGGGTGGTTGTGTCTGGGGTTGTCCTCCCACCAGGTGCCCGTGCCAAGCTCGGAGGAGAGCCGTGTGCTTCACCATTGATTTCTCCTCTCTCAGGAAATTATTGTGTGAAAGCCCATGTATTTTCTATGGCTCCTAGTCCTAATGGGCAGTCATGCTAGAAGAAGGGACAATGTTAATGACATTAATAATGGCACAAAGCCTCCAAGAAGGCATCTAGAAGCCTTGCTGCACGAGCCCATTGCCTCCAAAATGCAAAGCCTCCTCGAAAATCATGACGCACCTTTGTGTGGCTGCCCTTCACATGACTTTTTCTTTAAATCTAGCAACAACTGATGTAATAATTGATAAAAACATGTGCTGTGTTTCTTCTTCTCTGCATAACACCACTGTTTTTCTGTTGGCTTCAACACCACCCAGGTCTTCCTTCTGGGCTGCTGTGAAAAGGGGAAAGGCAAGACGTAACCATCTAGCTCCGCCACAGCTTTTCTTCCACCTTTGATTTTTATAGCAGGCATAGTCAACAGCTCCCTGTTTGCTACCCTTGTATATGGCTTAATATGGAAAACACAACACGGTCTGCCAAGCTCTGTGTGCTACCATGTATGGTGAACAGGAGTGACTTCCCCAAAGCAGAGGCATAAATTCTGCTTTCTGCATATATGAAGCATAAGAAAGATAATATGAAGCTCCGGCCCTCTCCTTGTTTGGGTTGGCAGTATAGGACTGCCCAGTTATAAATAGGAGAAAATGTGCTTTTGGGCAGGTAAGGAAAGAAGCAGTTTATACTGATTTAGGGGAAGAGCAGCATTTTCCATGCAGAAAAGTCTGCAACTGGAAAATCACTTTGAATGTATTAGAAACGCAAGAATAAAATAATAACAAAGAAGATGATATTTTTAAAGTCCCTATATATGTATTTATCTAATAATAGAAATTCAAGCTAAGTTTTTATATTTTATTATTATTAATATAATAATATAAAAATAATCTAGTCATTGTATAATATAATATAATATAATATAATATAATATAATATAATATAATATAATATAATATAATATAATATAACATAACATAACATAACATAACATAACATAACATAACATAACATAACATAACATAACATATTCTATAATATATGCTTTTATATAAGAACATATTGCATTAATACTATATTATATTATTAATATAGAACCATTATATATTATCAACATATAACTAATTAATAATATACATGCTGATGCTGCTGGGAAAAAGATAATGGTGGAAAAAAAAGATAATAATGTTGGAAGATAACTCAGGATTAGCACAAAATGGTTTTGCGTTAGCTCTGTTTAGAAGTCTGACATGATCAGAGCATATATCTTAAATCACCAGGCTGGGAATAACTGAGAGTGGGAAGACTGATTATGGTATTGCTTGTTCAGATTTCGATGTGCATCCTTCCTGAATCACCCTTGAGAGGGACCCAAGGTGAGTGGGGACCCCAGACGGCTGCGTCGGGTGCACGGATCAACACGGATGGGTCAACATGCTGCTGCTATTCCCCAGTTTGCTTTTGAATTGTGAGGAAATGTCCTGTCCTGTTTGTTGAGGCTGTGGTTGTAGGAAAAAGCTGTGAAGGAAAGAGAACTCTTCCCTTCCTCAGTGATGCCCTGACCAAGGGCAGGGAGAATGACCCCCCCAGCCTGGCAGGGGCTGAGCACAGAGAGGGCAGCTGCGGGTCAAGAAACACTGCCCAAGCAGCCAAGAAATGCAGTGTTTTCAAAAGCTGACATATTTTCTTAGGGATAAACAAATCGGGTATCTCCACAGATATGATCTTCTTGAAATTTTATTTGAGTAGTTTAAATAGCTTGATCTGAACTTTCATCCAAATTTCAGCAAAAAATTTTTCTCCTAGCATACGAATCTACCTGCCAAGCTGCAGCCAGAGGGCGGGGTTATGTATGGCACTATAGCATTAGAAACCTTTGTCCTTGGGGTGAAGGAGAAGAACTTAAAAAATATTCATTCCCACGTGTTTACACAACAGACCCTAACAGCTCCAAGAGGGCCTTTAGAATTAATTGGGAGAGTGCTTTCTGCTGTAAAAGGTCCCTAAATACGTATTTACCTAATCCAGGCTTTGAGCACCACTTTGGTGGATGTCCCCCAGAGCACCATGACCGTGCTGGACCTGGCTATTGCAGCACCCTTTCTGCACCCAAACCCCTGCGCTCCCGGTAACCAATGGCTTCACCAGCCTAACAGGCTTGGAGGCTTTTTGCCCATTTCCGCCTGTAACTTCACTAGCGATGGCTTCATTGCTGAAGGACCTCCAGGTTCACCTTGGGAAAAATTTCCCCCCAGCCTTCAGAATTGGCTTTCTTAGCTAAATCCCAGAATCATTAAGGAGAACTGGGGTAATTTCCTAATCCAGGGCTGTTTTTGAATTAAAAGTGTCCCAAGTAACCCTTGCTGGTTGGATTTGGACTGCAGCTGTCAAATCAGCGTTACTGGGTTTTGCAGCCTCTTTGTGTGGGTGGAAAGGGTACAAAGTGTGGAGATGGGGTGAATTCAGCCCCTTGTCCACACTGGGACAAGGAGGCTCCTTGTTTGTGTTCATGGTCCCTTTGAGTGGGAGAGGATGGGCAGCATCGTGTGGGTCGCTGGGGCAGATGTTACCTGAACTGAGATGACAAACTTTGTTAAAGTGACAATGTGAACATCCACCTGTATCGCATACAAGTATTACACATATTCACATGATACAGAAATTATTTTGCAGCTTTGGTCCGGACTTGTTCTGCACAACTAAAATCCAAACTGAGTTAACGCCATGCTACAGAGTCTATAAAGAAATCTTTGGTATGACCTTTATTGAGGACTCTGCTCTCTGGGAAAAAATGTATTCAGCAACAAAGTGGTTAAATCAAAATAACAAGGGTGATTTATCTAGTAGCTTTCCCTGGCTATACTCAAGGGGGGCATATCTACCTATTTGTCAAATCATTGACAATAGCCTATTTCTTTCTTCCTACCCGTTTGCTTTATTAAAGAAACACTTGACCTACCTGTCATATCAAACTGCTTCCTTTATCCAAAACAGAATAATATAGACATTTCCCTTAAGGGAATCCTGATGCAAATATATAAGGACAGGTTGCCAATTTGTTGAGCGTATTAGGGTATAGAAAACTGTCAAGGGAAACAGCTGTAATACAGACTGTTCTAACAAGCTCATTTTTCTTTTTTTTTGGTGGTACTTCTGGTTTCTCTTTAGTTTATATTATACGATTTGTACGTTACGATTTTTATGGACAGCTGTCAGCTGCAACCCATCTTTTTCACTCTGAAAAAAAGGAAACCTTCAGATTCCCAGCCATCGCTCCAATCTATTGTTTCATCTTTGACAATAACTGTCGCAAACCCTTCAGCTGCACATAGCTATCAAGAAAGTTATGGGGTAGGGGAAAGAAAAAGCAGCAAAGCTTGTGATGGAGAAGAGAAGGCTCTGACTGTGATTTAAAAGGCGTGTATTTTCACATGAAGCCCCTTAAATATATGGTGACATTTCCCATTTTCACCTGTCTGCTTCTATGTTGCAGAAAGCACTCGCTGTCTTGCCCTGGAAGAGTGGTTTGGGCAGTAAGTCAACTCTGAAATGATGCAGAAAGGTCCAAATGTGGTGCTTTGCACAACCAAGCTTTGCTGTGGCTGAGGGCTATAAATGGGAGCCAAGCTGCAGGAGTTCAGGCTTCCCAGCGGCACGGTGGTTAATCCTGAGCCACTCAGTCCCCAGCACTGGTTTTGGTGCACAGGTCCAAAACGTCACCGGCTTCCCAGCAAGGCGTTTTGGTGATGTTGTACAGACCCTCATCAGTTTCCAAGTGAAATCCATAATTTTCAGCAACTGGAATCTCCTGAGACCAGAAAAGATTAAGAGCCAAATCCATATAATTAGAGGTCTACTTTGACTCGTGGACAAGGCAAAGGCTGTGCTACACGAACAAAGAGTAGATTAAAGATGTTAGTCCTGTTTCACTTTGGCTGCTGCTCCACTGAAATCAGTGGGGTTACCCTAGGGATTAATTAGTCAATATATGCTTGTTTGCATAAAGGATGATATAGATCATCAGCTGAATAAAAGTGACTCAGCAGGACAGAGCAAAATTTCAGCCAGTGCAAGTCAGGGCAAGAGGGGAGAGAATTAACCCTGTCTGGACCGAGATCACAACTCGGGCTGATCCGGTCACTGTCCCGAAGCATCGTGCCTACTGTGTGCCTCTAACCAGTGACCTGCGATGAGAGGTGACCACGGGCTTCTGCGTCTCCAGTAAAAGTCAGATGACCCCAAGCAAACGTCTTTAAAGGGTCGTACAAATATTTGGGTAGAGAAGAAAAGGAGCACTGGGGTCATTGCGTGAAAGGGTGCACAGCCATATTCTGGTATTTCCCCTTGGTCTGAACTTCTGCCCCGTTCCTGCTTAACAACCCAGCATGGTGTCCTTACACCCGGCCATGGGCTCCTCTTCTCAAAGGTGTGAAAAAGAGATTCCTAATCCTGTCTTTTAACGTGGGAGCACCCAAATGAAGATAAAGAGCAGTAGGTGGCATCCTGGTCCTGCTGAAATCCTGGAGAGTATTCTCGTGCCCCTTTTCAGGGCCAGGAACTCACCATGTGTTAAATATTGGCACTGTGGAAGGAGGGAGGTCTGGTGGGCTGGTGTCTCTGCTGTGCATCAGGCTGCCAGTGCCTTTAGGGGGCATTTTGTTGGCACATGGCTTATGAAGGAAAGCAGTCGGAGATGGCACTGTGATTGCAGGGTATATCCAGAGATGAGAAGATCCTAAAAGCATACTTGTAGCACTGACTCTGCCCTTAGAAAAGGACTGGGTAGTTTGAAGTCATTTTTAGACTTTCTATAGCAGACACTATCTGAGCCAGAAATGGAACATTACCACCAAAGTTTAACAAAGTGGAAATGGCAAAAAATACCTGCCTGTTCCCTTGGGACACTGCAAAGAGTAGGGGAGAGGGGCTGTCAGACACCACTTTTCCGTTCTGGTTTTGTAAATACACCCACCCAGTACATGTTCACCAGCTGACAAATATTTTCTGAAAGAAGTGAAAATATTGCCTCCGTTTTGTACATGTTTTGAATCTGCAGTGCATTTTCTGGAGCCAAACTATAGCTCAGACATAGTGAGAGATGCATATAATCGCTGGGACTGGAGGAGAGCCAAAAGCTTCTCCTTTTTTACCCTGCTGCTGACACACATGATGACACTTAATGATCTCTTGTCTAAATAGCGATGTGCTTGAATACCCAGGGGGGATGGCACGGAGGTGAATGCATCAATGATCACGGTGTATTTGGTACATCCAAATCCCTCAGTGCAGCCTTGCATCTGCAGAGCACTTGGTTGCAGCATGTTCTGAAAATGGGGGACAGCAGGACAAGTCAGAGCAACCCCAGTGAAGGATGGGAGGCGGGGGCTGCAGCACAGCCTCCCAGGGACCAGCAACAGCAGCAGGAATTAAATGTTGATCAAATATTGTCCTAGGAGCTGCTTGCCCAAGTCATGTGAGATACCCAGTGGGCCAGATCCCCTGGAACAAGCCCAGTATGTTCCAGCGAGGATCTGAGTCACAGGTCCTGGGGAGTAACTGTTAATTAGCATTAGACAACTGTTTCCTGGGGGAAGTTTGAAAAACAAGTATGTCTCAGTCGTGCTTTTGAAAAGCCACATCTTGCCAACAGAGGGGATTTTTAACACTTTTTCTCAATGGACTTCCAGGTATGAGTCCCTGAAATGTTCAGGCAACATCGGTGTAAACAGATTGATTTGGGGATTTTGTATTAAGGAGAGAAATAGTTCAAATATTGCAGCATCCTCAGCAAAAGCACACCAGACGCTGCTTATATTGAAAAGTAGCTCATTTGGTTTTAATTCATCCTGTACTATGGGGTTACAGCCTGTTTTAGTTCCTGCTTGCTTTTTAGCTGCTTTCTGTTACTTTTTCTTTTTTCTTTTTTTTTTTTTTTTTTTTTTTTCCTGGAGTTTGTGAATTACAAGGTCAACCTAAAGTCAAACTTTACCAGTTCAGTGATGAAATGCAAGCAGATGTGGCTGTTTCATGTGACACTGCGCCCGCACCGTCACGCTGGGGTCCGTGGGTGGTGCCTGGCACCCCGGACCACGTCCATTCCCTCGCAGGTCAGCGCTGCCAGTTCTCAGATTCGATTTCAAAGCGGGTGCCAGGCTGGCTGCTGTTCAGCCCAGGAAGGTGACCAGGGAAATTGCTTTAAACTTCAGTGCCTGCACGGAGCGCGGTGCCCACAGCTGCTGTTTGCTTGGTCTTAGGAAGGAGTGTAGGCAGGTGACTGATGGTTTGGATGATGTTTTCATTCATAACATTTCATTACATCAGAGTCTGATTTCCTGGGGACATCAGGCTCTGCCTGCTGGCAGGGAGCTACATGGTACCAAACTGCCCATTATGCAGAGTTTCCCCTGGCTCCATCACTTTTGCAGATCTATTCATTCGCTCTCTGCATCTCTTGTATGGTTTGCAAATGATAATCACTTGGTATTGAGTAGGATGGACTCTCCTACCTGAAATAAAACTAAATTAACTTGCCCAGCCGCAGGCTGCTGCTGAAACCAATGACGCTTTTTCATAGAGGTGATTGCGCTGCTCATTACTGCAATTGCTCGTGTCCATTCATCTCTTCCCACCCACGAAAGAAAACGCTGATTCCCATGAGGTTAGGCACACGGCTCAGAGCAAAGTGCCCAGGCATGCTGGAAGGACGACATCAGCCATTCCTCCTGAGACCCCTGCCCTCTCCTCCAGCCATCTCTTGCTCAGGGCATCACCCTCCATTTGATAGACATTGATGGATTTCACCACCGTAGTGCAGAACATCCAGAATCTACTCCTGAGTTTGCCTTTAGATATAGAAATAAAAGCACAACCCATTTACACAGGGCAAGATGGGTTTGGCAGAGAGGATTCCCCTCACCCAGCACATCCTGCACCTCAGGTCTGGGTCACTCGGGGCTTTTCATTTGTAGGTTTGAAAAACTCATTAAGCTATTCTGCATGAGACTGGTAAAGAGCTGAATCTTGCTGGTTTACATTCATGACCCCATGATGTGCAGTGAAGCCGCAGTAATTTGAAATATTTCTCTTGGTTGTCTTGCTGGGGTTGTTTTTTCTCTAGGCAGAAAACATACATAAGGTTGTTCCCTTTTGTGGTGATGGTGAGAAACACAAGGATAGCAGCATCGCTGAGAATTAATGAATTTCTGAAGAAATTTGAGGTCTGTGCCCTGGAAATTTCTCATCTCTTGGTTTGTGTACACAGGGCTCTGTTGCCTGTTTGCAGAACGGGATGTAAATCTTCATATCAATGAAAATATCCAAGTACCACAATGCAGCATATTGCTCCCTCAGAAAAATCACAACCAGACAGTATCTTTCTACCTACTTTCAGTCTTACATTTTTCCAGGTCCGGGACAAAATTTTTTTTCTCCGTTAGCTAAGATACATATTCCCAGAAGAATGCCAAACCCCAAAATCTTCTGAAAATTTGAAGTAACCTCTAAGTAGAGAAAAAAGGGGACAGCAGCTGGAGCCCTCTGCTTCGGTCAGCACGGATGCTGCGAAGCCAGCCTGCTTTCCTCACCGCAGTGCTCTCCCTGATGTTTCTCTCCAAGGCCTTTGCTTGATGTTGTTTTGTTTCTATTAGGATTAGGATGACCCACTTAGTGGTCTCGGAGGAAATGCTGTTTGAGTCTGAGGGACGGCTATGTATACAGGGCAGGAACGATGGTGTCCCACGTTTCAGGAACATCGCGGTTTTCTCGCCGAGATGCATGGAGCTGGAGCTGCTTCCAGACATGTGTTTGTAATTTCTTGTTTGGTCCGCCTCGGTTCTGAGAAGCGGTGCATTTTTTGATTTGCCTGCTGAAGGGTTTCACACTTTCGGATACTGGCATTTGATTAGTTTTGATGATAACCACAGTAGTACAATTCTGACTTCCAGATTGCTTTCCAGTGTGACGCTAAACAGCCACCCATCTCCAAGGCTGAAGAAATTCACACATGCATTTGATTTTTTTCTTTTTATGAACATGCAAAAAAGTGTAAAATGCTTGCCACTAAAAAAAAAAAATTAAAAAAAAAAAAATCACATTTCTCATTCCTCCTTTTAGGGTAATGTCTGCGTGAGCCTGTTCTAGTAAATAGGATGGGATCTATGAAGAACAGAGTAGCTTCAGTTCCTTCTTTTATCATCTCCATGCACTAGTTATCTGCCTGAGTAATTTTTACAAACTTTGTTCAATGAAGAGCTGTATTTGTCAAGCGTGTGTGATTTAAAGGAGAGTTACTGGACTTCGGAAGGAAAATTACTGGGAATTCTTGCCCAGAGATACCATAATATGAAAATGGCAGAATAGAGCGGACTAGCATTTCTATCACCCTTTTTCCCTGCCTACTAATGGTTTTGATTCTCATTATTTCTCAAATGCCAAGAGTAAAAACTCTCCAGAGTACCAATTAGCTGTGCCCAGTCTGGATACAACTGATCTCATCCAGGACATATTTTGAGATGCTGAAGTGCTCTTTGGGAAAAGGCAATTTGTGTGCAGCTATGTTTCGTATTTTTCAAGGATTTCATCTTCTTGGGAAATAGAGATGGACTCATACTTAATTTAATTTAAGTCAAAGCTTTTAATTAATTGACTTTAAATATAACCAGTTACCATAAATGGGAACCTGGGATCTATGTTTGCAGATCATTTTTATCTGGCTCACTTTTTTATTGGAGGTTATACTTTTTTTCAAAAAAGAGTAAGTGGCACTTTGAATTTATTTCTGAATGAGCTTCTTGCCTTCTCTACAACCTTTTCCATCTGCTTTTGCATTCTTTTAAATTTAGACAGTTGAACAATGACAGTGATGGAATTTATTATGTGCAACTATGTTTTTTTACATTTCTGTTGCTTAAGCGTACTGTATATTTAAGGGACATTTTTCTTATTTCAATCAGCAAACATAGATAAATTAATGGTTAAAATAATAACAGTTTGAGTTACAGCTCACGGCTGATTTGGGTCAGGATTGCTGTGATATCAGTGGCCCTGCGCTTGGTTAATAGGCGCTGATAGAGGTACGTTCGTTATGCCGAGGCTCAGCCTTTCCCCTGCATTAATTGGTGCCGGCAGCCCTCTCCCGAGGTAGTGCTCTCCCTGCTTTGGAGATTAGGAAGCAGATCTGCTAAGACCGACGCTTTACTCACATGAATAGCTCCATTGAGTCCAACATGGCTATTAAGTGAGTTAAGTTCAATAATATATTAAATCTTTGCAGGGCCTAAGGCAACTTGGAGGAGGTTATTTAAGAAGTCTGCCCTAGCCTTTTGCTTCAGCCACAAAACCATCCTTGTCAGAGCCCGCTGCTTTCCCACTCCTAATTTTGTGGCTTGTGCAGTATTTTGCCGCATTTCTCGTGCAGACGCAGCACCTCTCGTGAGCATCCTGCCCCTTTCTGTCGCTCCCTCCCCTGCCCTAGTGCAGCCTCCCCTCCACAGCCCTTTGCATATCTCCAGCCCACCTGTATTCTCTTCAATTTTGTTTTTCAGTGCTGTAATGGGAGCAAACAAAAACACCCCAAAAAACCAGAGGAGCAGCTTCTACTGCCCCTGCACAGCCGAAATAGCTCCGGCTTTTATAAAATTGCAATACTGGCAAAAGCAACAGAGGGAGCTGCTGCCGATGGCTGGCATCCAGCAAAGCACTAAGAGCTGTACTCGCTTAATCCCCGGCAGCAATCTCCCCCGCAGCTCTTATCATTTAGGATTCCTTGGAATGGATAAAAAAGGAAAGAAAAAAAAAAAAAAGGCAAGAGCCTCAATAAGATTTCTTTGGATCAATATTTAAAGTGCTGGAAAAATTAAGAGAGACAGATATTTGTAAAATTCCAAAATATTTTCTTAGCTTTAGCATAAATATTTGTAGAGAAAGCAATTATTGTGCATAAGAATTTTCTGTTGTGCCTGTTTCGGTTCTTTCAGTGAAATGATTGCTTTTTTGGCCTACCCCTGAATAACTAAGTAGAGGTGATTAAAAACCTTCAAGTCCTTCAAATTTATTGTAATGTAACTATTTTTGAAAGCAGATTTAATATCAATACACTATTTATATTACCCAAGAGCTAACATTTCAGAGACTACACCGATATATCAATGCCTGATGCAAAGCAGATTGCACTGAAGATGTACAAATGTACACAAGGAGAAAACTGCTTGTATTTAATAAAGAACCGAGATATAAACATATTTTAATACAGTGGCAGAAATGGCTTTGAAATCCTTGGGTTCCTACTGGTTTACTCCATCCACCTCCCTGATGTTTCTCTTCTATATCCCATGTGCAGCGTGGAGGGGCACCGACCCGAAGCTCAGTTGCACCTAAGGGGGACGGCAAATGCAGGAGTGATGTTTCCCCGAGCGATGTGACAGGCCAGTTTCTTCTCTGCACATCAGGCTTATTTTTATCCTGAAATGCATTTTTGCTCCCACGTTCCTGCTGCCTGTCCCAGGGCTGCACGCTGCTCTCATGCTGCCTCTTGGCTCCTGCCCTCCCCTAAGATCTCCCCTCACCCTGGGCACCTCTTCCCTGTCCTGGGATTTCTTGAGTGGACCCTGCAGGCTCCCAAAATGCCATCCTCGAGCTCTTCTTGCCCACGGACCCCTGCCAGGGCACTTGCCGGAGCATCAGTTGCAGATAAAGATCTGGCTGCCCCGTGCAATGCCAGGCTCTGGCGGGTGGGGTGGGAAGGGGTGGCTCTGGGCAGTCCTGGTCCCAGAGTCCAGAAACTGCAAGAGCAGGCAGGTAACAAAGATGTGGCAGGGAGGCAGAGGGGTCCGTTCAGGCTGCTGTCAGCGCCCAGCACTGAGGGGTTCCTACCTCCAGGCTTGTTTCTGGGCTCTGAAGGGACTGGTTACCTTTACGGTAGAGAGCAGAAAATGTCCCCCTTTTATACAAATATTTAATTCCCCTTGGTCTGTACAGAAATTGATGGCTTTGGGGGTTTAAGACCACCAGATCCAGCCTGGCCATCCTCCTCATGGATGTCCCCATTGCCACAATTCATGTCCATGGCACAGCAGAAGGCTGAGACCAGACTAAAACCTCTCTGCTGCGCTTTTGCCTCTTTTGCATCTCACTGATGTGCTCCTGCTGCCTCTGCACTGGGGATTTATACTCAGCTGCCTTTATCTGAGATAACCAAAGACGCAGAAACCTTCTGGTCTCCCCGCTAAAACCTTCCACGCTCAGCCCAAGGCGAGGGCCAGGGGCCGTGGAGCCCAGCCTAGCTGAGCTGAGCTGAGGCAAGCTGGGGCTGGGCAGCCCAGCAGCTGTCTGCAGCTGGCTCCCCATCGTGCAGCCCCCATGGCTGAGCTTGGGACGTGCATGTTTTCACCGCTATCCTCACTTCTCTTTCCAGGGAAGTCCACCCACTCCTCTCCTCCCTCTCTGCCTTTGATGGTTCATCCATATTTTGCTACCGGCAGTAGCCTCCTGTTCTTCCCAGAAACCTTCTCCTCTCTATTAGCTGCGCCCCCCACCAAGTTTAACCACAGCAGTGCGCTATGGCCCCGGGAAGATTTCACAATTCCCTCTCCTTTGGCCACGAATACTCTCTATCAACTCCCTCCTTATTTTGCACATTGCTCCAACTCTGTGTGGTCAAGCAATGAATCAGCCATCACTGCTCCCCATCTCTGCACCCCCTCTTCCACGGGTGCCCTGGCACAAGCGTTCCCTCCTTGCCCCCAACGCCCCGGCTGTGCCCCGAAGAGCAGTGGAGACCTCCAAAGCTGGTCCAAGGCAAACCCTTTCAGCAATCCCATGTGCGGCACGTTCAACCACATGCCTGGAGGGGACAGGCATTAAAGTCCCAAACCCATATGGCCAATGCCACCTCCCCAAGGACAGGCGATTTTTGCCCAGGGAGTGGCGGGGGTGCTGGTGGGACCCTCCGGCCCTCGCCGTCTCCTGCGATGGAGATATTATTAAAGGCATTAATATTTCAGCTGGTTTCCAGCAGGGATTCCCTTCGTGCCACCTGGTGGACAAAGGGGACATTTTCCCCTTTTTATTTCATAGAAGCTGAAGGAGCACCTGGGAAAGTTCATTTTCAGTGGGGAACCTGACAAAGCATCACCCGATTTAAATTTCGTGCGATGAGAAATGCGATCCTGCGAAATCATATACCCCGGGGTAAGCCCAAAACCACCCCAGCATTAATCATATATCTATTTCTTACCCATGGCTGATGTTAATGCATAGTATTGCTTTTTAACTGTAAGTAAAAGCTGCTCAATAAAACTCAATTCCTACAATCACCTTAACAAGCAAATAACTTTTCCCCTCCCTGGGCTGCAGACAAATTAATACTTTTATTTAGGTTTGAGCAACTGTTTTCTGATTTCTTAACAAATGTGCAGTTTGAATCCCTCCTGTGGTCACTCACAGGCAGGCTGTGAGGGATGGAAGCGCTGGTGAAAAGTCCATGGAAATAGAAAAATTTAAGTAAATAATAGCGGATGTTCCTGGCAAGCATTGTTTTTTTTCAATTTGTGAACACAAACATTGCATGAGAAACTTGGTTCCGAGACATATTTTCGTTCAAGGATTAGAAGTAAATCCTGAATTGAGGTGCTTAATGAGATGAACCAAAATGGCTTTTGCTCTCAAATCCCTGCAAGAAGTGCCCAAACTGAGCTGCGAAATAGCTTCAAATCATGAATAAATAGCGAGAAAACTGCAATGTGCTCAGAACACATTTCAGAACAGCGCAAGATGTTGATAGCTGGTGAGGAAATTAATTGTTCAGAGTTTTCTCCCACTATTAACAATTTTACATCCCTCTACTTTAATCCTCCAGGAGAAATCCTACCTTTAGTGAAGTCCATGGAAATTTTAGCAGTGATTTGACTTGGGCCAGGATTTTGCCTCAAATCTTTTCATAAACTCAACAAAAAGACTACACAAAAATATATAACATGGACAAAAATCACGGCCAGCAGCTGTTGGTAGCTAACGCTGGGGATAGCACGGGACAGTGAGAAGCAATGCTGTAGAAAATGAAGAATTTCTTTGTGTACACAGCCTGAAATCTCTGCGGGCAGAATGAAGCTGAAATTTGGCCACAACCCTCTGACTGATACCCTGATTGCTGCAAAAAGACTACTGCAAAATCCCTCTGCCTACAATTAGTTTGAACCGTGATTTTATATCTCACTTGAAAGATGATGTCTTCCTAATATCCAGCATAATCTTTTGGGGCAGTAACTCTTCTTCCCCAGGACATTCAATTCCGCCACCCAAAACCCTGGCTTTGTTTTTCTAAAAAGAAGGGAAAAATGAGCACAAATTAAAAATATTTTGACTTCAGAATGAGGAAAATCTTATGTTTTACTTGGAAAAGAAGCTAATTGCTTTTATTTTCTTCAGTGGCAAAACCCATATAACTTAGACTGTCCAGAAACGGAAAGTTTTTCATTTTCTAGGGAAACAACCTCCTTCCCTTTCAAAGATTCAATTTTCACTGACTCAGAGTAACTTGCCCTGACTAAGATCAAACAAAATATTTTAGTTCATCTCAGACTTTTAAAAACCGTCTGCAATAGTTTTTAAAAAAATCTGACTAATAAAAAATAATAAAAAAATGAAACTTGAACATGTTTCACCTAAAAAAATGCAGAAATGAAGACTGTAGGCTTTTCTCACCCTCATTAATTTATTCCCCCCCCTCCCCCAGAAATTTTTGTTTAGTAAAATGTTTGCTCTGAAAACTGTTGGAGGACTTAGCTCCGGGGCAGGAGCTGCTCTGCGGGAAAGCAGCGGGTGCCTGACCACCTCCAGCCTGGCGCTGGTGTCTGCTGCATGGCTGCGGAGGTGACAGCACCCGTGCTGGGGACAAGAGCCACCTTCATCCTTGGACCTCATCAGCCTGGTGTGCCCAGCCAGGGACATCGCTGCCCGGGGAGCTGGGCATGCAGGGGATATGGGCGGTGAGCTGGGATGGGACGTGGGAGGCAGCAGAGGGAGAGGGTCAGGAATGACAGGGGACATTTTTGGGGTGGGGGAGCACAAGCGGCTTAAGCCGGCTTTATCAGCATGTTATAAAACGGCAATCAGCAGGGCTGAGATTTGGCAATCAGTCAATACCGGCTCAAAAACAAACTGGAGAAATGAACCTGGGACCCACTTAAGGTGACCTTTGGAAGGAAGAAAAACAAGTTTAAAAGAAAACAAATGTTTCACAGTGGTGTTTTAAACAGCTCTGTTTAACTGAGGGTGTGTAAGGACATTTTTCCTCTGTGTGTGGGAACTCTTTGTGTGCCTGGAGCTTTGTGGTGACACGACACGCTTGTGGCCCTCGGCTGGCCACGGATGCCCCGCCTGCCTATATAGGGGACCTGTTGGCTCCCGGGGAGGTCCCCGATGCCTCCAACACAGCTGGGCAAAGCTGCTTCACCCTCTCCTGGGACAATCCAGGGGCATGTGCTAGCAAAGAGGCAGCTGTAAGTCTCCCCTATTTATTCTCTTCCCACATGAAAGCAGCCCGTAACACAGGTAGATATTCAGAGGTAGTTAGCAAAGCTGTTGAAATCCCAACCAAGTTTAGTCTTGGGTTTGCATTCCAGTTTGAGGTCGGCTTGTCGTCCTGTGGGAACGCGGCAATTGCATGAGGCCATTGCACAACACAGCTCGGGAGCAGCGGCTGATTTTCACCACCTCGATTGCCTGTTCTGCTGCCCTGGGACCGTATTCCCCACGAAACCCCAATTCCCCCCAGCTCTCAACCAGAAGATGCCTATTTCTTTCCCCCAAACTGGCCTGCTAGCAAAAATGCAACAGTTTGAAACCAACTGCCCTTCAAACGCCGGATATGAAGCCCTGCTTCTGCCCAGATCTCCCTAAAAACCTAACGAGGAATATGCGAAATGTTTGAAGGAGCTGAAATCACCCAGCCACCAATGGCGTGTAGCAGCCCCACTGAGATATCTGGTTTCTGTTATGTGTTTCTTTTCCTTGCATTATCTGTATTAGAACTTATAAAATGGATGATTTGTATCAGCTGTCCTGCTTTGTTGTTATTGCCATGTTCTGCTAAAATGATAACGAACTGCTTGTCCCAAATCTTCCCCTCCCACAAAATATCCCAGCTATGTGAAATAAAAGATGCCATTTTATTACAAAGCTGAACAAAACTGTATAAGAGGCAAAATGAAGGGCCTGCGAGGGGAACCACTCCCGTGAAGTGGAGGAAAAGTTGGTGGAGATGATGGTCACAGGGAATGAAAAAAGCAAAAGCAACTATCAGCTTGGAAATTATTTGTCGTTTTGCAACCACAACCAGGAGCCTCATACCTCCCTCCCATTGCATCATAGCCCAGGACACTTGGATTTGAGAGGACAATCTCCAGCTTTCACAGGGGATTTCACACTAAGGCATTTTTGGGAGAACTTATAATTTGCTCTATGAATCTGGAAGCATCTGGTTTACCTGAATTTCCAGGTGCTGGGTGAAAATAATCCTCTAACGTACTTAATTTCATGAGGTCATGGAGAGTGGGATATTTTGGATCTGCTCACCGAAATGGGTGTTCCTGATCCTTCCCTGGTGAGCCTTGGCCAAGTCATGGGAATGGCCAGGCGTCTGCTGTCATGCGTTTCTATACAGTAATTCCCTCCCTCATGAACTGGGAATTTTTTTCTGTACCATCTGCTGATGAGGTTTTTCAGGAGAAATACAGCAATGTCTGCATTTGTGTGTCTGTGAGCAGAAAACCCTCCCCATGGGTGATTCATCAGATCAACAGCCGCGTTTCCCAGGCTACAGGAGCCCCTGTGCAAACACACGCTGTTGTGGATCATGTCCTGATTTCACTGAATATTGCACCACAAATCATAAGGTTATACCTGGCTTTGGTCTGGCTCCTCCACCAAAATTTTATGGTGTCCTTCTCTTCGTTAAACCACAGTTTCCCTCAAAATATTTAAAGGTGTTTATATCCCTTCCTCACTTTATTTCTTCTTTCCACCACTTGTGCTGTGAGGTTGCTGCAAGCAAATATAATCTGGGTTTTACAGACTACAAAAAGGAGGTAGAGCTGAAGTGATTTACCGTTAAAGGAACTGAGGTCAGATCCAGATCTAGAGCTCACGAGAAGCTGTGAATACTGCTCCTCTGCCCGAACCGTTGAGCCAGACCCTTTTTAGCTTTGGTAGTCCCACTGCAGGACCAGTTTTGGAAAGTGCTTATCGTATGAGTTGCAAATACCGTGACATTTCAGCTGAAATCTCATCGAGCAAGTCTACTTTTCAGAGGAAATATTAAGGAAATTAACAACTTAACACTTCAACAGTGATAAAAACGTATTTGTCTTTTATACAGAAAAGGGCTGACAGCCAAATGCTGTAATTGAGAATACTTCCTTAAATATATAACACTGAATGAGCAGCAAAAGGGTCAATTCATATTTTTATGAAAACAAGCAAAAGTGACTGTTCTGTTTATATTATATATGCCTGGAGCGTGGGCATCCCGTCTCATTCCTGTCTTTGGAGGTGATGCGAACTGTCACATAACTTACAGAAAAAGCTGGAAAGTCTGGGCAAAAAGTACATGCAGAAATTGATTTCAAGACAATAAAAGTAATAATTTATCATCAGAAAAAGTGCCAGGGTCAGAACTTTTGTTAGCACTTCAGTGAGGCTACACCAAATTGCATCGGTGGGAGAGAGGGTTTTAGTGAGTATTATTTTAAGTGGTCTGGCTAAAGAATATCTCCTTGCGTGGCTTTGCAGCAGATTATTAATTATTATTTAAAAACTCAGTAAAGCTTTTGTTTCTCCATCTTTCTGTTCTCAGCAAAAACGTACCTCATTATAGACCTATTATAGCCCTTCTGCAAATAGAAGGCGATATGTTTTCCACTTTAATCGGACATTTTCATTTGCATCTAACTTCCCGTTGAATATTACTGACTTCAAAGGATTAAAATTCCTAATTCTGGTCCAACAAGAGTTTTGTTTTGTTCAGATGATCAGAATGAGAATAAAAACTTTCTCCTTTTGCCTCCTCCCCCCCCTTTTCTGTATATTTTAGAAAAGTCTTGCTTGGTAGATAATTCGGAAACACTTGTCACAATCTCGTTGGCAGAGTCAGGTGCTAATTGCCCCAATAGAATAAAAACCTAGTAAAAGACATGGTTTATAGCTATTAATTTTTGCAACTGTTTGAAAATAACCCACACATATGCTTATAGTGATTATCGCTTTGCTGATGACATCCATTTATTCTCTTTCCCCTAAATGCCAATGTTCCTAAGCAGCTGTAACTGTGCCCCCTTCTAGCTCATTTCAGGAGAGTCAAGACCAAATTTTCCATTAAAGAAAATTGGGAATTGTTCCTTTGCAGCCATGCTGCTGCCTACCTGCTGAACTGCTGGTCCAAAAAGTCCTGGTTTTCCTTGCTACAGAGGAACATTGCAAAGAGGTGGTGGAATTTGAAACAAAAACTGCTTGCGGGTCAGCTGGGAATTGCTCTGCAAATTTGTCTTCAGTTGATGACAGGCTCCCTGGATTACAAAGGCAGAGGCAGAGAGAAGAAATGCTGCTTAATCCCAAATGCAAAGCACAGGTGGAAACTATCCAATAAAATAGGGTTGGGGGGGGTTGGTTGGAAAATTCTGTTTCATCAAATTGCAATTGTTTTTGCATGAACATGTTCATTTAAAAAAAAAAAATTGCTAGGAAGGTTTTTCAAATCCAGGATGTAGTTTCCTGCCAAGGCTAGAAAAAGCAAGGACTGTCATTCTTCCTGCGCAACAGCCCATCCAAACCACCCGCCAATGTAATTTCCCAGAGATAAGGGGACTTAGGTTTCAGAATTTTCCTCTGCCCCTATTTTTCCCTTGAAAAGTGCCAACCAAACTTGGCATCACTTTGGGCTGGAACCAAAGGTCAAGCCCTGATTTCCTCCAAGAAACACAACTGCTTTGCAGCCAGCCCAGTTGGGAGAGGTGCATCGAACAACAGGGATTAAATTTTCATGCCAGATCATATGGTTCAAAATAAAGAAGGTTCAGTTATTTCCCTTTGCTCTTCCCAGCAAGAATGCCTCCCAGCAAAGTACCCTGTGTTTGAATTTTAGATCAAAACAGTTGCTGTGCATCCAAAGCCTGCCTGCAGCACGGTGGCTCAGCCATGCTTGCAAACAGAAGGGAGGCCAAAGGAGAAAACTCTTTAAGACACAAGTCAGAGCCAGGAGGGAATGGAATAAAAGCTACTGCTTGAAAATCCATTCCAGAGGATGGGATTTGACATCCCACAGCTGCCAAGCGGACTTTATGTGTGGCAACGGGTGTTGCCTCCCATGCAGAGCGAGAGGCGGGAGAACATGTGGCTGCGAAGGCGAGCCAAAGGCAGGGGAGGGCTTTCTGCAAAGATGCTCATGCGTTGACTTGCTCCTGCAATGGCTCTGTTGCTGCAAAACATGACAGCGATGGCTTGAAGAAAAGCCATCCTATACCCAAAAGGCTGGTCAACCCTTCACGCCACCTGTGCTCTGAAGCCTCTGTGTGCAGGAGGGGGTGCAGGACAAGCAGTTTTGGGGAGCAGCAGAAATAAGCTGCATGATTCAGTGCAACAACAGGGATGGAGGGAAGTAGTGGCTGTTACCTAGGGTCAGGCTGGCCATCGTTTTTCATGCACTTTACAGGGAAACAGTAGCATCAAGTAATTTACTGGGTCTTCCAGGTGACAGCAGCAAAAGGAGAGGCGGTGCTGGTCCTGCATGGGCAGAGGTGGTCACTGCTGAGCTTGCTGGTTTTAGTCGCGGTCCAGATCTCCCCCTTGCACCCCTCTAAGCTGGTCCTGCTCCTCTCTTTGCCTCCCATTTCCTTGGAGAGGTTTCCTTCAGGTGCTGCTGACTGTAAGCCTTGCCTTCGCAAGGGCAATGTGCGTTACGTTTTGACTGGTTAATGAGCTGGGGAGGAATGTTTTCAGGAGGAATTTTTCCCTTTCATGCTTAAAGGGAGCCAAATTATTGGATAAAATTGTGACACTGTGTGTGAACATCACTTCATATTCCAAGTCACTGCTGAATCCTTCACTGTTGCTGTTCGTCCGTCTCTCTCTGGAGGAGTGGGGGGACTTTCTAGAGCTGCTGTAGGATGAAGCAGGGCAAAAGCGAACTTGCTCTTGTGACGAGAAGATCCTGCCAAGGAGCATCTGGCCATCAGCTATTTGAATAGAGAGAGAGCTGCACATTTCATGGTGCCCTGAACTCCCTTCCAGGTGGTATACGACAAATTGTTTATATGAAGATTTATTAATTTTCAAGCCATTGGATGGATGGCAGCTGTCCAATTAGGAAAATGGAAAATAGAAATAAAGAAATAACTGGGAAACTGCAGGTACAGTGTGCCCAGAGACATCTGGCAATCCCTTGCCCCCAGTGCCCAAACTTCTCAGCAAGGTGCTCACGTCCAGTTGTCAACTCTTGACAACTCTCAACAAATTTGTTCTCTGTCATCCCCTCTGAGCTCTTCTTTGTTCACTTTCTTAAAAAAGAGAATTTTCTGTATCATCATTGCCATAGGATTTTTTCTTCTTATTTTTTTGGTTGTCTTTATTGTGGCCATCAAGAGAAGGTTTGCCCTAGGTTAGATGCAAAAGCAGATGCAGCTCTTTTGCCCTCCAAATGCCACTGTAGCCTCCCAGACAACACATATACCTCACTCTTAATTATAACATAAATCAAAAAACCAACAAGGCTGTTAGGGATACTACCTCAGGAAAGGACAAGTAACAATAAAGTTCAGAGATCTGTTGGGAGGAGCATTATCCACAACCTATTTAGATTTCAAAAGTAAGTTGAAATGCTGCAAGTCACTCTGTGGCTTCTCCTTATTTTGGCAATAGAATTATGGCCAAGTCCAGTTTTCTGGCAGTATTCCCATTTCCCATCACCACCATGCACGCACAGTAATGACCGAACACTTTAAAAGCAAAAATCCCCCAGCACTTACCAAAGAAAAGATGTTTAACAAATGTTTGGGGTCCAACGGAGCAGGGACAGCAACGGCACAGGCATGTCCCAGCCCAACCTGCCTTTCCAGGAATGCAGGTTTCCTGCAAAATTGCCCTCCTTGCCTCAGGGCAACACCCCCAGTACCTCTTGTCCTGCCCTGCTCCACGGTTATTGTGTGCACAGATGAATGGCACAGACCCGTGTGATGGGATGTTATTGCTGGATAAAGCTAATAAAACATTTGACTCAATGCGAGGAAGCTTTCCCATCCCACTACATGCCTGATCTTCAGGGTTACCCGCGTTTGCCTCCTCACCTTTGCATTGTATGATGTTATTCTAACCTCTTTCATCTTTGGCTTTTGGCAGTCTTTTCTGCTTTAAGTATATAGTTATCTTAAGTTGAGCAAGATGTTTCAGGCTACAATAACTGGCTGATGTTTTAAATTGAAATCTCCTAATATGCATTCAATTTACATGTACTAAGGCTCTCATTCAATCTGAAATACCAACCAAGTATAAAATAATAGTGACACTTGACATTTTCACAGAGATTTACAACTTCAAAGGGCTCTACAATATAAACGAACTCTCTCTGTATTTATGAGATGGGTAAACAAATACTATTAAGATGGAAAATGGATGAGGAGGGATTGCAGAGCTTGCCCAAGGCCAGACACGGAGCTGGTGTCAGGGCTAGGATCCTGGCTCTCTGTCATATACCCAAACTGCTAGGCAGCTGTTAACTTTAAAAGCTGTATAACCAACACGGACAAGTCACGCAGGTCTCCATCCCAAGCAGATGTACGAGAAATTTAGGCACTAGAACTGAATGCTGTCATCCAACAAAACACACCCGGTCTCTGCCTGGCCCGGGGAGCTCCTGGGCATTGCGGATGCTGCGGTTCCTTACTGCCGAGGTGCCCCCGCACCGGTGATGCAGCTTTGGCACCCAGACTGGAAACGGGTGGGACGATGGCTGTGGGGCAGATCCTGCTTGCACAGACCTGCCTCTGGCACAGCCGTGGTCCTACCCTGCAGGTGAATTATAAAACTGGTAGGAAGGCCTATGGACAGGACAGCCTGTGCATTTGTCTATGAGAGTGGTTTTAGTCTGTTTAGTCATTTGCAAACACAGACCGCGTCCCTCCCTTGTGACACTCCTTTGTTTCGGGGGGAGGAGATGGCTTTCGAGCAGTGCCGTGCGCTTGCAGCGTCTGCTCCAGTAGCCTGAATTAGAAACCTGCACGCTGCTTGATGGATGCTGCTATTCTTAACGCAAATAAGCGGGTGGATGTTTCATTAATCACAGCCCATAAACCATTTTGACTAGCTGAAAAAATATTTCCTCTTTCTTATTCATGCAATAGTTTCTCTGAGCCTTTTAGTCTGTTTGTACGGGCTAGAGAATGAGTTGCTACCCGTTATACAGCATGTCTTGCCCTTCCCTTTCTTTGTAAACATGAGCAGCTCGATTCCATGATGTTTTGATGAACTGCCAAGAGCCAGCTAATGTACTGTTTGCTGACAAGTATTTGTTATTAATCCAAAAGCACTGAGCTTGTGGGTTGGTATTTTATTTTTTTTTTAAGAAATATAAAAACTAAATTAAACAAGGGTGTGGAGATTCCTCAAATGTAGCTACTGTTCCTTCTGTGATGCAGTTGCAAATACGCAGCTCCTCCAATACCAGTGTATTTCTTAAGTAATTTTATTGCTCTATCACATTTATCTTCCCACAGAAATCACAAAAGCTTAACTGGGTGTCCTCTTCTCATGATAATTTTCACTAAATTGCTAGAATTTTAAGGCAAATGAAGGGGGATAAACCTGTGGCAGCACTTCCTTGTACATGTCTTGCTGCCTCATGCGGTTCCCTGGGACCAGGTGGTGATAACAGGGTGGCAGCTGCCCATCACCAGCTGAGAACCCCCAAACTCAACATCCGTGTGACCCAGCGAGGATGTCGCACATCACCTAATGGGTCCTTTTGGTGTGTTTTTGGCAAGACCCCTCCTTACAGCCTCCATGGCTTTTTGGGATGTGCTCAGGACTCCAGCGTAGAGCCCAGGATGCTTTGCTGCCTGGATGAACGCTTTTGCAGGGAGCAGCCCATTAGCTCGTCGCAGAGGTGCTTGCAGCACCAACCACAAACAGGACCATCCCCATCCCATCTCCAGAAACGGCCCATGGGAGGGAAGTGTATGGAGGAGGAGGAGGAGGAGGGGGAAGACATACTTTGAAAGCATTCCCAAGCCAAGCACTTTGGAGGGGAGCATCTCCGCACCAGCCAGCACGGCACATCAGGCTGCGGCGCTCGCTGCACCAACAGGTTTGTGCAATGGGACCTCCCACAACGCCGAGCAGAAAGCACCCTGAGGGCAGATCAATTTTAAGCTTGATGTAAAAAGATGACAACTATATATGAGCCGAGTAGGCAGAAAACACAGGGGCTTTCATTTTCACGTGCAGGACACCATTTGCCTTCCAAATTCAAGTGACAGCTTTTGAGGCAGTTCTTTCAGGTGACAAATGGCAATAAAGCTCCTATTTACACTGGCTGTTGACTCATCTTAGGTGGAATTATGTACCGAAATAAGTAAATAGCTTCCTATTCAATGTGATCCATATACAGCTATGGGCCATAGTACAATGCAAAGCTCCTGTATAGACAAGACTCTTGTTTGTTGTGTGCTTTTCTAGGTCACTTAGCACTTTGCTTCATAAACGTGCTTTTTAGGGAGTGGGACTCCTGGTGTGAATGGTCTTTCCGTTGTACAGAGTAATTCACCCTTAAAAGCTAGCAAAGCTATGATTGCTTTTTAATTTGCATTGTAAACACATTAAAGACAAGCTGAACAAACCAGGACAACTTAGGATGCCTTTTTACATACCTGAATATGAGGGCTCGTGTGGTTTATTTTGTTAGTATCTCCAATCATCTCATGCATTTTGGGATTGTTAGAACAAAATATCTTGGAAAAATGTCTCAAGAAAATTTCATTTCAGATGGTGCGGTTGCTGGACCTTACACGTGCACGTACATTTTCATAGCTCTGGTGTGTGCCAGTCAAACTGGTACAGGGGGACAGAGCCTGTTTTTGTGTTAGGGCCGTGTTTCTCTGGGGCCTTCGAAGATATTTTGGGGAAATTTAACACAGTTGAAAACGTGTGATTAAAAATCCCTTAAAAACTAAACAAAACAAACTCAAAGAGCAACAGTCAGCAACATGGAAAAAAAATGCATAATGTTTTCTCTCTTAGAAACACTCAAAATTAACATCAGCATTTTTGAACAGGACCCCCTTCTGTGACGCTGCTCAAGGACCTCTGAGCTGCTCCCAAATCACAAGGTAGAAATCAGAAAAAGTAAAGGAACGCAAGATGAGGAAACTTGGCAGCTGTTGTGGGTATCTCAAGGAACACAACGCGCTTATGAGCACCTATTCCACTGATTTTATGGCTCTGAAGAACATTTCAGTCCAATTCCTGCTGACTTTCCCATTGGATGAAGCCATCTTTCTCTTTTGTCTTTCAAAGGATTGTGGAAAAGCAGTGTCCTAACTTAGCTGGCAAACTGTCTGGGGTATTTTGAGCCACCTACCCTGCAAAGTTGCCCATGTAAAATCCTGGCTGGTTGGTCACTATCTCTAGAAGCTGCAAGAGATGCAATATTGTGGTTTTCCATATCTGTAGGTAAGATTTTGTATCTTAGGCCAGAATAATTTACTGTCCAATATCGATACACACCTACAAATGTAAAAAGAATGTGATTCCCCATGGCCTCAGTCTGCTCGTAATAGAGACTGATTCATCAAGACAGTATAAAAATGGTGATCCCATGAATGAAGCAAATCTGAAAGTTTCCCAAAACTGTCACCTACCAAATGATGTTTCTGTTCCCAGAATTTTCTAGACCAGACAGTCTTCAACTTTTTTTCTTTTATTCATGATAAAGGCCTTGCAATATTTAGAGAAGATGGATGAATTTTGGCAAATAGAAGTTGCATCAAAGATGGTTGAAAAATGCGATTTCTTACTTCTTGGCACTGGGAATTGAAATAGTGTAGGGAACTGTATCTGTATCTAAGGATTTAAAAACGCAACACAATTTTCTTCTTCCATTAGATTCTTCCAAGAGTGACTGTAATAACTCATCCAGTGTGTTCAGAGGAAGTCATTATCGAGTTAGCATCCAGCCAAAGAGGCACGACTGCAAGCTCTTAATTCTGTTTCCTTTATGATTCCGGACTTGACTTGAAAGTTCCCAGCATCACCAGGCTGCCCAGAGATTTTAGCACTTGGGGAAGAGGAAGGGTTGACCAAACTGAGTTTGCAAGGGAGTTTGAGGAGGCTTGTCCAGATGAGGTACACAGGGACAGGCAGCATCTCATGTTCCCTGGAAACCCTAAGTGATATGCTACAGGGGAAATTATTTTCCTCTTACCTCTACTTATCTTTTTTATTACTAGTGTTCATATTTAACTCTTCAATCTCTCCTTCAAAGCAATCCCAGTGGAAAAGCATAAAATGATGAAGGCAAGCATTACTTTCACTTCCATCTCTGTTGACTTCTTTCTCTAATATTTCTCTAGTTGATGCTGAAATTACTGCTTTGCAAAAATCACTATCCAATGAACAAGCCAGGTATTAGTGTCACTTTGTGACTCTTTTTGAGAGACCTGAGATGCCACTGCCAGCGCATAGCTGAGGTGTATTTGAGGCAGAGGAATCTAGGTCTTCCAGTGCTGTTGCAGGATTGCGTCTTGCCATCTCATGGCTGCCACCACTTAGAGGAATCTTTTCCATCTCAAAAATTTGTGCGGTGCATATGGTTTCTCTGCAGAGAAGATCATTCCTATGTATCCGACGCATACATGAATGCACATGCACCTCTGCTGGAAGACAATAAGCATTGTCTTCTGTTGTTGGATAGTAAAAGAGAAGTAGGGAAAGGTGTTGCAGTTCTCCAGAGTGCAAAGTGACCTACAGCCCCTCAGTGGGAGGCATGAAGTTATGTAGCTCATTAAACCTTAAAAAAGCAAGGAGAGAAGCTGCTTCCAATTATCAGGATGAAAATTAATGAAATAAAAACTACAGACAGGCTGCAGAATTATGCAATAAAAAGGGCTTTGCTGGCATTAACAAGGCGGTGTGTAATATTTGTGTGGTTCTAGCTCAGCCTTGGCTTGAACACATGGTGATTCTGCACATAAAATGTATCCAAATTAATGAATTAAAAATCCTTGATAATCCCACACAATTTTCTGTTCATAGTTAAGTATTATTCTTTGGGAAATCTCCTCAGAAAGGGAAAATAAGGTTGTGATCTGTTGTCTGAGAAAATAACCTCTTTGTTAGTACCAGAAGATTATGTGCTGGAATGGCTGGCCAGATGCATGGAAAATCCCAACTGTTGTCTCGTTGTTGTAGGGAACGAAGGTCCAACGTAGCAGTAACTGCATGTAATGAGGTCCAGAAGAGACCTACTGTTAGGGGCACATGGGACAGACGCTGGGGTGAGCGTGGCAGTGAATATGCATGAGAAAAGCTGCCTTTAGGTACATGAACAGTCTTATTCAGATGTTTCACATCAGCCCTCAAAGAATATGCTCCACAATGTTAGCTCCGCCTTGGGGTCCAAACACTGTTGCCATATTAGTCCACATCTAAAATCAATCTAGTGCTCTCCTCTATAACCAGAGGTCATAGCCTTCAGCACAAAGAGACTGCATGAGCTTGATGCAGAAAATACTGCTTTTTCCTCTAAAAGCCTGTGCCACCCCCTTCCTTTTCACTTTCATTCTCCCAGTTTCTATAAAAGGGCACAAATGCCTTTCTAGGCAGCTGAGCAAAAAGTGTGCCTTCGCTTTGCAGGCTCCATAAATGTAATCTTTGTTTCTGTTGTGGTGATGTCTGTCTGGCATGGGATATACATATGATCCAGAAAGCGTTCACCAAGGACTGAAGAGCCTGCTGGCCTGGCGAGCAAGGTACAGTGAAAGTAGTATACATGGAAACGTGTTAGTGAGACTGCTGTTCCCGTGAATGTAGATACAGAATCTCCAGAGAGGGGAGAATGTTGCAATCTAAACATTTATATTATAAAAAAATGGGAAATCATTTGCTTAGACATAAATTAGCCCCTACGAGACAGATTTATTGTGGCATGGAATGTTTTAATGAGAAGAGGAGGTTCCACAATCATAGGATACATTTTGCATCAAAATGTTTGACATATAAATAACATTTGGGCGAAATTTTCAACCCCATGACATTTATCACTTAACTGGGGATTTGGAAGGAATTTAAGGAAGAGGGATGTGTAAATTGGTTTTTCAGTTAAATTCTGAGCACGCTGAAGTCTGACGTCAGGTTTACGCACGGGAGCTGTGCTGGGATGCCCGCTGTGCGGCGGGGGAGAGGTGAGAGCTGAGGTCTGAAAGGCTCACAGAAGTGATGTTTGTGGAGGGCAGCTCTCCCTCTCTCCCTCCTTCATGCAAAACCCTTTCTACACCTGGGTCTGGGGATAAGAGAGATGGCAGGAGCACGACTTCAGAAATATTGTTTCTCTTTCATCCCCTGCTACTCCAAAGCCCCATATTTCACATGCTCCGAAGGGACTCTTTGGTTTAACGGTGATTATTCTTGGTGTAGGAATCGACTCCAGGCTCCCTGAATGAATATGAAAAAGGAGATACAATTCAAAGCTGATGGATCAGTCCCTGGCTGTGTGGTGGTGTCGGAGACTGTCAGCAGCAAGAGATTCCCAAAGGGCAAACAGTAGGATTTTTCCTATTTCATATGACTGTAAGCAGGGAGCTTTAACATCCTCTGTAAGAAAATGCCAATGTATATTCAAAATCATGAACTGTGTACTCAGCTGAGAACATCTTATTTCTAGCCTGCTCTTCTGCCAGGAAAAAATTTCTTTTTTTCTTGTTAACTTGTGCTTGAAAGATGACAACAGCAATCCCCAAAACTCTTCCTCCTGGTCTGATTTGGTGAAATGAACCTGGATAGGAAATAATGGGAAAAAAAAGAAAGAATTATGATGTTATTATGTCATTCTGATTGGCCATTCACTGAGGAATCATAAATATAACAGAATGTAAAGGGATTTGAATTCATATTTTAACTCCTCAGATTTTAACGCTGGCGACAATGGGTATTTTGTAGACGTTCTTTGAATAAATGCAGACAAATGAGCTATGGATTTATGGGCTAGAGTTGGTTTTCACACCAAGCACAACTACAGAGGAGAATGCTGAGTGCTGGCATTGGGGACGCTCTGTGGCTGGGACCCACGGCTGAATATTTCAGACCAGAAAACACATTTTCAAGGTCTGAGTCTCTTTTTCCACCTCTGGTAACCCGGCAGAGGTTTGGGGGACAGCTATGGCAGAAGCAGCATGGTGATTTCCACAGGTATTGCCAAGCAGGTCCTAGAAGAGTTATTAATTACCGTTCAGCTCCCAAACTCAGTACTGTGATCTCTATCCTGGTTACCTGCTGACTTTGCTGGTGTGACGCCCTGAGAACCCACTGAGGACTTGACCTTTTATTCAAAGAAAAATACTCCTGAAGACATCATCCCAGGAGAGTTTGCACTGAAATCAAGGGGTTGCTGTTTCTAGCGGAGGCAGCAGGATGAGTGGGAAAGCACTGCTGTTCCCTCTGTTCTTAGTGGTTTTCCCTCGCTGACTTTCCCAGAGGAAACGTTCCCACTCCTCCAGCCATGAGGAAAAGGAGAAACACTGGCAGAGCAAAAGTTGGATATTGCAGGTGTTTAGCAGCCAAAGCTGAGGGGAGAGATGGAAAAAACCTGGGACATTTCTGGGACAAGTACTCAAACCACATGCCTGCCACGCCGGCTCTGAAGAATATGAATTAATATTTTTTGGGCATGTAACTTAAGTATTCTCTCTAGGATGCTCAAAAAGATTGTAACAGTCATTTTGTGTTTCCAAACCCATGGTGAAGAGGAAAGCATGTTCATAAAGCTTATTTCATGAACGATGCTTATTAAGAAGCTGTCTTGGGTTTGGGGAAATGGGCACGCAGTGTCCCCAAAAAGTGTTATAAGCTCAACCACAGCAATCCTTTGAGTTATCTCGCACATAAAATTTGCTTATTTCTTAATGCAAAGAACAAAACAATGTATTTCAACCAATAAGAATAATAATAAAAAAGTAGGATATCTCCCATGTGTATACAAGACGCTAGCCTATGCAAGCTCCACCACAGGAGATGCGCCAGCATGGGACTGGCGATGCAAAGGCTGATGCAGCCTATGCAAGGCTCAGGCCCAAAGGAGCTGGTGACAGGGAGGGTGCAAAGATGACTTTGAGGGACACCTTGGCACTGTCTGCCTGGATTTTCTTTGGCACTCCTTAGAGGTATAAATCCTGTTTTCTTACCCAGTTTTTCTCTTCCCCTTTACATCTCACCATCTTTCACTGCTGCTGGCATTTCAAAGCCAGAAATTAAGGAATTACTCCAAATAAAACCAGGAAAGTTTTATTCAAGAGCAATATCTTCAATAGCACAGTATTTGAAGCAAAATTATGTTCAGTTTTGATGTATATAAATTAGGGGAGGGGGAGCAAAGTATCCTCTTTCCTGTGTTGATAGGGTAATTTTTAGCTGTTTGGGGCAGAACAAGGAATATTGAAGTTTGACCTTGAATTTGTTGTGGTTTTCCACAAGAAAAGGTCATGTTTAAACAGCGTAAATGCCTTATCTTTCTAGGAAAAGCTGTTTTCACCTAATTCATAACATGTTTGCAGTGCTTATGTTGGTAATGAACTGCACTGATTTTGCTGTGTAAGTAATAAATTCAATGACTGAATTTTGCAAAAATAGCAACCCTGGCCAAATTTGCAAGATCTTGTGAAAGTCATGAAAACCATCAATCTTGGCATTCAAAAGTTTACAAAGCGAAACTTTGTTTTACACAAATGCTGCTATAATAATTTATTCATTTCATTTAACATTTCTTTTACTTAATAAGTAAATAATTCATACAGGACAGAAATTCAGTTGTACAACACTTGGTTTCAATTTTGCAGTTCCTATTAGGGGATTTTAATGCTCTCCTATTATTGCTACAGAGTTTTTCTCACTGCTATTGGTCCATATCATCCGTGTGTTGGTCAACTTAGATGAAAAGCTACATTGCATGTGCTAAACCTTAATACTAATGCCACCAAATGAATCAATTCCTACTTTCTGACTTCTGAACCTACCCTAAGGTGAAGGAAACACGATCCACTGAGGATCATCTTGCAATTAAAACAATTCTCTATGAATCAGCATGACAATGCAGGTGCTAAGCAAGCATCTGTTCAATTAAGTTGGTTTAGCAGTTTTGGGGCAAGTCTATTTTGCTTTTTTTCACATCATTAAGCTTACACTTAATGCTCCCAGCAAACAATAGCTCATTAGTGGATTAGGGGTAATTACCAACAGCAGTCATTATTCCTAAGGCTTAATGCGCCAATTTGCTGCTGTAATAGTACCCCAGTACTGTGGTGCTCCAGCAGAAAAGCCAGGGGTGCTGGAATGAGCCATTGCCTTGAAGGCCCTGGAATTGGCTGAGTAGTCCCACCCCTTCCCAGGACACCCCACCATGGGGTCTTGCTGCCAGCTGGGGGGTCCCATCAGCTCCCAAGCTTGCATTTTGGGAGCTGGGTTCAAGCTGAAGCACATCCACCTTCCATCCATCCACAGGCAGCTACTTGTCCCCAAAGCTGCTCGGATTGCTGTCCTTAGAAAGTCCTGTAAGGAAAGGGGGGGATGCCAGAAGCTGTGCCCGCAGGTCCAGCTGGCACTGCCCCACCTGGAGCCTCTCATGGCCTCTCCTCCCCAGGGCTGCACAAGGGTGTTTTGAACATTTTCCTGTCCTCATTCGGACCAGAGGCTGAGAGTCAATATCTGGACACTGCCCAGGTACGAAATCTTTTATGAAGTTCTGTAAGGTACCAGCTTAGCTAAACAGCTGGTGGGCTGGAGGACATTCTTAAAGAATATTTATATGAAATGTTAAGGGATATTTAAGGAGCAAGTGGCTGAGCTGGCCAGAATGGCGCATGCCTGCAGCGTTATGGTAAGGAATTACATGTACTTGCTGCTGCACCACCTTCCAGTTGCATTCAATGACCATGATGAAGGACAAGTGGCATAAAATGTTCCTGAGCAGGAAATCTGGTACTGTAGGAATAAGGATGAATGACAGCTCCATCTCCAAATTTCTGAAGCAGCTTGGGCTGCCTGCAGGCCTCAGCATCTCCATCCTCCATATGGTCCATGGGCAGGGGTTGAGCAGAGAAGCCAGGGACCTGAATGCAGAGGACTGAAGTTGAAGTATGCATAATTGTAGACCTGTTTGCAAGCAGAGTAAAATGATATCAACAGCTATGTTTTTATTTTTAGCATTATATTTTCAGTCACTCATTTCAACATAGAGTGCCATATCATTTTTCTGCTTTTAGGAAGGGGATTAAGAAAGAAAAAAAAGACATAATGCTATAGTGGAGTTAAGTGCCACTTCTTCAGGCTCCTGTCAAATCTTGTAATTTGGAATAATTACCAGTGTCAGGTTTGGGGAAGGAGTTTAATGTAAATTGCCTCGATCTGTACTCATCCTGCGAGAAAAGAAAAACAGTGTGTTAGAAGGTAGAGGACTGAATGGGCATCACCAGGAAAATGCCTGTTTAAGCAACCTCACTTTAATATACATGACTATTTTTATCTCCATTTTTCTTCATGTCATTCAGATCTGGGCAAATCCTGCTCATGCTGAGACCAATGTTGATTTCTCATTTATTTTAATAGCCCAGCCTATAGACTCCTGCTTAGCAGGAGGTCTTGCAGGTTGCTAAGCATTGTATTCATTACTACATATGATCCTTTAAAAAGCAGAGAAAAGCTAACCAGATTTATTTGTAGCTCCATGCAGGAAAAAGACTTACCATCTTCTGCAAGCATCCTCAGAAGAGGTTTGGGGGAACCTATTTGGATTAGATCCAGCCTTGCGGTCCAGCCTTGGTGTCCTGACAAGCCTTAGAAGTGATATCCATGTTTTCTGGGTAGGTCAAGTAAGGATGATGGCAGTTCTGTGAGGGGATATGTTCTCTTCAGTCTGAGGCCACTAGTTGATGTGGAGCAAGAGGAGATGTCCAGGCTGGAGCAGGGAAAGGAGCCATTCTGGCTTTGGTCTTCTGTCATCTCCCATCCAGTTACTTTCTTGCATCTGCAACTCATCTGAATTTTTAATTTAGATTTTCTTTTTTTTTTTTTGATGGGGAAAAATGTCATTCTCAGAAGCATTTGTATACTTTTAGTGAACAGAATCCAAAACCCAAACCCCATAAAAACTTGAAAATAATCAACCCATTCTTTTGGAACATGTCTCAGAAAACAGCATTTTTTATTTCTTTCCACTTTGTGTGCATAAAAAAATATGCCTCGTTTTTCCCTCTTTGCAATTTCTTTTGAGTTATGGGAGCAGTTTCTGTCCATGTATTGAAATAAATCACCTCCGTAAAAATCACAGTGTATTGCCTTCTCCACTTATTGGAAAATGGCCTTCAGATCCCAGCACCATCATGCATACCATGGTAGGAGCCAAAGTAGGCACTTTCAAGCTAGGAGGTTTTTGCAAACATGTCCAGAAATTGCTGCCCATTGTCATCCCTAAATCCTGGGAGACATCAGATAGCATTAGTGATCCCAAGTGTTCCCATCATCAGAGGACTGTACGGGGATGGCAGGGTGGGATGCCTGATCCTGTTCCATTCCCAGCTGAGCACCATTGCCCAGGCGCCCAAAGATGCCCACCACAGCAGCCCCAGTGTGACCTGATGATTTATGGAAATGTCGTCTTCAGTTGTAATTGCCTTTAATTGCAGCTGTAACTAACACAACAGGATGGCTGAGCCATGCACTGGCTGAAGAAACAGGCAAAATGCTGCTGGACTTCCCCAGCTGTCAACTGGATTTTGAGAAGAGACCGCTTGCAGCAGGCAGCTCCGGGGCGTCTGTCTAAAGGTGGGTCTGAGCAACCCGTGAGTCACCACAGCAGGTTTTCATGTGCAGACGATAAATGACCTCACCAGTCACATGGGGAAAAATGTTCCAAACTCCTTGAAACCTGTTGCTTTGAGGGGTTCCTAGATTTCAGCGCAGTTTTGTGATGAGGTAGAATTGATGGCCAGTTGGAGTAATGAACTGGGGTGTGCTTTCAGCAGCAGCTCTCATAATCATCTTCTGCTCTATTGCCAGTACTCAATTCCCATCTCAACACTAAATACTAATGACTACTGGCGAGGCTGAGCAAGTAACGAGTCCTTCAAGTGACTGGATATTCCTTGAGAGTTAGAGACATGCACTAAGAATAATCAGATGCCAAATGCTCTTTTTTACTTTGGGAAGCACAACCCTTCTTTTAGGGTGATGGTGGCACTGGAGAGAGCCTGTGGTTGTAGCAGTGACAATCTCAGTATTTCTCATGCCTGAGCTCTTTCTGGTCATCTCTGTTCTTGCCAAAACATCTTGCTGGGTCAGGAAAGTGAAGACATGCAGACATGGAAAAGGAAGGAAAAACCTAAAGCAGTTCCTTTGAAATGGGTTGATGATTGGACTTGATGATCCTAGAGGTCTTTTCCAACCTTAATAATTCTATGATTCCTGTGTGTAGGTAGGTTTGCCAAGGATCTGAGAGGGACTTTGCACTTGTGCTCAAAGCTGTGATCCCCTAAAGGTCTGTTGCACTGTGGCTGAGCCCTGAATGTGCCGGACTCCCCGTACAAAGGATGGCCGTGTTATCATGCTTGCTGGCAAGAGCAGCAACGTATGGGAAGGAGAGATAAGCGCACAGCATGGGGTTACTCTAATGTCTTGTGGAATTTAACAAGCAATAAAATCAGGTTTGACAGAAAATATATTTACAGATTATTTAATTGCATCATATTGCAATTATTATGAGTTGTATTACAGCAAAAGTGAGGGGCCCAAGTGAAGCCCTGCTGTCTGTGTATTGCCTCAATAGATCAAGAGACGTGGCTTCTGCTCGACAGTTAGTAATCTAAATTGAAAAATGTTACAGTGGGAATCTGAGGCTCAGAGGAATCAAGCAATTGATCCAAATTAATAGGAAATTACTAGGAAATCTTGGGAATCCAAGCCAGGCCTATGGGGTTCCAGTTCATAGACATGCTGCTCACTTAATCTTCATCTATGAGCCTCTTCAAAGCTGTGAAGAGACAGCTCTGATCTTCTGTTCAATGCTATAGAAACATTCAGTAAAAGAGCACAAAGAAAGCAAAATTACTCAATTTCTGCTTTCTCCTAAAATGTAAGAAATCTTGTTGTCCATATTGTTTGAAAATATTGACTAGCAATATTTGATTTGCCAAATGCTAATAACCACAAGCCTACGTGAAGGAAGATGAAATTAATACAGAAGAAGTGAATACTGAGCTCAGTTTAGATCTGTACTGAAGTGACTTGAATCAAGCCCCAGGATCTAGCAGAGGATGCTATATTCCCATCTGTTTATCCTGTGTTAGCTCTTCACTATAAGAATGCCTTACAGTTCATCAAATCATGCTACACTCTTGGTGTAGTTATATGGGTTGCTTGTCTAAATATTTCCTTGTTACAACTCGTCTTAGGCAACAGATAATCTGATACTATCATAATATATGGTTAAAGCATAAAGGCCGTCAAAATAATATTCATCTGTATCAAATGTGACTGGTGAGAAGAGGAACCCTGCCAAGCAACAGCCCAGCAGTCACCCATCGTGAGGTTGCAAGTGTATGGTTAAGGAGCTCTGTAGTGGCTAATCCTGTTGTCATCTGAATTAACTTTCAAACAGGGGAAGAAAAATCCCAGCAGTTGCATAATAAGAGGCTTAAGGTCTTGAGCTGGGGAGTAATGTGTGTATTTTGTGCATGCTTGCTTAGCAGTAGCACCACGATTGTCATTTCACTGTAAGAGGATTGTTTTCCTGGGTGAAATGGGTGATGCTCTTCAGCTTGCTCCAGCCACAAACTGAGTGTGTGTGTGTGTGCTGAAAGCCTACGATGACAATTAAGGATCCCATAAACACTGGGCAGCACTAGATACCTCAGGGAGTGATTTTGGTGAGACAGTGGTTGGTACTCCTCCTTCTGGGAGCCGGCGCTTCCCAAAGGAAGCCTTGGCAGAGATCTTACCTGCATGCACTCATTACAGGCTGCTGCTGTTTGATAGCATTTGGCATGTTTTGCAGGATATTTCAGGTATGTTTTCAAAGAAAATAAACACTCAACACATCGTGCAATTATTCCCCTGGCTCTTTTAAAGGTCCAGTGATCCTTTCTGGTGGAAGAGGTGAGCAGCCGGGTACCAGGTTGCTCAGGTGCCTTGCAACCAGCTTCTCATGTCAACGGGGGCTCTCACACATGGTGCTGCAATTGCAGCTTTTTGGAGATATCTTTCCAGCAACATTTAATTTTCTCTAGAATAAATCATTACCAATAGATGCAAATAAGACAGACAGAAGTACAACAGGGCTGACAGGGGAGCAAGGTAATTGCCTGTGTTAAACTCACTTTGTAATAGAAGCAGTTTAAGAAGCATGAAGGAAAATGCAGTGGGGAACAGCGTTCCTGTTGCTGGATGTTTGCTGCTTGGACTGGACTTTTTTTTGCTGAGAGATAAAACAGAGGAATGGGTTGGGTTTCAGCACCGAAGATGACCATTTACTGGGGCGAGGTGGCATCATGTTCATGCATTGGGACCTGCTTGGTTGTCACGGTCAATGGGAATCTTCTCCCTGACTGCCATGGGCATTGTGCTCAGCCATGCGTGAACGGAGCTCTTGGCTTGTAGTGCATGTGTTCGCAGGAGACAAGGGAGAGACACTGGCATTCAGATGAACCTGAAGCCTCATCATCCTCTCCTGGAGGAAGGACCTTTTTCCCAGGACTTGGATTTCAGGTGAGATACTGCTGTCTTTCCAAAAGGCTGATGTGCACTTGGCCAAGTTAAGGGTACAGAACAGCATGTTGCTCAATGGTCACCTCATTTGCCCTGGCGACTTGTGCTGCAGGTGGCTCCTGGTGCAACCATAGTGTCTCCACAGAGAACCCACGCAGGGGCCAAGGGAAAACCTGAGGCTGAGCTACGGGCTTGGCTCTTGCTGCGATGGGGAAGGCAGGGAGCGATGGGGAGCCCACAGCTTGATTGCCCTGCAAAGGGACAGAGAGTCTGCTGAAAATGCTCGCTAGCTTTTCACTTTTTTTATTTCTACAAAGAGATGACAGAGCTGAGCCCTGAGGGGGATGACTGCAGTCCAGTGACCGATAGCAGAATGGAGCTGCAGCCGCTGCTCAGCTGACGACTCTATGGGTTTGCCAGCCATTTAAAATGTTTGCCAATATTTAAAGCATGCATTGTTGTGGTTTAAACTTGGGAAGGATTTTCTAGGAAAGCTTCGTCCGAGGATAAATGCCAAAAAAACAGCCTACAGCTGGTCATGCACATATTGCTGCATATGCTCTCGCGCACACTGCTCTACAGCAGCACTCCTCTGCTGCGCACATCCTGGCGCGGGACCTGGAAAGCACGCTCGCAAGGCAGGGCGATTTTGAGCGAGTTGCTCCTGTCTCAGCTGGACAGGGAGATATTTCTGCTGCTGTGATCTATTTTACAAGTCAGAAACGGAGATATTTCTCTGATAACCATTATCGGTCTGGCTCTGCCGCCCCCTCTGCTGGCTGCCGAGCGTGTGAGGTCCGAGACCAAAGCCCCCAAGAGCCATGGTGGAGCCTCAACCAGGAGAACGAGCTGGAGCAGCTTGACCCCACTGCACGTCCCCGGCTGCCTTCATCCCCTGTGCCATGAGAAATGGCTGTTGGTAGGGGGTGGAGGAGGGACAAGGGTAGCCCTCGACTGAAAATCGCTGCTCACTTCCCTTGAGTCTCCCAACCCTCGTGGCTCTGCTGCAAGGGTGAGCAGTTGTGGACTACAACGCCAAAAAGTTCAGGGGATGATGAGACTTTTGAAGTCATTTTTTGCCTCTCTTCGTTGGGTGCCTAACTCTACATGTTCTGTTTTTCCTCACCAGTTGGGATATTCATTAATCTCTCATGCAGATATTTTGGTGCCTTACAACTGGACTCACACTTTGGTCTTTCCTTATAGTGTAAAGTCTCTTATGCTTATTTTTGCAGAATTTGTGGGAACTCAGTGTCTGTGAGACCTCTACAGTTTTGTCACATTTGGCTGACTGGGACCACAGGTTTGATATCAGCAAAATAAATGAGAAATGAGTTGGCTGGTGGCTTCACACGGGGCTCTCAAGGCAGAGTATTGGGGGAAGAAAGGCAAAACCAAAATCAACCCTCCCAAATAAAAACAAACAAACAAGAGAGACATTTAAATTTGCTGCAGCTTTTTTTTAGATGTCTGGTTATTTGCTTCCCAGCTCTGCTACTGCTCTCTCTTGCAGCTGTGTGCAAGACACTTACTATTCTCTAATCTAATATCTGTGAAACAGAGAGAGTGATGGCTTCTTTTGCTAAATATGCTAAGATTTACTTATCTAGTAAGTGTGGAAATTTTTTCTTTTTCATTCTGTGCAATGAATATTTCAGGAAAATGGAAGTCCTTGACCAGGGGCACCATTTGAGATCCCCAATTTACTCCTGTTCTGCAGATTCAGGGCACTTTGCTTCCATTTGTGTCAATCTTTAAATTTTCAAATGGGAGCAAGTCCTACCCCCTCTGAAGGCTCTTCTCCTCGCTGCGGTGAATCACCGAGGAAGACTTTGCTGCCCTTTTACCAACGCAATGGGGACTAACTCCCTGGGTTTGGGAAGGGGAGGTGGAGCTGTGTGCTTCCAGAGCTGATGGTCATTTCGTGATAAAGTGATAATGCTAATAATCCCTAGATCCCTTTTTTTTGCCTTTGAACTGAACACTTTGCCTGTCTCAACTATGGTTGCCTTTTTGAACTGTCAGTTTGGGAGGATTAGATGCATGTTTAGGCTGGGTGAACTCATGAATGAAAATATTTTCCTTGGCAGTTTTTAAAATGCTTCCCCCCTTTAAGAGCTGAACCCTTTGGCAACAGTCTGCTTTTTGCCCAGATTACCACTGTCATTTTGGGAGGTCTTTTCCCGCAGAACAAACAATGGAATTTTAATAACACAGTGAAATAGATTCAGGCCTGCTTTATTTATATTTTCTTTATTTATGCTTGAATACTTAGTATGCAGCTCCAGCAAAGACAAATTTAAGCTTTGTATTACTTCAAAATGATGAATTAAGCTCTGGGAGATTTACTTCCCCAGAAAAGGATATTTTGATTCGCTGCTTTGAACACATCTCATAAGAACAATAAATATCAGAGAAATTAAAAATAAAAAAAAAAAAACTCAGTAAAAATTGCAGATGCAGAGTTGAGCAGACGCAGCACTGCTCTGTCTGCAAGCAGGTCTGCCAGAATTTGCACCGCAACCCCCTGCTTTAGTGAAAGTTTGTCTCAACAGTTCAGTGATCAAATGCAATGATCACCGTTGCAATGAGGCTGAATTAATTCTGACCATTTGTTTTATGTTAAGTCCTACTTGGATCTGTGTACTGAAGTGCTCAAACCGACACCAGTTTTTGCTGCCTGAGCAGACAGGCGCTGGCTAAGGTCCCAATGCCATTGCCTGCAGGACTCTGCTTGCAAAGCATCCTTCAAAATATAGCATAATATTTTGCTAATTCAAAATTCAAAAGCATAATTCAAAATTATCTTACTTCATACTGGGGTAAAGAAATCACACAGAAATGCAAAGTGAATTGGGAATCATCTGAAATGAAGCCTAAAATAGCATCTATTAAGGCTTTCATCTGAGTCTGACTATTATCAAACTGAAATAAATTGTCTTGTACAAGCTCTTCTCAGAAGTTCACATAGGTTTGAATGTCAGCTTTTTCTATGACTAAGGTTGCACTTATTGCAGTGGTAAGTATTTTTGTGCTTGGTGATTAATCCCTTAAGGTTGCTTATATAGTTTTTCCCCTCAAGAGAATTCTCTGTCATTTTATTTTCCCTGGACATCTTCATCCCTGATGCACCATCCTCCCAACTTCCCAAGCCTGAGCAAGGAGCCAAGGGATGGAGATATTCACAGATCATGTATAACAAATCTGTTCCAGGGCTTTCAGTGTTAAATAGCTCTCTGTCAGATAAGCCATTGATACGCTGCTGTGTTCAATTAAGAGAGATGGCATATGGTATAGATGGAAAGCAGCCAAACGTACCAGTGCTTTGAGTCTGGGGATAGACTAGATTGAGAGAGCCAGAAGTGTACTGGAAGGAAGGGTTGTACCATGGGAGCTGTGGAGAAAGGGAAGGAATTAGGGTATTTTGAAGGATGCACTGGGTATTATTTGTGCCTTACTGCTCTGCTTTTAGCACTGCTGATTATATCCTGCTTCACTGAAATCACTTCAAGTAATTTTAGTGCATACAGAGCATGGCACGCAGCTCATTGCTGCAGCCCAACAGGAATCTGAAAAAGCCGGTGAGCAGAGTTGGAGCAAAGCAGGTCGGTGAAATGCCCTTTGCTGAACGCAACTGTGATTTTTCAACTCAGACCTTGTCAGCACTTGATGGCATTTGATACAAACTGGAGTGCTATAGGCACTGGCCATCTTGTGGAGTGTAACCTCCCATTTGCTCCCCTGTGCTGGCCAAAGGATTTCTGCAAAGCCCTGTGGTGGCTGCCTGCTGCATGCTCCTTTGGTTCCGCATCTGCCTGGGGACATCATGCAGGAGGAAACATCGGCTAAACCCCGAGAGAACTTCATTTGGCTGCTGCCAGAGCAAAAGTGAAGGAGTTCAGCCATCTTGCCACTGAGATATTATAATTACTGAGCTACTGTGAACCAATATCTGCCAAGGATATTACAGCTGTTTTTCCATTTCCCTCCCCTTGTAAAATCAAGGGTGAAGAAGCAGCAGCAACATGGCTTGTGTCCAGGAATATGATAAAGATGCAAAGAAAAACAATGATTCATGGGGGAATTAACCTCCTTGGCCACTTGCTGTAGCTCTGCTTGCCTGGATCAAAGATGCTGCTGCACCTGCTCTGCACAGCTGTAGAAGATGCTCTTCCCCACTGCCTGGATCAATGGAATGTTGTTATTGCTTATCCAAGACACTCTGTTTAAAGCAGAGCAGTGGTTTGTAGATAAGGAAAAGTGCTGCTGGTTACTGGACAACTTTGGTCAAGATTTTAACATGTCTCCCAGGCTAAGTTATTTGTCTTCATGCCTTGCAGGCCAGAGCAGCTGGAGCTGGTGGTGAAGCTTGCAGGAAGGAGAAGAGCTTGTCTGGTCTCCCAAAAGGCTGCTCCTTTTCTGCCTTTACATCAAACACTGGTTTGGGGCAGAATGTGGAAATGCAGCACTCTGTGCTCTCAGCCTTGGGAGGGGGCATGGAAAAGAGAAGAAATAATTTGAAAGCTGGGAGAGCTGTCAGCTCTGCTGCTCTCCTGGGATCCACACACCGCTCTTCCTCTGCAGCCACCGGGAAGCAAAGTAATTGGCAAAGTATGCACAAAACAAGTGCTGCAGTTGTGGCGGTGAGTGGCTTCAAGAGCAAAACGTACAAGAAAACAAGAAACCAGAGCCTTTGGACACCGAGCTCCGTGGCACGCCAACACAGCCTCGGCTGCTTCCAGACCCACCTTACCCAGTGGAGGGGATGTTTAACTTCCTCCTGGGGTAGTGGCACCAACAACTTGTGTCCTGCTGTGCAGTTGGGGTTTTCGGTGCTGTGGATGGGCCAGACAGCAGCCTGGGGCAACAAAGAGCACCCGAACTTCAGTGGCTCAATGCCAGCACTGAGTGCTCTGGGCTTTTCCTGGCGAAGGTGGCGACCGGCTGTGGCAGCTCCGGGATGGCTGGTGAAAGGCATGGGATGGGGCCAGGTACGCTCCAGAGGAGTACAGGATTTGGGAGCAAAGGAGAGTAATGGGGATGTGTAGTGCTAAAACTGCAGGCTGCATCCTCTAAGCACACCAGAGCATCTCTGGGGCTGAGTGCTGCAGTGTCAGAGCTGTGCAGGATTTCCTGAGGAGCCCAGCCTCCCTCTGAACTCAGCTGCCCAAAATCTAACCAGAAAAGCAGGGCAAATGAGCAGGAAGGCTGCTGTGCTTCTCAGCCCCTTGCCTTATTTCACCTCCCACCCTGGTGGCTATGATGAAAATAGAGATGTTGCACAGAGGTGACAACTTGGACTGCACGGTGTCCTGGCGAGCCCTGCCAGCAGGGTGTTGCCCAGTCGGACCCTGCCATCTGCTGCTCTGCATCCTGCAACAGCCACTCTCCAGCAGTGCTGCTTAGAGGGCAGGGAGAACAGGCACTAAGCTCCGATAGAAAAATATTTATTTATTTATTTATTGTAATTTACTATGAACCTATTGCAAAAGTATCCCATGTCTTACATTCTGTCAAAGACTTTCTTACCATGTCTGTGATCCACTTTTATTTAGATTGATCTTTTGTTATGCACTAATGCTCATTTAAAACAAGGGCAAATCATATTTTAAAGGCTTCCATAGCAGCATAGCATCCAAGAGTGCTGAATAGAAACCAGAGGTTCTGGACACTGGAAGCAGATAGAAAGGATGGAGAATCATTCCATATTGGTCTCCCGTGTCGTCACAACTATCTCACAGGCATTTAGTAAAAAGACCGAAGTAGAAAATGCACAAGGCATTAAGTAAGGTGCCTGAATAATAAACTGTGAAGTCCTGAGTGGGAGAAACAGCACTTAATGAATCATTCACAGCAGCCAAGATGGTCAGTTTAAAAGCTCCACTAGTGTTGTAGGTCCTGGTCCAGTAAACCCTTAAACAAGTAACCTCATGGTCATAAGAACAGTTCCTGGTGGAGTCAATGAGTCTACATACGAGAGTAGAGTTAATAAAGTGCCTGGTATCTGCAGATCCATTGGTTTCAGCAGAGCAGTGAATTACACTACCTGGAAGTCTACCCATCATTACATGAAGAAGATGTATTTTTCTTCCCTTAATAATAAAGGTATGAAAAAGTAGTTTGGCAAAATCAGCGTGTATCCATGCTAATAGGGAAGAGGAGGGTGTGTTGCTGTTGCTAAACCCTCCCTTTGGTGACCTGCCATGCTCTTCCATCCACAAAACCACTTGCAGAGCTGCCAACTGGACAGGGAAAGGAGAGAAAAGCGTCTCCCTCCTGGAAGCGCAGTTGGAGGCCTGGGCACGTCTTGACAGGCACATCCATGATTCACCTTATCTATGGCTACACCCAAACCTGCTGGACAATTTCAAGAGAAACCAAGGAGACCTAAATAAAACAAAGTGTAGTTTCGAGTTTATTTAAGCATCCATCATTTAATTTTATCAGACAGTCCCGTAATTTTAATTAGTCAGGCCAATAGCTTTAATTTGGATAATGGTTTGATTTTTTGATTTCTCGTCGGTGAGGTCAATGAAAACATTTCATTTTTTAGCTAATGCAAAATGTGAAGTCAGTGCTTTGTTTTCCTTCCAGCACGCTGTACCTGCCTTCCACAGAGTCTCAGATATCAGAGTTTAATCAATATCAAATAATCCTCACAGTCTAAATGTTTGCTTATGTGCTTTGAATTGTTGCTTGCATTAAGAAGAGCGGTGATGCCCCTAATCTGCTTTCACTGGGCTCCCCAATACCCTAATTATGTCGTTTAGAGAAGGACATTTCCTGGCAGCAGTTCCTCAATTCACTGCAACAGCCACTATTGGAATATGGACAAAACAAGGCTGTAATAGCTAGCACATGTGGATGATAGCTACAGGGACAATTAACCTTCGTTTAAGAGCGAGCACAAGTCCATTTTGTTTAATATTTCCAAATGATGGTACCTTACAACAAGCAGAAGTAACACTACATGCCAAGCTCCAGTATTTACCTACCTAGCATTACGCTCAGGTATGTCATTACCTTACGGCACAGGCTATGGCAAGCTCTAGTAAAGGGGACAGATATTCTGTAGCTATCCAGAAATGCCGGATATGGCCAGGATCCCGGGAGATCGTCTGTGTGCATGGAATTGTGCAACGGCAAATAGTTTCTTTGCAGGTATGAGCTTAAGGCAAAAAGATGTTAGCAACAAGCTGCGGGTATTTGTGATTGCGGTGTAATTAATATGTTCAAACGCACTGAATTTCTGAGCCTAAACTGGATTCTTGCAGGGTTAGAGCAAAGGATGAAGATTTTAGCTTACACAGGAGCCTGGGACCACGTAGTGGTGGAAGACACACATTTGCACTAGAAAAAGAGATCCTTTTTGCGTATGTTTGTTTCTGTTAATTTAATTCTCAAGAAGGTTGTTCCCACCTGCAAAACTTGGCTTAGGAGTACTAAAACCATGGGCACCCGTGCAAGAGGTGGGAATAAAACCACAGCTAACCTAAGGCCACTCCACGCATCATCTATCCATTTACTGACCCAAGTGGGCTTTGTACTGTTGTGGGAATTCCAAGTGACTATTTTACATGGTTAATTTTTAAAACCTTAGATTTTTTCTCCACATTTGTGCACCCCACCTGTGTTTCTTGCTGGTGTATTTCCACAGCAGTATCTTTCTGCTGGGAAAATGTGGAGCTCACAAGTGCAATAAAGAAACAAAATATCCATCAAATGGTTTAGCTTATTCCTCCTCATTTCTGCAGTTCACCTGAACAGCCATGATTTATGGGGAAAAAAAAAATCATTTGTCAGTCCTAATAAATAACGTTAATAGAGACTTTCATGGCTGCCTACAGAGTACAAACACTGAACATCTTTTCAAGACAAAAGGCTTCCAGGTGCTGCGACAGCCAATATTTCAGAAGGTGCCAGGTCAAGCAGTTCCCTGCACTGATGCCCACAGCGTCACTGCCAGGAGTTCCTAGAATCCAGCTATTTCTTTTATTAGATCTTCTGTTAGGTCTCTTTTATGCCCACAAGTTCCAAGATGGAATAACTGATAAAGAATTACAGGTGACGGATGGTTCTGGGAAAGCCAGTCTAGTCCCTGCTGCGGAGCTGCAGCTACGCTGTGCTGCCTGACCGAGGAGGAAGGGCTGCTCCGGGAGCTGCTTGTGAGCTAAGGGGAGCTGACGTAAACCTTCCTGATAGCCGGGATGGCATGTGCTGTGAGAAGGAAAACCAGGGAAAAAAAGAAAAGAAAGAAGAAAAAAAAATATAGGCGGATAAATAACGATAATATAAAAATGAGAGATCATTTTTGAGGATTCATTGCACCTAACTGACTTTTCCTTTCCTCCTCTGCTGGCTTGACAGAGCAGAGGCGCAGCTCCATGGAGATGTGTAGTCCCTTTGAGCAGCTTTGTTTGTCTCTGATGCATCAAACATGTCCACGAATTATTGATAAAATTGTGTGAGGCCATATACTTAACCAACAACTTCCCCAGAGTCGATATCAAGGTGTTGCTACTCCTCCTGTTAGTGTTTACTAAATAAATAACCTTATTAGTAAGGGCTGTAAAAGCCTGATAAGGTGCTTCTAATTAGCAAAACATCAGGGGTAAAGATTTTTGTTAAACGTAACACAGACAATGAGAAATAAAGTTGATATAGTTTGTGCACTGACAAAAAAATCCTCATCTGTTTTGCATTCACATATGGAACATATTCCCAGGGGAGAGCGAGCGACATATTTTTAGGACACTATTTCATCTTAGCAAATCAATGTAGAGGCTATTAAAACTCCATTTTTCCATGAATGATAAGTGTAATTACATCTCTCTTGCAATAAAAGCTAGTGCTTATTAAATGTAAATATTTAACAATGATTAAAATACATTTGAAGGAAACTTTATAGCTTTATTTTATATGTTCCCATCTGGGTTGCCTTTCCTAAACCACTATACTTTTTGGAGAGTTATTAAATTATTATTTTGAGAAGGACTAACACTCTGCATGTCCCTTGCTTCAATTTTAATTTCATACACTTTCAGAACTTATTGAAATCTGGTGAGTTTAAGATTCAGTCAATGCACTATTGTATTTGTAGAGCTGCATCGAGGGGAAAGTGGCTTCACGAGGTAGGAAATGCCACACTGACCTGTCTTTTGTGCGTCCAATTTTGACGGCCAGATATAGTTTCCTGACTCCACATGCTCCAGCCCTCACTTGATTCCAAAGGAAGCAAGTTGGTTCCTTAAAAGAGTTTCTTCAGTTTTATGTACGACCCTTCTGGGGCTGTTTTGAAAGTCAGCTTCAATAAAAGGTCCAGCAATAAAAGGTCCAGTCTTATAAATTGCAGATATTTATAAGGAGCATTGTGCGTGCAAGGTGCTGACCCTGGGCACAATTCATGGCTATACATGCAGGACTGACCCCTCACAAAGCAACGTAATAGGATTACTTGAGAAAGGAATTCACAGATAACCAAGGGTTTGTCAGATCCAAAAAATAAACCCCTTCTCCAGCGGAAATCTTCCCCATGGAAGGTCCTTTCAAATGCCCAGGGAAGCATCCCTATAGATTTTAAGAGAGTTGAAGTCAGTTTTCTATAAAATTCTGCAGTTGATTTAAAAATTGCATTGCAGGGATATAAACTATTACACTGCTATGGAACAGCTTAAATACTTCCAGAAAGGACACCACTCCCTGTTAAACTTTTATAAGTCCTTGATAAAATTTGTGCTCAGATGTGCTGGTTTCACCCCTATTCTCTTTTACAAGGGCCGCACTCTTCCAGCGATCCCTAATTCTCTCTTATTGTTGGTTTTTTTAAGGAAAACTGTGCAAAGTTCAGCTTCACACTCAAGATCATTCCAAAAGTCTGGAGTTAATTTTTAATTTGACTAGTAATTTCGGTCCTGTAAGCAATATCACCAAAGTCAGTTACTTACTTGAGAGGGTGTTAACGGGATCAGGCCGCTGAGAGCTCATTAAAACTCCTGATCCTGCAAAGAAGCAGGAGCTCAAACCGCTGCAGAGTTTCTCCGAGTCACCAGGTGCCCCTTATTGCAAAAATCACGCTGAAAAAGTCACTACTTCTGTAATTAAAAAAAAAAAAAAAAAAGAGAGACAGAAAAACTCAGAAGCCTTGTCCAACGTATTTAAAAATAACAAATAACGCCCCCAAATTTCTCATTCGGGAGCAAGCCAGCCGTGCAAAAACCTGGTGAGGGTGCACATTTAAAGCACCTTTAGGTTTTACACCCTCCTCCTTTCAGATTATTAAACAACTTTAGCAACTCCGAGATGCTGTGATAGACAAAGACTCAATGTGTGTGTGTGGCTTTTCAAACAGTTTTCTCTGAGGAGGAAAATTTCTCTTTAAATCAATCTCCCTCCTCTATTGAAACTGGTACATAAGAGAAAAAAAAAAAAAACCAACAAGGAAGAGGCTATTTATTTCTGAAATAACACACAGGACATCATTTTACAACAGTATATTCCGTGGTTTAAGTTACATCTGATGAAAGGAATATTAATTGAAGGCAGTGATTTTCCACAAGTTAAACCTTTGGAAAATGAAGTCTCTCCTGGAGAAAAGTAAATAGTAGTAGCACAAAAGGGCTTGGCAGCGTGGGCATCTTTAATTGCTTGTTTAATTAAACCTCTCAATGAAATTTTCATTTATTTTTTTTTTTTTTTACATATTTTTGGTCATGAAAGATATTGGTTAAAGTTAGAACATATGTTTGTTGGTTTTAATTACAGACGTATTTTTTCCTACGGAGCAAACAGCACCTCTTGCATACAATAACGAGAGAATAACACAGGCAACCTTTCCTGGTGCCTTTTGTAGTCTGGAACACAAGACAAATATTTGTGTATTTTTGGCTGTTCCTGTTGCCATTGAAGTCAATGGGGCATGAACCCCGATGGGAGCAAGAGCAAGCACTTTCTGATACAGACATGATGAAATAATTTAAGGCAATCGGTTTTCTAACATTTCTGAGCTCTTTTCACGCAATGATTAAACAGACTGCAGAGTCAGGTACGCAGAGGTGTGTGCACACGAGCTTTAAGTTAAAAGCTGCTAAATATGTTACACTTTCTCAAATAATACCAGGTACTTGTGGAAATTTATGTGTGCCTTAGTATATTGGCCCTATCTGTGTATTTTACCTATGCAAGTGATTTCATTGAAGTCATCGTGTCTGCTTGTCAGGGTGAGTTAAGAAGGATTGGCTCAAATAATATACCATTATTTTGATCTTGGCTACAGGGTTTTATTACGTGCAGTCCCCATCAGTTTTAACTTCTCAACTCACATGTTGAGAATGCAATGTCCACTAACACATCTCGTTTGCCTTTAGAAAAACAACCTTTCTTCTTTTTTTGTAAAAGGAAGTTTTGGTTTATATTTTCGGATTCATTATTCCTCTCTTCCCTCTTAAAAACCAGCCTCCTGGAGGTGCCTTAAATTTTAAGTACAAAATAAAAGCATGCATATATTCTGCACGCATACGCTGAAAATAAGAGAGCATGAGGCTGTTTTCACAGGCATTAAAAAGGGGAAATCGTTGCCTTCACGTCTGTCCTTTTTTCCCCCAATAGTTTCTTGAATTTAAAATTACAGTGCAATGCTCTGGCTTTAACCTGTATGCTTCGCTCTGACCAAAGCTGCTTTCATCTGTTTCCTGACAAAGGCTAAATCTCAGCCTGCCAGTGTTACCAGGTACTTTCAGCGTGGCTGGTAATTGCCCTTTCTATAATTTTATAATGGCAGATTTAATACTGAATAATTATACATTACAGAGGATAGCAACTGCCTGTAGAAAAAAAAGACCTGATCCAAGCCTTCTAAAATCATGGATATTTTTTTCTGAACACTGCATTTTCTGAATGTTAAATCAATGTAGAACTGATCCAAAGCACATCAGGGACACGGTTCTGTGCTGTGTCGATGTTCATCCAAATGTGAACCTGGGGAGATGGACACCGTGCTTCAGGGTGCAAGGGCTGAAACTCTCCCTCCATATTTTATTTCATCATGCACAGGTAAGGGTAAATGTGTTTAACTCAGTGGAAAGCTTGCTGAAGAAAACAGCTAACCTGTATCCTCTGTGCTGTTTTCCGTGTGCGGGTCAAATTCGTGATTGTGAATCACAATCTGTGAACCTACAGGCTTCAGTACAGAATTTGCATATTTGTTGAATAAATCATTTGCAACCAAAACATTCCCATGTCCACGCTGTTCGCAGTGGGCGACAGCAAAGCTGAGGCCACTGAAACAGATTTACCAACAAACTAGGAAATTCCACCAGGCTAATAAAACCCCCTCTCTTTCTAATGAATTATTTCATCACTTCGCTGTATTCCGGGTTCTCTTTGCAATTCACAGCCACCGAGCAATTTAATCCGTGCTTTCCTCCAGCGGAGACCCTGATGTTTAGACTTTTCTGCAGTGCCTTTATATAATTCAGTTCACTCTGCAGAAGCCCTAGCGTGCAATATCTGCAGCAAGACTCGGTCTCAAGGCTGGAGAGGGAGCGTGAAGCTCAGGCTGTGAACCCCGGGCTGTAATGCTGCTCCGTATGCCTTTTTGCTGAGGGTTTTTAGCCTCTCCCTCGGCAGCTGCCAGTCTCTTGTAGCACTTTAGGGAGCGTAACGGGGGAAGCAGCGAGCACTGACATCAAATCGGTCTCTTGACTCAATTGGTTATTGAAAAACAGGGAATGCCTTGAAATGCATTGAGGTTTCTCACTTCTTGATGGGAAAATATTAAAAGACAAGTGCTTTAATCTTGCTGTATAGCCCCAAGTTCAGAGCTTAAAGCTGAAAGCTTGCAGTTCCAGTTCCTGCTCTTTTTGCAAAGATTTCTGACAGGACATAATGTAGCTCACAGGGGTATTAATCCCCTCTACAGCCTCTCTAACAGTGACACCTCCCCATACCACCCAGGCTCGACAGTCCCAAGGCTTGCGGCAGGCAGAGATAAGGCAGCCCATGCTCCTCCGAGCAAGCAGAGCCCCTAATTGCTCGCATTTATTGCCGTAGGAAATTTGGGAGAGGGCCTAGCCCAGGTCTTTCCTGTGTTTTGCTGCGAGACAAGGCCCACCGATTGCAGCGGCTGCAGGATCAGCCCCGAGTTTTGCCATCAGATCCAAAGGAGCTCCACGCCTGGGGAGGGAGATTTAGGAATCCAGATTTATACTGCTGCAATTAACTGCAAAATTTGGCCCTAAAAATCCCACTGATGTAAACAGCAGGGCTGCAGGTCAGCACCAAGCACACAGCCTGGGATTAACTGCAGCTCACTACTGGAGCAATTATCTTCTGGCAAAGCCAAAAAACTCCCTTGTTAAGCAACTGTGGGGCTCTCAGTACTCTCCCTTACACCTGTAAAATGCCAGATAAGGCCACCAAACCACAAGACTTTTTTTCTAGAGTTTCACTGAGAGAGCAGCTCAGTGAGCAGCATGTTCTTAGTATTATTTGGAAAATAAATCTTACCAGCCTCTGAAGAAGAGTCGAGACTGAGCAGAGTGACTGGATGTGATGTTTACTGGGAGAGTTAACAAGTGTGGCAATAAAACCCTGGGTAATGATGGCTCTGAAGAGTTACATTTGCTTTGGTATTTACTTTTATAAAAGCACAAAATTTTATGTAGAAACAAGATATATAATCACCTATATAAAAGTAAGGGGTTTTAGTACCTCTGAGAACAATGGACTGTATTCTGTACTGCTACTGCAGGACAGATCCTGTAGGATCAGAGGACTGTAGGATCAGAGCTCAGTGAGTAATTCATTACTGGTGATTTCATAAGCTTTGTCGCTGGTGAGAATAAATATGATTTTCTTGAATCAATTTATTATATGACTTTTTTTTTTTTTAATGCCAATCTCCCCTGACAGACTTATTCTTAGCATTTACTGTTGGAAATTCAGGCTGGTTTTTTTCTTTGTGCAAATATGATTTCAGAAATTATTTTCTTTGCCTTTCTATTCCGTAGCATTTGCATACAATTCCTTGTTTCCTTGGCTGTGTCAGTCAGTAAGGGTACTAAGGTGCAGGAGAGGTAAGTTCACAAATTAACTTCTTGTAATCTGGAAACAGAGGTGAAGGAGGAACGTTTTTGTGGAGTTTGCCCAACTTTATAACAAACATCCAGCTTAATCCTCAGACTCTTCACAGAGAAATGAGGCATTTTCCTCAAATGCCTCTCCCCACTTCCCACTCCGCTTCGTGCCACTATTTAACAAAAGCTCAGATTTTACCACCGTATCCACGCAAAACTCCCCTTAGCAGAGATACAAGATTTACCCGAGTAAACATGGAAATATTGAGGATAACAGTTCTCTTCGTCAAATCCGGAACGAATAGTGCAATTAATGATGCCGGGTAAAACTCCAAATTAACTTAAATCAGGGCAGGATTGGGAGGGAATTCGGGAATTTACTGGGCTCCTTAGGCAAAAGCCCGGCTTTCCTGGAAAGAGCAGTCACGGGAACAGTCGGGATCAATGTTAATTGCTCCAACCCCTCCCGTCTCGCCGCGATTTCGAGCTCCGACGGCGGAGCGGAGCGGGCAGACCGCCGCTCCCCGCCCCGCTCCCGCCGCCGCGGCGGAGCCCGCCCGGGCACCGGGACCGCACCGCGCCGCTCCCGCACCGGGGGGGGGCCGAGCCCCGCTGCTCTGCCGCCTGCCGGCAGCTGCCCGGCCCTGGCAGCCGCGGGAGAGGGGAGAGGGGAGCTCTCCAGCCCCCGGCTTTCCAAAACCCCCCTTTTATTCCTCCCCCCCCCCCACCCCGTGCTTTTTTTCCGAGCGTGAGATGCTGGTGTGATGTTTCCCGCAAGCCGCCCGCCCGTCCTTGCGAACAAGGAACCGCATGTATGCGTGGGCGTGCTATTTAAATCAACGGCGTAAGGCTAGAATGTACCAGCGTGTTTATGCGAGACGTACCATCGCAATATTCTTGTTACTATAGGAGCAAAATACATGTAAATATTTAGGTGGACTCCTTCCAAGTGCAAGGGGCAGCTCTGAAAACACTCGGTGCCCTGAGCCAGGACATGCTTTAACACATGTGGACACCTCAGGCAGGTGAGCAGCCCCCCCCCGGATTTCACGCGGGCCGTGCAAATGCCAAGATGTGCAATGCTAAATGCATACCGAAGTGTCGGTGGGACTGATGTCTGACTGCTCAGGGGAATAATCCCACCAAAGCCCCGTAATAAATGTTTGCAGGATCAGGCCTGGAATGGTTTGGGAGAAAGTTTCCCTGGTTTCTTGTGTTTCTTCTCAGTCTCCGAGTGACAGATGACGTGTAAGAGTCAGTCCCTAAAGATCCCATGCATTACAGACAGACAACAGCCATAAAATCGTCCCTTCCCTACAGGTCTTTGCTTTTTTTGCAAGGCCTGCTTTCACATTTGTGGTGGCTGGGGAGAAGCCGTTGGAGGGCTGAAAGAGCCCTTCCCTTAACTTTACTGTGTAAAGAAATAAGGTTTTGGAACAACTGCTTAACTGTTAAACTATTATTAGACAGAAGAGGACATTTTAGGGCAGGAAAAATGCAACAAAACAAAAATCCTAAAGCTCCATCAGTTGTAAAAGAAACCTACAATGCCTATGAAAAGGGGCTGGATTTACCTCCCTGCTCCAACGGATAATGATGCTAAAACATATTCTGAGTGGTTTAAAACAGAATTTAAATGGCTTTTTATTGCCTGTCTCTATTTTTTAACTGGAGATAAATTGGCTTGAGTCATTTAGAGCGCAGGGTTTCTTGTCTGACTTTAGCCTACAGAGTGGCCAGTTGTCTCTGTGCTGTAGTTTATTCATTGTTCTGGAGAAAAGTAACAAATATTGGCTACCCACCAATAATTGTTTGAGAAAACCAGATATGTGCTGCAGATTTTGGCTATGTCGCTAGTCCTTATATAAGCAAAATGGGTTGTTTCTAAAACACTGCGCTCATCTGAACCAAGCATACAGATGGTATGTGTACTAATCAAGTGAATTCTGCCCTCCACGACATCCCCGCAAAGGCCACTGCCAAGTTTGCAGCCAGACACTGCAAATTTATCCCACTTGGGAAGTGTGTGGAGGGGGAAAGTTTTGGTCACCAGAGAGGTACACCTGTATGTGTAAGAATCCTAAGTTTTCCCCTCCAAAGTTTCCCATTAGGGAACAGATAGGAAACCCTACAGATCCTCCAATGGCACACACCATCTCTGAGCCCTCGGCTCCAAAACCCTTTAAAAATCCCTCCAGCCCTCCCAGCTGAGCCATGCCGTGCACTCTCCATCTATGGTCCCCCCTTTTTCTTGGGAAGGGGATTCCCACATGGGATGAGGGTCCTCAGGGTTCCCTATGGGCTACGACCGGTATGATATCCTGCACCCGCAGCGATCATTGCAACCGCAGCTGATGCACTGGCATGGCCCAAAACTCCCCACGGCTAGCTTCAGAGAGAAAACCAACAATGGTGCACTGTATTTAACACTGCGTGCTGTGGGAAATGGAGAGAAGACAAATGGACTTTATTTTACAACATAAAGAATGTTACACCCTTTGGTAATACGTAACTAATAACTTAAATCCATTAAAAAACTGTGTTCTCTACCATACCGCTCACGGACGGAGCCAAAGCTGTAAAAATTCATGAAGGAGTCAGTAGCAGGCTGGGCTGGCTGGGGTTACAAAATCTACAAAAAACTGCTAGAAGTCACAGTTTTCTCCATGAAAGTCATGGCCATAACAAATATACCACACAGCTTGCTTTCTAATCCATTCCTGGGAAGCTGCATTGTGTGAGGCTGAGCGGATCTTAACATCCAGCAAGGTCGGGAGGCAGCAAGGGGCAGAGAGGAGGGTGTGCGGGGACCAGAGGCATGTGGGGTCCCACCGGGTGCGGGCTGGGACCCCGAAATGTCCCCGACACTCTAGACCTGGGTTTGCCCCGTGGTGGATGACGCAGAGCTGGTAGTTGACTGATCACACTGGAAAACAAAAGCTGTGCCTGGAAGAAAAGGGCTCCTTTTCATTTCTGTTCCCCATGTCAGGCGAAAATTAATGACTAAATGCACCTTTCTCTGATGTTGTCCATCATGCAAATACTGGTGGGCAGGAGTCAATATGAACATTAAACACACCTGACACAGGTGGCTCTTGCCTTTCAGTGCTAAATGGCCACTGGCCAACAATTCACAGCGCAGCATAAAGGAATCCTTGTGGCAAGCAGCCTTCCCTCTGTTTATATTTGTTATTCCAGAATGAAGCTATTCATTGGGGCCGAGATGAAACTGCCCAGGTGAATAACTTCCTGAAACCCGTAGCTCCTGCAGGAGTGCGACCAAAATCAACTGCAAAATGAATGTGGTGTGTGAGTTTGAACCACGGGGAGAAAGCACAGGAATTAGAGAGATGGTGGAGGGCAGGATGCAGCTGGCAGGAGATGCCCAGTTGTCCAGGACCCCACTGCCCCAGCATCCTTATCGTGGTGTCTCTCCCAGGCACTAGTCAAGCTAAATCACTGCCCTGGGGATTTTCACCTAGCCAGTGGGTCTTCTCCTTGTCCTCTGGGCCGTGTCCTTCTGCCAACAGACCAACACTGACACAGGCACGGATGGAAAAAGAAAAAAAAAATAAATCAGTGAATGATATTATATTTCCTGATTTTAGCAGTCAGTCTGTGGGTTCTTCCAAAAACAGCAATCTGAAATAAAATTCAGGCCATTCTCAGAAGGGTTTCAATGGCACTGCTTTTTTCCTTTTAAGCCGTTGCGGCTTATCTCCAGGAAAACAGACATAACCCCCATCGGTTGTACTTCATACTTCTGCAATTTCAGCCTGTGCGCAATTTTTTTTTCTTTTGGATGCGGCATATCCTATTCTAATATCATTTAATCAAAATAAAAAATAGATTGCACTGTATCCAAAAAAGATATACAGACTAAATATTTTGGTGTGTAGTCACCAAAATAACTGTAAAGGGGAATTTGTAAGCAGTTTGGGAAGTTTTCTTTCGGCTTATGCTTAGAGAAATCTTTACATACTATCAGATTTGGGATTAATTTATCACCAAGCCCAGGAACTGTTCCCAATCGGAATTAGCCACAGTAATGTCTGGAGCTGACAAGCACAGCTGCAGCAAGCTCCCTCATGTTCATTATTGTAGTTTTTCTTGTCTTTTAACAGTTTGTACACTAATGGAAGAGCAGGAGCTAAAACTGCTCATCTTTGCCCTACTATTGCAATGAGTTCATTAAGACCATAAAGCCCCTTAAGGGCTGGTTTTTAAGCTCCTGCTGGATTCAACAGTAGGCACAGAAAGTATCTGCACGCTCCTAAGTCTTTTCTGACTGTTCTTTTAGAAAATTTCTGAAAGTCAAGTACAGAAGATTGCATTCAGCCTCACCTTTCTTTGTTCCTTGATTCCTGTTTTAAAGCCTGCTTTGGAAACTAGAGGTCTGTAGCAAATGACTGGAGGTACAAGCCTTTGCTGAATAGGGAACACAAGCAAAAAGAAAAAAAAGAAGGAAACTTGAATTTAGCTGGTATATATATACTGCAAATATTGTGAGTGGTAGAAAAAGTGTATCAACTGAGACAGCTGGCAGAGATGGGGTATTATGGCCACAAACAATGTTTTATTTTCCTTGATATTTGTGCGGGATGGAAGTCATTCTGCCTCTGAAAAGGAAATGTACTGACAGCATGAAAATCTTATTTATTCAATAAGAAATTGTCATAGATCAAACTGACAGGTTATCAACTGGTATGCATTAAAACTTCCATGCAGCATGCACGGCCAAAGCAGCCCTCAGGAGGTACCTAGGGGCTCTGCCTTGGCTGGGGGCAAGTCTCTGCACTGGGACCTGTGGCCACATTAGTACTTTAGGGCTTTGCTGTGGCTTCGGAACTGTGCACCCAGGTTTTTTTTTCCCATAGAAACATGGGAGCAGGGCAAGAAAGCAGGTCTGACATCTGTCTTACCTGCCATGGAGTTGGGAGACAGCCAGGACATGCATCTGGACCGGGGACTTGGAAGCAATTCCAGGTCCTGTATTTTAGGCATCATAATAGGTCAGTAATGTATTTCTATCCTCAAGTTCAGTTTGAGCATCACGTGTATACTAATTCAGATGGAATACATCCAGATTATCTATCCATTTATAGAAGAAAACAACCACAGGCAGACCAGCCGAAGAACAGACAGTGCCGGTGACTGCCAGATGTCACATATCCAGCAAGATCCTCATTTGTCTGATAGCCCTCGTCCTGCCTGGTGGGACCCAGGCACCTCTGCTGGACACCAGCCGCAGTACCTGCCTGCTTGGCAGTGGGCTGAGGACCTCCTCTGCTCCCTACTGTCCTTCCTGACTGTCCTCTGCAGGGTTTTGGGGAGTTGCAGAAGGGCAGAAGCGGTGGGGAGGGATGGAGAAAAAGAAGGGAACGGACTGCAGAGGGACAGAAGAGGAGGGAGAGGAATGGGGGCTTCTCCCGGTGCTTGCATCCCCCGGATGCTCATCATAACCCAAGGGTATTTACCCTGTCCTACCTGTCTCAGCCTCTCATGGAGGAAGGACCTGTGCTGTCAGTCTGGCAGTCTGGCTTTGAATCTCTGCTGCTCCCCCAGGTGGGAAAAAACAGAATTAACTCAGGAGCAGCTGGCAGAGGTAATGCACTTGCCCAGCAAGACAAGGACTGAGAAAATATTTCCCCGCCTGGTCCTTCTGACAAATCCATCTTACAAGGCTGGGCGTATGTGTGTGTGTGAACTGCTGATTCGGACCGATGCTAAATTTGCTCACCGTTTTCCGTCATGTGTAACTACATATTCCCTTCAATGCCCCAGGTTATCACCCAGGGATTAGGACACTCTAAAGATAATGAACGTATGGAGCCCTTTACCTGCAGCTCACCAGCAGTTCAGCTCAGCAAAGCTTAAAGGTTGTTTATTTGTATTAGCAGTTATAGAAGAAGGAATGGGGGAAGGTATTGGTTCGAACAAGGAATCAGATAGGAGGGGAGCAGATTTCAAAATTTCTTTTGGTTGATGTTTTTGCAGGAAAGCTATGAGGGAAGAGGCATGAAGTACTCTGGCAGCACAAGGAGAAGGAAAATAGGTAAATGAGACTGCTCGTTAGGGAGATGGGGAAGAAAATGAATTGCCTTATCACCTTTGCTTCTTTTCTCCCACCCTTCACTATTCCACTTCATCTCTGACAGGTCATCGCAAATATATCAGTAAGGTTGTATGGACACATAGACATGCAGGTTCTCAGTCCCCCAGGTGGCTGCAGGATTTGGGTGGCTGTTCTGTGCTCAGACAGGCAAACCTGCTCTGCCTGCGGGGGCCCCGGGCTTTTGCTGCTTTGGCTTTTCTTGCTTTTCAAAGCCAAAAGCAAAGAACAAGCAGATGAGCAAATGAGCCGGGGGTTTGTGTTCCTGCACTTCTGCCCACCAGCATCACTAAGCCTTGGAGTGGACTTGCACAGCATCCCCCTGTGCTTTACCAGTAACAAGTGAACACCTTGGGCTGCCTTTTCCTCCATGTCTGTTGGAGGGCAAGCCATCGGGATGGCACGCTGTCCTGAGACAGGAGCTGGGGTACACAGAGAACGGGTGACCTGAGTGTTTCCGTGTTACACTGCCCAGGGGGAGATGGTATCGTGCCAATTAGGGCAAAGTCCCAGTGCTGTTTTGCTGCACAGGCAGTGGAGAAAGGCTGAGTCCCTTCCCTTTGCCTCCACCGCTGTGCTGCTTTCCTGTAGCTATTTTCATTTTAGCTGTATGCCATATTTAAGGCTTCAAGGATTTTTCTGCAGTGACCTCTAAATCCCTTCACTGGTCAATATGATGCATCACCATTCAGTATAATATCCTTCTGTCTGGTTTGCTGGCCCCAGACTTATTATTTTATGTTTCTGTACATTAAACTGCATTTTCCATTCACTGGCCCAGGCAACCAGTGGATTCAAATCCCTTGTTCCTCGTTATTTGTTCCCTCTCCAGTTTTGTGCCCTCCACAAACTTTGATAGTTTGTGGAGATATTTTCATTCAAGTCATTTGCAGGTATTATAAATGAGGGAAGTCCCTTGGTGTTCTCATTTTTTGAGCCTTTGCAATACAGGATTACCTTTTCAAAGGAGGACGTAGGGGTTTAGCAGCACGACTAGTGGGCATTAATAGATACCTCTTGGTACAGATCCTCTGAAAGACACTGCTGCTGTCACGGCAGCTTTCTCACCTTCACACAGATGAAGGCTGTAAATCAGAGCAAGGGCTCATGTCTTTTACTAAAATTGCTTTGGAGTGTAAGGTCTGTGAAAAATGGAGAAAGAAAAAGGGGGAGAGAGTAAAGCATTAGGAATAGTGGCTGATTAGGGAGTAGGAGCTATCATGGGAAAACAGGAATTTGAGGCACCTAAACTAATGCTCTGAGGTGCAAAGGGGAACTTGGATGTGAAATATGGATTTATCTGACCCTGTTGTGTGCATCGCCATCACTATCAGCTTTCAGCCCTGCTACCTGCCTTTGGTCCTCTGGCAGGTATTTCCTCATGTTGCAGTTGAAAAAGCTGAATTGTAAACCCCAAAGCTGCAAAACTAACTGGAGCCCTGAGCCTGGTGTCCCGATGCCAGCCCAATGCCACCGTGGGAGCAAGCCACAGCACAGCCTGCCAGCCCAGCCACCAGACTGCAATGACAGTACAAACCAGGTTCAAGCCCAGATTCTTTATGGATATTCACAGCCACCTCGGCACCATGAAAGGAAACAAAAATGTCTCTCCGTCAACCGTGCAGGTTTTATTAAACATGTGTTTTGGTTCGAAGCCAAACTGCACTCGGTTGTTTTATCACTGTTTATTCCTGTCTTTCACAGCCTTTATCAGTTATCCACATCAGACCTGTGAGCACTGCAAGGGCTGAGTCACACAAATAGTACTTTTATCTGCAGTCAAATCTATAATCAGGCAACAAAACCCCCTCATCTCACTTCTATTTAGAGTCCCAACTCAGGCTCTTAAAGAAAAAGGGACTTCACAAAGGAATTCCAGTAATTATCCTCTCCCCTCCATCCCCCAGATGTTATTTTGTATGATGTAGGTACCTGTGGATACTTGAAGAGTGCTCAGAGCTGCCGTCTCTTTAATGGAAGACTTTTAGGAAAGTGAACTTCAACTTTTAAACTTCCCTATGAAAAACAGATCTATGTTAAGTTTGATACCATTTGCCTCAGGATGATCTCAGCTCTTAAAATATGATGGTTTTAGTCGGATTAAGAGCCTATATTGTTGCTGAAGAGAAAGAAGGGTGCCTCTTTAATTGCAGCTCAAATCTACCTAACAATTGCCACATGTTGAACAAGATTTAAGAGTTATTAAATATGAAAGCCACTATTGCTCCTCCACCATGAGCAGCCTTTGTTTTTTAAACCTGGAAAGCACTAAGTAAAAAGGGGAGGAAAATGGAAAAAACAAACCAAAAAAACCCTACTGAAAACCTGAAATCTGAAGAGGTATGTTTGTTATCTGTGAATGCTGAAGTTACTACAACACATTTCTCTCTGCAGCAGCATCTGTTGCATTAACTGAAACAAACTCCTGGCAGGTCTGGTAATCTTATTCCTAGGATAACTTTGTACACATTCACAACAGTTGTTGTGAGGAGTTGGAGTCGAGGATCCTTGCAGGTCCCTTCCAACTCAGGACATTCTAGGATTCTATGATTCTGTGGTTGGTTTGCTGCCATCTGTTACCTGAGGTTATTTACAAACCTTTGATTTTGATAACACTGTGGCTGATAACTTGACCAGAACTGTGCTAAGCAAAGTCTCCTCTGGCTGGCATTGGGTGTAGCAGCTGAGGCTCATGATCCGCCGCGTGCAGCTCGGCTCATGGCAGAAGGGCTCCCGTGCAGCTTCGCAGCCTGGCACAGCCCAGCAAAGAGACTCCCATCTGTGAAATCTTCTTTAAGCCTCTCCTGCTCTTTGGTCTCTCAGAAAAAAAAAGTCCCCTATTTTTTTTTTTTTCTGCACTTGTATGATGAAGGAGCAGTCTGAAAATTGAATTATTACTACTGCAGTGTTTTGACTTTCCATTGTAACCCTGTGTGGCTGAGTAGATTTGAAATACCCTAAGCCCAGCAACAGTGCTCGTTGCAATCTACTCTGGGGAGAAAGCCCTCAGCCAACAACTGTCTGAACCCGCTTGTCCTCCTTAGGGCCACGAGTCCCTGATGCCCTGGAGCATGGCAGCAGTAGGACAAAAGGAACAGGGGTGCTGCTTGCACTAGGATAGTGTTTGCCAAATTGCTGTTGTATTCACTCAGTTGCCTTTATGCCCATACAGCCCATGTCTTGACTGTCCCCTTGCCTCCCTGGAGCAAGCCTGCTGGCTTGCCCAGCAAGAAAGCCCTGGCAGGGGAATTACGTTAGCTCACTGTTGATGCCATCGGTTTGGGTTACTTGGCTTTGCAAACATAAACCCAGACGTAAGCCCAGGCACCAAGCCCAGGGTAGGCAGAAGCCAGCAGGCAGGGCAGACCCTGCACCCTTTCAGCTGCTGGGGAGGAGTTTTAAGTAGCGGGATGCTCAGCGTCCTCACTCTGCCTAAGAACTTCTGCAGGAATGTGGCTGTTTTGGAAAGCTCTACTAACTTTGCATCCCTCCGTGCTGTAAGTTCCTCTTTGCTGTTTAGGACACTGATCCCCGTGGTAGATCAGCTGGCTGGATGCCAGAGCCCTGACACTGGTCTGGAAGGATCTTCAAAGTGGAGCGCTCCCTCCTTCCCCAGCTGTGCTCAGAACAGCCCGGGTCGTTCAAGAGACTTCTACCCATTGCTCATCAGTGTGAATTTTCCACTGAGTCTGCCACATTCTTTTCTCTTTTCATGTTAGGGATAAACCCCCTGTGGACAGAAGCTCTGCTGGGCTGTGTTGCCTCTCTGGGAATGGCCTGCATGACTTGAGCTATCAACTTCAGTCCCAAAGTAACAAGCCAGCACGTCTGCTCAACTGACTGTGACCACAGGATACAACTACGCAGGAGGCAAGAGCAGACATAAAATAGGTCAAGGCAATAAGGGGTGTTTTTATAAATCATCTGTTATAATTTGTAGAAATTTACTGTTGGGTCAAATGGAGAGTTACAGCTACTGTATCTGAAAAAAAAAAAAAGAAAGAAAAAGCTAAATCGTGATTTTCAGAGGTCAATGATTAAATTTCTTTTCAGATGTTAGTCCTCTACTCCCTTTCCATTGTGCTTGATAGTATTTCAGGGAGATCTCCAGCCTCTAGCAGCAGCGTTTTAAAGTTATGGTAATATAGTTTTCATACAATACATTATTCATTTTTCTAGGTCTCCATTTAGCAATCCTGGCAACTAAATAGGATGGTAGAGTTTAGGGCAGGGGCCACTGCAGATCTTCGCAGTCTGGCAGGAGAACTCAGCTAAGCCTCTCAGGTTACAAAGGAAGAGCAATTTTCATTTTCCCTCTTGCTCAGCAAAGTAAAACCCAGCTCCTAATTTTCAGTGAAGAAATCACAATGGTTGGATTTTTTGTGTCTGATCTCATACACACCCCTGTAAATCTGGAGATGCCTACAGAGCTGGGAACCCAGTTCCCTTTTTGGCAAGGTGCGGGAAACAGGAAAGCAATCTGCTTTCTACCCTCTTTTTAAGCTTCCCTTTCTATAGGGCTAACAGAAGCCATTTATTCCTCCTAGGCATCTTGTACTGGCTCAACATTGCCCCCTGAGATATCTGCTGGGGAACACTCCTGCAGTATGTTCTCCAGCCAGTGTCCAACCTGTCCTTGCTGTGGCTTGATGTCAGCCTCTTCCCTCTCCCCCAGCTCTCCTGTTGCAGACCTGCCTTCCTATTTGTGCCAAACATCAGACTGGCTGCTCATGGACCTAAGTCCTAGCTGAGGGTGTGGAAATTTCAAAGAGGCTAGTAGAGGTGCAAACCTTTTCCGCAACCTAAAATCTCCCCAACAAATAACAATTTGTGCTTACAAGGCAAAATTAAAGCCCTTCATTCTTATAGTAGGTGGAAGCGTTGTTTTGAGTATGGGACTGTAGTCAGGGCTCCCAGGTTCTGCCTTTGTGTTTCCTTGGATTGTACTTTCTCAGACATGATTGTGATGTTTTGGGAATTTCTTTGACCAACAGGACCAACTTTCAGAACAAAACTAAACTTCTGTCCACTTATCCATCCCCAAGACAGAGCTAGAAAGCTGGAAGAAAGTTTTCTTGACTAATCACTACGGGAAAGGGAACAATCACAGCATTCAGGGAATAAACCAGCTTTCCTGAACTTCCGCTCTTTGGCTCCACCCTTTCCCTCAACAAGAAAACAGATCTTCAGTTGTTGCACTAACAATTGTATGGACAGGGAATTGGCATTGTTTCTTCTTCTTTTTCTTCTTCTTCATTTTCTTTTTTAACTTTTAAACTTTTCTTTATTATAAAATTCCAACTTCCAGCTGACCCTTGAATAATTGGTTTTGTTGCAAGGGTTATTTGAGGTCTAAATGAGCCTGATGACATCTGTTTAATTTTAGATGCCTGGAAAATGTTCTAAAATTAATGAAATCCAAATGTATGACAAACTAATAGAACAATTTTATTTATTAAAAAGATGGTTAAAAATAATTCTAAACATTTCAGGAAAACAAAAGAGGTGAATGGGATTTGTCATTGTTTAAATTGTACTTATTATATTACATTTCAGTGAAATGCCCTCTTGACCTTCCACAGTTTGCTCGATTTCCTCGTCAGGCTCCTTCCAGCTAATTTGCTTTGACATAAACAAAAAGAAAAGAACTCAAGAATCAAATGCAGTCGTCCAATATTTGGGGTCTCGGTGCTGATTATAGCCAGATACAAATAAGAATGAATGGAACTTGCTAAAGACAGGACCATGTTATTAATTCTTCATGAATATTTGGATGGTCATGGGAAATGTATGAAGCCACACAAATCTCAAATGTGTCACAAAATGTAGCTTGAGTGCTCATTCCTTTTAAAAATGTGTAGTCGAAATGCATAATGTGCCGTTTTCCTCTTTAGTAAGTTTTAGTCCACCTCTTTGGGCTGCAGAAATGTTTGGTGGCTTAAGTGAGCAATCACAAATCATGAGTGAGGAAAGGTGATTTATCCATTTTATGCACTTGATTTGCTCTATGTATTCTTTCGAAAGGAATGCTTAGCCAGAGGAATTACACGGACATCACGGATCATCCAAGGGACAATTTCCACTAACGTTTGTAATATTCTCAGTGCAACTGGTGCTGGGATTCTCTTTAACTATCGCCTCTTGTGTGGCTTCAAACCCTCCAAAACAAATACAAATTACAGTTTGTGGGAATATATACAGACACATATAATCTATGTCTTTTTATAGGAAATAAAATAAACCAGACCAACATGGGGTTTTATGGTACTTTTGTACACTATGGTACTGTAAAGCATGTGATAAATAGCAAACTGGGCAGCATGAGTGACTCTGCAGGTAACCATGATATCGTCAATGAATGAAGTGATAATTCTCACACACCTCCACCTTTAAAAAGGAAATGAAACTTAATGCTGTGGATAGAGTCCCCCTCAGCCTAATGGCACGTCTCAGGAATATTTAAAATAGATTGTTTAGGAAAGGTTTTACTACATAGGAACAGAATGTCCCCAGGATAGACCATGCGTTTGGGTTTTATTTACAGCCTCACCAGAAAATACAGCGACCGTGACCCAGGTGAGGTACCTGGGCAGTACAGTGCAGAGTACCTGAATGCAATGAACTTTTTATGTTGCCCTTTCTTTCCGCAGCCCACCTGGACCCCTAGGTCACTTCTGAAGTTGAATTTCAGCTCTAGTTTTGGAATACAGAAGTTTGAAAAGCTAACGCTAGGGCTAGGTATCTGGACTCTTAAAAATTATGGGGTGCAGAACTGCTCAGAAAGCGGATCAGTCTAGATAGCCCCTTTTGTTTCTCCCTGCCCTTTTTCTGAGCAAAGAAAAAGTAAAAATCTTGCTGAAGATAAAATTATTAATGATCCTGAAGGGCCATTTGTGCTGATAAGAAACCTGGCATGAAGGTCATTTAGTTCATGCATGTTGCTTGCTGTTCTTCTGGTCTACACATTAGACTTATACCCTTCCAGTTTAGAAAAAGCCAATGAAGAATCAAGATTGTAGATGTCTTCTGACACTAGCCATATCTCCAGTTATCATGTCTGAGATCTTCCATTTTGGAGGGCTTTTTCTGGTTAACTCCTCTTGACACCTTAGTTGAAGTTGCCAGACAAAGGCATTCATATTACAGGTCTGCTTTTGTACTCCGGCAGTTTACAGTTGTTGTTGAAGGTTACCTTGCTTTCTAGGTAAAGGTTACCCTCAAATGGTAACTCTGACACTTACTGTCACTTACAAGTCAAAAGCTGTCTAACCTGTTCCCAGATTCTCAATTCTGCTGTCAGCTAGGTTGGTACTTTTTCAAATAGCTGTGGATATTTGAAAAGAATACCTCATCTTGCATAGAAACTGCAGGCAATTTTTCAGGAAATTCCAAGATTTCTGTAGGGGCAGGCAGAATCCACTCTGGTGCCTGTGAAATCCCTCAAGTTCTTGAGAATCGGTGATCGACTGTTAGCAGTAAATTAGGCTAAAGCTGACAAATGCATAAAATATTGGTGGGATCAGAGTGATCAACATCATTCTCGAAGCTGGCTGTATTTGCTATACTTATATCTGATAACAAAGTAAAACTATTTAACCATAGTTTATTGGACATTTCTCTGTAGTACAGGTGCTGAGCTACAGATAACTGCGTTACGTGGCTCAGTGCTTAACCTTATCATTCAGTCATTTTTAGCTCAGTTGACAGAAGGATCACAGGTGTAGCTGTAATTGGAGTTTACAATGTTTGCAAGTATTAGGTGACTTGTAGCTTAATGCCATAACTATAGGGACAATAAATTACATGGTCATTAAAGGGCTTTAGCTATTCATATAGTATTAAGCATAAGAAGGATAGTAACTTTTCTCTAATAACACATAAAATGTATATTCCAATTAAAACCATAATAGGATAGTCTTGGCATTATATTACAGCCTCTCATGAATTTCACTGCTTAGAAATTATTACCGTTAAAATCATGGCTTCAAAGACTTGCACACAGGGATAATAAATTCTCACAAGCAGGTTTAGACAGAAGCATTGTGCCCCCATGGAGGAAGACTGTGTTTTAAAGCTGTGAAAATTCAGCTAGTGAGCAAAGGTTTGAGGGGTTGGATTTCTTGCCTTCCTCTTTGTTCTCCACATTTGGCTGGCTCCCCAAACCAAGTGAGGCTTAATTAAATGCAACTGAGTAAAAGAAAAAGAAGCAGTCAAAAATGATATTTGAAGGCTTTTATCTTCTTCTAGAAGTTCTGCCCCTGTATGTTACTTTCTGTTTTTCTGTGTTCTTGGGAGACTTACTTGAAGAGATGTTGAAACTATTTTATTTTTAAATCCCAATCTGTTTTCTGTCCTTGATACGTGCAGCATTTTTTTTACCAAAAGGCAGGCCCAAAGAGGGTAGTCAGAGGTAGACTTTGTCTAAGGAACAGTTTAATGCAATATATTTTCCAGTGTTCAAATACAAAGTTTTTACCTCTCTTTTCACTCACCATTGGTGTCCCCAAGGACAGCAGATAGCTGCTATGTGTGTACATTCAGACGTCAGAGCTTGGTATATTCATTATCCCAAGGGTATGTTTCATTTATGTTTGAAGGTGTTGAGTCCTATGAAACTCAAGCATCTGTCTCACTGCAAAGAAACAAGTATGTGCTTATATGACCTTCCAGAAGAAGGCTGCTGGTCAGAATGGGACCCCCTTTCTTTATTTGAGATTAGGCCTCCTTATTTGTTCACGAGTCACTTCATCCTTGTAAAGCTGTAAGAGATACGGAGCTGTTTGGAAGACAAACTGAACTGTGCTTCCTTGGTCAGTTCTTCACCCCGTCTCTCCCTGCCCATCCTGCAATAACCTCCTTAAGTCTCAGTTGTTAAAATGGTTATAAACTTGCTTTGGGAGATTATGGGTTTGCATCACAGTTACACAAAGATTATTTGAAGTGTGGTTAACATGGACTAGGAGTTATCTCCCGAAGCTGTTTCACAACAAGCAGAATTACTAAAGACCTCATTCCAGACTGTTAGGAGATTAGAAAGGAAAGTTATATGGGTCCCTAGGGAGGAAAAATTAAACACCTTTTAGAAAACAAGAATGTTTCTTGAAACACGGTTGCAAGGATGGTTAAGAGATAAATTGACCGTTTTTCCTCAGGAATCTTCAGCACCAGCCAGAAAACAACAAATAAGCAAGGCTGAAGCCACTACCAAGATGAAGAGAGTATCAGAGCCCTGTTTTGGATTGGAAACTGCTCCTTTACCTGGACTTGTAGCAGACCACAAAACTAGATGATGAAAAGGACAAAGCTGTCTGTGTCAGCAACAAGAGAGTCACTCTGCAGTTCCCTTCCCAGTGCCGCTGTATTCCCATCCCTTTTCTTCAGGGTGAGCCCTATTTCTCAAAATAAACCATTTGGTGGGTTTGTTGCACCCTTCCCCCATCCACAATCTCCTGTAGGAACCTCCAACAGCAAACCCACCCACTGGGAGCTGGGGAGACCACCTCAGCTTCTGGTCTTCTCAGCCTGGACCATGCAGCATCACGCTCCTAAGCTTTTGCGTGTAGGGAAGAAGAGGGCTTTGCTCTCTCTTACTCCCTGAACTCAGGGGATTCATATCCTAGCAGCTCTGGCTTTGATGCCCAATTTGCTGACATTGAGAACATATCTCATTCATTTGGGAATGGAGACACACAGGGCAACTGTGCCTCAAACCTCTGCAAGCACCAGCCCATGCTGTAAAAATTATCCTTCTTGCACTGTTGAGGACTTGGATGAACAACGTAGACTGGATAATCCCAGTCAGCTGTGAGTTACATCCCTCTGGCAGATGCCTCCAAAATGGACCCCCCCTCATACTTTAGGAGTTGAAGTGCAATCTGCCCTGCTCTTCTGTAAAAAAGTTTCGGGTATATAATAAAAATAAGCAAAGAATAGTCTCCAGTGCACAGGCCAAAGATCTTATAGTTGCTGTAGGAAACATACACAAGTATCTTCCAATGGAAACAATGTGATGTCTTCCTGCATGTCCAGAAATTTTTCATTCTGTCATAACACTGTAGTCTCTCCACTCCTCTTCATAAGCCTTTCATCCCTCTTTGCTAATGGTTTACAATATAGAACAATTTAACTGTATATATTGATGTAAATCATGTCACCTTCTCTGTGGATTATATAAAATAATTCATACTGAAGAACTCATGGAAGGGTTTTTAAGGCTGCAATTTATCTTCTCTTTTCCATTACCCTGGGCAAGAATAAAAGCCAGACACAAATTTGACTCTTTCCTTTGGAAAGGAAAAAATGTAGTTATTTAATATCTGAAACTAGTAGTTCTGCTATATGCATGACTTGGACTGTACAAGCTCTGAGGAAGGTGTGTTAGCCCAGACTCTTTCCGCTGAAATCAGTGGAACTATGGACAGCAGACAGCATAGTTTGTATTTGTTTGGAAAGTGCCAGCTAGTCAATAACTAAAATAATTACAGATAAACCCAGCTTCTTATTAATTTCTGAACTTCCTACCCAGCCAGAAAATAATTTTCCTATCAAGTCTAATCTATTGGTGCCTGTGCACTTGGAAATTGCTGTTGGATCGTTTGATGGGGAACTGCCCCTTGTCCCATCCATCTGTGTATTAAAATGGATATTAGCGAGGTTGCACCAGGCTACATTTCACTCCATGCCCCACACTAGCTAAGCTGTACTACAAACACAAGAAACCGCTGGATATCTAAGACCCCAACTTTTCACTGTGTACGGCTCCACTGCCCTTGGGGTAGCTGTACAGAATGGTACTGCCTTTCTTTCCAAAATGCTGTTAACGAGCACACATGAATTCACCCAGCAAGAGAAGGTAGGAGGTATGGGTTGTAGAAGCTGCGTTACCTTGGGAGTGAGGAGCACTATGCTTACCCTCTACTCACTGGGTGCACAGGGTTTGGATTGTATCACGGACTAGCAACTACTTCCCTCAACCAGCCACCATGGCCATAATCAGGAATGACCCCACAGGTTCCCCAGACTGAGAAGAAATAACTTTGTAATCTTTACATCCTTGTAGTTATTTGGAAAGCTTCCAGACTTCCTTTAAAGGAGTCATACGTTATTCAACTTGTATTTTCTCAACCTCTGGTTGCCAGCACTAGCCCACAGGGCTGGCTGATTTGCACGTAAGATCTGCTTTTGAAATACAGGCACTTAAGCAAGTATTGGGCATTTAAATGGTCCAATTTAAGTATATGAAATAAGACTTTCATACATTTTTTCTCAACCTCACCACCCAAAAGTGAGATTTAGATATCCATTTAGGTGGCCACATCTGAGAAACTGGCACTCAAAACATATACAAGCTCATTAAGTATGCAATTATGGTCACCTAATTGTGGTATTCCACGCAGGGGCAATTGCTTGGATTTCCTGTGAGGAAAATGAGCATACGTCCGCTATGGAACAGGAGAACATTCAAACTGTATGCAGCTGTACTTGTATGCATAAAGTGCATGGAGAATCCTTGATGTGGGGCATCTGTGTTAAAACCAGGAAAGGACAGCCCCAGAAACTCAGGTATTAGGAGTTAACATTATAACAGCACAACTTTTGAAATCCCTCCTTGTACTGTCACTTTAAATGTTTTATTGATTAAGGCCTAGATTACTTAACCTAAACCCTTATATTTATATTTAGCCAAGGTAAGTTATGAGTCACGAGTAATCCTTTTGATCCAGAGGTTGCCATGGGTCACCGGAGAAATGAGTTGTTATAATATCCTAGCAAACTAGCTGTGTGTACAGAAGAATAAATTAAATAAACTCTCCTTTAGAAAGTCTCAGTGATTCCGTACTCTGTTTCTGTTTAACCAGAAAATGTTGTGTTTGTTTTCTTTTCTCCTTCCATCTAAAACCGAAATATATTTGTGATGACAGATGCAAATATAGTCGCTGATGTTTGTAGCCAGCTGAATTGTCTTTCCACTAAGGGTGTCAGCACTTGAGTCCTAAGCCTTTGCTGCTCCAGCTGAGAACTGAAGTCTTTAAAAACACATGTGAATAAATTTGACTCAGGTGACTTATCTGTGTTAAACTCCAAGTTGAAGTGGCATTACCCAGGTGTGTTTGCATCTGTCTGATCAGGCCTGCTGTTTACTACTACAGCTGAACAAAGCTGATCTTCATAATCTTCAGAACCTGCGAAGCATGTGAAATACAAGCGTGGGGCTAAGTATTCCCCTGTGCATGCAATCCAAGTCTAGCCACAATGCACTAAGTTATTTCAGTTCTCAGGCAGGCCAAGTCTGCAGACCTTAATGAGAATAGGAAAATTCTTTTTCTTGCTTTTTATAGTCCTGGACCCTGTTATACAAGGTGGTGAGTAGCCACAGCTCCCCTTCAAATCCTGCAGGCCTGCTTTTGCATTAGCATCTCTGCCTCCCAGGGACTGTTGCCTGTGTCAGTCATGGATGCAGAGAGCACCCTCAAGGACTGTGCTGAGTGTGATATGTGTCTGCATACCCACTCCCTGTTCACACAGCTGGATCATGCACACACAACAGCATAAGAGGACTGAGGTCTCTGCATTTTCTGGGGAAGGATGCAGAGTTACTCCGTAGCCCTGCACGAAGCTGTGCTTGCAAGTTCTCTTTGGACGCACAGGAAATTTTGTCTAACACTGGCCTGCTGGCAGACCTCGAGATTTAGTGCAGACATAACCCAAGCCATAGGTCTGAATTCACTTTGAACTGAAATTGGTATCATAAACTAGCAGAGCTTTTTGCTTTGTTTGCTTTCTTTGGTGTGGTTTATTTTTAAAATGTATGCATATTTCCAAGAAGCATCTTCAAAATTTATTTGTATCGTGGAAATGGAATGCTTCCTGGCTTTTTTGAGTGTCTTGATGTAAGCTTATGTCCTAGATCAAGTTAGTGTTAGCAGTTGCATACCAAAACTGCGTAGGAGAGATTGAAACAGATGTGACTTCCCATCCAAATCAGGTAGGCCTTGCCCATATGAAGCTGGATTACAAGACACTCAGGAGACTGTCCAGTGAGTTCTTCTGACATAGTCTAGTAACCTACTGGGCAATACACTGAGATTTGCTGGGCTTACTCAAAATATAAGATTCCTCATATTCATCAGAAAACAGATGATGAGTCCCAGATGTTCAACACTCAGGGATTACTAAGGAAAGCAAATAAAGGGAACAACTTTTAAGGACCTAAACAAAAAATGTCTGGTCTGGTTTAGGTTCCTAACTTGCTAAGTGGGTGAGTGTCTGTCCATATCCAAATAAGTGTGGGAGCCCTGGGGATGTAAAATCATTACATTAAAAACCCTCTGTGAGTTGGGACTATAGATCACATGCAAGTGTGGCAGCTGGCTGTGTAGTACTTCAGCCTCTGAGTCTTCTCTTAACAAGCACTCCAATTCTGTAGCAGAAAAAAAAAGATTCATGAAAGGATCTTCATCCCAGTAACTGAGAAGACTGGGAAGAGTGTTGACCTCAGGGCTTTGAAGTACTTGATTGTCAAAACTTCTATTTTTTATTTATTTGCTCTTCCATTCATATCAATATGTGGTTTTGTAATGTACTGAGCTTAATTGCACTTGATCTTTAAGTGTAACTCAATGAAAGATGTGACTTCATGAGATTTCCTGTTTCCCAAGTGGCCTGTTTCTGAAACAAGAGGATAATAAACAAAGGAGTACTTTACTACCCCAGTTCAACAAATGGTTCCATATTGATAGACTCCAGTATCCAGCGATGGAAGGTGCATTTACTTCTTCTTTTCATATACCACCAGCATTTTCTTGTTCAGTGCACAGGAATCTGGATATTCATTTTAACCAAAAGTAGAGTTAGTCTAGTAAAAGTGTCCTCTACTTTTCACCTTTGTGTATAGCTGAGGAGCCACTATTTTTCTCTCAACAAATCCTACTTTCTTTTTCATGATCTTGTTTCTCCATATTTGGTGCTCAGTTATTGACTCTAAGATTAAAATATAGAAGAAGGAATCAACAGATCTGGTTTGCAACTCACAAAACCTCCCACTTACATACTTCAGTGAAAACTCTATCCCAAAGCGTAATTCCTGTATTGCAATGTTCAGTTTTACAGGTTAGTAGTTTGTTGTTTGCTTGAACACACAGGAACTCGTTGGCAATTCATCATTCTGCCTTAGTTCCTTTCGTTGAATAGGCAGGTCCTGGTAAAGTTGACCTTTGCACAGGTTTAACGTTTCCCCTTCATGCCGTCAAGGCTGAGGAGTTTGACTGACATCAATAATTAATTTTTGAACAAATACGGCACACCTTTTCCTATGGTTCCTCTCAAAGATATGAGTCTTTGTGCATCTCAACAACAGGCATGTTATGAAGGGGGGAGTCCAAAGGACACTGGTGGGGATCGAAGTCTAAGATTCAGCCCGTCTCGGTGCAGTTGTTAATGCTGTGTCTCACCTCTGCTATGCTGTCATGTCCTTCTGGGTGCCACAGACAAGACAGAAAAGTATGTGTGTGCACTGCAAAGGTCAACACATTCAGGACAGGTTGCACCAGCTGCACTGAACAACTCTACATAGCTGCTTTGGGCACATGCAATAACCATGATGGGTGGTTTTGAGAGCTGAGTCACTTCAAATGATTGGGTAAGTCAGAGAAGTTTAAAAAAAAACAAGAAAGATCCTCAGATTCTGCCCAAGCAGATAGTTCCCAGTGGAAAAAGAGGGCATGATGTGGAAAAACCCAGCAGATGGCTATGCTGCTTCCTTTGCTATTCTGGCCTGAATGGGAGAGGCTGGTTTGCAGGGCCACACTGGCACTGGAACTCTGCACCAGCCCATCTCACTTTTCTTTCTTTCCAGGTGATGTAGGTGAGATGTAAGCCAAGTAAATGAAAGAGAAACCCTGTCTTCCTTGACAGCCTGATGGGAACGAAACACTCCCATAGAGTGATGGAGAAAAGGGGATAAGATTATCCATTAAAACAAAATATTTAGCTCTTCTGCGTGGGTGACCATTGCTCTAGTTTAGTTTACTGATCTGAACTGGTCACCAGTATTGGCACAAACAGAGCTTTAAACTCCTGGAGACTCAAAAACTTACTTCTTAAGTGTGAATTATGAAAATTTTGAAAAGACCTTTTTTAATTCTGCCTTGTTGACTTTGCTAATGTATATCAGCATGTGCTAGCAACTAAGAAAAAGAACAGTTAAAAAAACAAAAGCCATTACAGTGCACAGGTAATCTGTCTCACCTTTTGCTTGTTTGGTATTTGTTCTGTTGAACTACTTCTGTTCTTGTGAAGGACATTCACACTAGAAAGCCAGGCTAGTTCTAGCCATTATTATTTGTCTTTACAAATTTTAACTTAAATTCCCCTATTCCTGTATATGAAGCATCTTTAAAATACTCCCTTGAAAATTTGGGTAAACTACCATCCCCAATGCATTCAGCTTACAGAGTCCTGTGACCTGAATCCTAACCCATGCTGGCCATGACTCGACCTTGAGGGAGACTGGTCTGGGGAGAAAGGAGGAATCTGGACAGCAGGTGCTCTTGTCAGCATCCCTCGCCTTTGAGGGCAGCATAACTTACGATGCAATTTGTATTGCAACATAAATCATGGCTGCCTCAAGCTCCACATAATTCCTCTGGTGCAGAGTCTGCAGTTCATGTGATACGGTGGGGGCTAAGGGCTGGTGGTGCAACAGATGTTGGTGAAGAAACTAGGTGACAAGTGACACTCCATGGCCTCCAGTCCGTATGACTCTGCAGTGTCTGTGGCAGCTTAGGAGTAGGGAAGGAAAGCCATCTGCTTCTAAATACTGCTTTATCTTTCCCTCTTGTCAATGCATCTGTGTGAGTTTGTAGATGCTTAGCACCTGGGGAAATCCCATCACCTTCATTCTAAGGATGTGCTGGAGCATGCTATCCACTTACATCTCTGAGGTGCCCAAGTTGTCTAGCACAGCAAATTCAGCAGGAAGACAGATCACACTAGTGACTTATAAAGCCCCAGATCCCAGTGTAAGACATTCTACCATCTCCATTCTCTTTACTTGGATATGACAATGCAGCTGTGCCACAAGCCCATGCAGTCAAGGATTTTGAGTACTGAGGCAGAAAATCCCCCTGAATCTTGCCGTCATGGTGTTTTGACCTCATTCTAGGTTAACTCTTGTATATGCTGCCTGAGCATAATGTGCTGTAATGTCCAGACACCAAAAGAACAGCAAAGGTTGATATTTCACGGCCTTTGTAGGACAAACTCGAACATATGGGCTATGGCTAGTTAACAATGACTACTGTTATTTTGTTTCTTAAGAATATAATTCCAGAGGGTTGGGGAGGAAGCTAAGAAGTAGCCACTACTCCTCTGGATACGAGTGGATACTTGATCTGAAACAGCTGATAAAGTAGTTGAGTGTTCTTATAAAATAAATCCTGGCTTCTGAAGAAGCTGCAGAAAATGGATTTTTCACAGCTTCCACAGTCTTAGAGCAAGAATCCACAGGATGGAGGTGGGACATGTTTCTCATCTAGTCATGCTCTTAAGTAATGTTCTTGTCACACAACCCTCAAAAAATGGCAGTCACCTGGCACTGGAACAGATGTCATTATTCTTCAGTCAAACTCCACTTCTAATCCTCTTTATTGTGTGTTTGAGACAGACTGTAACCAAAAAAAGAGGAGGGAGAAGAAAGTCAGGGAGAAGCTTAGACCTTTACTGCACATACCACAAAGAGGCACCACAGTGGAAAGCGCTGCTGAGCTTTGAGGAGCCAGCAGGCTTGGAAGGTTGTAGGCAGGGTTGCAGGCAGCTTCCCCTTTTACTGGGACTTGGAAAATTAATTAGACCTGAAAATTGCCAGATCTACTCCGAAGGGAAAGGAGAAGGGTCATGTAAAGTTTGGAGAAAATTCAAACTGCCTTTTTTTTTTTTTTTTTTTTTTAATTTGCAGATTGTGAAAAGTTGACCTGAGCTTCCAATTGTAAAATTTTGTCTAATAATAAAGTTGGGTGGGGCTGATCCAGCCAGGAGATACAGTGATGAAGTGTTGGGCCTGGGCAGTTTCCACTGGCAGAGATCTTCTGGAGCCCAGACTGGATTTTAAAGCTCCCCGCAGGAGCGAAGCTGGCCACCAGCACTCATTCTGTTCTGCTTCTTCATCGGCACTAATCCATACATGCAGCAGCACCCCAGTTATTTATAGTTGACCTATATTCAAATGTTGGTTATGATTGTGCACCAGAAAGACACAGAAGGCAACCTGGAGGATACCTAAGACAAAGGGATGTGCAGCGTGTGCATGTGAAGAGAGAGGGCAGGGATAATAGTACGGAGCAGGTTGATAATGAGTTTTGAAAGCTGGGATTTGTTGGCCGCTGATTAACAAAATGAGAAACCGAGGTAGAGTGCAATTAGGAGGATTACTGTGAGCTCATAACTCCTCCCCAGCTCCTGAGAGAGTGGTTGTTAAACTGACCTTTTGCGGGGCTGGGCTGGAAAGCTATAAATTAGCTCATAATGCACGAATATTTTCATTTAATAAAACTGCCCTCAAATTTGTTTGGAGTTCCCAGGCTTCTCGGAAGAAAAAGAAAGAGAGCTATTATGTTCTACAAAAACAATGACATTTTACCCTCTGTATTTACTCTTCCCAACAGAAAATCTGCAGTAGGCCAAGGTCCCTATCACAGCAACACTTGGCACTTCTACTGTGCATTTCACATGCCCTTGCAAACAACCAAATACACTCTTGGAGAAGCCCTTTACTTCATCCACCAGTGTTTCACCTTCCCTGCAGGAAAACAAATTACCTAAAAGCCTTACTGACAAATAATCCCTCTTACCTTGAAGAAGGTGGGTTAAAAATAGATGGAGAGGAACATAAAACCATTCAAAGACCCAAATGTTAAACCCAGGAGCTGAAGCCACATCTTGGGCAATCCCTCAAGTGCAATGAAAGCAGGCAGATGGGGTAGGACCGCTTGGTACCCAGCGGCTGGTGCAGCCCAGGCACGTCTGCCTTGTGCCTTCTGGTTCCAAGCTGAGCATTATAGGAGGGCAGGGCCTGGCCAGCAACTCTGAAAGCTCAACAACAACTCATAAATGTTCATTTGGAAACACCAGTGGCCTCCCTTGTGCAATGCTGCACAGATGAAACACGCTGCACTGTCCCCTCCAGCAATGGCATGGGGAGGGTCAAGGGAAAGCAGCACCGGGGTTGGGGGACATGGGGCAGTGTGAAGCAATGCCTCCTCTCTGCTCCCCTCAGCTGCTTTGAGCCAAGGTGGAGGTTTTGGGTCATCCACTGGCCATGAGGTGCTGGCCAGAAATCAGCCCATCGCTTTCTCAGCGTTCCCAGTTTAAACCCCACGTAGCGTTTCAGAGCCGCGGGTGCTGGTATGGTCAGGCGCGTTCATCAGTCCCCAACTCTTTTTGCAGAACCTGAGAAGTGGATAGCCACAACCTGACAGGAAAGCGTAAAGAAGCGAAGGGGACGTTTTGTACCCGGATGGGAAAGGGGCGTCCCATCTTGGGGGGACCAGGTCTTGGGCCCTGTTGTCTCAGCAGATCCTTGCTGGGTCTATGGAGGCTACAAGCCGGCTGGGGCACCCATATGGGTAGGAGATGTTTTAGCAGCTGTGTGACTGACGGCGCTATTGGTGCTATATTTTGAGAGCAGGGTTGGACACGGGCGCTGAGACACGCTTCAGGGGCCTTCAGAGTACCGCAGGCCCAGGCAGCACGGCCTGGCATCGCCATGGCAACCGTCGGCCTGCCAGGGCCGGAGGGGAGCCTGTGGCCTGCCCACCTCCCTCCGGGGTCTGCCTCATCCTGCAACGGTTTAACATTTATTATCCCCTTTTTTGGGTTTTTTCTGCACTTTGCTCAGTGCCCCATGGAGGACAGGTTGCCACTGTTTGCCTTTTCCACGCCATACTCTTCCCTGGCACGCATGTCCTGAGCTGTTAACGGGGTATGGCTGCCTTTACTGCAGGAAATGCAGGAAAACTGAGGAGAAATGGGGCCATTGATAAGTCACTAAAATATCGTCTTTCCTTTGAAAACCTCCCCGTGTGGTTTGCTTGAGTACCAAGCAACTTAATTGTTGGACGTATTTAAGTAATATTAAACTCTGCCTTTTTTTCTTCATGTTCAAAGGCAAAGAGCCTGTATCGGTACAATTCATTTTTTAAAGCCTTTTAAAAGTTCTCTTTGGCAACACCTCTTTGAAGTCTAATCCAATCTGCAATATATGTCTTCCAAGTTAATCCCAATTTTTTCAGGACAACTAGTAATGTTACATAAAGGCCTTCCAAAGAATAACAAGAGTGCAAGGCACAATATAGTTAAATCTCCTGATAAGGGGGACAATTCTACTGTTATTTACAGCAGCATAAATCCACAGTAACTCTGCCAGTGGGTTGACCATGCAGGACCAGCCCCCTGGAAACTGATTTACTTCTCAGTTTTGTTGAGTTTATTCTGCATTTGCCACTTGAACTGAGATTTAGGTTTAAAGTGTTAATTTTTAATAAGGCAGCAGTTTTATTTTAGAAGCCTCCAGGAACCAGTTCTGGTTTGTGTTCATTGCAGAGCTTTATGGCTTTCTCAGGATCCCTCTAGACCTTCCATATGCATTTTCTAAGTACCTTTCTATGCAGTCTGTGCTGTGTTATCTTTGACCCCCCAAGAGTGAAATTAGGGACTCCTCCTTCTGATACAAAAGAAGACACTGGATAAAAAAGGGGTGGAAAGACCCTTAAGTGGAAGGAAAGATCAGTAAGTGGAAATGAAACTCCAAGTTGCTCTACCAATCCTTGGATATCATGAGTGAAAATCTGTTTAAGGTTGGCAGACAGAACCCCCTGGCTCGAAGCCAAAGATGGAAAAATCAAAACTGGAACCAAGAGCTAAACTTTTAAACATGGTATGAGTTATTAACACAATAGTTTCCCAAGGGACCTGATGGAGTCTGCATCTCTTGAACTCTGGTCTTATTGCCCATTACAATATTCCTCACATGACCCCCTTCAGCTAACCCTCCAAAACTCCAGCTCTCTGTCCCATGGGGTTAAAATCTGATCACCTTCTTCAGCTCCTCAGATGCCAATCACCCTTTTTGCTCAGACTAACAAAATGACTAACATAATTACACCACGCAGAGAAGGTTTTCTCAGCCTGTGTTGGGCTTGATGTTGACTGAGTCTACAAGGACTTTTGTGCCCCAAAACTTCTCCATTGTTTTCCAAGAATATAAGGTCTAATGAAGAAGCATGTGCTCTCCTCACAGACTGAGAAGCATCTCCTCTCTTCACAGACTGTGCCCATTCATGTCTTCTGAAAAATACATTCTGTGGCTCAGCCACGTGTTGTTGAGCTTGGTGCGGAAATGATCGACTTGAGTGAAAAGAAGGGCAATCCCCATTATTTCTGTATTCTCTAGAGCCTTCAGAATGGGGAACTCTTCATTCTGTGTCAATACCCATCTGCCACACTGAGTTGGGAAGGTCTTTATAGTAAGATTTCCCCCAAAACACCTTAAGCACTGAACTGTGTTACTGCTTCTTTGTCATCAGAAAAACACCTGGGCAACTGCAGTGTCCAGTCTGAGCTGTTTCGGGTTTGATTGTTGTGCTTTACATTCCCGGACGGTGGATGCAGTGATACGTTACGCTCATGAGCCAGCTTTTCTGAGCCATAACTGCTTTCCAGGACTTTCATTATGTGGTGCAGGTGTTCTGCATTATAACTCATTTTTCACTCACACGGCTGTAAGAAGATAGGGCAGTCCTGCTTATTATTGTCTTTTTTTTACAAATCATCTGTATTGGTGTTTGCTGTTCGCTGATGGCTCATTTGTACCGTCAATGGTATGATATGTCTAGTAATATGACCCAGCAGATTTACTGCACAATTGGCAACATTAGATCACCCTGATACATCAGCCAAAAACCTACGAGGTCCAGAATAGATTAGGTAGATTGCTATTTCAGATACAATATACTTCTACAACGTCGTTCTCAGGGTTCATTTGGATACTGTTAAGTGCGTTTGGCTATGAAACATAAATCTGTTTCCATCTGCATTTATTTACCTTGCAGCATGTATATGCTCTTTGTGTGTGCCTATACATCTGTGCGTACACATGTGCCTGTGTGTTCATATATATGAGTTTATATACATATATATGTATGTATTTACCACTGAAATATTTTTCAGTTCAAGAACCTCTCACATGTCATTCCATCTGTTCCCTTTTACTGATTTAAAAGACATGTCTACTGAAAACAGTTAATTTTCCCTTACTCTCTTTCCTGAAGATGTGCTGTTGGTCTGCAAGAGTAAAAGAATGTAATAAAAATGAGTGTTTATATGATGGAGACATGAATGAAGAAATGTAGCATAGACTTTGCAAATGGAAATTAGTGATGTGTGGAGCTGATAAAATATTGGGCAACATTTTTCTGCAGAAAATGTGATGAAAACAAAGTTTCCATTAAGAGCAACTTGTTGGCAGGAACTAATACATAAAATTTACACTTTTCAGCAGATATATTTCAGTGCCCAGGTTTTCCTTTTTCCAGTGAAAAGACAAAGTTTTTAGCAGAAGGAAAGCACTGTCCATCAATTTCTTTTAGTTGGAACAACAATTTTCCACAGAAAAAACAGATTTTATATTTTTGATTTTTTTTTTTTTTTTTAAATAAGGCCTAGCTGTGTGGTTTTCTGGCTTCAGACAGTAATTCCAGAACTGGCTTAAACTAATATCTGGCTAGATGAACAAACCTGAGTTAGATTTAGGTCATGTGTTGAATGCTCATGTCCCATATTATTGCCTTGTGGCCTCTATGACTTCATAATGTTTCACTAGCACAATCTGATCCCTTTGTCAGACTGATAAACAGCTCATTACATCATGCCACTATCTTCATAGTGGGCTGATCCCTTTTTCTGGTCAAAAACCTGCTCACCCGACTTGTGATAAGCAGAGGACTCACCTCATTAATTAGTTATGGAAGTAGCGAATTTGTGCAGCCCTTGGCAGGGCTGGACATAACCCCTACTCCAATGGTTGCACAATGCTATGGCACAGTTATGATATGATTATAGGCTGAGAAACCCCATATTTCTGTCCTGGGCTTGGTTTTACCAAATACGTACCACAAGGTGATCTGTGCAAACCCAACAGCTGCTGATGCAGGTCTTTTGGGCAGCCAGTGGCTGCTACAGCTCTGAAGAGACTATATAAATGCATTTAAGCAGGACAAGTTGAAGTCAAAAAAAGGATTAAAATGCCCACGCCCCCTGTGGTAAATATCTGTGTCATTGTCACTCTCTTCTCTAAACTGTACCTCACGTGGAGGCTTTCCCAAAATCAAAATACCTATGGTTATGGGTTTCTTTTTTCCTGGCTGCAAAAGATCTGGCCTTGCGCAAAGAGCAGTGAAAGAGTTTCGGCAAAAGTAATTGCTCTGCCTTTACCAGAGTTATATTTCCAAGAACACAGTCCCCAAAGAAAAGGGAAAGCAACTTATTCTTTTCATTTTAAACTGAAAGCTGAGATTCTACTTCACATTTCTGGGTCTCCTCTGCCAAGAAAAGAAGTTAGAAAGGCCAGTGGCTTTGCAGACCTACAAAATTCACCCTGAGCTGTTCTGAAAATAAACAGCATCAAAACTAGATAGCTTTGCTGAAATATAACCCTGCAGTAATAAAACAAATGACTAACACTTTCTATTGGTCTACGTAGCATAGTACATGAAACATACATGTAAGCAAGTCAAGATGGATGACTCATCTTGACTTAATAAAACTTACAAATACTTGCTAAATATTTGAGAAGTCACATGCCAGGAGCCTTCATCACTTCTTTTGTTAGACTCCTGCTTTGCCAAGTCAAAACAATCAGAAATCATAAAAAATAATCCACACAATCTGTCTGAAAATGCACATTTCTAGCATTATTTTTCTTGGTTTACAGCAGCAAGTCCTTCATTCTGCCATCAAAATTTTGCAATAGAGAGCACGACTTCCTCTTCTCATAAGGTAAGCAAATGTTTTGCATTTATCAAGTTCCCAGAGTCTAAATGGAGATAGAGAGTCAGCAGACCTCACATGTTTATGTTTCTGTACTGGAAACGAGCCACGGGAAGTTGCAGTTAAAAGGCTGCTGTGTCTCGGGGTTCAAGGGACACAATAGGCTTCAATGACTTCAACGTAGCTGAACATCTGAAGCTCTGTTTGCCTTAAACATGAATTATAAGTGCTCAGAACCTCCATGAACCAGAGAACCAGAAGCCTACATTTATTCGTGAAGCCCACCGCTAGTTCATGTTGGTTTACAACCTTGATTTCCTATTAAAAAAACACTAACTGCCCTCACCCCCCCGCCCCACCCATCCAATCTAGAGCTACTCCTACATCTGGGTTTCCCTGGACACATTTTCCCTTTTCTCCTGGAAATTTTGTCTGAGTGTTTGGAGATCTTTTTTTTTTTTTTTTTTTAATTTTAGGGGTGGATATCCAGATGTTTGGCAATCCAACTGGGTTATTGTGCCAGTTAAGCTGCTGGCCACCCTGAAATCTCAGCTCTGTCCATTGCCCGTGGTTAGATCAAAGCAAGCACAAATGTGCAGGGAGATAAGTGCTTTGGGGATAGTCAGACCTACTGCTCAGGAGCTGCAGACACAGTCTGCGCTCATGATAAACATGATTATGTTTAAGACACGGTGGGCTTACTGTACCAATGCATGCACAGAAGGACTGAGTCTTCCCAGAAATGTCAGGCTCGTTAAATATGCCTAAAAGTGAAAACACTCCATTGGCATCTGGAAAGAAATATTGCAAGATACCCCCGCCCTGCATGAAAAGTCTGCACAGGCAACAAGAAAAACTTGTTACTTTGAACAAAAGGAGGGAATGCAATTGGATGGGTGGAAGGACTGGAGTTTCAGCTGCCAATTTCCCTCCAAGTTACTGGTGCAGGTTGAACCTGTTACTCGCTAAGCAGAAATGTAATAATCAAGTCAAACAGGCTGCTCTTCCCTTGCAACTGTGCTCCATAAATCAGAACTCAGGTGTGGCCCTTTGGCAACAGAGATAAATAAGTGATTGAATGTCAGTGGAACAAAACAAGTGATGGAAAGGGCTAAACATTATACACTGAGTTGCTGGGGAATTAAATTAGCTTAATTGACCGTGGCCGGATAAAATTTCTCTTGTTACCTGACAGTTGTGTTACATTTGCCATCTAAGGGCTTAATGCAGATTTAGCTCTCTGCTGTACACATGCTCAGTGCCTGGGAGGAGTTGGTTCACTCCTGAGCCAGAGGTCTGCAGTTATAAACAGGAAGAAATATAATTTGGCTTTTACTGTAAAATTTGTGTCCCACAGCCTTCCTCCCATCAGAATTCATCATTTGTCCCTGACACAGAGGAGGAGCCATGACATTACTGGAAAAAGGACAAAAGTTGCTCATTTTTGGAGATGGCCTCTCTCCAGTTTTGCTCCAGTTCAGCCTTTGTGCCTTGCAACAGTTTACGGAACTCCAAGCCAGTTGTAACTATGAAAGCCAAAATTCTAACTGGTTGATCAGCTTTCCCACAAATGTACCTAACATTTATATGTTAATCACCTTTAATCATGCAGGCTGTAGTTTGTCCCACATGGTGCACCTTTTTTAGCTACCTTCTGCAAGTGAAGGTGGCATGTAGTCCACAGACAACCTTGTGCAAAAAAATTAATTAAGGTATGGATATACGTTATTTTGGATGGGCTTGTCTGAGCAGTATAGAGGGCACTATTGGAGCCCTGGTGAGAAATAATACTACCCAAACCCTTATTCACAGAGAGCAAATAGTATTTTTCACTGTATCTGTTTATTACTAAAGTGTTTTGCTCAACATCTTCCATCCGTTTGTTTTGGGCCCTCAAGGAGGCCACTGATCATGAATTATAACTAATTCCCCATGTCCTGCTCTTCGTGGTGCACACGCAGAAAAGATGCACAAAGTTAAGCAACCTGTAACTAGAAGAAAATGTATTGACCAACTGAAAATTTTTGCCAAGGTTAAATGAGGAGCACATCAGAGCCACATTTTCCTGTGGAGCTACAGGATCACTTTGACTGCTGTCCATGACTGTTGTGGTGCTCCACCTCTTCAAAGGCTGCTTTCAAACACATTTTTTTAAACAGTCAATGACCGCTATACACAGAACCACTCCATTATTTACATTTTGGTATGCTTTAGGCCCTGAAGGAAGATCTATAAGTTTGTGGTCATGGGGTTATTTTGCTTAAAATCAGAGACTAGGGATGCAGAGAGGACAACCCTTTCCAGATAGCCTTTGCCCATTGCATAACCTCAGCCCCCAGGATCTTGCACCTTTCCACACACACAGGAACTTTAGCGCACAAATCAGCTTTTTATTGAGGGCTGGCTGCCTGTCTTCTTTGGGGGACATGGCTAATAGTACAGAGAGCTCTGTTACTTACATCCATACGAAAACCCAGTTTTATTGGAGGCAATTGTGTCTGGTGTATCTGTGGATAATGCACAGTTTTTAACATAATTTTTGGCAAAAGAATGCAAATTACAAGTACATATTAAAAATCACCTTTGCCTTAATTGGTGGTTGGCTCTGAAGTGAACTCTTTTTTCCTGAACCCATAGCTAGTCTCTGAGTTATTGTTACCTTCCCAAATCCTTGCCTCGGGCCATTTAAAAATCCATGTGTCTGTATCAGTGGCTAGATGTTGTATTACCTCCCTTTAGTTGTAAAATTTCATAGGTGGGAATGCACAGAAAATGGAAACCTAGCAGTTAAGAACTTTTGCCTCCTCCAGTGGAGGAGGTGCTTTAAACAATTGTGTATATCAAATGAAAGCAGCACAAAGCCCTTTTACATCCTATTAAAATCACTGAGTTTTCATTTTAATTAAAATAGATCTTGGGGAGGAAGGGAAATGAGCATCATTAAAACACCATTGTATTGTAAATATCTGTGGTGGCAACACCGGTTAATTTTTCACAAAGTTTGCATAAATTATTTTTATCATGTAAAGGTCTACTTGTATATCAGTGCACATTCACAAAATGTCTAGAAAAGGAAGAGATTTCGTTAACTGGACAAAAAGTTCATATGTGCATGAACGGATTTTAGCAATAAGCACAGAAAAAAAGGACAGATTTTGTAGAAGATCTACCAGCTAACTGGGATCAGCTAGAACATGCATAGTGCACTTTTGGACCAGAAAGACATGCCGTTGCATTATTTCTCTTTGTCTTCAGGAAAAATTATATCTCCCAAGAAAATGGTATTGCTTGTGTGAGGAAGGGAAAAACCCCAACAATGTGGCCTCTTGGAAGGAAAAGAAAATGTGTTCTTACTTACTCCAGTCTCTGTTTTTCAACAGTTAGGGATACAAATTCCACTAAATTTTTGGTTATTTTTGAAAAGCTTATATGGAGAATATGCAGACAGTTATTAAGTCATTTGTCTATTGCAACAGAAGATTAGGAAGGGTTTGATCTTCACTCATGTAAGGGCATTGTCTTCACTCATAAAAGCTTTCCTTTGAACATGCAGGGGTTCCTAACCTGGGGCTGGATTGCACCCCCACCCCTCCGCTGTTAAATCCTGGGAGAGGTTTTCCCTGTGGACTTTCCCATACATCATCCAGTCAAGAGGGCAGTAGTTGCTGCCTTCCTCTTCCTCCACCTCTGTAATTTTTTCTTCCCTCATGGACTGAGCTGTGGTTCACAAGCTCCAGGGACCCCCTGGGATCCAGAAAGGCCTGGTTGCTCCCACGGGAGGCCTTTTTCTCCAGATCTCTTCCAGAGCCTCAAATGCTGCTGCTGCCCCGTGTCTTCTCCCTTTGGAGCCGACTGCCAGAGGCTGCTCCCTGGACCACCTGGGCATTTCTCTTTCCACCCCGGAGACAAAAAGACAATACAGGCCCCCATGCAGTAAGGTGGAAAAGCAGACCCCCTTTTGGGAATTCCTTCTGGGAATTTTTCAGGAATACGAAAAAGCTAAACAGTTGTGAAAAATAAGCAATATAACCCCACAGCAAAACAAACTCAACACAGGGATTTATAAACATCGATTTTGTAATTGTTTTGTATTTGTTGGCTGCTTTCAAGGAAATCAGTAATACATATCAATGAAAATAACTTCACTCAATTTATTATGTTTTTAACTACTGATATTCAGTGGCCAAACCACGGACAGTAAGATTAACACAGTTAGTAATTTATTAGTGTTGGAATTTTAATGAATAGGACTCTCTTTCCGTTACTGCAATACTTAAATGGAATGACATTTTCCCTTTTTGATAGTATCTGCCGTGGTGTCTCCTTCACTTCATAAATAGGGACACATCAAAGATTTCACACTACTGTGAAATAGTCTGAATTATATTAATGTACAGTGCTCCTATATGCCTGTTTTCCTATGATTTTCAGAATATGGAACTTATTTTCCTTTCTGAGTATCTTAAAGGACTTAGCACCCCTTCCTTTTTAGTAATCTTCTTTGCGTTTGCTATGCACTATGTTCCTCCCAATAAAACAAAATATTCAGACTCCCATTTTACAAGCTTTTAAAAGAACGCCAGACTCCAGTGACTTGGTAAAATCTCTTTTCTACCAAAGCTTAAAAAAAAAAAGAGTAGATAACTTGGGAATGTGTGGCATTCTTATTTGCCTTGGAAAGCCTTTGATTTGACAGTATTTGCAACCACATTTTGTACGCAGTTTTTCAAGGCAAGCACTAACTGGGCTTGCTTATCTTGGGCTATGCAGCTCCTCGGTGGGAATAACCCTCTTTACATACAATCTAAGATATTTCTTTAGCAAAATGTGACTTTGAGCCTACTCTTTAATTGCACTCAGAAAACTAAGTAACTCTGGCAGTTTTTATATAACAGTGGCGGGATTGGCATGTTTTTAATTCAATTTTAAAGTTTTCGTTGTGTTTGTGAGAAAGATCTTTAATTGGGCCTGAAGGGAGAACATTTTGTCAATATAGCATTATTACTTGTAATATCAGAGTTTCAGTTTTTTTACTTCAAATTCATTTAAGTCTAATCTACTTATAGCTTTGCAAGTCTTTAAGATGACCTTGGAGAATTCTGAATCAGGCCCTAAAATGCTTCAAATTAACTGGAAATACAGTCTCAAACAAAAAGAGATACAGCAGAAGGCTAGCCAGAAAATTCTACAAAATTTAATGACTACATGACACTGAAAGTACATTTCCCATTTTCAAAAATCTGTTTAAGCCCTTTCTAAAATCTTTGTTTTATTTTGTTCTTTGAGTGTTTGATTTCGACAAACTAAAATGAGTAATTTCAAAATATGGGAGTTGATTATTTTCACAGAGAGACTTCCTCAAATCCTACATTTCTTAAGTCAGTAAATATAAAAATATTGAGGTTCAATGATTACATTTATCTTATTTATTTTGCATGTAGAAACTCCCTACAATCAAATTGGCTTTACTTTTGTAACAAAAAATGGAAAGGGGTTTTGAGCTAAGGAAATGTTTTTTTTTCTACGCATCAGCAGAAATAACAGACACAGAAACAGCTTAAATATCGGTGGTGGATCATAAGACCCTTCTCATGTTAGTCTGTACAGCGGAACTATATGATAGCAGCTTGCTAGTCTATAGGTTTTTATTGAAATGCCTATTGAGTAAAACATAATTCATGCTGCTGTTCACCCTTAAAACAGGAAATAATATACCCATTTAACTTAATCACAATTTATATTACATGTGCATATTTCTAAACAAGTGCTGTAGATGGAGAGTTTGGTAGCAATAATATTTATGAATTACACTTTTAGTTAGCAAAGGAAAATGTGTGACCTCTTACATTTTGTTTGACATTTGAATTTGGTATCCCGTATATGTGACATGGGTGATGGATGCTTATTAACACAGTGTATAAACAGGAAATGCTTCTAAGCTGACCATTTATTAGCGCAGTATGTGTTCAAACTGAAATTTGAATTTCAGTTGCAGTATTCTGCTCTGATGACTGCAGAGCTGAAATATAAGGCAGGTTTCTTTTTTTTTCTTGCTTGCTTCCCGGTACAGAATGGGCATATTTAGCAGAGTATAATTTTTATATCTAAATCAGTCTTCCATATGGAGCCTGAGTAAGTATATGAACACCAAGGCTTTCCTATGAATTGTACAAAAATAGACTCACAGGAAATGTACCCAGTGGAAGGATTTTGTAGAATTCATCGTGAATTTTCCTGGGTTAAATAAATAAATATATGCGCCCACATTCCCCTTCGCCTCCTGACGTAAGCAATGAGCCATTTCCCCCTTTACTAAATTACTGCAGAAATGCGGGGAAGAAGTATCATTGGCTTCACCAGAGCTTTGACAGTCGATCTACTTCTGAGCTCTCCTTTGCAGGACTGGAGACATGATAATTTTCATTCACACTTAATTGCTTTTTTAAAAGAACTTAAATTCCTGACAAATATCTGAAAAGCTTTTTCAGTGAAAGTTTCAACACTTCATCTTATCAAAGCAGAAGTGAAAAACTCCACGTATTTAGGAGGACTCTTCCAGCAGAGAACAAGAATATAGTTTTTCTAAAAAGCAACCCCTCCTCTCCCATTTTCCTGATGATTTACTGGGGAAAACATAGAATAATAGAGAGAATCTCTTTCCCTTTCTGTATCCCATGTAAAGCCAGCCCTCAGGAGAGAGAACACAAATCAGTTTTTCCTAAGCACAGGCTTGACACTCCAAAGCATTTGGGTAAAAATTATTTGTTTAACAAAAGAACTGTGATGAACCAGTGAAGTATCTCAAAGGGAAGATTTTATTTTAAACATCTCTGCCCAAAGAGTTTTACTGTATTGTACAGTGTAGGTCAAGGAAATTATTCTCTGTTTAAAAAGTCAGTAGAGAGCCTCCATCTAGCTATTATAAGTAGCAGGTATAAGACCATCTTGACTGTTACTATTAATATTAAATACCTTTACTAAATACACAGTTTTCCACATTTCAGGACCCAATCACAGGAAGGTTAGCAACCTGGAAATTGAAACTGGCAGATCTTTAATCTAACATTCTGCTTTTCGGTGGAAAAAAGTAACGTCTTTATAGATGAGAGTCAAAGGTTAAATTTAGTTTGTATCAAATTACAAAAATATGCTTTCGGTGAGGTTAGATTCTCATGCTCAGAGCAATTCGAACTGTAATGAAAGCAAACATTGAAAGAGATAATCCCATTAAAGATGAACTATTCACTTTAACCTCAAATATTTGGTAACTAAAATAAAACCATCCTAGTAGAAGGATGAAGTTCAGCTCTTAAGGGAAACTGGAACTCAGTATTATACCTCAGACTGCACAAGAGAAAAAAATCCACTCCTGTTTCTAAAAGAAAACCTTATTTTGGGGGAACAAATTAATTCATGTTCTCCTTTTGAGGTCTACACAAAACAGTGGTGACCCTTTTGATAGCGTGTGCTTGTACACTGTAGGGTAAATCACACTTTTCTCCAAACAGCAGCTCTTCCAGAAATAGTGAAACCCTCGTGGTGCTGTCATACAGCAGAAAGTCAGCAGCAGGGGGATGAAGGCCTGTAGCTGTGAGCTGGCTTAGACTCATGCGTGACATCCCATAGCAAAGGTCTGTGCCTACTCTTCCTCCATGCCTTCCAACACCAGCAACATTAGGATGTCTTTCTTTCATGTCAGTCCCCTCAGTCATGCATCTGGTGTCTGAAAGGGAACTAATTCTGCTAAAAACCTTGAGTCTGAGCTCAGAACAAAACCTCACACAAACCTGGTTTCAGTTATCCCAGCCTGTCCCCTTTGCCACCACCGCCTGGCACAAAGAGGGGGTGTGGTGGGACTACTTACCTGGGGCTTGTTCAAGGGACTGAGTGTGGTTTGGAGGTCCTGGTAGTTTAAAATTATCCACTTTTCTGTACAAAAAGGGGACCAAGACATATTTTTAAAGCCCCATTGTTAAAGAATTGAGCTCTTTCATATAACATGACAAAGCTTTTGGCTTTCAAGAAATACCAGAAAACATCTTTAATCCCTGAACTTCTGATACCCCAGTGAAAACTCACCCCTAAATGCAGCCACAGCCAGAGTCTTTCTTCATTCCCAGAGGCCTGGATGCCGATTTAAAGAATTTGGGAAGAGTCTCATATTCTTCCCTTTTACAACTTAAAATAGACTGAAGAGGTTTTTTTTTAAAGCTTAAAAAAAAAAGAAAAAAACCAATCATAGACTGATATTTCTTTTTTATGCCAAGTTTCAGCCTGGAGAAAATTTTATGGCTGAGTTCTAATCCACCCCAAACCCTGGTTTATAACAGAAATGCTGACACAATGATAACTATAGCGTTACGAATGCTGGCGCTATGATATTTATTGCTCCCTAGTGCCAGCAGGGGTTAATCCTTATTAAATGCATTCATTTTCTGGCCTTGTGGAGAACAGATCATTTAGTGATCAGGCAGAGTATGGGTCCCTGGTAGCATTAATGGAAGATATCACACAAGACATAGTAAGTGAGGAGTCTTTAAGGGGGCTACTGTAGGTGTTTCTGAGGATTAAGTGGCCTTCTCTGGGGGCTTGAGTTCAAATCCAGAGTGTCTATATCCAAGAAGTGTCTTTGCTGCAACAGAACAGCACACACTGAGAAGAACTTTGTTCTTTTCAGCTTCAAGGAAGAGTATGAAAGGAAACATGACATTATCATGTATTTCCACAATCAGCAGTGGACCAGATCCCACAGATTAGTAATTATCAATCTCTCACACCTGGATATCCAAAATCCTTTTCTACATTGAACTGTCCTGTTTAATAGTGTTGGAAGAGTGGAGAAATAACAAGATCCCTGTTAAATATCTACCAACTCATCCTTCTGTTATTTACCAGAGAAAGTGAAACTCGCAGTTTAATTGCATTCAAAAGATTTTCACATCCCATCCTCATAAACATGTATTTTAGCAACACTAGGAACAGAAAATCTCACAAAATTTTCTCCATAAAGCTACGTGGGATGATGGGTAGGTTTTTTTCCAGAGATTTACACACTGACATGGTGCTTGCTCTATTGTTATGATAAACTGGACAAACTTGAAGGAAAGTTTCAAATTTGATTTACAAAAGAGCAGGATACAGTGGGCATTTTAGCATTTACTCTTGCTCCAAGCTCTCCAGTATGAGCCTGGAATCACCTGCCAAGATCTCAGCCTCAGAAGTCAGTTTGCAGACTTTAAGCAAGGGGGTTGCTTGCTATGAAAAAAAATCTCAGGACAGAAGGAGTGAGCATGCGTGCAAAGTTCACGATGAGTTCAGTGAATGATCATATTTTCCCCACAATAATAAATACTTCTATAATTTATAAATGCCTCGAAAGGCTGAGATATGTGGGGGATGCAGAATCAAAGTGTCTTGACAGGAGAGAGACAAAGGAATGAGCCAGAGAGTGAACCGACTACTAAAATTCCTCATCTCTGATTTGTTTCTTTTAGAACTTGTCCCCAGAGAAAAAGCTGCACTTTCTAGAGAGGCTTAAAAAATAAAAAGAAATCCTCTGGGCTTGTGAACAGTCAAGGAGAATTTAAAAACCCTTCAACTTGAGCCCAGAGCCAAAGAGCAATATTCAAGGTTTTCTCCTCTTCTATTTGGTAACTGTTTTTTAAAATATGAGTAATGAGACAGAGAAAAAAGTAAGGCTTTTTATAAAATGATTAAAATCAGAGATTTGTTTTCTTCATCTCAAGGCAATGTTCTGCCTTGCTACATGGAAGCTTTCTAGTAAAGAGAACCAAAGTAATTTTCATCAAAACTACTTAAAACAAAAACAAGAGTGCTCAAGAGAAAAGAAAGCCATGTCTTCAGCATGGGGAAAACATGTCTTCATTAAAAAGTAATTTTGAAAGAAAAGGGGCTAAAGTATATTCCCTTGATATTCAAAGGAAATGGAAATGAAAATAAAAATAGCTTTATTTTGTTTAAAATTTCCAAAGGGCAAAATACAATGTCATGACCTCCTCTAACAGATAGAAAACAGAAAAATGGTCATGTGAAGAAAACAGCCACTGGAATATTCAGAAAGGTGCCTTTAACAGGGAGGCAGAAAAGATTCGTTTCCATCTGTCCTTCTGTCAGGTAGAAAGGTTTTGTGTTGAACCATGGACTCCAGGGAAGCAGGTCAGACCGGGCACAGGACTGCAAGGTCCTGAGCATCCCCAAAGCCTATGGATTTTAGTGGGAGCTGGGAGGGGTGAGTGCATGGCAGAACTATTCAGAATTAACAGAATGGAGCTGTGGAAGGACAGGGAGGGTCAGACATTACCAATTCACATCTGGCCCATCCACAGCACAATCCAAAGGGAAAGGTGTTTTGGGCAAAGATGGGCACTATGCAGTTGACTTGAGTTTGGTAGCCTGCTTCCAGGAGTTCACAAAAATTCTGGCACAGAGAAATTGTTAGAATGAGAAAAGAACAATATTAAATCCCATTGAAATATTTGCAGGGACGCCAAGAACTTTGATGGACTTCTCTGTGGAATGGTGGCGAAAATTTTGAGGTTTGTTCCTTACTTCTAGGGTTTCTTAGCCTCACTTGGCCGCTAATTTGTTCTCTGCCTTCATTTTGAAGAAGGATTGAGCTCTACAACTGGAAGAAATGTTTTCTCACCCATTAGCCATTTGACGCAGAGATAGATTCTCATAGAAATCGAACACAGCCTCTTATTATCTGCCCCACCAGCACAGACTGCTCCAACACAGCTTTGTACATCTTTGAAGTCAGCAGCATAAGTGAGCCAGGTCTTTTTATAAGGTTGCATGTGAAATTGTCAGAAGAACGAAACCATTTGCAGATGGTGGAGTGATAAAGATGGTACAGTATCTCACTTGTATTTGCCCCTCATTTCCTTGGGAAGAGAAGAAAAGGAAAAGGGGAGGAGGGAAAAAGAAAAAAAAAAAACAGTGGAAGGAAAGAGAAACTCCAACAAACGAAATTCTTCTGACAACACAGTGTTGAAGGAGTAAGTGAGATTTCTGGCAAAACCACCAGAACTCTGAAGACAAGCTGACTGCTGCAATATTTATTACTTTGCTTTGATGAAACCTCTGACATCAAGGACTTTCTTAGTGACTGATTTTTGTCAGAATAATGCTGCAGGAACTGGAAGTGACAGATGATTTTTTTTGGACATGAAGCCTGTGCATAATGGCATGAGAAAAAGGACATAAAAAAGTCTGCCCTGAAGCAGCTTAATGTGGCCCTGGAGAAAAGAGCTGTTATCACTGCTTACTGAGGTAGTCACAGCAAGAGAAACTGTTACCAAAAAATGAATCCTGAAGTCAGACAGTTCAGACTGGGGCAGATTTTCTAGAGGCTGCGCTCCTTTATCACAGCCAGGTGGAGGTTGGGACTGGCAGGAGGAAATCGGGCTGAGGAATGTACCTGCAGAAATGAAACAGAAATTGGCTTTGTTGTGTCAGGTCTACCCCCTGTATTGCAATGCCACAAGACCATATGCAGCAAAAATAAAAGTGTTGAGCTTGATGCACATTGCTGGGGCTTATGGCGACTGCTGATGCAGAATGCAATATCCCTCTGCTTACTCTTCTGTATTTTTGAGCGCAGGGCACGGCGACACTGGGACAATGTGCCTACAGTGCAGTGACTGTAGCTCTTCACAGAAACACAAAACTTCTAGAAAAAAAAGTTTCCAGGCTAGCTGTAGTATCATATATGCTTGCGTGCAGCCAACTTTTCAAATAGTAGCTAGTACCAATTTAATACAGAGCACCTGTGGGAATGTAGAAAAGTTGGGGAATAATTAAAGATGTAGTCTAGAGTAGTGGAGGATATTTTCAAAGTAAGTATTTGATTAAAATATTAAACACCTTTTTCTCAAGTCCATAGGTCTTTGAGATGGTAGTCTTGGAGAAACGTGCAAATCAATCGTTGGCTTAGGGGAGATGATTTTCTTCCCATCAAAAGGTTCCAACTGAAAATTGGACAGAATTACAGTGCTTTGCAGCAGAACTGCTATTTTTAAATCTAGAGGCCAGTGTGGCGGCAAGACGCCATAATCTTCTCTGGATATCTCAGTACATTTCTCTGTGCTGTACAAACACCTTTCTGCTTTGATTCCACCTCATGCAGTGTAATCGTGCTTGCTTTCAGTGGGAACACTGTGAGCTGTAGAGTTGGTGTTCATATATTATGGTGGAAAAAATGCAAAATCTTTTCAGACCCAAAACTATATATTTATTAAAATCAGATTTTGTTTTGACTTGCCTAAAATTGGCTGTACATTGAGATGTGGGCTTTATTCAAGGCATAAATCTGCCTGAATAAAAAACAGACCAAAATGCTTTATATTTACTTATATTGTAATTGTAGAAGAATACCTTCCTGAATGGTAAATACAACTCTTAGCAGCATAGGGAAGTACTGTTTCTATCGGGCAATAGATTACTCTGGAATGTGCTGCAACTCCTTTTGTCTTTTTCGTTACTAACTCTCAAAACATCTGTATGTGTGAGGCCTTTAGTGGGAATTTATAATTCATATATTCTCAAAGAATGTGACAGGATTTCCAAGTACTGAAATGGCAGACACTTAGAGATGCTGTAAATTAACCCACATGTGAAACTGCCGGCTCTGTCATTTCTGTTCATTGACTCATTTCAGGTGAATTGACAAGGCAGGATTTCTCCCTGGATCTTGGTAGTCTACACATACCTGTCAAGCAGAAGCTTCAAGCCAGCCCTGGGGGAACATCCTTAAAAGACACTCCTGCAATACCAATGAACTCTCCATTCATTGGCAATCTGTTTCTTTAAAGGGATCATCGATTTAAGAACACACTGCCCAAACCACTGCGATTTTCACACAGCATGCTCTAGGGCAGAGTATGATCATATCCAGGTTCGGACCTGCACCTCTTCTTGCACACCAACAAGTGAGGGTAGATCTCAGCAGATGTCAAAGGGCACTACCCTGTTGCAAAAGTGTGAAGAGAGGGCAAGGTCCCCTCGCCAGGCCGTGGCTGGTGTGTTTGCACCAGTACATTGGCCAGAGGGAAGCGGTAAGTGTGCTCTGAAGGAAGTCTGGCTTTCAATTATATAAAGCTCTAGGTCACTAAGATTTTACAGTAACTCTCCTAAGTGTTGCTGATATCTCCTAGACAATATTGCAATCTTCTGCCCCCACTGCTAGGCTAAGACCTGGACATACAGAGCGCAGCTGCAAGCCCTGTTCCCCGGCACTGCCATGAACAGCCTGCAGGTTGCTCCAAGCAACTGGTCCCCTGACTTCTTTCTCCCAAAGACCTCTTTAATGTCTGGCAGCATTTCAGATGTGAACTTGCCTAACCTACAGCTGGGGATACATCAGGGCTTCAGGGACTCCATTTTGTAACTGCTGCTCTGAGTCAGGCAGCTTCTCCTGGGTGTGGGTGTGAGTAACAAGGGCACAGGGAGCTTGTACAAGGGGCTTGCATGTTCAGCTGGGCCCAGGGGAGACCCCCTCCCCACCTCCGGCAGTGTGGAGTCACTGGGTCTGCACATGTACCTCTCTAAATCCTGTATGCCTGCTCAGGAATGTGGATACCAGCTCAGCCATGGGCTAATAAAGTGGACAAAATATTGCCCTGTGCTTGAGAAAGAACATCTTAACCCCAGCAGGACTTTGCTGACTGCTTTTATGCAAAACCTCTTGTTTGATTTGTACGAGATGGGAGGATTCGGCTGACAGTTTAAACTAGGCTAAAACGTGTCACTGAGGTTTTTTCTTTTTTATTGTATTTTTGCAGTGTATGCTGGCTCATAAATTTATGAACTATTTTACTATTTTTAAAGGACCTCTTACAAAAATAAGTGTATTTGGGCGGTTTAAATTTGTTCTTAATAAATGGAAAGATTTACTAAAACAGGCCTGATGTGATGACTTGGGAGGGATTATTCACTGTTGATGCCAATATATTCCAGACAGCCTGAAGAATTAAGCACTCTGGGTGTCGAAAGCAATCTGAATATCACCTAAAACTTGTGCTGAACGGAACTCTTGTCTACAAGGGGTGAGGGTGTCAGGAATCCAGTGCGAGTCAAGGGACTGCATGGCGGGTGAAGGCAGGTAAGACCTAAATTTGCATTTTTATGTGAGCTTTTCAGGTGGTGATGTAGTCAAGCTCTGCAAAGAAATCTTTGTCCGATAAAGCTGTGAGGCAAAGCACAGCTTTGATAAATGGTATGCTTCACAATTGCATTCCTACCAAGTGCTGCTGTCACTCACTAAGCAAATTTATCGTATTTTATTCTAAAGCGTGTTGGACTCCAGGTGTTAGGAATTTTCCCCTGACCCTCTTATCCTGCTTGTGGTTTCACTTTTCTTTAAGGAAACAGATTTAACCACTTATAAACAGAATATGCTAGTGGTTTTTAATGACGGTCTCTCAGATGGGAAAGGAATCCCAAGGAATTGCAGACTCTCCCAATGGATCAGTGCATGCAGGTAGCACTGGCAGAAGTAGAAGCGGAGTCCTGGCAGTATGGCGTGTCCTGTGAGAAGGACTTTCCAGTGAGATCATTCAGGCATTGATGTGCTCAGAAATAGTCAAAAGGAATGCCAGGAGTTATTCCTCAGGATGAAGCATAGCCAAAGCTAGCGTTGGTGTAGAATGCTTTTTTGTAAAACAGGCAGGCTCAGTTCCATTTGTGGTATCTGCTTGTATAAGTCTAGGTGCTCTGCAGAAGGCAGCAGTATCAACTTATATCATGTCCATGTCCTGTCTCTGATTGATTTTTCTAAGTGAATATTTTCCCAGATCACAGTCCATGGACAGCTAGGAACCAGTGCAAAGCTTATTGTCCAGTAGTGCTGGCTTTCTTCCTCATGTCCACCTGTTATAATGGAATATAGACTGTTAAATACCTATTCAAAGCTGAGCTTGATATATTACTTTTGCTGTAATAGCTACAGGGATGTTATGTTATTGTGAATGGAAAAAGAAAAAGCTCATTTAATTGCACATGAATAGACTCATGCAATGACAGAGCCTTGAAAATCCTTTTTAGACCGAGTGTGTATATTAATTTTTTTTTATTTATGTTGGAAATAAATCTGTACGTACCCAATTCTTTGTCTATACATGAGCTTGTGTGGGTTTCCTGTTACTCTCTTTGATCAAGTGGTGTTGCCATTCCAGACCACGCATGACCCTCACCATCAGAAGAATGGCACAAATCACTCTGACCCTTCAGTTCATCTGACTCGTGCTAAAGTCATTATCAAAAATTACTGACATTCTGCCGGCAGTATAAAGGTGCGTGGATTCACTTCTTTTTACTGTAGCATTTAGCACATTTTACTAATGAGCAGGTGAAAGCCTACACTTCAGGAACCAGACTTGGATGGTTACTCAAATATTTGTCTCCTATTAAATGAGTGGACAGAGGCTGCAGAAATGTGAGTTGGAACATTGCTTGGACTTATGACCAAGGCCATTCCAGCTGACTGTGCCATGAACAAGCTACGCGAAGAGGCTGGGTATCAAATATTTCCAAAAGTGCTTCTAGTGGCATTGCTCCTGGTTTATTTTCTTGGCTGCAGAAATCAGCAAGTCTGAAGTGTCCCAGACTGAGGTCCAGATCTTTCTGTGATCTGTAGAAGGGTGTTTGCTAAGACTGTAGAAAATTCCACTTGGCATGTTCTCTTGTATGACATAGCTAGTGATCAAAGCACAAATTCCCAAACCAGTTTAACATCTTTCCTTCCATAGTTGTAAAAAGTGAGAACAGCATGAGGTGCTAGAGATCTTACCCCAGGAAAGAAGATAAGTTCTTTAAACCAGAAGCATGGATTATTGTTATTATTTTTTTTGGGGGGGGGGGAGGGTGGGCTAGTGTGTTTGTGAGGAGTAATTCAAAGGTGGCTTTGCGACAATGATTTAGAGCTAACTGCAAGACAGAAAGCACTTTGACATAATTTGTTTTATTTCTATTTTTCTCTATCACATAGGCACCTTTGAAACCAAGACCTGGAAAGTTTCAGCTAGGGAAATGGTGCCAATTCCAAGTCTGGAAATCTCCCTTCTGCTACACATGCGTTTCCCCCTGTTCCAAGTTAGGGGCTTGCTTGGGCTTCCCTACAGCTAAACACTAGCCAGGAAAGTTGGGATCCAGATGCCCGCTTGGATTACACACAGTTACTGTCATCACTATACAACGTACAAGGATATCGAGATCCCAATTTACAGTCTGGAGGGCACGTAGAGCTGATGTAATTTTGTACTAAGGCCCCAGTGTTCCCCATTGGCAATGCAGTCTCATGTTGTGCGGTGGAAGACAGGCTGCCAGGGTCAGGACCTTTGCGCGTAGGTGCGTAAGGACTCCCCCTTTGGGAACTAAACACTTCAGTTGGAGCTGGGTCTGGCCATAATCCTTGGATCTTCCTCTCTCCTTCTCTCATGAACATTGAAAATCTTTATTAGCTTTGCTTACCAGCCAAATTACTTTATTCTACATTATTTCTTCATAAGAAGTTATTCCACTTAGAAGATCTGATTCACATTCATCCACTATGTAAAGGATCTCAAAAAGGAAGTGGATTGTACAGCTATTTTAAAGTCCCTGGTGGTAAGAGACAATCAGCCTCTTCCTTCTGCCTCAGTCCTTAGGTATTCCTGCAACCACTTCATTGCAGGAAAATGAATTGGCTAGATCCATATGAAGCAATTCTAGCAGGGAAAACCACACTCAGCTGAAAGATACATTTTAGCCTTTTGGAAATAGTTTCAACTTTCAAGATAACTATTCCTTTGAGGGGCTCTATAAATCCCAGAGTGCCCGCAAGCAGTTGGGTAGCTGCCAAAAATGCCAAGTCAGAGGAAAATAATTGTTTTCAAATGGTGACAAACCTGCAAGGTCGGCAGAGAACAGAGGAACTGTGTGGCTGAATGGAGATAGCCATGTAACTCAGGACTGTGAGTTCTGTACACTAAACAGAGCCTAACATCTCCACAGGGTGTTTAGCTGCTGCAAACGCAGAAGGCAACGGGTCTGCACTGGTCTAACTCACAGGGCAGAAATGATATTGAAAGAGAATCTAAAGACATAAGGTTTAGACAGAGTGCGCACTGCTAATGCTTTGGCTTTGTTTCCCAGAGGTGAAGAATTGACAGGTTTTGTATTTCTAAAATTATTGCAATGAAAATAATTTGACAGCTTGGTCTGGAGATTTCTGTGTCATTATGAAATGTTGTTTGAAACTGTGCAAGGCAATACAATAATTATGCAGTCAAGCATGTCTAAGGATGAACGATACTTCGAGTGGAGGCTGGGAGTTTGCCACTGGTCTTGGTCTGGATTCCTTTGTACCCTGGACAGATGCCTACGCAGTGCGGGAACACGCTGCGAGGGGTGCCGATGCTTCAGGAACAGCGTTGCTTTTGAAACTGCAGTTGCAAGTCATGTGGAATCAGCTTGAGGGAGCCTGGTGATTACTTTCTAAGGATAGCTAAATACAAAAAAGAGTATGCCTGGTGGTATAAATCAGCATAGCTCTGCTGACTGCAGCATAGCTGCATCCATCTACTCCAGCTGAGGATCTGGACAAAAGTACTTAGGCAACACAGAGGACTGAAAACTACCAGAACACCTTTAAAGCTAATGTGCCAGCAAGCAAGAGAGGCATTCAGCTGTGCGGAGTAGACTTCTTTCATCTGTGGTAGTTAAAGCAGAAAAGTGAACTTCAGATTCTCACAATTTTACTGCATCTGTTAAAGCAGTATTGGCTTTCAACAATGAAATTAGTATTCAGGCCAAGTGTCTCTGCAGAATTTCGGGCACTCCATGAACGGATAAAATTTCAATTGCAGAAACAAGAGAAAGTACCAGACACAAATGCACCACGTATTACATTTAAGGAAAGACAGTGAAGCAGGCAGGTTATACCGTGGGAATAGGCAGCAGCTGGTGGCTGACCCTGGTGTTATCACTAAGTCACCGACAAGGCCACAAAAAATTACAAAAATTAGTAAGTAAGGGCAGCCTGCCTTTAAGAAATCCAGAAGGGCTGGTCTGCGGGCTAGCAGCAGGGAACAGCTAAGATCTGGGCTTGGGCTCCAAGCCGGGTCCCTTGTTCCCAGGCAGACGGAGTTGGCAACAGTCTGTATCACTCTCTGGTGGCCCCTCAGGCCAGAAAGAGGAGGTATATTGGCAGCCCAGCGAGGGAACGGCAGCCAGCTCCCCTTGCCAGAAATCAGGATGCTGCATCGGCGGTGAGAAAAAGGCTAAAGCAGGGCCCCTTCGATGCAGGAGGCATGGGGCTTGCACGGAGATGCACGGAAAAGACCTGCAACTGTGCTGTTGGGATACGTGGCTTGAAAAGCCCAGGCCAGGTGGGACTCACCAGTCAGACGCCTGCACCGTCCTTCGGCAAGCGAGCGGTCCCGAGGGCCAGGCGCTGCGGGGCTGTCCTTGGGGGCTGGCTGGCGTGCGGCAGAGCTGGGCGCTGGCGCGGCCTCGGAAGTGACTCACTCTCCCACCTGGCCAAAACTCTTTGGGGCGCAGTGTGGAGATTTCCTGAAGACATCTGTGCTTCAGCGGCTCCTGGGTCTGGAACAGGCTGCGGCTCTGGTTTCCCCATGCATGGGGCTCTCTGCATATGTCTTTTCTCTTTCCACTGCTGTTCTGTACAGGCCTCCTGCTCATCCTTTCACTTCATTAAAAGGGTCTCAGCCCCTCCTCCAGCATCTTAAACGACAGTGCTAGGAAAGTCAGCAGTGACAGGCAGAACTGGAATAACTCATGCACCCTTTTACTTAAAGCCCCTGCAATTACCTTCTTTCTAGGTGGGAATCTCTCTCAGTGATTATCTGGCTCTTCTGATTTTCATCAGCTGGAGAGCTGCATATTTGGGATTATCCTCTCAGCATCCTTGCCTACCCCTTAATGTCATGGGCTTTGGCCAGTTAGTCCAGTTATAGCTTCTCTCAATTCCAGCCTCATCCTGCTGCAAGAGTAACTCACAAATAAAGCGAAGTGGGAGTTGCCATGTTAATGTGCTTTCCTCGAGCCCTCAGGGAAAGGTCCTGAACATGATTTCTTCCGCTTGGATGGAAAGAAGAATTTCTGTTAGAGCCTCCATGAAATTACAGTCTTCTTTTTTTATGAAATGTAAAACAGAGTAAATATTACCTTAGAGTCTCTTATTCGTGTTGCAATAAAATGAGACACTTCCTTGGAAATAAGTTTTAAGACACGTCTTGTAATGTTCGTATTTATTGGAGTGGAGTTCACAGCTGACCTGAGGTCTGGAGGGTTTGGAAGCAATAGTCTATGTGAACTTCCAATTCTTTCGCTCCTTCTCCAGCACATGAGGTGCAAAACTGGTCAGTTATTCAGAGACTTCCCCACCCTTCGCAAGCTCGTGCGCTCATATATCTCTCATGGTACATAAAGAATGACATATTGCAGTGAATCTGCTGAGAATAGCTTGTAAAATACATCATTATATGAATCAGCCTCATTAGAAGTCTCCTTCTCCATGATTTAAAACAGACACAGTACTTGCAGGAGTGGAAACCAGTGTGATTTTTTTTTTCTCTCCTGCTGGCATGTTGTGCTCAACCAAATGTTGAAACAGAAGAAAATAATTCTCTGAACTCAAGGCCAGAATTAGAAAGCAAGTACTGCGTTACCCTGATGACTTTCTGGCATAATTAAGGTCTTGGGTGTTTCCCTGGATATATGACTTTTCAGCTTCATTAATAAAATATATGTTGCTCTTCTAAACAGCACAAAGCTGCATTCTTTGCATACTCCAAATCCCCCTGACTCAGGACCCTATAACACCTCACATTCAGCGTCCTTAGCCATTCCAGGCTTTTCTCCCACAGCTGCTGCTGTGTTTATGAAGGGGATTATATGACATGGTGCCTGTGATAGCAGGAGACAACGTCCGGCAACCCAGGAGGCCTCTCTCAGTCCAATTTATGCAAGGGCTGGTGCACCAGGTGCCATGGCTGCATGACTCAGACCTTGTTCAAATTGCTTGTATGCTGGTGCAGCCACTTGCCAATGAACTCGATGAAGTTAGCGTTTTACCTTAGATGAGACTACAGCAGATGCAATCCAAATGACACACCACGGATTGCAGCAGCTCTGGGCTAATGGCCATGTCATGCCGGACACATGGTAGAAAAAGGATGGCTCTTTGCTCCAAGGCAATGAAATAAACTCACTCCCATTCACCCTCGGCATATCGTAGAGCTCACTGACAAACTGAAGGTACAGCAACTTTTTATTGTTTCCCTCTTGTCACTTCAGCATCAGAGAATGTAGCATTTCTTGCTGTTATTTCTTTCAAACCATGCCAACACACACCCGCCACACCATGTTTTGGCTTATAAGCCTCTGGCTGCAGTCTTCTGAATCACACTGATTTTTTAATTAATTGGTTGTTCTGGTCTCCGAATGCTTCCAACCATCTAACCCATGACCAAAACTCTCCCTGGTTTGCTCTGCATTGGGACTTGCCACCAAAGAGCCTTGTTGGCTGAACACTGCGGTATGTTTTTGTCTCCCACCCAAGATTTTGGGCCATGGACATCACCAGGAGCCTTGTCACAGTCAAGACATCATGCCTTTGCAGGCAAGCTGTATTTATCTTGAGCTTACTTGTTGCCTAGACTCTGCTTTCATTTTTGCAGAAGTAGGTCAGAACATGCAGTCTGGATGAGTTTTACTCACAGAGGTGATAAGCAGCTTCTGCTCAGCTCATGTATGCTCCACAGAAAGTACCACAGACTCTGCTTGTACCCACAGGCTTTAGACACTGCCCTTATATTCTGCAGTATCCTCAGGCTGCTCTTGAACCCGCAGTGCCTTCAGTGGTTGAAAGCACAGCCATGTTCTTTCCCCTGGGTGCATCTCTAGGCTGGCTTTCAATACCAGGTTTAGTTGGACGTAATGGGCCTGCTCGGATGGTCAGAGGCTGCACTAAATAAGCCACGGAGAGACCTGGGCTGCCAGTCCAGCAGCTGCAGTAGGGAAGGAAGGATTTTAGTCTCTCCTGTGCTCTGGACATCTGCTACTTTTTTGTCAGTAGCAAACACAAATCCCCGATTTTCCTTCTGCCATAGATTGGCTGTTCAAGCTAGTGATCAATGGATGGTGCCAAGGATTCAGCAGAGTCTGAAGATGAAGAAGTGTTTGCAAAAACCCACATACTCTTGTGCAACTGCACTACGGTCAGGTGGTGGCATTTCAGGGCATAGAACAAGCAAATTTCCTCTCTATTTCTAGATTTGATCATCCTTTCTCACACATTTGCCTTATTTGTTGTGATTTGGGGGAGTTCTTTTTAATAGCAATTCACATAACTTTTGTATCACTGCTGGTTTTGCTGCTGACAGAAGCGGGCTTACTTTTCTTTATCACTCACTTTGTTTATCAATAACTATTTTACAAGACCTGTTGCATTTTATTTGGGTTTATGCCTCGGGACTGGGCATCCCTTGCAATGCAAATCTTGCCTCCTACCCCTTGGATTTGATGGGGAGGATCTGGTTCCCAAAGCTGGGATTTCACAGCTGTGGTCTGACTGGCTTCCTATCAGCACATACAAAAGAAGTGAGCACACAGCACAGCTAAATACCCACTTCAAACTTCAGACTTCTCAGCTGGAACAACTGTTGCGGTTTGAAGTTGTTTTGTTAACTTCTTTGGCTAATTGATAACATCTGCATCTCACCACCCTTCCTTGCGTCTCAAGCTACTTCCAAATAGATCAGATAGATAATACTGTGGCAGATCTCAGTTTCTGTATTAGTGATACATCGTTACGCTTTCGGAAAATTGTATGAGAACTGGGGGGCGTCTTCAAATAATGCCTCATTTATAAAGGATTCTTTCACACAGTCGCAGAAACAAGCCCAGAGACACTAATAAAACCTCATACTATTCAGTTAGCATTTCTTTTGTGATCATGTTCAGATAAAAGAACTTTTGATTTCACAAGTTTTTCCTCTGTTTTTCCCTACTACACTTTCTAAGTTTGAAATTTACATTTGGGCTTTAAAATATTGGAATTAGCTTTTGTTTTTCATTAGTGTTCATTTTCTTAGTATTACAATAGATGGATCAGGAACTGGTATACGTGATATTTTAGTAAATAAAATCCTTGTATTCAGGATCACTCTTGAAGTCTGGTAATACACAGTGACACCATATAGGTCCCAAGGAGACATTATGGTTGTAATGAAAATATCATATATCTCATATCCCAAGTCTGATATATCAGCTCAGCAATAAAAAGAAACAGGATATTTGCAACTATATTTTAACAGGGATTTTGCTGTTACCATGAGAACATGGATTACTTAGAAATTTTGGTGAGAAAACTCTTTAATGGTTTCATCAATGTCTAACCCCAGGAGATTTCAGTTCTTTCACTGCTATTGAAATAGCTATTAATGCAGTGAAAATCAGAAACGTATGAGCGTGTTTCATTGGTGTCTTACTGTACATCTCAGACTAAGGTCTCAGCACCGGTCAGATGGCCCCTTCTATCGTGTTTCAGGATTTCCAAGATCAGATCTGGGTCATGCCTAGAGACATATGTCCACTCTGAACTCTCCACAGCTTGACACCTTTCTAGTTTTGGCTGGGGAGAGAATCCTTCTTCCACCTCCCTCTGGCCGTTGGGATGGTTAGTGCTGTTACTGAGCAAGGCCTAGAGATGTCCGCAGGGCCTGTGATGTGCAGGGAACTGATGTAAGCCAAGGCTCGAAGGCTTGACGTTGCTCAGCCAGCCAGGAGAGCCTCATGAATTTTCTTGTAAAAGGAATTTCTTAGGATTCAGGGAAACTTGTGTTACATAATCCTTTAAAAACAATATTTGACACAGGATAGGGCTATCCTCTTTACGAAGTCCCCAACAGAACCTGCAAGATGCCGTGAGCACTATTATTATCACAATTCTTTTATTTTGTGCCATTTCAGCATCACTAGCATCTACAAAGGAAGTTAGATAAAATGCCAAATACAGATCTCTCATAACCTCACCTAACGCAAGCTCAACACATTTGGTCTTAATCTGAGTGCCTGGACTGGGATGAGTTCTGCAGGGCTGTAATAAAATAAATATTTTCCTGCACTGAGAATGGCTTAGCGAAAGGTTCAATGTCAGGTCAGCACAGCGAGCTCTTTAACCATGTTTTGCTAGACACCATTCACCTAAGAAATTGTCACAGCTCTGTAGCGGCTAGTGCAGTGAAAGCAATTTAAATCATTGACCTCTTGCTCATTTTAAATGTTGGATCTGGTCAGCGTTTGAGGAAAGCTGGGCAGTGGGTACAGCCCCAGCTTCCAGAAATAAAAATGTTTCCACCAAAAAAATAAAAAAAAAAATGAATGAGGGACTTTCTGTGGAGTTCCCTTTCCTGCTCTGCCCTGCTCAAATTGGATTACTTACAGAAACAAAGGGAACAAGCAGCCTTGTTGCAGTGGGCTAGTCCCAGGTGAGTAAGTATGAGCTACTTAACAACTAGCAATATAGTGAGAGCTCTTTTAATTGTTTTTTTTTTTCAAACAAACCTGAGCCACCTGTTCTGCCATTTTAATGCAGGAACCAAAGGAAATGTGATTCACAGGTGTATTATAAAAGGGAAGGCAGAGATGTTTGGGAAGGAGGGTTCCCTCTTTACTACAGCATAAGACAGAGCTTGAAAATTCAGTGACTGAATGTTTTGTGTTATTGTACAACTGGAGCAGAAATAACTTGAACATCAGAAGAATTTGCTAAGGTCGGTAGTTTTCCATCCCTTTGCAATGTTGTTGTCTATCAGTACACCATAGATGAGCAAAAAAGCCCAACTTCCTGCCAGGTCATTCCAAAAGCTATTCCTAGAGAGAATGTCACTGTACTAAAACTCTTAGTAACCATACATTTATTTTTGTTACCTTTCTTATAGCTGGGTGCTGCTGCAGAGTCAAGATAATTCCCTTTCAACTTAGTGGGAATTGATTATGAACTCTAGAGCTAAAATTCAGCTCTATAGGTGGTGATTCCTTAGATGAAACTGATGTATCAAGTGACTTTTATAAAGTTTGATACTTTCCTAGTTTGAGAAGTGGTTTATCTTCTACCTAACAATGTGTTTAATTATTGAATGTTAGCTCCTTTGTGCTAGGTAGAAGCATTATTTTAATTTCCAGACTTGTACCAGTCCATACAAAGAACTCAAAGGTTTGATCAAATTCATAAAAAGGACTATGAGCAGAGCTGGAAATGAATGCAGGATTCTGGTTCTAGGTCTTGTACCTCTGACTAATTAATTATTCACTGATGTGAATCAGTCTTCAGAAAGATCTGCCGTACACACCACAGATTATCTTGGCTCAAAGCAAAGGTATCGGATGGACCCTTGCAGACCTACGTCAGCAAGAAAACCATTGTGTAATCATAACAGAAGTGGATGATGCTCTACACCTGGGCCTAGAAGTTTTACTACTCATTTAAATTCAGCAAATTCATTCAATGTAATCTCATACCTCTTGGTAGAACCTAGCTCCCTTGTTCAATGAAATAGTTATTTACTGAGATACTGTGAAGACCAATCTGGGAAGAGAAGATGACTCTCTTGGTTGGACTTACTGCAAAAATCTTCATTTGTGATGTATTTTCAGGAGAGGACTTTTAAGGAAAGATTGATTCAAGTATGTGGTGTTTGTTCACTGGCGGCCAGTAGAGAGGTTGATATGTCCTGTCCTTGCAGAAGCTGGTTAAGTGAAAGTATTTCTTTATGGCCATTGCCATTTATCCTTTCATTTTGGAGCAGCACTAATCTTTCTCCTTTTAGGGTGTGTCAGTACATTTACAGACTATGATAAGTTGCTCTGCATTGAAGGGTTTACAACCATATGTATATTTTTTGATTTTTTTTTTGGGACACATATAGATCATGTTAAAAACCAGAAGTCCATTGTTCAATCAATCAAGTTAATCCTGGTGCTCCTTGATAACTATAGCTATCGCGTTTCAGAGTGATTTTACTGGATATTACTGGGATTACTTGTAGTAGCCACTCAGTCTAGACAGGGGTTTCTATTACAGTGAACACAGACAAAAGGGTAAGAAATATTAATGCCCAACATCCATTAACCATGCACAAACTGCATATCAGAGAGTGGATCCTGTTCACTTGGCTGTGGTTCCCCTTCCCTTTTGTCTATCTCTCAGGAGGGCACTGGCTTTTTAATTAAAAAGAAACAGGTTGTCTTAATAAAGGGGAGGGAGGGGGAAGAGCTGCTTGAAAACTGCCATCGAAAGTTAAGGGAATTTAGAGATATTTTGATGAACTGTCCCAGTATGGAAAGGTCCAAGTATTTTGGCCCAAGACCTGACTTCAGGATGGCTTTCTTTTCTGACCTTTCTGCAAGATGGGAGCAGAGTCATGGTGATCTTGATGAAACAAACAGCTTAGAAACTTGGATCTCTGAGAATCCGGTCATTGTGAGAAATATGGTGAAGTGGATCTCAAAACTGTCATCAGGGCTGGATAAAGTTACACTATCCGTTGTTTCTGAAACAAAGCCATTTAGAATGACAAGCACTCCAGGAATTCTGCTCCTTGAATAAATGTAATGTGGCAGTGACTTGTAGTTCCCACCATCCCCTAGAAGACAATTCTGCTGCAAATAAATTCGGACAGATGGCTGATTAAAATTATGCCTAGTTAACAAGGCACTGAGTGAGGTAATAAAGTCAAACTCTAAAGGATTTCAAATTCTCATTTTACGCTACTCCACATGTTCAAACTTGTAACATGTGGGCAAACATTGTGTTTGCTGCCTAGGCTGTTTGTTTTGTCACAGATTTTATTTTGGATATGGCATATTCCAGATTGTTGTAAATTGCCCATCATAACTGAAGCCCCACCAGGTCTTCCAAAGCATGGTAGGAGTTAGGGGCACAGTAGGAACGCTTCAACATTTTGCTTACGTATGGCTTGCCATCCTGTGTTCATTCACCCAAAGACCTTGATGTCCTTTTATTCTTGACATCCTTTTAAGACTTTGGGAATCAGAAGCTAATTAGCCTGCTGTTGGAAGGGTCTGCAGATCCTGTGGAATCAGAAGCTTCCAAAACTTTTTTTTGGGGAGGGGGGAGGAATTAAAAAAAAAAAAAAAATCCCCAGTTACGTAAGAACTTGCAATTATTTCAAGATTCCCTTAATCCCTGGGGTATGTGGCCAATTCAGCACTATATGGATACATAAATCAAGACTTCCCTGCAAAATTTTAGCTTGGTATAGACTTGGAGAACATCCCCTGCATGCCAGTGCTATCAAACCCCTTTTATATCTGACAGCTGATTTCAGTATGTTTGAACATGATATAGTAGGCACTGGGAGTCTGCCTTACTATTGCTCTCACAATGTCTGTTATTCAGTTTCTAAGGCTGGGCACTGACCACCTCCAATCTTCCACAGCAAATTTGCCCATGACCAGAAATCTTGTCTGTTGGTTGGCATAGCTCGGCAATGGGTTTGGTGGTTCCCAGGTCTTCCCTTCGGGCAGAGGAGAATAAGTAATGCGTTTTGGTATTTTTGAGAGGCAAGAGTTGTGTTTATATCCCTATTTTACCAAATGGAAATGTTGCCATCAAGAAGTTAAGGTCCAAGTTTATCAAACTATATAAGTACCTAATTCTCTGGGTTATTTTAATCAGCAGTTATGCTCTTAATACAGTTATGGATGTGATAATAAATTACTTGCATAAAACCTGTGGAGCAGGGCAATGCAGTTGGGTTCCCTCAAATTCTAAGCATATCAATGAACATCTTTTTCTCTTGCTGTGTACATGTTTATCTTGATCCAGCAGCTGCAGGTCTGCTTGCCTTGATACACCTCCTCCCTTGAACTCTCATTTTGTGGTAGTAAACCAGGAGTTTCTAGAGTATTTCTCACTGCAGTGTCAGAAAGGAGAGGACAGCATACATTGCTGCCCTCATTTCCAGGAAGATCATTGTGGCTGGTGTTTTTTGCACCCATATTTTGAAAGCAAAACCTTTCAAATAAGCCCATGGGGATAGCCCTCTTCAAGCAGTCAGTGGGTAGTCATAAACTATTGCTTGGAGAGTAAAATCCATCCCTCCCTGGAATAAGTTTCCTTATTTTTTGCAGGTGTGTGGATGGGATGTGGCAGTTCTTGCTGTCTTCTGGTGTTAGTAAGGTGTGGGGTGATCCAAAGAAAACATATGTTATGCTGTTAGAGTCTGAGAAGAACAAGACCAGAAAATCTCCCCTATGGAAACATTGCCTTTGTCCAGGGTGTTTTGCCAGGCAGCATAACCTGAGCCTATTGAAGGAGTTGAATTATTGTTATATAGCTTTAAAAACACAGTATCAAACTATACATATAATTTGAGGCTGTTTCTAATAAGCTTTTTCTGTAGCCTGTGGTTCCCTCTGGTTTAAATGTTCTCAAATTTTTGGTCAAATAAATAACAGCCTAGAACAGTATTTTTAGGAAAAGATGATGCTTGGCGATGGCTGGGGATTCTGTGGCTTTCACCGCCCTTCAGATGGCTTGGACTACTGTGTATACTTTTCAAGAAAAAAAAAATGAACAACTCGAAGGCTTTAGCTGAAACACCATCCAAGACAACTCAACTTCTCCTTTGTGCTAGCTGACGTGAGGTTTTCTCTTTTTTCTGAATATAACTGGACTTTCTGAATTGCTCTACACATCCCCCTAGATTTTCTTTCCTTTATTTTTTCATAATTTCCTCTGTTTTTTATTTCCTCTTGTTACTCATTCATTCTTTCATTTCTCGGTGCGTTCCTCCCACTGTTTATTCCTATTTTGCTGCTTCCCTTCCCAGTTCTTCTGCAGTTCAAACCACCTTGTCTTGAACTGTTCCAACCAGTCCTAGCAAAATTCAGCTCCTTGTCAAGGCCAAATCATGCTCTTGATCTAATGTTGGAATCATGTCTGATCCCAAATGTGCCTAGATGAAAAGGGACGTCATTATAGAAAGGCTGGAGAAGAGAAGGTGGCAGAAAAGCTTGGTGAAACGTGTCATGGAAAGTCCCAGGACCCCTGCTTTCGTTCAGACTCATTTCCACAAGGCTATCAACAGCCAAAGGAGGATGATGAGGCGTGAACAAGAGCTGGAAGAAACCATGCAGAAAACACAGCACAGTGTCTCAAATCGAGAAAGAGAAGGTGAGTCTGTATGCTTTGAACTTGTAGGATGTACCAACTCAAGGCCTCAATTTTATTATTTGAATTTTCTTAAAACATAGCTGGGGGTGGGGAAGTGACTGGGCCTATGAAGGCAGTATGAGAGAGGTCCTTACCAAGGAGTATCTGAAGGTTTTTGGCTGATTTCCCACTGGCTTGTGGATGAGGTCACTATTTTGCTGAGGAAGCTGGAAATGCAGGAGGCTGCTTCTTTGTACCAGATCCTCTGTGATTCCTTCTCTCCTGCCTGCTGGACACCCCGCGAAGCCTGGCCCTGTGGTTTCAGTGGATGGCAACCACCAGGAACTACAGTGATGTGGGATTAACTGTTGTGAAGGATGACTAAATTCCTGAGATTTCCTCTTTGCCTTTTCTGTCCAAATTACGTGTCTTGACAAATCCATTGCTTGACTGCACTGTCACCTCCCTTCAGTCCCCACTTCCTGGCTGCATAGCTCAGCTCTGGATTTTCAGGGAGCAAAATGTTCTTCAGACTGAAAGACAGTGAAGAACTGCATTCGTTTATGTGGCCTGAGATAATAGCCTCAGGCTGTCCTTTGAGTTTTCTGTATTTCTTTCATTACATCCCAGACGTCACTCAGGTTCCTGCAAACCGAGCGACCAGCGGTGCTGTACCAATGTAATTAACTTTGGATTAAACCTTTTTTTTTAAACTTTGTCCGTGATGTGGACATTTTGGAAGTTACAGACTATGAAGGAGGTAATCGTCTGTGGGAAAGGCTCACTGATGCTCTTTCATTAGCCATCTGGCTGGGAGATCCTGAGTGTACTACTTCAGACAGTTTTTGAAAGACTGTTGAAGATGTAGATGTTTAAATGATAATTAATAACAGTATTCATCTCAGTGATTCTCTAGGCGAAACTCTTGCTTTAACATTAGCTTTCAATAAAGCTCTGCCATTTTAAACTTTCATTTTAAACAGAAAAATGCTTTTAAAGTTTCTGTTTGAGAAGCTTTTACAGAGCTTAATAAAAACTCTCTTTTTGGGCAAAGCGCAGTTGACGTGTTGGTACTAATGGTTTCTATTTAAAAACATGTTACTTTCGTTTGCTGCATCTTGCAGCTGCTGAGATTCTTTGTCTTTCTTCCTCTAAGTTTCCCTTTCCATCTCACAGGCATCAGCGAAGGAGGGCAGGTGCTTCCAACACCACCAATGGAGAGAACTTGATTTTAGTCTCTCTCACATGATTCAGCTCTTTGCATTGATGTGGGGAGGATCTGGACAAATACCAGAGATGCTGGGAAGAAGATGATGCTCTGGAGTGCACCCAGTAAATGGGATGGTCAAACACTCCACCGTGCTTTACAAGCTATTGTTAGGTACCTAGGCAGCAGGATGGCCGAGTGCACCGGACCTTTGTGTAGGAGAAATATACCCCTAATCCTTACCCCTGTTCTGTGACCAACCTACCAGGTAACTGGGCAAAGTGCTCCAATAGAAACTTGTTGGGACAGAGGCTACTTGTTGTTTTTAAGTTGCATGTAAGGTCCTATAGAGGCAGTAATGACAGTGCTGTGGGAATCCTGCTAAACGCTGTTGGTTTTGGACTGGTATTTGGAGGACAGATAAGCAAGAGAAAAATAACCAGAGTAACATGGACTATTCCAAGAGCATAATTTAGGGAAAAAATTTCACATATGAATTTACTGGTAAAACATCTGTCTGGAGAGTCTGGGATCTGGCTCATCCTACTGCCACATTCTTGGATGCTCCTCGCTTCTGTAGGAAGAAGTCAGCAAAGTGAAGAAAAGGAAATCAAAAAGTTAATCTCTTGCATAACTAGTAGCTGTACCTCTTTACCAGCTTAGCACTTCTGGGCCATATATCCATGTAGGAACCCCAGTTGTACTTTTTATGTGTATTGACTTAGTGGAGTGCAAACATGTTAAAAAGTTCACTTTCTCCTTTATACGAGTCTATAAAAAGGCTCTTAAAATGGAGTCATAGGGTTTCAACGAGACAAATGAATGATCAGCCGAGACCTAACAGTCCTTTCCGATGGATTAGGTGCTTTAGTGTGAGAAATTTTAAGATGCTAATCAGCCTGGAGAGTTTTCATGCCTCCAGCACTATGTAATGACACAAAAATATTGCGATGCCTCCAAGTTATAATGGAATAGGCGAGTAGGATGCAGTAATAGGTATCACTCGTGATATTTGATTCCAGTTAAAACTATGTTTTCAAAAGTCTCTAGGCAGCAGAGATTTCTTATGCATTTATGGGAACTTGAGTAAAACTAAACATATACACACTAGCTTGGAAATTTTTCGAACAGCTATTTGGACACAGTAATGTACAGAAATAATTGTAAACACATGCACAAGTAGATCAGTGTGTGTTTTCAGTGCCTGCTTTTAGGAGAAATAACACATTAACATATTTTCTGAATTTTGCAAATGCACTGCAAAATTGCAGCTCAATAAACTTAACTTTATATGTTCTTCTAAACTGATGACACCAGTATAATATCAAGATGTTTTCCAGTTGGGGTTTATGAAGCTGTAAGACATGACAGAAGGGTCCATAATAGGACATTTCAGCACAAATTTTAGCTCACACAGAGTTGATCCAAAATCAGCTCTCCAGCAACGAATGTATCTGTTTACAACCCTTACCGTGGAAGGGATCGATCCCACGGCCAGAGTAGTAAAACACACATTTGCTGCAATAGCACAGAAGCAGGTCTCAGTTTACCAGAAGGAATCATTTACTGTACAAAGCTGTTACGTTTTATTTCTGTGCACTTGGAAATTTTGTGTTACGTCCTGTCACTTACATTCGCAGGCACTGCTGTGTTTATATTCCATGTTGGCCACTGAGAAAAAGAAAGAAAAAAAGCAGGATACTTCATCTGCATGTTTTTTCTAGGGGTGCTTTTGTTGTTTTGGGAGATAAAGAGCAAAACCAAAGCGTTTGAAAACAGTCTCCAGGACAGCTCTCTCTCTACAGGCTTCACTGAGCATCAGAAGGATGCACCTGAGCTAGTGCTGAAATGGTTAACTGATAGCATGGGGCTGGGAAATCAGCATTCATCCCTGGCACAACTGCTTCAGGAATCGTGCCAGGAACCAGTAGCTGAAAGCCTCACTAAAAACAACAGGACAACACTGTTAAATGCCTGGAGTCTTAAATAGTTATATTTTGTCAAGGTGACGTGCTTGTGGTCTTTATTGAAGTGCAAGCTGAGAGACGTCTCTGCTATTTATAGAAATGTGTAACCAATGCAGCTTGTGAGCACTTACGTTGTCATTGCAAGAACAAAATGTTATCTGCATAATTACAAACTTATATTCTGATAGGGATTCTTATTTAAGCCTGTTACATGCTCCAGCAAAGCAGAAAATCCCTTGCTGAGCACCGTTAATAATGGAGCATTAAGAATACACTGTTTTCTTTTCGTGCTTTATATACATCTATTTATTTTTAAAACAACTGGGTTTTGGTGCTTTCTAGGATTTCTCTCCTGGGTGCTAGAGAGATCTTTTTCCTGGACCTGGCTACAAGAAGGAATGTTTCTACAACCATTCCTGGTAATGTTCCCTCTGCCTTGCTGGGACCAGCCCTCTGCCTCCCACCGCAGTCTGCAGCAGGGCCTGGGACAGGGATTTGGGTGGGCAATGGAGTGAAGGGAGTTTGTCAGCTCTAGGGAAAGTGCATGGCTCAGGCGAGGCTGATAATGTTCAGAGATTTCTTTCTGTAAGGATTAAAATGAACTTTCTCATGGAGAAACTCATGCTATGACTCCAGCGGAATAAAATACCTCTAATTTCCCCCCTGCAGTCTTATTAGTAGAGTCCAGTGAGGTGGGCCTGTCCTCAGGGATGTCCCCAGCATGGACTCACACCTGGGCACTGCCTCCAGCGGTGGTGGCGATCTCCTGGGCATCCTCCTTGGGGGCTGAGAGGGCTTTTCAGGCTGTGAGCTTGTGGAGAGCTGGGCTGCAGGTCCAGCCCTGCCCTCTCCAAACCTGAGGAGTAAAGGTGTTGCATCTTTACGTACAGATCTGTGATGACTTTGGGAAATATAAAAACAACGCTCTCTGAAATGCGAAGGGAAGGAAAGGAGCGTAAACCCCACAGAAGGAAGTCGGTGAGAGGGAAGGCAGGAGGGAAGGGCAGATGGGGTAAGTCCTGGCAACTAAGACTTCCTGGAGGCAACCTCACTCCCTGGGCAGAACCTGCCTGGCTGCTCCTTCCGCTGCTGCTGCTTGCGCACAACAGCTGCGTTGGCAGCACAAGCAGCCAATAATAATAAAAGCGATGCCCGCTATCGGTCAGGCTTCGCTTGTTGAACCACTGGGAATTTGTATCTGGAAAGGTTGTTCTTTCCGGAGAAGAGAAAGAACTGCTCCTCCATTTAGTGCCGTGTCCGGCTGAGATATCCTGGTCAGACAGCTAAGAGGGGAGCAATCTGAGGAACCTGGTTTCCCGCAGGGTTTCCCCCACTGCAGAGTCCTGTAGCTGGAGGATGGTTTGGCAGGCTAACCCGTACCTACTCCACTGAATGCAATTTGCTGCTAGAATCCATGGATGCATCTCCCCATGCTGTGGGAAATGAGCTTGTCTCTCCAGTTTTGTTAAGGCATAGCAGTAAATTAAGCAGCAGAAAAAGAACGCAGAATCAAACCCTTTCCTGGGCTGGGGACTTGCAGAACTGGTAAATGTAACTTTAGCATTATGTGGCTTTATTATGGACACGTGCACCCTTGGATTTAAAGGCCAGTGGCTAGACTGAACAAACATTTAGGGTGGATGGGAGGAGGGAAAACATCTATTTTCCTGTGCCAGTACAAAGGATGACTAATTACACCAGGAACAGCTGCGGTGCACTTGAAACTATAGAAGACCAGCTGATTCCTACCATGCTGCCCCAGTCAACTGGCAACACCTGAGACCTGCCAGGTAAAAACCAGGCTCTGTGCTTTGTCCAAGTCATTACAGCTCTACTTGGAGAGAAGTGAGCAAGGAACAAGCTTTGCTTCAGTGCTTAAAGACTTACTCAAAAAGAGAGAAAAAAAAACTACCTGGAAGAAATATTTTAGTCCAAAGTAATATTTACTTGGGTGCTTAAAACTTTGTAAAATGCCCCGAAGGTCACAAGCCAGTCATCCTGCTGTGTATTTCTCTTTAAGAAGGTGCTTGTAAGAACTACTGGAACACATGTGTGATGAGGGGTTGCCATGGCAAACAGGTTTTGGCACTATTTAAGACAGAGTTTTATTGCACAGCAGAATAAATAAGCATGTTAAAGCCACATACAGTAACTTGTTGGCACATACATTAATGCTCCCAAGGGCTGCAATAACTTAAGCACCCTCCCTTTAAACATTCTTCAGCATTTTTTCTTTTTTTATTGACTACATGCATTTAGTATTAGGGCTAGGAATGTCCCATTTCCACCCCCTTTTGAAGTGAGTAATTGAGGCAAAAAAGGAGGACTGTCTAATAAATCATAAAGGGGCATTGTGCACAGACAAGAAGGGCAATTTTCCCTTTCCTGACATACGTGAGGATAAGCCAGCGTGAGACCTGGCTGCGTGCTCAATCCTGACTTGCTCCCGCTAGACACCTGAGTAGATTCGTGTGTTTATATTTCTGATGGAGCCTGAATGATCAGAAATAGTTTCACACCATTTTCTGCAGTTTCTGTCTTGCTCCTTTGTGCCAAGCCAGTCTTCTACCACATCACACCAGCAAGGTAGTTACTTCAGCTTTAGTCATTTTATGAACCACCTGTTCTGTTCCCAGTTTGGCTCCCAGTTCACACCAGTGAATCCTGTCAGGTCTGGAAACACTCCCAGCTTTGAGGAAGTGTTGCAGGGAGGCAAGAGGCAAATCTGTGCCTGTAAGAGGGCTCAGGTTTTGGTGCTCTTAAAGGTGAACATAAACTTCACTTTATAATGAAAGCTCTGGTTTAAGAAGAGTTATTAGTATGTTAGGCTGGGCTTTATTAGCTCAGAGGTTTTTGGAGCCATGTGGGAGGTGTGACACTGGCTCCCTCTTCTGTGGGAAGCAGCAACTTTTCCGGTTTGGAGAACTTTGAAGCTGCCAAAAGCAGGAGAAGCCCCCGGGATCTCCCCCATCCCCTCCCACCTCGGAGACATAAAAGCACAGTTAGTCCCGAGGTGGTCAGATAATGTCCAGCCCTAGGCAAGTGCCGGAGCTGCCTCCTCCCGTGGGGAGCGAGGGGTGGCCCAGGCCTTCAGCCAGAGCTGGCAGTAATTGTTTCTTGTTAAAAACCGGGGAATCGGTGGGTGCGATGGACCTAATTCTCTGCTTTCTCAGTGAGTAAGGAAGCTAGTGGGGAAGAGTGACAGAAAGTCCATCTCGCCCTAAAAGAAGGCTGCAGTCAGTGCTGGCTCCCGCGATACTCGGAAGAAAAATCTGTTTTACATATTGCCTATGGTTTTAGGATGAAAGCTGTCATGTATCTTAGGGCCCTCTTTGCCTCTCACCCCATTGCCAAGATGACCCCAGAGCCTTCAGCAAGGCTTGGGCCCATCATCAGAGCTACTTGTCTCTCCTAAACTTTCCTGTATGCTCAGCAATCGCTGAAGCATGCTCAAGCCTCGTGAAATGGGGGAGGAAAAAAAGAGTTGATTATTTTATGAAACATACACGTTTGTAATATCGCATACTGATAGGTTCATTATGAATTACAATTTGCTGAATAAGGGAATTCACGAGGGAGGGATAGTTCATGGAGAGAAAAGCAAGAAAAAAGGAGGGAGGTGATTTTTATGCCTATAAAGGTGTCTCCTGGGCATAACCGGAGTTGAAGACCTACCATTTCCTTCTAGCTGTTTGGGTTTGCTTGCAATTAAAGCCTAGTGGAGCTGTCAGGGGCTGTTGACAAATATATTATAACCAATCGAGGTTAAGCGAAAGTTACTTAAAATTAATCCATCCCTGCACAATATTCCTGTTTCACTTCAGAAGAATGTGCCAGGAGGAATAATACAATCCTGACCATGTTCGGAGAACCTTCTCAAGGTGGAAATTTGCAAATAGGGCTACTGTAGTATGTAATGAGAAGCTGCAGGGCTTTCAATTATCCCACATAGTCTGTCTCTTTGCAGCTTGACTGACAGCTAATTATGCTGGTGCCATTTTTTTGGCAGTGGAATTTAATCTCCCAGATGGAAAGCAAATCAATCTGCCCATCGCTGCAGCTGAGGCATACTTTGGCTCAACTTTAATTTATTCTCCTAAGCCTAAGAAGGCTAGTCATTTCAAGGTACAAAAATATCAAATTTCTTCTGTTAACCAGGCTGGTGGAAAAGTGTGGAAGAGTTGGGATTTCATAGGCTACGCTGTGAAATGTTGTCGCTCCTTCCTTTGTATTAGGAAACAGCAGTTATCATCTCCCCTTGATTCCTGCTCGTGGAATCTGACAAGGAAGGAGCATTTATGAGCGGGTTGCTAGTGATAATGGTTAAACATGAGTTGTGGAGGCATTAAGTAGGATTCGATGGAGGAATGAACTAAATCTCTGATGAACTCGACACAAAAAGGAATCGGTGGCAATTTTCAAGCACTTTAGCCAGGGTGCAATAGCCCGGTTCCCATTGGGTTTCACGCCAGGGATATAAATACAATCCTTCTACTTACCTGCACTCTTCAGGCCTATCAATTATGCTGCTTCCTCGGAGCTGCTGTTACAACTTTAGGTATTACTGTCCTCTGTAAAACCATCGTAGAGTGGAGTGTGAGACTAGTTACCGCAGGCTACAGACCTGATCTTCCAGTACCCGGGCACCTGCAGCTCCTGCCAGGGCTGTTTTTTCAGGCTAGAAAACCCAATTTTAGCCAGGATCAAGGGGCAGGGAGCTCACAAAAATTCAGTGTTAACGGATGCTGGAAAATGGGAGCCTTATTTTTCTGCAAACTTTTGCCTGTTTGGCTAACGCTGCTTCAGCCTGCATATGGTACCTGTGTTTTCTCTGCGGTGGTGTTTTCCCTTTTGAGGTACTTTCTCTGAATTCTTAATCCCTCGGGTTATTGGATGTATGCACTCTGTTTTTTGGAGAGTTTACAAATAGAAAGGTTCCCGATTCCTGTTTTTATGGAAAAAAATCATTTCTAGAAGTGCTTTGGTCATACCTAATGAGTCCAATTCCAGTCTTTCCCGCACTTGTACACAAACACAGACACTTTACTGACTCTTCCTTAGCACACTGAAAGATTACAAGCTCTCCTATCTAGCTATTAATACCTATCTTTTTATATTTTCATATTATGCTTACAATTACGTTGCTACTGCTCCTGATGAGCCCTTGAATGACATTTTATAATTACGATGAAATCTTGTACGTGGAAGCATTTGTTCGTGACAACTCTCTGGAGAACAGATGTCCTGACACTGTCCCATCGGTGCCTTCGTCGCCACGCCGCACATTTCTGCAGTGTGACAGTTAAGGGGGAGCCTATGCAATGCCCTCTCCATTTGTAGCAGAGGAGAGGGATCATTCAGTAGATGACCGGAGCGCTAATTAGGCTGTGGGAAGAATGAGCAATACCTGGGGAAAAGCAGGGCAGGAACAACTGAATGTGGGCTTGGAAAGTAACATCCTGCGTGTCTTGTAGCTGACGTTTGAGGTTATAACGCCACTTAAGGATGCTAGCTGCAGGCACTTTGAAAATGTACGTGTAGCAGATGGCAATCCAACGTACTCTGGAAATAACCTGCTAAATGAGGCGTTCCGAGGAAACCCTCCGTTCTCACCAGGTGTCAGACCTCTCTTTGTAAAGTGCTGTGAAACACTGGCGTGTCCTAATGGCCAGAAGACGGGCCCTCTTCACTGTGACCTTGCCAGCAGGGCTCGCTTTACCCAGGGGATGAGTTTTGGAGCACAGTTGTAACAGCGAGCTGTAACGATGGCCACCACCTCCACGGCAGGGACGCGGGCAGGAGGGAGGCTCTCGGACTCTTCAGCTGGAAGCGATGGTTTGACCTCGGTACCCAGTGGCAGTCAGCACTGTCCGTACGGCAACGAAGCACGCTGGCGGGGAGGGACCGTATTTAGTACGCAGGCAGCTGTGTTAGTAGTCAGTGTCTAGGTGGTTTGAGATTTATTCATCTAAAATTAGATTATTTTTCAAAACAAATCCATAATTTATTAGTCTTAAGCAATTAGAACAATTATTTGTTCTTAATTAACCTAGAAGTTTAAATACAGATGACAACGTCCGGTGGAAGACCTAAGACCTCCAAGCCAAACGCACGGCCTGGCAGCGCAATCCTGCTTATTGCTTCTCAGAAAGCGGGGGGCGCTGGGGTCCCCAGGCTGCAAACAGGAATCAGAACGGGGAAAGTCTAACCATATTTCTGTGCCTCCTGTCGGGGTCTGTCCTTGCTCGGCCACCTCACTTTTACTGACGCCCCGGTCTCTGTTGCAGGGTGGTGTACTTCTGGATTTGCCAAAACGCTAAATCCAAACTTCCAAAAAGTTGACATCCAGAAAGGAGCTGAAGGAAATGCAGCAGGATTTGTTACTGAATCTGAAGTTAATTGTGAAGTATGGAGGGCTGATTTCAATGGAATGTAACGTGAGACTGAAAGTCTAACCTGTCCATCAGTGCGCTAATCATCCAGAAGACATAGCTGCGTTACTGTTAGCAAATAATCTGCCCTTCCCGAGTCTTTTTTAGAAAAGTAAAGGTTATACAAATGTTGTTATTCATTGCTCTCATTTTTCAGGATTAAAAAAATTGAATCCCAGTTTCCTGAAGTCCAAGAGGCAGATGAGCTACACCGTGGTTATAAACTCTTCCTCTTTGGGGTGGAAAATGACCCCCAAACTTGCGTTTTTGCTTACCTCCTCTCTGGGGCACAGTAGCACTTCTGTCAACAGCTAATTGCAGCTATAACCCAGCCTGGCAACCTGACCATGAGTGGGGCAGGGTAATTATACCAGCTCAACAAATCACACAGGCTGACAACTTTGAATGAGAAAAGCTTTGGGAGGACGATAGGCTGTAAAATCAGAGGGAATTTCTAAAGTTACACAATTTGATGCACCTAAGGGACAGCATTACAATGAATTTTCTCTTCTGCTGTGGAAAAAGTCAGGGGACTAAAAGCAGAATTTCAGTGGAGAGCAGGATTTGAAATCGTGAATTGAAAATGCTATTGGCCACAATATGCCTTTAACCTTTTAAAGTATTAAAATGATTAAAGAGAGAATGTCTGTTTTAACCGTTGCTTTCAGATAAGATCCATAACGGACTTACCAATAAGAGAACAAGCTGTAAAGGCACTTTCACTGAGGCTTTCCACACGTGGCCTTCCCAAAGTGTGATCAATTTTTTTTGCGAATGGAACTTGCACATTCACCTACAACAAGCAAAAGGCTAGGGAGATTCCCAGAGTCACGTTGTCTGGGCCGCAGCCCGCACGTCAGCAGGAATTTCTTCTCCTGTTTTTCTTGTTATGCATGTAACCCGGTAAGTTACTTTTTGGGTTCTTGAATATACGCCGTAACCTACTTGGGCTGCCTCACGTGACCGAGTTCAAGCTTGTTCTGGGATCTCTGGCTTTCTTGACAGAGCCTGCTGGATGTCAGGACCTCCGAGGGGAATTCTTCGGGCTGGCGAACGCTGGGAGGCCGGGCTGTGTCAGGGCCGGGCTCACCTGGCTACAACTGCTGTGCAGGGGTTCAAGGTCACTTGCGGAACGGGCCAGGTCAAAGCAACGGTCACGGTATTCTCTGAACACACTGAGGGTTTCCAGGCTTTTGAATGAATAAGGAAAGAGGATGCTCTGGTATTCGTACAGCAGGAGGATACAGTGATGCCCCCGTGAGACCAGCTTCACCACTGCAAATGAGTTGACAAAGGAGCAAAACACGGCCCGTAGGTACGAGTTGGAATGAGAAAAGAGACTTTCTGAAAGCTCTCGGGCTGTGGCCCTGCCCGCCACGGGAAGCAGAGCGTTTTCCTTGTTCAAGGCAACGTAAAAAATCCTCAATAACTGTTTTTGGTCCCGCTGGGACGTGGTGCCGAGAGCTCAGATTCTTATCGGGTGCAAAAGGACCTGATTCCGAACAAAGCAAACGGCACATCACAGGCAATCCCAGTGAAATCAGTGGAGCCGTTTATGGAGGCAGCAGCTGAATACGCAGGTGAGATGCGAGGCCCGAAGAAGCAAGTCCTTGGGACGTGAATTACAAAACAGTTTGCTCTGGGATTTTCTAGCTGAAAGACAAAAGCTGGCCCTCCCAGCATGGTGTAACAGTGGAAATGATTTATTAAATGCCAGTGGAGGCTGTACTTTTAACTACTTTGAAAATACTTGCGGACAAACACATTTTTTTCTGTTGCTGACACTAAAATTTTGAGACTTGAAAAGAGTGAAACTTTATACAGTTTAGTAAATTCTACAGTGCAAAGAGACCAAGAAGCTGTAATCTGCACGCTCGTTTCGATGCGCACGTTCCTTGCGCGTTAAAAATCCCCTTCTCTGCTGAAAAAATCAGGGCCCTTCTCGCACCAAGTACCTCCTCAGGTGCCTGCTCATAGATGCTCTTTTCTATTTTTCAATCCATTTAGTGACACCTAGTGAAACTTGTGGAAAGTGCAGTTTTGGTTTTCTTCAGCTGTGAGAATCAATGCAACTGCAGTAAGACACTTCACAATTAAACGCAGAAGTACTGCACCTTCTTTCACTTATTGCCACTCGAACGGCTGTCTCTGAAGCACGACACCAGATGCATTCTGGCCGTTTAAAAATTATAAGTTTCAGCCCACAGTATGGCCAAAGACCTTACGTATTTGAGGCACAAAATTAATTTACTCCTTCCTCCTTTTAACTTTGTGTTTAGAATAACACTTATTCTAAATTGTGTCTTCTGGTTCTGCTGCTGCTGTTCCCCTACAGCAGTCCGCTTGAAAGCTGCAAGTATCTGGACTCCTAAACAAAGAGACGAACTCTTGCAGGAGCTTAAGCTACACATTTTTAATATTTGGTATCCCTGAGCTTACTGAAAAGTCAGTCAGATTTGGTCCACTTGTTGCTCTGGAACAATCCAGAGTGGATGTGAAGTACGCTTTCATCAGCAAATGAAGTTTTCCAACAGAGATGGAAAACGTATGCTTACTAGCTAGAAAGTAGGCTAAAGACTTCAAAGGAAGAGCTTCCTCGTAAGAGCGAGCGTTCACATGCAATAGCCTTTGAACCCCTAACCTCTTCTTTCTCAAAGTACAAAACCAAGTGGCTTCTGTAAAGGTTTATGTTGGTATGGATTTCGGCTGTGCAAGTGATACGGCAACCAGTACAAACCGGGCTCATAAATATTTGGAAAAAAAACACAAAATGGTTTCAAACAGGCCAATATTAAAAGACTGGAACTACTTCAAAAAAATCCTAGGCCTTGCTTGATCTAAAAGGCTTCAACCTCCCAAACTAAACAGCCAATTAAGTCAGATTCTGAACAGGAAGATCTGAAGCGCCAACTGGAAAGTCTGAATGCTCACTGGAAAAAGATCCGCTGGTGAGCGTCCCTGGGCACGCTCACATCCGGCCGGCACGGGTAGGAGGCCCAGCATCCCCAAACGCGTTTCCAGGCCCCAGGCTCAGATAAAACTGGTGTTTTATCATCCCTCTCCAGGCTAACTTTTCAGAAGCTAGAAAATGAAGCCTGAAGGGAAAAATTAATTCAAGTACACCAAGCGCAACAGTTCAAACATTTTACTAAATCAATTCACACAATTTCAAAATTGTAAATATAATTAAGGACAACAGGGTTTCTGTATTTTTTTCTTCCAGATTTATCATTAAGACAATAAACAAACACAAATTAGGTTTATAGCATCTGTTCTTTTAAAAAATGAAAGGAACGCCACTCGATGTATTGATAAAGCACCACAACACAGTTACAAAATAGGGTCGGCCTGTTTCTTTCACAAGTAAAAGACTACGTACTCCTAAGGGCTTTCTGCTTCAATCCATACTTCATTAAAATAAAACTATAAAATCTCCTAGATTACACTAAGTTCAGACGATGCCTGGTATACAGTGCATTAACAGCAGTAATGCCAACTATCAGTGCCAACGTAAAACATTTGAGAAAGTAAAAACAAAACAAACAAAACCCCCCCCCCAAAACGAAACAAAAAACCAACAAAAACCCCACCTTTATTCCCCTAGATGAGCAAAATTTAAAATAAGGGATGCTCTGCTTCACAATGAGTTAAGGATTCGGGGAGGACGATGGGCAGAAGAGGGGGCTGGTACTGTAGCTTTTCTAGGCTTAGTTGGCATCTAGTTTGGCCATTTCCTGCACGTAGATCCCTATACTCTCACTGTCAAAGAGCACGAAGTACACCGTCTTGATTGAAGAGGACATTGTTGACACAAAATAGCTGGAGATGGCTTTCAGGATCAGCTGAGCAGCCGTTTGCTTTGGGAAGCCGTTTCTAAAAGGAGAGACAAAAAAATGAAAGAAAGAAAATCAAGACTTGCTGAACAAGCTCGCAATGGTATAACCTTGCAGGGAATGCTCAGGCTTTTCTCTACCACAGCACGGTAAATAAAGCTACAAAGCCGGTGTTTACAGTCTGAAGTAGAAGCTACAAACTGGTTTGTTTAGGCAAGACTTAAAATGTTCAAGGAGAAGAAAAGCATTCCCAAAATATGAATACAGAGTCCGCACGCATTCATGGGTTGAACCCTACAATATCCGATGGGTCAATTATTCTCATCTAACAGGCACGTAAGCCAACGGCCAGGCAGCCTGCAGTGCTCAGGAAAGCAGCATATACGTTAAGAGTTGCAGAGTCAAACCCGTCCTGGAAGCAAACCAACCGTTAAAGAAAAATAAAAAGGGATTGAGAACCTGATACAGAAAATGAAGCATGAAAAGACACAAAGTACAAAAGGGTTTTACCACTATTAATGGTTAATAATACAGCACAAAATGTTAAACGTTACCTGTACAGCCTTGCTGCAGACTGAACAGGAAGAGAGAACGACTTCAGGCAGTTTTGGTAGTGACAAACAGCACTGGCAACACCCTGACCGCTTCAAACGTGGTAGAAAAAGGGAAGCAGGCTGAGCGGGGGTGAGCAAGCCTGCTCTCCTGGGTCACGGCGAGCCTTGTCCAGACGGGGTCAGTCTAACTTTACTGAGCTTGGAAAGCCAAAGTAGCCGTGTCAGGGCTGAGGACAGACTTAAGGGACTGATGGCTTTTCTAAGCCAACCTCAGCAGCACTTCCGACACTCCTTATATCCTTTTTAATTACAGGCTGATTCAATGTAAGTACAGTCCTACGAAAAATATCTTGGAAGACATCTGCTTGGCATCAACTGGAGAGATCCAAGAACCAGAGGCCTTCCTACTCCTCTAGCAATGCCTGAAGAGGAGGCTCCTGCCTCCTTCTTCTGGAGAAACCACAGACAAACAGAACAAACCTTGCTGTTTTCTCAGCTGATGAAACTGTGCATGACTGAATTTCAAAGCTCAGTGCCTCATCTGGGAACCCTTCTTACAAGCTTTTTCACATTTTTATCTAGCAGTCCTTGTCTAAAAGTTTCATCTAATCTTAAAACAGGTCAAGCACAGGTAGAATGGTCTGAACAAAGCCATAACCTGAACTGTGACTTCTACAGCTCATGGCAAACTCCCAAAATGACACTCGGTAACTACTTCGAATGTGGCCTAAGCCTTGCCGTGGCGTTACTCCTGAAGTACTGCTACCCACCCAGGCTCTGGTTTCACCCTAGCCAAAGTCTGAGCGCTCCCCGAGCCGCATGGAAGTGCATCCCAGTAATCGGTCAGAAGGTGATGGGACATGAACGCCCTGCTACGAGCATGACCCAAAGAGAATTTGCAAGAGCAAGTTGAACATCACCTGGTCGCCTGACATGCACTTACAGATATACAATGGTCAATACTCCCTGTTATGAAGTGTGTACTATTAATACTACCAATAATTCACAGATTACGCAGATGGCTGAGTTCCTCAGGAGTTTCCTCAGCAACTCGAAGGAGCTGGGCTAAATTCACCTCTGGCGCTGACAGGCGCAACATCTCTTAGCATTTGCTCACTGAAGCACCAAACTCATAATAAAACGCTGTTGTACTCTCCCTCTCATTACACGCTGCAAGACACAAAATGAGAAAGGCAACTGCCTGTGCCATGGCCTGCTTACTGCACATTACCTTACCATAAAATATACTCCGAGAGCAATTCTGTGGCAGCGCTGCCTGTAACGTGATGTTATACATGCTGCCTGAAGATAATGCTTGTGGTATTTCAAAAATGATGACATGAAATAGCTCGTGCTGGTTTTTTCTTTTCTGAAAATGTCCAATTTTTTCTTTTACTGAAGAAGGAGGGAAAAAAAAAAAAAAAAAAAAAAGGAAAAAGCATTGTGAAAAACCCTTGTACTCTTCCAAAGCCAAATGAGCTGATCAGGGAGAATCAGCTGTGTGACAGGTTAATCAACTGAGAGCATAGTTTTGACATAGGAGCCACTTCCCACTGTCAGCTTACACAGAGGAAAAGACACAGACTCAGCATGCCTCCGCATCTGATCACTTGCTAGTTACTGAGGAATGCTGCATCCTGGCATATACTGGACAGATCTTTGAGGAATTTTGCTCCTGAGCAGGAACTGTCATGCAGGCCAGCATCAAAATCTGGGTATACACCGCTTCTGAACTGCTCACAGGGGACTCTGAAGTCATACAGCTTCCACTTCAGTAGTGCTCCAGCAAGGTGGTCACGACAGGGCAAACGAAAGAAGAGCAGCCTGGTCAAAGGGAGGCATGCACAAAGGGAAGCTGATTAAAGTAAACTGTTTAGGACCGCTCTCCCGAAAGAAAGGAAAGAGAGAGAGAGAGTAGAAAAATCAGAAGAAAGGTGCTGACCCAATGGCCACGTGTGGGCTGCAGGAAACAGAAGCCTCTTGCGTCATACTGGTCTGAGTTAAATTCTTGTGAAAAGGCAGTTTGAGACTTTAGCCAAGCGAATGTCAATTCAGATCAAAGTCAGAGCCTCAGAATGAAATCCCGGCTCCGAGGATGATTGTACGTTCAATCCCTAACTCTCCTTTCTCTGTTCTCCTCCCGGCCCTACCAGACTGAACTCCAGGCTACCTTTGTATAGCACCCAACTTGTGCTTTCCACAAGTTGGCTGGAGCTGAGCATCTGGCCCACTGAGTGCTACAAGCATGCTATTTTATTTCCCCCCATGATTTATTTGAACTGCCCTCATGTAATCCCATTCCTCAACTATAAAAGAGAATGAAACTGTTTATGTGGGTTTATTGGGTGATGTCTGCTTGACAGATGTCTGTACTAGAATAGCTGCGTACATGTGGTGTCTTTGGCATTTGCTGTCTTTGAAAGCTTTACTTTTAATTTTTTTTAACGCTTCTGACTTCATAAAAACAAGTAAAGAGCATTGTCAGAATATATTCTGTTTTCTCCAAAACTCATTTATGCTTCAATATCTCCAATTAAGAGAAAAAAGGGAAAATACAGAACCTCATATACTCCTCAAGGCCTCTTGATTCCTCTCCGTCTTTTAAAAGCACCACTTCAACTGGCTTGAGTGAGAATGACATGCATGTGCCAAGTTGAGAACTTAGCCACAGACCTTGCCTCTCAGCAACCAGATCTCAGAACAGAATGTGAATCTCATGATTATTCAGGGTTTCACCACCCTCCAACACCAATCAACTACTTCGCAACAAGGGTTGGGAATGGTTCTTCGCTGGGAGCTAGCCAGGAAAGAAAGGGTGCTGTGGAAGATACTTTACGTAGCCTCACTTTAGGCACCTACATAACCAATTCCATAGTCACTCTACAGGCCACGGAGGAATACAGTTTCTCCTACAGAGCAATTCAGAGCTTCTCTTTGTACTGAAGAGCCTGTGAACCTGACAGCTAATTCAACAGGTTAGTATGAACCCTCTGCTGTATTTCTCTACCATTCCACAAAGTTTGCTCATGTTACCTCCTTAAAATGGCACCCATGCTAGTTTAACCTTATTTGGAGCTTTGTCCGATGCAAGTTCCTTAAATTTATTATCCTAGTGGAGCTTCTATTTCTTTATTGTCATTCACCCAAAAGCTCAAATAGCATTTCCTGCCCTAACCCACAGGATAAGCAGGAATTAATCTAGTGTTGCAACACGGCACAATGGGAAGAATATTCTTGCTGTGCATCCGCCAACTTCTTTCATGGCAAATTCAAAAGGGGCAGTTGTTCAGGGTTAAATACACAACTGTGTAATTCAGCCTAGATTTGGCCCTTGGTCTTCATGCTGAGCCATCATGAGGGGCCAAGTGTTCCAAACCTCTCTCCCCACCCCAAACCCAAGAGCCTCAGATTAAAAGCGTAGTCTGTATTTAGACTCTTAAAAATGTGATCCAACTTTCAAAGGCACTGAGCATCTGTACAAAGCCAAAGGACCTTAACTTCAGACTTTGGCTTTCAAAAACCTTGGCAAAGGCTTTTAAGGCCTTTTTTTTTTTCCTGAAAGAGTCCCATGATGTAAACTGCATGGAATTCAGCTTACAATTTTGGGTGAAAGCTTGAAGTGACTCTGCAAATCCTCAGAATTCCACTTCAGGTTTCCTGTTTAAATGAATGCTAAGCCATGTCTTCTGGCCGTCCTAAGACATGCATTCAGTAAGTTCAATCATGCACTAAAACTAGGTATCCCCCTTCTTCGTGTTCTCCTCACATCCCCAATTTATACGAACAAACTGATAGTCTGAAAAAAGTCTTTTTAATATCCTCTTAAAAAGTTTATTTTATGCTCTTTAACCTATTTGCACACTTTAAGATCCTGCAGGGATCACTACTAGACCTGCCAAAGTTGAACCAGTATTCAGGAGAATACTGCAGGCTCCATGCACAGCTTGAACGAACCTAGAAGAAACATTTCGTTCAGGGAACTGATCTAAACGAACAAGAACAAAATCAGCATTGTCGCAATGGGTTTGGTACGTGAGAAGGGACCCGAACATACGAGACTGCACTTAGAAAACGTGACCTATTTGGCATTGGGTTTGTCTGACAGCCTTACCTGCCACTGCCAATTGAAGGAAACGCAATTGATTTCAGCTTCTTTTCATCAGCCAGAGCCAAGCAGTTCTTCACTGTCTTTTCCAGCAGCTCCTCGCATTTGTCTGAGCCCCAGCCTGGGCTATTACAGTGGATCACAAATTTCGCGGGCAATCCATGGCCAGCGCTGACAACAGCTAGCAAGAACCGAAAGTGAAACATAATTGCTTTCCTCTCCTTAGGATTAAAAAAGTGCACATGTGATTAAAATAGCAAACAATTGACAGACATTCCTTTAGCCCCTGTGAATGTTTTAGATTACAAATCACACAACCTTAAAATATAACAACATGATTACAGAGACTTTGTATTTTCCATTTCCAGCTGCCCTTTGCTGTGGTAATTTATAAATCATAGCTATAATAGAGCTTATTTTAGAGAGAGCAAGAATTCACAGCTGACATCAAAGGAAACACATTTATATTGGGGATTGTGCAAACTTGTGTAACGTGTAAGGAGAAAGGCAAGTAATCTGTTAGAACGCAAACCTGTTCAAGGGATCATCTTGCTTTGGTTCAGTTTATTGCAGAGCTACAGTAAGTATCAGGATGCTAGACAGTCACACAGAGTTATGACTCCGGAGTTATGTCAGCTACTCCTGCTAAATACACAGTTTGTATACCTAGCTCCTGATCACACCGCAGCCCAAACTGGATCAGTTCAGAGCTGTTAGTGCTCTGCAAACGGGTAAGGGAGGCTAGAAGAGAGGTGAATTAAGATTTTTGCTTTATTTTCAGCTTTGTTTCTGAGTAACTGTGAAGATGACATTTTGTGCGATTTCAAGACTTTGGGCCTGGTCTCATTCGCGGTTTTTTGTGTATGGGTCATCCAATACCACTTCAACAACGCTGGGTTTACTTTCTCTTTCATCCATTCTTGACAGACGGTTGGAGAGGATGCATTTATAGATTTACAATGTTTGATTCACACCATTTATATACCAGCAGGCAAGGCTCTTGTATGTACAAAGAAACAGAGAAGCATTTTTACCATGCTAAATGTCTATTATCACCATGATACTACCACGGCTGTGTGGGGACTGAGAGGATGCAGCCTGTCTACAAACTACTGATAGCCAGGGATTCTCCAGACAAGAGGCCTTCTCTCAGCAGGAGAACACATTCTGGGTTCACCGCTTCCCATCACAGAGCAACAAGAGACTGTGCTCTGCCTGCCAGAAAACGGGTAAGAGGATCCCTGCCATTTCTGAACCCACAGGTCTGTGGTTGCAATTAAAAACTTGTATCTTTGGTTTGTTTTTTATTAAAAAAAAAAAAAAAAAAAGAGGGAAGAAAAACACCCTAATCACAAGCTGAGGGAAGAAAAACAGCTAGTTGAAATCTCACAAAGGCATGCACTAAACCTTCATAAAGAGTCAGCCCCCTAACACGCACGCTTTGGGATATAATCATACGCAGCCACAGAAGTGTAGGTATAAAATGGCAGCTTATGTCTTCAAAAACAATAATAAAAATCCAGTAATTAAAAAAAAAAATTAAAATCGGGTTTGTAAAGGTGCTTAGAGGCCAGAAATCCTCTACCCCATTCTGGAATGTTTATGAGGCATTTTGTTATTTAAGTGTAGTAGAAAACTCTTGGAGCACAATCATCACATATGGATACTATCCTGTAGCTGCTGCAGGAAAGAGAAAATAGACTTTGTCATATGGCATTCTGACTGTAGGTTAATCAGAAGAGTACATTTTGAAGGACAATGGAAGCACAAGCATTTATGTTCTTATGGGTTTGTAGATTCTCAACATGCTGAATAACCTCAGTGTTAGGCAATGCTAATTTGTCATAATGTACAACTAAAATGTTGGCAGATTCAGAATACATCATAAATCCAAGAAAAATCTATTAAAAGCAGCTGACATATCTCTAGTCAGATGTGAAATGTGGATAATATCTTCATCCTGAAAGAATAAAATACTGTATTGATATGCATCACCAACTTTAATATTTCTCAAGGAGTGTTTTCTAGGGTAGTCATTAATTAACTCATTAGGATTCTGTTGAGGACAACTGTTAATTACCAAGAGCGGTTGTCCCTTACTTCTAATGCAAATGCTTGAAGGCGGAAGTAAGTTATGCTTTTGCTGCAGAAAAAGACAGACAGACCCATGGACACGTTCTGTGCTAGTTACCGTTATATTCCAGGTAAGGATCCTGGTTATTGGTAAGTTAAAGGGATACCCATATAACTGAGAAATCTGAAAACTGGATTTTGATATGATTAAGAAATTGATGTGTAGCAATTCTTCTCTAGAGTCCTCAGCAAGACCCTAGCAGCCAGTTTCTGCCAGTGTAGCACAGAGCTCCCCACGGGGTAAAGGCTGCCAAGCAGACCTCAGATCTGAGGGATGCGCCGATAGCTGAGAAAAACATCTTTTCTCTCCAACTTGCAATCTATTTGTAAGCAGTGTGGTCTGGGCTGATAAAGAATACAGTACGGAAGTAAGCAGGGAAAAAAAAAAGTGAGAAATTGATTCTACATATTTTTGCAGAACAAGAATTCCAAGAAAAATTTATTAAACATTTTAAAAAGCAAGAGGATAAAAAAACCCCCGTTAAGCAGCAGAAGTAAACAGTTGTAATTTTTCCTGTCAGAGCTGAAGTCTTACATCTCCTCTTCAGCTTTAGTCAGAATTCGTTTACAAAACTGCGCACACTGTATTTATTTTTATAGGATAAACACAGATGGCAGAATCAGCCTTCTATATGAACAACATGTATCAGCAATTTCACAGATGGTGTAAAATTATATATCGTCATTACCAAACTTTATTACTCATATAGTAGATTTTTCTCAGATATTACATAAATTTTGATAACTAGGCATCAAAAAGTCGTAAGCTTTTATAGCGATGATTTTGGCACTGATTAAGCAAAGTCCCCAAGCAGATGCTTAACTTTAAGCATGTGCTTAAGTTCAGTGAAAGTCAGCAGCACTTCAGCAAAGCAGATGTTTAACAGAGCTGGACTCAACTATTCTGAAAAATAAGCATCTAATTAATTGCTTTTCTGAATTGTGCCCTTAATAATCAACATTCATTGTGTATGCGTGTACCTGTGAACAGACTGATTTGACTTGTAATATTGCATCACTACACCGTTTCCCAGATGCTTTGGTAAAGGTTACTTGAGATGCAACGTGTGTATATTATCTTTGGAGAATACAAATATCACACAACCCATAAAAGCTGTCTGCAGACAGCACGAACCCAAGCGTTGCGCTAGAAGGAGCTCGGCTGGCTGACTGCAACGAAGACGGTTGCAGCCAGCGGAGCCGGCGCCCGCAGTGTTTTGTTTGCAGGTTTCCGAAGCGCAGAACCTCACCTCCAGCTATGTCCAACGGCCCGTTCTTTTTGCGAAGCTCAATGACAGCTTCCACAAACTCCTTGCCGCCCTTCTTTTCCAAAGTGCTCCCTGAACAGAGAATTGTTATTTTACTCCTCTGGTCCCAGGTTTCCACAGCAGACATGTGACTCGTCATTATTTTTTATTACATCGTTCTAGAGTTTTCTGCCCAAACATTTTTTGGGGACTGCAAAGTAAGATCTAAACCTTTTGGGACTTCAGAATTAGCTAGCCATTAAAAACAACAACAACAACAACAAAAAGAAAAAACCAAAAAAGACAACCCTAACAACCCAAAAACCTCACATCGGTATCCCTTGCTAACATCGTCAGACTCCGATTTTAAAGTCAAAACGTCTGGCATGACATCCCTACCTCCTTCCTTATCATGAGCATCTGTTAGTGTGAAATGTTCCAGAAGAATGCGCTAGCTCAAGAGTGGTTGAAGGTTCACAGTTCCTTCCCCTAAGATTCATTTCCCCTCTCTCTTACAAATTGTTTTAAAGAGCCATTTGCCACAATAAGAATTTGAAACTCACCTGATCTTGGTCCCTGACCCCAACAGGTGGCACCAGGAATGAAACAGTCTCGTGAGTGCAGCGGGCTGCTTTACTTGGTAACTGCCCAGCTTGTTGAGCCACCTTTAACCAAGAGGAAGAGCCTCAGAAATAAGGAGAATCTCTAAGGAACATATTCCTCCAATGAACTTCTCTAACTACAGCTAAGGAGCTGGACAAAGTCATTCTGGGAGGAGAAGAGCTGTGTGGTGTTTCAGGGCAACCAAAAGGTATGCTGTTTACAAAGGCAGTCCATCACTAAATGGTTTAGATCTTATTTTGCAGCTCTAGTTTTAAATATTAATATAAAAAAAAAATAGCCCAAGAAAGCATTTTCCTAACTACATAAGCATCCCACATAATTTTGCACTGTGCACATTAATTATAAAGGTAGATAACTAAAAAGCAGTGATATCATAAAGGCTCTGATTTGAGACATTACTTTGAAAACTGATTTCCAAAAATTCAGAACTAGGATCTCTAAAGATCTAGACATTTATTTGGTGAAACCCCTTACTTTCACCGATGAAGAAAGAAAAAACGCATTTTCTGATGGAAGTGCACATACTGTATGCTCAAGGAAGCAGAGCCCCTCCTCCAAGACTCAGTTTACTAAATAGGGTTATAGCTCAAAGGACTAAGAGGACTGCAAGATGCTTTTGTTTTGACACCATTGCTAAATTTCTTCCAAAATGAAGATTAGAAGTTGAAAACAATGCATTTATTGTTCATTCAAAAACTGACTCTGTGACCCTGCCTCTATTTTGCTATTGGCAGTTTATTGCTTTTGGGGTGCAAAAGCTGAGGACAATTAAAAAGTATATGCCTTTTCTTTTGCTGTTTTCATAACCAATTCACAACGGGCATTTGCCGAAAGCTGGATAGCGAGGTCAGACTGCGTAGGTCAGAGTGTAATTTGCTCTTTGTGCTTATTTAAGCTTTTTTATATAAATACTTTGGTCTAAGTTTATTCAGACAAACTCCTCGCTAAGAACTTTCTGAAACTCAAAGTCACCTGTCCCTGTGCAACTGAGTGGAAGGCGCCATCTTACAAATCTCTTAGAAAAGACCGTAACGGCTCTATCTGTAGCAGCAAGGTGTCTTAGGAGAGCATGCCAGGAAAGGAGATCTGCCCCAGAACTGAGGTGCTTGGAAATGCGCCGCCCTCCAAAGGCAGCGACATGCCAGACAGCAGGACACACCGTGCCCTTCGCTGAAGCAGTCCAGCAGACGTGGCTGGCACCAGGGTCTTATAAAATCAGCCTGACAGAGAAGGGATGGGGAGGGAAAGAAAGTGTCTTCCATCCTAGTTATATTCTTGTTGTACGCATTTCCATACCATTCCTATTGATATTTGTATATATTCCGGTTTTATTTGCCTCGAGTCCATGAACTCAGATCAGTCCTAAAACCCATGACATTCATGATCCTTAATTTCTCTTGTTTCAAGGGGAAACATAATTAAGCCTTGTGCAGAACCTAGGAACAGAAAAGATCTATTAAGTAGGTCATTTCTTTGCCATTGCAAAGCTGTTGTAGATTTAATGGAATTTAGCCTAGTTTGGTTTAATTCAATCCAGAAGGATCAGCTTTTTCCGTTCTACTGGGAATTAATTTATAATTAAGAGCAAAGAAAAACCCTGTCAGTTTATTTCACTGAGCTCTCTTCTTGCAGATCTGGTACAAAGAAGAGCAAAAGTAGTATTTGGTATAAATCAGTGAGATTTTCTGCATTTACTCCTCAATTATGTTCTTCTGATTAATAGTGAGGGTTTAGATGGAAATTATATTTCAGAACTATGTTGTAAATTAGCTTCATCTGGGAAAGGACATACTGTATTTAACCATTTTCCACTACCTTAGCAAGTTTCTTGATGGAAGTCTTGCTTCACAGCTTCAAGGTTAGTAGCTTATTTGCTCACAGGCATAAATATGTGTCACTCCCATGAGAATAAGATCATTATCTCATGCTTTCCAAGCAGGCATTGGTATCAGTGTTGAAAACAGCGTTAGCAGAAATTTAGGTTCTAAAATTCTCCGGGTAAGCCCCCAGTACATTTAAATTGTTAGGGAAAAAAAAACCAACAAAAATAAAGAAAAACAAAAATTTAGATGGGTAAAAGTTAATCATCGGAAGCTAAGCATTTGTGCACTTCTATTCTTTCTTACAGCAGTCAGAGGCAACAGGAACCTACACTAAGGAATGAGCAGTGCAGCTTCGAGACACAATTTTCTTTGTAGGGTAGCAAAGCATTTCTTTGTCAAAGGGTAGGAGACAAGCACATTAGCTAAATGAGTCTGACAGACTTTAGAAGCATATTCTTCAGATACAGGGTATTATGACACTTTTATTTTAATGTCTCTGCATAATGTTTAGCCAGCCAAGTCACAGCTGTTCCTGCTCCAACAGGCTACACAGAGCTACATTGGTCTGCGTGTTACTCAGAAAGTAGCCCCTTCCGAAAAAGCAGGTGGTGTAGGACACGTCAGCTCTGCAGCAGGATGCGTGTCCCTCCAAGCCAGTACTGAAACAGGGCCTCGGGCATGGAGGGAGACCATTCGCATAGCAATGATGAGGTTAAGATGAGATGTAGAACAGAGGCTGGGATCAGGTGACTTTTTTTTAAGCGTGGTGGGTCACCACCCTTACCAGCAACTTCTGTGTTCAGCCCAAATTCCGATTTGCCTTCTCAAATTACCACGGCAGTTCAGTTAAGGTACTGCTACCCTTTTACAAAATCCTTCAAAATACTGTACGCAGAGAGGGGTGTTACTGAGATAGGAGTCGCTCAGGGGACACTTAAGATACTGAATTAAGACGTCTGTCATGTTTTCTATCATGCCTTCTCTCAATGGTGTAGCTTAGATGACCGACCGCCTGAAAAACGTACGTAGCGTCACTAGCCGTGTGCTTATGGGCGTGAGGACTGTCGAGCAGGGCTGTGAAGGTAATCGGTCCGTAAGGTAAAATATGAAAAAACTAACCAATCTTAAGAGTTCAGACAATACAGATGGGCTAGATCCAGCATGTCAGATGTGAACATCTGAAACTTGGCATGGAGAGGGTGTACTGGAACTGGTTAGAAATCTAAAGATCAAGACTCAAACCATATTCAAAACAGGCATTTAACATGTCAAACAAACAATGCGGCAATTCATTCTCCGTGGTCTCATGCCTGCATTGAACGTCCTGTTCCTGCACTTCAAATTTTGGCGGTGCATTCCATTGTTACTTCTGAAAGTCTGATTTGGTGATAAAAATCAAAAATGCCTACTGAGTTTGCAATTATTCATTTCTTTTCATTATCAGTCAGGACTGCTGGAAGTGAGAAATGAATGCAAATCTGCATAGCTACAACAAGCTTGTGGCTGCTGATTGACCATGCACACACATACAAACTCCGCAGCACTGAACTTTCCATTACCTACTTCACCACCGGTGTAGAAGTCAGAGTTTGTCGGGTGAACGACAGCATCACTGTCGATCGTGGCAATGTCAGCCTGTACAACTTGCAACTACAACAGGTAAACAGATGTATATCAACCACGTTGGACAGAGACCCAGCACAGGCTCTACATTTACACATGTACCAACGTCCATATTTTCCTACCTTTACATCTCCAAACCTTGCGCCAAAGGAGTATGCTGAGTTGTGTGTGCAGGTGTGTGTAGAGAAAGGGGTGTAGGGAACAGGAGGAGGAATATTGAGTATGACATGATCAAATAAATGTTAAAATGACAAGTCAGAGCAATCACATGAGATCATTTCCAAAGTTTTAAAATCAGCTAACACCCCATTTCACTTTGCAGAAACCTAGAACAACCAGTTCCCCACAGAGCATGACACTAAAATATGGAATCTGTTTAAAAAAAGAAATTCAGGATCATCAAGCCAAACAAAATAACTAGTTTCTCCATTTTGTCAGCATCAATAAGCTGACAGGCACTAATCTTCATATGTATAGCGATGCATCATTTGGTTTCTAAAAATTACAGTCTCCTCCATACGGAGGAAACCAGTATTTGCAGACAGGGTTGTACTGAATTTGCTTTAAAAATATAAATCATCGTTCTTATGTTTTAAATGTAAGGCATATTTTCTAAGTATGTGTTGGAATGGCTGAGACACTTGTAAAAATATACATAGTTCTGAGAAAAGCTGATTTAAAAGTTAGCCTTCTTAAATCTTCTTCTTGTTAAATTACTTGTGTACATTCCCATGGGAAATGCAGCAGTAAAAGAATTACGGGTTGTATTCCATTAGGAAGTTTATCAAAAAGACAGCAGCAGGTGTAATCAAATAAGAAGGGAATGCACTACAGAATGCATGAAAGTTAATTTTTCTTTTACTTTTGCTGAAGAACAGACTTCTGTTGAAGAAGGATTTTTTCTGTTTTTTTTTTTTTTTTTTTTCCAATCTGGAACAAGATAGAAGCTTTAAAAGCGATGCACCATCCATGATAGTATCTACAAGTTCATTGTTGGCATAATATCAGTATTTGTTTTCAGCTGAATGTGAAAGTGACAGGGAGTAATTGAAGCGTAATGGAAACAAATTATTTGACTGAATTAAACATGAAATCAAGGTAGGAAAGACTGGGGGATAGCTAATTATTTAATCACTCCTCTTTAAAAATTTTCTGCCTACTCTGAGTATCAGAAAAAACCCGAGATTGCAGTTAGAATGGAGAAACTGCTTATTTTGAAAACAACCTGACAAAAAAGTATTTTAGTCCTCAAAGTATCCAAATAAGAAACCCCCCAAAATAGCTAACAGTCACATATGATCATTATGGAAAAGAATTTAAATGCTTTGTTTTAACTGAAATCAACTTGAAGACTAGCAATAGCTGCTAGTATTCAGATTTGGTGAAAATGTATTTTGAATGTAGTTCTTCAACAAAACAGAACCTGCAAGATTTGAATTTCTGCTCTTATTAAATGTATGAAGCCCTAGAGAGTAAATTCTGGGTTCCATAATTTCCATGTGACTGTTAGTTGTGTCAACCCATGCCCCATTTACCTAGGTCATCTTTAAGGTCAATGTCAGCATTGGTAGGATTGATAATGGCCTCCACCTCGAAGCCGGCTAAATTACTGATTTCACTGTGAATAAGGTTCAGCTGAAAAGAAAAGCATGAGGTGGGAAATAACAGGACAGCTGGGAAATCACAGAGAAGCTGCAGAAAAGTGAGCTTTGCAACACAGATGGAGATAGCATCACTGCAAACAAATATGCAAAATAAAAGGCAGGTCATAAAGGAGGGTTATTATCCAAAAAAAATTCAAACACAAGACTCAAACATTGTTCACACTGGAAGGACATGAATGTACCTACTAACAAGCTCTACTTTGGCTCTATGCTGACCATATTTGGGATTCCTGTTCTGGCATTATAAGAGGGCATTTGTTTCTCCTCAAAGCATAGATGAAGGACACCCTAATCATTTCTTAAGCATGAATTACAGGAGCGTGCCATGACTGGTCAGCACTTAAACTGGATAAAAGAGGCTGCTCCTCCTTCTTTAAGTCAGCAAACAGGAGCATATCTTTGAGAAACCACACGCTTTTCGCTAGCGATTCCTCCATCCTAGCAAGGGCACGCACTGCTTTTTTTTCCTTACTAGTGATCACCATATTCTGCATCGCAGGCACTTCACTTTTCATTTGCGCAGTTCTGCTGCCTTTGTGAACGGCTGGTGAAGTACTGCAAGCAGGCAGTGTTACATGCTTCTTGCTTCTAGTTTTTATTTTATTTGCTTTACTTCCTTTTGACATTTATGAAAATAGAGATTTTAACCCCACCCACTACTGCCCCTTAACTCCTCTCATTAACACCCTTGTATTTGAAGCATGCTTCTCCATCGCTGTCTGAGTCATTACAAAATCTGAAGGATTTCTCATGGGCGTACAGTAGAGTGAGGAAGTTAGCACAGGTATCTAGAGATTAACCTCACATCTGCACTACGTGCTCTTAAACGAATAAAAAGAATTAAGGAAACATGAGGAAGTGCAGATTTCAACTTCTAGCAACACATTTGCAGCAAGACTTACAAACTAGTATATCAACTGAGAAGTCAAAGAAAAGACTAGCAATGGTAAACAAACTGATCCTGCCATGCCATATTAGTGAGGATGTTTTTTTGGCAGTGCTTAGTGGTGTAAAGGGATAGCACAATTTCCTTACTATCGACAGTTCGGGTGTCTCGTCAGAGTATGTGACCCACACCACAGAAATGACTCCGTAAGTTGAGGCAATTTGATGTGGATGCCGAACTCGGCAAAAGTCAAAACTGCAGCACGCCGACAGGTATGTGAGGAAGCTTATAACCAGGGCTTTGTAACACTGCTTCGCAGTTGGTGTGGGGAAGTTGGATGGCACGTGCACCAAGCTTGCTACCGCCAAAACTTAAGCATTTAAAGTGTTTTAAAATTACTATTTTTAAAAAGTGCACAAAATTTTCCAGACTCTTTCCTATGGGGAAATACGTTATCTATGTCATAAATTATGCTTCTATCTACATGATGCATTTAAAATGATCGTTTCAGTAGCTGACTAGGCAATACGGAAAGCAACTATGAAAGAGAAAGTTCTCATTCATTTATGCAAGTCCTGAAGCCAGCTGCAGTTAAGCCCAGCCTTCCTTCTAATCCAAAGCCTGCTGGGTTCAACCTATGAAGCATAACATATACAATCAGGCATGGCAATTTATCTCATCAATAACTGAATTTTGTCTCTTGGTTTGTAATCTGTGTTCTGTAAACTTAACGCTTCAAATCTTCTCCTCGTGTATGTCAGTTTATTAATAGGGAATATGAGCCCATTCACGTAACCAACACAAGTGAACGGGTCATTTAAGGAGGCCGACATCCATAAATTTAAGTTTTATGAAAAAATTATTTCCATTTCATTCATCTGATTACATGAATTGACCTTGTTCTCTTTTAAAAAGCCTGCAACTTCATATAATTTGCATCTGTTGCTTGAGTAAACCATGTTCCTCCAAAATAGGGTGATTTTGGCTAAAAATGAGCGTAATTCAGCCCTGTTTAAGTACGGGTCTGTTCGGGAATTTGTAATAAAATCTAAGAAAGCTTGCTTTTCAAATAGCTTAGAATCCTTTAATACTTCCCACGTGGCAATTTATTCATACCTGAGTTTGAGTCTTGAGTTTGACTACAAGCAACTGCTGTTTAAAAAAAAAAAAAAAGTGAAATCAAATCAAACCAAAATGTTAAAGAAACTTTATGAATTTTGAAATTAAAAAACCAACAAAACACATGCACACACCACAAGACTGTTTTGTGGAGATTTTAGTACGTTCCTAAGCATATTTTAGTCATTTCAGAGGTGACTCCGATCCCAGAGTCTTTTGCCCCAGATCTATTGGCTGCAAACCATTTTGGTTTCAGACCTTTAATCCATCTCTGCGCCTAGTCATATATGGGATTTACATAGCAACCAGCTGGTAATTAAAGTTTCAATTTAACAGCAACAACAAAATGCTTAAAAAGCTGCCTGCCACTGACAGCATGTGTTGGCAGCTAAGTATTATTTTGCTAAATTTTGCATTTACTGTTCAATGCACTGTTAGCTATCTGAATGCAAAAAAAACCAATTAAAAAAAAAAATCAGAAGTTTTCCCATAGAATTAAATCCTCCAGTAAGTAATTGCTCAATTTTACTACCCAACAGTGTGAAGCATGTATTAGAAGAAGTGATCCCATAAAGGGCCACTTTAAAAAAAATAAATAGGCACAACTTGCATATACATTTGCAACAAAGAATGGACATAACTTTAGGTAACATTTAATTTAAATGTTAGTTAGATAAAATGCAGATGGCACTTAGCACATCCATGAGTATTTTCTGAGCCAAGCCTTGCAGTTCTTATTTCAGCCAAAATTACCTTTAAAGTCTTGGAACTTTTTCTAGTATGAGTTTCATACAGAGAACTGAAGATGCCTGTTGCAGACAACAAGCTGAGGTCTCTCTGAAAGTCCAAATCCTAATGCTTAGGCTTGAGGTCTTACAACTCTGCCTCTACCTACTCCATAATTGTCTCAGGAAAAACGAACTAGTTAATGTGCTGAATATCATGTTTCCATTGGGATGTCACTCGCAGGATGTGCGATCATTTACATATTAACTAGATTTTAATACTTAATTAGTGTAGCACTAATACACTTCTACAGGTATAACTGAGGGGTTCTTGGTCATTTCCTGACCTCTATGAATTTCTAGCTGAATGTCAGCAGTTACCTAAAGATTCAATGCAATAACAGGACTCTTTAAAAACTGAACAATACCCAGGTTTGCAGCTTTCTCATTTGTGTTTTCAGTAGTTAAACCTGGGGATATTAGAAGGATGAAGAGCTGTTCTTGCAAATAAAACCTTTCCCTTTCTCTTCTGCAAACATGGAGCCAAGAAAAAGATTTTTCCCATTAAACACTTATGAATTACATGACACTAAGAAGAGGATTATTTTCTTCCTTCTCTGCAGCTAGTAAATTATTTCCTGATCTAGCAGGTAGTGGTTTTGCAGACCAAAGAGACATGCTGTAAAGGTGGTTCAAGGATGTCACAGCAGGTTCAAAAGATAACGATTGTTTGTTTGGGTTTTTTGGTGTCAGGTTTCTGTGTTTGCACTGTAGTTTATTAAGAACACACAGAACATGAAAGTATACTGAAAATCTGTATGTACAAATTTAAGAAAAATCAAATAACTGTGATTAATATGAATATTTTTGCTTTTCGAATGGAAAAGCTTGAAATATTTTAACATATTAAGCTTTCCTACCATCCATGTGAAGAGTGTAACTGTACCTCCATTTCACAAATGGGGAAGGCAACGGAGAAAGAAGGGGTGATGTACAGTGCCTCTGAATCAGCCAAAACCAGAAGCCAGGAGTCATGGTTTCCAGGCCTCCAGCTGAACCACCGAAGCACACTGTCCTCCCTACCCAAGAGACCAGCAGATTTTTCCGTCCCTCAAAATGCTGTTTAAGGGGAGTGAGGCTGTGCCGAATGGAAGAGAAGTCCTCCTCCAAACAGGCAAACACCTTCTGCCCTCACACGCTTTGAAAAAAAGCAACATGCACAAGTCTAAGGAATTGAACTGCAACACTGCTGTCCAGCATCGCTATTAAAGAAAATTCTTAGTACATTATGTTTATGAATACCATGTGGCACTAATTTAAGCAACTATAACAAAACAGATTTTTTTCTGTTAATCTTCAGACTTAAACTCAGATAAATATTTTAAAAAATCAATATTATCTTTTTAAACAGCAATTGCATGTAGAAACGGCTAAGCATTTAACTGATTCAAAGTCACTATAGTTTTTATAGATAATTGTTATATTTAATTTGTAAATTTTCAAAATAAATAGCAATTATTTGAGACTTCCATGTGTCACTCAAATAACTAACAACCACCACCATCATCAATGAAATCGCAGGCTGCTAAACCTGCACGCAGCAGCAGACATCCTGTCACACAGGAGCCTCCTGGCCCATGCAAAACACACCTCAAGTTTAGGAGAGAGGACGCATTCAAGTCCCACCGATTACATGATCTGAAGTTTTATATTTGCCTCTTCTAATCACAAGAAACTCAAAATTATTTGATAATTTTGAAAATGCATGTTTTGAAAATAATTTCTGGGGAACGGTCTGAAAATATTTCTAGGAATAAGTCAGCATAATATGGTTTTTTGGTTGTTTTTATGCTAAATAAAATCTCTTTGATCACTACAGTGCAAAGGTGTTTTGCATTTTAAGCTTTCCACATTTTCAGTCTTAACTCAAATGCTTAAAAGAATTTAGGTTGGTCTAAATGTGCTATTTTTGGGCTAAATCAGAACAAAGACATTAATATATTATTTATCAGCTCAAACAAGGTAAGAATTTCATTATTAACTCACACATAACAGGACACAGAAAATTCTTATATTTATTAGACATAGCCTACTTCTCTTAGATTTTTACACTAACCATTTACTGCCTCTGAAGACAGTTTCTCACAGGGAACCAAAAGCAAAATATAATCTGTGCTAGACACATCTCAACAGCACCTCTGCATTCTTTACCCCTCAGAAAAGAATCCATTTCATTTGGAGTGTTCCCTCACAGCAGACAAATGGGTTTTCGTTTTTCTTTTAATCTTCTTTTAATTATGTACTGTGTTACAGACAAAGGCTAACACCTGGCCCCTCTCGTGTGCAGGGTAACTGACAAGTAACCAGGATGGGGATGGACATGTCGTACCAGTAATTTTTTCAGGGGGCTGCACTCCAAGTGAATGAGAAAGCCAGAAAGTCCATTTCCCAGTACAAGGTACTCACTGGAAAGCTCTGCCACAGACACTGGCTTTGCTCACCACAGCTTAAAGCGGTCCTGGAGTTCATGATTCTCTTCCGCTGAGCCCCACAGCAAAGCCTCACTGATTTGCTGGGTCAGTTTGTTGGACCACAACACTAGGTCTTATTACAGGCTCCCTATGGTAACTAAAAGGAGTTCAAAATCAGGTCCGAAAGTCTGACATTACTTGCTTTCTTGAAACAGTAATGTAGTCTATAAATTTTGGGTTCTAATTTGGTCATCAAAATGTTTTTAAAAATACGTTCAAAACCACCCCCCTAGTAGTAGTCAAATAACAAAAAACCCTTCCAAACCAACAATCTAGCTCTAGCTGTAAAATCAAATGTGGAATATAAGAAGTTTTGCAAAAAATAATGTTACTCTCATGCATGTTAAACTTAGCAAACACACTGTGGAAGGATAAATGGAGAACAACCTCAGTATGAAATAAAAATGAGTCAGAGGAGATACATTCCACAATGGACAATGGCTCATCTTTTATGACTTAGAACACAATGATCTGATTACTAAATGATAGAAGAAAGATGCAGTTTTACTTAACAAAATTTTGTATCACGAACTAAAGGCAGGTTTCAAGATAAAAGACCGAATTAATTTAATGAATTGCCTCTTTAAATGGATCCTCTCTTTAGGCAGATATGTATTTGTATTTAAACCACCCCATGTCCCAAAGCATATTCACAGGGAAAAAAGGATTGTTGACTTCTAGCTTTTCATAAAAGCATCATTCATTATTACACAGCATTAACTTTTGTAAATAACAAAGCAGAACAAAACATAAGACCACTATGATGAACAAATGTCTAAAATAGGTTTTGATAAAAACCTGTAAATCATTTACATCAGCAATGAAGTGGGCTGCCCATTGGAAAAAGACATTTTATTCTTAGAATAATCTCATCTTTGGCAGAAGCTTAGCTGTAACAATTATGCTGTTTATGAATAAGGCGAGATAGATTACAAGCACACAGGCTTTCCTTCTATATGAGTATTTAGTTATGTAGCCATATGAAGACTCATTTACGTATTTTTAAAATGTTCTAGAAGTTGATTCAGAGAATTTCTTTGCTCAAAAACTAATATCATACGCCTCCTCAAGTGCTCAGTGGGGAAATGTCCATTGTACCTAGACGTTTTGGGGAAGGGGGGGGGGGTGGCAGGGGGTATTCCCTAAGCAGCACTGAAACATAGGTATTGATTTATAAAAATGCAGGAGCATACCTTCTGGCCAAGGAACAGACTTTTGGTGGACAGGACTGTGAAACCATCTGCTGGAGTTCCCTCTGTTGTACTGTCAGCACTGGCTGATTTGCTCACTTCTCCCTGCTTCTTCTTCCGAAAATATAGTTAACTAGTTAACTCAAGGCTGAGAGAAAAACACCGTTGAATAACACGAAGATATATGACATGCCATAAATGCTTACCAGGCAATAAAATGCTAGTGCAAATACTGGTGTTAGGATTTTATTCTTTAGTCTAACTAAAGTGACGGATTACAGCTGAAGGAATCAATAGGCAAAATGACCTCAACATCTGCATATCTACACAAGCCTTTCCTTGCCCACAACAGTGCACAATTCAGATGACAGTTGTCTTAAATGTTGCAGGAAAAAATATAAACAACCCCAACTTTTAACAGCTTTCTAATGGCTTGCGTGCAAAAAGATAAATGTATGTATCTATATGTGTGGGCCAGACATTCATTCTAAGGTAAAAACGGACTTGTCAGAGTTCAAATTTTGCCTCTTTGAAGGGAGGTGCTCCCACATTTCACAAACTTATTGTTTAGAAATACTGCTGTAAAATCTGGCTGTCCTTAGAGCCAGTGTCAGAACAATACATCTACTTTCTGCCTGCCTAATAGTAGGAAATGGGCTGAACAATTTTCTCTGTCTTGTTTAACATGATCACCTTCCTTTATCTCCAGTAAAACTGTAGGGGAGAAGGAGTTCCCCTCAATCACCATTTCTTTTTTTTTTTTTTCCAACCCTATTACTGAAGTAAAATGATAGGTTTCAGGAATTAATTGATTTACTGAATAAAATGAGAATTAGGAACATTTTGAAAAGGTTGCTTCATGAAGATAGAGAATTGACTGCTGTGGTTATAAACTCATTTGGTGCCAAAAATCATTTCATATTTCAGTAAAATCACTACTCATGATTTGATATAACGTTTGGTGCCTCAGCAATACCTATGCTGAAGCTAAAAAGCACACCGGGAATATTAAGCAAGCCACTGTTCTCCTGTTGTCCCTTTCCAAAGTATATAAACTAAATCTGTGGCTGAGCAACTACAATGGCTTTGACGCAAGGGTATATTGGTGCTTCTAGAAGCTGTAACCATGCTTTACTTTACACAAATGTTTTGAAAATTAGATTTTCATGGGTCCTATTTCAATTCCCCAGGAGTTTACTGTTAGCCAAATACCAATATAGTAAGCAGACAATACAGTTTATTGTGTGGAAGAAAAACAGAACCCCACAACAGACTTCCTGCTTTTGTAATCAAGTAGGGGAAAAAAATTCCAGATTTAGGGAAATTATTAGTGCATGGTTATTGGAAGCACTGCACTTGAAATGTCAGCTACTAGGTGTTCTAAGAGAGAAAGCTATATTCAACAGTTTGAAAAACAAAAAAGTGAAATAATCAGAAGAGTGACCAAATAAACAATAACAGACATGCAGGATGAATACAGAAGCTTTGTTTGACCTGGAAGGCAACTTTTCACATGCATTGTCCATTTCATGTAAAATTCACGTACTTTTCTTCCTACTTTCATAACCTATTGCTTGACTGTAGTTGTTTTGCAATTAAAAAAAGATCCTTGGTTACACACGCCCACAGTAGAAAGATTCCCTACTCCTACAAACTGAAATTAAAAAAAAAAAAGGAATGAAAGAATGTTCTCCTTAGCTTAAAGAACAATGTTATTCTTAGTTTCCTAGCAAAAGAAAGATCACATTTTGGTCCTCTCATTCTTCCCCTCACCTCCACACTTCATTTTGAATGAGTTTAATTAATTACTAGGAATTTAAAAAAACAAATCTAAACATGGAAGAGTCTCATCCCCCTATTAACAGAAGGGGACATTTGTGGGCCTTCAGCTCAGCCACAGAAATTCTGTGTAGTCACAATACAGTTTCTCTGATGCTGCAAGAGACTCAGCTACCTGATCTAGTAAAATTGCATCCTACTTCAGAAAGAGTATTTCACACTCTTTGGATTTCATCAAATCAACTAAGAGGAATCTTATACTAAGCTGGCACAAACCAAAACCTATTAAAAAACCCCAACAAACAACAGAAAAATACAACACTTGAAAACAGGACTCTGACATGCTAATGGCTGAGGACATTAGTCCAATGCAAGTGACAGGCTGTTCTTTTTCTGCAATACTTAAAATTGCAAAATGCTGCTTTAGTGTGACGTTGCTTTTGAAAAAAAATACCCAGATTCCCCGTTTCTTGCAGGCAAATATCAATCCTTGAACAAAGTGCAAGCAAGTTTACTCTGCCTAGCCCAATGCAGGCACCTGCACAGTCACAGCAAAGCTACCCCAACAGTTGCTACATAAGGTCTCATTTGCTCACCAGTAAGGCGTAACCAGCACAAGCCCCTGTACACCCTCTTCTGCCTCTTGGTGCCTCCAGCCTGTGCCCGCCTAACGAGTGTTTTGTACAAAGAACAGAGTATTTACAGCTTGCCTGCCTGTCCTGCAGACCTGTGCCACTTTTGAGGGTTTTCAGACTTCCAGCTGCGCTAGGGAGAGGGCAGCACACCTCCTTCAGCATTTACTTGCGCTGCTACTGAAATCACTATTGTTAACAAGACATGGAACAGAAAGCCTGCCCTACGCGACGCTCCCTACAGCTACCATTAGTAAACTTGTTTGGGTTTAAAATAAACAGATTACTCTACCTTGGATTTCCTTGCCCCTTTCTTGCCGCCTGTTTTCTTTGATACAGTTTTTTTCTGTGATGGAGACTTTGCCTTCTTTGCTGGAGGTGGAGTGATGATGGCTTCCAGTTTTCCTTTTGATCCCCGCTTCTTTGCCAACAGCTCTGGGTGAATATTGGGTAACACTCCACCACTGGCTATGGTGACCCCTTTCAATAGCTAATAAAAAAAAAAAGTTGTAAATGACAAATTTCAGCATTTACTCACCAATTAATAGACAACGGCACTTACTGCAAAGTTTGTACATTGCCTTGAGTATTAACTGGTTCTTGTACGTTTCTCAACACATTATCCTTGAAGAAGAGAGACGGGAAATGTGTGAAATGAAGTTGATCATGTATTAAATTTTAACTGTAAAGGGAATATGTGTTCTTCTTGCATATATGCTTGTTACTGCCAATATCTCTTGGGCTCACACAAGATCTGTTTCTGTGAAGCCATGCAATGAAGACTGTTACCCAGCTAATAGAACACAGGACAGCCCCAGCCACCGACACGAGGGCTTTGCAGGGCAGCCTGCGTGAGGGATGGGACCCCAAAGTCCGTGGTACAGGACTGCAGTGGTGTGGAGAACACAATATATGTCCCAACTGTTGACTTTTCTTGAAAGGGCATTTTTTAAAACAGATTTTTTTTTTTTAAGAAAAAGAAACTTCAAATGAGGGTAACATTTATACAAATCTCTATACCTGGAAGTCTTTCTTCAAAAAAATCTTTATGTAGTTGAAGAAAAGCAGATCACTATTCAAAAGTGTGCAGTTCATTCAAGCCTTTAAAAGCAGAGGTGAAATATATCATGTTCTGTATTTAAAACCACTTGTAACTTTTTATATATCTAACTGGGACTAATTCACTATTTGGGAGGATACAAACGGTGACATCAAAGTCCCTCAGGTACTCCCACCTTCTGATTCGTGTTTGCTGCTCCTCAACCACAACTCAGTGAGGCTCCATGCTTACAAAGGGATGATAAATGGAAAGTATTATCAAATTTCAGACAAAGCCAGAAGGAGGTTGGCTCGGGGATATTTTTTTTTCCTGCTCCATCATGATACACCGGTTTGGAAAAAGTATCTTTTCAGATGTGTTTTTACAGCACCTCACACAAAGGGACATTAAACCTAGCCAATGCCTCTGGCTGGAACCACAACGCTGTAATAATAATGCCCAAATATTTTTTGGCTAAGTTAAAAGCATCTTCAAATCTGCAAAGGACACAGACTTGCAAGAGTTCCAGAGCTCTTAGTTCTGTGGTCACAATGACAGACTTCAATGGGAGCAGGACAGGTCCCACTGAGTCCTAAGCTGCTTAAGGGGGAAAACAAAAACAAACAAACAAAAAGCATCTATAAGATTTTCTCCATGTCTCTGTAGAGTTGATGACGATGTCCCACTCTAACAGATTGACAGGTTGTAATAGCGCTAGCAAATGTCATATGACATCTCCATTGCATTTTTATCACATTTTAAGAGTCCTGAAATACAGAATTAAGCTGAGTGCTGTAGTTAGTTACACAGGCAGTGTGCTAGTGAGTGAATGAGCTGTTTCCTGGTGGGCTACTCAATAAGCCGAGCTCTTAGGTTACAGTTCAGCTATATGGAAAGACAATTTAAAAAGCCCTAAAGGAAATCCTGGCCCTCACACGGTGGAGTTTTTTCTTACCTGATTTAATTCTTCATCATTTGCTACAGCCAACAGGATGTGTCTAGGAGTGACTCGACCCTTCTTGTTGTCCCTTGCTGCGTTTCCAGCCAATTCAAGAATTTCCGCTGGGGAAAAAGTAAGCCCCTCTTAATTACATTGTGATCATTAAGAAAAATCAATGTGTTATTTAGCATCCATGCAAAAGGATATCTGAATCATATCACGTTATTCCTAACTGCTGTAGAATACCCTCAATAGACATCTAACCCTAAAATTATCATTTTCTTTTTGTATGTCTAATCACTGACGGGTGAACACACACCTGAAGATCTGTGGTCTAAGCTATATTTACTTTTTTCTCCTTTTAAAGCAGTTCCCCTAGATTCTTGACTTCTCAGCATTCTTCTCAAGGCTACTGTGTTTTCATCTCCTAGGATCAATCTCCTATCAGGTGATGGAGTACTAGATGTACAAATGGTACAGATTTTTTTCCTCAAACCTGTCATAAACGTGAGCTCTGGCTTGCATTGCTTCTACTTTTTTATTACTGGAAAAGATGCTATGCTCAGTTTCTCATTTTTAACATTACAGAAGCTTGTAAGCACACATCCAAGTTAGGACACTAAAAATACAAACTCTGCTGCTACACTGACTTAATGACTTTTTTCTCTCTTTGACAAGTTGTTTCTGTCCAGAAAACATAATTGATGAATCACGTTTGTTTGCTCCCAGTAAATTATCTCCTTAGAAGAAATTTCCAGTCCTGACAAAATATGTTTTACAGCTATGCATATGAAGGCTCTTATTGGAATTAGGAAAGATTAACTTGCTCCCTTGCAAGGATCTATGAAGTGAAAGACTAGAGCATTACCTGATAACTTATCTGTCTTCAACTCAACAAGCCTCAGGCAAAGAATGCAATTAATTACAAGAAAGCCTGGGGAACAATTAAAAAAATGACATAGCATGTTTTATCTGACTTTGCAATTATGTGCTATTGCTGTCTCCATTATACATAACCTTTCAGTTCCCTCGGTACAGACTGTGTTTCACTATTGCTTCTGGTATATTTCCTTTTGCAAACCTGGTAACGTTTGGAGAAAAAGAGAAAAAAAGAAAATGAAAATGCCTTTTTAATATCTATTACACACTAATGTATTAAAATTTAACACTAGAATACGGTATGAGATTGATTTCACATTTAACAACTGACTATACCATGAAAACTCTCCCATAGCTTGCTTCAGAGGCAAACTGAACTGAATTAAGACATTAATCTGGAAACGAAAAAGTCTAAAATCAAAGCTCACATGACCACATGCCTTTACCGTAACACATAGTAAATCTTAACTAATACTATATAGCACAGACTATGGCTTTTCATTAGGCTGAATTTAACACGATTCTCCAATTATTTTTCATCGTAAGTCCCATAATAAGCTAGTTATGACACCTACTGGAAAACTTACAGCTGCTTCTGGATGTTCTGCAGTTAAGCTTCCTCGAGGATTTTGGTAGGCTTTCACTATTTTTGTGTTCTTCAAAGCGCACAATTAACTTTATTATAGGGCGAGATAGAATATTAAGTCTAAGCCCCCAAAAGTAACTCAACGTTTCATGCTGACAACAATTGCTTTAATTTATTTTTAAAGAAGGATTAGCAGGGTAAGGTCAACCTAACTATGCTTTCCATACCTCCAAAGAACTCAGTTAAGCTGGCTTAATCCTTTTCACATACTTCTCAAAAGCCACAGCTCACACACGTGAGGTTTAGCTTGCATTCAGCACTGTATGCAGCCGCCTGTTGTGACAGAAGACCTGTATCACCTTCCAACAGACAAGCTGTGCTCTCGGTTACACCCCGTGCATCCCCACTGACCTCAGCAAGATTCTGTGTCACTGTAATAATGCCAGCATCTCCACCTCTCTAGATGACGAATTGTTTTGTTTGTGTCTCAGCCTTATTACTAGCTGAAAAGCATGAGAAGGATTTGCTGCAAACAGCAGACTACTTTTAGGTTTGCCTCTGCTTCCCCCACCTCCGCTTCTTTACTACATCAGGCACTGCTAAACAGTTGGGCCGTGTTATTCTCTGCAACTGATCAGCGTAGCTATGCAGACAGGTCATTTTGTAACTAAAGAGTCTAAGAAAGTGTTACGCCTGTAAAGCACAGAGGAATGTTTTATTTGTTCCTCATAAAACTCAAATGTCTGCCTTGTACAGTGGAGAACTGTTCTTCTAAGTGCTAAGCCCTCTTCCTTGGACAGGAAACTCATTTTAAAATTACAGTTTTCTAATGGTCCTTTAGGGAAGTTGAGGTACCCCACTTCCTTTTCAGGAACAGAATGCTTTGCACTGGCGTTGAGGACCGCAAAAGAGGAGCTTGGGGAGAAGGAGAGAGGAGGAGGAGGGCATGGAGGGTGGAATTTTTCTTCTGGCCTCCTTCTCAGCTCTCCAATAATAATCACGCATTGCTTGTGCACGCAGAGAGACCCACACAGCACAGGGAACAGAAAAACTCAGCTATGCACGCAAGTCTTGTCAAAAGGGGACTCTCCTCTATTTAAAAACAGCAGATTTTTTGAGCGGAAGCCAATATAGGCAACAATTTTTTGATTTAGCGCTGACAGAGATAAACCTAATCCAAACCCAACAGATCAGAGCACTTACAAATGCTAGAAATGAAGACCTTCTGGATCCGGATGGGATCTGGATTACTTGCCTGGATTTTGCTTGCAGCCAGCTTTACTTTCACATGTTTTATGCTACTTTAATACTAAAGATTTAAATGGTGTTTCATCCATGTTTTAAACCAATTTTAAATTAGATGAAAATCTAGCGCTCTCTGTAAGGGAGCTGACTCAAGTTTCCAGAATAATCACTCTGGATTTAGGTGTGGAGCTGGAAAGAGTAGTAGGTGGGAAAAGGTATTTAAAATTCAGATTGGATATGAATTCTTAGGTCAGACCCATCTTTGGAAGTGCCATTCTACCAGGTTCAAAGGTTTGAGTCATTGAAGAGTTCTGTTTCATTAAAGATAATCTTCCAACAGTGGGAAAAAATAGACATTCAAATATAAACTCCTGCAACCGAACAGGGTCAAGAGAGAAAGCTCTGCTTGTAAGTGTTGAGGCAAAAGAAAGTGTTAAGTTTCCATGACATCAGGATTCACTCAGCTTGTATTTATCCAGCCAGAAGACCAAAACAAGAACATTTTACAAAAATGAGGCCTCACAAAAAGGATGTAAGTTGCATAATGTCTATTCCATTCCTTTCATATATTTACTCAAGGCATTTCCCCCCTAGAGAATTACACCACCACCACTCAGGCAAAAGACAACTATGAGACACACTTTACAGAAGTACTGAATACCAAAATATCTATTTTTTTTAAATGAGGAAAATAGACCAGTTATTCAATATTATAAGCTTTTGAAGATGTAATTCTTCAATTACTACATAGAGAAATCTTAGGTTAATGTGAAGAGATACTCTTTATATTTCCACAATTGACTTCTTCTGTGCTTTTGAATAATTTCAAACAAAAAAAGCACAACAACATGTATTGCTCTAACTGCAGATATAAAACAATCCAGTGAAAAAAGCTGTGAGAAGTATATAACTAGGAAAGAAAAAAAATCACTTTGATTTAAAAGACATAGTTATGATTAATATTTTTCTTCTTTTCAGTCATCATTAAAGTAGAAGGTTAAAGTGGGAAGATAAAGTCCTAAAAGTTAAGAAATTTTCTCTTAAAATATACCTTAAAGGTAATTCTCATTTATATCAACTGAAAAAAATCCTTTGTAATATTTAGAACCAGGCAAATGGATACGGGTAGTGAAAACTGGTCTAAGCCTGTTCTCAGCACTTGAACCAAAACCGCTTTTCTTCTGCTGAGGTTTTTAGAAGTTCAGTTAAATATTTTTAAAGGAGAAAAGAAAACAAGTTGTATATCTTGGTACGTAAGCCTGAGATAAGACCACAGGAAAAGTTGTTCTCAAGGCATTTCCTACTCAAACACAACCAAAGAGTGTTCGGAGTCTCCACAGAAACCTCATCCTGAAGCAAGTTTTCAGGGCCAGTTCCTCATCCTTTACTTGCAGACACTCCAATCTCTGGTCATCTCTTGGACATCCCACTAAGTTCCCAGTTTCATTATTTGCATTTCCCTGTTTCACAGTGGTACTGCTCTGCCTTGAATACTGTTGCTTTAGTATTTCACAACACTTGCAAATTTTGGAACAAGAACTCAATGCAAGGTTAAAACGAAACAAATTACTATGAGACCAAAACAAAGCAGGCACAGTAGCAACTGCGGACCTGGATGGAAACAAAAGCAAATGCATTCTTCTCCCACTCCTGGAGAATGCTCTAGTTCATTTATCCTAATTTTCAAACAAAATATTCCTGATCGTTACTGAATAAAACTCCTTTAAAGACTAAATGACAAGGCCTTCAGTTTGTAATGCATTTCAGGCTACAACACTTCTAAATGTAAATACTTAATTCAATCTGGTCTGAGTTCATCCCAAAAATGTTGTTGTTTTTTTTTTTCTCCTCCTTTTTTTGGTTTACATCTCAAGCTAAAACACTGCTGTTGCATCAAACCCCTTTGTCCACCTCCTCTTCAGGGAGATGAAATCATAGCTTTGAAAATTAAACTCTTAACAACTAACAGGTGATGTGTTGACACAAGGCCAATTTCTGAACACACAAGTTCCAACAGGAACAAGCCAGGGGTTTCTAAAAAATTCTGAAGCCCCTCCTCAAAAGAAAATTGAGAAATCAAAGAAAAATGAATGTTGATACAATTCCACTGAGAAAATATGTATTTGCTACAAAGCCAACTACATGACAAGGAGTCTGTTTATTGTACTTTAAATTAATCATCCTTCCATCAGCATTTTATTGACTTCAGAATCATTTTACATGATTCCGGAAGGTTTTAACCCAATCAACCCCAATCAACCAAGACTGTTAAAAGAGTTTCCTGCATTCTTCTCTCTGTGTATTCCACCCAGTCCCCCTGGAATTGGCAGTTGTGAGAGCGAAGGTAGAATCATTTAACAACACTTTCCCTCTCATGCATTCCAGTAAAACAGTTCTCAGCCTTGGTACGAAGTCATGGAAATTCGATGCAGTGAAAATCAATTCAAGAAATTTTACTGCTTCGAACAAGCCTTGATGAAACCTCAACTCTCAAGAGGGCAATCATTCTCTTAGGATGCGATAAAAACCCCAAACCCTTCAGTCTTTAGTGTCTGAGCTGTATCAAAACTAGGCCCCTCGCAGGAGAAACTCTTAACTTTGCCAAGTTACTCCAAGTTTTGCATTTCTGCGAGGCAGATGACAGACTGCTGTTTACATAAAACTCAAGTTCAGGCCACAAAAGCCACTTCCACTTAGAGCCTTCTGATCTGACTCACACTTCTTTTCAGCTTTTTTCTACACTTTAATACCATCCATTATTTTTTTTTGTAAGAGATCCCATGTTACTTAACTTCCTAACTTTTAAAATTTTTCAGTTAACTATTGATCTGTAAAAGGTATGTGAGTTCACTTTTCAGGGAAACCTGAAAGTGAATTTCAACCCAAATGTTATTTATTAAAACCGTCACACCGCGAGTACTAATTTAAAAAGCGATAGGCTATTTCTTCCCCACTGACTTAAAGAATCCTGATCTAACTCAAATTAACCTTTTTTTTCTTTTTCAGTGGAGCTTCCTCTACCTAGCAGTTTACACTTTGCTGTTACTCCTAACAGTTTACATATGTTTTAGAAATGCACTTGAACATGATTAATGTAACTGCTGCCAGACGTTACCTGATCAAGTGCAGCATGTACGCTTTGGTCCGGCTGTTACAGAGTACAGGAGACTACTCATGCCTTAAGACTTGGTCCTAGTTTAGTCTTTGACCTTTGCAGACACATGTTAGGAACTTGCATTTCCAAACATTAAACAAGTCAAGTGGCAGATGACAATCATCTACTGAAACTCAGTGAAAATTTATTACGCTATTAACAAAAAGAGGAGAGGACTTCATACTGAAATGCTGGATTTTACTGAAGCGACTCCAAACCATGGGCTTGAAAGAGAAAATGGACACGTGTATCAAGGGTGTGCGTACCCAGGCCGCTACAAAAAGGAACAAGAAATACAACTCGGTGTCAAAGACTTTACTAAACAACAACCAAAGCCGATGCAATCCATACGTGCCGTGCTCTCATTTTTGTAGCACACTCATTTCATCGTGATCTGGCAGATGGTGATAATGGTTTTATTAGATACTGCCTCTGACAGCGAGGGAAGTGGGACTCAATGTTTATTACTGAAAATATTATGACTCATTAAATTGCTGTTGTCTCAGTGTCTTTCCCCCAAATCAAGTCTTTCTGTATCAAGTTAGCAAAGGAAGACATAATAAATACAAGTATCTGTAGACAAATACAACTGTTATTATTTAGAAGAAAAATATTTACAAATATTTTTCCCCATTAATTTACAGAAGCAGTATAGGAGTGACTATATTTTTTTTTTTTTTTTTTAAATGTATAAAGGTGTTGAACATGCTATGTCTGGAGAACAAAGCATGTAAAAAATTCTATTACTTTGGGTGTTCTGTGGTAGGTGAATGTAGGGACTAGCTCTAACTTAATCGGAGCAAAAAATACATGTAGCCTGACTGTCCCCAGCCAATGCCGAAGAGCAAATGCTCAGGAGGATTAAAGGAACAGGCAAACTTAAAATGCTATTTTTCCAGAACATTCCCTCTGATTTCAGCTATGTGCAGCTGAATGGTTTCCGAAATTAGAAATGCCATCCTGTTTAGTCCCCCAGTAGATTTTATTTCTATGCATGTGTCTAATTGTTTTCTGAAACCATTCAGAATGGCTTGGTATCCATTTTTGGTATCCATAACATCTTGCAACAACAAGGCTCACTACATCACAGACATTTTTGCAATTTGGAGGAAAAGTACCTCCTGTTTGTTTTAAAAATATTGTATTTCACTGTATACCCCCTGAATTTATTTCTCCCCAAGGAAGTTTACATTGAGGATGGAGCATTTCTTCTGACTGCACCGAAGAATCCACATGGAATTTCATCCCTAAAAGAAATTCAGGGATAAATGTACTGTGGAAAAAAGACTGAAGACCAAACACATAGCATGATCTCAACTCAGACATCTTAAATAATCCTTAAGGAAAAAAGGGGAAAAAATCATGCTTCAGTACTTGATGATGAGGAAAGAAACTGCTTGCTAAATCGTGCATGCTACTCAAGAAAGGTAGGACGTCTTCCTGCTTTCTAGCTATTTGTGCTACCACTGTCAGTCCCAAGAATAAAGGGCCAAAGAAGAAAAGGCTTAAGCTTTATAGATTCTTTTGTCCTTCTCAATAAGAGAGACAAGTTAAAGGTAGAAAAGATACAAAGATAAGGGTAGAAAAAAAAAGTGTAGCAAAAAATCAGCCATATTTTTGTTTTACACTTCACTTAAACTCCATTCTTCAAAACAAAGGGTGATACCAATATTAGATTGAACAGCAATGCATAGTCATTACTTTGTTGCAACTTAGCCAAATAAATAGATGCAATGACTGTTACTAGAATAAAAAAGTATTTAATTCTCGATTGAAGGATATTAAAGTATAACTAAAATTTAACATTTTCAAGGGAGAAATATAATTTGGTGACCATGATGTAAAAAACCAAACCAACCCAGCCCAGCATTTTGTACATTATCGCAAAATGACACGTCACAATGCAAATTCTGATGCATATCTACCCATCTAAAATAAGTGTCTACATTGACATATCTGTATGCACTGTTAGGGCTGTTGTTACGAGAAAATGCTTTGACTTTTATTGTTTTTCATCAAACCTGATCTGTGTAGCTTGGAGAATACATTAGGACCCTAATAGGGGAAGTAATTTTGTATTGACTTAGCTTTTCTAACTCGGAGATGCATTGAACTTTATGGGACTACAAGGTAAGACAGGCACATATGTGTTTACAGGGCTGGAGCCAAGGAAGGGCTTATCAGTGAAAGAAAAGTCTTCATTTATATACATTTGAAGCAGAACAATTCATGTATTTATACGTTTAGAAAGAAAGTTTATCATTCAATTGGTAACAACGCAAAGTTTTATATCTAAAGAGGCACTTCTTACAAGTATAGCAATTTTAAATTGTGACAATCTTACTTCTCTTAAGAGCATGACACAAGTATTATGTAAAAGAGGAACGTTACAAAGGAGCTTTGCTACACTGATATTTTCAAAGGTCTCTGCTTGTGAGGCTATTGCCATAAACAACCCTACTGTATTTCAGGTCCAGCATTAATCCATATTAAAACCACACTGGATCTGAAGAGGTAGTTTCATGCTTGCACAAGTACGGCACAAGGTCGTACAAGCCCCTAATTTATTTTAAACCTCTTTCGGGACACAGTTTGTGGCACACCACCATAGTAGGTTTAGTATTTGTAAAGCTTGTAAGTTTGTAAACACGATTAGCGTTTGTAAAGCTGCCTGTTTAAATAGAAGAAGTGTATCTTGGTAGCGAATGCACGTTTCAACAGTATCAAAAAGACACTGTCAATTAATTAAATGTCATTACTCCCTGAGGACCATTATTTATGGTACTCTCAGAATGCCTGGAGCTTGAATCTGCCTTTAACCTAATGCTTTTTTACTGTGGACCTCTGAGCTCCCCTCCGCTTCCAAGCAGAAGTTCAGCGGTACATCTGCTTTGATAAACAGGGCAAATCATTGTTTTCCTCTGTGACCCTGTAACAATTTTCAGCAGCAAGCAGAACACAAGAGGTGAACAGCAGTTCAAGTTGATCAGCTTGCACGTCGGAAAGTGAGCATCTGAAGTGAGCAGTTAAACTTACTGCATTCAGGAAGGACTTTCATTTTGCAGCCAATCAGCAGCTGGCTTAAGAAAGTTTTCCACATCGAAAATTAATCAAGATGAAAATGCAACGAACTGAGCTCCAGCACATGAACCTCCATTAAGGGATTCTGGTGACATCACAAAGCCTGAAAACAAAAACTCAGGTAAGCACCAGAATGCCTCAGATGCAATTCTAACCGTGGGATTCAAAAGGTGCTTATTTTACATTTTAACAAAATACATGATCAACAGTACACAATGCGCAATAAAAATCCAGTTGAGAAAAAAATGTAATGGAGAAAACAGACATTTAACATTTTCTCCTACCTTACTTCAGTATGTACAGAACACATATAAATCAAAGTCTCATTTCTTCTGTATTCCTGTTCTCCTGCTGTTTTATAAACTTCTTCTCCTCATTTGCTATGAAATTTTAGCAACTGAAAATTATTTACAGTGTAGAGAAGACGATGGGGAGCAGGGGGAGCAGAAATCACTTGCAGGCCCAGTTCTTGCTGCCTTTAAATATGCTCAAGAGATTTTTATTTTTTAAGGGCAAAGGAGTATCTTTGCCAGTTAGTAAGAAAGTTTGGAATATATTGTAACTTGTGCAAGCTATACACCCGAAGGGAACGTATCCGATTACATGTACGGCTGGACCAGTTGTGACAAATACAAACATACAACTTCATCTGAGTTGCTGCAATGCCCCAAGTGAATCTGTGGCCATCCTCTTGACTGACCCAGGTTTTTTTTGTTTTTTGTTTGTTTGGCTGGTTTGGTTTGGGTTGTTTGGTTTTTTTTTTTTGGGGGGTGGTGGTGTTTTTGTGTGTTGTGTTTTTTTTTTTTTTTTTTTTTTAAACATAAACTGATTAGAATGCACTACTTTGCAGAGAAATTAAGGAGTGGATTGCAGTTTTCTGAAGTACATATTAGGGAAGATAAATAGGCAATGAACCATTGTAGAACAAGTGCCACAATAAGGAAAGAAGACAAAAGGAATTACTAACACTGAAATTCCTGCCAGTGTAAAGTGGTTGATAATGCTTAAAATTAGTTCTGCAGCATAAGCAGAAATTAATCAAATATTCTGACTATTCCCTGCAAGATAGGCAGCACTGCATGAACTGCTACTGCAAAGAAGGAAAAAGAAATAAGAACCATGCATTATAGTTATTCAGCATCCACACTATTCCTCCAGAGTTCCTCCAGAGTAAAGAAAGGAAGTATATCCACTTGCTTCTATATTGGTAAAACTCAAAGGTACTTTCTGCACATTCACCCATGAACACACACTTGCATCCCATTTACAGCGGACATTACACATTATTTCCTTAGATGAAAAGCAGGAAAGAGAAAGAATAAGCAGGTGGGATGCTTAAGAAACCAAACTGCATACACTGGGTGTGCTGATGAGAGAATTACTTTGTATTACTTGTAGGTAGCAAGAACCTTTAGTGAATGACTAAGAAGGAGAATATTAGCTGTGCAACCTGTTTATATGTCAAGTATATTGAAATGTAAGACAAGGAAAAACACTTTATTAGCTGAAGACCAGAAGACAAATTGTACATCTAATAACATAATAGTTTTATTACTATTATTCTTAAAGGTACTATAACAGACCAGAAGAGAAGATGTACTGCAGCCAGCCCCTGCAGAAGAAGTTGTCAGAAGCCAAGAGACCGAAAAGCAGCACAGCAAAGACGCACCGTTTTTAGTTCACAGCAACTGAAGCAGTCAGAATAATTCCTGTGTGCTAAACCAGTGCGTGTTCCTGCTAACGGAGCTGTACCGTGTATAAACACGCTAATACAGAAGTACGAGAACAACATAAATGCAGTTTGAAAAAGCACTTCCCTGGGCACAGACTGAAGAAGGGCTTAAATTACAAATGGGCCCATACACTACAGGAAATTATAGAATGTGTATTTTTACCTGCTGATGAGTAGCCGTACATACATGGTAACAGTAAGTTACCTTCAAAGTACAAAATGGATGAAGTCACAACTACAGATGGATCCAGAAGAGAACTCCAAGTCTGAAAAGCTGGAAGCATTATGGAAGTTCAGATCTCAAACTGAACCAAACCAGAATTCCAGATCTGAGCACATTAGGAGCTCATTTCAGATTTACATCAGAGTTAAACTTTAGCAAAGGACAACAAAATTAAGCACCTCGTCCTCTAAAGGGTTAAAGTCAGTGCCATATTCTGCACACACATGAACTAGTTCTCAAACCTTAGTAGATTCCTTTCTATTAGATCATGTCTCTGTCATTCCCCCTCCTAGTCTTTTCTGAAGTTCTCCTTTCCTACAACTGCTTTTGATATTTTACGTTTTTCCTCTCCTTCCTGGATGCACAGGATTGCTTTTTTGATTTAGCCAATTTATTAGCATGCCACTTCGCATGGTCTCCTTCCTATTATGTCATCTTCCTGCTTTTATTTTGAAATGATTGAAATGCTTTGATTTAGTCTCAGATCATGTGCTGACATGAGCATCTTTAAAAACTCTGCTGGAGAGAAGTCAGGATTTCTCTGGTTTTGTGAAGTAATAACTGCCAAGAGGTAAAAAGAACACAAACCAAAAATCTCCACGCATCCCATTTCAAGGGAGTGTTTCTGAATTATACTGAAAAAGATGAATGACCTGAAGTTCAGAAAACATGCTGAGCATTAAACGCTAAAAAATTACACTATATAGAGTGTGAAAAACTTACAGACAGAGAAGGGGGAAAAAAAAACACCTACCAGACTGAAACAGTCATAAAACTATTACTAACTCAGTAGGGAAAGAAAAGAGTATCTGTGCTTTTGAGATGCATCTGTGTGTAAGAATGAAAGAAAAGCCTGAGATACAGGATACTAGGACTATGTCCTCTTCAAAGAAGGGGGAGAAAAAAAAAAAGCTTAGAAACATTTAAAGGGAGAAAAAAAAAGGTACTTTTCCCCTTAGCTCTCCTTTCCCCCTCCCTTTTTTCTTTTTCCCAGAGAAGAGACACGTGCAACTTTTTGGGGGCTTTTCCTCATTGTTAATCTCCTCAGACAGTTTCCCAGGATGCACTGCAGTTAAAGAAACACCTTTATTTCCCCAGCCTATTCTTAGCTGCCTAAACCATCACTGCCTCAGTACACACTAAATCAAACAGTTAACCAATAACATGTGCTGCTCATTAGCAGTGCCTTAAGCTCACCTGTAATGTTCTGTTTCTTTAAAAGGGCAGCATTCAAAGCACCCTTCACCCTAAGAAACATTTTATTTGAGTTGTTATTGCTGTAAGCAGGAACCTAGCTGAAGGAAATGTTAATTTTTTTAAGCCCATTTATGAAGTTTAAAAGCATTCTTTTGAAGAAAAGGCCCAAATAAAGAAAATTGTGAACATGAACAAGTAACAAAAAAACAAAACAAAAAAAGGATACTTGATGGCTGAGAAAATTCAATGATGTAATATGAATACCTTACAGAAAACAAGCACTCTACTAATTATTCTTAAGGTTACCAATCTTTAAAGGAGGAAGAAACTTTACAGAAAAAAACCAGCCTGTTTCTGTTCTTCAATGTCAATATCCATTATAAGGTGTACCTAAAATTGTTGTAAGAGTCAGGTCACTTTGAAAAGCTTGTATCTGCTGTAACCAGAACGTTGACACAAACAGATGCACTTTTAAAAAGAAACACTGCTATGAGAAATGAGATCCAATTCAAGCTTTTCCTTGGTCATGCTAACAGAATCTGTCTCCAAACACTAATCCATCTAACACTTGTGCTTTTTGCTAGATCCCTAGCCTACAGGTATATGCCTGTAAGTCAATCTGGCCTTGCAAATGTGACTGAACTGGTGGTTTATTCTTATCCATTTTTTAAGATTTACTTTATTTCAAGCAAAGCAATATTGCGAAAAGCCCATATAGTTGATACTATTAGAGTTGGGGTTAATTTTCCATTAGAAGACTACTTCTGTAATGTTGTTTGTGGGGTAAACTTGCCATGTTTTAAATCTCATTTGAGAGGAGAACTGCTAGGTAAAGACCTTTACTTGCATGCCTAGCTGTGTAACTTTGGGCAAAGCATTTTCTTCCTTTGAAGCTTCTTTCTAGATGGAGGAAAAAGAATACTTTCATCCTCCAAGAAGGTTCTGTGAGGATGAGATAATTATTTAAGGTGTTCTCATTCCGATGTGATGAGAGGAACAGAGAAAGGACTACAAATGTAAGCGAATAAGCTACGTTGATCCGGGGCAGATGAACAGAGTGTGCATTTATACACAGACTCAACCAAACAAATTGCAAACAGCATATGTAGTCTCAAAAATAATCTGTAAATTGAACAAAAATGTTTAGACAATGCTGTAAGCGATCTCAGCCCTGTGTAAACACTGAGAAGCTCTCTATTTAAAAGGCATGTATACGCTTAACAGACAACCGGAACCCAAACAAAGCCATCAGGCACAAAATTTGGAGCGGGCAGGACTGCAACAGGGAAGGCCCAGTCCATACGCATTGATGTTAGCTGGAATCCTTCTGACTGCCTATGGGGAAGAAGAGTGTTTACAACAGGTCAAAGCAAATCCAGTGCTGGAATGCACAAAAACCATCAAAGCTGTGAGACAGGGGTGGGGGTACCTTGATTTTCACTTAGAGGCGCGATCAGCAGAGTGCTTACTTCAGCTGTAACTTTTTAGTCATCTATACGTCAGAGGATTTTTTCAGGTTTTTTTCTGTGCAAATTCAGTTTGTATTATTACTCTCACTGCTGCTATTTCTCATTGTTAAGCAAAACCTACCAGTCAGATATTCCAGTACAGCAGCCATGTACACTGGAGCACCAACACCAATTCTGTACTTCGGGTGGCCTTTCTTAATATAACGTAGCATTCTTCCAACAGGGAATATGACCCCAGCCTTTGCGGAGCGGGAAGTCTTGGTCGACTTCTTCTTTCCACCCCTGCTGGACATTTTGTCTGTACTGGGTCTGGAACAGCACTCTGCGTATTAGGAGGAAGAAAAAAATATAAAGGGTTATCAATAAGGACTGATGCTATAATACCATATATGGAATTTCAAGACAAATCAGTATTTTGGGGTAGGCAATGCATGTGGGTGCCTAAAACATGCAGACAAGGTGCCTTTTTAGAGTATATACAACAAGAACCTAAAATAATTTTCCACAGAATGTTCACTTGCCATTGCAATCTTGGCATAATTTTATACAGTAAATATATAAGCCAAAGAAATTATTTCCTATAAATCTACTTTGGAATTACTTTTCTGAAATTCCTTAAACCCAGTACCAGTAATGGAGCAAAGAGTGACAACTACCCAATGTAAAATAGAGCTTCTGCATTAAAGCAGAGGATGCTTTCTGCAAGGAGACTGACACAACCCTCTGCTCTCCAAGAAAAACTCTGGACTGGGCATTTGAACAGCTGTGGTAGGGCTATTATGCTCCTGAATAACCATGTTCCTAACTAGGAAAAATTGTATCTGCTAAAGCATTCATGAAGTGTATTCACCATCTGTAAAAATCTAGATTTTCAAGCATGTGTGAATATACAGAACAAAAGCCTATGCATGGCAAAATACATCTCCTGTACACTAAACGTTCTATTTTTAGAAAGATCTGAAATGAACCCCTTGAGATTTAAATCTACCGGAAACCAGCTATCTCCACATCGAAGACTGTACTGCCTCAGCATGCCCTCTAGGAATCTGATGAACTTCAGTCTGCCATCTTTTCTTAACAGTGGTCTGAACATCCAGCAGATACCCGACAACTGTATCTCAGTTTATCTCAGCGAAGAAACCTACTGCTGATACAGCTGTCAAACATATTTTTTTCTCTCTTTGATTTCTGCTCAGGCTGTAAATAGAAGCTGACAAATCCAAAGAGGTGGAGGGTTTACAGGCTCTCGAGGTATCTTTGAAGGTTTAGGCAACGCACTGGGTTTTGAAATTAACTCAGAGGGAAGGAGAGAGTCCCCATCTCCCCCTCCCTCCCTCCTGCACATCTGAAGTCTAGGGAAACCAGTGATACACATCAGTGATGCACATACCTCTGTGCATTCTAGTTCTTTCCTTGCTGCACAAATCCTACTTAATACAAATGCAAATTCGTTCATGTGTTTATATACTCCACAATGAAACCTCTTTAAGCCTGCCTTCCCATCACCCCATTTCTCTGCTTCCCTTTTTGTTTTTCTCTTGTTTATTCTGAATTCTCTGCTTGTCCCTGTGAACCTAATTGTATTTGCTGTATGGCTGAACCTGCAACAATTGAGTGAGCTCAGAATTAGGCAAAACAGGTTAACCACCCCACTTCGAAGTTTTGCAACTTCTGTTCTGTGCTGACACGTCCTGCAGTCTTTTAAATCTCAATGAGTCACTGAGATTTAGACTACATAACTATCAAATGAAGACTCAGAATAAAGAAACACGAGTATCAAACATTTATTTTCCTTTCCACTTCCACACTCCATTCTACAATGAGTCTATACTTGCATGGCACATTAACTAAAACAAATGCAATGGACTTACTACTTGTTAAAGGTAAACAAAATAATCCCATCTTAGTGGCTCAGATGAAAGCCACACTAGATTTATGACACTGAAGTCAAAAAAACAGACCAGGAACTTGGGAAGGGGGAAGCCATCAAAAGAGCTCCTTCTCCTTTCCTCTGCTGTGAACTCAGCTCTGTAACAACTATTATTCTGCAAAGAGGACAAAAGCCAATTTTCTTGCCTTGAGAAACTGCCTAACTGGAGCTCACAACAGATTTCAAAAACCTTCCATTTAACTGCATTTTCTCACCTAGTTAGCTCTGCCTTTGTTAGCAGGAGGGATGGGTGTGGCTTTGAGTTGGCTCCAGACTTTCTGCTAGAAATTATTTTCATAGTTCACAATCCATTTTCATCAACATTACAGATGTTTAATCTCACAAATTTTAAGTTCATTGACTCAAACACCAGGGAAAGAGGACATGAGAAATACCTGTGCTTCTAGCTTCCCCCATAATTCCTTTGGTTTGTAACTGATAGGTGAATGATGAAAACCATAATTTTTCTAGGCAAAACTTGCAAGCCTTAAGCAGTAAACTTCTATTAACAATTTGGTTTATGAGTTTATGGGATAGTCAGAATAGCTGGAAGAGACTACGGAAATCCTTATTTCCTGGGTTTTTTTTCTTCAGGAGAGTGTCATCTAGCCATCAGCTGCAGTAACACTTGGATCAAAGTATGAGTAAAGCATACAGCAATACCAAATTACTGCCAAAGAGGCTTTGAAGGAGCTGGAGTAAATACAGCTCACCCAAACCAAAAATCCAAATGGAAGACACATATGGAAGGCCACGCTGTAGCTGGTAACAGAAAGAGATGAAAGAGCACTGCCCTTTCATTTTTAGTTTCAAGAAAATGGCTATTCATAGAGAAATAAGGGAAGTGGTTCCTTCATATGTCGAAACAAATGTGTACTGTATATCGCTGTCTCTGGATACATAACATCTATCCAAAGCGATGCTAAGTTGGTTGTTAACATACTGCCAGTTGTCATCGGTCATGCTAAATCAACCTCCCTCATATCACCCTTGAGCAAAACACTTTGCTGTTAGCTTCCAACCTCTTTCATCTGGCGTTCAGAAGATGTTCTTCACTTTAACATACTATTTCTACTTAATACCTTCTAGTCTCCTGTCATCTGCAGCCATCTAACACCTACCCATATAAGAAATGGCATTTTTTTTTTTCTTTCACAATAAGCTTATTTTATCACTTCTGCAAATTCTAGATGTTAATTTCCCCCTTTATTTTATACTCCTGGTCACATTTCTCTCATCAATATTTAGGATAACCCCGGACCTATCCTGACAATTAACCTGATCCCCTTACACTGTACATTAAAGAGCTTTCTGGCTGTAAGTTTATTTGTGAGGAAAAATTTTGCCTGAACCAGAAAGGTGGGGGGCTTGCATATTGAAAAAAGCAAGAACTTCTGAAACTTTTAGTATTAAAGGAGAAATGCGATAAAGATGAATTTCAGAGTTTCCTGTCTCAAGGATCCCATTCCTACATGTAGCGAATCACTGTATCTTTAGATGTTGGGGGTGGAGGGAGGGAAATTCCAATTAAGTTTCAACTACCACTTTTAATTTTGCCAACCATGTAATTTGGAAGGGGAAAAAAGAGGGCCTGGCATGGAAGACCTTTTTCAGGCTTAATTATGGATTCATTACGTTGCAGAACCTGTTTGCCCTGCCTTTGAGCTGAGGGATGGCCCAAAGAACTCTCAAAGTCTCTACTTCTAGTTCTCCACAGCAAAAGAGAAGGGAAAGGGAAGAGATTTCACTTGCAACAGCCACAAAAAGAAAAATGCATTGAAGTTAAATGTGAAGAGCGTGGCAACAGATCAAAAACCAAAGAAAACTGTGCGCCTTACATGTTCTCAAATGGTTTATCTTTGTAACACCAGAAACTCTGGAACGCTGCCAACATTAATGAACCAGAGCTGTTTGCTGAGTCACTGCTAGACCACAGATGAGGGAGGCAACCAAAGGGAACCTTATCACATGCTATAGTTCAGACAAGATTTGAGCAGGATAATAAAAATTAAATAAAATCACAGTCAATGTGCCAGTCCCTTCCTTCCTTTCCCCTCTCTTACCTTTGCAACGGAACTACTGAGAAACTTTACCAAATACACTGCAAAGTCTTCAAAGATTTGACAATAAAATGATTTCGTTTCAATGTGACAGTTCACAAAGTTATCACTGTGATAATCAGGGGATATCATTGAGGAGTCAACTTACCTAAATCCACCTTTGACTTGATTCAAATTGAATGCTATATTCTTCAGTGGCTCTGCTGCTGTGCTTGGACACAGATTGTCCTAGTTGCAGAATTTAGCACCTGATTCATAGCCTTTTCAAAACCCCTTAAAGGCCATAGCAAGATTCATACTGCTTTCTAACGTCTCAAAATTCACTGAAGTCAGAATTTGATGGTATATTAATTTGGCTCACAGCATAGATTCAAGCTACAAGGCTCCTCTGCTGTCAGGTCTTTGCGAGCCAGAAATACAGTTTCTAATAAACAAAATAATATGAAAGTGTAGCAATGAAATCAGCATGATCAACATTTTTTCTGTTTGAAACTGGCTGCAGTAATGCTGGTTGGCCATATTTTTCTGTGTGAAGATAGATATTCCACTAAACCACACTTTCAAATACCATCTTCCTAAAATGTGCATAGGCATCTGTTTTTCTGAAAGGTTTAACATCATGTAATTCTGGAAGTACAGCCTGCACATCCTGGTAAAGTGATACCTAATTTCCAAACTCCAGTACTTCATTAGCTCAGTCAATTTGACACTTTCACCAAACAACAGTAATAAAATCCCCTTGCTACTAATAGTTTTCAGGTACTGGTTCTTAATGATTTAAATTGCTATGAACGCTACTGCTGTCAAGGAGGGACTGTTCTGATCCCGGGCTTACATCGGTGTATTAACTGCACTCAGCAAACAGATGATTAAATTTAGATCTACATGATCACATCAGTAAGTGTAGTGGAATCCAGGAGACCATTACTACAATAGGATAAATACTAAGATTTAGTAATTATTTTTCTCTTCTTCCCAGTACAAAGACGAAACTGGAAAGTTCATTTTTGTATCACAAGAGATTAAACTGCAATGCTATTTTCTTTCCATTGTTTCAAAAGATTAACAATGTAAGTGCTGCCATTCTCTCTTAAATCTATTTAAGTACTATAATAATAGCCGCTCGCTGAACTCTTTTTGAAAAGGTGCATTTGAATTTGCTTTGACAACTAACTTGCTCTGTTCTTGGCTAATCAGAAGCTAGTTAGGCATATTTATAAGATGCAGTGCTTATAGAGTCGGTATAAAATGGTCTCTAATATTGCTCGCCTAGCACAACAGTGTCTCAGTCTGTGACTGTGGTTTCTAGGTACGATACTAATAAAAGAAGAGCTAATCACTCAGTTATCATTTGATCTGATGCGATTTTGAATTTTGGCTTAAATGCTTTATCAAAGCAGTAACTCTTTGTGGTCCAAACCGACAGAGGAGTGAAACCAGCTGTGAAACAGCTGTTCCAGTGCTACATCAATTTCTCATCTGAAAAGGTAGCACCATACATAGATTTAGTTTCCCTCGGAAAACTGAGAGAGCATTCCTCATGTAGGAGTGCCCAGTAGATGTACTTCCTATTGAAGATTAGTAAGACTAAAAGTCCCATAGTGATAACGTGAAGGATGGGAAAAAGAGGAACAACATTTTCACAAAATCTGTGTGTTAAAGAAAATACTGTTGCACAACTGTATTCACGATATTCACCAATTCAGGATAATCACATTCACGAGGGAGGAGTCCCTCCCTCCCACAACCGGTCTGAAACAACTATCCCCTTAACGCACAAACCTCCGCTACGAACAGTACTAGGAGCATGACAGCAGTTTTAGCTGGGTGTCCTGCCACCAATAGTCAGGAAAACGTAAATACAATTGTCTTCACCGACCACTGCTGGGAGTACTAGCACGAAATCAAGCCCATTTATACATTATAGCTTTTTGTATACTAGGTAGCAAGCATAAAATCTGATACAGAACCTTAAACCACTGGACCATTTACGAATTCAATGTTCAGAAAAACTGTTTTAAAGAACATTTTGAAAACTTCTTTGCCACTTGACATTTTTGGAAGAAAGCAAAAACTCAATAAAGAATTCATGTGGATGCTTCCAAGGCAAAATCCAGATGCAGAATGGAATTTAAGATAGATGCTATACTGCTGAGGGAAGGGAGTGCAAGAACTCGACTCACTGGAAGGCCCTGTATGGCGCGATTCTAGCATCACTCCTTTTGGAGCAAGGACCACAATCTGAATCCTGCCCATCCTCTCTTTAGGATAGGTCTGGGTAAGGAATTCTAACCTCTTTCTGTGCCTATAGCCTCTGTCCCTGACAACTGAGCAAGTACTGCACTCTTTCCACAAATACTGCGTGTTCTTTTCCAATTTTACCTCTAGGAAGCACTGAGCTGACAAAAAATAATGCTCGCTGCACTGCCCACTGGGTCAATATTCCCTCTCCCAGGGGAGGCTCGCTCTGGAGACTCTTTTTTCCTCCTGTGGCATCAGTTCTAGATTCCTGCTCCTTTATTCCTACTTTATAACCTTGTTAGGGCAGGACTACCTTTTATGCAGAACAGACAATGGGCCTTGATCCTGGTTGACAGAGTTATGCAAAAATACCTCTGAATTTCTTTGAGAGCGCAAGATTTTGACCATTCTACAGGAATGTGACTGTATCATTTATCTTACCAAGAGAATATCTTTTATCAAAGCTCATTGCTGTGTATTGGAATTTCACCTGCAGAACTAGGCAACTCCTAATGACAAATTTAAACATGCTGATTTATTTTAAGAGTAGGTTTGCAGTGGTGGATTTTTCTTTTTGCTAATGCTGATCTATAAAATAAGCAGTCCTTACGCACTCTTCCTATATTACTGTCATTAGGCCAAATTTTGGTCTTACTACTAGTTTTCAGATCAGTTATGGCTTTATCTACACTGTCAACATTTTGCTTTACTGGCAATCAGAAGGGTATGCCTTACACACAACAAAACAAAGTTACTCTTTAGGAACCCAGAAGGCCTAGAAGATTTCCATGTGAAAGGTTATGATATATAACACAGCAGAATAACCTGCAACCATTACTAAGTAAACAGTGTGATTCCTTTCTTTCAGAACACTTAAAAAAAAACCAACCCAAAACCAAAACCACACAGTACATTGGGGAGTTTTCAAGGGATCACTTGATACAAAATCTCTCATACCCAATTGCATTAAAATATATTTTTCAAAGCAACTGCGATTGTCTTGTTCCCGCCTAAGTCTTTTAACTCTGTGTTGCGCCTAAGAACCCAGGTTCTGTTTTTATTAATTGCTCACTTGCTCCTTAGCTCATTTATTTCTTCTACTCTTAGGAACGGGGGAGGCAGTGGATCTGCAAAGTTCCCTACAGACCTGTTGCTAAGTGACAGCCACACACAGTCCTGGGGAAAAAATGGTCGCTTGTTCGTATGGTCAAGAGATAAATAACAAGCCTCATCCAAACATATTTCAACAACCAGTCTCCTTCCATCAACATAAATGAAGCCACCTCAGTTTTACACCACCCTACTTGCATACCAGCTGATTCCAACCACCGGCTTCAGATGCAAATTCACAGACCATATGCAACTTACTTTTAGAGATTACAGTGGAAACAAAAGGATTACAGGAAAATATAAGTTATAGAAACTGTTTGTTCCCCTTGCTGTCACCTACACGCACAAACACGTCAGTCTTCGGTCTAAATCCAGGCGCTCCTGTCATATACCTTGTGCCGAGCCTCAGGAACCTGCATTCACCTGCGTCTTGCAGTGCTTGCAGTCCCCTACGAGAAACACCCACACCCAGAGACAGTCTGTATAGGTTGCTCAAATCCTGCAGGCAGACATATTGCGGGCTATACAAGAAGTGACAGTTCTAAAAGAATAATGGGCCCCCTTTCTAGCACAACATTTATTTTTACCGCTCCTGGAAGCCTTTGCTTATGGTTTTAAAAATGTCGTTTGGCTTTTTTTTTTTTTTTTAAATTAAGCAATTCGCATGCGGCAGGTAACTTTTATGCCACGGTTTCTTCATCCCAAAATGAAACGCACTGAAAAGGCGTTCTGCCGCTTTTCACTTGCGCTTTTTGCAGTCTCTCTACATTATCTTCTCCTGCCTGATGACCCGAGGTGGGAAAGAGGAAAAAGGGAGTCCGTGCGTGGGTGTAAAGGCAGAGAGACGTGAGGAACTGCGGCTCGGCCCTTCCTCGAACCCCCCGTCCGGGGCGAGGGCCGGCGGGAGCCCCCCGCACTCCCTCAGCCTCCCCACCATAACCCCGACGAAGATTCAATAGAAATAAAACCCCGCTGCCACCATTTCGCTGAGGAGCGGGGTGGATCTCCTGCCTCCACCCGAGGCACAACAAGAAGAGGCAGGACCGACAGACCGACCCGGCGCGGCCCGCGCTCCCGCTTTTTCCTGAGGGAAAGGCTGGGGACGGGGGGGGGGGGGGGGGGGGGGGGCAGGACCCCACCTCCCTCACAGCCCCCTCCCCGGCCGGTTCGCGGCCCCCGGCGCCACCCCGCCGCGGACAGACCCCCCTCGCAGACCCCACTCCCCGCTTTCCCCACACGGCGGGCGCCCCGCGGCAGTGACTCACGGCGCGGCCCCCGGCGGCAAGATGTCTCCCGTGAGGCCGGCGGCGGCCCCGCTCCCGCTGCCGCTGCCTCCGCTCCGCTCCGCCCGCGGGGCCGAGGGGAACGGCTCGACGGGCTGGCGGCGAACTCCCACAATGCCCCGCGCGGCCGCGCGGCACGTCACATCCCACGCGCGCGCCCCCCCCCCCCCGCCCCACGCGCGGCCCCGCCCCTCGCCCCCCCTCACGGCGGCGCGCGGCGTGGCCGCCGCCTCGCCCTCCCCTCACGGAGCGCCGCCCGCTCCCGCCGCCGCTCGTCCCCGGGGCGCGGGGGGGGGGGGAACCCTCGCCACGGCGAGGTGTTACCGCAAAGCCCCGTCCTTGCGTGGGGCCGGGCCTTGGCACCGGCCTCCTCCACGGCTGCTGCCGGCCCTCCTCTCCCCGCTCCTCGCCAGGCCATTGTGTACGGCCGCCTTCGCTCCGAAATCTTCAGCGGGGAGGGAGGACAAAGCGGGGGGTTAGGGCCGCGTTCCCCCCCGAACGAAGCTTCCCGGTCGGGGAGGGAAGAGAACGAGCGATGGGATTGTTAACGGCTGGTGCGAGGCGCGCGCGCGCTCGCTCCGCGCTCCTCGCGGCGTACAAAAATGGCTTGCTGCCATTTTGTAATGGCCCCAGATGGAGCTTTTGGAGGAATTTCCGCATGGGAGACGTGGGTGTCCTTGAGCGCACCTTGCTGGGTCGGGAGAGGCGGGTTGCTGCTGCCCCCCGCTCGCCCGCCCAGCTGGCAAACGGAGGGTGCACCTCTCCTCTTCCTCTCCTCTTCCTCTCCTCCCTTCCTCCTTCCCCAGCCTTCCCCGCCAGCTGCCAGCGGAAGAGGGCAGCTGCCACGGAGGGTCTTGGCTGCAGGACAGACAAGTCAGAACAGATTGCCTCTGCGTTTACAATGGTGGTTCTAGAGGAATCCGGAGTTTTGAACGTCGTAGAAGACTTCTGACTTGCCAATGCTCCCAGACCCTTCTGCTGCTCCCACCTGAACGGAGCATCCCCTGTTTCAGTGCCCAACGCAGGATGCCAGCCCACAGCCTCTTCCCCGCTGTCCCTTGCTGTTCTTTCATGGATAGAGCTATGTCAGGTGACAGTGACATGATATCGCTGCAGCTACCAACAGCTAGCAGAGGCAAGGAGTTTCTCTCCTGATCTTCTCATCAACCAGCCTGAGCTCCAGCGCTCCTTATTTTGCTCAGCATCAGCACATACTCACAGTGCCTTTGTCAAACAAAACAGAAAGCAGAAAGGAAGAAAATGGTTTAAAGGAAGAATGAAAACCAGGGAAGTGGGGACAGCCTGTATAAAACATGGGCTGGGCTGAGAAACATCCCTTCAAAAAGTGTTTCTGAAATAAGGGGTGAGAAGATGCAGTGCGCACGGGGCTGCGTGCAATGCATGTGGCCAACAAAAGCAATGTCGTGTGCGATTCCACTAGCCAAGCTCAGGCATTATAATTGTGGTGTTCTCATCCATATAAATGGCCAGGCGTGGTCTGGTTTTTAACACAGCTAAATTCTGCATCTCCCAAGACATCTCTCGTTATGTCTCTGTACAGCACAGGGTCAAAAGCAACCTTGGCCTGGCTGTGCTCCCCGGGTGCTAATTGTAGCCTGAATGCTATTCAGACACGCAGTTTTGCCTAACAAAGACTCCCCACTAAGTAAAGTATCCTATAGTCCCTGATTGCCCTTAACCCAAGGATATGGATACAGTACTTACTGGGCCATCTGCCGTGGCTCGTGGTACACAGCTGAGGACACACTCTGCTTTCCCTGTGTTCCCATCCACACACGCCATCCCCCTGCCACCTCCTCCTCCTCCGTGTTCACACCGCAGCAGAGCTCCGCTCCCTTTTTCCTTGCGGGTAGTGCTACCCACACAGTAACCCTTCCCGTGCGCTGTGCAGAGCACCGAACAGAACTGGTCCTCCAACGCCTGGCTCTTCCCACTCCGTTTTGCTGTCACCCACACAAATTTTCTTAAAAAAAACCCAAACAACCCCCAAATACCTCTGTTGACATGATGAGCTGCAAAGGCCCACATGGAATTTAAAGAACCCACATCGTCTAATGGGGTTGATACAAGGCTACAAGGTGAAGGGAGATGACCTACAAGGGCAGATAGAAGGAGTTATCTGGGGAACCAGCGGAGGTCGCTTTCTGTGCTCTTCTGCTATCATCATTCATTCTGTCTGTTTTTTACGGGGAATCTCTGGATTTTGTGCTTTTGAAGAAAGCCTTCAAAACACAATCGGTGAGAATTTCTGGAGTGAGAGCTGCCTGAGTTTGCAGAGGGTCTGAACAATTTGTCCATGGAATAGCATGCTAGCAGGAAGACTGCTGTTGATCATTGTAACGTTAACATTGACTGTCTCACCTCCCACCAAAGCACAGATTCATCATACTGAACATCTACTGGGGCTGCAAAGAGCGCCACAGTGAAAGCACACAGTGTGTCATGAATGTCTAGAAGGGAGCGTTGCTACAAAAGTCTGTGAAACGATGCTCCATAAACTACCTCACTAAAACAAACCTTGGCTTGGATTTTATTCCCTTTGCCAGTTTAGTGATGTATTTATTTATATATGGAATGATAAAAAGCACCTTTCCAGAGCTCCGCAGTCTTTATGATTAATATAAACAGTTCATATTCTTACATTCTTGTACTCTTACTTCATTTTGACACCCTGACTCTGTAATCAATTTTAGCAACCTCAAGGGACTATTTGCAGAAGATAGTTCTGAGTGATTGAGAATATAAACACCTAACTTGTTTATGCAGCATAGGTGGCGGAGAAGGAAATATTACTTGGGAGGGGGCAGAGCAGTGTGGGAAGGGTTGTGGCTGATGGTAATCCTCTTAAACTTAGATAAGCGTTTTCACTTTGGGATAGCTATCTTAATTCTGAATGCGTCACCTCGTTTGTCATTGGTATTTATTTGTCATTGTGTGTTTATTATATTGGATATTCAGAATGCAATCCTGTCCTAGGTTACTTCAGTTTGCTGAAGTACCTCTTCAGGATGTGGTGTGCCCAGCCAGCAGATCCCTGCTGTTTTCCTTCCACCTTTGCATGGTCAAAAGAAAGTCCGGATTCCTCGGGCACAACCTACTTCTCTGAAGGGGCTATCTGAACCTCCTTCAGCTGCTTAGCCTCCTCACTTTTTTGCAGGCTATACCGCTAATCCATGCTTCAGTTAAGTCCTTACAGTCAGGTTACAATCACATATGTGTACCTGCAACGTGCATAATGCTGTTGACATTCTTGCATTCTCAATCAGATGGGCACAGTGACCTCGTACCAAATCCACTCAGTGCTCATCACGCTCTTAATGCAACCCACAGACCTAGTATCTGTCCCAGCGGAGTATAAACTGTGATTTCCAGAGGGCTGTCACTGGCCTTCCAGCAGATTGCTGTAATCCACCATGGTTGTTACCGTTTTGAGAAATTCCGCGCTACAATACTTGAGTGTGCGTGGGACAGGTCTTCACTTTTCTTTCACTTTGCTCTGGTTTCCAGCCACCACAAAGATACGCAGCTTTCCCGTTATTCAAAATTAGCCCATCAAGATCAGGAGCTTCTGCAAGTGAGATTGACTACAAACTGGCGCTGGAACCACGGTGTGTTTTGATACCTGTTTTGCGCAGGGCCAGAGCCATTGATCTTAATGATCTCTTTTTATCTTCATTAACTAGACAAACAGAGAACTGCAGTTTGGTTTCCAGCACACTTCGAAAACTGACAGCTGACTTTGCCAAAGTGAGCTGCTGTTTTACACTCAGCCTTTATCTACCACAGATGAACAGAATTAATTCCATTTTCAGATAGTCATTCTTTGCTTTGACATCCAAGGCATGACAATTGTGAGGATATTCCCCCTCTCCTGAACACGGAAAACAATTATTTGTTCCTGCCTCGACATTCTCAAGGCACCGTCGACTCTATATTATTGCCAGGCGTGTTGTTGTATAGCAGAAGTGGCAACTGGTGCTAATACGTTATGGTGAGATTAATACCTTCAGGGCACAAAAAGTGGATGTCTGGGATTCATTTCCCAGGCTGGTAGACAGAGATAAGTTAGTACAGATAATTTACTTCTTTTGTTCCAAATTTTTGTAAGCAGGCTACCTTTTATTTTTTTCAAAAAAAAGAAAATTGTGCCAACCAACTTTTTCAAATTTCTATGCCATTTTAGTAATTGCTTTCTTCTAGAAAAATATCAACTATGGAAATTTTTATCAACGCTTCTGCCCCCTATGAAAAAAATGCTTAAAAGCATTGAAAATGTTTTAAATAAAATGTCACTTTTTTTTAAAGGAAGGCAAACATTTTCCACTTTAAATCTGCAAAATGAGAGCCACTATGATAATTGCACTTTTTAACCCAGGTTGTGAAGTCATTCATACAGCTAATGGCTGCTGTGACTCAAAAAAATGCCCTAATCTGTAAAATAATAATTAATCTGTAGGTAAGGGGTATTTACCTCCAATATAATGCGCATCAAAACCTGCTTCTTCCAAATAAAAGCTAAATGCTGTTTTGAGTTACAAAATCGGTAGCCCAACAGCAGTATGACACAGTGACATCAGGAAACGTAAATGCTTGTTTCCCCAGCAATAGGGAAGAAGTGTGCTCTAAAATAAAACTGAAGCACCCTGGAGCACACAGAGAACAGGCACCCTTGTCTGCCTCTCGTGTAGTCAGCCTTCTGCTCTGAGCACAACCCGATTCCAGGCTGTGCATTAAGCAAAGCAGTTCATTCTCTTCTGGTATTCAAAACGGCCTCTTGCATGACTGCATTTTTAATGTCAAGCGGCTGGGGAAAGTTCTGTGTTATTGTGCAAAGTAAGTATTAAATCTAAGAGCTATGATTTGTATTATTAAGCCAGAGGATTCAAAATTACATCTCATGATGATGTGCTCAATGGTTCCTGGTAGCTGGTGAAAAGCTTGGTGGATAGTCAAGTAGTAATAACTCATATTTCTTATTTTTAGTTATTAAATCCCATTGCTTCCCCAACATTAATTTTCCATGTAAGCAATAGCTATAGTTGCCAGAGGGATTTTATATAATTGCAGATGGTAGGAGACATAGTTGGTAATTGCAGAAATGCAGAGGGAGATGTCCAGGAGATGATCTTCTATTAAGATGTGGCCGTTGCTATGGAATACTTTACTAACTGCTGTTCTGCATGAGAGTGCTATGATACATCATTTCAAATAAGAGGTTATTTTTAAAGCGGACCCATTTCTTTGCCTGCAAAAGCAAAATCAGATCACCTCTCTGAGGAATATTAATTAAAAAAGCTCCTGTGCTGGACAACAGACATCATATAGAATATAGTTCATGAAGGAGTCAAGAGAATTAGAGTCCACTGTAATATCAGGCAGCAATGAAATCAGGGGCTTCCATATCCATCTCATGAGACAAACCCTGCTCTTTAAATTAAACAAAACTTCTCTTGCAGATAGCAAGATCCCCAACTGCCATAGCAAACAAAAGCTTACTAGAGGCTAATGTCCTCAGTTTAAACAGAATTTCACGAATTCATTCATATCAGAGAAATCATTGTTTCTTCTGTTTACTTTGAAATATGTTCTCTCTGCGGAGAGAGGGGTACAGAATGAAGAAACGATGGTGCTGGATGCTTGTTTGTGATGGACACAGAAATACAAATTGTGCCTGCATGTTCGTGTCAAAAGTATTGCCAGGTGTTGTGGTCACCCTGGGCTTTGCTGGAGGACCCAAAGAGCTCAGTAGCGCTGGGAATGCAGTAGCCGTGTCGCTTCATAAGGACAGTTTCTGTCTCCAACCCTCTTTGGGAAATGTTGTAAGGATAGGTTAAGGACACAGTCATGAACTGTAAATTTATTAACACTGGGTCGCCAAGATTTGCCAAGACACTACTGCCACTCTGTAGCAGTCTATCTTTAGCTCTTGGTGGAGTAGAAATCTGAAGAAAAGCTGTGTATGAGGACAATGGAAAAAAAATTAATTGAGTAATAGACATGAATGACAAGCTCTAGTGCATGCTTTGCTCATCTTAAAAATCTACATGTTGAGAAGTGGCTGCGCGACGACTGGAGCACATGAAGTTTTTCCCGTGGCAGGGACAGATAAAAACTTTAAAATAAGGAGGAAACAAAGCAACATCTCCCTCTACGGGAGTCACCTGTATTGCACCCCCAGGCTCTTGGCAGCTGAAATCTCTTGCAGTGCCGACTGCCCCTCCGGTGGTGGGCCAAGCCTCGTCAGCTGCTCCGGCTAGTTCCAGATAGGCCGTGTGGGCTGACAGCGAACAGATGCTGAGGGTATGAACCATAACTAATTATTTCTAACTAACGTCTTGGTTTCTTGACAACTACTCAGAGCTTGTGCTTTTAAAGAGTTTACACAGGTTAATGAGAAACCCAATGACTGTTGCTGGGTTTTGCCTTTTTTTTTTTTTTCCCCTAACGGGCTTTGCAATATGATTGTGCTTACACATGCTGCTTTTGATGGGGTAACCAGCACGCAACTAACTGCGTATCACCAGGCGAACAGGTCCGTCCTTCTGTGCTTTGACAATCCAACCCTTCTGCACAGTACCTGGAAGAAGAAGGAACCATGTTGTTTTACCCAGTACAGAGGGAGGAAAATGTCACTGTGCTGAACCCAAGCAAAAGTCTAGAGATGTGAAACAGACTTTTTTCTGTCATCTTCAGATTATGTCACGAGACACAAGGAGAATAAGCAGGTGCTCTAACATAAAAATACAATTTTTTTTTTTTTTCCGGAAAAAATGTTCCTTGTGGCTTTATTTACGTAAATCCCTACAATTCCTTTTGGGATATGTTATTCCCTTCTACTTACTCCTTGCTAATTCATCTGATGACATTTTTGTCCATAAAAAACGGCTTATGGAAAGCATTGAGGTGAATATCGATGAGAAATATGCCAGGATATTTGTTTGGAAGTGCTTAGAGAGTCATTCTGAAGCTTGTGGATCAACCAGGCAAGCAGAATTAGTCTCAAGTGTCAGTTGACCTGTCCCACAAATTGAACTACGGAAAGTAAAGCATTCTCTGGGTGATAGTTGTGGTGAATACTTTCCAAACAATTCATACGATAGAAATATGGTCACATAAACTGTTTATTGGGTAATAAATGAATACAAAATATGAATATGAAACAAAATTAAAATCTAAATTTTTCTGTGTACTGTTTTGAGAATAAAATAGTTAGTATTTGGTGACTTCCTGACTGTACTGGTTATTGTGAATAACCTCTATAGCTTGGGAATATGCCTCTTAAATTAATTTTTGATTTCCCTATATGCTATGCACTGAATTCTCAAAGGTTTCTGTCTCATTAATATCATAACATTTTTCTAAGGTCTGGCTAGTTCTGAGAAAATAAGAGATGTGTAGTTTTATGTTAAATTATCCTTATCACACATGGAAGCATTTACTAGTGCGCAGCATTTCTCCTGAATGCACCTCATATTCTTAAACCGCTCTATGGATTGTTTTTCCACTGAAGTTGCTTTTTAGGTACTAAAATAGAGAAGAGAAAACAAAATCCTAATTTTCTTTCAATGTATGGTTTTGTAAAAACATAGGCATGCAGGAGTCCCAAGAGAAGTAAATGTCAGCTTTCTGCACCAATCCCATCACCCTTGTTATCATGCGTATGCATCGTGTTCTGCATATGTATGTACAATTAGTGAAGTCCAGTGTCATACAATTACTTGAAATATACGTGTGGAAACTGGATTTGGCAATCAAAGCAACATCTGGTCACTCAAACCACTATTTCAAGCCTTTTTCATGAAATATTTTCCTTTTTTCTTTTAACTGAGCCGACATTTGTTGCTCCTTCTTAGACCCATTTGCATTTCAGAATATTTCTGGGCTGTTGTGGCCAACATTTTCAAATGTGATTAGTGATTTTGCAAATCAGATCTTTTAGACAAATATCTGTTAAACAGAGCTGTAGGGATCATTAACCACTTTAGAAAGTCTCGCCTAGTATTTTTCTTAGTGGGATGTATGATGAGATCTTTCTTAAGCCCCTTACTACTGAAAGGGGAGCATCTTTAAGCACCTTTGCCATCTGTGTGTGAAGACATGATGCCATTAAAGAGCTCAGCCAGCAGGTGGAGTTTAAATTGCATTTAAACAGCAGAGCTTTAGACTGATTAAGGCTTAGCTGAAACTGTGCTACTGGAAATGCCTCTTACTGACTGTTCTGGAAGAGCGTTGGGTCGTTAAAGCTTCCATCGGCTGTCAGACCATTTATATGTAGGCCACATCGCTAGTGCAAAGATGGCACGTACGGTTTATTAACTCGCTCACAATGACTTTGGACTAATATGGAGGACTGCTAAATAATTGTCACTATGTGTAAATTAATAAAAAAAAAGTCAGCTGTCAATTTTATATGTACTTGAACAGACATGAAGGGAGAAGGAGCACTCAGATGAACTGAATTCCCAATTTAAGCTTTTTCATTTTTTGCCTTGATGGCAAAAAATAGGATTAGGTTAGGATTAGGTAGGGTAGGATTTGATGGCAATGCTTCACTAGAAGCTACATTAAGCACTGAAAGACATGAGAGGGTCAGGAAATATCTGACAAAAATCATAATGCTGCATTGGTAGCAATGGGAGGTAGATGAGAGAAGGGTTTATTGCATCTGTCACTAAGCTTTATTATGAATCTAGTGCTGAACAACAGCCAAAGCAGGAGAAACTAGAGCTGGCCGACCCTTCTGAGCAGGATATGGCTATGGTTGGCATCTGCCCGGGAATGAAGCCAGACTCCAAGGCTTATGCCTCCATCTTAGAGATGAACTGTGTGGTCTGGCACCACTTTATCTTACACTGTGAGTTCTGGCTTAAGGTTAAAGACGAGACATGATTTATAAATGCTGCTATGATAAGCCATTCTGTTCTGGAGGCCGTTTCTGTTGTTATCCAGAAATCAGTGTAAGAAGTGTGTAAGACTGTGAAGAAAAACAATGATGGGATTTGCTTTGGCTAATAGAGATGTAAGCAGTACTGGCATCCAGGGAAGTCCTTTTGTCACAGTTTTCAGGGCAAAAAAAAAAAAAAAATGAAAAAGAAAACGTTATACCATGCTGGGTGATTTGAAGGGTGAAATTTCACACCTTCCTGACAGGAATGGCTTGCAGAGCTTCACAGAGATGCAGTCTATAAAATCTAAAGTCATACTGGACACAAAACCAGGCAGGAGCATGCAAAGAGGAAAGGGAAAGCGAACCAGATGGGCAGATCAGGGCCTGCCAGGTTACCCTGACTTCCTCCGAGCTATTCAGGAGGAGAAAGGGAATTGGCAGCCATTAAAAGCACATGATGACACAACGCGATTGCTGCAGAGTCAATGCGAATTACAGGCAGAACACTGAAGGAAAATATACAGGCTGAAATTTCAGTTGTAGAAGCTACAGAAGAACTACTGCTTTAATCTAAACCAGGTCTGTTCCTGAACTGGTGACACTAAACCTGTGACAAAGGACTCAAAGGAGAGGTGCAAAGCACCACAAAAAGCATGTTCAAAGCAGATGACAGAGGCTGCAGAAAAACCACTGGAAAATGCCCAGGCGTTTGGAGGAATTGAAATGTCTTTCAGATCCTTGCATCTGAAAACAGGCTCATATACTCAAATCAGTCAGGCACCTGCTCAGCAGAATGCCTTAGAAGAGAGAAGGAAATAACGGGAGCTATAAAACCAGCATCTCAGGACCCGTAAGGGATGCAGCAGCTAGGCAGCAGATGGACAAACTGCGCTAGACCCAAGTAACATTAAACAAAGCCCTAGGAAGAATTTACTACTGAATACCCTCAGGTCAGTGAATTCATTTCACCTGGCAAAAAGGAGAATTTTCTCCATATAAGCACCAAAAAAAGGGGAGTTGGCAACTGGTGCTGGAGAAGGAGAGCCGCCATGGCCACGGAGGCTGTTATAAATAACTCCGGGAAGCATTTCGGGAGGCATGCCATCCCTGCCTGGGTGGTCTCAGTGAGCCCTGGTTTATTCCTGCCATCTCACTGGCTGCAAAAATTCACAGGGTTTTGCTTGCCACCTTAGAAAACCTCAGTAATCTAAAGGCCTGGATGATGTGCTTTCTGCCATAGCAGAAGATTGGCTCTGCTGATCTAAGGATCTGTTCCAGTCCCGGGTCTAGTGTTTCAGTTTCACATCACCACGCTCTCACAGCTTGCCAGGAGGCAATGCTGAATCAGCAGCTTGCTCCACGAAGACTTCTTAAAGAAAGCTGCAAAAAGCAAAGAAAATATATGGCGTTCCACTCTTGAAACGATACACTATAAAATGCCTTTCCAGTCTCCCGCTGCAATGCTTCATGCCTGATGTCAGCATACTTGTCTACTTCAGTGCTTACAGTCCCAACATTATTATACCTGCCAGTATGGAAAGGAGTTGCAGACATAAAGGAAGAGAAATGTGCAAAGGATGAAGGCTGCAACTACTGGCAAGCAATAAACCTCCCTAAACTCTAAGTGGGAAATGCTGCCAAGATCAGGCTATTTCTTTTTTTAATTAAATAAACTTTTGTCTTACTATTTTCTTCAGCTTCTAAACAAAATCTGGCTGCCGGTGTATGGGGTATGAGATCAATGGGATGCATGTGAAATAAGATGGGATCCCACTAGTAATGCGATGCCTGGATTCTCACATATTAACTGCAATATTTCCAGCACACTGATTTTTATTTCAGATATCAAAAGAAATGAACAGGCATTAAAAAAAGAGAAGAGGGAAGGAATTCAAAGTCAAGGGTGGTGATTTGCTAAATAAGATAAAAGAAGGGATAGTGAGGTAACACATGATTTTACCTTTTGAGTTGCATCTGAACCTCCGTCAATCAATTCTGCCATGAACTGCAGTTTTGCTTGGGTTTGCTGTATATTCCGTCCTTTACTGCCAGCATACCAGCTGCTGGGAGAGAATTTACTCTTAGAATATTGTAAAACTGGCTCTATTTTGATGTTTTTCAGTGAGGGTCAAACTAAGTTTGGGGATTTTACATTTGCCAGGGGTGAGGAGAGTTTGGACGGTCACCTTGTAGGGCTGAAACACCACAACCTGTCTGTGTGCCGTTGTACCTGGAGGCTTCTAGAAGAGGTCAGTGGCATTTTATATACGTGCCAAAAAAATGGCAAATTGCAGTGAGGCTGGGGAGAGCAAGCCTTCACTTCATTAGTCAGTAAATTACAACAGATGGTTTTAAAATTACTTCATCGGCAGTGAGTTTTTGTTTTCTGCAGAGATCCGTGCCATCACCTCAATCCAAAGACAAAGCAGACAATGAGTGTTTTATAATTATCACGTCTTTGCTGACTTCCACCAGTCAGAGGGAATGAGGAGGGAGGAATATAAGATGGAGAACTGGCCGTGGGAGAGGATTATAGAAGTTCATCACCTTTGGTTTCTAGGAAACTCATGGGTTTTTTTGTTAGAGGGCTCTTGTTCCTGTGCAGAAGCTCCTGCTCCTGTATCACATAGCTTTAAGTGTGCAGGAGACCGATGGTAGCTGGTCACCAAGGGCTATTGCTTTTTTTAGGTTATTCTCCTCAACCTGTGTTCGTGAAATGTTCACCTCCTGCTGCAAAGAGCAGCAGCGTTTGTTACTGTCGCTGCGGGCGTGCATGTGTGCTGTTCCTTTGCAGATGGCTGTGCTGTAGGTTGCTGTGATACAAATGCAGCTCTGCTTTGCAATGCTGCTTTCTTTAAATCCAGGAAATAGCTCAACCGCCAGGAAAAGCAGTTGTTCAAAAGGCAAGGGAAACCCCCCAGTTTTGCTGTCTGACTGAGTTAACTACTGAAGTTAAAATGAGGAGGGTGTGATCGGTTTGCAATATGTAAGAATTGCCATTGACTGTTTAGAAGAGGGGATTATAGCGTGAGAAGCAAACGGATATAACATTGCAGCTGGAGTGAGCAGATTTAAGCTATTGGGGCTGCAAGAGGATTCATCGGGAGTTTGCTGATTTTATTGAATAAAGACCTCTGTCAGATATACATCCTGAAGATGTGTATTTTCTCATTAGGCAGTACATGCTGTGTATTGCATGAGGTATTTATTATTTTGCTTTATTCAGTACTCTGGATTGTGTAAAACATGCCGGTGTACCACATTCTCCCTGGCTCCTGGACTCCTGTTATCCAGACAGCGTTAGCTGGGCTAATGCTAATGCTTCCTCCAGAAGGTATACAGGAGACATGGTACTACATTAAAACACTTAAATGTACAACCCCAGTGACCATATTTTAGTTATCAAAGAAGCTAACAGCTATAAAAGCAGAGTTAATGTAATTAAACAAAAATTCAGTGTTAGAATAATATAGAAACTTGCAGGGAATGTAGCAGAACTTGAAGACAACCTCTGCACAGGGTGGTGATGTAGCGTGATTGTGCCTAGGACTTAGCCTGTACTTTCAAGAAGAAGTAAATCCTGAATGTAGCTGCAGAGCTGCCAGGGAAATGGGAATGAAGGAAGGGATGCTGGAACTGTTTCTGCAGGGTCTGGCAATAAATAGTCAGAGGGTTAGAGAAATTATGAATAAGTCCAATATTTTACTGCAAGTTTAAGGGTGCAGGAGCAGGAGAATGCATGACAGAAGGTCACGTCCCGTGCACAGCCAGCATGACAGGAGGTCTCTGGTTTGCTCGAGCTTAAAACAGTTGAGTTCTGCTCAGCTCTTTCTCTTTTTCTGCGTGAGCACCAAATCCGAGAGGCCTCACTGCCGGAGGTTTTGAGTTTCATCCATTTCATAGTCTGGTTGATGCCCATATATGAAAATTATTAGGAATATGAGCTGATGCTGTCCACATCCAGCTGGTGGGTAACAGAGGTGGGATATTTATTTCTGGGAAGTATCAGCCTTTCCTTATGAGCCAACTCAATTCCAGCCTATGCAATTAATGTTTTCATCAAAGAGGTTCAGATATGAGGTGGAGCTAGTGCCTTTGGCATCCTAGAGACGCTCATTGTAGTTTTAGGCAGCTGATAGCAGGATAATGCCTGTGCAGCAAATATTTTCATGTAGGTATCAGGAAAATACAGGGACAAACTGATTTGTTAAAGAAGCAGATTTATTCCAAGTCTTCTCTTCGTAAACCTCTCAGCAGTGCTGTCATTCAGAATGGTAGTCTAAAGCAAGTCTTTCTCTGATGCCAGGAGGGAAACCAAACTGCATTTTCCTAATGGGAGAGTCATCTCCTTTGTGAATCTGTGAAGACATGTTGCAGTTCCACCCTTTGGAAAGCAACAGTTTCAAGCACAGCCTTTGTTTTCACTGCGGGTTGACAGCCTTGCCGCACATTATTGTGTTTTTCCAATTTGGACACAAGAAGACTAAAGTAAACCAGAATAAATCTGGAGAACAAGGACATTGTTTTTCCTTTTTATTTTTTGGCTCATTCCTTCCTAGAAGCATTTATCATGTTCTGTAGAAAAAGCAGAGAGCTAGCGTTGCTTCAACTTCAAACAATTAAAGGCCTTTTTGTGGCAAGCCTGTACCACCGTGCCAAGCACTCATATGCAGCAGTTAGCTGCCTCCGAATGGCATTTGAGCATTAGCAGAAGAGTTACTTTACGATATAGATCTTCAGATCAGATTCGACCCCCCCCCCCCCAAAGAGACTCTTAAAAAACTTAAACCCAAAATGTGCCAAGGTTTACAATAATGGAAACAACTGAAAAGCAAAGCAGAACAATATGGAGGTTTCCTTTATGTGTTTGTAAATTAATGCTCCAGAATCCTGATGTGCTGTCCAAGAGGTGGATCTTTGCAGTTTGACTCCAAATTTTGAACACATCAGGGTCTAAGGCTGTTGTACAAATGGCAATAAAAACAACTTCCTTTGTTTGGTGTGGTCTCATTTTCAGGCTGAGAGCAAAGAGAATAAACAGTGAAAAGTAAAGGACAAGTTTTAAACTGTCTTTGATTAATCTAAACTGGCTTCAAAAATATAAGCAAGCAACTACGCTAATTGGAAATACATGGCATGGAGCTGTCCAGTGGGGTAAACTGGCACAGCTCCACCGAAACGATGCTGCTGCACCCTTTGACACCAGAAGACAATGTGCTCATGGTATCTTACCCCGGTGACACTTTGAAGGTTGCAAGCCAGCCTTGTTAAGGAGGTGTTCTATGCTTTAATATGGTGCAGATTGCATCTACCCCTATCTTCACTTCCCATGCATGACCTACAAATGCTGCAGATTTGGTCCCCGCTCGGTCACGTCTATGAGTCCATCGCCGTGGTATGGAGGCACTGGCAGTGCTGTACATCAGCTAGTAGGCATCGGTTCCATGAGAAGCAAATTACAGCTGTGATTTTTATTATCGCTTTACCACAACCTCTTTTCCTATGATTCATATTGCCTTAAGAGATTAGTTTTCTTTACCATTTAACCTTTCTCAATATTGCTGCCTGAACCAAATTTATGTCTAGGATAAAGCTATGTCCTCTTTTTATTGAATCCAGGTACTTCTCATAATGAAACTAAGGTCATGTGATCTTTGATTGTGGTACTTTGAATTCTTTATTGAAAATGTATATTATATATTTTTATGACATTAACTAAATGTCTCAGAATAAATGACAACATAAAAAATAATTAACGTCTCTGTTTGGCTCATTATCTCTTCGGATTTGATTTGTGTTCCGAGAGCTGGAAACTCATCTGACCTGTATAGATTTAGATATTTGGGAGCACTGCCTCATGGCAAAATTTAGGACTGAAGAGAGAGGGCTCATTTCATGAGTATGGTACTGTGGTTTTTTTATTTGTTGTTCCCTGGGTAAATTGCATTCTCATCTATACAGGATGTTATTCCACCTTCATCACTAGAGTGTATCTGAGTGCCTTCCAGCTAAGCATTATATGATCCAGCTAACATCTGCCATGTTCATTCTCTCTTTCATCCTTACCCAAGCGTGTGCATGTTTTGTTGTTGGTTTTAGATCTACATGCTGCCATGTGTCAGTGTTACAGAAAGTCATATGTGCATCAAACACTCTTCTAAATAACTTGCATATTGATCCTGCAAGACCCCTCTGGTTTATGGCGTGAGATTCAGAAAACTGATTTAGGGGTATGAAGCTCTTGTAATTTTGCAAGACAGAAATAATTATAAAATCCATCCGGATTTCATTATCTTTACGTACATTTCTATATTATCCCAGCATCATGGAGATCTTTAACCATGAATTAGACCATTTGTACTAGAAGCTGTACAGTCTGTACTTTCAAATCATTTACAATCTAATTATAAGACAACAGATCTTGTTTTTTGATACATTAAACCATCCTATTATAGAATAAGGATGCAATTGCCTATTAAATCCCATAGAAAAGTTCTGAATGTCAGCAGAACTAGATTTCTGTTATGTCTTACAAGGAATTCCTATATAGGTATTATTATTAGTATTGTTTTTATTAGTCTTCGGAATAATAACGTGCTGTACAAACGCACAGAACTATGCTCAAAAGGTGTTCAAAAACTCTTTCTGGTGCACGGCAGAGAGTTCAGGTGCTGTTCAGATTCCAGTCCAAGCCCTGCTTAGGGCTTCATGAAAGAAGCCATCTGACGAAGTATTTGCAGTGGAATATGGAAGCGCTTGAAAGACAAGTCCAGTGTTGGAGGACGATTGACATTTATTGACTTCCTGCACCATCTAGTGGGGATTAAAATTAATTGCTCTCATTTTATGAAGACTCTAAGCAGTTCAGGATGCCCTTGGTTTCCTCTCCCGGGCACTGAGAAGAGCACTGGAGGACCCAGTTCTCATCATCCTTTGCACAATGGGACCAGGCTTCATTGGGATCGTCAGTGCCACCCAAGACTGTGTGTAACTGTTACTGGAGCACACTGCATCCAGCAACACATAGGAGTCAATCCACTTGAATTAAGGCCAAGAGGACCATTGGGAAGGGCAGACCTCAAGGAGCATTACTGGTGTGTCATTGAGCTGTGGGCATATGCAGAACCTTGGAGTCATGTAGGTCTTCTGGCCATGGGCATCAGAGAGTGCAATGAAGACCTAGAGAAAATAGCTGCAAACTATTCTGATACACTCATGTTGTGCTGGGGTGTTGGGATGAATGTCAAGAGGTCTGAGTGTGATTCCTCCCTCTCTCTCATGACCTGGTTGGAGTTACAGCTCTGAGGCTATCCTGAGTGATGAGGATTTAGGAGTAACACTTTTCATCAACATTAAGTTTTCCAGGTTGCTCAGCAAACCACAGAGGAGGAGCCAAGATCTGATCCTGCAGGTGGAAGCAAAAATCACTGCTGTAACCTTAATATAAGGCATTTCCTTGAACATAATTTACTTAATTATCAGTGAACAGGATGACATTAGGTGATTACACTCCTAATTTTCTGTTCCGGAAACAGCAGCCAGCTTTTTTCTGTTGCTGGGCAACACAGATATGCTTTGAAATTTGGTTAAAGTAGTGAGTTATAAACATTTTAAAATAGACATGATATCACTACAGAGGCAACCCTAATTGCTATAAACAGCCAGGAGGATGGAGAATCCCACCTACAGAATATAGTTTATGAATTAAAAAATTGCCCAGACTAACTGAAAGGGAGAAATACACAAAAAAGCTTGAAGAAGGGGAGAGAGAGCTCCTCTCCTGAGAAAGAGCTCTAATTATTTTCATATGATTGTGTTTGTTATTCCTGGTGCAGTCCTTGTTCAGTCAACCCATTACCCTTTCCTTCTTAGAGTCTGTTTGTTGGACATGGTCATCCATGTATACGTGTATCATTATAGCAGCAATGAAAAGCACACTCTGCCTGGAAAAGTGCATGTCATAGGCTGGAAATTGGTCTGTGGAAACTGTTCTTCACTGCAGATGTTCTCACCTTCAAGACCAGGGCTTATCTTGACCTGTCATTTTGGCAGGTTTTGGTCTGAGTAAAGGGGACCAAGTGGATTTGAAATGTTGCCCTTGTACTTTGACAGGTCTTCCTTTGGCTTCACTTGAACAAGGTCCTGAGGAATTTGTTGATCCATGAGGAGTTGGGTCCTACAGAGGCATCTGCTCGAGATCTTCCTCCTCCTTCAGAAGGTCACAGCAGTACGTGTGAGATGCAATGGTGCCATTGACTCTGGGAGCCTTTCCTAGCTGTGGTCAGCTTTGTAGCGTGACAGAAATCAGAAGGGATGAAGACCTGAATGTGGCGTCTGCTTTGTTTTCTCCTTGTGAGCGCAGAATCCCAGTTTTCCAACATGAATTTCACGCTGGCAGAACGCCACTCAGTTGTTACCGTAACATCCCATGCTGTTTCCTAGTTTGCAATGGCAGAATTTCCTATGCCTTTGTTGTAGGGGTATTTTTTCCTTTTTACTTTTGGTTTGACACTGTCCTTCACTGCAGACACCGACACCTGCTTCATTGCTGCTGCTCAGGGTTTGGAAAGATCTCAATTGCCTTGCACTGATCTTGATGTGAGAGGCAACTGGTGCGTGAAGTTTGTTACCGAACCACTGAAAATAGACATTCCAGCTGCCACGCTGTTGCTCTTACAATACGACTGTTTGAAAATAGTATTTTCTTTAAAAAGCTCACATTGCAACGTGTCAGAGCAAATTTATTCCTCAAAGGTGCTACTGCATTCACATTGATAACTACAACATTTGTTACCTCAAAATAATTATAAACCTGATCAAGAAAGCTATATTTCTCTCCTCCCCCAGAAGGCAAAGGGTCTCCCACCAAAGTGTGCTGTTACATTTCTTGGTGGCTGGGATGCTGGAGCTGCAATACATGTTGTTGAAATGCCTGTCTCATGGGTCCTGCCAATAAAACCTAACAGCACCTTCACTGGGGAGGTCTCACTCGTTTGGTATTGACAGTTGTCTGTTAACACAACCCATAAGGCTGTTGTCCCCTGCCTAGTGAGGACAGCCAGCTTCCTGGTCTTAATAGTCTTCAAGTGTGTTAGGAAGCTGCGTAGCAATGTTTCTTCTTAGGATAAAGAATCTAGTTTTCATAGGCATTTGTGAATATTCATATTTAGATTTACTGAGAAGAAAAAAGGAATGTCAGCAATTTTGGGTGAATCCTCTATTGAATTCACTTTTTTTTTCCTTTTCAGTTTTTTTTGTGGTAAATTTTGCCAAAATGTCCTTTAATTGTGTGTGTTGCTTTGACAGATCTGGCAGAATTGCAGACAGAAATGAGTGCAGATGCTGTGCTGAGCATGTAAAAATGGAAACTCCGTGAATATCCCTCTTAAAAATCTAGCTTTAAAGACTCGGTTTACTTTTATTTATTTAATTAATTAATCCAGGTGATGAGAGGCTGAAAGTGCTGGTCTGAAATGCCCCCTCTTGCCTTCCGCCAGACAGCTCTTCCCACTTGCCTCAGCCCTGATCACCTTTTCTAGTTCATGTCTGAGCTTCTTTGAGGAATAACGTCACACAGTTTGTGCCAAACTCTCAGGTATTTTTGCTGCTAAGACTGTCGACCACGAGGAGAGGTGACAAAGCTCATCTCTAGGCATGATCCCAGTAAACACTACAACCACTTGCTAACCCAAAAATAAATAAAATAAAACCTGCCCTGTTTATACTTCATGTTTGAACTTGGGAGATTTCTTGGCATTTTTATTGTTCGTTGCTTTCCACAGTAAGATTGTCTGTGTCGCCTTAACCTATCTGTCCAGCTGATACCTACAGACTTTGCCTTCTTTGCTTCTCATTTTGATTCTGACCACAAACACAGAAAAAAGCTGTTCTGGAACTCGGATGGGTGTTAATAACTAATGGGACCCCAACAAATCGCCTGAAATACAAAGGTGGGTCAGATGAATGGTTCGTATAAAAGTAACTCCCGGTGAACCATCAGGTGGGAATTAAAATTTAATTTAGAATGTACTATCACTGCCGCAGTGGTGGTGGTGATTTACTTGATTGACTGCTGGTTTCTTTCACCTTTGCAAGCCTTAGGTTTTTACTATCTGAGGAAATTAAGGCTGAATTGCAGCAGGAAATTCCTTGTACCCAGGTGTTTCTGGTTATCCGACGAATAACTCGGCTGGTGGGGAGGCAAGGATTAGGATGGGATGGTTTGGAATCTAAATGATTCTCATTGCTTAGTACCACACATTGACATTCTGGCAGCCGCTGTATTTGTTCTCAGTGAAGGATGGGAAAATCCTACTGAGCTGAGTAACAGGTCCAGCAAGCAGCGATAATTTCATTGTTCCTTTTCAATAGTTAGGGTGAAAAGCTGGTTTTATTGGGTTGTCCTGATTTAATGGACTGAATTTAAAGAACACTATTGAATTCTGTTGGGTTGTGAGTTGAGTTGCCTTAATAATGCAGCTGCGTACTCTACTCCTCCCGTTCTCCAGACTGACTCGTGCTAATTTTCCTTCCCAGATGAAATCATGAAGGACCCAACCTCAGTTCCACTGACTTGCTGGAAGATGGATCAGGCTGGAAGGCCTCCAAAGGGCTGAGCTGCTCTTTTCTGAACAAACACAATCAAAATCAGCATTAATTCAGTGACTGATGACCCTGTGCTGGACCTAGGTGGTGGTGGTAGACTTCATAATTTAACTAAGTCAGGGAACAGAGAAACAAAGATGCCTGGATTAAAGTAGTGCTTTCTCACCTTAAAATTCATGATACAACGGACATGCCTTGCAGTGGCGGGCCATCTTTGTTAGCATGGAAAATACACACTAACTTCCCTTGCCTTCCCAGCCCTGCAAGTCTCTGGGAATGCAGCTTCTCCGGTGCCACAATGATCTGACAGATCCGGTCCATTAGCAGGTCCCGTGGCTGCTGTGACCTCTGGGTGCCTATGCTCTGCGTGGCCCATTCCTGGGGTACGCAAAGGTTACCCAGAAACAGGCTTTCCCTTCTGCCCCGGCCTCCGGAGCCCTCTGAATTATGAGACCTTGATTAAGAGATCCCTCAGCAAGAGTGGCAGAGTCAGGAATAAACCTCCCAGAGCCTCGATACACTTCTCAAAACGTAAATTATGCTCACACCCACTGCAGCTGTTCATGAGAAATAAAGGCATTAAAAGAGACAGAAATGTCCTTTGCTTATCCCAAAGCTGAGGAAACTGTATTTCATTTACTACAGTGAAGCTAAACAGTTGAATCTGTGAGACTGCTGTGGATGTGCAAGCTGGCAGCCTGGCTTGTAAAAGAAACAGAGAGAGAGAGCAAGAGAGAGAATTATTTCCCCAAGCCAAAAATTCCAATTCCTGCAGACCCCTGGGCTTGGTTGCATTGTCAAACCTAAGTGGATGGAAACAGGATCATTTCCCTTAAGCGGTCATTGAGGAAAATGACTTCAGATTATTCAGGGTTTCAGGTACTGCTACAGCAGCCTAATGGAGTGATAACCAGTTACATCTTCCTGGACCATACCAGCAGACACAACCTGAGTTTTATAAAACACCAGAGGTATCAGCTCTCCTCCCCAGTGCCACAAATGACAAATGAAATAGTCCCAGAATAGAGTAATGCTATGCAAACCGCCTTTGGTGCCAAATGGAAATGTAATTTGCAGGCATGTGTCAGCAGAGAAAGTCCTTTCCTACAGGAGAAGAAATTCAAGCAGCCACATGGAAATACTTTAATTTCAGCATTAGCCATCAGAGTAGATGGCTGTTGCAGATCATGGGAGCCAGGTAATTTAGCTCTGAGCTTTAAATATGTGCAACGCCAAGAAGTATTAGGGGATGTGAAATGTTTAATGCAGCCCTGCACCGTCAGCGCTGCAGAGTCAGGAGGGGAACCGGAGCAAAGCTGTTACTGAGCTGATTGATACCTTCATTGAAGCCGCAGCGCAATATTCAAACTGAGAGCTGGCTTTGAAAAACCTGCCCTCTTTGCTGTTTACCTCTTCGTCATGAGATACAAAATGAGCCTGGAGGTTGCCACCTTCTCCGTGGTGTGATTTTAACAGTCGGCAACCTGTGTCTGCTAGGGGGTGAAGGATGGAGCTGATGCCCCCTTCCAGTCTTCAGCCCTCCCTCCCTTGCTCCAACGTCCCTACCCCCAAACCTGTGAATCCAAGTAGCTCCAGGGTAGGTGGATTTTTCCACCCTGTTCCAGGTCTAATTCCTCTTTCAAACTAGTACCATATATCTTTCCCCACCTCCCACTTGTCACTTTATGGCTTGCTGGATCTGTTTCCTTTAATGCTTGAAAATATACAGTTAAAATCACCTTAAAATTTACTAATATACCTTTTTATTTGAAAGGCTTATTTCCCTGAAAGGCTTTCCTAGTCTTATATGAGGGCATGCTCTCTAATATTAAACATTTTTTTTAAAAAAATGGGTGCACATCTGTTTGATATTTAACTCAAAACAAATGGTGAGAGTGGAGAACATGAGCAAAATTACGCTTTAGATAGCTATAAAAGGTCATTTTTGCTTTAAACTACAAAGGATGAATAGGAGCATATGACACACATAATAAAGGCAGAGATAGGTTTAAAATGCCCTCAGGCTACACTGAGGTCAGCTGCTAGCTTACAAGAAAAGACACGTTTTTGTCCTTCTTTTTTTTGCCACCCAAAAATGTGGAGTAGCAAGCTGGGATCTGTGTGCGAGGAAGGTCACTCAATCTCTGCTTTCAAACCCATCACATTTTTCTCTACCCTTTTCCTAAGGGATACTGAACTCTTAAGCCCAATAATTGAGTAACTGGTCCAAAACTAACCCCCCTTTCTTCCTGGCTGAAAATTGGAGAAGGGTTTGGCTCGTCTTGGTGAAGAAGCCATTGCTTGTGACCTGCCATATGATGAGAAATTTCTCACTATCAGCCATCTAGATGATCCGCAAAAAATATGTGTTCTCCTTTCTGCCGTGGACAGGAGGGTTTCTGCCAGACATGCTGAAAACAAGCAAAACTTGGTCTCCCCTGCAGTGGTGCCAGTGCAGCAGCACTGGACTGAATAACTGGGGTTTGATTCTGGTTACAGATTTAGCCTGTGCTGGGCTTTTTGGGCAGGGCTTGGTTTGAAAACCGCCAAGTACTCCCTGTGAATTTTGAAGGGGAAATGAAGTGGGAAGTGGGCCATTTCTCATTTAGAGCTGGCACAGGACCAAACCAATAGGAGGAGATGAGATTTCCAATAAAACCTGCCTGAAAGGCAAAGAAGTGTAGAGACAAGACGCTGGTTGTAATCTGCCTCCAGCCATCTGCTCCAGAATCAGTGGAAATGCAGGGCAGGGTATGACTAGCACCTTGTCGATAAAAGTGAAATGGAAACATGGGCTCGAATTTGGTCATCAGGTGGCTTTTGCATCTGCCAGAACATCTTTTCTGCTATTAGAGATGGATTAGTGAAGAAGTACGGAACAAGAAGGTCAAAACCTTACATGGAGCTCCATCCTTCTCAGGCTTATTTGAAGCCTTGTACTCATTTCTGTACTGAAGGGGCAAAATTTGAGTCTTACTGTTTCTTTGCAAAGTAATGCAACTTTTCAGTTGATTTCCCCTTTCTTCCCCCCAAAACACAAGTGGGTCCTTTATCCTGGCGGGAGTTGCTCAAATCCTGTTGGCAAATCATGGGGTATTTCTGAATTTCAGACATGAGATATGCATGCATGTTTAAAACATTTGGAGCAGAAACTCAATGTATTTTCTGAGTATTCCTGAGCTTTGTACTCCAATCTGCAATCACTACAAAGCAAATTGCCCATAGCTCCATCCCATAACACGTAGGCTATTAATGGGAACCAGGTATCCTCCTTCAAAGGAACAGGAACATCAAGAATCATATCTGTTTCTCATGTTCTAGAAAGCATTTCCCAGTTTTAATGATTATTCAAAGGGAGGAAAAAAGCCAGACAATAAATTCAGGAGCTAGCTTGGTTAGGGAGAGGTACGAACACATCCTGTGGCTGAAATGCCTGTTATTAAAGCTTGATACGCCACACTTTATCATACCAGGCACACGAGCTTTCAGCTGCCAACATGAGGGCACGCTGGCAAACAGCCGACCCAGCTGCCGTGGTTACGGTGCCATTGTAAACTTTATTTTTTATGCTCAGCATGTATTGAGAGCGATCCCTTTGTTCCATATGGCTTCCATATAGTGACACTGCATCCTGTGTAGGAGAGGTCAAGGAGTGGATTATCAGCAAGTGTTTCAAGTCAAGAATGAAGGGAGCTGGCAGGGCAAATCTGCACAAAGCCTGTTCTGTGCTTCTCATCGGTGCGGTGACCTCTGGGTTTCGGTGCCTGTATGTTCCCCCGCTTCTCCCTTCATGTGCCGAGTACTGGCTAACGTGTTAGCACAGCATTTCCCTGGCAGGTTTTTAGAGGCAAAAAACGAACAAAAGCAACCCTGAAAGCCTGACTGAAATGTTTAGCTATGAGCAGGGAGGCCAGGAGCAGGGAGGGAGCAGCACAGGGAAGGATCTGCTCCCCTCCCCATCCCCATCCCCATCCCCATCCCCATCCCCGCCCCCACCGTCCTGCTGCCCAGCACCCTTGGAGCCAGGCATCAGGCTGCACTTGCTGAATACTCCCGCGAGCGTATTAACCCTGCTCTGATTAACGGTGAGAAGAGGGAAAGGCTCGTAATCCTCCCTGACACTTTTCATCATCCTGCTCTCCTCAGAGCATCCCTGACCCTCGGGGTGGCATCAGGAATGATGTCTGCTCTGCAAGAAGAGCTTGGCTCATCTCCCCGCCTCTCATATTCCAGGTCCAAGCCCCAGCAGGATGTCACAGCAGGGAGAGCGTGTGGGGACAGCCAGGTGGGCTCATCCATGTCAGCCACACTGCTGCTTCTGTCCCTGCCCCAGGCACAGCCAGGGACTGGGGTGAGCGTCAGCAGAGAGCTCCCTGGTTTCCCTTTCCAGCCCAGCACCGCTGAGACCATTTTCTGGATCCCGAGAACAGGCAGCAGGTCCTGGTCCTGCTGATTCTGCTGAAGTTAATGCTCCCCACCAAAAATCACTGTAGATAGTTTTGGGTTTGCTTCTCCCTGATTTAAAACAGTTTGAACAAGAAATTAAGAGCAAGTTCCTCTCTCCTCTGCGCCACAGTTGAGAGAAGAGTTTGCAGAGCACAAGCTTGGGGATGGTGTGGGAGAGGGGAGTTCCTGGGGCCGCTCAGCCTGCCTGCCCATTCCACTCCCACCATCCCAGCTGCCCCTTTCTGCTGCCTCGGACAACAGCTTTGATTTCTTTTCCAATCACCAAAATGTTTCTTTTGTCTCTTACATCTTACACCAGACATTGGTAGGTATGCAAAATTAATAACTGCATTTTAATAACTCGTGACCTGTAAGACCTGAGCAATTATAAACCTCAGAGGGTTATTACCGACCAAGTAAAAATTATATTCCATTTAAACATTCCTCATATAATATCCCCACTGCAGTCAGCATTTCAAGAAAAACAGTGTTACCACTGCTGTTTCTCTGGTACCTAATGAGTTAGCTTTGGCTGGGGATCAGGAGCTTTTGACGGGTGTAGTTTACATTGACCACTCAAAGGCTTTAGATATTCTGAACCATACCTTGTTGTTTAATGATATAAAGTTAAATTGGGGCCGGGGGGAGTGTAGTCAGCTGGTTACAGCAATGCTGGAGAAAGCACATTGAAACCCTATGCTCTGCCCTCCGCCGGAGGCGCCTGGGGGAGGGACGGGGCTGGAGCAGGGTTGGGGACAAGGCTGTGTCCCCGGCAGTGACAGCAGCCAAGGGGCAAGGACCGAGCCTCTGGCACGACCCAGGGCGCTGGGTACTTCAGGGATGCTCGGGGGGGACTGCACAGTGACAGCCTCCCTCTTCACCCTCGCAGCATCTATCAACAGGGAAAATAATATCTCCTTCAGTCTGAAAGTCCTCTGAAGTTTGTAGAAAAGTGTTTATGAAGATGCCTCGCCTCTTGGATGGGAGCCTGGGGGGGACGGGTGAGGAGGGGCTGCTGCACCCCTCCTGTTTTAGCAGCTACGCCCAGCTGTGGAGGCTGTTAACCCCTCTCAAAGCAGTGGTTTTAGACTGGGAATACTCTGGAGAGCAGTGATCCAGAGAGTTGGGAATATGTAATCGCTGCCATAAAAAGAGAGGCTAAACAGAATGGCAGGGATCAGTAAAACCGTTTGTGGACAAATTGAGTAGGGAATGATTAGTCCTTTTTGTCATGAGACAAAAGGAGGGATCACTCGGTGAAATCACGGGGCAGTAGCTTCTGAATGAACAAAAGTACGGCTGAGTCCTGGAAGCAGTCCTGCAGTTCAGCTGGTCAATGTGAAACGCGGTGGCCTCGGCTTGAACCTCAGGGTAAGGAGCTTCTACGGGCCAGCTTGCCAGAACCAGGAGAGGATGCTGGGGAAGCATCACACTGTATTCATCCTCTACCTCATTTTTTTGCAAGCCTGAGCACCAGCCGCTGTCAGCCTGTTCATCTTTGGTGTGACCCATTACACACACTCTTACGTACTTCTGATTTTATTTCTATTTTACTATTAGTTCTTTGTTTGCCTATGAAAACAGATTATCATTCTCTGTAATTGTATGTGTCAGGAGGAACAGATGCCAGCAGTGAAAACAAATCCAGAAAGTTCTTCCCTTGTGCTCTATTGACACTGGATTGTCTTCTGTCTGATTTGATTTCAGTATCAATATTTTTCCTTTTTACCCTTGTGCCATGCAAAAACTGGAGATATTAAAAGGGATGGCATGATTATGTTCCTGTAAATAATGTTATGTTGATTCTGCTGCGTAGTCCAAATCATTTTTTTGGGTTAAAAAGAAATATTATTGACCATTTCTGCCTGGCAAGTCTGAAGCTCATTTAGAATAATAAACACCACTTTTCAGCTGAGTATCCTGGAGTGCTTAACATTTCGGTTTTAATGGTGTAGCAAATGGATCTCAGAAACTGTGGATATTTGGTGCCCAGGTGCTATAGAAAATCCTGCTAGTGGACTGTGCCTTTCCAAGTGCCTGAATTCCCAGGTGGCTTACACAGCATTCAGCTTGGCAAGAGAATTAAAAGTAGAGCAAAAATGTCTTTTCCCCCTTCCTGTGCCTTAGCAGGTGGCGTTTCACTCTATTGCTAAAATACATCAAGTTGTTCTTCTACCCCAACAGCGTTGGCTCCTTTGCTGTGGACACTGACGTACTGCATCCGAGCTGGCTGAGGTCTGTCCCGTGTGAGAACATGCAGAACCGGCTCATCCTGTTAAATTAAAAGGAAAGGTTGGGAACCTTACATTGCACAGGGGATCAGTGCCTTACCACCATGCAAACGCATAAAAGCTAACACATAGGAGACATCAGTCCTGCATAAGGTATTTGATTTGCTTAATTTAAGCAAAGACCTCAGATATTTGATTTAGACTTCCTGGGTGAAACTCTTCATGCATTTTTGTTCGGAGATTCATGGCACTGGAAGCTGGAAGCACATTAGATTAGGTACAACTCATCTATCACCGGCCAATAAATGTTGCCCAGCTCATTTCTGTTTGGAACCCCATAACTTCTGCTTTGCCAAAGCACATCTTCCAGGAAGGCATCCTGCCTTCGTTTGAAGACCTCAAGAGATAGAAAATCCAATTCTTCCTTTCCTAATGTGTTAATCACCTTCATCACTCAGAGCGTGTGCTTTGTTTCCGGTTCAATTTAGCTGACATGCAAACAGCCATTAGATCCTGTTAGCGCATTATAACCAACGGGATTTTGCTCTGAACTCCGTGGGACCAGACTCTCCTTTTCATGAAAATATTGCCAGTATTTTAGCATCTCATGTTTGAGACTCTTCTCTGTGTGACCCTAAAATGTTTGCAAACTTTCAAAGAATGGTGAAAATCTGTCTTGTCTGGGAATGCATGATCAGTTAATTTTGTTCAGACATACAACTTGTTTCTCGGTCATGGTGTAACTGAACCATTAAAATTTCCAAATCTTTCTGTATCATGTCAGCATATTAAAATCTGCAAGATCTGGAGCATTTATTTATTATTATTTATGTTTATTTATTATTTAACCTTAAAATGCCATCTGGATTCTGATAACGCTCTCACTTGTTGATCCAAAAGAACTTGATGCTTGTTTGCTATCTAAACCTGTGTTTGTAAAATGTAAGAATAAAATGGGAGCAATTTATTTTCCAGATCAAATTTTCTCTCAGCAGGATTAAAACTGCCACAGCAGTAAAGAGTTTACAAACTCACTAAAGAACTGTAATAACTTCCCTTCTCACTGCCGGGTCAAGGAAAGGTAATACATGTTTCCAATCAGCTTTGAATTGAACTCAAATTGTAGGTTTTATTTCACTTTAATCCATATGTGAGTTCATGTTAAAGGTAAGAGAAATCACAGGACTGCAAACATGGGGTAGAGTTAATTAAATTCTGCAGCTCCTTTTGGAAGAAGCCCTGGATCTCCTTATGCATAAAGGCTTCCAGGGTGCTTCTGAGGGCAAGCCCAACTGGGAAATGGCTCTACTGGGGCAGCAAGGACAATGGCAAATGGAGTTATAGCGACCAAGGGAAGTACATTGAGAAAAACCTTGCAACACTTGGGAGATACTTGGTTTTGAGTTATACACCAAAAAAAAGGCAAAAAGCTTCCTCCTCTGCCCTTCTCCTCCCTGCCCCAGACAAAAAATGAAAATAACAAAACTATAGCCCCACAGCTGACAGGCACTGGGAGGACTCTCAGGAAACACGGCACGTTCTCAGCTCAGACCCAAACGAGATCTTTCTCCAAGGCAGCCCCCACTGCAAACGCTGCTTTTAGAAATGATGAACGCTTATTAGTCCTCCTTCTCTGTTTCCCACTTATTGTGGGAATTTGTCTTTTTTTTTTTTTCTCTGGTTTTCTGTCTGATCTTGTTTTAAATGTGTTCTGGAAAAGAGCTTCTACTAAGTGGGAGACAATATTCATGTGCTTAAAGTTAAGTCTGCATTTCACTGTCTTGCAGAACTGGGACCTGAGCTCTGGCCACTTTGCAGAATTAAGTGCATTAAGCCTTTGCTTATCCTATGGCAGGTCTTGTTCAGCGTGCAGACCTCAGCCCCTGGCTGCATGCACCTGCAAGGAGATTAATCTTGAAGTAATAAATGCTTATTTAATGTTGGGTTTTTTTTCCACAGCTGAGAGGTGCTCTTGGAGCATCTCCAATATTGACAGCACTGTTTGGTGCAAGTCAAAATGATGGTTGTGGATCACCCAGGATCTGCACATCACTGGAAACTTGGCTGGGGGACGTGTCAGATGCACATAGCAGCAGGATCTGGGGATGAGAGCTGGCTGGTTACTGCAGGGAAGACAATGCACATTTAATTCTGCATGTGGGCATGAAGCCATGCCCTTGCCGGTATGCCAGGCTGGTCAGCAAGGTGCAAACCTCAGGAAAAAATGTGTTTTGAATGTATTTTGTTGAATGGTGGATTTCGCCCCTTGTGAATGGTTTGGAAATTTGAATGTTCGCCAAACCACCCAACTCTTGGTGCTCTGGTTTCTGGTTGTCGCTGCTTCTATCTAGAGTTACAAAGTGGAAACTGCATCCAGGGAAACAAATTTTTCTTCCCACGTGAAGCTGGCAGTAAAAAGGTTTTCTGCCTAAAAACGAGTCGTGTTCCAGAATGAATTACATGCAATGTGCAAGATTCTGGAAAAGCGAGCCTTCCTCAAGCACTAAAATGTGACATTTTTAAAATCTGAATTCAAAAATAATGCACAGTACATTCATTTTGCCTCCTGCAATAAAATGCACGTCTCCCTTAAACAGATTTATTATTCTTAAGCTTCCCACAGAATATCAAAGCGAATACAAGTCACTCAAGCATCAAATGCCAGATTCAGTGTCTCCTGAAGTGTTTCTCAGTGGCTTTAATAGGCCTTGCGTCAGGCTCTGAAAGATCGTCTACTGGGATGCCAACGGCAACTGGCCTTTCTGTGCAGGCTTGGAGCTTCACCTGCTGCAAAAACTCATCCACTCGACAAAGGAGTGCTTCAGACCTCGCTGAGAAGAGCTGAGTTCATGCTGATGCGTGCTTCAGTTCGTCATAACCATTTTAATAGCAAATTCTCATTTTCCTGTATTCCCCTGCTTAGGTGCTCGGAAGAGTACTTGAAAGTTATTTGTCCTCAAGGCCACGGATATATGAAGAGGCTGTTTTCATAGATGTGCCTAACAGCCTTTCCCCTGTTTCTCATCCTAGCTACTTAGTTTCCCCTCTATACAGAAATGTCCTTGGCTATTCTGAGGTTCTGTTCCCTGAAATTTCTTTGCCGGCAAACTCAGATGCTCAAGTGCTCTGTCCTCAGTGTTTAGAGGTGATTTCAAAGCGGTTCACCGCAATTCTCCTTTTTATATAAACACTTCAAAATTACTTCAGCAAACTGAAATACTTGCACATCAGCAAAACAGGTTTTGATGATGATGATCTTGTGTTCTGTGCATCGAGTACCTTTGACTCAGATGGTGTTCTTTTATATAACAAGCTTTTCTCTCTTAACAATTTCCTGACTGCAAATTCAAGCTTTTCTTTTGGACAGATTTGGAGATATGAACACAGTCCTCTTTTCTCTGTTAACACTTGAGTGTGTTAAAACAACAATTCTTTTCTCATAAGCTCTCATCTCAGAATTAGCCTGGTGAGTTTTTTATGTTGCTTTGGTCTGTAGAGTTGTCCACTCGTTGAAACAAAGCTAATTCAGTTCTTGCTAGTGCAGCTTTTATTCCTACATATAAAGTTTGGGTTTGTTTGTTTTTTTTTTTACATCGGTCACCTCTGTTTTAGAGGCATTGATCTATCAGTCCAGGTTTGAGGCAAATCAGTTCCAGGTTTGAAGCAAGAAGCCCCTTTTGTGAAAACATCCATAACTACATCCGTCATACTTGGACTCCACAAACATGCAGTCTGCCACCTAACTGCAATCACAGTTTCTTCTCTTTATGCTGGTGACTTTCCTTTGTCACATTTCTGAGGTCAAATGCCAGGAGAAGGTTAATATCTAAAGGTTCAAGGCGACTAGGCTGACTCCGTATCCTTCAGCCTGAATCTGTATGTGCTCTTGCAATGAACAGATCATTAACTTTGCAATGCAGCTGCTGAGAAATGTCTTAAAATACTTCAGCTCTCCAGTCAGGGTGATAGCAGCTCATTAAAGCACAGTATCTGAGCCCTCTGTTCAGAGAGGGTTTGGAGATCACTGCTGTTTCTTCTATCTGTTCCATCAGAAGCAGGAAGGAAATAGAGCTCGGCTGATATTTTATGTCCTTGTGCAGAATGTGGTGACCTCAGAGTTGAAGCACTTGCAAAGACATCCCTGTCCTATACAAAAGCAATCAAGATTACATTACTCAACCCAGGAACCTCAGTGCACATTGGGTTAAACTGGAAATGGACTTCCTTTCTGGGAGCTACATTAGGAAGGCAAATCTAGAAGAGCTATTTGATATTTTGTAACAAACCAGGGTTTAAATTTAAACCAGCAAAATCCATCCTTTTATTTCCTTCTTCCCCACCATTGCTGCAGCCTCCTGCAGTACGGAGGGAAGGGGTTGTACCCAAGCCGCTGCTCCTGAACACATCACATCAGTCTCCCCATCCTGGAAAGCCACATAAACAGCTGATGAAAGTCCTCTTTATGAGCTGATTATAAGCTTTGTCATTACTCCCAGCTGAATAGGTCCATATTTTTGGCATATGTTTGATCCAGGTTGGACCTGAATCTTTATAAATGAAAGTTAGATGCTGATGTCTGCGGTGCTTGCTCCTGAGCTGCCCTGTTGGGAGGAGGGGACTTTCTCCCATCAGGAGTCCCATGTTTGCGCACGCAGTGGCTTATCCCTGTTACTGGTTATGAACAACAGACTGATAGTGGCCTTAGAGGAGATTTGCCTAATGGTCACGACGGGGTTCCTGGAGGAAAAACCTAAGAGGGAAATCCAGCTATTCTGTGAAGAAATACGGCAGGATTGTGCATATGTCCAATGAGTAAAGGAAAGCCGGTGAACGTGTTTCCCTGGGGCGTCTGCAGGAGATAAATTCAGCCTTGCTCCTTCTCAGGAGCCTTTGAATTATCTGGGATGCGCAGGTACATCTTGGACACAGCTTCCATTTGCCCACACTCGGAGATGTGAGTGTGGTTCTTTATCTCCAAAGGGTCCACGCTGCCATTCTTGGGGGCTGAGCAGCGAGGGGGGGCGAGGGGAGCTCTCGCAGAGTGCAGCTGCCCTCTCGTTAAGCTGAATTTCACACCTACAGCCTGTTACAGCAGAGCTCTGGGATCAGTGGGGCTGCCAACATGTTTCTGGGTGGAATTCCAGGACTGGAGCGGAGCTTGCAAAGCCTTAACTGTTTTGTGACCGGGCTAGTAAAGAGAGGGAAGGGGAGAGGGAGCTCCTCCTCCCAGCATGGACCTGCAGCAGCCGCGGGTGTTGGAGAGGCTCCAGCCAAAATCCGTGGTGACGGGGGGAGTAGCTGGCAGGGCGTCCTCATCACAGCTCCCTCTTTCTGAAACGTGCTTCCTCTCATTCAGTACACCATGATTTATTAAACTCACAGGCGAGCTGCAAGGACCACCTGTTTTCCAGGGGCTTTGGGGATGAGTGGAGCAGGGAGGAGAAGGTGGCTTAAGGGGTAATTGAAGGTCTTGCAAGTGCATCTGGTTTTCTTTGAGGGAAGAGTGGTTTTAGGCAGGCTCTTTGTCTACAGCTACAGCTTATAAGTGATGTGGTACACTTTAATGCATTATTGGGTGGTCGGATGACATGGTAAGCCCCGACAAGGCTTATTTCACAGATCACGCAAAGATGTGGTGCTGCTTCTGCAGCACGGGTCTGTCAGAAACAAGGGGGGAGAAGAACAGCCGGGAGAACAGCACAAGGCTTGGCTGGGCACCAAGGAACTTGCCTGAAGTTGGACTTTTGCCTTATACAGGATTTTTTCTGACTTTAAATTCCCTCCCTTCCCTGCTCCCAGGCTGACATGTGGTTAGAAGGAAGTAGAGCAAAAGCAGTTTAAAAGCAAAAAGGGTGACACGGTGCTGAATTGGAAGGGCCATAATGGACAGAGACCTAAGACCCAAAGAAATGATGACTTCAGAGGATTAAAAACCATTTTTTTCTATCTAGTCTGCTGCCTCCAAAGATGACCGAGCAGCAGAATCTGGGCTATACCTCTCTGTTTGATGAGACTATTGCCTTACAGAAGGTTGAAAACTTATATTGTATTAATTTTCATTTCATTTTGTCTGAAATGACTTGAAATATGTTTCTGTAACCAACCAAGCTCATTCTTAACTCTCCCTGCTACACATTCAGCAAGAATTTATAGGCAGTGTTAGAAGCATTCATATCCTCGCCTATTGTTTGTGCTGAAAGCCTCTGTCCTGGAAAAAGAATTGTACTTCCTAATGCTCATCCACAGCGCTGTAAATCAGGAGCTGGGGTGAGCGCACACGCATCCTCTCCTGCACTGGCCATAATGTTCTGGGAATGTTGCTTTTTATGAATAAGGGCTAATTCTCTTATCTTGATCCCTCGATCATCTGGGGAGAGATCTGGTTTGGTCCCTAGGTGGAAAGATCTGCGGAGTTGAGCAGGTGCTGTGGGATGTTTGCAGAGTGGGCAGCCGTCCTAAGCAGAAGCAGCAATCCCAAATCATGCACCCAGCTGGGCAGACGGATACATCCCTACCACAAACAGGCTGTGGTCGTGTCGTGGGGCTCCGTGCAGACACCCTGCATCCATCACGTGGTGCTAAGGGCTGGGAAGCAGCTGGGGACTTGCTCTTGGTGGGCCTTGCAACCCTCCTGGCATGGTGCGGGAGCACGAGGAGAAGCTCTCAGCACAGCCCATAGTCTCCTCTGCAGCCCAAGCTTGCGCTTGCGCTTCCTTTTCTTCATTTCCTAATCTACCACCCATCTCTGGGACATGAAATGTAGCTGACAAGCTAATCAAAAAAGATCACAGCTAATGAAGCAAACCTCAGGACAAGTGAGAAGAGGAGGAGGTCCAGTCTGCGAGGGGAACATCAAAGCTGCTGTTCCCATCATTTTCATTCAGTTGCACTGGGCAGAGAAAGGGCAATTCTGCTCTCAGGGAAACTAGAGCAGCTCCACTAAAGTCTGCTCATTCCAGATTTACCTTGATGAATTTGAGAGCAGAAAGTGGCCTGAAGTATGTAAAAAAATTTATTAAAGCTTTGGGACAGATTGTGCTTTGCTTGAGTATGTGGCAGGGGGAGGGAGCAGGAATTTCCCTCTTCCTTCCCACAGGAAAGTGCTATAGTCTCTGGCATTAAAAAATGCAGGACTTAGTACATTTATTTGCCCAAAATGACATCATGGAATGGCTCAGGGAAGGTCAATTTGAGCGAGTTGGAAAATGGAGAAGGCAGCGTTCAACCTCTGTTCCCTGGCTGCTGCTTCCACGTGTCCCGGTGTCCCGAGGAGCATCTTGCCCAGGGCCAAAAGGTGCAGAGCCACCACCTCCCCATGCTTGGGTGTCACATCTCTCCCAGGAAAGCCAACAGGTACATGGCAAAAATGCAAACCTTGCATATTTGGACATACTTTAGTATATCCGGGCTGTGATCCTGCCTCAGGCGCAAGCACAGTTCTCCCAACTCCAGCAAGAGCTACATCACGTGGGTCCTTGGTCTCCTCTGGCCAGGAGGATAATAAAAACTCATGATCCTCTGGCCCTAATGGCTCATATTGGTCATTCCACAAGGATGGGGAGATGTGGCGGGGTGTCAGCCTGCAGCACCCATAGGTGCTCAGGAGGGTGCTGCAACGGGGTGCACTTGGCTCTGCAGATGCTTCAGGCAGCAGGGTCTCCACTTCAGTGCAGCAGGGTTTGAAAGCCCTGAGGATAAGCTGAGCTGTAAGATTGCAAGAAAACATTATCTGTCCACACAGGAAAGCCATCTGCATTCACACAGAGGGGCCTGCACACACTGCTTGGTGCTGGGGCATACTGTCTGATTAAAAATAGTGACTGAGTTAGTTTTGCTAAGAGATTTAACATCTTCTTTACGTTGCTGATTTACTTCCTGAGGAGTAAGTAACATAACACATGCTACTCTCCTATTTCATGGTAATCCTCGCCCTTTGTTGTCAGAATGCAAGCCAAAGGTGCACATTTTTCAAGGAATTGTTTGAATTACTTTCCTCATCCTGATTACTTTTCTTCACTTTTTCCTTCATCAACCATCCTTTGGGTATTAACCTTGTATTTATGCTCACATTAACTAGGGTCAGCATCAGAAAATGTTCTTGCTCTTGCTTTTGCTCAGCCACCTGGAGAAACAGAGAAAGGAGACAGTACCAGACATACACTAATTTCTAACATGTGTTTCCTGCCAGTACTGGCCTCGGCAGCTCAACCACGTAAGTCACCATGGGAATAATTGCCGTTTGAGTACAGTCTTTGGATGCGCACGAGCCTGAGAAAGCTCTGCCACGGAGTGAGTGCCCTGTCAAACATCAGCAGGCTGAGAGCAAGAAGGAAGCCGGCTTTGGTACAGACTAGTCCTTGGTGAGGCTCAGAAGATTCAAAGTTTGGCTTCATCTGGGCTATTTGCATAAGTTAGTTGAATAATAAAAGGAAACAGCTGTAAATTGGGATAAATATTTAGATCAGTGATAAAAACACCCTCTGTTTGAATATTAGAAGAGAAGCCTGGGAGGCTGGGCTTCCCGCTGGCCACACTATTTCAAAAAATATCCAGCAGGATCAGAAGTGGTTTCGGTTGCTTTCAGGGTTTCCTTTGCATGGAGAGGACACATGAGGTTGGACTTGTGGACTTCAGGCTCTTGCTGTGCCCTGGGGTGGGCTGGGGCTGCGCTGTGTCCCTGGCCCTGGGCAGACATGGCTTTTGGTGCCAATAGCCTAGTTCAGCTCAAGTGATGAAGGCATCTGACCCTCAGTAGCTGGTACCTGGTGGCCAGGGGCTTGCTGGCCTGGAAAAGATGCTGTCAAGGAGTGAGATAATTCTGTGACTATTTATTTAGCCTTTACCCGCAAGTGGATAAATGATATCTCATCTAAGAAAGCTGCAGATGTCTTATCCCTTCTCTGCAGGTCTGTAATTTTCATCGCCATATGTAATAATCCTAATGCTTAGATGGAGTGGGATTTTTCCAAAGTGTTTTGCTTTGGCCCAGCTTTTGCCCTCGCTGGAGCAGATGGGAGTTTTGCTGTTGACTTCAGCGTGAACAGAGTTTGGGTTTGGAGAACGCAACGGTCTCCTGTGACAATTAGGTCAGGGCATGTGGTGGAGGCTCTTTTCTGCTGGCGGAGGGAGGGACATATTTAAGGATGTGCCCAGTTCAAACTCATTGGAAGTCCCAATGACTTCAGAGATGAACCTGGCCAGAACATTGCTCACAGATGAGACCATATTCCTCATAATCTTGGAAAAGATGATGCTGTGGAAACTTTTCTGCCATTCGGAAATGAAGGCAGAGCAGCCCCAAGCCTGATTTCTCATGGAAATGAGTTTCCTAATGCCTGTGTCCCTCCCCGTGCTTGCCCTCTCCCAACTCTCCCGCCCTGCTGTAACTTGTGAATCTTGATCAATTTTATCCAAATTGGGCAAAGAGTAAGAAAGCTCAGATATAATTAAATTCTTAAAAGTTTATGAGAGTAGGAAGTGATGTATGTTTATACTGACTGAGAAACATTACTGCACCAGCTTTTGCAGAAAATACTCTGGAATCCCCATGTGTGACCAACCCCAGAAAAGACTACTTCTGCTTCACCTTTGAAATCAATCACAAGAAAAAAAGTGTGGAGAGATCCAGGCTTTATTAGTTTTGCTGTTCACAGACTGAATTGCTGTGTTAAAACTCACAAAGAAGTTAATATTCTCGTTTCTAGCTTCTTTTGTGTGTGTGTGTGTGCGTGTGTGTGGCAAGATTTTTAGCAGTAGGAACCTGGTTTCTTCTAAAGGCTCTGCCAGACGACTGGGGCTGTAATGCCAGAACCCTTTCCTATTGCCAATCTAGAAAGCCGCTGCTTTCAGGTCTATCCTGTGCAGGAACAACAAACTGCTGGGCAGGGGATGCAGGACCGGTGAGCACCTGCCTGCCCCGAGAGCTCTCCTCACATCGACGTCTCCTTTCAGAAACTTACTGTGTGGACCAGGAAAACCAAGGGCTGAAATTCTGGGGCTCCATAGGCAGAACCAGCCTTGCCAGGTTTTCCATTATGCTATTTGTTACATCTTCCCCTATTTCAGTAGATGTGAAACCCTTTTTCCAGAGGTAAAAGGGTACTGTTGGAAATGTGGTATTGGAGGGAAGCCCTTCCCCACCCAGCTCTGCTTCCCAACCCCCAGGGCAGAGAGGATCACGAATCATTTCTGACTCTATTTCTTCCATGCAGTAATTCCTAAAGAAGCGACCCTTCCCCAAGCTGCCTTTCTTGCTTTTGGAGTTTTACTCCTCCTTGCTTCACTGTGGGGACTATGAAGCCATTTTATGGCTTTTCTTTTTCCTAATTTGAGTTTTGGCCAGTGCTGCTCGTGTGGCTTTCCCAAGGCACCTGAGCTCTGGTGTGAGTTCTGCTGTGGCTCCATCCCAACTGCCATAACTGTTCCGTTCCTTGTCGCTCCCTTTTTCTGGGGTTGCATGTTTGGAGGACTAAAGGAATGAGGGACATAGGTTGGGAGGGGGTCTCGAGCCCGTCAGGTCTGCTCACTCTTTCCATCAGCTTGCTGGGTTTGCCCAGCCAGCACGGCTCCCAGAACAGCTTTTTTCTTTCCCTGTTTCAATAAGCTGGGAGCTGCAGCCATTTCCTTCAGTTTTGTCGCAATTATTGTACGTGCTGGGTGCCTCACAGGTGTGTAACAATCCGAAAGGCTAATTCTTGTGCAGTGGTCTTCACCAGCAGATCTCCATGTGAAAAGGGTTGATGTCTTTGCTTTTGTTCTCAGTGGGGAAACTGAGGCACGGAGGAGGTCTTTGTGAAGCAGAGGCTGACCTGGGGACAGAAGCAAGGTCTCCTGCATGCCGATGCCCTATGTCTCTCAAGCCACGCCGGCCAGAGGGTATGATATAGTCCCTGCCTGAATGCACGAGCCTCTTCTGTAAGTGGACACGGAGCCGGCAGAGCTGCTGTTAGCCAAGGCTCGCTCTTGATTAACCTTGTGACCAAGGCTTGCCACACACTAAAATCCTCGGGCATTTTTTAAATGCTGTCTGTCAGTTATTCTTTATGGGCCACCAAGCAGGGCTTTCCCATGTTTAGTCAGTTCTTAATTAGCAAGGTTTAATATGATCTGGTTTTATCAACCTGAAGTAAGGTTTTGCTTTCAGCAGCAGCAGACGCCCCATCCGTGACTGCTGCAGCAGGGACACACAGGGCTAGCACAGGCAGCGATGGTCAGGGATGGCGGTAGGAGGCTGGGCAAAGGCAGCAGTATTAAATACACTCAAAATCCTTTCTCTTTTCACCTGCAGGCCTCTTAACATACAGCCTGAGCCAGGGCTGTGCTGGCTCACCCACCTGGGGAAGGGCTGATACAACTGCACATTCCTAGCATGGAAGTTGCTGGTCAGGATTTTGAAGCCCTTGTTTCAAGGCATATTCAAACCTACAGTTCCTCTTTTAGGTCCCAGCATCTGCTTGCGGTACAGAAACATCGTTTATCACTTCCACGGTGCTCTGGTGCTGCCATAAATCCCCAGCACTTCAGCCGAGCCTTTCTCTGAAGAACAGGTTGCCCAGCCCCGACTGCCCGCCGGGGCAGTGACGGGCTCCGTGGGGCAGCCCCGCACCCTGCGTGTCTCCAGCTCTCCAACACTGTGGTTTTATTTCATTTGCATTCCTCCTGCGACTCAGCCTTTAAAAATCTTCCTTCCTACTGAACTGTGAACAGGTGAGATGATTACTTTTTACTCTAGTTCTCTTTTCATGTTCCGGCTCTTTCTTATAATCAAATAAAATGGCTGCTGACATGAGCATCCTGCTGCCCGTGTTTTCTTTGGGGATGCCGTGCTGCGTCCCCTTAGTGTTATCCACACTTTCCCTGGGTGTAGACTTACAGCTTTGTTGTCCCAGGTTTTGTCTCACCTCCTGGGGCTGACCCCAGTAATGAGAAGTTAATTATTCCCACTGGCAAAATGTAGGGTCAAAAGCTGCAGTTCCCCCAAGGCATGACGTGGACCTGCCTGTCGCCCCACGGCAGCCATGGGGTGCTGCCTGCAGACAGGTCTGTGTAGGTGCTGCTTGTGCTATTTAGTCGTTTGTTTCTCCTAAAACCAATACAGATGTATGTTCCTCAGTGTTTACCCAGGACCAAGCAGATTTCCACTGCTGGAAATTCAGCCCATGGGTTCCCACCGCAGCAATTCAGCGCCAGTCGCAGAGGAGGTGGGAGAGGAATGCTTTTTGCTAAAAATAAATGCTTGTGAGAGCCAGCTGTCAAGACCCTTTCTGCCTTTCTTTGCCAGCTTAAAAGGCTCCACCTTGCATCATCCTTTCCCCTCCAGGCGCTGGCAGCTGAGGGATGCTGCCCTCTTGCCTGCAGACCTGACCAGGTCGCTGCTTCCCGTGCCCAGCTTGGTGCCATCCCTCTCGCCTTCGGCGGTCCCCGACATCGTGGCGGGACTCACTCCCAGTGTGGCTGGCTGCATTTCTTGGGCAAATGGAGACACGAGACCGTATGCGTGTGTTTTTCTGTGCGCATGCTGCACGGTGCACAGCACCGAGATCAGGAGTGCTGAAGTGATGACACAAAACTGGCAGCTGAAACGTCCTCGCTCCATCTCTGGACCTCTGCATAGGTTCTCTGCGCAGCCTGGGGATTTTCGTTTCATTTTTACTGTAACTACCTTCTATGGTCCATAAACTACATTGTTTTCATTTAATTCTGGGAACATAATGAATTTCTGTGGGCTTGTTTCCTGTTCAGTGTAATATCTTTGCTAGATGTGAGGTTTATTTCACAAGCTAGTTATAAATTTACTCAAACTCCAAACTGTTTCATCTTGGGAGCAATCAATAAAAAGAAACATGAAGGAGTTTTTAGACCCTTCACATCCACTGAAATTCAGGGATGTAAATCCGTCGTCTAACTTTTTTTTTTCCTTGAGTGCTGAGTAATGTTGGAAAAATGTTAAACCTTGTACTCGAACTTCAGTGTGCTGTGTAATGGCCAAAGTGTGAAATTCTCCCTTCTTTACCCCCAAAAGAGTGTTCAGCATAAAAAAACCCACGTTGGGTGTTGTGCAGAAGCAATGAAAAACTGCCAAAGATGGAGAGTGTATCGCTGTCAGGGTCCGTTCCCTACACAGCTATCCTTCATGTCATGTCCTTGCCTCAGCCCAATCTACTCTGCCTTATCACAGCATCAAACGGGTAACATCTATTTTTTCCTCAGTTTCCTGAAAACTTGACGAAGGCCACAGGATAAAAGCTAACCTTCCTGTAGCTAATCTGTAGCTGGCCCTTCTGTGCCTCCTAGCTGAAATACCCAGATTAAAGCTAACATCTGGCTATCAGCAAATAGATTTAGACCAGCAGATATATATTTAATTTTCTAGATTTATCCCCTTTATTTTTTTGCCAATAGCGAGAACCCTAGGAGCCGCTGAGCGCTCTTTTGAAAAGCTTGCCAAAAAAGTGCCTAATTTCTCTTCTCACTTGTGCAGGCCAGTTGGAGATTGCTGGCGGTGTCAGTCTGGCTTAAATAAAAGGAAAATCAGACGCAAGCTCCCCAGGTCACCGAGAGCTGCCTGGGGGACTCCCCGGCGTCCTGGTGGTTTTACATTCAGCCTGGGGTTGCTGCTTGTGCCACCAGGTACTGTTCAAGAGGGAATAAAAAATATCATCATCCAGCCAGGTTCTCCTCTTATGGCCACATTTACTTGGTTTTACCCTCAGTATTATGTTTATAAAGAAGTTTGCAGCCGTTTTATCAGTGCAAGTGTGTGTGTGCTTATGTTTCAGTGAGCTGAGCTGATGCTCCGGTACCGGCGTATGAAGGCACGCGTGCACCCGGGGCAGGAGCACAAGGGCTGGGTTGGGGTGCAGCAGAAGCAGCCCCATAAAGCCCCTGCAGATTTCCAGCAGCCCACTCGCTGCCTGTGGGACCCACTGTGGTGCTAAGAGCCAGCTGGTCGCTGCATTTCTTCTGTGCCATTTTTTCTTGCTGCATCTGCACAGAGCTGCTAATAAATAAGAATTGCATTGTGCCTGGGCTGATTTTTATTTTGTTTGAAGGCAGACCACAGAAAGCTTGTGCTTTTATTTTTTTGCTGGAGATTATTTTGCTCTGGCTTCTGTCTCCCTTGCTGCCTTTGAGCACTTCTCTTTCCCTTTACTGCTGTGGGCTAAACGCAGAATCAACAGGACCTGCTCCTAAGAGGCAAGAAGCAAGCATGGCTTGTGAAACAGCCACAAAAGCTTGAAAAGTCCATGTTCCCACTCTCTTGAGATATTGTGATAACTGTATGAGTGCACTTAGTCTGTTCCAGTGCAGAGTGAACTAAATTCATGTGAACCATTATGGGAGCAAACTACCGAGTGGGCGAAGAATTAATTTGCAAGAGCAAATTCTGCATCCAGGTGTGTTGCCAGCCCTGTGATGCTTTAATAATAAACCAGGTCTTGCCACTGAATCCAGGCATAATTTAGGACATGGTGTTGTTAGTTAAAAGTAGAGAAGGCTTTTATTATATCCTTACACAGCGAAAGAACCAATTTGTATTGATTTTGTATGGTTTTGCTGTCTACTTCTCAGCTCAGTTTAAACCTCCTAGCCCTAATGCTTTGTGATGGAGCAGCAATCTGAAGATGCAGGAGCTGGATGAAATGTGGACGTTCAGGGTCCAGTGTCTGTAAAATTTCCCAGTGCAGTTGCATCAACAGTCTTAGGGGATTTAGCTGAAATACAAAAAGAAAGGCCAGAGATCTCAAGACCCAGCAGTTAGCGTTGGCTTTTGACCTCTTCAAGCCGTGTGTCCTCCATGCTCACTCCTTCCATGAGATGCTGGGATGGGGTGAGGCAGGATAAAGCAGAGCGTGACCCCACTGCCGAGCCAGGGGCTGCTCGAAGGTGGGCACCCAGTGCTGCGGGAGTGGGATGGGTGCGGGTGGGAAGATGAAGATGGAGCTCCCATTATGGGGTTTAACTGTCCTTTGCCCCCAACACGTGCTCCCATCTCCTGCGCTGCTCTCTGCTCGCTTGGCTCAGTGCTGCCTGGGAAGGGGATGAGGGATGTCGGTGAGGCCAGGCTGCTCGTGCACGTGCAAAGTCTGGCGTGTGGATTTGCACACCTTGTCTGGAGAGCTGTGGAGCAGAGAGCCCCCTGAAACGTAGATCCAGAATAACTGGGGAGTGAGCCCGGGTATGAGCACAGATGTGGAAACATTTCATTCTCATTTTCTTTTTCAAAATTAGTTTGAAGCATTTGTTATCTCAAGGGGGCAGGGAGGGGGAAACAACAACAGGCTCGTTCCTTCTTATTTTATTTGTGCTTAGGAGATGTCCCAGCACACAAGCTGTCATGGAAACGCGGAGGAGCGTGAAGCAGAGCTGGCTCCTGAGCTGCGTCCCCAGCATCATCCCCGCAGGCACGAGCGGCTCTCACTGGGGACCTGCCCTGCGATGCTGCGGCGCAGCAGCCGTATGGGCAGGCGAGGGCTTGCAGCTCCCCGCATCCCAGCCAGCCTCATACAGCTGCCCAAGCATCCCCTCGGTGCTGCTCCTCCTGGAGAGGAGACAGATTTGTTCATTTGTTTAAAAAATGCTCATTAACCGGAGGCGGTGTGAATCCCTTGTGCCAGGTCCATGCAGGCAGCATTTGTTCTGTAGTAATTTGTGCTAGAATTAAAATCACCAAATACACAAACTAGTTCCTTATGGTGAATCCAAGGAAACCAAAACCTTTAGGAAACACATCTGGAGGACAATTCAAACCCACCTTTGTGCTCAGCTTTGACCGAGCCGTCTCACCCTGCTCAACCGGCCAAAATGGGCTAGAAACACAATGCGGTTCCTTCCCAGGGCTTTGTTTTTCCCAGCAGTCAAGGAAACTCCATGGAAAAGCTTTTCACCAGGTATTTTGGTGCTTCCACTTTCAGTTCTGTTCAAGACACACGGGAGGGAAGGTACATGACAAAATCACTGTGGGAAAAGACTGGGCCTGGATCAATTGGACGTTTCAGTGGAAATTTGGACCTGAATCCTTATTTCCCACTCCGATGTGAGCGTGTTTTCTGGCTCAGTTTTCTTCAGCATTTGCAGCCTTTTTTATTTCTTTTTGGCCCTTATTGAGGGGGATTCTTTGTAACCCAAAATTCAAATCCTGGCCTGCTGTTCTGTGGAGATGCTTGCACTTCGCAGTCCAGGGGAACTGCTGCTCTGCATCACATCTTCTGCCCGGGGCCACCCATGGGATGCTCCTCCATGAGCATTTAGAAGGAGTTTGCTCACGGAGAAAGTAATTAGAGGTCAGTTAATGCCCAGAAGCGCAGTGATGAGCACCATCCTTTCCTGCACACCAGGGTCACATCCTGGCCCTGCTGACATCAGTGGCAAAATGCTCATACCCTGGGTACATTTCACCCTGCTTTCATTTCTTACTATTCCTCATCCAATCCATTAATTTCTTAATCCTCCTTATTCCCACTCGACTGCTTTCTCTTCTGACGCCCAGTATGTTCGTTTTGTGTGTTTATGCCCCCGATCTGGTCCTGCAAATGACTCTTCTGTTTCTAGCGGGTCCGCAGTAAATCAAACCTCCAGCTGCGAACATGGGAAGCTTTGTGTGGCAGCGGGAAATTTGGGTCCTTTCTCCCTCCCCCAGCCTCTGCCTCATTTATATCTGCAAATCTGTGAGCTTGCCTTGAAAGAATCTGTAATGACTCATTGCCTCTCTCGGACCTACTGCCAATAACACAGTTAGTTATAACCAGTTAATTAACTGGAAAGTCTAATTACTTAAAATTCAGCCTTTTCCTGGGATTTTGCTGTTGCAAGAGAATGCCAAATAATAACTGTGCTTTTCAATATAACCTCATTTTATTTTTCTTGGGAAACATACAAAAGTTATGTGTAAATATTTCTTTCTCCAGTGAGCACACTTTATTATCCCTTTTCCTTTAGCTTTCATTAAAAACTGCTCCCACCCCTTCTTTAACTCGAACATATAAATAAATAACGCCTGATTCAAACAACCTCAGCCATAAAAACCTGCTTGAAAAGAATCTCAGGCAACTACCACATCTGGAATAATAGTCAACATATTTTAGAAAGAGACTTCATTTTTCTCACACAGGATACTAAATCATGATGGTTCCATGTGCCAAAAATAACACAGTGGGATATGACTATGGGAGGACGTGAACCTATAATGAGGTTCAATAAAGTACTAATCTTATGGGGTAATGCAATCTGGTTTGCTTTTGCTTAAAAAAAAGCCTGTGTGTGTGTGTGTGACTGTGCGTGCGTGTGTGCGTTCATACACGCTGGTGTGCTCTTTAAACAGGATTCTGGTGTCTTCTTTCAAACTCTCTTCGCTGTTTTGCAATGCAAATAAATATTTCAAAGCTCATTAGTTTTGTCCCAAATTAGCCTCATTCCAGGAAGGATGACGGATTCCACCTGCCCCATCATTTCAATGCAGGAAAATCTAATGGGATGATCTAATATTGTGAGAGAAGAAGAACTTTACCAGTTACTGAGCATCTCCAGAGATGATCAGTGGTGCAGCACGATTTCTTCAGGTTTGATATGATCCCTTCTGCTCCAGTTCATCCCCAGTTAGGAAATGAACCCCTAATTACAGGGACAGGTATCAAAATCATTCCTGAACTTGGGGAAATAAAAGATGAGGCCCATTGTGCCCTGTACAGCACCATGGAGCTGGGATGGAGACAAAAGGTGACAATGGGAATGAGAAATATGGGATAAATTAATGAAAGGGCAACACTGAATTACGGAAAACTCTTTCTAATGCTGCAATCCCAAAGTCTAGATTTGCTAGAAGGAAAGAGGGGAAGTCTTATGCCTTCAGATATTTTTCTTTCCATAGTGGAGGAAGAGTGGACGGGGTGGTTGTGCGCCCCACCGAGGGGTGACATACTTTGTCCCCATTTTTCTGGAAACCCATTTTCCTGGGAAAATTCTCCACCACCCTACGTCTGGATCCTCCAGGGTCCTGCTGTGCAGCGGGCAGGATCTCTGGCCCGGGAGGATGGTACCAAGGTGGTGGTGCACAAACTCAGGATGGAGGACCCCACCTTCCTCTTCCTCCCCTGCCCTCGCAGGTCTCGCAGTCCCAACGGAGGAGGGCACTTTGCTTCCAGCTGATGTGAAAACAGTGAAACAGCTTGGCCACGTCACCCCACTGGGCAGGGGCAGAAACGGGAATGAAACCAAATCTCTGGAGCCCCATCTAATGCATTACTGGACATTTTTAGCCCACAACATTCTTCCTTCCCTTCTCTGACTTTGTCCCCAGGAGGCTGGTGCAAATGTTATCCAGCACTTGGGTTTGTTGTGACACAAGAAGACATGACACACGGATGCTTTGGCTCGGGGAATGCTGTCCTGGGCAGCTTTTGTCAAACATAGCTCAACGTTTCTCCAGACACCTTGATCGCCAGTATAGTGCCAGCCCTTCTGGACAGCCTATTTACTACACTGTAAATAAATCTAGCTTCAACCGATATATTTTTTGCCATGTAATCAGTCTGCTTTCATAAAAATTCACCTCTCTTGGCATTCGTTCACATGTGCCTTACAAATGTGCGCACTGTATTGAATCAGATGTGTGGGAAATATATATTTTTTCCATATGGATCCCAATATACCATAAAAGGTTTTCCCCTGCCCCCCTCTCCCCTCCTTGCAGTCTCTCAGGGGCATATATCATAACAATTGAAATCTGATGAGAAAATGAAAAAATGCTTGCTGTTCATATCTTCCAAGTAGTTTTCCAGAGTCCTGCTGCTGAAAGGGACATAAATCATTAGCAGCACTCAAGCGACATTGTTACCTGAATATACAAAACAAAACACGGTGAGTTTCTTGCTACTGGAAAGAGGAAAGTATTGCAGCCTCAAAAATGTCTTTATTATTCAGGTTAAGTTTAGCTGGAGGAGTCATGCATACTAGAAGAGATGGTAGCCAAATAAGGGGGTGCAGCCCATTGCAGGCATCTACCCAGCATGAGGAAGGAAAGCTGGAACATTTTGACGCTTTTCTACCCTGGGTGATGTCCAAATTGGTGCTCACCCGACATGGTGTCTCCCAGCCCTGGACGTGCTTCCAGACATGCCGGTGCACTGGCAGCATCCCATGGGATATAGCAGGGGCGAGACCCCCGTTAGCAGCTGCGAAGGGCACTCACCGCCGTCTGTCTGCCTGCTGCCGTCAGGCACTTTCTCTGAACCCTGGCGCCAAGGGGAACGGGACAGAGCGGCCAGTAAGAGCCTTCTTCAGACTAATAGAGCCTCCAAGGTTGCAGCACTGAAGCTTTCTTGCAAGCATCCTCCTAGCACGTGGCCTGGTCTAACCTGCCCTCTTGACAAAATAAAACTAATAAAACCAAAAGAAGTAAACCAGTAAGAAGACTTTCACAAAAATGTCACCTTATTTTTTTGTGTTATTTTTGTAAGTGAAACTTCTGAAAATGACAAGCCCAAAGACCTCTGGATAGTTCTGCAGACGGTCAAAAAATAGATGACAATTATTACGAAAATAGTGTCCAAATCATTCACTTTCTGCCCCAAAATTCAAAGTTATACTATTAATCAAAAAACCTAAGTGCCTTGAAAATATCCATCAGGTTCCTGTGTGTGATGAATACATTCCCAGAAACGATGCTCTGCTCCAGGATGTGCCGTCAGCTGGAAAAGCGGGTAAAACCTGGCACTGAACTATAAATTGTGAGTGACAGCAGTGCGCTCTGTGCAGCGCCTCTGCTTTCCATCGCAGGCAGGTTTAGCAGCCCATGCTCCCGAATCTGTCCCCTCAGGCAAACACAGGGACATCAGCTGATTCAGGGTCTTGTTGTGGTCTAGAAGAAATCAGCAGCAGGACCGGGAATAAAACCTGTGTCTCCCTACCCCATCCTGCTAACTAGCAGCATATCCTTCCTCTGAAATGGAACAAGGGGTCATGCAGCAGAAAAGAGGAAAACCAGTCTCCTTCCAGCAACCATGGGGCACCCACTGGTACCCCACGGCATCTCTTCTCCCCATGGCATGCCACCTTCGCCACTGTAGGACGGCCCTTGAGAAGGAAGAGGGTTTGTTCATGAGCAGGAGGATAAGGTGGCTTTCCCACGCTGCAGCAACTACTCCCGGCTTTCTGGCTCCATCTTCTGGAAGTGAGACAAAAATATAGATTTATGAAAGCCTGAGCTTTTATAACAAGTTTATAACAATGCCTGCTGGTTTTGTGGGCCCTGCAATATGTCTGGAGCAAACAAATCCCTTTTATAAAGTACAAAACTTGTAATTAACCTCTATAAAGTGCCTCTACAAGAAAAAAAATATGAAAAGAGGACATCGTAGTGGTTAAATAAAACCCAAGCTGCAGGTAAGAGGCAGGAGGTTAAGCATTTCAGGGCTAGACCATGCAGGGTGGCCATGGGTTTTTTGGATGGATCAGGCAACACGGCCAACAGGGAAACAGCATTTTTCCATCCCCATTTTAAGTCATCCCCCATTCACTATGGGAGAACCGGTGGATCCAATGCATAGAAGTGCTCTGGCCACTCAGTGGCCTTTCAGTTAGAAAAATGAAGAAGAGAAATAGCTGAGAAAGGATTTCAGAGCTTGGCTGAGCAGGGTTTAGTGCTGGGACCTGGTGCCAGTGACACTGGGACAGGACTCTAATCCTTCCTCTCTAAACGAGCCGATTCAGCAGTCCCGGCTTTCCCTATGCCATTGGGCTGCATGGCCTCAGCACGTGAAGGATGGGGCATCCCAGGTGCCCAAATCATCTGCCCAGGCTTTCTGGTGGCATTTCCCCACCCAGGGACGAGAGGCTCCATTCTCACCGAGGGCAGGCTGCACCGGGGTGTGCAGAGCATGGGGGACGGACATTCTGGCCCTGAAATGTTGCTGTCAGTGTTGCTACAGGGCTTGGAGAGCAGCAACAAAGCCTTTTCTCCCCTGTTTAACCCGAGGATCTGCCCTTTTAGGGTGGCAGAGCCAGGATGCAGGGGGAGCAGAGGGACATGGAGAGTGATGGGGCAGACGTGCTGCTCGCCAGCCCGGTGCCCTGGGTACCTGCACCCGCGCTCCCGCGAGCTCCCCAGGAGCAGCGCTGCCTGCAGAAAACCATTGAGGATACAGAAGATTTCCCACTGCTTTATGCTTACTGCCTGCAAAGCTGACTCCCCCTCCACTACTCGCTTTTGGGTTTATGCCACCAAGTTTAGGTTGCCATGCGCTGGGCTCCCTTTGGCTGTGGGTGCCGCTGCTACAGCTGGGCAGACGCTTGCCTGGGATGCTCCAGCTCTGGTACAACACCAAGGGCAGCCAAGCACAGGCCCCACGAGCAAAGGTTTAAAAGGTTCAGGTCACTCCGTTGTTCTAGGGGGTGCAGCTTGCCTGCAAAATCTGAGCCGTACAGATCCTCTTAGACGTACTAATTAATTTCATATCGCCACTATAATTGCACAAGGGCATCTTTCCCCCTCTCAGGGCTGCAGTGCCCTGCACAACCCACGTCGGGGCACGCAGCAAAGAAGAGTTTTGTTCATCTCCGTGGAGAAAAAGTCTTTCCCCGTTTCCCCTCCAGTTTAGGTTTGTGCCAGAGGGTGGTGCTCGATACATGCTTTCCTGACCTTCCTGCTGCTGCTGCCGAGTTGTCGGGCTCGTACCTGGGTGCACGGGGGGGGGGTGCATGGGTGCATGCTCGGGGGACGCAGGCAGCTCCTGCCCGCTCGTCCTTCAGAAGCACCACCAACGGCTTGGGATGGAGCATTTTGGGAATATTCAACCTAAACTACCTCTGAAGAATTTGATTTTGAAAGAGCACTGTGTGCCTCTGCAAAGCCAGCCCTTGAGGTGGAGTCCACTAAAAATTAAGGCATAAACAACCTCAAATATGAAAGTCTATTAATTTCCTTTATGCCACTTGTAACGGGCTACTGAGCGGAGATTGCCAAGTTTGGCCTGTAAAGTGTTTCTAAACTTTTATATAACTTTCTATAATTTACTTGTCATGATCTGGCTCACATTAATCAAAATTAAATTGAAGAATTTATTAGGTATTAAATATCTTTAGGATTATTATTTCAGCTTTGTAGACTCTTATGTGCTTAAAAATCTATATATGAAACAGGTCAGGGGATGAGGCTGTCATGTATTAGAAAGCTTTCTTGCCCTTCATGCAGGAAAAGCGATGGTGATGCATGGCATGTGCAGGAGCTACCGGGAGCCGACAGGCTCCTTGGGGAGCACCGGATCTGCTGGCTGCAGGGTGCAACGCTGCAGGGTGCAGGTCCCCGCTGCATTCCCCATCTCCTTGCCGCTCAGCAGCACACGCTGCTTCTGCAGGATCAAAGCCCTGAGCAAACCAGAATAACTTCAAATGCAGAAGCACTTTTCCAAATTTCAACTGAGACAAACAAAGACGGGCAGCGGGTCTGACTTTTGAGGCCAGGAGCCGTTCATTTCCCTCACCAGCAGCATTTCAGTGGCTCCAAGGACATCCCCCTCACTCTCCAGCAGAGGCGAAAGCTGCCACATGGTCATGCCTCCTTATTATACCCATCAGAGTAATTAAGTAGATTATTAACAGTTATCCTATTTAAAAACTGATTCTTACAGTGAAATCATTGACACCCCGAGCAAGTAGCAGTAGACTTCCATGGCTATGCTACTGCTTTGTTACCTGGATGTTGGTCCTGAGCCACCAGAAGAGACACGTGAGTGAAGTGAAGCACATAAGCACTGATGCTCACTGGAAAAGCTGCAGAATGAAATGCTGAAATTCCCAGAGGTACCCCAAAAATGTGCACATTGAATTCCCAACCGTTATAAATGGCTGTGAAAATCTAATCCTGCAGACATCTTGAGAGTCTCACCTCCTTTCCCCACTTCCTTGCTTCTCCACATATAAATCTTTGTCTCTGGGTTTCTGGTGTGTGACTTATGATTTTTAAATGCTTACTTTGGCAACGTGCAGTGGTGGGATGTTTCAGCTTTGCCTGGAGGCTGCAGCAGGACTCTCTCCTTGGAGATAGGTTTAAATATGAGGGACTTGGCCAAGAACTTCCCAGCAGAAATCGTTGGTCTCCGAAGCAGGACTCTCAAGGAAAAAGCCAGGAGGCCAATTTGGACATCTGTATGGTTTTTGACTGAGATAATTGTAAACCATGGGATAGTGACCTGAGCAAACAGCAAAGCAAACCACAGATGATCTGATTAGTTTTCTGCCATGGACATTTTATCTGTATGTTCAACACAGAGTGAAAGACCATTCTTCAAAGCCCCAAGCGTCTTTGGGGAAATCTTCTGTCATTAGTACCCATGGTGATGTCAGTCAAGCCATCCCCCGGCTCCCGGGCAGAGAAATCCATACCCTGTCCCACCCAGCCTCTTCCATAGACCTGGGTGAGCAGCTTTCTGCAGGGTGCTCGCAGCAGATATTATTATATCACTGAGCAAACATTCACCTGCTGCTGGAAGGCACTTTGAAAGCCTCTCTCTAGCTCTTTCCTTCCTCAGAGGTAGGAGAGCTTCCTTCTTCTTCTTCTAATGGCATTCCTAGGCAGATTTTCGAGTCTTGTAGTCTTGGAGGGAGGTAGTTTTTGTTGATATTAAAATGCAAGTGTATTTAAACATTAATTCTGGTCATTACGAATAATAAAGTGAGGTAGTGAAATATGGATCCTGCATGTCTTTTCAGCACTTAGAGATCTGAGTTTGACTATAGCAAAGAGTTTTTAATGTCTCTTAGGCATGGCAACGTAACCCAACCCAATGTGATATGGTTGGTCTGCAGCAAGGTTTGTGCATCGCATGGGTATGGAGATCGAAGGTTAGGCTCTTCAAGTCCATCATGGGATGGTAACGATTCCGTTTAGCATTTATTAAATTAAAATAGCTTTCTAAATTCCCAGCAATCCTTTGGCCATGGAGTAGTGGGCTTCTATTTGACATGGGCAGCACTTGCAACATTTAAACATTTTCAACATTCAGGATCTGAAAATGACTTGGGTTTATTTTGCTCCCCTGCCCTGCCCTGCTTTTCATCTGCAAACCATGACTGCAAGGAGGGACAAGAGAAAAGGCTGGGCTTTATGCTCTGGTCATCACAGACTGCCTGGTCTTCTCCTAGCATGGGCAGTCCTTCCCTGGACAGGTTTGCTTTCTCTTGAAGGGTGTTATTTTGCTCTTTATCAGCACCAGCTTCACTTTTTTTCTTTCCAGTTTGCCTTCGGAGGCAGTTATTACCAAATATTCAGGTTGGTGCATTTAACAGCTTGTTGCACAATAGCAGCCTAAGGAGACCAGCTTATTTCCAGCAGTTTTCCACTTTAACTTTGCTCCCTTCACTACTGCCTGTCCTCCATCGCGAACCACAGCTTCTGAGGTCACCCATTTTTCCCATCCTAGGAAAAAGCTGGGCAAGAAATAAATTATAGACTCAAATTTCCGTGCCTTGAGAAGTCACTTTGTTCAAATTCAGCTCCATAACCAGAAGCCCATCTCCTTTGTATATGAGGGCAGGCCAGAGTTTGGTGTGGCCCCAGGAAGATCCCATTCTAACGGGCGCCATGACAATAAACTTGTTAATTAAATTAATTAATTTAAAGGGGCAAAGGTTCAGTGGGCGGGTGGTGCTTTTGTATTTCCAAACCAGTTAACTCAGCTCAAATTCAAACCTGACCAAGACAGATCTGCTTTGACTAGCAAAACCCAGCACAGGGCAGAGACTTAGCCATGCTCTTTGTACGAGCCCAGCCCCTGGCAAGCCTCAGTGGCTGGGATGAGGCATGTCCTTAGGTTAACAGAAACCCAATAAGATATCAAATTCTTTGGGGCTCTCTGTTCTTTTTGAAATCATAGGGAGAATTGTGATGCGCCAGGGCGCAGGGTGCTTTTCTTCCTATCTCTTAGCTCCATTGTGCGGGGGTGAACAAAGCCAAGAGGTGTAATTTAAAGGTGCTGTGACCTCCCATGAGCAGCTCTCCCCATTGTGCTGCCGGTTTTGTTTTCTGTATGTGTTTTTTTTCTCCACTGAGATCTACTGATCATAAATATGCATGAATAAAAGAGCCAGGGGAGAGGAGGGGAGGGGGGGAAGGGGGCTCATAACCAGCTTGGATAAAGTCCTTTTCTGAATTTTCCACTCTCGGCTTCCTGACGTCGAACGAAATAAGGGACCACACCGCCGGATTAGCTCAGCCGGAGTTCCTATTTCCAATTGTAAAAGCAGAACCCTGGCATCATAACAATCATTGTAATTATCACTTACAGAGGGGTCTTATCATATAACAGCTTCTTTTTATACGTGATGGAGGGGGACCGAAGGGGGCTGGGGAAGATAATTCCAACCACAGGGGTTTGTGTCTTCATTCATCACTTTCCAAACAAGCCACTGGAAAATTGAAGTCCCTGAGCAATTTACAGATTACAGCTCTCTCCTGGTACAGGGACACGTGTGCACACACACATGCTTACTCCAGACATCGGACATAAACCAGGTACGCCTTGGGTGACCATCGGAAAGAAGGAAAAAAAAAAAATATCCCCCCGCCCTGCTTTTCTGCTCCAAACTCAGGCAGAAACGGACATAACCTTCCCTTTTAAGCCTAGCAACTCCAGCCCGGCCGCACAGCTCCTCCTGGATTAATCTTTCTTTTTTTTGGCTCAGTGAATTGTGGTCAAGGCCATTGTAACGTGAGTGCTGCCGGGGCGCGGATTGGCTGGAGGAGGCTCAGAGAGGCCCCTTTTCACAGGGGACTAATTGCTTTAGACCACCAGTATTTGGGAGCTACAGATGTCTTCCTTAATTTGCCTAGAGAGCACAATCGGCCCCATCTGTTGCATTTTTTTCCCCCCTCTGTCTCTCAAGTCGCCTTCTTCCCCCTGTCTGCAAAGGCCTAAATTGAAAACTCATCAAAAAGTAATACAAGAGCAGTTTGGCTGGGAAGCTGCTGCCGTGGGGCTTTGCCTTTAATAAAGGCCCCCCTGCTACTTTTACACATGGGCTGGGGAGCAGAGAAAGGAGGAGGAGGAAAGCAGAAACAACCTGGGGGGGGTGGGAGGGGGTGCGGGGGGAGCTAAAAACTAACAGCCAGATGGGATATTTGGAGGCAGGATAATTTGATGTGTCATGGCTGGAGGAGAACAAGGGGCAGCCCCTTGTTTTCTGTGTGTACACACAACAAAATAGATGACTTCTGGAGAGGGGAAGGGAGAGGAGCCGGGGCCCGGCCGGGGGTTGCCGATCTCTACATCTTGGTGTCACTGGCCGGGGGGGGTCCCTGCGGTCGATGACTTCCCTGGCGCACACCTCCGGGAACGGAGAGAGATGGAGAGGGGTCAGAAGAAGGGAAGGGGAAGAGGGGAAGAGAGAGGAGATGAGCCTTTGCCCTTCTGCAGGGCTGGGAAGTTGTCTTGGCCCATAAGTAGGGCCTGGACTGGGGATGCTGCTCTGCACCTACCCATACCCAAGAAATCAGAAGAAGGTGTTGCTTTCTCCTTGCTGGATCAGTGTTTTGACTCCAGAGCATGTGATGGAGCTGCATCACCAACAGGCTTTTCCTCATGCTGGCTCCAGGCCAGCAGCACCGCTTCGTCTCGATCTCAGCCCCGGGAAGAAAGAGAGGACAAGCCCAAGAAATCTCTAAAATATTAATTGGGAAGGTTGTGGGGGAAAATATGCCTCATCTTTGTTCAAAACCCCCATCAGGGCCCAGCCTTAGCACGCACAGCTGATGAGAGGGTCGTAAAAACCCACGTCGTTTAACAGAAGTAGAAATGAAATAGCGTTTTCTTATGGCAAATTTGGTGGTGGTGCTGTGCGGTGGCGTGGTGAAGGCACCAGCCGTCCCTGACCCAGTGCGCGTGCTTGGTCTGCGCCCCTGCAAACAGCAGCAAATGTATTCACAACCCATCTGGGAGAGAATAAATATTACCCCATCCCATGCAGCCCACAGTTGGCTTGACCCACTTAGGAAGCTGTGAGTAGGATGGGAATAAAAATCTCCTAGTCCGAGCCTCGCGGTGTAGCCACTGGGACATCTCCTTCCGACAGCGACCGCCTGGGCCGGGCCGGTGCGAAGAAACGTCCCGTTTCAGCTCATCTGTGATTTGTTTAACGCTGAAGGTTTTCCCCTACTTCCTTTTCTTGCCTTAAAATAATTGTGTTTGGTGCAGTTAAGTCAAAGGGAGCGTGGCAGGCTGGTCGCTTGCTCTCCTTTATGCTAAAAGAGAAGAAAGCTCAAATGATGGAGAAAGCCCCAAGCATCCTCTTCCCACCCAGCTGGTGCCTGTGCCGGCCACCCTGGCTCCTGCCTCACCAGGGATGGGTGCTGCAGTGGCAGGAAAATTTTTTTTTGCCTGCTGCAGGGGAAGGGAGGGAGCTGCCCGTGCAGGCAGCACACCATCCGGCAGCTGTTCAGGCAGCACAAATGAGAGGTGCTTCGTTATCAGGCTCTGGCCTGAAACCTGAGCTCAGGTGCCAGCGCCGTGGCCGTCAGCCCTTGATCGATCATTCCCGTTTCCTGGCTGTCCATCAGGCATCTCTCTCTCCCCGAGTCCTCGGAAAGGTTTTGTTTAGATGTTCAGTTACGGAGAAAAGAGTCCATTTATCTTGAAGGACCCTCTCAAAACAGTGCGAACGAAATCGCCGCAGCGATTTAGTGCTACTGCTGGGGGTCCCGCAAGGACCAGTCTGTGGGTTTGGGACCTGTGGGACTGAGCCAGGGGCTCCCACGTCTGCTAAAGAACAGCTTCCAGCTATTGCCACCATCAATTCCCACTTTGCTTACACCATCAGCAGATGCTTTTTAGCAGAGTTTTCCTAAAAAGAAGGGGAGACAATGCTAGGCTTGCACCCCTGCCAGCTGAGATGGAGGCATGGGACAAGATGCTTTCACTGCTGGAGAGCGGGGTCTACAAGTGCACCCCGCAGCCACGTAGCCCCCGGGCTGGGTTGAGCTGCAAGGGCGCTAAAAAATGGTTTCTGCTTTTCGCACACTGCCACTCTGCCTGGGAGTGGGGAAATTCTCCCTCCTGGGTAATACTGAAGGTTTATCAGTCTCAGAGGGGCTAAATGAAGTCCCCGGTCCCCTCTGGTGCTGGGGAGTTTTTGGAGAAATACCCACCTCCATCGGCCTTATTGCTGTCTTCTCTTTTTTACTTATTACTTATTGCTTTGTTTATTACTTTTTGCTTTTCCTTTGGTACCCCTAGGTAAAAACCATGTAGTTATTACTTCTCGGGGGGCGGGGGGGGAAGACAGTTTATCTGGGAAGATCTCAAAAGTGTTGGTGGAAAACAAAGGCTGCAGGACCAGGGTTTCACGGTCCGGGCTGTGTCCCGGGAGCGCTCCGGTGACCTGCTCAGATGGAAAGCCCACAAGCACGTCTCTGTGCTGGGGCCAGTTGCTTCCCAGGGCAGCCCTCTCCTTGGGGAGAAGGTGTGAATGGCTTCCTTGAATAAGTCACTGGATAGCCTTGGCCAGGCACAGGCTGGCTGCTGCTTCCCGTAGGTCTCTGTCTCGCTACTCAAAAACCGGATACTCTGTTGTGACATTTATTTTTCCTCCGATGGACTTCAGAAAAGAGAAAGGCTGTGTGCAGGCCAGCAGTGCCGTTGCGGAACAGCAATGCTGCAGGCGATGGGCATCCATCTCGGCTGCCTGTGTTTCCTGTGAGGGTTAAAATAAGGATCAGCGGTTGAAAACTTTTAGAAGAATATGGCAATCAAAAAAGGGAGCTCTAGTTCTTGTTGTCGAGGCAGCCCAGAAACTGTTGAAGAGCCACTGGAAAAGCCATTGAGCTTTTGTCCAATAACTCCTGTGATAATAATTAGCTCAGCCAAGGCAGATTTTAAAGGGGCTTTAAAATTCTTGTTCAGTGGCTTGAAAGAAAAAAGGCAACCAGAGGCTCCTCTCATCTGAACATCAGTGTGAATCCCACAAAATCCCATTATTCCTCTTTTAGATCTGCAGTTTGATCAGTTCAGCCTTTTCCCTCCCCAAGGCAACAACTTTCCCCCTTTGTGCATGTTTTCCTCCTCGAGATCCGAGCGCCTCACTGTGCATGCGTGCGATGCCGCAGAGCCTGGTCCCCTTCTCCCCTTGCAGGTGGCAGTGACTTCCTGACCCCTCCATGCCGGCAAGGGTGACAGAAAATGAACTGGTGGAGGTAGAGGAGGGAATTCTTGTTTGCAAGAGCACCCACATCCACCAGGCTATTTTTCTTAACTGAAGAGGAAAGAATTTCTTGCATTTTAAAGCCTGCTGATGCTCTCAGGCTTTCCTTTCAAGATGCCAGTGAAGCTTAAGCACCTGACAGTTGGAGGCAAAACTCGATGGTCTAAAACTCACATCTTTATCCACAGCTAGGTCTAGCTACAGCGGAAGGTAAAATTCTCCTAAAAATCAATGGTTTGGGTGATTTTTTGAGTGAGCCAACCACATAGGAGTGGAAGAGATGCTGACACCAGCCCAGATCTGTTAACCCTGCTGTGCTTTGCCTCTGCTGGAGACCTTCTACGTGTTCCCCCTTCCCAGGGTCACTGACATCTAGAGCAGTCCACGGGCAACTCTCACTTGTGCTCGCCAGGATTAAGCAGGGAGCTCTGGCCGCAGGGGTCCTCCACCCTTGTGGAGGAGAGAAGCCAGCTCACCGGGATGGAGCACTGGAGAAGCCAGCTCACCGGGATGTGTATCTACTGGGAACATCCCAAGCTGGATGCACTTATGACCAAGGACTTAGAGGGAGTTGCTGCTCTTTTTGTGCTCCCAGGGAACAGTAAGGCACCTTTCTCCGGAAAACTCTGTAAATCTGCAAAGACCCAAAACTAGCAAAACTCTACCAGCAGCGCCAGGTGCTAGGGGGTGTTTCAGCAAGATTTGATGTAAGAGAAGGGATGGGGAAAGGAGGCTGGCTTTCAGCTGGGAGATGGAGGCACAACCCTTAGGTAGCTGGTTTTCCTCCTGGCTGAGTACCAGCTGAATACATCCAGCCCTTGAAGATTTTACACCAGACCCTCACTGCAGTTCGATACAGCTTTGGGCAAGAAAAATAGAAGCAAAACAGGTCATGAAGCAGTTAGAGAGATCTGCAACCATGTGCCGCCGTGCTGGGAAAGTCTTTCCAGGCTGGGAACTGGTGCTCCAGGTTCCCCAGGGTCTGTACAGCCTCAGCTAAGCCGCTGTCCTGCTCACCAAGGAGTCTTCCCAGGTTTAATACCAATGCAAAGAACAACAGTTTGGAGCTGAGCAATAACCCCTCCAGCAGGGAATACAAACCCTCCCCTGGGCTGGAGCAGCTCGGGTTGCAGTGCCACAAGAAATGGCGAGTTCAAATACAAACAATTGCCATTTTCTTTGCAAAATTTTCTCTTCTGGGTGGACTAGAAATGACACCAAGCTGAAAGCAAGTTTTGTTAGTAAAATATACTAATAAACTGCTTTGGAGTCTCATAAACTGTGTCGGTTTTTTTTAATAGCAAAAAATAAAGGAGTCTAATAAACTGCTGGGTTTTTTAACGGCAATTTTTAAGCGGCTGGAGCAGAGATCAGGAGTTCAGCCTCTTTCCTTGTTCTGTTTGTGGTATATTTATCTTCATAAAGAGAATGGTAGCAGGGGGATTTATTTTTCTGAATGAATGTCTCTAAGCCCCCCATACCTCCAGGGCTTATAGTAAGGTTGGATCCAATGACAGGAGAGTCAACATTATAAGCCCTTAGAGAGGGCTGAGTGCCTTGTAGATAGTCTCAAGTGGATGCGCTTTCAGCACGCTGCTACCCCGGCTTACATTAGCGGCTGAAGAGACTTTGTCTGTCCCCGATGCCCTCGGGTGACCCGCGACCCCTGCGACTTCGCTCCGCCGAGATCTGACGCTCGCGCAAGCCCCCGGCCGAGGAAATGGAGAGGCGCATTGTGCCGCGGAGAAAGAGCAACACAAACACGGGGTGTTCTCAAAGGAAACAAAAACCCAGTGGAAAAAAACCCTCCCCAAACTGGCAGCGAGGGGCAGCCGGGGAGAACGTGCAGGCACACGCGCTGCCGGGCAAAGCCACCCCGGAAAACTCGCTGCTGTGGGGTTTGTGGAGCTCCTTGGGCTCCTCTGGCGCGGCGTCTCTGCCGGCTTTAGGTTTGGTTGATCAAGCTGGGTGGGGGTGGTGATGGAAAGTGCGTTTCCCTGTGGGTTTTGCATTTCTAAATATAAAAAGAAAATAGCCTTGCTTTGCTTTTGGGGCGTGCTTAATGAATGTGGTGGCAGAGATACAGCACGGAGATTATATGCTGTATCCGTATGTCCCAAAGGAAAAAAAGCAGAGCTAAGCCCCACTTGTGTCTCTGCAGGAAATGCTGAAACTTCATTCGGAGTTTCAGATGTCAAAAAGGGGCTGGAGCAGCCCAAGACCTTGCGCCGTGGAGGATGCCAAGCCCTAACCTGACCCCCCCCAGCCTGTGCAATCGCCCACGCGTGGGTCAGACGGCCAGGCTGGCACTGTCCCCAGGGCTGGAACCCTCGCTGGGGCTGGGGGCGGCAGTGGGGGCAGGTAGGATGGGGCAGGGGACTGTAAGCGAGTGGGGTCACTACTGTTGTTGTTATGCACAGCCAGTCCCTCGCTTTGAACAGTTCGCAATGCCCGAGAGAGGCCACCCGGTCCTGGTTGGTGGCTACCTGTGGGGTGGGGTGCTTGTGCAAACAGCCGTGTGTGTGTCCCCGGGGAGCTTTGGGGTGTTGAAGGGTCACCACCCTGCTTGGCCCTGCCTGGCCCCAAACCTGTGCTCAGCTGCTGCTATCAGCCTAACCAAGACAACGACGTCTTCATACAGCCTCCGGCCACTGCGCCGCGAGCCCCGAAGGGTGCGAGGTCTGCCATAAATCACAAGCCGGCAGCGATGGCATCGTGTTCCCATCTCCTCTCTTGAAACCTGGGCTTCCCCCACCTGTGTCCTTCACCCCCACTTGGCTTCAGGCCTTGCTGTTTGGCTTCACGCTCAGATCCTGCACTTTGCAGCACCTCTGGGAGGGCACAGGACAAGTCCTCCCTTTTAATAGAGGTGCTGCAGTGGGGTGGGTGCAGCCGTGGTACCGACCAGGGCAGGGATGGGGAGGGGATGACTGCGCAACACCTTCCCCATCACCTTGGAGAGGTGGGACATGCCCCCTCCCAGCCCACCCAGCGCATCCAAGCCTGGCCCACGCGTGGGAGCATTTTCCAGATGCCAGTGTGTATTTAAAGGTTAAAAAGATGAGCGGAAAAGCCCATGTCATGGGTGCCTGAGCTAGCAGGAGAATTTCACCGGCATGGGGGAGCGTATTGTCCCCAGAGCGGGCGGAGTGGATTTGCATGCTTAATTCCTGCTAAGCATTTTTGGAGGAGTAATCTGATAAAATCTTCAACCTGCTGATAGCGTAACCTTAATCGGGTGTCCCTCATAAGAAGCCCGTGGGACTTCCAGCTCCCAGACGTGCAGCCCACTACCAGGGGCTCTGATCCCCCGTCGCGGCCGGGCTGGGTCCGTGCCCAGGCCAGAAGCCAGCGCTCGCCATGCGCCGGTGGGGAAAGAGCAGCGCAGCCCCTCTGCGGCCCAGGACAGACGGAGGAGAAGAAGACTTTTATCCCATTGTTTTTCCCCGTGATTAATCCATCTAAAGTGCTCCTCTGAGCGTAGCCAAGGGCAATGTAAGAAAGAAGCAGTTTGCGCTTTGTGGGGCTTTTTTTTTTTTTTTTTCTTCCCCCCCACCCCTTTCCAAGTGTGCTTTACAAACATCCTCTCCGCTCGCCCTCTCTATTTGCAAAACGGTCTCCTTCTGCCCATGGCTCCTGATGAAGTCCTTGCAGAGCTCCTTGTCCACCTCCAGTCTTTTCAGCACGTATTCAAATTAACCCTTTTGTCCCATTCACACCCCCTTTCTTTGGCGGATATTGTGGCTTTGCCAGCAGCGATCCAGCAGCGGCTATTCTAATGTAATTGCATTCTGGCAATGCCTTGAGAACCTGATCAAGATCATCCCGCAAGATTAATCCCTCCAAATTACAAAATGTTTACTATCAATCACCTTTATGCAGCTTTATTTCGTGGGCTTTCTTCAAGGAGCGAGCGGGACGTGTGTGTTGCCAGAGATGCCCCTTCACGTCTCCAGCTGATCACCTCAATGGGACCAGAGTCAAATGGTCAAGGCCATATGCGTATGAAAGCCTGGGCTGCGCTGCCAGCTATTCTCTCTAGCTCTGCATGGATTTCACACTTTCAATCCTGTTAGGGTGCCTACCATTTACTTTAGCGTTGATTTTTTTTTCCATTTCTGCGTCCTGTGTCATCTGGATTTAATCTAGTTAGCAGATTTTATGCCTAAAATTGCATTGTTAAAGGGAATTGTTTAAATAAGGACCGGCGGAGAACCCCGAAACCCTTGAAACCGGGGTGTCCCCCCCGCCCAGCGCCGGCCGCACATACCTCGACTGCTGCGGCCCTTGGCTTGGTGCGAGGGGCTTGGAGGTGGCTTTGCTTTCTTGAAAGCATCCATTGCTATTTTCAGAAGCACAAACAGATGCAAATGTCTCTGCAAACATTGCACAATGAGATGCAGGGAGAGGACAGCCTTTCAAAATCTCTGAATAGCCCTTCAAAGCAAGTCTAATTAGGGTAAGTAGAGGTAATAGGCCCACTTGCGGTTTTTACACTCGCATTTTTCCCCCCTCAAAGCCTGCAAGGCTCTTTTCCCCCTATGGCTGGGGTGGTGGTGGGGGGGAGGAATACACCCTCACTCGTTTGTTTGCGCTAACAAATGTGGGGATGCAAAGAACGAGGGAAGGTAGAGGGGGGAGAAAAATCAATCATTTGAAAAGTCCCCTCTGTTAGTTTTTTTGTGTGGCTTTTCCTGGTGAGATAGATAGCGGCGGAGACAGCAGCATCCCGGCTGGGGCCGGGGTGTGGGGCAGGCACCAAAGCAGAGGCTGCAGCTCGTGTCATGTGGAACTTCAGTAAGTGAAAAAGAAAAGCAGAAGGTATGGGCTGAATACTTGGGTAAATCAGTAATAGAGCTAAAGGGCATATGCCTGTAGGGAATATGTTGGCATAAAAGAGCTTTAAGAGGGGCCATTCATACTGACAAAGGGAGATTTGAATTGCTGCCTTCACAATAGCATGAAAGGATGGGCTTGGGGTGTTCTGAAACAAAGTGGAAATCATACTGCCCTGAACGGCTCTAATAAGCTTTTAACTATTTTACATTATGGCATTACCTCTTTTTTTTTTCCTTCTTCTTCTTGTGAGCCGAGTGCCAGGCCCACTTAAAAGTGTGATTTATACTTTTTTGCTTCATGGTAACTTTGGAGGAAAATAGATGGGGACTCAAAGGCAGTAATTCAGCTTTTTCAGGACGAGGAGGGGGAAATGCCATCATTTCTGAGCGTCCCAGGAAGCACACCCGTGCGCCCAGCTCCCTGACCGCAGCCAGCAGCACCCTCGCCGCCCCGCACAAGCCTGGGCCGGGGATGCCGGCTCGTTGCACCTACCACCCATCCGACATCTCCTGTTTAATTGTGCTCATTAGCAGCCGTGCCATCGGGCAGATATCACCCACCGTTCACTGCCACTTGGGTTACTTCACTGTGCAGTTCAGGTGGGCTTCAGCGTGCACTCCAAAAAATGCAGAAATGGCTTTGGCAAAACCCCCCAGTTTTCACCGTCAGCAGAGGTTCAGCCTCTCAGCCCGTATCTGGGGGGACTTGGGGGGCTGCTGCTCCCACTGCCTGCCTGGGAAGGAGGCAGTTGCCTGGCCTGCGTGTCGGGAAACGCACGCTGGCTTTGTGTGTGCTGGGGCTCCCTCCCCGAGCTCCCCCCAGATGGTGCGATCGCACGACTGCACTGTTAAAATAGAGCTCGTATAGACAATTAGCCAATTACTCACTCTGTCATTGCACTTTCTTCTTGTAACTGAGATGCAAACTGGACTATGTCTTCTTTGGTAGCTTCATTCATTGGCAGCATTATTTAATGACACTTTTGTCAGCTTTGGGTCTGCCCAAAGATTTCTGAACGTAGCTTTATGAACCTAGAAAGGGTGCCCCGCGGAGTGAAAGCGGACTTTGAACCTACAGACGATGCTAAAGACAATGAATTTCCCAAAGTCAGGGAAAGAAATCCAGAGCGTGGCTACCACAGGGCATGTGGCTCAGCTCCTCATTGTCAGCAGCAGCGGCTACGGAGAGAATAGCCCAGTAGCCAAAAGGGGTTGAGCATATGGATGCATGGGCCACTTTCTTTGCTTAAATATCTCAGACAAAATATTACTACAAGTGCTGCCGGGCCCTTTTTAAGACAGGAAGGTTGGGTGGCTGGAACAGCTGTCCTGGACCAGTATCTCACCCAAGATCCTCTCCGAGAGTGGCCAAAATTAGGTTTCCTTTGCTTTGATGGGTGTTCGTCTCAGCCACAATTTAGCTTCGGTACAGCTGTGCAGAGCTGCAGCCAGCAGGACTAATGTAGTGGAAACAGTGAGAGAGAGCAGTTTGGTTTTGCTCCTGGCATTTTTCAGGGAAGAACAAAAACTCGCCTACTGCCTAATGAAGGAAACTCCATCCTTCTACATATGTTTCTTTGAAATGGGCTAATGCTTTTATTATCCATAACTTTTGGCACCAAGCATCATTAGCGTCTCTTATTCGCCCCTGAAGTTCAGCCCCATACAGGTGCGAGGATGGCTCCCGAGTTATCTTTAAATACACTTAAAAAAAAAAAAAAAAAAAAAAAAAGGAAGAAAGAAATCCCATCTGTTTCTTTCCGGAGGGTAGAGTTTCTGTGAGATTTAGCTCGTGGCTCCTCTGCGCCTGGTTAGGATGAAGCATTCACTGGACACACGCACACACTCACACCCCGATCTGGGGTGTGCGCGGCCGCCACCACCTCCTTTTGGCTGACAATTCCCTTCCCTGCATCCCATATGGCTCCGCGCATCTCCCGGCATCCCGACAAGTGCTTCCCGGGACAGCGGCGCAGGTGACAGCCGCGCTGGTGACAGCCACGGCGGGTCAGGTAGCTGGGACCCTCCTTCCCTGGGACCACAGACCTCATTAGCTGCCACTTGATTTATCAAGAGAGCATTATAGCTTTGGAAGCTGACATCTTTTTGGATTGCAAATAGGAGAGGAGGAAACTGTACCCTGTGAAAAGATTGATTAAATACTAATTAACCTCTTTTCTTAGATAATGAAAGCACTTCACTGAGCTGGATAAACACGATGCGCATCAGTTGCTCTCCTGGCGAAGCGAGGGGTAATTGAGAGAGCAATATCCATTACTGATGTTGTGACAGGAAAGGTTTTCCTTTCAGATTACAAAAGACTTGCTGCAGGAGAGATGGTGCTCAAATAGGAAGGAAAAAAAAAAATGCCATATTCTTTTATCTCAGGAGTTAAATGCCTTCGGTTTGAATACTCCTACCAGTGAACTAGAGAAACAACTTGTTTAGGGGTAGCCAAGTAAAAAAATAAAAAACTAAATCAAATTTCTTAGGCTTTGGAGGGAGGGATTGACTCAGCTGCATATAGTTGCTGGTCTTTACTGGTAAGGTCTCCAGCTTTTCTAGGTTCCGGGCACAATAATCTATAAATATTGCCTCTTTCCTGTGAATCCCAGAGATCAAACTGGAAAATCACAGGGGAGGAAGAGATGCTTCTTCTGGCTGATGTTAGGATTTACATCCTAAGGCCATGTGCTATTCTTCCACAAGGAGAGCAGCCTTGCCAAGGAGGACATTTGCTTTCTCAAAGGTGAATATTTTCAAGGAGAAGTTCAGGTGGGAAAGGACTGTTTAGTGCAGTTTGTTCAACTTTTACCTGCCACTAGTGATTTTCATGCTTTCTGATCCTGCCTTTGAGACTCTCTTTTCAGTACTTTATCCTGAAGGTCAACATGGGGAATCCCACATGAACATGACCACGCCGGGAATTTCGTCTTCCTCCCTTTGCTTTTTAACATTTGCCTTCTCTGTTTGGCCTCATTTATCTAAACTGAAGTGTTCATCAAGGACCCCTTAGTGTCTTGGTCCCCACGGTAGGGACAGGGACAATCTACTGAGTCCATGGTGTCCCTTGGGCTACATGTCCCCTCTCCTGCCACCTTTAAAAGTGGACTAACACCCTCTTAGGTACGGGATTTTGTATTTGCATCTCTTGTATTTGCAAATGTGGTGTTTCTTCAGGCTTCTCATCTCAATGGAAACCTGCAAGTTGGAGAAGCACGGTGACCTGCCAGGTTTGCGCTGGGCTACAGATGCCAAATGCCGCTGCAGACGGTCCTGCTGGAGGATACTCATGGGTATGATTTTATAAAGATTGCTGACATCTGCCATACCAAGAGGAGCAGAACAAGTTGTTTGTTTGTAGAAATAAGTCCAATTAACTCCTACAGATGGAACTTAATCCATTATTTGTGCAACAAACCATTATGGTCCGTAATCGCCTTGGACTGCCATTAGACAGCTTTAAATGCTTTCCTAGAAGGCAATTTTGTGAAATCTTCAGGTTAAAAAAAAGATTATCCTGGAATGTGCAGAATGTAATAATCCAAGAAAGAGACAGTGAAGTCCTGAGGACTCTGCCAAATCCCTGTTTGGGAAATAGAGGCATCAGTCCCCTCACATGCTTCAATTCGTAATTAAGCACATCTCACGGGCATGAAGCAAGAGTGGAAAAGAGGCTATGCCCTGACACAGGCTGGTCATTCCCTGAAGCACAACAAATCTCCTGGGTGGAAAGCGAGGCAGCAGGGGGCTGAATAGTGTAGAAAAATGAGTGAGCTCAAAGCAGGGATGTTAGTGAGACACTCTAAACATTTTCTTTCCAGTTACAGCGTTAGAAAACCCACTTTCTGAACTCGATGGCCACACTTCCATTGGCACAGTGCATGCAAAACCATGTCTGTGCACCCTTATTCGCTGTTATTCAAAGAAAAAAGCTAAGATCTCTGAAAGTCTTGCTTCAGCCAGTTTTTACTCTGTGTAGAAGTATGCTGCACGCTCCATCCTACTGACCCTTGCTGAAATCCTACTGACAGTCAACGAGTCAAACGAATGGGGTAGGAGCTGAATGAGGGCCATTTCTTGGATCTGCGAAGCCGTGCACATGGCATGGAGAAGGGTGGCATCTCTGTCCCAGCCTCTCTAATGTGATAGTTCTTTTTCCTTTTTGAACCAACAGTTTTGTAATATTTTCTAACAGCAAGATGGGAGGTACTAAGAGATGCTGCTGCAGAGACAGTCAAATAGAGGCAAAAGCGGGAGACCTGAATAACGAGTGCTGTGCCATCAGCATTTGGAGGAGTCTATTCAGTATTCTAGTCACTGGCAACTTAATAATAATAATAATGATGATGATGATGATGATCATAATAGAGGAGCATTGCTTGGTGTGCAGAGCATTGCTTGGTGTGCAGAGCCTTGATCTGGCACCAGCAATGCCTCACGTGTACCATTTCCCATCTCTCCTGAGAGGACAGTAACCCCAGCAGAGAGGTGGCGGGGAGGAAAATCCTATTTCCAGGGGGCACAGCTATTTCCCATCCTCAGCTTGGCCTTACACTCCTCATTGCCCCGGTGATTAATAATGGGGCTTGGTCCCACAGGCCTTGTAAAAGGATCTGTTACTTCACCATGGCTCTATGAAATCTGTGAGATCTTCAGTATTTTTTCATATTGACCATTATGCCCGTTGGTTGAGGAGGAAGGGAGAAAAAGGATTAGTTGATCATGGGCACTATTACCAGGCTACTGGACATAAAACTGGTTTTACCAAGTCCGTTATTTTAACAGACAATTTAAAAATTAAATTTAACAAATCTAACACATGCTTCAGTAATGTCCTTTGAAGACAGTAAAAGTTCAGCAAAGTATCAGCTTAAAGTATTTTATGCAACATTTTGGTGTCTCCATTCTGCAGTGCTCACATACTGTACAGTCAGTAAATCTGCTCGGTTCTTAGCAGCTCTGCTCCTCCAGATGATTTCTTTTAATTGCATATGCCACCAATAAAAACGTCCTGAAAATCAGTTCTCACCTGCTTCTGTTCTGGTAATCTCTACCTACTATACAAATCAGTCTTAATGGAGCATTTGAGCCCGAGAGATCTATAATTACAGTATTAAGTTTCATGCGCTCACAGGTAGTAACGCAGACTGTATTTAACAGATCATGTACAGAGCAAAATCAAAATCTACAACAGATTGACACCCAATCATGAAAATCCTTTTGAGGATGCTCTTGTTAATAACTAAACCCCAAGCATTGTTTGAGCCTTGCCCCAGCAGGGATGACAGTAAGTAGGGCACCACATGGCATCGAAATCACAGAAAATACTTGTTATCCAAAACCTGTACAGAATTTGGATTTGCAGCTATTTGCTCACTTTTTGAGCACAGGGAATTCACAGAGACTCTCTAGAGTTGGAAAAGGCTGGGACAGTGTAGCTCCAGCACTGTCAGGCTGCTGTGGGCCCTGCCACCAGAGCACACAAGCACCTTGTAGTTGGTAGCAGGCTGTTTCCCCACAGTAAATCTCAGCGGAGAGAAAGTAGGATAAGCTCAGTGGTGTTTTGAGAAAGTCCGTGCTGGAAGCACGTTTCCCAGCTAGCAGGGATGCCCTATCTATGGGGCCATCTCAGACTTTCTCTCCTAATTAAAGGGGAATTAAGTGAGACCTAAGGACTTGCAGAACCTCCTGGCAGAGGGTCCCTAATGCTTGCATGCCCCGGAGGTGGTTGTTTGGATCCAGCAAGGATAAAGGATCACCAACACCTATCAGCGGACATATGGAGGAAAAATGCATATACATATATGTAATGTGGAGCCAAGATTCCAATTCAAGCTATTTCAGTTATTTCTGAGGTCAGTAAGGGTCTTGCCGCTGGTTTCAGTGGGACTGAGATTGGTGCCTGTTTATGGAAATTTTTTACCACGTAACTATCTGGTGTTTCCAAATAATTTGCCAACGATTTCGTCAGTCCTAGCATTGAATTCACCTGTTTTTTTCCCCTGTACTAGTGCAAGGAGATGATTTTAGTGCAATTAAAAAACCAAGCCTCCTGTTTGCAATCGGGGAAGCCTGTTCCAGCTCCCTGTCAATTCACCAAACTATTCTTTTGACAAAACCAAATACAAACCCCGTTGTTTTAAACGGGGGTGCAGGTTGGTCCTGCAGCCTCTGAATATAGGCATTCCATCTGTCCTGGCGGCTGATTTGTTCAACTATGTCTGAACCTATCAGCGCTTGGGGGAAAAACTGTTCTCTGACTCATGTTAATGTATGAATCTAATTGTATCCTCACGCAGTTTGCAGCTTTCATTGCCCATTAGGAACATTAACATCATACACTGAGTCCTGGTAGATGTATGGTCTTTATATACCGCATAATGTCCACAGATCTCTGCTCGCAGCTAAGAAAACACAAAAGAATAGAGGATATTTTGAAGTTTTGTGGAGCTTTCTTTTTTTTTTTTTTTTTTCTTTGAGATTGAAGTCCAGTGTCTTGGGACCCAGTGACTTTAGATGACCTTCCGTCTCCATGGACTGTACTAAATTTCAGCCCCTGGAGGCTACTTCATACAAAACCTCCTGGCTTTCAAGGGCAGGTGCAAGCAAAGCTTCACTGCGTCACAGATCAAGACCTGTTACTGCCAGAATTAGATTTCACAAATCTCTTTTATTTAACAGGACATCATTAAGGAACTGGCCTATGCTGGTTGATGGTGTCTTTAATTAATATAAGTATTACGCTGCTATTAGGATTTCCAAACAATAACATTTCCTTTTCAGCATTTATACTTACTGAGAAACAGAGGTGGCTCTGTGTGTGCATATAGACAAGCGCATGGAAACCCTTTTAAAGAAATACAAAGATTGCAGACTTGGGCACTCAAAAAGGAGGAAATGCTGACACTGACGTGTCTGTGCAAACTTAATTCAGCTCCTCTCCTAATTTTAGTGGCAATTATATGATCCCATGCTATACTTTTGATAATATCTCCACCTTCTTCATTACATAGGAGGGTTGGCTTTCAGGCAGAGATTTTGCCTGTGTGATGAACAGCTTCTCAGTGTTTTGCCTGATGCTTTCAGTGTTTGCTTCTCAGTGTTTTGCCTGATGCTTTCAGTGTTTGTCCTCTGCCTTTTTCCCTGCACGGTATATGATCATGTCCTGAAGACTGAATTTCTTCTTGGGCTTTTACAGCAGTCCTCAGCATCTGAGTGCTCTGAAAGCTCTGCTTAATGAACTCATTGAATTCGCTGATGATGTGAGGGAATGGTGGTACCCCAGTTTTACAGATGGGAAACTGAGGCATAGAAAAATGAAAGGCGATTCATTCTGACCCTGGGCTGTCCCATCTGAGATGCGTAGGAGGGGACTTATTTGGGCTTGTACAACACCGCATGTCCAAGCATCCACCTCCTTTCCCCTCAAACACCCCGTTAACTGCTCATACACCTCTCATTCCCTGGTGTTTTGGAGATGGTTGGAGAGACATGGCTGAGCTGCCTCGTTCCCCCCATAAAACAGGGCAAAGAAGATAAAACTGTTGCTTTTAAGGGTGTCTGCGTGCGTACTGTGAAACGGGAGTGTTGAACAATGCTGAGGAGGGGGAGAATGGAGACATGAAGAGTAGAAACTCTTCAGCAATGTAGGATTTGGGGGGGTCAGAGGGGTCCCCCATCGCACACAAATGCAGGAGAAAGGAAAGGTTGGGGTTTCCCAACAGTGGAGCAGATTTCATGGGGGTGAGGGCCCCTCTTGACACCCAATCTCTAGCTGTGCCAGGGCTGGTGCCAAGCAATGCCACCCAGTGCACCTCCGGATACCCTTTTCCCTCTTCCTGTGTGCGAGTGAGCGGGGAGAGCCTCCATCCCACCGCGTGACTTGGGGAAGACGGACAGCTCACGCCAGCCGGGTTCTCCCAACGCTGCAGGTTTAGGCAAAGCTGTGAGCTTCACGCCCTGTTCAGGGGAGCAGCAGCATCTCCTTGCCCCAAATCCCCCAACACCTTCCAGCTCCCCTTATGAACCATGGCAAGGACAGGCCTGAACACCAGCACTGCCGGCGGCACCGCTCTGCCGCTGCTCTCTGCCCGCGGATCCTGGACGGGTCTCTAATCCCTTCTCTGTGAGACTTGGGGGGCAGCTGATGTTTGTAGGTAGCCGCACGTGTCTGTGGCCAGTATGGTGTGAGGAACGACTGCTTGGCCCGTGCTGACTGTCGCCTTGGGGCGAACGCTTCCCTTCCACCCCAGGCTCCTTCTGAGGAGTGAAAAAACCCTGAGCTTAAGAAACAAAACTCTGAAGGCACTGCTGAAATTCAGTAAAAACGTTAAAAATTTTATTTACAGGGTAAAGTACGATTTCTTAAAAAAAAAAAAAAAAAGAACCCACTTTGATAAGAGGCATAATAATAGAATAAAGCTCTTTATGTACAAAAATACAATTTTCATATGAATGAACATCTTGAATAAATTAAACAGCTATCTGGCCCAGCCGCTGAATACCCCGTGTCTGCTCCTGCTCTAAAAGCAAGACCGCCGCGCTGGGGGTCAGCATCTATAATGCATGAGCCTCTCCGCTTGTCCGTCGGGCGCAGGGTCCCATCGGGGCCGGTGCTGGGGCCCCCCCCCGGGAGGGGCTGAGCCGCCCCGGGCGCAGGGCAGGAGGGATGCGCTGAGCCCCGCGCTGCGCCCCGGGCCGCATCGGCCCCCTAAGCCTTTTCATGGCATTGTCAGGGCGTTCAAACCAAATTTTCATGCTCGTTTTTCTTCGCTGGAGAGCTACAAATTGTAAAATTGACTTTTCACCTCGTCTGCGGCAGCAAATCTGTCGCTTTTCTTCCCGGTTTTCGGAGTCGTCCGGGAGGCGGGGGTCGGGGGGAAGGGGCTGGGGAGGGGCGGGGGGGGTGCTGAAAAGTGCAACGGGAGGAGACACCCCCCCCCCCCTCCCCTCCCCTCCCGCCCCCGGCCCTCGGGCGGGGAGAGCCGGGCGCGCTCCGCGGAGCGGCGCGGAGCGGCGCGGAGCGCTGCGCCCTAGCGGCAGGGCGCGCCCGGGGGCGCGGAGGCGGGCAGCCCGCGGAAACCGCGCAGGCTCTCGGCGGGCGCGTAACCGCAGTCCTCGGAGGTGGCGGGGCTGCTGGGGCCGGAGGCGGAGGCGCAGAGCGAGGGGGCGGACGGGGAGGCGCTGGACAGCCAGGAACCGGCGTCGCTGCCCGGGCTGGGGGGCGCGGCGGCCCCGCGGAAGGCGGGGGGCGGCGGGAGGCACTGCTCGGCCAGGCGGAGGGTCTCGGAGAGGGCCCAGATGTAGTTATAGGCGAAGCGCAGGGTCTCGATTTTGGTGAGCTTGGTGTCGTCGGGGAAGGTGGGCAGGACGCTGCGGAGCTCATCCAGGGCGGCGTTGAGGTGGTGCATTCGGTTCCGTTCCCGATCGTTGGCTTTTACCCGCCGGCTGCGCTTCAGCGTGTGTAGCAGCGCCTCGGTGCGCGCCCGCGTACGGCCGCGCCTCCTCCTCCGCTCCCGCGGAGCGCCGGGCGGCTCCGCACCGCCGCCGCTGCTGGCCGCCTCCGCGGGCATCCTGCGGGAGAGAAGACGGAGCCCCCCGTCACTGCGCGGCCCGGGCGGGGAAGGGGCGCCCGGGGGGGTGCAGGGGAAGGTGCGAAGCCGCCGGGGAAAGGGTTGGGGAGCGGGGGGAGAGAGGGGAAAAAATAATAAAAAAAAAGAAATAACGGATGGAGGTGTGGGAGGGCTTGGCACGGCGGCACCCGCGCAGGTGCCGGCGCCCCCCGTACTCACATGGAAAGGCACTCCCAGGGATGCAGTTAAGCAATGAGGTTATAAAAATAGAGATGGGGGAAAAGCCAAGCTCCCCCCGCTGCAGGGAGAGGCAGGGCGAGCCCTCCGTGGGATGGGGCGGGGGGGGGGCGGGGGGGGGGGGAGGGAAAAAAGGAGGAAAAAAAAAAAAAAGAAAAAAAAAAAGCGAGCGGCGGGGAAAGGCGGGGCGGGGGGGGACACGCGACCGCTCTTGTCTTTGAAGTGCTGCGGGCTGCGATCCGCTCGTGTGAGCGGCGGCTGTGGCACACGACGGCGCGGCGGCCCGTACTTATAGCGGCGGGCGGACAATGGCCCCGTGGCCGCCCCGCGGGGCCGCGCCGAGGCGGCAGGTCGGCCCCGTGCGCCGCGCCCTCCGGAGCGTGCCCGCAATTACCGCGGGCAGCCGCGCATCTGCCGCGCCCCCGGGGCAGCGGAGGGGGGGGGGGGGGGGGGGGCGGGCGGAGGGGGGCCGTGCCCCCCCCCCCCCCCGCGCTTTTGTCCCCACCACCACCCCCGCAACCCAGCCACCCACCCGTGCTTTTGTCCCCACCACCCCACCCACCCACCCACCCACCTGCGTTTTTGTCCCCATCACCCCCCCACCTGTGCTTTTGTCCCCACCACCCCACCCCCACACCCACCCACCCATACTTTTGTCCCCACCCCCCCCAACCCAGCCACCCACCCGTGCTTTTGTCCCCACCACCACCCCCCCAACCCAGCCACCCACCCATGCTTTTGTCCCCACCACCCCACCCCCACACCACCCACCCATGCTTTTGTCCCCACCACCACCCCCCCAACCCAGCCACCCACCCATGCTTTTGTCCCCACCACCCCCCAACCCAGCCACCCACCCGTGCTTTTGTCCCCACCACCCCACCCCCACCCCCACCCACCCATACTTTTGTCCCCACCACCCCACCCCACACCCACCCACCCGTGCTTTTGTCCCCACCACCCCCCCCAACCCAGCCACCCACCCGTGTTTTTGTCCCCACCACCCCACCCCCACACCCACCCACCCATACTTTTGTCCCCACCACCCCCCCAACCCAGACACCCACCCGTGCTTTTGTCCCCACCACCCCCCCCACCCACCCATTTGTCCCACCCCCCGCCGTGTGCAGGGAGAAGGGAGGTGACCGGACAAAGCGGGACCGGGAAGGTGGGTGCTGAGTGCGGGGGTGGAGGGGTCACCGTCCCTCTCCAGCGTGAGTTTAAATCCCAGCGAGTGGGGGGGGGTGTTGGAAAAAAGGGGCTAGTCTGGCCTTCCAGAGGATGAGCCGTGTGGTTTTTTTTCTTTTATTTTTTTCCCCAGCCAAACCCAACCGGAGGGGTTCTTCAGGTTTTCTTTGCACCTTGCAGTTTTTCTACGCGTCCCCCATCAAAGTGAAAATACACTGAAATGATAAAACTTGAAGTCAAAGCAGGTCTTTTCCCTCCTGCATTTCAGAGGTGAATATCTACGCGTGCTTTGGCTTTTGTGCGCTTCACACTGGAAAGGGTTTTGCAGGTGCTCAGAAAGTTAATGATTCCAAATTACATTTATCTTACAAACTTTGGTGGTTGTGAATTTATATATACAGTTCTTTGTCTCTGGATAAATCCCAGGAACTGGGCTGTTTCCACTGTAAAGTTCCCGCTGCCGCTGCTAATCCCCATTTAGCGCCCAGGTATCACTATTTAATGCCTTGGGAAGCCGCGGTTTTGTAAGTGGCTAAAAAGTTGCCTAACTCTGATATCTGGCTTTTTGCATCCCGCCTCTCGGTGCTGTAAGGAAGCCCCATTGTCAGCACTCAGGTACTTGCCTCTCTGGAAGGTTTTCAGTTTCAGCGTCCATCAAAAGCCATTTTTAGACTTCCGTGCCTAAACGTACATTTATTTATGTGCTTTCCCCTTGCATTAAATGCAGATTCTTTCCCCCTCCTGTCATTTTCTCCTGCGCCTTTGATAAAAAAGGAAAATCGACAGCGTAAGTTATTGTCTTTATCTCTGCCTCTTAAGTTCATAGCAACCATTCTTTACTTGAACCTGAGAGAGGAGTTTGCTATCAGACTTACTCCTTCCACTTTTCACCCTCCTCGCTTTGAGATGATCCATGACACCAGCAAACTGCCACAACCAACCTGCTTCGTGCCAAAAAGATCGTGCACACAAGTGAGCGATCCCAAAAGCCCTGGGTGATGAATATTAACGAGTCTCAAACTAGAAATAGTTTTCCAGCGGCCGGGCTGGCAGGATCAGCTCGCTTTCTGCTTTCGAACATCTTTATGTGGCTCCAGACCTTCGCCGTGCGATAGAGCCACGTAAGGCCAGGCGACGGGGCCTGGCTGTTCTGCGGGAGGGACTGAGCTCTCTCAATCACCGGACCTGCAATCAGGCTGATGTTTTTAGGGCCCGTGCATACATAAATGACTTTCTGAGCTAAGTAGTTCCACTTCACTGAGTTACTCATGTCCTTAAGTGACAGCACGATTAGAGGCCTTGGTCGGCAGGCAGAGATCGGCGGCGGGGTTTCCAGCATGAACCAGGAGAAAGTCAGAAGGGACCAAAATGTAAAGGTTATGGAAGCATATGGGAAAAAATGTCAAACTTTTGTTAATGTGCACTTCGTATATAGTGATATAAACTGCAGCGTTGTCTGCAACACTTTTATTGTCTTTTGTTTAGGTGTCTTTGAGCAGTCAATAGTTTATTCATTAAAATGTTTATGATTCCCTAGAGTTTCACAGACTTTGGCACAACCGATCACTTGTCTGAAAGTTTGCAGTGAAAGCGCATTATTCATTAGTCCTTATCCATCATTTGCAGTTTGTCATTTGTTATTCTCTTGTTTTAAAAGTTTGTGCTCCAATCAAGGAGGGGAGAGAGCACCATGTGTCTCTGTGATCAGTCACAGCCATGAATAGCCAGAGCTGAAGTGAATGTTTCACAAACAACCCATAGGCTGAAATTTGTTTGCATAATCTATTCACTGCGTACTTATGAATAACGAATGCATTCACAGAACCAGAATTGTTTCAGGAAGCCTTCGCAAACAGAAAGAAGTGCTAAATATCTTGGATAATTTATTCCCGATGAATAATTCAACCAGTTCTATCGCAGGCAGTCTACTAATTTTGCAGATAAATTATTCAGCCAACACAGATAATAGCTCTTGCACCTTATGGGCCTGCTCCTATGGAAGTCAGCTGCTAAAGTTTCGTGAAGTTTTCTGGGGTCAGGAAAGAAAAAAAAAAATCCCCAAATGAAACAGGATCTTTGATTTGAAGGAACACAGAGTGCGGTCCCAGCATCTCGCTGATGGCCTTATTCTGATTTTTAGCCCTTGATATGAACTTCTCCGCCTTCATGCAAGTGCAGCTAGGCTCCCATGGACTCGTGGATGCTGTTAGTGTCATATTTTGAGCTCTGAGGAAGCTTGCCAAAAATACTTTACCATTTGCTTTGAGACACCTTACAGCACTTAAAAAAAAAAGAGGAAAAAAAGATTCAAATGGCATTTTTGACTACGGAAACTGTAAATGCACAGCTGGATCGGCCCACCCTTCGCTACATGGGGTGGCAAGCTGCTCATCTGAAATCAGAGCAAACCGTTGTGGGTGCGTTTCCGTGCAGCACGTTTATCACTTGGTGGACTGGGGCCTCGAGCATGGAGCTCGCACCTCCGCCCTCGCGTTGGGCCGTTGTGTGTTGGGTCTGGACCCCAGAAAGAGTAGGAATTAATAAGTTAAGCTGGAGGAAAGGCTGTTGGAGAGAAGGCACCGCAAGGCTCCCAGGTGCCGGCAGCGCTCGCGGCGAAGGCTGTCGGTGCTCAGCACTGCTCTCGGAATGCACCGCTTCCAGCAAGGAAAAAGCCGGTTGGCAGAAGGTACCATTCCCTGGTAAGCGTTCATTGTAGCTTGTAAAGGTGAACAAATCTCCACGTTAGAAATCAGCCTCGCGTTTCAAAAATGACCAGAATGACGATCATTAGAGCAGTGTTAGCATCACTCTTCTCCCCAAGCACGGAAATGAGTGGTTCACAGCAAAACTGCTCCTGCAGTTGGAAGACGGCTCAGAGAAGTTAGAGGTACTTCATTTTTTTTTTAAGATTTAAGATGCATGTTAATACAACACACCCAGCTCTATGTTTTGTTACATTAGGACATAAGGGCTTAAACTAATGTTGGGATGAGCGTCAAAACAACGTGTCAACCAGGAGAAGACTACTTCTTTGCTCCCTCATTGTTTGAAAGCATGGGCAGAGCGAGAAGGCAGAGCTGTCTACGGAAGACACTTTGAAGTGAATTTGGAGAGGGGACGTGGCTGGTGGCAAAGCCATCACCCTGGGAGCAGAAAGCTCCATCCAGTGCCTTGCAGGAGTAAAGGGAGGATCGTGCTCGCTCACCCCCAAGGATGCCCAGGTCAATGCAGCAGGAATGTTAAAAATAGGTGGAAAACCAGAAGACGGCTCAACGGGCCAGCTTGTCTCCCCATGCTTGTGTGGGCATGGTGCAGAGTGTGGTGGCTGCTCGTCCAGCCCGGGCTGGGGACCGAGGCGCAGCGAGGGCCAGCACCGTGGCCGGGCTGCGAGCGTAGGGATGGGCATACGGTGCGGTGCCCCTGGGACCCATCGCCTGGCCGGAGTCAGCTTACAGCTCCCGGCCTGAGGCTGCCGGAGGGTTCATGGGTTCATGCCTTGGCTGCTGACCAATGGACAGCCCTGGAAGTCCAATATTTGAAAGGGATCTCGGCCTGCACGGAGGCAGCGTTAACCCCTTCCGGAGCAGGAGCCTGTTCTCCTTTGGGAAGACGCCTCGGGAGCAGCTCAAAGGCTGCGTCTACAAGGGATTTGGCCTCACCTACCTGCCTGCGGCCGGCGTGGGGCCTCCGGCCGCGTGCCGGGGGCAGCCGGCAGGAGGGGAGCACGGGGGCATCGCAGGGAGGGTCCCTGAGTGCCGGGGGGGTTCCTGGCCTGGAGGAGCCGAATCCGCTCTGAAATCCCTCACAAGCACCTGGGAGCCACGGACAGGGCTCAACCCCTCCCGGGGGCTCTGCAGAAATAGTGGGACTGGTTTATTTTCAGGTTTTAAATGCGTGATGTAACTTTTTCCTTCTTTTTGGAAGGGGGGGCGAGTAGGTAAACGATTGTTCCCTGCAAGCACAAATGTATTTTGTTTGTTGTAATTAAAATGTTTTAATGAGACAACCATAAAATCAACCATTAATTATTTTTTTTCAAACACTTCTGCTTCCTTTTGAGCTAGGTCTATTTAGAAATAGTTTAGAGAGTAGCCTGCAGTTTTATTCTTTCTTCGGTATTATACACAGGAGTGGAGAAGTCATTTATAAATAATTACACAATGTTTTGGGTCTTTGGGTTTGTATAATATATCAAAGCGATTAGTACACGCATTGTTCCATTGTAAATGGTTTTTTTCCCTTCCTTTCAGTTTCACTTGCCTTGTCTTCTATCTAAACCTTTTTCGTGAAATCCTTTGTCTTCCTCATTCTTTTAGCTTGTTACAGTGCAGGGACATTCTTCTTATTCAAACACTCACAGCATGAGCAAAGAAAGCTACTTCTGTCGCATCTTAAGTTTTACCATAACTTTCTGGCATTTTCTTTTCTTCCAATTTTCCCAGACTACTGATAGGGTAATGAAGAATTATAACATACATCAATTATTGGTGCTCACGGTGTATTATGCTCCTGAATTCAAGGGGAGATAAAGAGGAAAAAAAAAAAAAAAAAAGCGCCACTTTCTGTGGTTTTGAGGCACATGAGAGAGAACTCGGCGCAGATTATTTATAACATCTTTCTGAGCATCAATTATGTTTGACTCCTACAACCACTTCCTTGTCCCACTGGTTTTATGGCCAGAAGGAGTCATTTTTGTGTGTGGTAGCTGCGGCATTTAACTTGTTTCTTTTATGAGGAGCCCAAACAATGCATCTTCAGGCCAAACAATCTATCTCCCCGAATAATAGCCCAAATGTCAGTCAAGCGCTCGGGGCTGGGAAATATATGATCATGGTAAAGGGCCACGGGAAGAAAGCGTGGAGATGGAGGGGTTTGCGCAGGGTCCTCATGCGGGTTCCCGGCACGGCGGTGCCATCTCCCCCGGTTTTGGCACTGGGTACCCCCGGGAAACTGGGCTGGACCTGGCGCGGGGTGCAGGTGCCCGGGGATGCGACCGGCTGCCTGAGGTTTCAACAACCCGAATCCGAGTTATCCAAGGAAAAGGGCCAAACCCTCCTGGTATGGTCACGCTGCCGGGGCACGCTCCCTGCCTGGCCCTTCCCCAGCCTCCTGGCTAGCACATTAACTGGGAAAAATGAGATTAGGATGTCACCTCCAAGAAACGAGCCCTTTTTTACCCCCACCTTATTGTGCGAGAAGTTTTTCTTCTCTTCCCCCCGCGCCCGCCGCCTCCTCCTCCCGCCCGCAGTTCCCCCTCTTTTGTTGATTCGTATTTTGTTAATCGAAGCTAGAACACTTATCCTAAAAGAAAGGGACAAAATTCATTGACCGCCACGCGGATGAAATCCCCCCAACAACGTGCAAAGCAGGAAGCTTAACTACACGCCGAGATGCTCAGGTTTTCTTTTAAACCTTCCATATAAATAATTCTGCTTAGGAGTGGCTTTTATTTTTATTTTCTTTTAACTGCAATAAAGATAACCTGAAAGAATTGAAGCACCGTAATGGTGGGATGAAATTGAGCCTGACCTCTTGGGGGGAGCTCTCAGGGTCCCCCCTGGCTCTGGGGATGGAGCTTGCGCCCGGGGCAGGATGCTCCAGGACCACCGGCAGCCCGCGGGTCCCCACCGCCCCGCTGCGGGGGCCCGGGGGATTTGCTGCCATTTGCATAGCAGGTGTTGGGTCCTGGGCCATTCTTCCTTAAGGGAGTTTTAATATGGGATAAATTACCGGGAATTAGGAGGAGGCAGGCGACAAGAAAAGCACTGGTGGAGTCTTCTGGCCGCGGCAGGGTAAATGGAGAGAATGGCTAAAAAAAAGGAGGAAAACCCAAATGCAGTGGCTCCTGCCCCAGCCTGGGGAGTTTGGGGTGTGCAGGGGTTGGGGGGCAGCTCTCACCAACTTCTCCTGAAATTCAGGTTTGAACCCAGGAACGCAATAATCCCAGAGACAGTAATACGATTATTGGCCTGAGGATCTATGAGTCAGTAGGTCTGGTAGGGGAGTTTAAAATGTTAATCCCTGGTATAATCCCTTCCCTGGCATTGTACGTACAAGGGTTGCACCCGCAAGAGGATTGCCTGTTTCCTGTCCCCAGGTTTAGGGTGGGAGGGCAAGGCTGGGGAGCAACCCCCCCACTGATGTGCACACTCAAATACACGTGCGAACATGTGTACGCCTGTGCGTGCCTGCACACGTATGTGCGTACGTGTACCCACACGCCCATGCACACTCGCATGCGCGCACACACGCAGCTCCTGCGCAAAGCTTTGCTGCTCCACCAAAGACGTCTAATCTGTCGGAAGAACGGCAGTGACAGCATCCAGAGATATTTGGCAATACCTGTAGCTGTCGTATTTGGGGTCACACACTGGTCTGTTTGTAGTGTTTTTGCAATACCCGGCTCTGGCCGTGGCTAAGGCCAAGACAAATTGTTAATAACAGCGATGATACCGACTTTTACATACATATGTACGGGTAGGTGTACATCTGCACGCAAGATGGGAGAGAAAGGCTGGGTCACCGGCATTCCCAGGGGGTCCTGATGAAAATTTCCTATCACACCTCAGTCACCGCTTTGCCTTGTCAATTAGACTACACATACATAGAAGAAAAATGAGATATTTCACATGTTTTTAAGCAGAGAGTTGTTTTGGAATGCATCCACCTGCAGGCTTTTGTTGCAGGTAGGAAAGGTTTGTCTGTAACTTATTTTGGCCTTCTGCAAAGGGACGTCAGTATGAAACCATCCAGACACTTTTCACATCAAAGGAGGCTGACATTCTATATAAAAAGAGAAGCCATCTATAATTAAAGATCATGTTAGTGAGGAAGAGGCTGACATCCCCTCAATTAAAAAAAAAAAGCAGGTGAATTCACCCCAAAAGAGATGTAAGAGCTGGGCAGGGACCTGCCAGCGACTGTGGGAGCCCCAGTGCCCGGGAAGAGCGGGGCGGGTGGAAAAGGCGAGGAGACAGTCCCGGCCACGGGCCCTGGCCATGCGGGGCAGAGCCCCTGCACCCTGACCCCCAGGGATGTAACCTTTGGGGTGCAGTTCCCGCTGCCCTGGCCATGAGAGGGCCGAGGGTGACACCCCAAGGCGCAGCGCTGCAAACTCGGCCGTGCAGAGCGGAGGGCTCGCATCTCCCCGCGCTCCGGAGGAGTTGCCGTGAATGGGGCTTATTTAGCAAAGCCAAATCTGCTCTAGCGACATAACCCCCGTGTTTTCCTTTGGGTTTATGCTGTCGTTTTATTGCTTTTACTGTGTTAGTAAAAATAAATAAATATTTTTCTTAATTGTTATTATCTCAGTAAAACCATTATGTGACCTTGAGTACAAGTGTAATGATTTCTGAGTGAGGACGAGTGATACAAAGAGCTTTCCCTGGCCGAGGGTTGGTGGTTTGGGACTCTTTTAGCTGTGGCGGGTGCTGAGTTTTGGCGAGCCGGTGTCAGGCCCCTGAAGGCGGGTAGGGCTGGCCGGGCAGCGGAGAGCTGGGTCGAAATTGCAGTTCAGAGGCCAAACAGTAAAGCTGAGCTCTGAGCAGGGCAGAAGGAGGAAGAGATTTAGTTTGGCTTAAACAGAATATGATTTTTTGAATATGTCAAAATGAAACACCTGGTGGCTGCTGAATTAAGATGCTTCAGTGAATACACACTGAGATGGCACCCTAACTCTTTTTAAAGTAACCCTCATTTTTTTTTTTTAGTGCACCAACTCAGCTTTTTGAAGGATGTCCTACTGTTTTTCGAACAGATTTCATTAAACTTAGCTGAAAGCAAATGATAAATAACTTGTAGATCTGCTCTGCTTTCTGGAATTTAAAGGAGTACTTTGCGCTGACTTAAATGGCCTCTGGCTATCCATTTAACTGGGCTGCTTTGCAGTTCATTACCTTAATATTATATGTGCCATATATCTTTTAAAGTTCCCATTCTTCAGGGACAAAACCACAGGTATGAACATCTTAAATTCTAGCCTGAATCATCCCCTTGTTAGAGTAAGCAGCTCCAGTGAAGGTGAGGGACTCGGACTTGCTCTCCATCACACTGACAGCCAAGTATCATCTCTTTCAGGATCTCTTTATGATAACATCTCCAGTATAAAAAGAAAAATAAAAGCATAGCATTAAACTACAGGTGTAACAGCCCTTGAAAACTCCCAGGCAGCATATGGGTCCAAAGTGTTGGGTTTCCTGGGACCAGTGCCTGAAGACACAGCTGAACCGGGCAGAGAGTGAAGGAAAAAATCTGCAGGAAGACACTGCAGGTGCTGTGCTTTATGCCTGGGGTGGGACTGCAGAGGATCAGGGTACACAGGTAAGCCTGACCCACAGTTAGGCGGCAAGAATAGTTTTCAAGGTATATATTAGCCCTTGTAATTACTGAACATCTTTTTGCTAGTGTAGCTTTAAGTTTAAGGTTTGCTAATACTTATTTTAGAACAGCTTGAAGGTGTAAAATGCTAAATAAATACAGAATACTAGTTCTAGCAGTCAGGGAATTAGAAAGACAGTGGAGCAGCATGATTAAGAAAAAGTTAATGTTGTCCTAGGTGAATTGTTGGTTGGTGTTTTTTTTTTTTTCCTTGGGGCTGTATGCACTTCCACAGTAACGAGTTCCTCTGAAACAAGTACTTGGCTAATGAGGGGAGACAGGTTTGGCTGATAGGTTTCCTCTGAGCCTCTGCTGCGGGGATGCTGCTTTCTTTTCCAATTTAAGCATGTATTAAATTGCAATAAATTCTGTGTTCCCAGATAAATAGTAAAATAAGTGCAATTGCTAATTACTAAGTGAATGTGCTTCTTCTTCAGAGTATAGATGTCCCTTGTTTTTAACTCTCTCGAATAAAACCCAAAGCATTGTTTTTTTCTTTCACCTCAGGTTTAATGCACCGTGGGTCTTGAGCCTGTTTCCATTTACTCCTGTGAGAATTAGAGATAATTTCTCTGGAATTGGTGCAGCTACACTTCTCCAAAGCAGCTGTCGGAGTTAGGCAGGGCTCTGAGCCTCTTACCCCACTGTGCAAACAGAGGAGGGGATCTGATGGGGCTGCAAAATTGCAGAGAAACATCATTCACAAGATTGCTTTTTTATTACTTGTCTGTGGGCCTTGTGTATATACAGATGGCTCCTATCCCAAAGAATCTTTTTTTCTTTTCTTTATTCTCCTCCCCCCCCCAAAACAAATAGGGTATGACTTTGTTTTTTTATAGTTTTCAGTGTTTGGTGTTATTTATCTTCATTAACCTGTTAACGACCCCAGACCCCCACATAACATACCAGGTGCTGGGAATTTAGCTCTTCGTTTATGAACTCCACCCACAGCCTTTGCCAGAAAAAGAGAAAACCCCAACTTTCCTGACTTGTAAGTGATGGAAATAGCCACAAGGTGTCAACCTTTACCAAGCTGCAGCTTGGAGCTGGCTTTGCTCATCTAGCAGCAGCTGGGATGGATAACTCTGTGCAGAGGCTCTGCTGGAAAAGCCCGGTACCTGCTTCAAGTAAGTGGGGAAAAAAATCCCCTGAAGCTTTTCAGAAGATGGAAAATTGGTTGTTTTACCACCGGTCTTTGCTTTATGGCCATTTTTTATTTCTATTTTATTTCCTTTAGTATTCTCCACTGTAAGCTTTGGTCAAATTTAACATTCTTCTTGCTATGTGTAGGAAAGGGAAGGGGACTTGCTACAAAAAGTGTGTTATCCAAAAAAGGTAAGGTCATAGACAGGTGAAGGAAAAGAGTATTATCAATTTCATGTTGTATTTGTGTGTATATAAATATGTATGTGTATATATGTGAGTAGTGAGTCATTGCAGTGAGTTACTGCAGATCCTCAGATCCCTGTCCAGTTGCTGGAGCTGTGTACCCAGTGCTCCTCTCTTGTGGGTTACAGCATGCTGTAATTACCCTTAAAACAGAGCAACTGGCATTCAATCAACTATTTGGATTATTATGACACAGACGTCATAGAGCTGAAACTCGAGGAAAACAGGAAGGAGATTGGTTTTCCCATAGAAAACCACATCTTTCAGTTTGTGTTTCAATGCTGGATTTCAGAGCTTGCTGCTTTCCAACTTCTGTTGTCAACTTCTACGATAAAAGCAATTGAACCCCCAAGCAATGGCCCTTCTTGGCACACGTGGCTGTGCCCATGTGCTGATGCGGGGCCAGTAGGACTAGCAAAGGTTTTTGGGCTGGGACCCTGACATGCTTGCTCTACAGTCTAAGCTAAGCACCTGAGGTCGGATAAGGCTGCTCTGATCAGTAATGCTGCTGACTCTGTGTTTTTCCTTCTGTACGCTGTGCTGGTTTTGTTCTCCATCCTTTTCTCCTGATCTTAAAAAAAAACACTTCCCAGGCATGACAAACCCAAAGTTGGTTTGTTTTTTTCTTTTAAATCTATATTTGACATTTCCCCTTTATAGATCAACGTTTCCAGGCATCGTTATTCAGTATGTTGCTCTGTAGGGTAGAGTGTTTGGGATTTTACCTTCAGGGTAACACCAAATCTCCTCTGTTTCCTTGCAGGCGCTCCCTTTGGGGATGTGGCACATGGTGGTCCTGCTCTTGGCCTAAGGTGTACTGCGCTTATCAAGTGCAATTGCTTTCTGCAGAAAGACCATCCCAAGTGCTTTCAGTTTATATGTGGTCCCAAGGATTTCCTGCTCTTTTATCCGGTAGCTTCACAGAGCCCGGGCAGCCTGGGCTGAGCCTAATGGCTGTGGTAGCCTGTGGGCTGGTGGCCTTGCTCAGAGCCAGGCGTGATGACTTGGGGCTGATTACTGTAATGAGGAACTGAATTTCCCTGGCAGAACTGTTTTAACTGTTGCATAAAAATGGAGAGGGAACACCCTGCCAGTCACTTGCAATTTGAATTTGAGAGGTAGCACTTGGCAAACTGGTTCGTGCTGGGGAGGAGTGGTGCTTGACTGGGAATTACTGGTCCAAGAAGGGACCTGAGGAGGTCTGGGCTGGTTTGTTTTTCCTAATGCGTTTGCAGAAGTGATAAGTCCTCTAGACTTTGAGAGCAAGCTGAAGTAAACCCCAAGGAAAAATGTAAATGGTGCAATTATGAAGGTAGTTGAAATGGAGAAGTATTTTTATGCAACACAATGGAATGGGCAGTAATGAGGCAAAAATGCTGAGGGATGAAGACAAAAGACACTTCTTCCGGGATTAGAAGTGAGCTCAAAATTGCCAAAGCCTACTGGAAAAAAAAAAAGTCTGTTGTAGCATTTCTTTTCCTTTTAATAAGCTTCTTTTTCTGGGAGTCCTGAGTGTTCAGATGTAGCACACTTAGTGCCTAGTAACCCAACAAAGCTTCGATTGGTGGCTCTGCAGAAAGATTTTCTTTTCCTTGCAGGTTTCTAACCATGAAAAGACACAGAGATCAGTTGCTTCAGAATCCTTAATTAAACACAACAAAGAAGGGCAATTAGAGCTGTGTCTTGCTTCTGTCATCCAGCAAATCTTGCAAACCTCAAAACCCTTTTCTTTTTCCAAGATTTATGATGGGAATAAATCATAATTATTCCTGTAATTATCAGCCTTAAGTGAACACCAGCAGGATTTATTTTTTTTCTTTTTCTTGGGGGAGGTTCTGAAACCCATCCAAGAGGAATTCACTAACCTCTTTTGTTGTGCAGGAAGAAAAACAAAAACACAGGCGTGGTAATTTTCCCAGGCCTTGGCTGCCTGCCTCCCTGTCACTTCATGTCATGTCATTCCTCCCTCCCAGGTCCTGCGTGCCCGCTCGTGGCAGAGTAGCTCCTGTTGTGCTGGATGCCCTCCATGTGTGTCGTCAGAGCGATCTCTGCCCAAAGAGCTGATAATAGACACAAGTGAAAGGTAAGAGAAAAATCTGAGAGGATTTGAGTGCTTCAGAGGTCAGCAAAACGACCAACAATACAACCTGTCACTCAGTGTTCAGAAAATAAATGCTCATGCATGTTGCATCTCTACAAAGCGTTTCCTCCAGGGATCTTGGCTTTGTTTTGATGGTTGGATAAAGTTGTGCTCATACCCAGCAAGAGGGAGCAAGTTCTCCTCTTCAGGCATTGAAGGTGATAGCGTGCATGTGTGGTTTTTGCTGCTGGGAAGTCAGATGGTCCTGTCTGAGGACAGGACCCAAATGCAATGCCTGGGGAATGGCAGCTGCATGTGGTCCTGGGCTCGCTGGAGAGCTGGTGGCAGGAGGGAGAACCGCTGGGCAAGAAAGCCACATGGCTTGGTGCGTTGGGCAGGAATGCCTGATGTTTGTAAAGAGTTTTGGGCAGGTCGTTTGGGAATGAATCTTCCCAAGGTTGTGCTGCAATCCAGTTTCCCATGCTGGCGTGAGGGACGTGGCTCCTGTAGACACGATGGCAGCAGGTGTCCTCTTTGCCCTTAGCGTGCATGTTCCACGTTAATGGGCTAATATGACTGTGTTAACCTCTGAGCAGGGTTCCCAAAATACAGCCGCATTTTCTTTGCTTTGGGGGGTTTTCCATACCTGGGTAAGGAGATGCAACAGTTGAAGCCCTTCCTGCAGAGCTGGGGAAGGGCATTCCCAGTGTCGCAGTGCAACGAGCAGGCTCCAAGATGATTTATGACACAAATGGCTGAAGGGCCATAGAGTTGTCCCCAGGCTGTCCGAGAAGGTTTTTGTTTGCCACTAGATGTCCTTTCAGCCCTGCTTTCCCTCACTGCTCCTCCAGAGCAGCCATCTGGGCTGGGATCTGCTGGCTGTGGCCCAAGAGCTGCCGGACACCAAAGTGCTGTGGTGCTGATGAGAGCAAGGAACAAGGCTGAACCTCAGGCTGCTGGGACCTCCCAAACATCCCTTTGATCTCACACAGCTTTGTCACACCTAGTGCTGGCTAATAGAAATAAGGATGCTTTGGAAAGCACCCAACCCCCAACTTCTGGATCTGTGCTGGGTATTTAATACCTCTAGTACAAATCAGGGACTGTTACCGCATTGCTGCCCGGGCAGGGCCACTGATTAGTAGAGGTGATTGTCCAAGGGGGCAACCTTGGAGTAAAAAAGACGATGACTCTATCTCAGTTTCACGTGATATATGATGACCAAATAGTGGCCCCATTTTGCGCAGGTTTTTTGTTTCCTCTCTGTGAATTTGCAGAGGCAGTCTGTTGAGATGGAAGGTCAGACTTCCTAGAAGCGTGCGGTGTCAGAAAGCACAACTAAGAGTGTTGTGGGATTTTCCAAGTCACCTGGATGCCCAGAATTCAGCAAACAATTAAGATTTCTCTAAGGTGTGTATCGATACCTACAAGCACCCAAAATCATTGTAAGCATCTGGAGCTCCGTGCTTGCAGCTGCTGTTCCTCAGGCAATGGCAATCCCAGTTGCTATTCTGGGGTGGGTTATGTCAGGTAAAAGATTGATAGGAAATCTGCCTTGGGGTACTTTGTCAGAAATGCATGCTGGTTACAAGGATATCTGGGGGCTCACAGGGTGCAGCCTTTCAAGGCAAACCAAGCACCTTCCAGGAAGCTCTTTGTGGTTTAGGATCAGGGGGAAATTAATGAATAACAGACACAGAGGGTTTCTGATGGAGCAAACACAGAGTCAGTGAGAGCTGCAAACAGCAAACCTCACATGCCTATATTTCCACTTGTGACCACGGGTACCCCAACCCTTTGAAGGGAACAAACTGAACAAGAAATCCCAGCATGAGTGCTATGCATGGAAGATCTACAGAGTGCCAAAACTGAGAGCAGCCCTGGCATGAAGTCAGCGTGGCCAGGGCTTTCAAGATGGGCTTCCTGTCCTTCTGGTTCCAAAGCCAACAGCCAAAACCGGCTTGCCTTTTTCCAAAGGTGCTGAGCAACTCAGAATAAGTGAGGACTTCAGATGCTGTGTACATCTGGATTTAGATGCCTCATTCGTGGAAGCTTACTTTGGAGGAGAAATAACAAAAATGTGACCGGTGGTTCGTTTGACCTAATGGGAAGTGTGTTTTGGAGAGTGCAAACTCTGTCTGGGCTTTATATAAAGCCCGTTAAGTGATGTCAGGTTGCGTGAAAGGCCGTTTGCCCTTGGACAGGCACAGCTCTCTGGCTGTGGATCTAAATGGGATGGTGAGTCCTGGGGGCAGTGGCTTTTTATTCACGTTTGTTCCCATTCTCTACAACTGTGGATCCAGGAGGAACCCAACTCTGATGTTTTAATTAGCTCGGAGAGCATTTGTGTTGCTGTAACACTGCCTTCAACTTCCCACCCAGGGCTCAGGGGTGACCAGTGCAAACCCCCAGGCCCCTCTGACTTTACTATCGAGCCCCACGTTTGCTCCCACATCCCTGATGAAACCTCATTAGCGCGGGGCCAGCTCTCCCACCTCAGGGAGGTGGTTGGGAAAGGTCCCCATGAGTGTAGCAATCTGGCATGGCCTTGTGCCTTGATTTAGGGAGCCTGGGAGGAGCTGGGGCACAGCAAGCAGCTGGACCTGCCGAGAGCGCCGCGCCGTCTCGCACAGACCACCAAGCAGCTATCGCTTCTTAATAAACTTTTTGGCCATTGCTGACCTAGACCATACATGAACAAGTGAAAGGCAAGTGGTGAAAGGATCTGTATAACATTACTAATCCCACGTAGCACTCTCACTGAAAAGGCAAGGCAGGTCTCCCTGCTATTGTGTCCTTTCACTGCAGCTGCTTAGTTCCCCCTTTTGCTTTTATTAAAATAAAACCTGATAGCGCTGTTTCCAAACGGGTGCAGCCTGTGGATACCCAAAGCCCGGGGTAGGGATGGGGGTGGGTGGGTAGGGAGGTCTCCTGTGCAGGGCTTGGTGCTCTGTCTCTGCGTGCTTCTGGCTGCAGTGCGCCTGGGAGCAGCTTTTGCAGGCTGGATGGGGGAAAGCAGTTGCCTACTGCCCTCCTTGGAGGCTCTGTGAAGGGTTTACATCCTTGCTATCTAGCACTGGTGCTTGAGTAAAGGAGCTGTGGGGTCTGCTTGTGCTGCTCCTGCACCCCAGGATGAAGCAGGGCTCTGGCTTACCCTGCAAAAATTCAAGCTCTTAGAAAGATAAATCGGTAACTGGTGAGCAGTCGGGGCTGGCTGGTGCGTGCTCAGACCATACTTCAGCTTAATTTTTCAATCTCAAAGCACAAATGTATGGTCTGTATATTAGGGAGGTTGGGCTGAATGGTCTCCCGTGGCTTCGCAACCTGCAAACTGCTGGGGAGAACAAAAGCAAGCCTATACACATGTATATATTTAAATATTTTAGCAAAGATGTTTCAGTCTGAAGGGAAGTGGTTGATGTTTAGTGTGTGGCAGTTACCTTCTGACACAGTACTTCCCTCTACAACTGCAGTATCAGGGACAGCAGTCCCAGTATCTGGGAACTTAACAAACCTGCCTGGAGATGCAGTTTAACAAGCTTGGGAAAACCAGCTCAGAGTCGTAGTCTTTTCTCTTCATGATTTCAATTCGAGTTTCCAAGAGTTGTTTTGTTCGAAGCACAGATTTCAGGTTAAAGGGAATACATACATCAGCCAAATAGTTCTTTTTCTTTGGTCTCCAATTCTAGGAAGGGGGTGGGGGGTTGGAAATTACGATTGGTTTCCTCTGTGCCCAGATTTTGTTGGTGGTTTTGGTCTGGCAGACGAACCCAGAACTAAGAGTCATTTCTACAGGCTATACCCTGCGAGGTGTGAGTCACCGAGAACTGCATTTGGGCAACTGGAGCCGTGCACAGCATTCCCAACGGAGCATTAACCACCTCTTGTGCAACAGTATCAATACTTTTCCAGGAAATACATTGCCCAGTAGTCACTGAATAAGCATAAACCTTTACTTGAAGTCTGTTGGCGTGTTGAAATCCAGTCTCCTCAAGGAAAAACTACTGGTTTTGTTAAAATGTGACTCAAGAAAGGAAAGGGGCAGCTTGGCTAGCCCACGGGTCTGGGTTTGCCCAGAGATTGGGTTCAGATGCTCAGCTGGAAGCAGTGCCTTGTGGTTGATGTACCCAGAGGTTTAATTTCAAGCTTTTTACTGAAGCTCATAGCTCTATCCTTGTGCAGAATAGGAAAATACTTTGAAATCTAACAGCTCTTTCTCCTTCAGCTCTGCCAGGGTATTATCACAGTAAATAAGTATATATAGTGTGTGTGTGTGCATATATATATACACACACACTTTTTTTTCTCTTTTTTTTCTGTCTGAACCGGAGGAAACCCTTGAGCTGAGGCCAGGCATTGCCTTGGTTATAAAGTACAAGATCACTGTTGCAGGAGTTGGGCCGATCTCGGCGGCAGCCCGGTGCGAGGCTGCCTTTGCACAGCCGGGAGCAGCCAGGAAGCAGTGCTGTTTGGGGAACATCAGGAGGTTTTTATGCATTTAAATTCTTGCTGGCTTTACCCTTTGTATCTGTTGCTTTTCTTTTTAGCTGGAGAGCAGCGTAGGAGCCTTGTTGGGTGCAAAGTCCCTCCCTTTGGGTGAGGGTGGAAACTGCACAGAAAGAGGAGGGAGTGGCTCACAAGTTCTTGTTGCCTGACTTTCATTGTACAACCTTCCTTAATCTAACAGAGATCTTTTCTAAATCACTGCATTTTACTTGTTTTTGTATGGATCCGGAGTGGAGTGGTTGATTTACAATTATTCAACATAACACTAGACTAGTGGCTATAGGTGCATGGCATAGCCCTTCCTTACGTAACAAGATTCCTCAGCGTTTGGGTGAAGCCCAAATCCTAAAATGAGAGATGGAAGTAAATTGGACTGGAATAATGTTTTCTAATTCCAGTGTTATCAAGATGGCAAATCTCTATATCAGCTTCTCTGATTCAGTGGTTTTTTCCCCCAAAACAATTCCACCAAAAAAAGTTATTAGAAGTGGCTGGCGTTCCCTGACAGCTTAAGGAAATTTAAGAGCAATTGTCAGCTTTTTTTTTAAATATATTTTTTATTACTTTTTTCATTTGTCTTAGAAAGAAATATGAAATCTGCATGCAACCTTCTAAATATTTCAAACATTTAAATAGCATATGATAATTTAGCAGTACAGTACATTATACAGAAAGATAATATAGGGAGACTTCCTATAGTATATTTACAAATGAAAAGGTAGTTTTGTTATTTTAAAGAGGAATGCACTGCTTAACATTGAAGTATTACATTCAAAATAATGAATATGTTGTATTGTGACTAAAACGTATATAGGTACTTACATGTTTGCCCTATCATATTTTTCATAAAAAGGTACCTTTTAAAGGCTTTTTTTGTTGTTGCTACAAATCTAGGAAATCATACACAACAGTCTTGAAGCTTAAAATGTCTCAGTACTGAAGCCACAAACTTTCTGTAAGAACTTCAGGTGGAAAAAAAACCAAACCAATCCAAAACAAAATCAAAAACACTTTCTTAGTAATAAAAATGACCTAGAAATGCTTTCTAATGCATGAAACGTTAAATGGGAGATATGGAACGCTTCACCTTGCAGCAAGACCTCAAGTCCATTAAAGAAGAGGTACACAAGTGATGTTCGTACTCATTTGACGATGTGCTGAGGGACCTCACTTCTGCAGTTACAGCCATGACAATTCAGTGGCATCTTCCCCAGCAAACTCGTCTTTGGTCCCCGCTTTGCCTGACTATAGCGGAAGAGGCTGCAAACGTGACAAACAACCACAGCACCGAAGCTTTCCCGCTGCGAAAGGGTGAGGGACACAGCTGTGTAACACCTTTACAAATATTACTGTTTGTCTAATGAGCTTATAAAGCTCGATTGCAATCATAGTGAAGTATGAATGAATAACAATTAAAAAAAAAACACCAAACCCAAAACCCAACTTCTTTAAAATGAAAAGCATGAGTTTTCCCAATCTCAATACAGAGCAGACAGGTATGAAATCTGAAGTGCAACAGATGCTTGTGAAATCTGGAAGCCTTTTGCACGCGGCTATAAAATGTAAAAACTGACCCTTGGTAAAAAGTGCTTTATAATAATATAGAATTTGTCTTATGTCTGTGAGAGAGAAATAATCTTCTGCAGAGCCCAGTCCTATGCCAGCCAAGGGAGTCCGCTCCATTCCTCATGCTGCTGCCTCTTATTCTTCATAAACCCTAAACAGAAGGAAAGCCAAGAGCAAGGTGTTCAAACTATGAATGAAAAAACTGCCTTCTAAATAATAATAATAATAACCCCCACCCCAACAACAACAAAAAACCAGAAGCCAGATTTTTAGCCTCTAGCTTAAGTAGATTGGAAAGTAAGTTATTGTCTTCAGCAGTCACCGGAGTGCTATTCGTAAAGCATCTGGGAGGAGGGGCAGACTTCGACACCGCTGCATCTTGCAGGCGTGAGGGGAGTAACATGCTCTGCCGTGATTATCAGGATACATAAGATGAAGAAATCCACATCCGCTAATACGCTTTAACCACTGGAAAATCCCTATCTCGTATACTTCAACATTTGTATATCATGAACTGTATGTAGACAATAAAGTCACAGTATCTGTTAAGCGCAATAATATTATAGGCAGTATTATTTTTCTAGTTTACATGCTGAGAAGACCACCTGTCAGACTTGTTTGCTGGAAAAATCCTTGGCTCTTTGTGGAGCATGCATGAAAGCCATCTTCCATGGCATGGGGAAAACTAGGGGCAATGGTGTTTTGGGGAAGAGATTAATGTTTGGACTAATTTAAATGCCATTTACATTTAAATTCCCTGGCTTTTCCTGGGGAGCAATTCAGTGGGTTTGGTACAGCTGGTACTGAAGGCACTGACAAATTATTTATTATGAGGACTTGGTGTAAATCAGGCTCTTCACGTCTGAAATAATCACTTGATGCTTCTTCAGCCGCAGTTTGGCTCGGCTGCCCTGCTTGCCCAGTTAGCAGTGTCCGGGACCTGCTGGGTGCGATGCAGGGGTGGCATGCCGCAGCGGGGCGATGCCAGCCCTGGGCAAGCCAAAGCAAGGTAAAACACCGAGAGTTGTGCTGCAATCCTTTCTGCACGCCCCAGGCTGGATGCCAAAGCCGTGGGGATGCTGAGCTCACCATCCCTCCTCCTCTCCCTGGCAGCAGGGACAGTCCCCATCCCCTGGCTTGACTGTGGGGAAGCCTTGAGCTGAGCCTTTACTTTGGGCTATGGAGGAGACTGCGAGCAGCACTGTTATCCGCAGACAGGAGCTGGTCTGCGGCACATGGACCCTGGCCCTCGCAGCCTTGCACAGGGCATCCCTCTTCTCGGTCGCTCGGGGGAACCCTGCATGTTTCCTGAATGCACAAGCCTGGGGCTGAGTACCCTTCGTCATCTTAATGATGGCCGTATTAAAAAAAAAAAAGGAGGGTGGGGGGGAAGAGTGTAAATACGTGGTTATGCAAAAGCCACGGCTTCCCCACGTGCTCTGTTTATGGAGCAGCCGCAGGGAGCTGGCAGGGAGTCAGGGGAGCCAGCCGAGGGGCTCAGCACCCACCACCGCTCCTCGCAGTGCTGTGGCATTGCCTGTGCCACCAGGCACCGCGTGGCTGTGCCGGAGCTCGCTGGCACCCTTGGACCTGCTGAGAGACGGGGCTTGCTGCTCGCTCTTGGCCTCGTTCTAGCTCAATTTTGGGGAGCAAAATTCCCATGAGTTGAGGGGGATCAGGGTTCGGTGGGACTGTATTGCATGTGGAGGCTCGCTCTTGGCCATGGCTGGAGAGGTGGTAGGAGGTAGGCAGCTCCCCTTAATTACAGATAGGGGCATCACCACTGGCCGTCAACCATCAGGAATTCGTGTTTCTTGCTTTCTCTCTCCTATCTATGACTGATGGCTTGCAAAAGAAAAAAAAATCTTCTTTGCAAGGGAGAAGGTGGCAGAGATTCTTACCAGCAAGTTACTGGTTTTTTGGGAATGATACACTGGTTAAAACTGGCAAATATCTGCATTGTCAGATATTGACTATTTTGAGGTGGTGTGATTAAAGTGTGTGATGGGGCACTCTCTTCCCAGCTCTGCTGACTGCTTTTCTTGTGACTGCGCGAAAGTAATTTAGCTTTTCATCTTGGCTTTTTACCCGTAGAAGGGAGGTGAGTGTATGTAAATAACTGAGAATGTCAGCTGATGAATAGTTTAACGGAAAATAATTACTACTTATAGTCAGAACAACCTAATCCTAAAATAGAAGTGAGGACTGCATGTGGCAGAAAAGAAATAACATCAAGAACATCAATTTATGAGGGTAATTTTGGTAATGAAATACATCCTCTGTGCTGGATAGAGCATTTGCAGCATGTGCATTTTCTTGGCCTCTCTGAATGCTGCTGATTGCCCAACTTGCCACCAAGATTTTCCCCTTCACCCATTGAGCAAATTTGTACTTACCTGCCTTTCTCCTTCCATACTCTGTACCACTTCAGCAGTCTCACTGTGTTTTGGCGTTTGGGGTTTAAGCAGTGCTGCTGCTCCCCTCTCACCCGCGTCCACAGAGTCACGCTGCAAGGCAAGCGAGCACAGGTTACAGGAGCCAGGGGAAACGCCGCTCCTCTGCTCCCGCTCCAGGTAAATGCCAAAATCGGTCAGGGGGCTCTCACCCAGGCGGGCAGTGGAAGGGTTTTCATGCTCTGTGTTTTATGGCAGATATTTGAGTTTATTGTAGTAATATTGGGGCAGATCTTCAGCTGTTATCAATCAGTGCAGTGCAGTATTGTCCACAGAATTATACTAGGTTGTACCAGATGAACACTTACCCACTGTTTTTAATCAGTGGGTTTGCTCTGCCTGTCTGTTAGATGTTTTCCTTTGAGCTTAATAGCTGATTTATTTAGGGTTCATTCAGGCAACCACAAGGTAGTTGCATGAGGAGATGGTTCCCTTACACTCAGAAATGCTGCATCCAAGAGAAAAGATCAGACCTGGTTAATTGATTTTTCTTTTTCCCCTTTTTTTTTTTTTTTTTTTAGTTAGCAATATCTTAAACACTTGCACGTGGCAGGATGCCTGTGTGCCCAAGGGCACACAGCTCTGAGCCCCAGGCAGGCAGTCCTGGGGGCTTCAGCCTCCTCTGATTACAGGCTGATCCCTCTCTGCTTGCCAGCGGCAGTGGGTTGATGTCCCCTTATTGTCAGGACAAGACGTGCTGGGAGGCAAAACACAGCAAACATCTTCCTGTCATTTTAGGCTTCCTCCTGGAGAGCTTAGTGAAGCCATTGCTGGCTGGTCTGCCACAACCCAGGTGACACGACAGACCTGGAACTGCTTCCCAAGAGGATGGCTTTTCAGAAACATCAAGACTGCTGTCGCTTCTCAGCGCTTAAAATCAAGATTTTTTTGGGTTTTGTTATTAATTTTGTGATTTTAAAAAAAGAAAACAACCCACAATTTTAATTAAAATGATTAATTTTCTGGAAATACCATCCATAACAGGGAAACATGGTTTTCAGTTTAACTAAAATCCTATAATGGAATTATTTAAACGCTGCTAGAGACATGAGTAAAATGATGGCAGAAAACCAGAAATATCTGTGCATGCTGATGGGCTTATTTTATGGTTTGATTCAGAAAGGAGGTGCTTGTCTTCTAACACAAGAGAGAAAATGCATTGCCAACTTTCTCAGCTCACCCACCTGGTGCAGAGGGGACATGACTGACTGGAGGTGAAACGCTGCATGTTACCTGCATGAGCTCGGCTAAGGGTCTCGCCATGTTTCCCGTTTCATTGTTATACAAGGTGTTCAAATAGTTCTTTCCATTCAATTAACCTTCTTCCCTGCTCCCCTCCTCTGTTCCACCTCCATCAGGTGTGAGCTAAAGTCACACAAAGACAAGGTGTAACTTTTGGGTCATTTTCTGGGAGGACGTGGCCCTTTTCCCAATGCGTGGGAAAGCAGGGGAAGGCCTCCAAGAGCCTCTGTGGCTGCAGACATTGGAAAGGGCAGGGTCACTGCTACAACCTGTGGATTGTCTCTGCTCCAGGGGCATTCTCAGCCAACCCCTCTGTATGTGAGAAGGGGAATTTTCCTATAGCTTTGAATAGGAGTGAAACCAAACCTTCACTGGAGGCACAAGGCATACAAGTTTTAAGGGACTTGAGGTCGGCACAAAGTTTCTCCATCCAGCAGCCACCTTCTCGGCTGTGCCATCTGCACTGGCGGATGCCAGACCTTGGCTTGGATTTCTTTTCTGACAGACCATAGAGGCCGTTTCCAGAGAGCGATGTACAAGCTGAAGTGCAGAAGGAGCAGAGCAGGAGCACCTCTGAAAAGCAGCAAGCCCTAAGCTTGCACCATGAGTGAAGGAGGACCATTCTGGATTTACTGGAGCCTGCAGTCTGAGGAGGACATGCATGGTTTGCTTCTCAGGTGAACAACCAGAGCTTTTCTCAGGCTGAGATGTGTTGCTTTGACACCACACGTAGGTTTTCTGCTTTGATGCTGGAGGCTGGACAGCAGAGGAGATGTTCCCAAGGCAGCCCATGGTCCTCTGTGGCTCCCACACAGTCCCTGATGCTCTGGGCACAGGGTTGGGTGGTAGCATTTTTGGGCACCCTGAGCTGACCTGGCCCTGCTCTTGGGGATGCTGGTCCTGCAGACGTAAGGGGACGTGCCTAAGAAGAGGTGCTGTGGGAGCCGATACCTTGAGTGCGGAGTTGCTGGATGGGCTGCAAGGAGAGGTTGAGAGGGATGGAGAAAGGACTGAAGCACCAGAACTTACACCTCCAGTGAGATCCCTCCAGTGGGATCTGGGATGTGAGCTTGCTCCAGGGGTGTGTGCTGAGCTGTCCCTTAGCTGCCCAGGGCTTGGTGGCCGCAGCCTTCATCCACGGTGTCCGAGGGTCCCTGTGCCAAAATCCTCCCCATCTGGGAAAGCAACCCTTTTGTGCACGATGTTCCAGCTTTCCTGACTTTCTGATTGAAAGTGAAATGTTGCATTAATGAGACTTATTTTATACCCCCCGTCCAGCGGCTGCTTTTGGGCAAATGCTTGGAGTGGGATGCGAAGACTTAGTCCCCCTCTACACCATCCTTTTGCTATTGAGAGGTCAAAGCAAACAAAGTAAAGCTGCAAGGAACTGATTCAGGCAGTGATGGTCTGCAAGCATTTTTCTGTTCAGGTCACCATCAGATGATTTGGGCTTCAGAGAGATGGGTCTGATGTTCCCTGAGCTAAGGATTGCTTGCAGTGATGCTGGTGTAAATGTGGAGGAAGCCTAAGGAAGCTTGGCTCTCCATTCCTCCTCCATATGCCCTCCACCGAGTCTGGCAAGCCATTTGCAGGATCAGGCTCCCGTGGTATCTCCTTGTTTGTGCCAGTCAGATGGGCAGGATTTGGCCCCGTGGGCGTTACAGAGCACCGGAGGTGGTATGCGGCTCGGCAGGACAGGACTTGGATTCTGCTGTTAAAGCATCTTTCTAAGATTAAGTGAACGCTAAATGCTCCGTGAGGGAGCACAAATGCTGGAGTAGATCAGTCCTCGGCGTTCTGGGGGTGTAGCTGCTCTTGGGACCCTTTTTCCCCCTGTTCGGTGGCAGAGGGGCTCGGTGCAGTCTTCTTGGCTAATCTGCCCTCCTGGTCATTATCCAGCCCCACATATTGGCTGGATGGTGCTTTGTTGGGGGAATCTTAAGGTATCCAAAACAGGACAGAAAAAAACCCCCAACCCACAAACCACACATATTTAAAATCTAAAAACCACCTCTCCTTTCGAGCCAGTCATCAGAGATGTCAAAAATCCCCGTACCTGCCCCAGTTCAGTTAGTCACTACATCACTGAGATTTCATGGCAGCATTGGTCACGGCTTGCAGAGAGACTGGGAGGAAAGCGTTTTCTTACACGCAAGGGGATGGCGCTGGTATGATGCAGGTGAAAAATCTGCCTCTGGTTGGGATAACTCTTCTGTGCAGAAACCATCGTGGACCAAACTCTGCTCGTATTCTTATTCTGCGTGCCCCAAATAACTTGAGCAAATAGTTCTGGATTTTACATCAGGCAGCTTGGAGTAGGATTTGTCCCTGTCTTCACTTGAACTAATGATTATCCTTTATCGCTACCTGTTCTGTAAATATTTCTTTGAGTAAAAAAATTATGTCAGAGAATGATAGCTGGGTTTTTGGTCAGAATCGCACATTTTAATTGCATCTGATGCAGCAAAAGACTATTCCCCGAAATTAGCACGCAAGGGCATGAGAAAAACAAAGAACAAAGAATGAACTTGCAGTATAAGGTAAAACAATTCAGCTGATAGGGAAACAGAAAGCAATAAATGAAGGAAAACTTACATAATCATCTCTTCCACGCAAAACGGGTACCTCGGTTTTATTTCCAGCTTCCGTACATTAGAGAATCTTATTTTAGGACCTTTTCTTGAACATTTGCACTTTACGCCTACAAGAGAAAGCATTTTCTCATGTGCCTGCAAAGCCTCCTGCATACCAAGCGTCCCTTCCCCACCAGCCGACGTGCGCGCACAAACTTCAGTTTGGTCTTTCAAGCCTCAGTGGGAAAAGCTGAATTTTGTAATGCTGTTGAGCTTAAAAAGAGTAATAATTCCTTTGCTATATCCCAGGAAAAGGTAGTGGCTCTCTGGGAAATATGCTTTAGAGCACTGTGTATGTTCTGAGGCTTAGCAAATACGAGAGCTTTTTAAAGTGCACCTGCTGTGATTAAATGTAATTGTATTTAACAAAAGGAAATGAAAGAGTCGGAACTTGCTCAGTTTAGAGTAAGCGAATGCACATCTCGGCTACTTTCTCATTCACTCACGTCTCTCTCGGACTTTGTAAGACTTTCAGTCATTTCTCCTCGCACAGATGCTGTGGCGCGTTCGCAGCCAGACAAAAGCCGAGTGGTTTTTAACCATCATTTTTGTGCACAGCAGAAAATGCACACTGGCACACTCGGTGGAATTCGTGCTACCACACCAAATCCAGCTCTGCTCTATTTTCCCTGTGCGAACCACCCTCAGTTTCGAAGGAGATATTTGAGCTATATTCCCGAATAACGGAGAACACGGTGTGACCTCCCACGCTCACTTGGGGCTATTTGGCTTGCAATGAAGAAGCAACTTCGTTGCGTGTATTTTACCTTTACTTCCACCTTTAAAAAACTCGCAGCTACCTTACCCCGCAGATACAATACATCACTTTTCCCACCGTGCACGGGACAACTAAATCCAACTCAAGGCTATCAAGAGGCAAATCAAAATTACTGGAAAAGCAACCCCCTGGAAAAGAGACTTACATGGGAATAAGCAGAATAAACCAGCTTACCTTCCGCGGTGGCTAAGCACATCGCGATGAACAGCAGAAGCAAAGCTGCTGTCAGGAGCTTCATGGTGAGACAGCAGGTACCTAAAGAGACGCCGGGGATTTGAATGTGTTTTCTCGCCTCGGGTTCGTCCCCCAGATCCCCCCCGTCCCTGGGGCTGGATGTCGCCGGGGAGAGGACAGCAGAGAGCGGCTCCGGGCGGTGCTGCTGCCTGCGCTCTGCCGCTTTCCTCCCCTTGTCCTCTTTTAAAACAGCTCCCGCTGCCCTTGCTGCCGGCTCATTAATATGCAGAGCAACTCCACGGCTCCCTCCGCTTCCTCAGCCCCGGCGGGGAGGGAGGGGACCGGCACCCCGCGGCCGCTCCTGCCCCCCGGGACCCCCCTCCCCGCCCCGAGCACCCCGGGGGTGGGAGCGCAGGCGGTGGGGCGGCTGCTCCTGCCCAGCTGGGACATCCCTCACCAGGAGGAGGTTTGCTGGGGCGGCGGTGCGGGTATTTGGGTGAATGGGGCTGCTGGGTGGAAAAATTCCCCGCTTGCGAGCGTTCCGTGCTCTGCAGAAATTCCCATGCACCTTGGAAATAAGATTCGGAGAAGTCGCACCTGGGGAGGGCTGTCACCTATGGACCTTAACGTTATTTTCTAGCTTTAACGGGCTTCCAAATCTAAAGGAAATCTTAGCGAATTAAACAGGGGGGAAAATATTCGAAGAGCATTGTTAGGTGGGTTTAGCATGTGGAATGTTTCAGGAAATAAGATCAATTTTGGGTTGCTTTAATGAACACTCCAGCAATGTTCTGCTCGGTGAAAAACCGGGTAGCAACCCGCAGGAACTTCACGGATGTAAATATATGTTCCCTCTCCCTTGCAGAGTCTGTTTCTGATTTCAGCAACAGCTAAAATAGCATCTTTAAAATCCAGATTCCAGATTTTTGCCTGTGTAACTGAAACGGATGAAGATCAGAGTCGGGTCTCTAATCTCCTTCACACTAATGAATTCAAAACATATTGCAGATAACTGCCTCTGCGGATCCCCGGTTCATCTCAGCCCCTCTCCCAGCATACCGCTGCCCACGTTCCCAGCTCGCACACCCATCCACGTTATTAAAACCGACCGAGACCTGCCATCCTGCCAGTTCAGGCAGCGCTTGGGAAGGACACGCCATGCGCTCCCAGCTCCGCTTGCATTTTAAGTTTCCCACATGGCTTTGTTCCTGACGGCTCCCATTGGCAGCGGCCATCCCCGCCACGTTCCCGGCCTGGGTGTTGGCAGGCTGCGAGTACAGCCCTACCACACACAGCTTGCACGTTGCGCGCAGGCAGCTGCCTTGTTCCCGGCCCTGGGTTTCATGCGAGACGTGCCGACACGCCGGGAACAGCCTGCTTCTGCTGCCGGCTCGCCGCTGCCCTGCATGGGATGGGGGAGCAGGGGTGGGCGGCCAACGTGGCAGGGAGCTTTTGGGGTGAAAGACCCGTTCCTGGGCAGGCTTGTGCGGCTGCTGCTGGTGCAATGGGGCGGGGGGGATGGTATGAGAGCTTTTGTTATGCTTTGGGCATTTGCAGTGCACAGCTCCTCAGGCTCTTGTTGCACCCTGATAGGGATGTTTTGGGGTGTGTGTTATTAAATGCCAATAGGACTAAAGAGAGAGGTTTGTTCCACAGTCTGGTGATAAAAACGTGCACCTGAGGCATGGCAGATCTCATAATAAATAGTCATTATCCAATTCCTTATATTAGGAAGAAAAAAAACTGCAGGAGAGTACGAAAGGCTCATTTCAGAGTCACTATCGGCTGGGTGGTGAAGATGCTTGCTGGGCACTGGGGAGAGTTGGCTTAGACCGATCCATATCCTATCCAGGGCTGTAATCCTACCCTGCTGTGGCTCAGGGTAATTCCCCCTGTGCAGCCTCCTCTCCAACGTGAGCAGGAACAGTCTCAGGGGAAACTGTGGAAAGGGAAAGCCATTTTCCCTCCCCCTCTGCTAATAAAAATTTGGGTGCAGCTTCAGTTGACGGCGATTTGAACTTCCCCCAAACCAGGAAACTCAAGTACAGACTGGAGAAAAATTGAAGGAAATTCTTGAGCTTTCCAAAAGCGAATCCCCTCTTCTTGTATGACTCTTATTTGTGTTGAAAGAGCCAAGCTTCTTTGCTATTGAATAAGCAAAGTGCTGCTTTAATTTCAATTTACATGTAGAAATTGGTGTATTTGAGGTGTGTGTAAATACGGTAACTGCTCACTATGTGCCTGAGCAGTTGGGTGTCTTTATGCCAAGCGCTGGCTTTGATCGTAATTATTTCTGAGAGCTCAAAGGTGTCTCTTGCCTGGTGTGACAGATTTTGGTGACCACGTACAGCTGTCTCTGACACCTGCTGTATCTCCAAACGATGATCACAGAAGAGGAAGAAGTTTAAGCGAAGGATTTGAGGGAAAGGAAATGTATATGGAATTCACCACAGTCTGCCCCAGAAGAAACCCTGATAAGCCAGATATATTTCCTTTGTGCAAGCATAAGCTGAGCAGCTCAGCATATGCTGGTGCTTCATGTGCCTGTGGTATCTCCAGCAGATCCGCTAAGCCTCAGCCAACGTGTTTCGGCAAGCAGCCGGCGCCGGGCAAGCTGCAGGGTGAGCGCTGGTTGAAGCATCAATTTCAGCCCTCACAAAGCTGCCCCATTGCATGGTAATTAATCAGGGCTTGGGTTTTGCCCCCCACAAAAGCAGTGTTTCAGACCAGGTGTAGTCGTCAAGGTCTAGCTATTTTTCTCAGCTCTGCAGATGGGATGCGCTCAAAGAGCTGTGCCCATCCCCGTCCCCAAGGGAGCATAACCATACCTGTGCACATAGTGTACCACCTGCTTTGTCCAGCTAATTAGAGGGGCATTGTTACTGGTGAAAGGTCTGTCATTACATCTCATTAACTATTCTTTTCAGGTCTATGCCCCAGCATAAGGCTCCCTGGCAAAGCACGGGTGAAGCCTGGCTTTGCCTCTGAGGGTAAGACCTGGTGAGACCAGCGGTGATTTGCTACCCCCAGGAGGGTGGTTTACAGCACGGAGGGCAGGGATGAGTAGTTGTCTCTTCCTAAAATAAGAAAGAAGACTTTTAGCAACAGGATTATAATTTGAAGCAAAATCTTCACCATTTTTGGCCACCTGGAAGTAGAAACGTTTCATGCTGAGCACAACATGTAGCTGATCTGGAGAAAAACATTTGCGCTCTAAGATATGGAGACAAACCTCAGACACACGCTGCTATCCCAGAGACCTTTCAAAGCAGGAGCTACTGGAACAGACTGGCTCACCCCAAAAATAAATAGTGTCAGCATGCAAACGGGAGGGCTCCAGAGGAGCCCTTGGGTCTGCCAGTGCAAGGGCATTTGTGTCTTTGTGCTGAAACAAGGTTTGGATGGGGTCTGTGCTCCAGCCCGCCCCTGGGTCAGGCTTTTCCTCCCACTGAGGGTGCACACAACATCCTGACCCACCACAAAGAGACGGGCCCTTAGATATTTCTCTGCATTCCCAGGACCAGAAGGTGTACTATTATAATTGTTACCATTATTAGAAATATTTCAGTATTGCTGGTTTTGGTTATGTTGGTTATCTCGAGCGCAGAGTGAGCTACAATGTGGATTAACTCTCCTTCAAAATGTCATAGCCTTTCATATAAGGAAGATGAAGATGCCAGTCATGGTGAGAAATCTTTGTAAAATGGCTGTGAAACTGAAACTACTTATTGCTGTTGAAGCAAACTGATGTGAATGGCTAATCTGAGTTTAATGTACGAGAATATCCCAATCAGCCCATCAAGGAGAAGATTAAGCATTTGAAGTGACAGGATGTAATCCCTGCATATCGTGTCAGGAATTTGGGAGAGAAATTAGACTTAAATGCTCACTAGAAAATTCAGCATTAAGGCGGAGGTGTACAGGTGTGATGCATGTTGTATGTATCTTTTTTTCCTTGGGTGCCACACTTCAGTTTTTATGCCTTTTTGGTGTTGTAACCATTTTGCGTTCAGCATCAGATGCAGTGTGTTTTATGGGAGAGGTGGTGTGAGCCTCCTGCAGTGCACGGGCCCTCAGGCCTTGCAACAGAGCAAATATAAAACTCAGTCCCAAGCTTGAAGTGAGGGGAGAATTGCCTCAGACTTCGCGAGGGTGTTGCAAGCCTGCTCCCGCGGTGCTGTCCTTAGCAGAGGATGTGCTACAGGCTGTGGTCAAGTCCGCGTTTTCACCTTTAGCTCTAAATGGCCTTTTTCTTCCCTCAATTGCCCTGAACAGTAGTTGTGTCATCCTTGCATGTGTTTGTCTATCGTAACTTGAAAGTCAAAGCTTCAGATTTCATCTTTGGTCTCTGGAAACATGAAACATATTTCAGGGAAAACAGCTGTGCTCCCTTCTGTGGAGTTTCACAATGGATGAGTTCTGCAAAATAAGGCTTGTATTGTTGTTACAGTCACTGCTTTCTTTTGATATTTTCTTTTTATTTTTATTTCCATGATGAGATTAAATTCTAGACAGTGCTTCTTCTCCTGGGAATAGTTTTAAGACAGCTCTCTTCATAGACCTAAATTATTCACCAAGAAGGATTTTTTGCTGAGATGAGAACGAGTAGGTCGGATCCACGAGTGTTGTCAGGCCTTGGAGCTCTTTGAAGCTCTTTGTCATGAATCATTAAAAAGGGCTGCAATAACATAACAAAACGGAGAACTGACTCTTTGTGTAGGTGATCTGAGAATCACCTTTAGATATGCACAAAAGGATTAATCCTGCCTGTGGCTTTTTATGTTGAGAAAATAGTAAGTTGTGTTTCATTTCCTACTGACTCATTTCCTTGCGTGCTACGACTTACCGTTGGTTTTCACGTGCAAGTACAGTCTACACTTCATACAATTTTCTTAATAGGCACCTAAGCTGAGAATTGTTGTAGGTATTTATTTTGTGCTTAATCACACAGTGAGTTGGATGGCTTTTTGCTATCCACCCCGATGCTTGCTATAGTGTAGAGGGAATTATGCGAAGAAAAGAAAGGCAATTTGTTTGATCTGACTCACGCACGTTCCTGACAGTGCCGGCCAAACCCCTGAGAAGTCTCTGTGGTGGTGGGTGGGGTGAGAGCTCCTCGGGATGGGGATGGGGACGGCACCGGGGTCCTGCCCTCGTTGTTGTGTTCTCCCTTTCCCGATTACTTTTTAATCCTTTTCCTTGGACTGAGAGCATGCTGCGTTACTCCCCAGATGTACAGTTGGAACATTACACCAGCTGAATAACACAAGGGCAATTGGATGGAAAACCTTTCTTATTGCCCCAGGATTGGAAACAAATTGTGCCATCCTGACTTGCTGATTACATCTCTTTTTGTGTGTGGGTAGTTTAGGATAATCCGTGAGTGCCAGCTTTTCAGATGAAAGGCTTTTGGAATAGAATAGAGTGTTACTGTATGTAATAAACTACAGGCAGCCTCTCCCTGCGCTATTAATGCCACTTCTCTGAAAAGGAGTGGCTCTGCTGCCAACCCATCCACATTCAAAAGCCTGGGGAATCTGAAAAGCGAACCACAAGATGTTTTATTTTTGCAAGAGAATAGGACCAAATGAAATCAGCACCCGAATAATTTTCTAATCTGGTCCCAGGTGAGCTCTTACCGAGATGGAGGGCTGTGGCAGCAAGAACCACAAACATTCAGGCACAAGAAAAATCCATTCCTGGCACTTCTCCTTTTTACAGCTCAGCAGAGCTGGGCATAATTTCAAACCCGTCCAGGGTTTGCAAGGAACGTGGTTCAGCATCTGCTGCGGGGACTCGGCACATCCACCTTCAGCCCTGGTCCCCACGGGGCAAGAGTCCCTCGGGAGAGCTGGCAAGCATGAACCTGCTGCAGGCGCCCATGTTGCAATGGTTTTATGGGCCTTAATTCGAGGAAACTGAGATTGTGGAGCAGAGGGCAGTGATGCTTTGAAGCCTTTGTGGTGTAAGGGACTATTTACCATGAGTTACAGCTGCAGGAATAGCGCCCACGTGCCCTTTTGGCACCCTGGATGGGAGGTGCAGTGCCTGGTGGCCGACAGCCACTGCAGCAGGGACAGCCCTGTGCCGGCGGATGCGCTGGCAGGGACAAATTTGCAGCTATTCGACGTCTTCTGCAAAGCCCTGGAGGCATGGGGCTTTTCTGTTGTTTTTAGGAGGGCTTTTGCATCAAAAAGATGAAGACATAAAATGTTTGATACGTGCAAAATTGCAGAAGCAGAGCCATGCAGCAGGGGTCAGGTCCACCCCGCTGCTGCCCCCCCTGCCTGCCCGCTGCCTGCCCACACGCCTCTCCTTGCCGGAGGCATGTCCAGGTCTCCCCCACCTCTCTCCACAAGTTCTCCACCTGCACAAAACCCCTTTGCAAGGCCACGCTGTGCCGTCTCCATGCCAGGAGCACCTCATGGGCTGGTCCATGACCTGGCTGGTGGCATCCAGGCAGGGAGCTGCCTTGGGGACCCCACGTATGAGATCATGACTAGGAAGGGGATGACTTCCCTGTTAGAAAGAGGCAATGACTACTGGAATATGTTTTATAGTTATTCTGTCTCTGGTGGCTCCTGGCTTCTTTTTTTGGACCTGTGGCTTCATGTTTCCAAAAAAACCTGCCCCAAAACTCTGTGGGTGTGTGAATGCAGGGCTCAATGGAGGGTCTCCTCTGCAGAATTCGGGAGGTTTCTTTTTTGAGCTTGCTCTGGTGTAACTGCGAGCTGTTTACACTTGCCCAGTAACCACAGCAACGAAACTCCCCAGAACAGAGAATTAAAGCCATTAGATAAAAATGCCCATAATTTAGAGTGATTAAGTAAATAATCTCATGGCATCTCCTGTGATGGCAGGCAGATGAAGCATGCAGGAATGCCCCTGGTGCAGTCAGAGGTGGCTGCGTGCAGGCATAGAAGTGCCAGGACCAAGCACCATGGTGGCACCGAGTCTGGCTCAGGGCACGAGGCCACAGCATCTGTAGGTGCCTATGGGGCTCTGCAGGATTTCTCCCGCCTTCTTAGTGCTTTCTGTGATGTGCAAAAAGCACTCGCAAGCTTAATGAAGCCCTATCTCCTGCAGACAGGACGGGTCCTCCCCATCTCTGTTCATTTTCTGCTGAGCTGTGTGTTAGTAATGACGGGAATTTTTCATATGCTGATTTTTTCCCCCCCTTGGGATAGAAAACATATGTAACATCTTTAAAAATAAATAAAATGAATGACCTAACAATGCAGACTTTGAATATTTGATGGAAGATTAGTAGGCTGCAATCAATCATACAATGAGTTTTTTTCTTCTGAGTAATAAATATGTTAATTATTTTATCTACTCAGATAAAAGCTTAATTACCATAGCACTTGGCGGGGGGGGAGTTTACAGTTGTTATTCCCAGTTTTCCTAAGAAAATCAGTTCATTCTGCAAATAAAACAACTGACATTTGTGCAAGTAAACCAAGTGGTGTTCATGCTGGCGCAGCCCAAACCTGGCTGTGGTGAAGGCTCTTCTCTCTGCATCTTCCACCTCCCCCTGTCAGGAGGGCTCTGCAGCATCCCCCTCCCCAATTTAACTGGGCTCTGCACCTCTCCCAGCAGTGGTATAATCGGTAAGGACCTGGTAGAGAGTGCCTTATTGCTCTTGGCCCTTCTCAGGCTGGATTTGCTAACTTTCTGCAGGTTTTCCACCTGGTTGCATGCTCGGGTGTGACTCCTCCATGTTACCCCTGTCTCCTTCATGTGTGGCCTGGGTGGGCTGCAAAAAAGCCAGGCCAAGAACTTCACAGCCCAATTTGCCAGCAAATACTCTGAAGTCCATCACTCCCTAAAAGCACGGTGGTTCAGCCAGAGTTGTGGATGATCACAGGGTGAGAAAGAGGAGGGAAACAGCAAGTGCCACTGCGCAGCATCCCACTCCGCTCTGCACCCCGGGGTTACCGCCTCCTGCTTGGCTGGTGCTGAGGGTGCCTGCACCAAGAATATCTAAAGCACAGAAAATTCATGCTCTGCTTTACTGCACTGTCATATCCCTGAGTAGGTAGGTGTGAGCTTTTTGTTTTTTTATTAATATTCCAAAAAAATCACATGAGGATGGCACATTGGTGTAAAAGCACTGGTTTTTGTTGTTGAAATTAAATGAGAAATCACCTAGAGAACAAGACAGGGCTGAGAAAATCCATAAATGCCAAATAGAACGATGTCATGGGGCTGCGCATCAGCTGTGGGATTGGGACAGGGACTGGCAAACTGGTGGTGCAGCCTCTGCTCTCTGCAAGCCGCCTTAGGTGTCTCCCCCAAATTCAGGGCTTCGCCGCTTTCACTCCTGGGGACAAAAATATGTCCGGCTCATGATTCTTTCCAAAGGCCTTTGGCAGCCTCTCCTGGCAGTTGGCTGTTTCTGAAAAGGCAGGCAGTTGTTGCTAAAGTGATTTGGAAGCAGAAGTGGTGCTCTGGAGCCCTAATGCAGGAGGAGAGGGTTAGTGCCCGAGGTTGTCCCTGTTGTGGATGGGGCTGGCTTTGTGCTAGCAGCTCACCTTTGCAAGAAGAAGCTGGGAGGCTTGTGGGCATGTAGCACCCCTCTCTCCTTTCCTTTGTGGCCTGTGTCAGAGCGTCGCCATTATCGCCAAAATGCTTCAAATTGCATCACCATTACATTAGTGTAATCAGACCCAGCCGCTGCATCTTGGTCCCAACCTTCTACGCATGATAGCCAGCCCAGTGAACAGCCTTGCTCCCCAAACGGGGCTAACGCAGTTAACCAAAGCCACAGCAACACAGCTAAACGACTCGCAGGGGGCTGCATAAACTGGAAAAGACCAAAAGTAGCTAGTGATGCAGAGTCACCCAGCAACCATCACTTCTTTGGGTACATGCTAAGGATTATAAAAGTATCTGTCCCATTCCTGAGAGCTCCCCAGATCTCAGTGGCTTGAAAGAGAAGCTTCAGAGCAGCTGAATTTTATAGCAGTCGACACAGCTCTACGGATGCTCTCTGAGATTAGGGTACCTAAGAGTTAATGCGAATTTCAATCAAGAAGACATTAAGAAGGGCAGAGGGAAAACAGATTAGCTGTCCTCTTGCTTTGCTCTATAAGATGAGACAATGAGAGAATGTGATGAGATCAATGGAAAAATAAAAGGAAATGAGAAATCAAAGGAAATGCTGCTTTACAGGTTATTTCATCTGGTGAATTTGGAAATTTTCCCTTCAGGGGATCAAATATTCTCTTATATTTTTAACAGAGCTGGATAACTCATGACTGCAAAGATGAAACCCGTGACAGAGGCTGATGCCCCACAGGGATTCAAAAGGAAACGATCCATTTCAGGTACAAGTGATGGGACGCTACTGGATGTTCCCTCCCTTGGTGCTCTTCAGAGACCATGCAGAGCCGTGGCATCTGCCAGAGTGCGGCTTCCCACAGGGTTCAAGGTCTGGGTTATTGGAGCCATGAGTCCAGGCACATCACAACAGCTACATCGACTGATCGATAGCAGCATCTCAAAGAGGCTGAGCTGCACACACCTTCCTTCTCCAGGCCCGTTAACAAAGCAGCATTGCAGATGCTCGAAGCCAAGATAGAGAAAAGGATCTCCATCCTTCCCTTTCAACATTTCTGTAATGCTTCTGGAGTCACAGTCCTCATGCCTTTAAACAGACCCTTTTTGGGACTTCAGATTTGCTGTGGGCTTTGGCATTTTGTGTCCTAACTGACTTGCCCTCAGAGAAAGAAGTACTTTCCATGAGGCCTCATCCCCAGCAGTAGCTCCGGTCCCCATATTTCCCTGGAGGCCAGATGTGGTTTTGCTTCTTCTTCTTTTAAAGCAGATTGCTGTGCCCACTCTGTAGCTCTGGGGCATTGCTGTGCTGTGCATGTGTCGTACACTCCCACAGCTGCTTCTGCAACCACCAAACCTCTGCCCAGCTGGAAATCAATGCAAAAAGTCTCGCACTGGAGACTGAAAAAATAATCTCCATGTTCTCGGGTAAAGGGGTGGTTGCCCTGTCCTGTTGGCACCGGCAGTCAGTGGTTGGTGATCGGCTCCAGCCAGCACAGGCCTCCCATGAGCAGATTCAAGGGTTTTGGGTTTTGCAGCCACATGCTACTGCCAAAGACACCTCCTCTCCGTGTGAGCACAAACAGTCCAGTTTTGCCCCTGCCCTGATGTGCAAGCTCCTGGTCTGAAGTCTGGACCAGCTGACTGGTAGGGGGCAAGTGCTGCCAGAGGCTAAAATGAATGATGTATCTTTGTGCTACTGTCATAGTTTCTTAAGACTGAGGCTTCTCTAATTAATTCCTTCACCTTCATGAATTCTTCATTAGGATTTGTATCTCCGGTGCTTTGCACATGTTTGGTGGTGATATCAGCTAGATTAGGCATGGTTTCCCTTCCAGGCATCTTGGGCTTTTCTTTCCCCTTAGCAATGACTTTGGCCATGCCATGCAGCATCTCTTCCCCTTGCCATAGTGAACTTTCCATTGATATGCCACTTTGATGACACAGAAGCCACACTTTAGCAGTAAGAATACCTTGACTTCACCAACAGGCAGTTAAAGCTCCAAAATTGAAACTCCCCACAAGTGCAGAGAACAACATGAAAAAGCTTTTAAACAGCATTGCTCTCCGCGTCTGCGAGCAGTGGATGCCAGCAGAAAGGAGGCCAGCTCCAAACAATCCCAGCCTTGCCCTCTGCTCGGCTTCCAACATTTGAATGTGTTTTATTTTGATATCTTATACTTGGGATATTCTGTTCTCTCTAATTGCATTTAGCGCCTGGCTTGGGAAAGGCTGTTCTGCTGCAAACGCAGCTGTGCCCCCACTCCCCGCGCAGCCCACCCCTTCGCTCCGAAGCTGTCAGGTGGGACGACTGCCTTGCGTGGTCTGTTTTCGCCAAGGAGACGCTGAAATTATTGGCTGGTTCTTCAAAGTTCTGCAGCGGTTCTTGATGTCCCTCACCGGAGCAGGGCAGCGGAAGAAAGTCGCTTGGGAAACGCTCTCCGGAAGTGAAAATTGAATTCTGTAATGCTCTTGAATAGCAAAATACAGTTTCTAAGTATGAGAAGCAGCCCACACAGCCTTTAGACATGTTTGTACCCAAACAAACCCACGTACCCAATGTGCTGATTTCTTTAGCACGTAAATAGCTCCAAATAAGCTATTGGGTAAGGCTGGCTGCAGAAAGATAAAAAAAAAAAACAGGAAGATTTGCCTTTCCCACAGCACTAACCTGATCTTGTATCCACGGTCATGCTCATTGGTCAGGAGGCTTATATCAGCCAAGAAAGTAATTGCTAATTTGACTTGTACGTGTAGGACAGAGTGGCCTTGTTTTTCCTGAAGAAACTCAAAACTGTCCAGTACAAGCTAAGCAACCATCCCTCCCCTTCCCTTCACCCCATAATTATGTTCAAGGGTATTTCCAGTTACGCTGAGTTTCTCAGAAATTTCCCTTTTATTTCCTTTGTAAACTCTGGACACAGCAGCAGCAGACACCTGAGGATATAGCACACCGATGTCGCTTTTAGAGCCTCTTGCATTAACTTTCATACACCTCTGGGCCACCACCTCTGTCCACTGAGTATAACTAACATCAGGGATTTCCATTCCAGCCCTTTACTTCATCCCTGGCCTCATGTGTAAGTTGGTTTGGTGTTAAACTTGAAATTGCAGAGATGGGAATCTGGCTGATGAGACCAGATGGGAAAAAAGGTGCTGTAACTGTTTTCTCCATGTCAACAACCCATTTTTTTAAGGTATAATTTGTGCCTCTGTCTGCACAAATCCATCCGGAGCTAAAGCATGATAAGACAAGTTGATCTTTAACATTCTGTATCTTCTGTTTTGTGCTGAGGAGACAATTTCCAGGGCAAGGCAGCTGGATTTTGCACATAGACTTGCTTTAGCAAATGCAACCGTGATGCACATTAGGTCCAAATTTAAAGGATTCCCTGTCATTGTAGGGAAAAAGAGAAGAAACTGGTAGAGGTTTACAGTAGCCTTGAGCTTAATGCCCTTTGCTTTGTTTTCTTCAGCCTCAAAGGAGCTATTTGCAAAGGAGGAAATGTTTTCTGCAGTGCATCCATGTTTGCTGTGGTTCAAACCCGAACAGTACTTGTAACATTAAAAATGAAAGCAAGTCTGTAGATAGCCATAATTCAAATGTGTACAGAGAAAAGTCGGAGTAGGAAGAGAAGCACAATGACAGCCGCGGTGCAAATTACAGCAATCCTAATGACTGAGGCAGAAATCGGGTCTGCTTCTGCGTGCACAGACTGTGGTGGGGAGCTCCTACCTCTGCAACGGCCCAGGGAGCCCAACGCTGCCACACAGGGCAGGGCAGGCACGTGTTTTAATGTATTTATGCTTCAAAAGGGTCCTCCAGGTGCTCTCCAGGCCCAGCTCTTGCTTTGTAGCATTCTGCTTTTCTGCTCTTGAACATTTCAATATCCAAAACACAGCACCTAAACTTCCAGCTACGCCGGCTTGTGATGGGCATGGTACCGCTCCTTACCAGGACAAACAAGAAGATGCATTAAAACCAATTTCTTGTTTAGATATAAATATTCACCTCTCTAATGTCACCATGAGTAGTCCTGCTTGCTCGAAAGCTGATGAAAGCCAACAAAGCAAAAAAAGTAGAAGGAAAAATAGCAATTTCCCCTCTCTGATTGCCATGGTGGAGTTTGCTGGATGTGGGACGGGACTGACAGAGTATTGCACGTCATTTGGGGAATGCCTTGAACAGGACAAAGCACATGTCAGATCTTCAGGACATACAAGTCAGCGTAACTCCATCAGTTGAAGCTCCATTACAGAATATTCTCGTTCTTTTCAGTGCATAGTTTTAACAAACTCTGTGGCCAAATCTTGCGTCTTTTTCCCCAATTTGTTCAAGATGTGTACTATAAATCATCCCTGACTTTGACCCATGAAGGAAAACTAACTTGACAAATCCCTTTCTGTATTCATTTTTGTCAAAACGTTATTTATGACAATGTTGATAGCTCTGGCTATTGTTGCCCAGGGCCCTGTGGGTTTGATATATGTTCAGCCTGACTCCATGCGGATGCCTTTCCTTGGCTCTTTGTTTCTCATGTTAAGACTTGTGTCTTACGGTGAAGAATTTGATCTATTAAAAAACTCTTTATAATATAGTAAGACAGATGTCAGCTATGTTAAATACCTCCATAAATTTTGCCTCTCTTGAGCAGATTAAATGTGTAATTATTTGAGGCATCATGAAGGCATCCTGCACCAAGCAGCATTTTAGTAACCTGACAACGTGAGCAGTTTCAGCTGTGTCCTTACGGAAATGAAGTTATGTGATTGCACTGTCTCTCTCTTCTCCCACAATAAATATTTAAACTTGATAGCTATTTCCAGCTGAGCTTAGCAGAGGGCTGATATCACACAGACAGTTTCTGATGGGTTGCAAGTGACAGGGCTGGGCACCTGTACCTGGCTGATTTTTTCCATGGCGTGCGGGAGATAGGGAAGGTCTGAAATTGCCGTTTAACACCACTGTGCTATGCATGCGGGTATTCACCTCTGTAGGAGTTTGAAATACAGCCTGTGGCCATGCCTGGAGCCTTCCTTCAGAGAGGTGGGGACTGCAAGGGCTAAAAAAAGCCCTAAGGACCTTTTCTGCATTCATTTATGCTTTCCTGCCCTTACAGAAAAATTTTCTCCTTCTATTCCTAGGGTGGTGTCCATGGCATCTTTCTTTGCTTGTCTCCACCCTGTCATTGCCAGGTTCCTGAAGCTCCTGGGGCTGTTTCCAGCCCATATGATACTCGAGAGCCAGGGCCCCAGACTGCCAGCGCAGAGCCCTGGGACAAACCCAGCTTGTGGCACAGCCTGGGGCTATGGCTTCCAGTCCCCAGCTTGTGGTTCAGTGTGGAAATGACATGCTGCCCTCTTATCTTGCTCTCCCTGTCTGCCAATTAACTTCCAAAAATAGGTGGAGGATTAATGACTTCGAACAAAGATTATAAACTTTTTATGTATATATATATAAATAAGTATTCAATATAATTACTCAGAATTAACATGAACCTTCCTTGTACTAGAGCAAGTAAACATTTGTTTCCCGAGAAATAGACTCACGATACCCTAATATAAACCACATATATATCTGCAGGTATCACAGCTCTTTTCCAACCCACATGCCTGGGTTTCTTTCCCAGTGGGAAAAAGGGTACATGGGGACAGGGAGGCAAAGGTGACAGAGCCCCATCCCAGGGCTGGGAAGTGCTCTTGGATCCGGTACCATGGACTTGTAGGGACAAAATCTCATGATTGGTTCTTTTAAAAATCCCACTGTGGAAGGCTTTGAAATAATTTAAATAGGGTGAAATTTGCATAATCAATGCAATAGCCCCAAAAAACATCCTCTTCCTCCTTTGGTGTGCGGGAGTTACACGCATTGTGGGTCTGCCCCCATGAAATGCAGCGGCTGCAGCTCTCGTTTGCAGGTCTGTGGGGCAGGCACCAGCCACAGGGAAAACCTAACAAAGGTCACGGGGGGATATGCTAGTCCTAGGGCCTGGTGGGTGCTGACAGGCATAATTTATCTCTCTTTATTGCAGGTTGAGTGAAACTGGCCCCATGCCTCTATTTTCATGTCTCTAACACAACCTTGTTCGGCTTTTCCATTTTGTCCCACTGCCAAGCGCTATGTAAACCACTGCAGTGCCTTGATGCCATTAATCACCAGAGTGTTTGCCTGGGCTGCACGGTGCTTCCTTATGGACTATAACCTCCTTATCATTTGCACATAATCTTGTTACAGCTTTATGCCTACTTGCATGATCCACTTATCAGCCAATAAATCTGAGCAAGACCAAATAGTGGATAACATGAATTCGCTGGTTCCTGGCATTGATTTCCCAGGCACTATGTTGGGCTGTGTCAGTAAGGCAGTTTCTAAACAATATATTTTTGCAGTGATGCTTAAAGCAAATACACCTTGTCCCAGTTCTCCTCCCATGAATCTGGTTTATTTTTATTCCCCAGCCATTACTACTTGCTGTTTTCACCTTGAGATGTTTCCTGTACAGCCACCCTCCTTCCATAAATTGTTCTGTGGGCAATAAAACATTCTGCCCTCTCGCTGAGCCCCATGGGCACGGGCAGAGCAGTCAAAGCAATCTGAATTCCACATCTGCATTTCTGAGCCTTCCCACTGTCCTTTGCCTTGATATATTTACACTGGATTTCAGGCCAAAGGTAGGATTTTAGGAGAAAGTTGAATTTTATTCTAATTCAAAAAATCCAGATTAGGCGGTGCTCTCCAACACCTGGGTCAACGTGCTCATGCTGAAGGATCAAAAAAAAACAAACCTCAAACCAATCAAAGCAGGAAACTTCATGTATGACAGTTTTCTGTGGATTGCAGGCGAGCTGGGAGCTAAGATTTAAGTGGCAGATGAAGAAGTTCATTGCAGTAGTTTTGAAATATGGACCTATAAATCTCCAATTTTCTACATGCACAGCTAAGCATGTTCCTGTATATTTATTTTGTTGAATGTTAAGTGGATCAATTTTACTGAAGTTGGCTTGATTTTTTTTTCCCCAGTGGAATTTAATTCAACACAAACCCTACTACTTAGTCTTTTTGTTCTTATTTCTTCATTTAGATGCTTGTGCAAGGAGAGGTTGGGAGCAATCAGAAAATACTGGAGGCAAAATAAATGTTCTCTAATCTCTCTTCAAGCCCAGACTGAAATGTTATTAGTACTTTTGGGCTTGTCTGGATTAGTTTCTTAAGAAGCTGAAGCTGAACAGATCTAAATAGATTATTAATTCAGTAAAACACGACCTCTCCAGGGACTGAGCCAAATGAGTATCAAGTTGCTTTGCTTTTCTCCCATGTACGTACAGGTTTCTGGGGTGGATATGGCCCTCCTTTAAGAAGGGGATGGTGTGAGCTGTGAGAACCAGTCGTGTGGGCACCACGTGGCAGCAACAGGCAATGGGCACCTTCAGCCTCTCCTCCTCTTCCTCACCATGCTCCTTGCTGTGTGTTTCATTTAAGAAATGTGGCTGGAAACAGCTCATACCTTATTGCCTCTACCACAATGTTGATTTGAATCATAGTTTATGGTGTTGAATATCATTACCTTTTTCAACCAGAGTAGTTCCTGAATTCCTCTGAAATCTGCCACCTTATACTTTTATGCAGTGAAGAGATGCTGATATGGAAAAAAAAAAGATGTTTTTCTGGGGTATTTTTGGAATAGCCACAAGGCTATAAATGGGTTGGAAATGGAGGTGGACAGACCTGTGAAGATGGGGTTATTGGCTATCCCTGATGTTGGTCCAGATTAAAGCTCCAGAAAGTACCCTGCGAGTGATGGCTGGATGCTGGGAGACTGTTAAGAAGTTTTCTACCTCCCATTCCTCTCCCTTGCCAGGTCAGTGGGGTCCAGCCTCCCCTGTGAGTGTTTTTCTATGCGTGGGCAGTGAAAGCCATGGGAAAAAAGCAATGTGAAGGCGTTGACTTTGGCCATGGAGGCTGAGTTTCCAATGGGACGGAGCTGACGAGCACAGTGCAGTGCCTTACTGGACCTTATGCCCAAGAGGAGCACACAAGATTGATTGCCCAGTGGCATTACATCCAGCAATAGAGCATATAGAGCAGTATTTGCTATTTAAACTACTTCCATTACATGTTGTAGGCTTCACCCATCACTTGAAGGAGGGCAGAGGAAACAGGGCATCACCAACAAGCAACGCACCATGCTGGCAGTGTTTCCTGCACCTGAGCTATATTTAAATTAAAAAAAAAGGATCCTTATAGTCAAGGAATTTAGAGTTAATAATCAAATATTTAAGAAGCAAGGAAGGGATCCGACTGAATGAGTTTGGCTGCTGGAGGAGCCCATAAATAAGAGCAAACTGGCTCAATGGCCTCCTGCTTGCTGTAAGAGACCGGCGGTCAGCACGGCTTCTAGCGGAGTTGCTGCACCGGCGTCACCGGGAGTGCAATCTGGCTCCGCATGTCCTCTGCCTGAGGAAAGCCAGCCTGTGAGACGCGGTGGGTCCTTCCCCCCGCACTCCGAGCACGGTTGATTGCAGCATCTGGTTGTAAGTGTGAGAGTAATTCCTTGTGGGTTTTAGTATTGGTGGTAGGAAAATGATTGTATTTTGTGAGGTTTCCATAAGTGACACCTGCACTTCAACAGCTGAAATGCCCCAAGGCAGCTCGCTTCTCATTACTTGAGGGGTTTTTTTAACCCTTTCCGCAAGGATGGCTCCTGTGGCTGTTGCGTGATGGCAATATTTGACATCTAGGGCTGGCCTTATGTGCGGATGAGCAAGATCAGACTGAATTTATGGCCTGTTTCCATCCTTTCCTCCCAAATAACTCATTTAGGATGGATCGGCTTTTGGAGGTGTCTGTCTCTCCCCGTTGCCTGTTGAAGGACTCTGCAGGGATAGCTCAAATACCACCATGCCCTTTTTGAAAAAGTCTCATCTTAGGTTCCTTACAGAGCTAAAACTCCCACTGAACAACTATTCAGTATGTATAAACGGGTCAAAATCTCAGGGGTTTAGGTCAGTTTGTGGAAAAGAAAACCTGCTCGCATTTAGGGACAAAATATTTTCACAATTGCTATGAATCTGCCAAAGAAAATACATTTAAGCTATTAGGGAGGAAATCAGAATGAAACTTTCTTGCTGAGATCAGAATAGCAAAGCCTGGAAACATGAAGCAATTTGTCTCTTGTATGAGCCATATCCAGAATCAGCAGCGATAAGTCTCAGCTTAAGCAAACAGCAAATTTTTCTCAGTTCTTTTTCTGTTTCCATAGTTTTTGATAGGAAAATGGAGTTTACACGTAACCCTGACATTGTTAGTATTCTTCCAGCTGCTTTCTATTTGGGAGAGCGTGTGTGTCATATTTATCTTGTACTCTTTAAATAACCACAATTTTATTAGTACCTCTTTATAACCTCTCTAAACATAGTACTATTATGGGAGGAACATGACAATTTTGCATAAGAAAACATGGAGTGCTATATAAAATGTGAAAGGAAGGGAAGGCAATGATGATAAGCGGAGCTGAGCAGAATGTTTCCGGATAGTTTTCTGAAAGAAAATGTCCCTCTGCAAAATCAACATTTGTAATGGGCAAATTTCACTGCTGTGAAGTACTTTTAATTTCCTTTTGGAAAAATTAAATTGATTTCCTAGTCTTACCAGAAAGGCACTTCTCAATTCTTTTTCTGCATACTGGCAGGAAGCAACGTGGGTAAAGGTCTTCTAAGTGAGCATGTAAAAGGTAGTAAAATTGAATTGGTTTATTATGTTTTTTTGTTCCTGTTTTACTTTATGTCCCAATGTAGGATGAACATTTTTTAAATGCTATACATTTTTGTGGGAAAGGAGTTCCATGTTCTTGTGTCAAAATAAATAAATAAAGATGGATCCTTATTTCCTATTTTTAATAATAATACTTCTATATGGTAATGGGGTAGGCTATGCCCCGGTCTGTCTAAGCATTTAATCACGTGTGCAACTTTCAGCATCCAAATGAACTTAAAACTGTTTCTGTGCTTATAGCATCACAGAATGCTTATGTGGCTAATTTTGGCCCCAGTCAAATGCTGTTCTGGTTCAGACTGAAATGATCAACTTGATGTATGGGAATAGCAGTTTGATTTTTGCCTCCCCCTAATATTTCTAGGTGTAGTCATGGGGGCATCGATACAATCAATGCAACAGAAAGATTATTGTCCAGTTTGGGACTTGTCGGGGTTTTTTTTTTGATTTCCGAATAGTCTTCCAGGAAAACACATCTACATTGCTGAAGGTATTGCTGTGATTCATGACTCCTTCATATTTTCCAGTAAAAATGGGCTTAATCCATTTAAGTCCCTTCAAAATTAATTGGCGTGTTTAGCAGTTTCCAGTAATAAATATTATTACATCTGTTCCATTGTTTCCTGCTGAAAAGTTGTTTTGATTTTAATTTGTTTCTGATGATTCCCCCCAGCCTCCGTTTGGGGAAATCATTCCCTTTTAATTCATTTTGTTTGGAGCCCTGCTCCACTGCCGGCATTTCCCTCCGCTCGGGCTGCAGCTGCCTGCACCGCACCCGCAGGGACGGCGGCAAACGCGTTCACCGAAAAATGCACCTTGGTGCAATAACGTGATGGGATATGATGAGTTTCTATAGGCAACAGCTGAGCTGAGGGTTGTCGTCAAAAACTGGTGCTCTTGGAGCAGAGCAGTTGTATTTACACATGAGAAATTTCTTAACTTTCTTGTATATGGCTCCTTTCACCTTTCCTGCATCCCTAATTGCTGGGCTTCTGATGGGAGCGGACACAGCACGGCCAACATCTACTACACTGCTTGCAAAATATTCACGAGTTTTCTTTAAATGATGGCTGCGAGGTATTGCTCAGTGTTTTCCTTGCTGAAATACAGCATGGGTGAAAGTTGTGTGTGCTGTCTCTCAGCTGGTGGCTGCGGGCTTTCTGATGGCGTAGAGGCACACTCATAAATCCAGTAATTGATGGGCACATTTCTGATGTCGAGGATCACCACAAATCTCTTCCCAGAGGAAAACAAATCACTGGTTGGACACGTCAGCTTTCAGTCCTGATGGCTGAGGTTTGATTACCTGAAGCTATTCTTGATTTCAGTTTTTCTCATTCATATGAGGGTGTAGCAAATCACACTGAGTGACTTTGTAAGCTTCTTCATCCATAGGAAAATGTTACTGCAAACCTGAGTTATATATTGATTAATTGTTGGTGGTGATTGCTTCTACGTTTTTACTTAACTGCCCAGGGCTTTTCCAAACTCACCTTTGGTGAACGTAGAGCTGGAGTAAAACACATACTTTGCATGTAGGGTTTCCTCCTTACATGTTAACGTGTATTTCCCATGAACACACCCTACTGTGGGGTTTATTTTCATCTCAGGATTTCTTGTGAATTTGTGAATTGCTGAGAATGTGCTTTGGACATTGTGGGCTGGGAAGGTCCCCTCCACTGTGCTGGTGAGGAGTGTGGGGGGACCAAGGACCAAGCTGGGCAAACACACGTTCCCTGAACCACAGAGGAATCGGACCTTTTCCCCCCAAGCTCTGGGCTCCCAGACTTAGCACTGCAGCTCTCTTTGCTGATTTATTTTAGGTCAGTTCCTGCTGGTGGTGACAAGTGACTTTGGGTGCCCTGTGTGCTTAATATAGCAAGCAGAATCCATAAGGAATGTTATTTATCTTGAGTTATGGATTGATTAGTGACTTCTGTGTCTTGCAACGCACAACTGGTATATAGATTCGGGAGAAAACACATACACAGGAATTGCCAGCAATCCATTTCGAAGAATTTGGTTGTATTATCTTTTTGCTTTGCAAAGTGCAATTCGGCTGAAACTACTGAAATGGCAAAAAATGGAAGCATCTACTGAGCTTTTTTAGTTTCTTCTGGGATCCTTAGAATAAATTAAATGGTAGTTTACGGAAAGGTATCATGTGAATTACAGACTCCTACTCACACGGATGACTGTTCAGTCAAAGCAGTATGGCCCACACGCTGCCAGGGCTGTGCAGAAGATGTTTTGATTTTCATGCAGAGCTGGGGAGCTAAGCAGTAGACAGAACTGGGAACAAAACACAGTAGTTTTTTTGTCCATAAAAACAGTTTTTCCAATGCGACTAAACACCCTGAAGTCATCTGCTCAAGCGGGCACTGTGGTGACAACATGCTGGTAGCTTCTACAAACCTAAACTCTTCTAGTCCATCTACACACAACAAACCCACCCAAATCAAGTGAATTATTTTTGCGTTTTTGGAATTCATTTCTGCCCCCGTGCATCTCCAGCCCAGGGTGAGCTGCGCTGTCCCCGCTGGCTGCTCTTCAGCCTCCTGTGGTCCAGGGCTGAGCCTTGGACGCTGTGTTACAGAGTAGTCTTTCCCACCGAACATCTGGTCCTTCTTGCTGTTACTGCCCTCCATCGAAATTTTGCAAATGTCCTTAAGTATTTTGGAGTGCTTGTCACTGTGCAGAAGGGACAAGCACCTCGATGAATAACATCATGTGCAGTGGAGCAGCGGAAATGGCCAGTAGATGAGGCTAGTTTCAGTAGGGAAGACAGAAGCAATCTGGATGAAAAATTGGAGGGGTGGGATGCCTGCAGATGCGCACCGACCCCTGCCGAAGAGTCGGGGTAGCCTATTGCCCATGGACGAACTGGGAGAGGTTTCTAGGACAACTGCTGGGCTTTGGGAGCAGGGAAAGAACGGAGCCAAATCTTAAAGTCAGATGAGGAGAAAATGAGTAACATCTGCTGAGACGTGTGAAAGAGCCATTTGTGCTCACTGCAACCCGAAGCGTTTCTTGAGCAGCCACTGCAGGCGTGGGCCAGGCTCGCTGTCCCCCCCCACCATGCTGTCTGGCGGAGGGGGTTGTTAGGGATGATTTATGTGCTCGTTACAGCCACAGCTCCAGACACTGCCCTGTGCTTCCCCAGTGCATCCCCCAAGGGGACTTTGCTTCACCTCTGCATATTCATAGGGAAAAGCCTCTGTCCTGCCCGGAGGCTGCAGAGAGGTGAGGTCCTGGGGATGCCACTGCTGTACATTTACTAGTTATATTCATGGGTCATAAATAACAGGTTTCTGCCATTCTTTCACTCCTGCCATCTGACACCATGGGGGCACAGAGTTGCACATCCCCTGCATGTCCTAGGGGCAGCCCTCTCCCTGCTGATACTAAGTGTGAATTTCCCCTTGACTTTGATGGGGCAAATAATTCTCCCTGCTTCTCTTGCTGGGCCCTCTGCTATTTTAACAGATCAGCTTTTTGTCTCTAATTAGGCTATTTTCTGCCATGCGGAATGTAGTTGGAAATGTTCGAGTTGGAGGTAGAGAACAGTCCAGAAGGATTGCACCTGTGGTAGCTAATCAGCGGCCGCTTCAGAGAGCCGAAATTAGGAAAGCACACAAAAGAGCGAGCAATTTTGAAAATGAGGATGAGCGGCCCTAAATTTCTAAGAGCAATTATATTTTCACAGCTGTGCTTGTTGCCCCAAATGCATGGAAATCAAGTCAAAGCCAACCTCCTTTAGCTCAAAGAAAATTAACCTTCATAATTAAACTCAATGAGAAGTAAACTTACTTTCCCTTCAAATGAATAATATAGTCTTGAAAAAAACCTAGTGGCAAGTTATGTTGTAATTACATTCTTTGAATTAAAGTTTGTCCGTCCAAACAAATGAAATAGAAATGCAGGCAGGGCAATAGATATATTTTACTTGGAAAAAAATTTGGCCCTGTTATATTGTTTTCATGCTGAAGCTATGCCAAAGTTAATCTACTGTAATTGCATCTATCGCCAGCTTCTAGTATAAATAAAGGAGACAACCCAAGAGCTGTTGATATAATTCTTTCATTAACATCTTGTTGCCACCATGGAAGGACTTGGCCAGATCTCATTTCTCAGGGATCAGACCAAGAGTTACTGAATTACTCAATAACTGTAAATTTTGCTTTGAAGGCAGTCAGTGAATGTTTCCCTGCCGGTCCCACTCTGACACTGCTAATAAAGATTTGTTGGGAGGAGGAACGCAAGCGTGGTTCCCTTTTTATCTGCAAGGAGTGTTTGGGGTGGGCAATGGGTGCTGATGGGCTGTAGCCAGGTGGGATGGGGATAAAGCTGTCTGTGCCAGGAGGCAGGGTTTGCTACGAGGGGCTAAGGGGGCCCCAGGAGTTAGGCTGAGCAGAGGCATGCAGTGGATGCAGCTGCACTGCACCAGAGCTCAACTTAGTTTGGGAGCTGGGTTTAATTCAAGCTCTTCCTTTACCCTAATGGCATCCTTTTGGCTAGCAGATACTGAGGATTAGTAGGTAATTCTGATAGAAAAGGCTCTCTACAGAATGATGTAAGGAGAGAGAGGGAGCTATTTCTTACAAGGGTAGGACTGAATCCTATGTGCTTAATCTTTAAGCATGCTTTTCAGGGGCTTGCTTTCTGTCTGGCTCTGCCCTGCCTGCCAGTTGCAGAGCGGAGGCAGCCTGTGGCTTGATCCCATCCTGCTCAACACCCTTGAATGCCTGGTGTGCCAGCATAGCATGTCTGGGATACCCTCTGCACCCTTAGCACATGCCCTTTGACTGTCTTTAAGAGGTGCCATGTTTTTTTTCTCTTTTGCTGCCTTTCTGCAAGTTCCTGCTGTCCCCTTCCTTCATACACACTGCTTTTTGGATGATCAAGGGTTTTCTCTGAACAGATATTAAATTACAGTGGGCCAAAACCCACGCTGGCCATGGGGTTAGGAAGGATGTCTGGCTGGTGATGCCTCAGATTTGTGGGATTCTTCTGGCTCCAGGGTCTCAAATAGCTTTTCAAAACATGACCTAATCCCATGCCAGGCAGTATACAATGCTGGTTTGTGGGTGTCCCAAAAAAGCTTGTCTTAAGTTCATGTGATTTAAAAAGAAAGATGCTGGGGAACATGGAGAATGGAACTCTCTAAAATCTACATGTGTCACTAATGTAATAGAAGTAGAGAAAGAAATAGTTTGACCCACATTCCTAAAGTTATTAAGCAGCAGAAGTGAAAAAAAAATCCTCTCCTATGTTTGATACATTTTCCCCTAAGTGACTATTACTTGTTTCTTTGCATCCAAAATAGGAAATTATCAAGAATATGAAAGCCAAAGGAAACAGAGAAAGTGAGTAGGTAGGACAGGGTACTGAGGAAAGGTTAAATCCTTTAGCAAACCTTGCCTCCTTACATATAATGTGAAATATTCCAGGTTTGATCATCTGCATCTTATTTTATGTTCTTTACAGTTCATTGCTTGCTCCATTGGAAAAAGGTTTAATTTTTCTAGCCTGTCCCTATGGGAGATCAGATGTTCATCAGTGTTCTCCCCTCTCTTTCCAAGGGGCCGTGTTGACTTGGCTGTTTCCTGGGAACAGTATTTAGGGGAGACCCACTCATTTAAAGGCACCCTGTGGTTATAAATGAAGGGTTAAAAAATATTCCCTTCCCCATTAATTTTGTGTGCATTAAAGTCTAAATTCTTGATTCAGCTGGTTCTCTAGGGCATTGCCCAAGTCACCCTGGCTATGACTGGTGGCACATCACTATCCCCCAAGGACATGCTGCCTCATCTCCTTGCTTTAGCATGCACCCATCCCTTTGCTTGGGGGAGTAAAGCTGGGATCTGCCAAAGCATCTTGCTGTACGAAAGATCCTAGAAATGAAAAGAAAAATGTTGACAGTTCAAGAACCAATTGCCCATCTGTGGGTTAATCTCTAATTCTCATCCTCCCTAGGTGTTTACTTGGTTAATGGATGGCAAGCCATTACATCTGCCCCCCAGTCTCTTGCTCCTTGAGGATCCTGGAAAAAAAATCCAACACAAATTTACAAAGTTCTCTGTCTTACCAACAGACAGAGAAAAAGGGAGAGAAACCAACAAAGCCCACAGACATTGGTAAGGATTTATTCTTGATTCTGTGTCGTTGGGGAGGTGCCCATCTCCTGCCATCCCACTGATTGATCTCCAGATCCTTTGCAAAGGTGGAATCAGGAGCTGGGTCCTCAGGCTTTTTCCTCCTGCCCTGTGACAAGGGAGAGGAAAGCGGGGCTGGCACCTTCTTCCAAAACACCTTGGGCAAGCGCAGGGGCCCTGGCCTAAGGGAGAGCTCATGGCACAAACCAGAGGGAAGAGGATCCCGAGGAGCCATGTTGACCCCAGAAGCTCGCTCCAGCAGCCAGGCCATGCAATGCACGTGGAAAATATGCAAGCCGGGAAGTGTGTGCTGGCTCTGGCTCCCTTTATATTCTGGGCCATTATTTTCGTCCACATTTAATTTAATGCATAAGCACCTCATGAAAATATCAAAAGTATATGGTCCTGCCAATGAAGACCTTTTGGAATGTAACATAAAGCCAAGGAATGAGGCTGGGTAAAGCTGGAGCTGTACAGTCATATTTTGACTTAATATACATACAACTGGGAGCCTTTAGTGCCTTTACATGGCCGCCGTTGGGAATGGTCTATGAAAGCTCCTCTTTGCTGCTAGCAAAGACGTAGAGTCCTTGAATTCAGGAGAATTAAACTGTTTGACTGTAACTAAACCCAGGATTTGTCATTTCAAGTACAGATTTTCAGCTAACAAATGCTGCATATACACTTAAAAATTCCTTAATTCTGAGAGCTTTGCTGTGCAGTAATCCAAGATTTTGTGCCTGTTTTCCTATATAAATATTTATAACAAAGCTGGTGGCTACTGGTCAAATGCGAACGTTTGTTGTTCTCAGCATTTTTGGACATAATCTACCAAAGATTTACATATGTTTTTAATACACAGTAACTTTCTACTGCTAGAAGGCCTTGGATTAAGATCAACTACAGGAATTGCTTCTAGAAGAAGAGTTAGAATTTGACGTGCAGAAGTTTTTATGTGGTTGTTGATCAGAGGCTGTTTTGATAAAGATGCTTGGGAATAGGCAGGTTGCACACAGGGACATGACTGTAATGAATTCAGGTTGACTTGTGACTGTTCCCTTAGTGGGTATAAGCAGAGATACATATAAATATACCCAATTTTCTGTAGATTTTGAAAGAGTTTGTGCAGAAAGGGACTGGGTTTTGTCACTGTGACCTGGATGCTTTTTGCTTTGACCTGTGAAGACCAAGGGTGTGCTGAGGCCAAAGGAAAGATTTTAAAGATGTAAAGAACAGTTATGTGGCCAGTTCTTACCTAAACTGGGACCTGGGGTGGCAGTCGGTTGGTCAAAAAACAACTTGGTGCTTGGTTTTTAAGCTTGCTTTGTAATCAGGGAACAGAAGCAGACACTTCTGTGTGCAATTTCAGTCTTCCTAAAGTATCATCCTAAACTATCAGTCTTCCTAAAGTAGATACCCAGGCAACGCAGGTGAATTGCAGCCTGACTCCCTTTTATACCTCTCAGGTGGGTGATCCTGGTGCGTGTAACTGGTCCCAGGTGTGTGTTGGTGTTAGCTGGGGCTGCTGATTTCTTTTGTACACTTGTAAACAGTGCTGTGAGCAAATAATCCCACCTGTGGCCATCTCCCTGTGGCTCCCCCTGCCCTGCACACCAAAGCTTCATGCATCAGCGTTTTTCCTTTATGCAAACTGAATGACCAGAAGTTATATTTTAAATGAACCAAAGTCAGTAGTAACCAGCAATTTGTGTGGGCAGAGCTACATGGCAAAATGCTGGACCCCAGATGAGGTAACTTAGTGACTCCCCAGATCATTCCCCACAAGTCACAAGGAGAAGGAGAAGGGAAGATGCCACCTTCCTTCAGGAATATGAGCAGCCTCTCCCCATAAACCCAATTTACTTGAAATGCAAACAATTATAAATTAAGAATCCATGTTCTGCCAGTAAACAAAGTAGAGAGTTCTCCTTGATTTGCTAGTGAGAAAATTGGCGGAATTTATTTTAATCTGAACCAGATTCCCCAAATTCTGGAAACGGGAGAGTGGATTCTGTTGCAGACAGGCCAGTGGGGGAGTTCAGGAAGGTGATGGCACGTCGGCATCTCACTGCTTACTTGGTGATGATGTGTGGGGACTGGGGTGCACCAAGGCTGAAGCAGCACGTCCCTGTGCTGCTGCATGCCAGGCACGTGATAGAGTGGGATGAGCAGTTTAAGCCAGGCTGAAGCACTGGCAGCAAACACTATGTTCAACTCTTCTTTTTTATTTTCCCCTTTAGTGGGAAAGTTACAGTCTCAGCTTTCTCATAGCATTAACCCTCCCTCGTCCTTTTGAAGGATGGCAGTGTTGGAGAAGTCATGTTTAAAACTGTGCGGCCTCACTTGAGGCATGTGAAGTCCAGGGATCCTGGCAAAGCAGTCTGGTTATGTCCTTAGCATTTGACTTCTGAGAAAGTCTTGAGAAGGGCAGAAGTCTGCAGCATATGGAAGAAGTACCATTTTGAATGGTACCGCCATTTAAAAAGACAGTGAAAAGGGGATATAACTCAGGGCAAAACACAGACTTGATCTCACTGCTGTCACAGACAAAAATCCTCTTTATGTTCAAAGAAAACCAATTCATCTCTACTGCATTTGTTCCTCCTTCCCCACACCTACGCTCAGGACAAGTTGCTTTTTACAACTGCAACTTTAGGACACTCAGTAACGTGTGTGATATCGTACTCGTGTGGCACCTCCTTTTTCCTCCTTTTAGGCTGTGACAGACATAATCCTGCCACTAGTAGAATGCAACAGCTAATAAATTATGCTGTGTATAAAAGCAGTCCTTGCAGTTTCCATAACTTGTTTGGGCTTGTTATGATTGTCCACGGCCTCTCTGCTACATTGGCACAAGCGCAAAATACCCATTGCATTTTGAAAGGAGTCTCTGGAGATGAGAAACGAGCAGTGTGGAGATGAGAATTAATACATCATGTGTGAACTGGCCTTTTTTGCTTTGTGGCTTTGTTTGTTTTGCTCTTTGTTAATGGACCAAAGGGGTACCCTTGACAACAGATGGAAAATTAGTCCCAGGATCGACCAGGGGCTCCAGTGAAGACCATGGCCCATTGCATAGGAAGGATGTGTTCACTGTCCAGAAGATCTTACAGTCTAATTTAAGCCAGGAAACAGAAGGAGGGTAGATGAGGAGGAGAAGTGGCGGGGGAGAAGGGATATAGCCTCCAGGAAAGTGATTAAGGAACACATGCCTTCCTGACTTCATGTCTTTTTAAAGTATATTTTATCTCTCTCTGTTGGGCTTTGAACCTTTTGGAGTTTATTTAAGCTATTGCAAACTTGCTGACTTAGGGAGCAAATAAGCCTTTGGGATCAAAGGAGCTGGTATTGTCAGAGGTATTGAGGGTGAAATAACACATTAGCAGAAGGAGAGCTGAGAATAAAAACGGAAAGAAAATCCAACTTGATATTTTGTTCTCTTTTGCTTTTAACCTCCTTCCCAGCTTGATCCTTTTCATTTGAACAGGTATTAATTTTCTTTGTGTGTATCCCAACAGTATAAATATTTAATGGTTCTAGATTACAGAGTTGAAATATGAGATTAGTTCCAACCTTTAAGATTTGTGCAGGATCTCTTCCTCACATTTAGATGACTCCCACATTGCAAAGAGGAATATCTCCCATCTCTGCGGGAGGAGCACCTCAAGCTCTATTTTGAGCTCATTGTCTTTTTTTGGTCTTGTCTGAGGCTCAGAAGACATAAACACCTCGCCCACTCTGAGTCTTTCCGTTGCTATTTTCTAACGACATGCTATGACAAACTGAATGATAGCTCCAGGTTATTGTAGGGACTGGGGCATGCAGGCTCATGAGCCTGAATGCTGTTTCCTACCTGTAGCAAGCAGGCTCATGGCTTGGGAACCATGCAGAGCATTCGGCTTGGTAAAGTCCATGCAAATATGGTAAATATGGGTAGGGTGTGCAATCTGGCAGGGTCAAGCGCAAATATAGTAAAGTTACTGGCACCAGTTTTTGTTATGCAAACATAATAGGTGTTTCCCTTCTCTTTTGCTTTCACTTTTAAATAAGACAAGGGACAAATACAGAGGTGCATTGGTCACTGAGTCTGCAGAGAGCTAATGTGGAAAGTAATGGAGATTACAGTACTTAGGTCCTCTGAAAATCAGGCCATGCCTTTACATGCCTATATATAAATTTAGGTGCCTACTTTCAAGCCCACGAAGTGGAAAAAAAAAAAAAAAAGCACTTAATTATGATGATGTAAAATGGTGCAACAGTTGGTAAAAGTTTGGGGATTGAAGCCAAAGCCCATGGGTTATCAAATACAGTCTCCCTTTTGGGGACGATGGCAGTTTACCAAGGCAAGCGGCAGTGCTGTGGGAGATACCATCTCCAAGGTCCAGACAAGGCTCTCCTTCCTCTTGGTATATCAATGGATTGAAGGAATAATGGAAAACAGTCAAAATTCAGATACCCGGATACCCTCGTCCACTGGTTATGGACAGAGCAACACAGATCGGCCACATCTAGCAACAAAAGGGCTCCATCTGACAGGAAGCTAACAGCACTTAAGGCGATTAATTAATTAAATACATCAAGACACAGAACAACGAAAAACACCACAGACAAAATGCAAAGCGAGAGATGATCTGAAGAAGACACTTGAGTTAACTCCTAAGCTCCAACCCATGGGAAAAGCAGGTTTTGCAGGACTTTGGCACTCATGTAATTAGATGGTTTTGCTGAGCGCAAAAGCTCAAGTGACGTCAGACCCTGCCAGGATCCTCAATTTGTCTTTTAAATCCACCTCTGCTCTGGGAACAAGTGCTGCAAATGTCAAAGGAGCTTAAAATATTCATTACCAAAACTCATCATTCCAGCCCTGAAATGTTCATGGTGATTTTCTCAGTGGGTTTCACTAGGGTTTGGAGAGTCGCCAGCCGCATTATGTGATAAGCCACAGCAAGTCAGCATTGACAGAGGAGTCAAAAATAAAAGTGTAAAGGACTGTCCATTTCCCTCATCCTTCAGCCAAAAGCAAGTTTCAAAACTTATGCGCTCTGCTCTAAAATCCTTTTACCCAAGTGACATTTAAATCTGCGGCTCACGAGTGTGATTTCACAGCATTAATATGACACTGCCATTAGCATGTGAAAGTGTATGTGCCATTCGGTGCACATATTTATAGCGAAAATGGGACAGATTCACAGCTTGTGTAAACCACCAAGTCTCTTTTTATGGCTCTCTTTTGATTTATGCAAGCTGAGATTTTGAGGTGAACTCGGTAGTCTGCTCTTCAGACCCTTTTTTTAATTACTGATATCAAAGTACATTCTCTAGAGAGAGTCAGAGTGAAGATATAACAACTTTTCCAGCTGAATGATCTAAAACATTGCTGAAAAAATTGTTTCCAGGCACTTCAAAGGATAGGGTCTTTTTTCCTTTCTGAAAGGAAAGAAAAAGAAGTATTTTTTTCACTTAAAAACATAATCTATTTTTTCTGGAAAACACTGAAACAAAGTACATAGACGATTTTGGAAATACTTTTAATTCTTCTTAGAAATACTGCCAGATGAACATGAATATGTTATTAGAACACATTCATCTATTTTTGAGAACCTTTTTTAGAAGAGTCCAAGAAAAAAATTCCCCCGCTATTACTGAGAAGGTATTTACTGGCTGTTTCAGATTGCTTTAGGTTGAATTCCTTATATGTTTGTTGTTTGGATTTACTCAGTGTTTTAATTAATTCAGCTCACCTGAAATAGGCTTAAATTGAGGTTTTCAGCAAATTCAATTTATTGCATCTCAACCGACAGGGCATTAATTACTTTTGTAATTTAAAAAAAAGTATATAGGGAGTAAATATGCCTTCAGCTCTTCTGGATGCTTAAAAATACCTTCCTTTAAGAGGCGCTGGCAAGGCTCAGACCTGTTAAGGACATGATCGAGGAGGCTCCTGCAGCCTGGGGATGCTGGCTGCGCGGGCGTGATGCTGCTGCATTGCCCTGTGCAGACGGTCACCGGGGATGTGGCCTCAGCATGTGGGAATTGCAATTGTTTTTTAAAAAAAACAGGCATTTCTATCAATATTAAGAAATCCTTTGGGGGCAATATAGCTGAGATCCAAGTCCTGCTGGATTGATTTAGCCACATCAGGGTGTTCTGCAGATATGTATTGGCCTTGGTCTGCAAATGAATGCAGTACGAGCCAGTGATCCACAAGCTTCCCCTCCTCTCTTGTCCTGTTAGCAAAACAAACCATAAATACTCAAAATCAAGAAGCCGTGCCCTAACTGTCATGAGATGGGCTTAATAACTGTGAAAATAAACACAGAGGGTGCTTGTCTTTTGATTTTGAGCCATCAGGCTAATGAAGTCTAGAATTTCACCATTCAGCTAAAATGGTTTGAGAACGCAGTATCTAATGTAATCTCATTAGTCAAATTAAAGACAACCCTGATTGCAATGGAAGCAAGGTCCAGCAAAGCAACGCAGCTTCCTACGAGCAAGAAGCATCCATCGGGATTGCGCAAAGTCCTCGTCACTGGACTCTTTTCCATCTGGGAGGGAGCTAGCCTAAAGGGGCAAATGTGAAAAGCAAACGGATGTCATAGGTTTCCATTGCTGTCATTTAAGAACAAAAACATTACAGGCACTTGCCACAGCTTTGGTTGCAGCTCAAAATGCCGTGTCCCCTTGAAGACCTGCCATCTAGGAGCTATCAGCAGAGAGGCAGTGGGCTAAAGCAGAGCTTGAACCTCTGCACTTAGATTTAGCACCTTTCTAGGCAAATGCACTTTGAGTAGAAATTTGACTTTTAGTCAGTCCCACCCTAAGTGGCTCTCTGTCCTGGGAGAGGAAAGAAGCCTGTCAGACTCCTGGGTCGCTCCTCCCCCTGAGCATGGTCTGGGCTTGAATAGAGGAGCTATCGGCGATTTTTATTCTGGTCATTTAGTCCTTGCAGAGTCCAACTCTGCAGTACAGATGTTAAGGCACAGCTGTTTACCATTTTTTTCTGGTTGGTCATGTGAATTGTCCCCTGGTAGGTTGCCTTTTTTTTTTTTTTAAGTCTAACGTCTGCTGGCAAAATCTGTGATTTTTTTTTTTTTTAATTCACTTAATTAGTCACGGTGCCTGAGAAAAGACATGAAATGCTCCAGCAAGAAGATGTATATGTCAGCTGTGGATTCCTTCCTGTCACCTTCACAGCAAGGAGGCGTCTAAGCAGCTGTGCTAGAAACGTGGGCTTCTTGGCTGTGTGGTCCCGCTGCTGTGTCCCACGTCCCGACTGGATCTCCACACTCATTTTTAGCAGAACCTCACTTCAAACGAAGCCCCCAGCCCAGTTCCTCCCTGGGCTCATCCTGCTCCTGCAAAGAGGTACTGGAGCTCAGCAGCCCATGCTGCCCGCACTGAAGCCAGCAAGCACCATCGGAGCATGCGAGGTTGGAGCGGGAGCTTCTCCAGGCATTTGAGACCATGTGGGAATCATCATTTTCCATGAAATATGTTTCGAGTGTGGTCCTTCCGCTAACGCGCCTCCTCTGACAGCCTGGGCTGCTGGCTCCCCAAAGCTGTGGGGAGAACCTGGTGCCCCGTAGACGGGACAAGGAAGCTGTTTTGTGGGTTGCGTCCTAAGCCATTAAAACCCTAGTCATTTATGAGACATCGCAGTCCTGGCAGGGCCTCCCGTGCTTGGGCTCCACATGTTTCTTAAGATCCCTTTGGTCTGGGCAGGTTGCAGCGTTCTCCCTTCCCTCGGCTTTCCTTGCCTGCTTTTGGGTTTTATCTCCTAGAAACAGAGCCACAGGGACAACTCTGCCTCTCCCCTACACCCAACACCAGCATGCATCTTCCACCGCCCACACCCTACAGCCTCCCTGGCGTAAGTTAACTCTTTGGGCACAAAAAAATCAGCCATGGGTTTGGTGAGGCTTCCAAAACACTCTGTACATCAGCCAGCATGAGATTACACAGAGACCAAATTAGCTGGGAATTAAACCTGGAGCAAGGGCCAGAGCATGGAGGCAGCTGCCTACAGCGCATCAGGGCTCCCCCAGCACCGACCACTACGGTTTTCCCGGGGGATCTCACCCCTGCACCGCTGCTGGGCAAACCATGCTCCCCTGGTACATGTTCCTTTTTCTCAGTAAGCCTCTAACCATAAAGTAGCAGAGGGCTTTGAAACACGTTCTCCAAATTCTTGAAAAACCAAGGTCCTCCCGCAAGCAAAAAACCTTATGGATTCAAGGGGCTCGCATGGTTCCCAGGGCATCACTTGGGGTTTCTTTTCAATATTTGGGTTTGAGGTTACCTAGCCATACCCTTCCAGGCTCCCGGCAGGTCTGTGATAGCTGAGGGATTTTGGCAACTCAGTAGGAATAATATATCCCAAATACGGTTGTTTTGGAATATTTCGAGTTAAGAAAATGTCGAATATTTCCACTCTACCATTCAGTCTGTTTGGCCACTTAATAACAGTGACTAATTGAGTTCCTAGCAATGGTTAAAACTTCAGCAGCTCAACTAGAGAAGCACTGTGATTATTGCCTTTTAAGCACCATTTCTCACTCACAGACAGGACACGCTCTGTGTTTAAGCTTTTCTTTGACATCAGGTCACAGGCTAGTTAAGTGCAGGTGGCTGCTTCTCTCCCAGGCTTGGGAATAAAGCTTGCACATGTAGCGAATTTATCTTTCTCCCATAATTTAGCTGCATAAAATTAGATTTACATCAGCTTGACAGAAGATAGCAGTTTGGCTGCTGGTCTACATAACATAACTACATGAGATAATATATGTCTGAGATTTCTCTGTAGGCTGATACGGTTTTAGGTAACCCTCTGATAGTAGTAGCCACACCAGAAAAGAGGGAGGTTTTGAAAGGCTTTTCTCTGTGTCCTCTTCTCTTACACCCCTAAAGTGCAGATGGGCAGATAAAATCAAACATCATGTTTGCAAACTCTTCCTGAAGCCAGGAGTGGGTCTGGGCAGGGAAGATTATCTCCAGATCCCAACCGCTCCGATGGCTTGCAGGGATGCGGGCCGTGGGAGCTGCTTCCGCGGCTGTGCAGAGAGTGGCTGACTTCAAAGCAGGGGTGGGAATTTGTTCCCGTGTAGTATAAATAAATCTCTCCCTCCGCGGTGCGGCTGCGTGCAAGTGCGGAAGGGTTCAGTACCAGGGCACGGCGAGGCTTCGCCAGTATGAATGAAAGGAGGTTAAGAACAAATTTCTGGATGCTGCCAGGGCATGTGTTCACAATTCCTCATTTCCTACCATTTTAACAGGTTCCCATGCATTTACTCAATCTTTATGGAGTGTTAATCTCCTGTTGCCCATTTTCCAAGGGTTTGTAACTGCAATCTGTTTGTAAACTGCCGCTCTTAAGCAATAAGAGCCTTGACCAAAGAAGTGATTTAAAAAGAATTTCTTGATTAAAAAAATACTGTGTCAGACAGATGATAAACAGGTGGTAACTGGAGGGAAGTATGGTTTACCAATAAGAAATAAAATTGTTCCAGCAATCCAATGAAATCCTATTATAATGCTGGGGTTGACCAGGGCACCAAGATAAGGGTAAAGATCCTTGATTTTTCTTTCAGTCAGTGTTGAGTATCTCACAGAATAAATGAGAATGTCCTTTCTGTTCCAGGAGACAGGCAAGGATGGGATTTAGGAGAGTTAATTATTTCATTTAAATGAAAGGAGACAAGAGGTCCTGGCAGTTATACCAGGTTTCCCATATCTCCACGTGCATCTCTTGGCTGCTTTTACTCCCCATAGCTCTCAGTTGTGGGGCTGGGGAAAATTTGGGCATCCTTATGGTGCCTAAATACAGTACCACTGACCCATGCAATGGAGTATTCATAGGGGCCAAACCTTTCTGGCGTTGTCCAAGATACTTATCCTGCAGCTTATTACATCCTAAAATAGCCGAAAGCTTCTGTCCCTGCCCAACTCAGCTTGCTTTAACCATGCTGGTTCCCCAGTGAAAGCAGAGCCAGCCCTATACAGCAGCACGTCTGTGTGTCCTTCCTCCCAACTGAGTCATCCTGGGTGGTGCTCGGCCCCTCTGTGTGTCCCCATGGCTACAGCTGAGACTCTTTGTTCAGCCTTGGCTAATTTTCCACTTTCCAGACCTCCTCCATGCAATAAATTAAGTCAGTCTGGCTTCCCAGCTCAGCCCCTCGTTGGTATAGGGACTGTTTTAGTTCTCCCTGCTCCTGAATCCCAGCCCGGGGGCTGAAGGTCTTCTCCATTGTGGGGATCTGCATGCCCACGCTAGTAACGTGTCATGTTTCCTGGTGGTTATGCTAAAAACACAACCAGCAATCATAAACTGTATGTCACTTCAGTCCAGAAATTGTCACACCAGTTTGTATTTACTTTTTAAGAGAGGAACCTCAGGCATCCCAGATGTGGTACCTCCAAACTGACAATAAATCATAAAGTCATTCTCTGTTATGTGCAGCGCCTTATCTCAAAGAAATTGCTAATAATAACAACCCTTAACTTTTAGTCCTCTGTTTTTCGCTCTAATTTAGTTCTAATGTCCAGTCTAAAATCTCTGCCTTGATTGCCTATTCCAACCCGGCTGGAACTTTCAGGTGCTGCTGAAACGACCCAGTTGTTTGTCTCAGTGAATACAGGGCACGTTCCTGGGACTAGTGTAAAGAGCAAAACAGGGGAACACTGTGGGCACACAAAGGAAGAAAAATCCTGGAAACAATTATGGCAATGAACAAATCTTCTGGTACCCATTAAAAGGTAATAATTCTAACCAAAGGAAGGGGGATTTTCCCGTTGTGAAATGAAATAAACATTCAGAAATGATTTGTGTGTGCATTTAAATTTAAATTTAGAATTTTCTTAAGTATGTTGTTCAAAGGCCCTTTTCTTCCCATGGTAGTTTGGTTATAATCTTCTCTTAAGAAAGAAAATCTCTGCAAAGAACACAGCGTCTGAAGCTCGCTTTTCCCAGCCCTCACCGTGCAAATAACACCACGCTGTGATATTTGGCAGCAGATCTTTCACTCTTAATTACTGCTGTGGTCCTGGTAGATGCACAGCATCTCAGAGTTGAGTTTTGAGTGTTTCTGTGCTAGGTTTCTGCCGCAAATAAATATGGGTTGTCATGGGGTAGGTCAGTGGTGAGGGAGATCCCTGCCTGATGCCCTGCCATGGGGCTGGGAGATTTCCAGGTCGGAGGATGCTCAGCACCCTCCTTTCAGACCACTTTTCCACAGCAAATGATGCCACAGCTCTCCCGGCTTTGTCATTTTGAGGCTGATTTAAGTCTTCAGAGGGTGCTGTAAGTACCTGTGTAAATGCCCGACCTGGACCATGCCAGCAGCAGAGCTGGATGACACCAGCCCGCCCTGCCCTGTCTCCTGGGGTCCCCAGGCTGTCGCTGTGCTTTGCTGAGGTTTTCCCCTGTCTAAACCGTATCATTGCAAATGAAGTGCCCAAGGGCTTTTCATTTAAGCTAAGTCCAAATACTTCTGCGATGTAGTCCTCTTAGGAGGACTCTTAGGAGGCTGGGTTTCAGACAAAGCTGTCTTTGGCAGCACTTAGATTGGATGCAGGTTTTTGAAATAGCCGCAGCATTTTTTTGTGCAACTATATTTAAGAAGTTATTGCGGAGTAGTTATTTATGAAAGGCAAGCTAGCGCATAGACACAGCCTTTTATGTTGCCCACTTGTTGATTAAAAAAAGGTACTTTTGTGCATCTTGAAATACTTTCCTGAGTAGAGAGGAACGTACACTAAAACATGTGTATGCCATGCTTCGAGGTAGTAAGGCTGCAGTCCCTGCAATTAAAAAGAAGGTATCATTTGTTAAAATGTTTGCTTTTGCTGAGCACAATGAAGACTCTGTGCCGTTATTAGTCACAAAAGTATCCATTAATATTATCTTGGCACCACTCCCAGAGCAAAAATCAGCTCAGCGCTGTGTCATTAACTCAATAACTGTGTCATCTGAGTAATTGCCAGGATCTCAGGTTTTTTTCCTATTCTACATGAATCTCTGAATTTTAATATTCAGGTACATTAGACTGTAATTTCCTATTGATTTTTAAGCTGGGAAGGTGAAGACAAGAGATGTAATTTTAAGAAGTGTTACCAGTTATTTGATTAAATTCATTGCCTCCCTTCACATACAGTAGTGACATAATATCCTTAATTTGACAGTGGCATTAAGATGTTATCTGTAGTTTTGAACTCTGGTTGCCTACATGGCATGTCCTCATCCTTCCCCTCTCAGAAGTGTCTGGTGGGTGTTTCGTAGGAGATGGTGGAGATGAGGAAGTCAGCTCTGGTTTAGGCTGTGCGGATTAAACATTTACTCTCTGCGGAGGAATTAAGTGGTAAAATGAAAGCCAGACACCAAATCAGCTCCTGTTCATTTACTCTTTCGGAAGGAATAACATCTTTCCATAAAATCTGTGTAGCCAGTTTGGTTCTACATCCAGCAACGCTGGTTTTACTGGCAGATCTGACTTAGCAGGTAAGCTGGTGCCCAGAGCGAAGTGCTGTCCTGACCTGGGAGGATGCTGCTCCGCAGCCTTGGCCATGTCTTCACAGAAAAAAAGGGCGAAATTCCCGGTTGGTGGCTTTTGCTAGCAGAGCCATGCCCATGCCTGTGCAGCTCTTCCTCTTGTTTCTCCTTTCATCCCTCCGTGAAGGATTTCTTAAGGCATTTGTTAATGTCAAATGGCCTGAATGTCGGGATTACTATAATGCGCTAAGAAGCCTGATGGAGTAACACTTGTCCCATCCCTAATTAGCTCATTTAGTTGTTTGACTGAAAAATCAGAGTATTTTCTGCCTTCTGCAAATAGATTAAAGGGGTTTTATGCAAAAGCAATCACGTAAAATGTTTTTTACAATAGTGTCTATTTAAAAATAAGTTGCTCTAATAAAAGTAATAGAAATTACTTTTGATTGGGAACAGCTACTGCCACATAACTTAACCTTGAGTGTTTTTCATCCGCGTATTTCAAAGTACTTTGAAAAAAATGAAAGATAATTATTATCCCTATTTTATAGGGAAAGACCGTGAAACGAGTTTTCCAGTTGTTCCTGGGGCACCGACAGCACAGGGAGCAGATTCTAAACACCCTGAGGCCTCGTCCAAATTTTTATTGACGATGTTCTTGCCTGTGGTCCCATATTATATTGTACCCATTGGAGACCTCTTTCACTGAATGACACAATATTTTAATCATTCATAGCCGTCATCTCTCTATTTAACTCCTTTAATAACGCAGTTTCTCTCTTTAGTTACTCCATTGATTCCCTGTGCTGTCCGGGGAGAGTCTGAGTTACCTTTGCCTATAAACTCCTTCGGCACGTGGGCTTGCATCGAGCTCGCCCGTGTGAAATTCCCCTGGAAATTCCAGCTGTGGAGGCTGGCAGCGTAACCGCGGTCCCAGCCCTCTGCGGACAACCATCCCGTGTCGTCTGAAATGCAACGTAACCTCAGAAATGAAAAATTGGCCCCACTGATCAGGATCAAGATGGATAAATTCAAGCTGGGGGCCCGGTTTTGACCCATGTCTGATTGAAATGCAAAGTATCGTAAATCGTTTAAAGCCATTCCTGCATGTGTTTAAGCTTACCCATGCGAGCAGTCTCATTGAAGTAAATTATGAGCAACGGCATTTCTTTCTTCTTTATTCACTGCTGATTTCTGGTACAGGGTGTAAATGACTCTTTTATTGCCTTTGACACTGAAGTCCCTTAGCCAGCCACTTAAGAGGCATCATACTAATTGATAAATGCTGCTTGATTGGGGGGCGTTTAATTTTATAATCCTATTAAAAATGATAGATATGTCAAATATTTTTGCCTACTGCCCAGAACACATTATTCTGCTCTAAGGTTTCCAGTTTAATTTTTTGTAAGCAATTGGGCAGAACAACTGATGTAAGACAAACAGATGCTCTTCAGCTGTACTTTTCCAGAAGTGATTTTATTCTGGTTTTTTGTTCCCCTACCAGGCATTTCAAGTTCAAAAGAAAATGTTGCCTCTCACTAATGAGAAGATTAATCGCATTCACATATGCAGCACACTTTGTCAATTCTGCTGAAAGTTTGATGACCTTTAAGAGACAAAGTTTTAGTGTGCCCAAAATAAATAATTCATCCTTCACAGATTTGCCCTCTGTATCCATCTGCTTAAATCTGAAGCATGCTGCTTAAAGCGCCTGAGTGCAATTATCTTCATACCTCATTGAGATAAAAATCTCTATTTTCCTATTGTACTTCAAAGCACAATTGCTCTCTTAAAGATATCAATGATCTGACATACATGGGGTCCATTTTTGTGCTGATATGTCCAGCTCTCCATCGTATTCTTCAAAATCACACAAAAAGCTCTGAATTTCTTTTTTCCATACAAATTCCTTTTCCAGCACTGAAAGCTGAAATGTGTAACTAATCCTCTTGCAAAATCTCTGAAATCGTCATCTTCAAACACAACCAGAAAATTCATCTCTGTTCTCACATACAGGGAGCAAAATGTCATACAGGCAAGTGGCAAGATGTGATTTACTTTGATTACTGCGATTATTGACACTGCCGGGCTCCTTCCATCTATGAAGGCTGCAGGCAGCTAATTGCCAAGAAAACTCGTTGCCCCCTTCTCTCCCCCTTGCAATGCCCACTTTGCTGATTTCTCGCCCCAGCTGTTGCCCTTTTGGGTTTCAGCCCAGCTTTTGCAAATAATGATGCATGCAAATAACATCAGCTAGGAGTGCAGCCAAAGCAACTACTCATGGGATGGAACATGCAGGGGCGGACGCTGGTTCCCCGTCCCAAAGAGCACACAAACATTGTGGCTCCCCTCCGGCCATCGGTTTCAGGGGGCATGTTTGAAGACTCCTGCAGTGACCACATGCAGATAAATAAGCTGATTATAAAATCGCCAAGCAGATGGTCTCTTTTGTTGCTACCTGTGAAAATAAGTACAGTCCTCCTATTTCCCTGGGAGGAAGGAAACAACTCAGCGGACACCACGCAGCTCTTAGTTTATTTAGGACACTCTCTGAAAGAAACGCTGAATGAATATTGCAGCCATTTAAATGAATCTTTCCTGGCCCCATGTGAAATTAGACTGAACTGGCACCATGTCACCTTGTTACTAGAGAGAACAAATACTCCCTCTGGCAAAAATCCTACTTCAGTCTTGAAAAAATGTTGGGTTTTTTTAATGCAGAAATTGAAATCGGTCTTAAATGCTCTCTGGATTTAATGTTGGTTGTTATAGATGAAACAATGAAAATGAAAGAGGAAATAATAAAGGATTGCTGCGTTTTTAAAGGTGATTTACAGACGAAAGGAAATCCTAGAGATTAGGAAGTTGTTCAAATACCAGTGACAGTCAAATATGGAAACATTCCAAAATTAGAGATTAGGGAAAAAAAAAAAAAGATACGAATTGCAAAGAACAAAGCCATGAAGGAAGGGAAGGTGTATTCAAAAAGAAAAAAAGTATCCAGGCAAAGAAAACCAAAAAGCGTCTTAAAATCAGAAACAAGACACCCGCTTTTCTGGCAGTTACCAGCAGCAAGGAAGGCTCCACCTGCCAAACCCAATTTTTAACATCAGTAAATCACCATGTGGGTAAAATAACAGGATGTTGGAAAGGAAACAATTTTCAATAATTAGCATATCAGATACCACTCACACACTCAGCGCTCGCAGTATTGAGCAAGAGCTCAGGAGTCGCTTCAACTCAGTGGGGATAACCTCCCTTCCTCCCTTCCCATTCAAATGGCACATGTGCCTTTGCCTGGGGGTTGCAAAGTGGGGTTGGCTCCCATGGGGAGGGAGTGAGATGCAGTTGCTCATGAACCAGCGTGACTGTCTGGGACCCTCCACCATGGGTGCCAGCTGAGGAACCGGTGCTGAGCGCTGTATCAATGACGGGACAGGGAAAGCTGGGTGAGAAAAAGGATCTTTAGATGCTGAAGCCTCTCCCTTCCCAGCAATGAAAGGGAAATTTTAAATATTGGAGAAGGAATAATCAAGTCTGTTGAAAAAAGTAAGAGCGGCCTGGTTGTACGAAGATCACCCCTATTAGCATGTCATATATGCTCATGCTCTAAAATACTTAACAGCTCAGCCCAGAGTGCTTATGAAACTGAAAACCAACAGCGCATTAATGGAGTTATGTGATGGGGGAATATATCATAAAATAATTGACCTAAATTGAAAGCTGAATTTTGAGTCTCTGGATCATCTTAAAGTCTGTGATGTATGTGGAGAGTTGATCTCATGGCTTTTGTTAAACTTGATAGAGTGTTATAGCTGAAATCCCTCACATTGCCTTGGAAATGTATTTCACAGTGTCAAGGTTGTTTCATGGAAACTATCGATGGTCAGTATTTTTGTTTTTAACTTTAGAAAAATGCTATCATGAACACTTTTGGCCTGTGATGTTCGCTTGGCATAAAGTGGAGTGAACTGTGGGTATACTGATGTACAGAAATAACCCAGGCGCTGTGGTGATTTTAGGATTTCAGAAGGAGAGTAGGAGACCACTTAGTTTTGCAATATTTGAGTATCTGAATTGTTTGCCAGCATCGAGTTCAAGTTAAAGGAAGAATAGATGAAATAATAACGTAATCGCAGTCGTATACTAACATTGTGTGGATGCAAATTTGGTGAAGGTGCCTAATGAGAATCATAACTGAAAATCTGTGGTTAAGATAGCCTTCAAATAAGCACGTAAAAATGATATTTTTGGACATGATACTGCCCTTCTCTGCCAGCCCGTGTTGTGATGAACCAGGCAGAGAGCCAAGGTCTTTTGCTTTTAGCGATAAGTAACGTTAACGCAGTTCCTGCTTCAGTGAGCTTGCGGCTTGATGTTTTAATCGACTGGTCAGAAGCAAGCCCAGGAAAGGTATCAAGGGCCCTCCGTCTCTTTGATCAGCGATCAGGATCCCCCCAAGGTATCTAATTTCTGTATATCATCAAAGTTACGGTAAAGACCATTTGAAAACTACAGCCTAGTTAATGCATATTAAACAGCATTTCTTTAACAGATGGGAAACCAAAAAGTTTCCTAAGATACATAAACAATTTAAAAAGAATTTCCAACTTTGACATCTTAATAGGGTATGATGAATAGTTTGGCAGCATGACAATATCTTTGTCAAGATAGGGAGCTTTGGGATGTAATTGCTCTTTGAAAGAGTTCTTTAGCAGCTTGCCTATCTGAGGCCATATTATATGGTTTATGGAGGACAGTGGAAGGTCTTGTTAGGGAAGTTTATCTGACTTGGCTCTTGGGGCTTCATCCTGTCACCAAGATCATTACCATGATACCGTTCATATGATTCAGCTCTGTTCCTCTATTCTTCCTACAAAACCAGTATCTGACTCATATCCCACAAATAACATTAGGACAACGGGGGAAGAGCTTAGTTGTGTTGGAGGAAAGACGTATTAGTCTCTTTTATTATGGTTAGGTTGTTTTCTGTAATAACAATCTAACAAAGTAAAGTGTAACTACCTAGAAAAAAAAAAGACAGTTGTAATTGCCTACTATTCACCAATAATTTATTAAAATCAGTGTCAAGAATAAATCCTTGAAAATGAAGCTGCACATATGTATGTAATTAATCCTATGCCTGTTTGCAGACTGCAACTGAAATAAGCAGTGATTCATCATGAATGAAGTTTGAGTTAATTAGAGAATCCCTGGTCTGCAATGGCCACCCTGTTTTCTCTAGATGTTTGATGGTTTTGGAAAGATAATGGCTATTGGCACATACAGTGGTGCAATAGACCCATAACCAGGTTTTTCCACTTTCTCCAGCAACGAACATTATATTGCAACACCGCAGAGTGTTGTAATATGGAGAAGCCCCAGGAATGTGGACGGGATGTTTTTCATAATGCAGTTTCCATCCTGCCATCTTTTGGTTATTAATTGCAATTTTCAGCGTAAACAGAGATATATCTGGACCAAGGCTTAGCACAGCTTGGCTGCTTACATCTTGTATCTCAGCAAATTAAAAAAACCCAAGCCCCAGCAAGCTCGACGGGGCTGCAGGCTGCGGCGAGCAGAAGGGGGTGTTCAGTGTCCTAGCAGAGAGACTGTATATGTGTCTATAGGGATGCTCAGGGCCATAGTTAAGCACAGGAAGGTCAGTGGCCTTAATGAAGCGTGATCAGAGCTCAGAGCCTGCCCATACCCTCCTCCTCCATGTAACATCGAGCAGATACAGCCCCTTCTGGGAAAGGGAAAGCAGAAAGCAAGAAAGAGTTGTGCAGCTCAGTCTTTAGGTACCATTCCCCTGTGCACTCATAATAATCCTTGAAGCTGCTGTCTTGGTAATAATCTAGCAATTAAAATAAAATATTGGTATTTAATTAAACTTGTCAATCAACGAGAAATGAGTTTTCCTTATCAAGAGGAGCTGGATTTGATTTTGCCACTTGGAAACAGAGGTTAAAGACTCTTGTAGAGTAAAACTTTAATTAAGAAATGGGATTTGGCTTAACATGTGAGGCAGAGAGAGAATGAAAGGTCCTTGAAAATCATCTGAGTATGATTCACAGGAGGAGAGGAACCTAAATATGGGAACAGATTTTATTTTTTTTTTAAAGAAAAGAAAAGCTATAAGGTGCTAAAGCTTATAGCTGGGTAGAAGAGGCACAGGAGGGATTTTTATGAGGCTAGGATGTCTCTATTCAATCCACTTTCCTGCTCTTGATATTTAGTAATTTCAGATATGCAGAGTCTGCTCAGGAAGTGCATACACTGTGGGGCATTAGCAAATCCTAGGGATTTGGATGCTTGACTCTCATAAATTTAGACAGCAGAGGAACAAATGGCTCTTTTGGAAGCTATGAAAAGATCCACTTTTTGTCACTTTCTGGCTGTGCTGGTGACACAGGGGATGCTGCCCACCTGCATCTCCTGCCTAAGCCTGCAGAGCCCTTGTCCTGCCCGGGCACATCCGTGCTAGGAACTGCCCCGGGTGCCCAGGACTGTCCCCTGATAAATCCCAAAGTGCTAAACTCAATGCTTAGCCCTGTGGTTTTTGTTTCAGGCTTGTTCCCAAGGAACATTGATTTTTATGGCATCGACTCCTGATCCCTGGATGGCTTCTTCATCCCAACTCAGGTATGTCTGCAAAGGTTGATGTCTTGGGGATTCGTAGTAAACCCACTTGCATTTTTTTTTTATTTTGGGTACTGGACAAAAGTAAGCCTCTTTTCCCAAAGGTGGCTGAAACTAAAAAAAAAAAAAGGCTCAGGCATGCAATGCAGAAAATGTTCAGCACAAAAATCGGAGTTTGGAAATCACAGAGATAACCAGCAAAGAGCATGGCCACGGAGGTCAGCCCACAGCAGTATTCTCCTGACAACTATTGACTTCAGATCAGGCCCTCAGAGAGTAAGTTTGTGGTAAGAGCAATTTCACAATTTGTCCAGTAAAAAAGATATCAAAATATGAAGTCTTTGCTGAGAGCAGCCGCTTGGGTAGACTCCGTTTTACAGGCTGCTACTTGCTATCTCAAACTTAATTTAAGAATTCGTCCCTGTTCTGCTCCCCAGTCACTAATTACATTTGTAGGTGAGGGACTGGAGAGGACACAGGTTTGCTACAGGAATCTGCTGGGAAGAATAAGTTCATTTTAATCCTAAACAAATTTGAGGAAGGTTTATTTTGTACAGTTATAACTTCTTGGCATGCAACCCCCCCCTCCTTGAAGAATTTCTGATCTTTTCCCTTAAGAACAAGAAAGCTTTTTCTGTTTGTTTGACTAATATGTGTAAGTTACCAAAGTCAAGTTAAGTGAAGCCTTCACTATCTGTCTGCCTAAGTGCTGGTGAACAGACAGAAAGGGAGGATGAAATCATTTTACTAGGATACATCACTTGTGACAGCCGTAATCCAGTTAAACACAGGCATCCAGGCTTGCCACTGGCCTCTGCCTTTGAGGAGAAGAGTTTTATTTGGCAAGTGAGGGTGCCTGAGCAAATGCCAGGAACGAGGTATTTGGATAAATAATGGACAGCACTTAAAAGTTGTTTTTCTGTGGTGAGTGAAGATAACTGGTTTCCCTTTAAGCCACCACTGGAGTGAGTCTGGGCTCTGGGAAATTTGGTGAATTAGGCAGTGGTGGTCTAACACTACAGAGGGTGCACTGCGGGGGTACGAGGTGCGATCCCCAGAAGCGCTCAGGCGGATAGGGAAATGGGACCAAACGCTAGACATCTGGGAATATTCCACCTCTGATGCTGCTCCAGTCAGCAACCTCCTTACAACACCATTTGTTCCAGGGTAAATGGGATAGTGTTGAAAATATACTTGGAGAAATCAAAATTTATGAGACTATGCTTTTCTCCATGCATTAACTCAGAACAGCACGAGTTGCCACTAGGTAAAAAAAAAAAAAAAAAAGATAAAATAAATTGTATGAGAATAAAGAAGGTACAATCCAGCGATGATTTTTTTTTTAAAGTTTGATTCTGCTAAATTATTTCCCATCCAGTTTAGGATAGCCTGTGTCTGATGTGCTTTGTGGCAATTTGAGTTTGACTCCTCGGCCAGCATTTGTCCTGTGTCCCCACATGCACCAGACCTGATGCACAGTAATGCAGGATTACACCTGGGCTGGCTTTCAGCTCCACTGTTTGATGGTGTGTCAGAAACAAGGCTGAATGTAGGGAGATATTGGCTGTAGGATGGTGATTCAGCTCACTGTGTAGACTGGAAAACAGATCTGCTGTCACTCCAAAATTCTTCCAACTGGAGGATGTTGAAATCTATGTTCTGAATCCTTGGTATTTCTACAGCCTGCCCAAAAATATGGTTTTCCATGGAGCAAATGGCAAATATCACAAGGCAAACCAAAATTTCATAAGAACTTACTGAATGACCAATGTCAATGGAAAAGTACTTTATACGTTGCCAGAGATATTTTGAGACAGAAATAAAGAAAAAGAAGAAAAAATCCCAACCTCCCAACTAAATAATTTCCTATCCACTTATAGTTCCTTAGTGCTTTCCTCTGAAAAATTACAGGAATCAAAACAAACAGATATAATTAAACCCATATTAGTAATACAGGAGAATGCTGCCAGAGGAGGCAGCTACTGAATAGCGTGAAGTTGGGCTGGAAGGTTTCTGCTAGGTTGAGGACTTGCTTTTAAAATTTCTTCTTGCAGTATTCTTGTGCTCAGTCATCGGTTTCTCCATTGAATGAACTGCTAAAAAAAAATAAATAAAAAAATCATGTGTTCTCCTTATCTGTCTGCTTGGACCTGTTTCTGGATATTTGTAATATATCACCTGTGATCAGTACAAAATTTGCCCATCAAAAAGCTACATGAAATATTCAGCTTTATAGCTGAGAAAAATGTTTGTCATTTGTTGTGATCTAACCTGGAAGAAGGACTTTTTCCCTGCAGAAATTGCACTTTAAAGTCTGTCAAAATATTTTGATGGTGTTTGTGGAGGCCTTAGCCCACGGCTGCTCTCAGCACTCACAGCAGGAGAAAGAGGCTGCTCCTTAATTCCCTCCAGACAAGAGAGCTCTGGTTTGAGGAACAGATTTTTTTTCTCATTTTGGTTGTGGTGTTCACAATTTCTGTTGGGAGTTTTTGCAATGCGCTGAGATAGAGGAGGGCTCTGGGGCTGGCTGTCCGAAGGCTGAGGCACTCCGCTCCGGTTCACCAGCCAAGGAAGCAGGGATGTGGGAAGGTCTCCCCAGCTGGAGGAGAACAGCAGCTCCTCTCTGTCCTCAGCAGGAGAAACCACATTCAACACTCCCTTTGTGGCCACTTGTACGTTCAGCTCCCGTTGCTCTTGCTAGACGTTGCTTCTTCATATGCAAAGTCTGGAAGTTAATCCCATAGCCTAGACCAGCCAGCCATTAGTCTGCAGGCACGTATAGACTTTCTTTCTCGAGCCACGTGCTGTTTTTCTTTGGTAATTATTTTAGATGCATCTGTGTTTGCTTTAGGACCCGGACCAGAGCTATATGTACTCTTCAGCAGACACTGGGGCTTATCCTGAGGTCTTCCATGTGTTGTTTTCATTAGCACCCTGGTTGTATCCTGAAGAAAAAAATATCCAGTGTTGGAAATACCATGTGGCCAACAGGATCATACATTTGTATTATACAACCCAGCAGCAGGGTTCCCCTTTTCCGGGAATTCTTTGTTCTAGAAAAGTAGCGCCAAGGCAGTGAGATTGATTTATGTCACCAATAGAAACCAAACACTCATCACAACATTTCACAAACAGAGGACAGCTCCAAGGGCCTTGGTATGGAGGTGACTAATGCCGCCGTCCCCGAGTCTCACAGCTCCCTCCCTCTGCGACCATCCACGGGGAGCGAAGTCTGGACGTGCCGCGCTGCACTGAGTGGGGTTCCTACAAGGTCGGGATGGTTATCCTACCTGTGAGTCTCACTTTTGAGCACACTGGTGCATGAAGTGACCCAAAACGATTTTAGGAAGCAGAGGAGCAAAAGAGAGCAACAGCTGTAGAGTTTTTAAATAAAATAACGAGAACACCCCTGCCTGCAACCTGGGGAATTAACAGAGGGGCATACACTTGTTCCTGCAGCCTGGTCTCTGTGGCCCTTAGATGTGTGGTGTTGGCTACAGCTGACCACAGGCTCCCAGGGTAGCTGAACCTTCAGTTTGGCCCACTGTAGCCTTTCTTACATTTTTATGTTAATCCATTCATCTTACTGCCAGGATGAGATACGTTTTCCCCACCCTGATTTTCCTCATCCTGGCTGTTCAGCCTTCAGAGTCCTGCTGATTTTATTCCCCTTTAGGCCTTATTTTCTTTACCCATACGATGGGACTCATGCAAGACTTCTGGTGTTTTTACCTCCCAACATCTATCCCAATCCACACGCCTGGGAAAAAAAAAAGCTTACTTAGCAAGTCCAGTGTCTCTGGACACATATTGCAGCAAACGGCTCTGCACCATAAGAGAGGGTCATATCAAAGTTCACATCTTGGTCCAGGAGGCTCCTTCCCAACTTGCTGCTTGTGAAGTAATGCACCATGTATAGACAGTAAGCCCTAGCTAATATGATCAGGATGTGGTATCTATATCATGCATCTCTGAGAACACCATATGTGTTCATTTTATTTAATATAGTCACATCTTATAATATTAAGGATCAAAATATTCTAGGTGATCACAGAGCAGCAAGAAGAAGCTGTTTACTCACGGGTTTCCGTTCCCTCTGCTGAGCAGCGTCTGTTGTGCAGCCAGGTCTGACATCCGCGCTCCCCGGAGCCTCGGCTCCGCAGATGAAAGGGATGGGCAGGGCTGCCTGCAACCCGGCATCGGCCAGATCAAAGCCCTGTACACATCTGCTGGGGGGTCAGCACAGCCCTCCTCCACCAGGCACCGGGGGCTGCCTGCGCTCAGCCACGGTGCGAGCTCCGTCTGCCACGACGGAAGGCAACTGCAAACCCAGCCACACATTTCAGGCATCAGGAAGATATTCTTGAGATAAAAAACATAAGAATTAAGTAACAGGTGTTCACTGGGGAAGCATTATACAAGCAAAACTTCAGAACACAAAGAAGCATCTTTCCTCTGTTGGTGCTTACATTTCAACGTATTTTTTGAGATCTGAAATTCACGCAAAATTTCCTACTGGAAACACAATGGTAAAAGAACTGCACCTAAACAATAAATTTTGTTTGCTATCCTTGTGCTGACATAAAGGTCAAGGAAGTGTCATGACGTGATCTAACTCACTGGATGGCGTGAATTCCTCGACTATAATAAGTATCATATAATGACAGAAGTGGATGTAAGTTATTAACAATGCCGAGGTAGGAAATCCAGGGATCATGTGTTAAGTGACCGTATTAAACATTTTATTTGAAGTTCGGATGTCACATGGAAGAACACAGAGCCTTGAAATGAGATCCAGACCATCTGATGACACCAGTTTGCACATCGCTGGTACTGCTGCTGGAACGACACTGATTTGCACCAACGGGGAACATGGCACTTACAGATGTGGCTGCAGGAAAAGAAAATAGCTGTTGCAAGAGATACATGTTCAGCATTTCTGGTCAGAACAGTGTGAAAAGAATGGATTTCTTCTCACACGCCAGCCTGAAAAGAACTAAGTGGCTTTTGCAAAATGCTTACCAAGAAGCCTGCAGAGAGAACTTCAGCTCAAGAGAAAATTGACAGAGGAAAATCATGACCCAGGAAAGGGAAATGAATAGTAAAAGGAAGGTGTACTTCAGCACTGTGCGCTTCTAATGGGAGCAGCAATGTTGCACACTCGTGTGCCAGAGGCTTTTCTTTACTTCTGAAGCAGCAAAAGGAATTTTAGCACTCTCTGACGCTAATTGAAAATGCGTTAGTGGCTGAAAGCAACATTAGCTCTTGGTCTTGAGAAATTTCCTCTGCTACAAACATAATTGTAATAAAAACTGAAACATTGAAATAAATGTTAGAACACTTAAAACTCATAAAGCCTTCCCTGTTTCTACTTTTCTTCTGTAATAAATTAAAAGCATGACGAATTTCACCCAAAGACACAAACATTAAGAAATCATTTGGCAAATGACTTTTTTCAAGCCTGGCATCTCTAGCCTGGGGAGAGCTTTGGAAAGGTCACAGAAATTTGTCCCACAAATGGCCTCTCTTCAAGCCTAAGGGGTTAAATCTGTGAATCTGGGGCACCATGATGCTGGCCTGAGGACGACAAGATGCCAGCTTGGAGGGAACTTGCCTATTCTTTGCCACCTTCTCACCACTGTCATGTGCATAGATATCTTTGCTCAAGGAGGCACCTGAGCATGTGTTTAAGTCTCATTGCAAAGGAGTGTAAGTCCTTTCCTAGAGATGCTTTCCTGAACGACAGCCAGAAGCACTGACATAAGTTGTTACACTGACTTGGGTAGAGACATGAGCACATCATGAGCTCCAGGAAGCCTGATACTGCCAGCAAGTCTGGACCCTCAGGCTCTCGTGCTTTGAGGATGGACAGACTCTGCCCAGCAGGTCAGAAGGAGGCAGCAGGTTTTGCACGCTGTCTTCTTGGCGTACAACCCACAGATCACAGCATCAGCCTTGGCAAGTTCCCTTTCAGCAGGAGAGATTGGGATATGCGGAACAGACAAGAACCAAAATGTTCAAACCTCACATTTGGCACGCTATGTGCAGATCATGGAGCTTATCTTTGGGTGACTGAGTTTATAAAAACCTTTTGTCTCTCTGTGTATAATAATTTCTTCTGAGAAGCAGAAGGTCCCTTCTGTTTCAGTCCATATGCTCTGTGTCAGAGGGATCTGTGCAGCTCCTGCATCTCTGTGCCTCTAAATTGTTTCTCTCTCACAATAAATTAGGGGATGCAGTGATGTACACATTTTTATCTTTACTTCTTACAGGTGCCAAGCTGAGGACCCGAGAGAGGTCTTGATCTTCATACAAGATCAAGCAGGAAGCCTGTAGCACTGCAAGAATTCAAATGCCCAGCCCTAAGACATTGCTCATTACCCCCTTCTTGTTGCTGGCTCTTTGTTGTTGCCAGATGTTAAAATGCCACTGTGTTTCTACCCTATTCAGAATTGGTACTCCTCAGTTAGAGTCCTAAAGGCATGTGGAATTCCCTGTGTTAAGTGAATTTTTTATGGGCAAAGTATTAAGAAAAAGTATTATGTGTCCAGCCACCAGAAAGAATATTATATGCCCATAAGGAAACACAACGGCCATTTCAAAGAAACATTTACCAAACCTTGTATCATCCATAAAACCACACATTCTCTGTGGGATGAGGGTGGAACCATAATTCCCCTGCAAGTGACAAGTGTGGCTTTCCCATGGCATGCAAACATAGGCCCAAGTTTCCTAAAAGCCATCTGTTTTGCTATTTATGACTTAATGTGTGCTAGAAAAAATGTTGCAACAAGCTGTTTTCATCCCTGCGGACAGTGCCTTGCTCTACCACATGCCTTGGGAGGACGACCCCTGCGAGGCTGAGGCTGGGAGCCAGGGGATGGCACCAGGGCTGCCGGTGGTGGTCACCAAGCCAAGCAGCAAGGTGGAAAACCTTCCCGTAATCACCAAGCTTTGGGACTCGTCCTCATTTCCCGCCAGGCAGGAGCTGTAAGTCTCTGCATGTCACACGGGGCGTAACCTACTGAAACCTCCTCCCCAGCAGACAAGGCACAGGGTGATCCAGTCCAGTCCAGATGTGACATGGATTTTGTACCCTCATTTCTTAGGAGGACCTCCCTTGTTGCCTAAGCAGAAGAACAAAATGAGCAAAACCAGTGAGTTTCCATCTCGGCAGAAAACCCCTGGTCCCCACTGCAGGCAGAAGGGAAGTGTTACAGTCCCACGAGACATTGCAGAAAACAGGTAGCGTCTTTCAGGTCCGCAGACGCCCTTTATTTTCTGGTGGAGCAAGATGGATTCAAGTGTCTGTGCAACAGAAGAATGAAATGACATTTCAGCAAAAGCTAGTCTTATATTCATTCACACTAAAGAAAGGATTTAAGTTCAGCCAAGGTCTTCTTCTGGCTCTCTAACAGCACTGATTTCCACTCAGGGGGAACAAATATGTCTTTGCTCACATAAGAAGAATCATGGCTCAGTCTTTTCCTGACCAACTTGCCACAAATTAGCCAGAAGGAGAGAGCTAAAGCTTGCAATGGAAATAACTCTCATCAAGAACAAGTGCTTGAGGGGCTTAGAAATGTGATCTTATTAACTTTCTGTCAATGCTTAGTGCAGGATAAATGTCCATTTAAGAGCATTAGTGATGCATTGCCTCAGAAGTGAAATTTGCAGGACCTCATCCTTCCCAGCCTTCTCACCAACTCTCAACTCACTTTGAAAGGGTGAAAGAATGAGCAGGTAGAAGTGCTTTGAAAGGATGCAAATGGAGGCAATGCACACAAAATCTCTCAAAGGCTGCATTTCAGCTCCCTTTGCATGGAGTCTGCAGCAGCCAATGCTTGGAGCAGGAAGGGGAACAGCAGCCGGGGTAAGGAGGGACTGTGAAATGTCCCAGCGATGAGCAGGTACTCGACATTTCAAATTGTTTGTTTTGAAAAGGAAGTGAATGACTTCCTTGGACCGTCTGCTCCTGTGATGGCAGGAACCTTGTTTGTACATCAGGGATGTAGCATCCCACAAACAGGAATGCACATTTTGGCACAGCGCATACAGAGACAGCTCCCACCTGCAGCAACAAGAGCCAGGTGTGACAAAAAAGTGGTTTTAACAGACTAAGCTTAACACTGCTTGGTTAGAGCATGTGTTGAAGCTCATTGAGAGACTTCCTGAACACTGGTAGATAGGGAGAGTCTGTTCATTTGTTATGCATTTAATTGATTTGTTTCCTGGCTGAAGATATATCAAAATGGGACCTGAACCCCTCTTGGGGCTCCTGGGTGCTGTAGCTGATCTCAACATTCAGGACTGTCAGCTTGAAGACTGTGACATCAGTCTGTAAAATTTACATTTAATTAATGATTAATGATGCCCACTCTAGCCAGCCAAGAGGGCATGATGATGCCCCAGTGGCAAGGGTGAAACGTCTTATTGCAGCATCTTTTGAAGCAGAATCCGGAAGACAACATCAATGCACGCGATGGCCTCCCATCCCACAGTCAGTTGCATCAGGAAGAGGTGTTCTCTTGGCACCGACTCCATATGACCATCTCCTCTCAGCAGTAAAGGTTTTGTTTTCCTAGATGTCCATCTCAGAAATCCGTCTTTGCTAAATTTCCAGAGTGTCCAGTAGACACCAAGGAAGATCTCTGGTTCCTAATACCAGAGCACAGCGAAATATGGGAACACACTCTGTCAAGCCACAAAATCTTTTAAGATCCCTTCAGAGATTGCAAAAAAGTAGAGCAGGAGAAGTGTGTGTCCTTGAGCCTGCCGTGATGGGAGCACTGGAGCTGGGGGGAGAAGATGATCCATGGTCCTGTCTGTCCCTGCACAGGGACCACAGTGCAGAGGGGAGGGAGGGCTGTAACCCACCAAATTCCCTTCTGCCCTGGTAAAACATCCTGCTTTTGAAATACTTTTCTGACGTTCACACCCCTTCATCTGTTTATTTTTAACAGCTAACATTTTCTGAGCATAAATGTCATCTCAGCTGTATTCCCAGGGCTTAATTCATTCTGGTCTCATAACCATACTTTTATGCTTATAGCATATATTTTGAATTAGCTAAATTAGATTTCACTCTGTTGTCAGTGACTGTCAGTCATGATGCATTTGACTTTCAGTTGCAAAATGTGTGCAGGTTCGAGAGGCAGCACGGTAAGCCAATGTTTGAAGCATGAATTAGACTTTTAATAGACCAAAAAAAATGCTAGGAAGATGTGACTTATAAATGACTTTAGACATTCGGCCAAAATTATTACTTGCATTTGATTTCTGTATACATATATTGGGATTTTTTAGGAGGCTGGTTGCTATGGTAACTTCTTTACTGCATGGTCCATATGTTGCTTCTGAAATTCTTTTTCCTAATGGAAAATTACACCCATGGACATGCATGGCATTTGTAAATCTCCTAAAAAAGCAACAATTTTCCTTTTCTTCCTAAATGTCATCAGCTGTGCAATAGAAGCCTTTGAAGTACAATTGTCTGCCTTGTCAGTTCACCAAGCAAGAGACGTGAACTACATCCAAACCTTCCCTGCTCTGCCTTCAAACCTTTGCCTTGCCTTGCTGGAAGCCTGCCTTACAGTAAATGCCCTGACTTGTTCATGGGATTAGGTCAGAAAAAGTTATGTTAAAAATAGCTATCTCTCCAGGTGACAGCTGAAAGTGTAGGGAGGTTAGCAGGAGAGAAGAGCTTGGACGCCCATCCCAATGTGAACTCAGTTCTCCGGATGTGAATGCATTTGGATTTTCTGTCCCTAAATCAAACCAGATGACAAAATGTGGGGGTTTTTCTTGCTTTTCCTAGGAAAAAAATGCTTGCATTTTGCAGGGTGCAAAAGGCCTTCCATGAATACACACATCAGCACTGCAACTGTAGCACTGAAAGGCTATTGGCTTCAACAGTGCTTTCACCAGGAGGTTTCATACCTCTCCTTCGGGACCAGGGCTTGCAAGCTCTGCTCCATCCCACACCAGGGTGGAGGAACTATGGTGAGTTCCTGACTGTGAACTGTTCTTGGACCATCTCTATCCCCCAGTTTGCCAAAGCAAGTGACCTGTGTTGCTGGCTCAGCTGTGTGCACGCTGTGATGTGCGGCTCCTTGGAGCAGGCAGGTTGCCTGCAGCTCTCCGGCATGGTGGTTACATCATTGCCATTGATTTAGGAGGGCCAATTTTCCCCCACTCTGCCTGAATAAGGGTGAAAGGAAAGTAGTATTTCTGAACGCAGAATGAAAACTGGTTCTAAAAATTGCCATGGAGCAGAATTAGCGTCTTCCATGTAGTTCAGTATGTCATTGTTGTACAAAACTGAATGAAAAGCTGGAAAGCAGAATAAACTCAGCTCCAGGTGCATGCACAGCTGGCAACACAGTGTGCTTTCAGCTGCTGCACCATGCTCTGCTCTTGGGGTGGACAGGGCAGCAAATTAGAGCCATCCATCCATAGGCACACTGGTACTTTTTGATGTGGTTTTTTGTTAGCTTTGAACCTTTAAACAGTTCTTTTAAGGTAGCAGCATTTCTCTATTCATCTACTGAGGCTGGGGGGAAAAAACCAAACCCAACTACCTGCATTGCTGCAATCAATCGTTTTGCCTGGTCTGGTTTTGAAGTTTAAGCCAAGGGATTACGAATCCACGATGGAAAACTCTGGCACTGGGGCCGATGGAGCAATTCCCTGAGCAGAGAGCCAGGCCGGACTGTCTGGCGTGTCTACACTTATACTGCACCTCGGTATTTCCTTGCTGCCATCAACCATGAACACATGCACATCTGTAAAGTACGGATTTCAGTGAGGCTGGATTAGGGGTGGATTTAACTCTGTGTATCTGAAGTTTACCAAAAACCCAGAGCCATTTAAATGTATTTTTAACCTTATTTTTCCCAGCAATTCTTATTAATGGCTGTGGCTTGGAAGCAACCACCTTTATGTACCTAAAGAGTCTGTGAATGTTGGCTTTTCAGAAACATTTCTCAGTGCCTTACACAGCTGCACTTCTGTTTTACATTGGAAAGGTTTGACACCTTAGCAGTATAAAGTTATAGGTTTTATCCCTAAAACTTCCCAAATGCAGTTTCCATTATTAACACAATTGTGACAGCTATAGTTTGTTTATATTGCTTCACCTGGGGCACATAAACTTAAAGGACTGAAAATACCTCTATGCAATAAAAGAATTTTATATAATTGCTACCTCTTGCTGTAGGGGACAGCTGGCCTTTGATAGTTGGGAACTCATTTACGTCATTGAAGTAAAATGTAAGCCTGGGGTTTAAATGACTGTAATTTATGTTTCTGAAGCTCAAAACACAAATATGGCTGTCCAAAGGGCAAATACCTTTCCAAACAAACTAATACTCATAATTCAACTTGGAGAGTATGTATTTTCCCTTACAGCAGTCTGTCCAGCATTGCTGTTTTCTTTTGATACTTATTCTCTCATTTTCTCTGGTTTGTTAGCCCCAGTGTTAAAATTTCTATGGACAGCCTCCTAATTCAGCTGTTTTTAAATGCTTCCTAATCTGCTGTGCAAGGCTGGGTCACTTCCCCGTGCAGTCACCGGGGACGTGTCCCAGAGCTGCTGCCCATCGTCACTGGGGGCTCCGAGCGGTCCAGCCCATCAGGTAGAGGTGGCAGCGGCTGTGTCATCAAAGCCTCTCTCATCACTGAGAATGGCTAATTGCGTGTGGCTGGACAAAAATCAGCATCCTGTGAGCAGAGTAGCTAGAAATCACCCTGCAGTTCTTGCGCTGAGGATTTTCTTGTCACTGTCTCTAAACATTTGTCTGAACACCGTTTATATACTTCGGGTTTAGGGCCCGGTTCCCAACAGCTGTTGCTTGTTTAGTTTTTGGTTTTTTTTTTTTTTTTTTTTTTTTTTTTAATTTATAACACTGAAAATCTCTCTGGAATGGGCTGACACCAAAAATGTTTGTTCTAGCCCTTGGATGAAAGCACCCACCCATGGTCCATACTTTTATGATTTGCAAATTCACCAACACTTATTATGGCATTGCAAAACAACAGTGACAAAAAGAAACTCAACCACAGCTCCTTCAGAGCAAATTCCAGGCTCACAGCTCTACTGCAAGCTTGCAAGCCCATCATCACAGGGGAGCCTGCATCAATTTAGAAGGTATATTTCCAAATCTCTGTTCTGGCGTGATTGTGCTTTGCCTTGGCTCCCTCCAACAGTACATGATTTTGTCATTTGCTTTTAATATATATTCAGATGTATCTGTGACTTAAAAATAATTAGTCTCAATTTCATAATTTTCAAGAGTTTGGTTGTGCTGCCCCAGTACTGCTCAGTGGAGAAGAGCAAATGGCAGATTTTCCTTGTCTTGGATTTTATAAGTGTGAACACTGAAATCAGGTTTCTCGTGCAAGAAAACCGTGGAAAGTAAATTCAAATTTCACCTAAGCGTTGTGGGGGTGAACTTGATTCCTTCCCTTAAAGCACCTCTTTGGGCAAAAGTGAGCACAACTTTGGACAGAGCATATCCAGCTAAAATGAGGGTGGATATTCAGGTCCTGCTGTACCTGCCCTCCTTGCAATAGTGACCATGAACCTGCTGAGGAGGTGAGGACGCAGCCTGGCAGGTATCCTGCTGATCCACACCGTCTCCTTTCCATCTCGCGTGGGCTGCAGCGGGGCACATCCTCCTTGCATGTAACTGGAGTTTTATTTAATGCGTTAGTCCGGTGTCTGGGAATGCTGTGGCTTACTGGGGACCCTGTGTTAGCTGCTGTGGGACAAAATGTTCCATCCCCATGGAGGTTTTTGCCCGACATGGGGAGACGTGGGCACACACATGGAGGGAGTGAGGCAGGCAGGGATCCCGGCCCTGCCACGAGCTCTCGGCAGTTTGCAGGCTAACCCTTGCTTACGGATTATTTTTCCTTCAGAATCATAGTGGAAGTATTGAGGAGGGAATTTGGGAAAAACACAGAAGTGGCTTTAGAAAATGTGTTCAGAGTCCTGCTCCCGTGTGAGAAGGGGAGCCTGAAAGCAAGCCCAGTCCTTCCTTCCCAGCAGAAGTGCAGCCCCCAGGCCCCAGGGATGTGCCGTCATGTCCCGGGAATGTGCTTCCTGGACACACTGCATCCACATCCCTCCGCTTGCCTGTCCTGCCGGGACCAGCCTCCCTCACCTCTCTGGCCAAGCATGCTCCTCAGGGAGGCACAGCCTCTCACTGGGGACCGGGGGAGTCACAGAAGGACCAGTACCAATGGGCAAGACCTGGTTTTTGGAGGAGCACAGCTGCTTGCAGCTGCTGCTGCAGTAAGTAGTGAGTATGGACCGGACACCCGTGCTAAAAACCCACAGTGCGAAACTATCTCAGACTGCACCAAGGGCAGTTGTGGACCTGTCTTCCAGCTGCACCACCGAAAGTTTGCCAGAGGCAAATGAGCTGAAGCTTGAGCGAATGCAAAGCTAGAGAGCTGCTGCACCCATGAATCGTTCCCTGATAGGAAATGGTCACAGATGCCAAATGAAGAATATATTCCCTAAAATGGTTAACCTGACCATCAACTATGAACCACCGGTCACTGCCATGTGTGCATGGAGGTGGGGCTGGCAACCCAAAGAGCATTTTCCTTTCTTCCTCCCCTTTCAGGGCTGGATGTCACAGGATGCAATGGAAATGTAACATGTTTCTAAGTGGACACTATAATGAGGAGGTTTGCTGCCAAGCAGGGGCTCGTCCCTTCCTGGGGACTAACTGATGGAGGTGACTGCCGCGTTCAGGGACTGCTCTCAGGGCCCAGGCAATTCTTTCCAGTCCTACCCCTGTGTCACCAGTACCTTTTCTTCTCTACCTACTCAGAAACGGCTGCAGATGCTGAGAATTTAAAGCCTAGTCCTTAAGATCTATCGTGGCTGAAATGTCTATAAACACCCTGAGTCTCTTTAGAGATTGCTGTGCTTGCCAAACTCTGCAGCTTACTAGTATGTCTCATTATACGTGGTGCTTTCCCCCCTCCTGCAGCCCATGATTATGTGAGAACTGCAGGAAAAGTAAGTTTAAAGGCTTCAGTACATCCTCAATGCCTAAACTGAAAAACTAGATGAAGAAACTCTCATTTAATTAAAAAGTTGAAATAGTATATAAGATGACCTCAAGACTTGGAGCCTGTCTGTAGTTTTTCCAGCATTGGCAGTTATCAATATTGAAATATTATCAAGAAAGTTTTTTTCCTTTTTTTTTTTTTAATATATTAGTAACCCAAGACCATGTATTGCACAGCTGAAATCTGCTGGACATTAATCACCAGATTCTCTGGTTTATGGCTGAAATAAATCTGATTAGAAAACAAAAAAAAAAAATCAAGAAAACTAGTGGCATGATTGACCATACCCTCAGTGCCTGAAATAGGTTGCTTATAGGAGTCAAATTTTGTTTTCAAGTAGAAATATATATTGCACAGCTGACTGGGGTGTGTCTGTCCACTAAAATAGATCCAGGCTATTAATCAGCAGTTATCTGCTCCCTCTCTCTGTGTCTGTCTGTGTGTGTGTGTCAAGAAGATGACAAGATACTTGATCTAGAAGAGCTCTAAGGATACACAAGGGGCAATATTTTGTTGGATTTTGACTGTAAAAAAAGTTGCATTTTCTCTTCCTTTTCACGGCTGGGTCTCACACAGTATGGTTTGGTGATTGCAGAGCTGCATTGCACTGACCATCACAGGAATGTTCTGCTAACCAATAGGTACTATATCCAGGGATATCTACATAAGAGTTGTCATTAGGATCAGGAATTTTGAAGCAAAATCATCTTCACTTATGGCAATTTGGTTTGCACCATGGAGTGGTGCTGCAACACGTGAGCTGGATGGCTTTTGGAGGACACGAGACAAGTTGATGTGCTCCAGCTAAACACATGGGCCACTAATGATCACTCAGTAACAGGACCAATCCCCCCAAAAACATTTAGTATGGACACCCGCTTCTCAGATCTGCTTGCTAAAGCTAATGCAGATGTAGCCACTAACCATGCCCTGCCCACAAATACGCTCGTGCAGCAATAACCAGTCCCAAGCTCATGGTGATCCAGTTCGCCTTCCTAGAGAGAGGTTATTCCTGTCAATACCAAACAAGAAGAGACACATAATTTTAGGGACTTTCCACCATTTATCTTCCCATCGCCTCTCTCCTCCCAACAGGTGTACACTTGATACAGTCACTTTTCTTCAGGGAAAGAACCTGATTTCGTAGCAGACAGGAATGCTGACCCACTTGCCTTCTGCTGCAAGCATCCATCAAACCCAGCCTCTGTGTCCCCTGGAGTCTTAATTTTCCTCTTGACAGCAAAGACAAATGACTCCCCCAGGGCTGTTTGCTCATGTCTACCCAAGGTTTCCATGACGTTTCTTGAAGATGACCTGTTTTTTAAACACACAATGAGTTTTCTTTCCTCTGCCACCTACCAGTGTGAAGGCAGAGATAGATTTGTTTTAAGAAAATCTTATGGTGCCAATCCCAGACACATCCTCCCTCTTGCTCTCTGCTTTAGGCTTCTTCTTGTTCCTAAGTGTTGGCAGCTGTGATACTTTCCCCCCATTTTGGCTTGTCCTGCACAGATACGGTGATATTTCATTTGAGCAGAACAACAAAAAGAAAATATATTTTTCAGTATTTTTCCAATCCACTACAAGTTTTTTCCAATTCACCATGAAAACGGTCTTATTTTTTTCCTGTCCTGTTCTTTCCTCTGCAAGGCTTCCCCAGCATCATGCCACCAACTCCCAAATGGTGGGATTATTCCTCATAGGAAAATTCCCACTTCTCGAGGATTATTCTAATCTTTCTGACAACTGCTGATACTCCGGGAGTCCTCAACTCGAGAGGCTGGGAGCTGCTGTTCGAATCATCACCCCGAAGGAAAGGAGTCGTTCCTGTGTTGTTTAGGACAATGGTTTCATAGTTCATCTCCCTCACATTAATTGCTTTTGGGTTTTTAATAGGTTTTAAGATTTTTTCTTTGTTTGTTTCCTTATTTATAAGGTAGTTCCAGAAACCACAGCCACATTTTTAAGTACGTGTCTCAAAGACAATTTCTATCCCAGTAATGTCACCTGGGAGCAGAGTAAAGCAATGGCCACCCACTTGCCAGACCCTCACCTGCTCACAGGTAGTCTATACTCTGCAAAACAGTGCCTTGAAAACAGTTCTCCTTCTCTCCAGCCACATCGAATGAACCTGAACTCCGAGTGCCACAGCTTGCTGCAGACCTGGGAAGGCAGGCAGACAACACAAGGAAATAGGAGCTGGTTTTGTTACTGAAATCTGCACGATGAAGCATGCGGAGAAATAGGGACAAAGCAACTTCAGTTCCCCCGTTTTCTAATTCTGGAGAGCTTGCCTTTGCAATATAGCTTTTTAATGTCATCCTTGGCAAAAATGTCCTTCTTTTTATTTCCCTCCTCCCAGAAAACACAAAACCGCCCTGCAGTACCATACGCAGAGTAGCCTGGTCTTGCACCGGGAAATACCAAACACCCTTATTTGTAAGGAACACTGCCAGCCCCGCCTATGATTAAACCCCCATAAAAATGAAGAGACGTTTTAGCCAGATCATCTGGGTGTTGAAAGAGCGAAGAATGTGGTTGCCACTTTCCAGTTTCCCTTGGCACAAGGATTTTCTCATCAGCCAGGACAACCCGAGGATGGGAAACAGCGCCGGACCACCTGCGTGCTGGCTGTGCTCAGCGGCTGGCGAGTCCCTCCAAGCACCAGCATTTCCAAACACAGCAGAGCAGCCCTGAGGTTACACAAAGTCTTTTTGATCCCACCTCGGTGACCTCAGGGCTACAAATGCTGCCGTGGGACCTTCTTCTGCACTGGAATGAGGTCCTTGTTCACATGAAAACCATGCAATCCAGGCACGCTACAACACAAACCCTCCTTGTCTATTGAATGCAATAATCACATACTGGATAGCTATTAGTTACTGTGCAAAGGGAGAAGGCCTCTCTTAAACCCACTGCTTTGTCCTTTTTCCATTTGTGTATGCGGCTGCTTAATATATATTGAATAATTTAAACAATCCACATGCCATAACATGCCCCCAAATGTTTAATTGAGTGTCCCCAAATTTGTTTTGCGTGTTTATTCTTCCATTCGTTAGGAACGTAAACGTTCTTTGACTTCTCCCTGTGCCTTTCAGCATTATTTTATGGAAATTCCAATTTCCTGCCCTGAAAGAAACCCTGATGATAATGAGAGGCTTGAAGCTTTTCAAACAAAAAAAGCAGTTTGAGTCAATTCTGCATTTTGTTCTTAATCAAAACTAGTTGTGTGCATTTGCATCAACAATGAGCTCAGCACACAATGCTCCATATGGGCTTGGCTGCTGGCATTCAGCAAATGGCAGGAGCCACTGAAAAAGCTCTCTGGTTTTCAAAGATTTAGGGATGACCTTGCAAAAGTGTCATTTGTCACTGCCTTGTCCAAAATTGCTAGAAAAATCCCTGGAAACACGCTACAGAATCACAGAGCCGAACTCTTGCATTGCCAAAGCAGCGCAGCAGCACTTACCTACAGCGAGACAGTGAGAAATAAGAAACTGGAAGCTTTTAATGGAGCCCCAAAATATTCTTTTTCTTGATGCTTTATCTGGATATTGGTCTTCCACTTCAGATGTTACTCATTTTTCAGGCACACTACTTCAACTCAGTTTACACCGAGGCTACAATAAGTATGAACGCAAACAAGTTACGGTCCATTAATCTGGACACCTATTTGCAATTCTAAAGCATCTAAAACACTCGGAAACAGCCCACAAACTTTTACTGTTCCCCAGTTCGGGCCTGATCTTACAGAACCCCCTTCACGCTAATTCCAGTCATGTTACACCCAGGAGGGGGTATCCACGTATGTGCGATTTTAGGACCAGGTCCCCAGTTTTGAGCACATTAATAGCACCCAGAAGGGCTGCAGTGCACAGACTTTGCAGGTCTGTTCTGCAGAGCATGAACAATTAGGAGAAATAGGGATGGCGAGTCGCACAGGCATCCCTGGATGCGCTGTCATGAGCGGCTGGACAAGTTGTGCTCAGAAAGGATTTATTTCCACTCATTTTGGTCTTGTGGTTGTGAGAGGCTTGCAAAACCTTTCACCTTCTTTCCCTGGAGTCATATATATTTTATGAGAAATTTAAGAATTACCTCTTATTAAAATGGGGATAGTGTAATTACCAATAAAAAGCAGATGTTATGGCATGACTAATGCTTGAAAATGTGTATGTAGCAAGCAAAACATACCGGCACATCCAGGCTTTTCAGTAAGATAATAAAAGTTGTCTTTGTTGAAACTAACTGGCCAAGTCGCAGAGGTCTGAAGTCGCAGGGAAATCATTATAGAAAACGCTGAAAGGCTCCACGAAAGGGCAACTTTGCTCCCACCGATCCCAGCAGCAAAAAGTAACTCCAGAAGGTTAGAATGAAAAAACCCACATCCCTGTTCACCTTACCCACATCAGGAGGTGTCTGAAAAGGTGTCCTGCTAAAGCACCCTGACTCGCCGTGCTGAGAGCATCCTTCCCCTACAAGCCGTAATGAGCTGTAATTAGTGAACTCCCTGACACCTCCGGCACCTCTCGGGGGGTCCATAACCCACCTGCAACAGTCAAGATCGTTCCCTTGGATCAGTCCCAAGTATTTTGGCTAGGCGTATCTGGAGCAATCCGCGTAGGCTGACTTTTGAAACAGGAATGCGCAAACATCATGTAAATGGAGTTGTTCAGCAAATCTGCTCAAGCAGTCCCCGGGTTCACAAACTTTGTCTGCGCTCGCAAATTCCTCTCCCTTCCTTCCCGGCAAATTGCGTTTATTGCTTTTTGCCACAAAAGCATCTTCAAAGCAATGTTCGGTTTGCAAAAGAGCATTTGCAGCTTGGAAAGAGGGTCTGGTCTTCTGGGTGTTGATATGAATTTGGGTGCATGGGGACAATCTGCGCCTTGGCTGAGGGAGGCTGGGAGGGCAGCGGGAGCTGGAGGTGGGAGCTCAGCACCCAGGGGTGCAGGGGGGCCGGGACACCTCAGCAGCCATGGGCTGGTGCTCACCCCCGCCTTCTCCTGTCTTCAAATCCCAGGTCTTTGACTCCTTCTCTGGCCCAAACCCCATGCCTTGCCCAAAGCCCGGTGATTTGGGTGTGCTGGAGGCAGCAGAGCCCCCCCCCCCATCTTTTCCTTAAGACTCCCATACTCAATCATTATTTTCTTTGCACATAAATGCCATCTTTCAATTTAGAAAAAAAGTATCCAAATCCTCAGACTATATTCTTGGCCCTGCAGGAGTGTCAGCTCACTGGAGAAACCTCCTGGAACGTGCTGGGGTGTGTTGCAGGCTGGAGGGTTTTTTTACGTTGGTTTGTACCAGCATTAGCTCTGTCATTTTGTGAAATGAAACTAAGACATATGCATAAGCAGCCTTGACAGCAATTAGTTCTGGCAGAATCTTTGTGGTAATGAATTTCAATGAAGCTGGGGTTTTGGGTGCCTGAACACTTCATTAGCTGCTGGTATATCATACTGATGCAGTTGAGAAATCACATTATAATAAACCACTTCTTACTGCAGGCAGCAACCAGGATAATAAATGGGATGAATAATAACATAGTTCATTCAAAATCATTCCTGTGCTTTAAACCTCCGGAATTTCAGTAAATAGATCAAATACTATGCAGGAATGAACCTTATTCTGAATTTCTCTGTTACCTGGGCATTTATGAGCATTTTTAATGTATTGTCAGAGGAGCTGCTCCACTCTATTTCACTTGCCAGTTAAACACTGAGATACGTACATGTTGATGCAGTAATAAGAAAAATCATCTGTCATTTGGTAAAAAATATTTTAAACCTGAATGGAGGAAAAGAGGAGATAACTATTTCAATGTGAAATATCAGGAAGTCTTTGTCTGTTTCTATATATTTACAGGATATATTCTTTTTTTTAAAGTATGGAAATACATGACTTTGAAAATGCCTTAAAAGGCACAACTGAGGCATTCCCGTGCTTTCTTCTACATTTATAAACCAGAGAGACACGTTATTCTGTCACGGTAAAATGAAATTTGTACTTATCACCATCTTTGCAGATATTAGTACGAAGATGAAAAAAATGCATTAATCTGATGCTATTTCTGTTGAAATTTATGCTTTCAAACGTGTCACTTGGGCTGCTGGTTGCTTGGTTGGGAGTCCATCAAACAAGCCCTCCTGCACAAGTGAAGAACAAGGTGGAGGAGCCCGACGTCTCCAGGCTTTGCTGAAACACCCCAATGAGGACCATCACGCCAACTGGGACCAGCTGGTTTATTAGGACTTATCTCAGTAGTTTGTTATCTCACTGACAGGGATAAAAGCAACTGATGCTTCTTTAGAAGGAAGCCAGGCTGTCTATGAGCATCCCAGTAAAGCCAGATGTCCACAAGACTGTACTAGGGAGGAGGAAGGGAATGGCTCTGCCAGCAGGGAGGTGGGGGGGGTGTGTCCCCCCATTTGTGATGCTGCCTTGGAACCCCGTCACCAAGGCAGCCAGGCAGATACAGGATGATGCTCTCCCCACTGGCTTTCCCTTGGATGCTTCTTGGGTACTGGTAACTGTAAAAATATCCTTCCTCTCACCCTAGTGAACAGATGGGTTGCAGTTATATTACTCAAATGTATAGATTCAGGACAATTTGAATGAGATATTTGTAAGAGATCCTTAAAATGCAAAAAACCTTGGAGACAGCTCTTTTGATAAGAAAAAAGCACAAGAAAGTCAATGTGGATGGGGAATTAACAGCACCAGAGCAGCAAACAGCTGCGGGGTAGACAATTTTTCTAGTAGCAAAGTATTTGTGTGTGTTTATCTGTACCAGTAAGATGACCTTTTATCTTTTTTTTTTTTCAATGAAATAGTGTCCTATAATAGTGATCTGATAAGTGGGCTTTCAAACAGAGAGAGATAAAGCTGGAGTTGAATTGAAACACCAAGTCATATGCCAGTTTTGGTTTTATGGAAAATTCAAAAAGAAAATATCTGGAGGAGAAGAGGGCTGTACAGGGTTTTATTTTCAGGCTCCACCCACATTTTAATGTTCTTTTTTTTCCAGAATGCTCACAAGCACCGCTGATCTACCAAGATTTTCAGGAGGCCATAAATCACTCTAAATAGACCAAGCCCGTGGGAGTCCTATTTTGTTGGCTTGGAGTCTGCCAAGGCAGCTCATGAAATCAGATGTAAGTTTAACCTCAAATCAGGTACTAACACTGTCTCTGTGGGCCACGGTTTCGTACAGTGCCAAACAGTAGTCTGTAAAAAATCAGGTAGCAGGGGATGGAGACTGGGTTTTTATTTCTGAAGCCTGGTTATTGCTGCTCTTCGTCAACACAGGGAAAACAGGAAATTTCATATTTTTCCTGTGTGAACTACTAAAGACTGCTTGAGAATATAGGAGCTAACTTGGTATTTAAATTTAATTGAAAATCCTATATGAGAAACCATTTCAAGACTCACAAAGAAAGAACTGAAAGATAATCAGCCAAATACTTACAACCTTCAATCTTCTGACTAGACTCATCTCTTTGCAGTGGCCAATGTGCCATGCCCTGGCTTGATAGCAGAACTGATTAACACTGGCGATTGGTTTTGCTAATGGTTCTTGCCCATTAATAGCATAACTTTGTTATATTTGATCAAATACAAATTTCTTTCAGGAGCTTCCAGGAGATCTGGAGACAAGAGATGAAACCACTCCCCCACCATCCAGCCCAGGAGTCTCGGAGCATGTCCCACCCACCAGGGACAGTCCTGAAGACTTGAATACCCAACTCTCACTTTGCAATGACCAGTCAGTCCCAGATTACCTGACATTTGCTCTTGCGTACCTGCCCTACTACAGAACGTCTTACGACTTTATCAGCCCATCTTCCCTTGCTGCATCACATATCAAGACAGAAACAGAAGAAAGCTTCAATGATGGCAAGGTTAACACTAAGCAGGATAAGAAAGTGAGTTATTCAGCTGTTTCCACAGGATATTTTCCATATTACAGAAGATATGACGAGCTTCTTGGCCAGCCGCTCACATATGGATTAAATGCAGGGGAAAAAAAGCCTGATAATGATGGGCAAGAAGAAAGCGAAGGTGGATGTGCAGAGGATGTTGGAGATGCTGAGAAAGTAAGCCGCAAGGGTAATTGCTAAATTGCTCCCCAAGATTGCACAGAGTCAGGGAATGCTCTGTTCGCCACCAACCCCACCAAACTCGGTGCCTCCCGCTTGTCCCGGCGCCTCGCTGGCCTTTCCAATGGCACCAGTGTTGTAGCTGAGCTGGATGTGGAGACGTGCTTTGGCCGAGTATTGCTCTTGCACTTTCCTTTAGCCAAGGTCATGCACAAAGAAATGCAGAATTTGTGCAGGTGGTGCCTTTGCGTGAACACATACTTTCAGGGCAGGAAGAAACATAACCGGGGAAAAAACCCAAACAAAATAAGCCAAAGGCGAGAGTGGGAGTCTTTGCAGCTGCCTTTAGGTGTGTGTGGTGGGGACATCCCCCCTGTCTGAGTGAGGCACCTCGGCTCCCTCTATCACAGGAGCTGACTCTTAGGAGTGCCTGTCACCCTGCACAGACTGTTTCAAAGTCTTTGTGGTTAAATTGGGTTAAATTATGTGAGGTGAAACTCACCTTTAATGTTTCTGAAACAGGTAGGAAGGGAGGAAGAGAGGTGGCCACATCTCACACCATACTGTTCCCCAAAATTAGGCCCTTAAGAACACAATAATGAATTGTGTTCTGAAAACATAACGCAGCAGTAGAGCTATCTGCAAGGAGGAGATACCTGAGACAGCCCTGGCAAAGTCCCTGTCCCTTGAAACAACCCTGTGGACCCTGGACTCCTGCTGTGTGGGGCCACTGTTGGCTCTGGATGAGATCTGTCCCATTGCTGTGTGGGACTGCTGTGTCCCCAAAGGCAGCGCTGTTTCCACTGTGTCATCCCTGCTTTTTCATGCATTTGAGACCTTAGCTTTTGGTCCTGTACATGTTTCTTTCAGACCACCCCACCAAGTTTGGAGTCGGACAGGAGGGCATTTTCTTCTATGACCAATGAAGAGCCAACAGCCCACCAACTCCTAGGAGACAGCACCTCTGAACACTGCCCATCAACAACCTCCTTCTCCAGCAGGCCAAGTCTGAATCAGCCCTTTCCCTCCGGTGGATACTTTCCTTACTACAGGACAGAGGGAGAGCTCTGTACTGATCCAGCTCTAGGTGACACGTTCTTCACCAGGACAGAACGTTTGGAGAGCAAAGAGGAAGGACAAGGGGGAGAAACAGGTATTTGGAGTCTCGGTGCCAGCTGTGAGGTGTGCTGAGAACAAAGCAGGGGGTTTGTCTTTGTCAGCAAAAGACTGAGTCAACGCAGGCGTGAATGAGAAGCTCTTGAAAACTATAACAACATGAAAATCTGCATGAATATGGAGTAAAAATACTCCTCCCCTCAAACAAAACAAGTGATAACCCGGACCGTGTAATGACAGCAGAAAGCAGCAGAGAGGGAAATGCCTGATTTGGGGGAATCCAGATAAACTTGCTCTAGAAAACAACCCGAAGCGGGAGGGTGAGGAAGAGAACTGTGTTATTCTGTAGCTAATTCTAAGGGCAGATGCTCACGTGAGGGATGTGCAGCTATGGGAAAAAATAAGAATTATTTAAATCTAAGCTGCTTGGAGGAATTAAGCAGAGACATAATTTCCAGTAGGGATTGGGAAATACATTTCCTCTCCCCTCCACTACAATCCTTCCATTGTATTAATGGCATCTGTTAGACCTGGTTACTGTGCACAACAGTCATACACAGGAGAAAAAACCAGTTTTATTTAAATTCTTTGTCAATAAAATTTTTTGAACACGTTTCCATTATGTCTGTCTTCATTTCACTTGCACAGTCAGTAATGAAAATACTCCTGATTACTTTAATATGTGCAACAATGAACTTCTATAAAACATCGGTTTTGACTCTGGAAAACTGGACAACAGCATCCAGGAACAATTTGGCTTTGGTGAATCTTGACTGATTTACACCAGACTGATATCTGACGAAAAAGAGGTCAGCTCAGTGTTTTCTTTGCAATTGTGAAATCTTGTGACATACTCTCCTTACTGCCAACTATGTCACCTCTTTGAGACACCACACAAGTTGATGAAACATGGCTCCTTCCCATTGCTGCTATGTGCATAGACACTTTCTGTTCAAAACAGATGCACTTACTCCAATCATTTGGTTAATCTTTGAGTGGTTCTGTAATGATTACACATTGGTATCAATAGCCTCCAGCAGCTGTCTTCAGAGAGCAGCCTGCAGCTAAATGTACCTACAGTGTTACCTATTTTCTCTCAGGGATCAAAGAAGCAAAACACATCATATTTATCTATTTCACATCCCCATAGTTAGACCAATTTTCCCTGTGGGTAAGTGTGACCCTGCGACCAGGAAGGCTACAGCCTTGTAAGGTACATGATAATTTGGATAATAATTTTTACCCACGCTGCACTTAAGTGTTTTTGACAGGCAGGGAAGGGGTTTTGGCTGGATGCTGGGACCCAGCAGAGGACAGGAGCTTCGACCCTGGCCTTTCTGCTAGGGACTGCTCAGGATGAGGTGATTGATGTACCACCCTGAAGCAGTAGCTGCCTGTGTCCCACAGTGGACGAGAGCTTGGTGCTGTTTCAGGAAACCTGGGGTGAGCCAAACTGGTGAAAATTCATCCCAATAACCACGCACAGCTGCCCTGGCTGGAAACAGGAATGGGACTGGAGCAGCTGGTGTTGCCTTCCCATCCCTGCATCCCTGTGGGCACCTCAATATCATTCTGCCACCTCCCCACTGAAAAACAAGACAAATCAGACTCTGGTTGAACCGAGTCAGGCTGTATGAAATAGCTTCTGGTTTTAACCTTAAGAAGGTTTAAGACCTTAAGCATGAAGAAGGTCTACGTCTTGGGTATGCTGAAAGCAAGCCATGCAAAATATAGTGGGATTATCTAAACTCAAGGGATTGGGCAGAGAAGGGAGGGAATTCTGCCTGAAAATCAGGTGTGTTTTGTTCTGAGAATATTAAATTCAGCATTTCCATAAATTTGGCATATTAAAATAGTTTAAACTACATAGTATCAAATCCACAAATCTGCCTGACTTCCACTAGATAAAAATTAGCTATTTTCTATTGGCTGTACTTGATAATTTATGGGAACAATCAACATCAGAAATCAAGGATTTGGGAGATGAGAATATTACAGGCTTTACCCTTATGGATCAGAAAAGCCTAATTTTAATCAAAAGCCGACAAATATCACATCATGTGTTGCCATCTGGAAATTGGAGCTGAACAAAACTCATGATTTAATATATTTTCCGTACAGTCTTGCTCAGAGGTAAAAATGAAAGGATGGAGGGCAGAGCTGGAAGCTTCTGTTCTTCTCTCGAAGGCTTATGCTGCTTTATTACTTTTCCACATAGTTAACATCCTGTACACAGGCAGCACATGATTTTTCTCAAACTGCTCTGTGGATCAGATTGCTACCTTAGAGAGGACATCATGTACCTTCTCCCCCAAGAAAGGTCCTGGTCAGCTGGAAATAACAAACATTTCAGTTCAGTCTCGTGTACTGATAATGTATTTCCTTTCATCTCTCTATTTGAAAAATTCATAATTATTGCTCTAAACCCTCAGTACTTCAATACTAGTGGTCCTCTGGAGTTTGAAAAACAATCCACCATTACTTTGATGCATGCTGTGTAGTCTTCATTGATCCCATTTAAGCTTTTAATCTCATGAATTCACAAACTTAATTCATAAAACAAATCAAACAAACCACGGCAAAATATGCCCTTTAATAACAAAAGTGGTGATGACCATCACTGTCTCTGGGGATTTCATATAACACAGGTTCTTCTTTCTCAAGGGCTGATGTTAGATTTCATTTGGAAAGGCGGGGGAAAGGACTTGGTCACAATATTTGTTCATCTGCGTACCCCTAGGGAAAAGCCTACTTCAAAGTCAGTAAAAAAGTTCACACAGACATTGCAGGGCAGGGACTTTGTCCCTGAAATCAGGTATGAGAGGCCTTCTTTAGTAAAGTACTCCAGGCCCTAAGATCTAGACCCAAAACATCCTAAAATCCCTGAGAAAATTCCCTCAGCCTCAGCAAGGCTGGGCTTGGGCCTCCAGTCTCCCCACTTGGTGCAGAGCAGCAGGCTGAAATGCTCCCTCTCTGTAGACCTGAACTCCACCAACTGCTGTTTTCAGGAGAAAATTAGCTCACCAACATTTAACCGTATCGGTGTGCATCCTGCCCGAAGGACCGGGATTAGCTAAACTCTCCTTCCTCTCCCAAATCCTGATTACGTCGTCGTATATGACTTAATAACTTTACTTTGAACTACATTAGAAATGAAGCTTTTGGCAAGCAGCACTTATCACAGAGGAGCAGAACCCAGCATTAAACAAAGAAGCTTAAACAGGTCCCTTCCCAACAATATGACAGGGAGGAATGGAAGCGATTCATTAATACGAAACAACCTGGCTCCCATTCAGAACTGTATTTATGGTAAGTGATTAGAGAATACCTTGGGTATATACCTCCCATGCAAACACCAGCACACGCACATCACCGAGTAAGCCCACTGATGGGGGAACCGTACAGCCCTCCTGCTGAGACAGTCTAATCCAGGCTTCTTTGTTTTGCCAGTGCGATTTAGGAACCACATCAGACATCAGGAACCGTGTTCTGCAGCACAGGCAGAGGTTGAAGGTAGTGCCTGAGGAGGGTGCTGAATGCTAATCATCAGCAGGAATAAATGGAAATACAAAGGAATGAGGAAGTGAGGGATGCAAGCTCCAGTGATCCACATGGAAGCTGGTGCATCAGGAGGGGAAGCAGCTGCGCTCCCCATCACACCTGAACGCTCTAACAGATTTGATTAGTCTACCCTGACACACAGACATATATCTCTGCCTCTCTAGATCTATATTGTAATTCTCTCCAGAACAAATGTGTGTGTAATCCAGGTGAGGTCTCTGCCCAGAGCAACTGTTTCTCAAAAAATGAAGAGAAAACCTGGGCTGGGATGAAGGCGCAGGCTGGACCTGCTTGTAATCCTTTCTCAGTTAACGATATAGGTGGGAACGGATGACGAAAGCGCAAATAGCCCACTGACCTACATAATCCCCCATAAATCTACCTGTCCCTACCCCAGCGCTACCAGTTCTCATTAACTCCCTCCAGGCTCCCAGGCTGCTGGGGCACTTTGGCCTTTCCCAGGGATGCAAGCTGATGGGATTTGCAGGTGTGGGTAAGGCAGAAATGCTAGCACCTGATCCAAGTTATGTAGTCTTTATTTTGACTTCTGCAGCAACCATTAGGGTCTCACACGTGGAAAAATACATGTGCTATGTATTTTAGTTAGCAGTCTTTTATCAAGGCTGGTGTCCTTGGGCTAGTTTCTGCTACTGGTAAAAGTAAATGGAGAAACCAGCCTTACAACCTGAGCTGTGGGACTCCTCCAAGGTAATGCTGAAACGTATACATTGTGCAAGCAAATGACTGTGTTTCTGCTTTTCTGAACACCTACCTCCTGTGCCTGGTGTTCTTGTGCAACAGCTATTGCACGGGCCACAGCAACTTGCATGATGATTGCCTGCAGCCTGGCAGGAAACCGGGGCACCTTCTCATGTTATCAGCTGAGGAAAAAATAATGCCAAAGACTAGAGGTGGCACAAAACTGCTTCTGTTGCACCTGCTCCAAGGAGCAAGCACACTCCGTGATGGCTAGTACTGAGCAAAATTATCAAATGCAAGCCGCTAAAATTGAAATTCTTGCTGGAACAAGATCTGAAGGCAACTGGCAACACATGCAATGCAAAGGGAGTGTGGCAGAGAGCGAGGAGTTAAGCTTGCTGGCCGAACAGAGGGCTGTGAAAATAGACACCCACTTGGCTGGGAAGCGAAGAACAGCACAGAGGATGCAGTGGCCTCTCTTTCCCATTCGAAAGCTCTGCAACGGCTGAGACATCAAAAACGCCAACACAATATAAACCTGAACAATGGGGGTCTGACAGCTGCAGTGTTTGAACAACGTGTTGGATGGGAAAGTTTGTGAAATCTTCTATATCCCACCGGAGCATGGGAGTTGCAGCTTTTCCTGGTTTCTCTGACTGTATTTTCCCTAGACAGCGGAGTTACTGTCAGCGTGTGGGGTGAGCACAGGTCCCGTCTGCAGAGGGGAAAGCAGAGGGAATCGCCCCGGCAAGGCAGAGACAGCGGCTGCAGCGCCGCTTGCTTAAACCAGAGGCTGTGCCCCAGGTCCTCCCCCGTCCCACTACATCCTCCTGCGGACCCGACGCACACCCACAGCCACCAAGCTTTGGATTTGCTCCCTCAGTATGTCTTGTCTTGCAGCAGCGTTCTTACTGCTTCCTTTGAAGACCTCATTTTTGTACGACATCCTCACAAATGTGTGCGCTAGGTCAAGGTGACGGTGTCTCACTCCAAGCAGCTGCCCTGTTAGCACCTGATGCTGGATAATAATAATGATTAATGAATCTTAATCTTCCTGTCACAATTCCCTTTCATTAATATTTATATCTGGCAGATGTACCCCCAAGGGAGAACTTGAATTGCTAAGTATTAGTCAGCTACGTACAGCTGGTATTTTCTGCAGCAACTTTGAGGACATTCTTCTAAACAGAAGATTATGTGCAATTTTATTTTCAACTCATTCTTAATGCTGTCACGTGGCAGCCTAGAGAATAATGTTTATTTTAGGCCCCCCTCATCTGATGAAGTAAAAAAACCCCTTAAATACCAACATTTTCAGGAAAAAGGATCTAATGTAAAAGAATGATTACGTGCTTAAACAACTGGCATTGTTGCAGAGGTCAAGCTCAGCTATGGATACACCACTGAGCCTCCTAATTACAACAGGGTGTAATTTAAGGCATCTTTAGCAGCCAGTGATTTTAAATGTGTGCCATTTTCCAGTTAGATGTATGTATTCAGCTGCTAAAAAAAAGTCTTGTGCAGCACTTTTGGAAGAATAAACATTCAATTAAATGATCTAGTTGAGTCCTTATAATTGGGTTGAAGTCTGTTTATAACTAATTCATAACACAGCATCATTAGCCAAATGATTAATTGGTAATTACTCTATGAAAACAAATTAATCACTGTGCTTCCCAAACCACAATCCTCTCTCTATGCACTGTAGCAAACCATTTGGCTCTGGTCTATGATTGTCTTGATTTATTTCTAGTTATCCATCTAAGTCCTGGCTATTAAATTGGGAGGAATCTCCTCTCGGCTCTCAGCAATGCACTGTCAGCTGCAGCAACAGGCAGCACAAAAAACATTTTCCATTTTTTAAAATATTTTATTGCCCTCCCCAGACATGCCTGAAAGCTGGCTGGCTGGATATGATTTCTCTGATTGTGCTCTTACTTGACAGTAGGAACATGAATCTTGCGATTATGTTCATGTATAAAGACTAAGAAAATCAGCAGATGAGGATGTAAAATACGGTCAGCCTTTGCACCTGAAACATTCCTCAGCCTGCAAGACTTCAACCTTAGAGTCAGACTTTCCAAAAGAAGTTGTTAAACCATGTGGGCACAGAGGAAGCACAGGTAATATGTATAAAAAAAAAATAGCTGTGTGCACAGTTGTGCATTTTCTTCAGGGATTGATGGAAATGCCCCAGCATCTGTGAAAATGTGGCTGACCACGTCCAGCTCTGGGAAACGGTGAGAAGAACACCTGAGTTCACCCACCACCAGGGTCTGCGGCAGTCAGCAACAAGTCTGCTGTGGACAGCAATGGGCAGGGAAGGAACTTCACAGTCAAAACAGCCTCAAAATAGAAGACTGCAAATGGAAAAATAAATCTTCAAATGGCCATTAAACACCTTTATCTCTGCTTGTTCCCAGAAAAAGGAGGAAAATCAGAAATGCTTTAATAGAAAATGGGCTGGCAGGAAGGGGAGGTGGGCTCTTGGGGAGTGCTGGTCGTCTGGCGAACAAAGGAGCCACACGGCATCCGCAGGTAGCACAAAAAACCTGAAGCCCACCAAAATTGAGGGTCGCTCTGAATTTCCTGAGAAAAGATTGCGAAGGGCATGCTTAAATGATCATGGCAGGCAGGTGGCGTATAAAGTCACCCCCGGGAGGTGGTAGGCTCAGGGAAACCTCAGGACCCAAGTCCAATGGAGAGGTATCCTGCCGGTCCCACGTTGAGCTTGCAGTCCCTGAAAAGCACTGCGCTGACTTCAGGTACACAGCTGAGATTAACCATGAAGCGCAGCTGATAATCACTGCTGTCTGATGGGTAATTTGCCAAATAGCCCCCAATTTACCAAAATGAGATCTACCTGCAGCCCTTTTCAGTGAGTCAGACTTCCAGCATCTACTTGTTCCAGCTTCTCAGAAAACATCAAGCGAACCTGATGGCTGTAGCAGCCATAAAGTGGGTACACAGCCCCTCTCCCTGGGTGGTGACACTATGATAGCACTTCACCAGGTAATTTTTACTAAAAAGCAAGCTGACACTGCTAGGTGACACAGAAGACATCAGCTTCTTCATGCTCTACGTATGACTCATAGCAGTTTTAGTATTTTAACAGAGTAAGTAGCTTCAGTGATGTGCTAGAAATAAGGGTCGAGCCTGTTTTTAAGCTTGGATACCCCAGGGACCCTGTGCCGATTGCCAGATTGCTTCCTGGATGAGAGCGTGACTCGGCCATCAAACGTTCTTTTACCCTTTGTATTCAGCTTTATGTACCCAAAGCTGCTCCTAATGGGGTGCAGATGTTTCTCAGGCTGACTTATCACAGAAAATGGACAGGAGAAGGAACTACTGAAAACTCCAGAGGAGCTGAAGGGAAATCACAGCACTCTTGAATCAGCAGCACGGAAATAGTTGGGTAGAAAAACACAAATTTTTTTTTTTTTTTTACAGCAATCACTGCTGCTGTCTCACAGGGGAATGAAGGGACAGAAATTAGGATGATGCTTCTTATGGACCATCAAGGAACTCTAAAGTTTAATAAAACATAAAAACACATACAAGGAAAAGGAAAGGAGACAACACAGGCAGGGAGCCTGTCTGCAGGTCCGTGCTGGAGGCAAGCTGGCAGGGAGCAGCAGCGGCTCGGGTGGCTCAATCGTGGCCCCAGCGTGTGTGTGTGTGCGCGCGCGCGCGTGCTGACAGCACTAACGCTGCTAATTGCACTATTTGCATTAACTGTGCTAAAAATGGTCCCAAGCGACTTTGGGGCTCACAGCAAGCAGCCGCAGCACTACCTGCTGCAGCTATTTCCTTCCAGGCTCCCCAGGCCCTTCGCTGCCGGAGTAGCTCTGCTGATGGAGCTGGGATACCTGAGGAGCGACGGGGGTGAAGTCAAAGCACATCCAGACACGGTGCCTACAGGTACAGCTTTGAGGTTTGGGTCACAGAGACTAAAACCACCATGCAGCAGCAAGCAGCTATGGGGTAATAAAACAAGCTGAGATTTTCTGTTTGCTTGCATGCACAGCAGTTCTGGACTAGTTTTTTATATGATTTTTTCCACTGCTTTTCCACTGAGCAGTAACAGTGGATGGAGTGGGATGATCTTGGGATAATCTGGGAACTGGTCTTCTACTGTTTCCTATAAGGCCCTCACTGGGAATATTTTTCTCCCTCTTGTGTTTCTTCTCTGCCCTTTTACAATCAAAACACCTGTGGTTTCAGAGGCAGGGCTGACCAGGCTGGGTACCCCATGCCTTGTCTGAGGGGTGCTGAGGCTGGAAACAGGAGCTTTCTGCCTCCTCCCTGCACAGCCCCAGCCTGCCCTTGGGACGATCCTCACTCTCCAGCATCTATTCCTCCCCCCATCCTCACGCAGCAGCAGTAACAAAAATTCAATCAGCTTCGAACTGACTCCTCTGACAGTACTCTTCCTGATAGGGATAGGCAGAAAGCCAGAGAAATGATGCTGAAACTATTACTTAAAAAACAAAACAAAACAAACCCAAACTAAACCAGAAAACCTGAGAACGTAAACATATTCCATATGTAAAAATGTCACAGTCCCAACTCGAAAGGGCACTCACCACCCTTGGCCCGTTCAGGCCAGTCTGTCGGCTGCATCTGCTAGCTGGCACCTGCATGTACTCACTGAATGGAAAATAATTGCATAGGTGGTGAGCCAAATGCTGAAAATCACAGTCCTCAAGGTGGCCTGTGTCAGAGTGGAGGCATGGGAGAGCTGCAGCCGCCTTCGCTAGAGCAGCAGGATTAGAGAAAACCCAAGAGCAACCAGGAGCAAAACCATGGCAGGATTTTTAAGGGAAAAAACCAGCTTTTTAAACCATTGCATAGTTGATGATGAGCAAGGCATATGCATTTAATGCTGAAATGAAATGGATTTAAAAGCCATTATGAAAAAATGATCTCAGCTGCTGAGTCCTGTGAAAGCTCCTCCAGGATGTCAAGCAGCTGGAGAGGGCTCATGGCCCCCACAATCATCTGCCACCCGCATCCGTGTCCCCATCCCTACCCTGTCCTGGTGCCTACCCTGCAAGCACCACAGTGAAACCTCCAGCACGCTCTCAGCCCAGCGGTGGTCTCCTCCGAATTCGGGAAAATCAAAGGAAAGGGCAGAGGCTGTGTTTGGTAGTGGGAGCACAGCCTGGTTTTATCATTACTTAGGGCAAGAAATGCCTTTGAAAACAAAAAGTGAAGGTTTGAATCTACCAAAGGAGTGAAATAATTTTTACTACGTCCTGAGACGTGATGCTGTAGGAAAGCTCCGGCTCTCAGTCCTGAGGACAGGACTGACACAGCCCAACTGTGCCCAGCCCATTCCCCATGAACAAATGGGGCATTCTCAGATTAGTAAAATAAATAACAACCGTGTCGCCATTGGTAATGAAATTCAAATGTTGGGAAGGGACAAGGATCCTTAGGACGGCGATAAAGGACTATTTTTATACTTCAGCAGTGCAGGGAGGCCAAGCCGTGGTTTCCTCATCATCAGATTAAAAAGAAATATGGATATACATCCTCCCCCACCAGCAAAGAAAATACAACTTGCGCGAAACTCATTGATCCACCCGAGAGCACCGAGGGAGCTGGCAGAGGAGCTCGCCAAGCTACTCTCCATCATTTATCAGCAGTCCTGGTTAACAGGGGAGGTCCCAGACTACTGGAGGCTTGCCGATGTGACGCCCATCTACAAGAAGGACTGGAAGGAGGATCCAGGGAACTACAGGCCTGTCAGCCTGACCTCGGTGCTGGGGAAGATTATGGAGCGGTTCATCTTGAGTGAGCTCACCACACATGTGCAGGACAACCAGGGGATCAGGCCCAGCCAGCATGGCTTCATGAAAGGCAGGTCCTGCCTGACCAACCTGATCTCCTTCTATGACCAGGTGACCACCTCGTGGATGAGGGAAAGGCTGGGGATGTTGTCTGCCTGGGCTTTAGTAAAGCCGTTGACACTGTCTCCCACAGCATCCTCCTAGAGAAGCTGGCGGCTCATGGCTTGGATGGGTGTACTCTTCGCTGGGTAAAAAACTGGCTGGATGGCCAAGCCCAGAGAGTTGCGGTGAACGGAGCTAAATCCAGTTGGCAGCCAGTCACAAGGGGCGTTCCCCAGGGCTTAGTGTTGCGGCCAGTCTTGTTTAATATCTTTATCAATGACCTGGATGAGGGGATTGAGTGTGCCCTCAGTAAGTTTGCAGATGACACCAAATTGGGTGGGAGTGTCGATCTGCTCGAGGGTAGGAAGGCTCTACAGAGGGATCTGGACAGGCTGGATCAATGGGCTGAGGTCAACTGCATGAGGTTTAACAAGGCCGAGTGCCGGGTCCTGCACTTGGGTCACAACAACCCCATGCAACACTTCAGGCTTGGGGAAGAGTGCCTGGAAAGCTGCCTGGCGGAGAAGGACCTGGGGGTGCTGGCTGACAGCCGCCTGAACACGAGCCAGCAGTGTGCCCAGGTGGCCAAGGAGGCCAACAACAGCCCGGCTTGTATCAGCAATGGTGTGGCCAGCAGGAGCAGGGCAGGGATGGCGCCCCTGTGCTCGGCACTGGGGAGGCCGCACCTCGAATGCTGTGTTCAGTTTTGGGCCCCTCAGGAGAAGAAGGACATTGAGGTGCTGGAGCGTGTCCAGAGAAGGGCAACGGAGCTGGGGAAGGGTCTGGAGAACAAGTGTGATGGGGAGCGGCTGAGGGAGCTGGGGGGGTTTAGCCTGGAGAAGAGGAGGCTGAGGGGAGACCTTATCGCTCTCTGCAACTGCCTGAAAGGAGGTTGTAGTGAGGTGGGGGTTGGTCTCTTCTCCCAAGTAACGAGCGATAGGACTAGAGGAAATGGCCCCAAGTTGCATCAGGGGAGGTTTAGATTGGATATTAGGAAAAATTTCTGTACTGAAAGAGGGGTCAGGCATTGGAACAGGCTGCCCAGAGAGGTGGTGGAGTCACCATCACTGGGGATGTTCAAAAAACACATAGACGTGGCACTTGGGGACATGGTTTAGGAGGCCTGGTAGTGTTGGGCTGATGGTTGGACTTGATGATCTTAGAGGTCTTTTCCAACCTTAATAATTCTACGATTCTATGGTTCTATGATCCTTTCTGCTCTGCTCCAAGAAGTTAGCCTTCTCTCACTGAACCCACTGGCTTTGTCCCCCTCAAACACACCGGTCTGGGGACACCCAGGGCTTGCTGAGACCCAGCAGGGAGTTGCAAGGTCCTGCTACACCTAATATCAAACCAGAAGACAATGTTTTTTCCAAGATATAAACTGAAGGCAGCTGGATGGGATGTGTCAACAGCCTTTCTCTGTCATATTCAGTTAAAGTCTTTGGGTGGGGTTGCAGCAGACAGGTCTGTGCAGCACCTGAATTGACATCCTAACAGCGAAATTCTTTAATATCCCCCCTGAATGCACACGCCGCCTGCAGCAGCCCACAGGGTCTGTCCCGCTCGGTGGAGTCCCTGTTTCAGTGCTGGTGTATGCAGCTTAACAGCACCCTCTGCAGCCACCCTGGCAGCGAAAGCCGGGAGAACCCAGCCTCAGAGAAGCGTTTTAATCCGTCTTCCCTTATAAATGGAGACCGTTATTTTGGCTTCTCGTTAATTTAGGAGAAACTTGCAGTTGTGGTAGGAGCTTGATGTAAAGCACATCAGATGTGAAGTCCCTCGTCCCTGTCCAGCAGATCCAGGCGTCAGCTGGATCTCATCTGCGATGAGACCGCGATGCTCCAGCGGCTGTGGTCAGAGTCAGGCCATGGACCGGGGCCGGGCTCAGCCTCTGAGCTGCATCCCGGAGTGAAATCAGCTATGACAATGGGTACTTTAAAGATCCAGGCAAACTCCAATATGTTTAATGTCTTGTTGGTAGTGCCTGCTTTGAAACAAAATTAGTTAATCTCAAGCAAATAAAGCGTTGTTTTGCACGATATAGGGGAATATGTTATCTAAAAACTCTCAAAGAATAAGATTTCTCCATGTGTTACAATTTAGTATTCAAGCAATTTTATAAGATTGTACCATATAGGGCTGGAAAAATGTTTAGCTGCTAGGCTAAAAAGAGACTTTCCCTTAGCTGAATGACTAAAACATTAATTTCTCAACGCCGGTGCCTTAGGTTGGCTGCGTGTGTTTCTGATAGAGACCGATGCACCGAAGCACCGTCTGAGGAGCTGATGGGGGAACAAAGCAGAGGTCTGTGGAGGGAGGGTAGTCATGGCAACTGCCCGAAAAGTACCAGCAAAAGGCATTTTTAGGCTGGGCAGTTTGTCACGTTTCCTTTTGGTGGCACTGTCTGCCCAAATATTATCAAATCATCAGCTGCTGTTTCAGGTGGAAGTCCCTCCTTGGGGGTCTGGCTTCCGCCAAGGTACCAAAATGTGGCTCTTGCTGCTGGGGGAAATAGATTGCAGCAAAATGTTTCTGCTGCTTCCACAAGTTTTGGAGGAAAGGTGTTGATCCACACAATTAGGTAATGAGTCAGCATTGCAACGGCGATAAATATCAAATGCTGCTCCAGTCTGGACCTGAAGTTTTTGTGCATAACTTCCTTTTGGTAGTGGTCACACCGATGGGGACTCTGGAATGACGGCAAGGATGGACAGTAATGAGCCGTTTGCAAAATTAATACATTTTGAAGAATAAGCATTTCCTCGAGCTTCAGACAGATGCTGCAAAAGCTCCACTTGGACCACATCTGGGCTCTGAACAATGTACTTCTAGAGGGAAAAGCATCCACACAAAGACCCAGCCCCTGCCTTACACATGTGGAGCCCAGCATGGGGAGAAGAGTGCTGAGACAGCGCCGCGTCCCATGGCAGCACCAAAAACCAGCGCGAGATGCTGTCATGCAGAGAGGTGACCCTTCCCGGCACCCAGGCTGCTGAGACCCAACTGCCTGGATTCAAATGTGACCACGTGTGATAAGCAATTGGATTTGCCAGCACTACCTTGACTTTCTTTCTTTCTTTGAAATATTTGTTACAGCTTCACTCTGTTAAAGCTCAGCAGAAGGCCTGGCTCTTTACTCCAGCATATTTCCTTTCCCTGTTTATTCAGGCAGCCAGAAATGGGCAGCTCTTACTTAATCACACAGCTTCTCACTGAGCAGCAGGGCAGGTCCCACACGTGTCCGAGGGAAAGGGGTCACATGCAGCTGTTAGTGTTTGAGGCATTTCTCATCTTTAATAGCTCATAGGGCCAAAATGCACAAGGACGCATCCAGCCCCAGCTAAAGGTGCAGCATTCTTCCCTGCCACACTGGCCTTCGAGGAGCGCCCAGAGGGACCTTCTAGGAGTCCTGATTTATAAGGTCAGAGAATTATCATGAAGAGATTCGCAAAGGGTGAATTCCTGGCTCAGGCACAACCACCAGCATTTCTTCAGCAGACCCAAGGCTCCACTCCTCATTTTCCAGTTTTCACTCTGCTGATTTTTCATATCCGAGCCCTTCTCAGCTGCTGTCTTGGTTTCTCCTTTCACTAGCAGTGATGCTGTGAGTCCTTCCAGCAAGGATGAACATGAATTCTTCCTATAGGCTCCACAGTGAATTAATGGAGCTTAAATAGGACATTGTGAGCAGGGAATCGGTGGGACTGAACACGAACAAAGGATGCTTCTCCATTAACACAAATGAGAAACTGTCTCACTGTCCTTGTTTAATCAAATCGTTGCCCACAAAGAAGTGGTGTTTGCTTCTCTCATGTAAATTTTCCTGCAGCTTTCAAGCACTTTGATCAGTATTTGCAACTTCGAAGATCTCAGTTTAACTTTGTTTGCCATTCTTCTTCCTGATGTTATCGGTTGCAGAGATGTTTCCATGCAAATAGGAATGTTCACCTTGTAAAATTAGACAGCTCCTCTCTCCCCAGTGATGAGCTTCTACCCCAGCCCAGCTGGGCTTGGCAACCCAACAAAATCTCCTTCCTATAAGAGAATAACAGCAAAAAGGGTGGAAGGGTGTTTGGAGGGGTAAACACGGAGGAGACTATTTAGCTGAAGATCATACACGCACACCCAAAAACCCATTTAAACTAAATTTTAGGACTAAATACTTTACTCACAAGTACTGAGATTTTCAAGGCAATTTACAAAAGCCAAGCTCCAAATTGCCATTTATTTTTCTAGAGAGTTAGATATCCAGCTTCCACAAGCTGAAAAGAATGTTTTATTCTAATTTTCAGTTGCCAGTGAGGTTTGTGTGAGGAACTGTGCATTCATGTGCTGCTATTACAGATGTGGTGTTTAGCATATGCATATAAGCAGGAGGGGTTTGATCACATGAAACTGGAGCTCAAACGGAGCTCATCTCACCTGGTGAGTCTCTGTCTGGTATCTGACTTGACACAAGACCTGAAAGCCAAGAGTGGGAATTATTCTACCTAAATGTGGATTTCTGTAGTGGAAATGTGTACATCTGAGCTTAGGTTCCATTGGATCACAAGCCACAGCTCGTCTTAGATGCCTAAGGCTGCTGAGATGACCTGCTCAGGCAGACAACTGCAGAAGGGAAATGTAAAGTTCAAAGAGACAAATCCTGTCCCAGACGTTGAGGAGATTCCTCTCCACCACCACCCCTTTCTCTGGGACCTTCTCACGTCTCAGCCCTGCAGACCCGTGCCTGCCTCCTGCCTCCACCTCCTCCTCTGCTCCCCTTTGCTTCTGCTCCTGCCCACCCGCACCGGCCCTGCTTTGGCTCCAGTCCTCTCAGCTCCCCTCCATCATCAGAGAGGGCAAGACAACCATCGCAGCTGACAAACACCTCTTAGGGCTAGACGCTTCTTTCAAATCTTTTTCCATGTTTCTACTGTTGTTTTCCAATAAAAACTGGCTGAGGCTCAGATTTTCTCATTCACGTGTTTGAGCAAAATGACTTGGTTTTCTGCTTGAAACATTAACCGTTGTCCAAGAAATGAAAACAAAGAGAGCCTGGTGAACTTCCAAGGGCATTTTACAAGGACTTTTGTCCATCAGGAGGTCACTGTCAGGGGGATAACATGTGATGGCCATATTTGAAGTATTTTGGGGTTTAGAAAGAGAGTTTGTTCAGCTTGGGGAGGGCTTTGACTCTCAACCACAGGCAGGCTGGAGGGCAGCAAATGTACAAGCTCTCCTGCAGCTGTTTGCAGTGTAAGTGCTTTGGGGTGGCTGTTGCAGATGCTTGGCTAATGGAGCGTGAAGCTCCCTGAGCTTGCAACTTGCTTGTAGCCTCCAGAGACATTCCTGTCTCTAACCTTGGAGAAAACCTCTTCCCTGCTCAGCCACTCTTTCTACATGCTCTAATTCACTCTGTGAGAGTGTGGAGGGTCTGACGTGTAGGAGAGCCAGTCACGGGAGTCAACATTTCCTAGAGATCTGGGAAAGTATTTTTCCCATGACTGTCACATTGCTATTGCATGCAGCACAGCCTGCGCTGTTAAATTCTGCTCTGGTTGAACATCAACCCGTCCTTTGGTCTCCTCTTTGGCAGCTCGCTCTCTTCTCTGTCTGTAATAAAACTAATATAATAGTGGTGCTGGTGAAAGTGTCCCTTTGACCATGAAGTGTGGTGGGGCTGAGTGCAGCACCCCGGGCAGGTGGCTGTTGATGATACTGTCAAAGCTTGGAAACTTGTTCATGCCTTCGAGCAAAGTGCTCTGCTTAGGCTCATTAGCAGTATAACCACATGTTGCCTGCCCAGCCGCCTCTGCCAGGGAAACTTCCTGCTCTTTCAAGGTCTTATCAATAGCTGCTGCGTCAAAAATGAATCCAGGGGATGGGAGCAGGGAGCATGAGTCACAGCTGGCTGTCTCCTCCAGGCAGGATGGAGAAAAATGCCTTTTCTTCCATACTGTAGCCACCTGTTGCAGCATTGCTCTGCTCTCAGCTTCAAGCACATCCCTACCGAGCTGGCTCATCTCAGCCAAAACCTCCTTGGCTTGCGGGAGGGTCAGCCTTGCCTGGGCAGGATTGTGGCTGCAGCTCGCCAGGCTCCAGATGCTGCTGCTTCTCCTGCTCTCCAGAAATTGTGGCAGAGAAAGATCTTGGTGCACTGGAGAGGGCTGTTCATGGCCCTCAAGCGAAGCTGTTGGATGGTGCTAGGGGGCTGCTCGTGGGACACTTGCCTTGACTGCTGGCTGGTGCTCAGGCTGTGACCAGGGGGGATATGTTGGGTATAACTGGGAAACCTCCTGGTCCCTTGAGGCTGAGGGCAGCCTGCCCCAGGAGGTCTGCTCCAGTATTATGCAATTGCATCAGATGAGTCTTGCCTGTAGGTCTGGAGACATGCATGGACATCGGCTACTTCAAGCATTTGTCAGAGGTGTTCCCTATATGAAAGCATAAGCAAATGGGTGATGAAAAGACCAGAGGATTCCCCTCACTGCCTAATTCTTCCTGGGGCACTATTTCTCCAGTAAAACCTACCCAGGTCCTAGGCAAGGAAGGGCAGGGAAGAGCTTTGCAGCTATTGATAGCAGGGCCCTCCATGCCTGTTTCTGGTGTCTTCGTAGTCCCTAATCCATCTTCCAAGCACATTCCTGCAGAGAAAGCACTCATGTCTCCCTGCCCACAGGAACAAGCTTGTTTGGTAGCTCCTGGAGGGGATAACTATTTCTGCTACGCGGCCCCTGACATGTCTTCCTGCTGCCGGGATCTGTCTGACTGCTGTAGCCCATGAATTTATCCTCTTATCACTGCTTGCACATTGCTTCAGGGTGTTTGCTTTTTAATTTACTGGCCTCTGCTCATAGGACTCAGCCCCTCAAAGAGACACCAAGCATTAGACCCTGATGACCGGTGACTCTGGCCACAGCAGCGAGGTTTAATGCTGTTTTACTTGTATCTTGCCCAGCAGCTTAAGCCATTATATGTTATTAATATGTTAATATTTAAAAGGGATTTATCCCTGAATCAGCTGTATTTCCAGTGAAATGCACTTCCAGTCCAGAAATCTTTTACAACTGGACAAGAAATGTATAATGCCTTTTCGTCTCTAACGTACTCTGTCCCTGCTGAGTTGTTTCTTTAGTTCCCAGAGTGGTTAAGTGCGAATCTACCACGAGTTACTGAGTCTGCCCCAGTCACTGCACTGCAGTGCTCACCCAAAGAAAACATACAACTCCTGGTAAGATGATGGGAAAATTCTGCCCTTTTATCAGTAGCTTTATAAACCTATTGTAGAAAGAATGTAAGGTGGTCAAAAGAGTGTGGTGTGGTGAAAAACAATGGGTTTGTAGTTGAGGAGGAAGCAGAATCAGCAGCGTTCAGGATGACATAATCCCCCTGTTGCCCCTCTTGGCAGGAGGAAGAGGATTCCTCATCCATAATCAAAACCACACTCATCTCTCTCTGACCAGCACTTGTTGTGAGTGGCTACAAGCCCACGCTGGGATTCAGAGCAGCAGAAAGGATGGATCCCTTCCCAGTTCTCCATATGGCACTGCTGCCTGTTATCAGTAAAAGGAGATCCTCTGTCAGCTGGGAGATGTATCACTGAATCACATCCCAGAATGGTTGAGGGTTGGAAGGGACCTCTGGAGATCACCCCGTCCAACCCCCCTCCTTGAGCAGGTACACCCAGAGCAGGGGGCACAGGACCGCGTCCAGGTGGGTTTTGAATATAACTGCATTCCCTAGCTGGCAATACAAACATGCCAGGCTTCTCAACAAACAGCAGTGCATCTGACACAGTCAGCTGAAAATCAGGGCCACGAGCTTCTCAGCCCATGGGCAGGTCTTGGCAGCATGCTGGGAAGTATTTTTGAGTGCAAAGATACCCCTCCTAGAGCTACTGCCCAAAGCAGGGGAGTTCTGCTTCGCTTTAACAGGTCCCAGTTCACTCCAGTATTACAGCAGTTTGGGAAAATGTCTGCAGACAGACCAGCAGCAGCACAGGTTTACTTGTGCATAACCACTGAGAGATGCTGCAGTCTGTGTGGAAATGGCTCATCTGCTCAGAATCCATAGCTGACAGTTATGACTAACTCTCTTTTTGAGTTGCAGCAACTTCACTTTAGGAGCAAACATACCCTCACAAACCACAGAGGAGCAGGGCAACGAGGGGCCAAATGAATATTAACTGCTCCAAGCTTGTGCACAGTTCTCTGCCCGCTCTGGGGCTGATTTGTAGGTTTGCCAACAGCAGCCGATCCAAGAGCTGTAAGCGTCCTGCACCCCTGCGTGCTGCTGGGGCGAGTGTGTCCACAGGTACAACTGCAAGGGCATCTCAGCTCACCTTCTGCGTCCATCCTAGCTTCTCTGCCTTCCTTTTCTAGGCTGGGAGTTGTTTACAGTAAGGTCTCCATAATATTTGTTTTCAACTCTTGGTTCAACAAAGACCATCTCCAGTATTCCCCCCCCGAGTTAGCAGATGTTTGGAATTTGGCGTGGAAATCTGTTACTCACAGTTAAAGAGAATTCATATGACTAATGATTAACATTGCTATCTGAATAATTACCTCATTCAGCCAGCTTCTCTTCTCACTTTGCAAGAAAATACGCATGAAAAAGGAGAACAATATCCTCTTTCTGTATTACTGTACATATGGAATCACATTTCTTCTAAAAAGAAGAAAATAAATTCATTTGAGAAAACAAATAATTGACAAGTTTCCACAGTGCTTGTGCACACATGTTGTATCCAACATTTACCCAGGACACAACCCCCTGAAACCCCCACTGCACCATTAAAGACCTGGTGCTTGAGGAAAACTCTCCTCATGGAGGACGTGCATTGGGACATACACTGAAAAATCTAAAGTTTCAGGTGTAGATTATCTGAGCTGATAACTATGCACCTAATATCAAATTTCTATAAGCAATTTCAAGACAAAAGCTCCCTTCAGCCAACTCGGTGATAAGGTTTCTTGTCTATACATGCATACACATAAGGGGACATTGTTTTAAGGTCAGCTTGAATAATTATGTCTCTTTTTGTGGAAAATATTAATTTATCAATAGAAATTAAAATACTAATTATTTAAGCAAAAAAAAAATCAAATATTTATATTTTCAGTCAGTATTTTGGTATTCGGGATTTCTTGTTTGTGAGTTATCAACATTTTCCCTAGTTACCAGAATACGTGGACAAAACACATTTCAACAAAACCCAATCTGGTATTCCAAGAAGACAATGTAGCAAACCTGATGTCAATCTTTTTAGAAAGCCTCCAAAACTGATCCAAGGAACGGCTATCTGCAGAAATCTGACCTCTATAGAACAAAATTTGCTTTGGGCAAATGAGACAGATGTATACGTAGGGTGCCAAAGGGCCAATGCATCTTTTGCAGAGCAAAGTCGTGCCCCTGAAGTCCAAGAGGAGTTTTCTGATGGAGTCGGTGAGCACAAGGATATCAATGATCTGGTTAGGGACCAGAAGAATGTCCTGCTATTGAGTGGCTGGGTGCTATCCAGGTGTAAGACATTAGATTTACTAATTGAAAGCGTCACACAGGAGGCACAAAAGCCAGGCTGGGCTCAAAATCAGACATTTACCATTTGAGAAAGAGAACCCAGTCTTCAGAGTCAATCTGAAAGGCATGTTAGGAATTACCAGAAAAGGGTTTGAGATCAAAACAGAAAATATCTTTATGCTGCCGAGTGTCTGGTTCATTCTTATCATTTGTGGTTCTGGCTGCCCAGTTAAAAGACTTAAAAAAAAAAAAAAAAAAAAGAAAGATTGAGGAGGGTGAAAAGGAGCATCTTGCATGAAAGGGGAACTAAACAGAGCTGGGCTCCTGACTCTGGGAAAGACAGGACTGAGGGAGAAGCAGGTAATAGAGGTATAAGAAAATTGTGAATGCTATGGAGAAGGGCTTAGGGAGCAATTTTTCGTTGCTTGCCAAAATACAGAAATTGGGGGTATCTCCTGAAAAGATAATATGGAAATTGGGGGTATCTCCTGAAAAGATGAGGCAGGGTAATTTCAATGAAGCAAATGGAGATGTTTTTCAGTTGAGTAAGGCTGTGTGAGTTATTCTCTTTATCTCCGGACTGACATCTTCAGTTTAAGAGCATATAGCGTACTTCCCCTAAGATCCCCGTTTTTTCCCCTTCATACAGAACCCCGTTTCCTGGCCGAAGGGGCGATGCTGCTTTACCCGCTCCTCGGTGCGACCAACCCCAGCGTAAAGAGGAGCCTGGTCTGACCCCGGTTACCTGACAGCCGGCAGCATCAGTCCCACGGGGAACCCCCGCGCAGCTCCCACCGCCACCCCCCACGCCTGACCGAGACCCCCCCCCCCCCCCCCCCCCCCAGCCCGGTGTCTCCCCGCCGCCGGCCCCTGTGCGGCGCCTTTAAGCCCCGGTGCGTGATGTCACTCCGGCTGGGAGACACGGTGCGGCGGGCGGCGGGGCTGCTGCGGGGAGCGCGGCCCGGGGGGGACCCCCTGCGCGGTGGGGACCCCCGCCCCGTGAGACCCCCCTGACCCGTGGGAATCCCCGCCCGGTGAGAACCCCCCCCCCCCCCCCCGACCCGTGGGAACCCCCGCCCGGTGAGACCCCCTGCCCGTGGGAACCCCCGCCCGGTGAAACTCCCCCCCCACCCCGCCCCCGACCCGTGGGAACCCCCGCCCGGTGAGACCCCCTGCCCGTGGGAACCCCCGCCCGGTGAGACCCCCTGCACGGGGGGGACCCCCTGCCCCGCCGGCGGGACGGGGCTCGGCGGCGCAGCATGGGCAGCCTCCAGCTGCAGGACTTCGTGGCGGGCTGGGTGGGCGGTAAGTGGTGCCGTGGGCTCGGGGGGGGGGGGGGGACGGGACTCGGGATGGGGTGGGAGGAAGGCAGCGAAAGCGGGGGACAGGAGCGTGCGTGGGAATAAAATCCTCCGTGTCACCTACGGTCTGTGCCTCCGACCGGCGCGCTCACACCAGGGGATGCGCGGTTTGCTTTGCTTTGGCTCAGAAGTGCGGTTTAATTTAATTTCTACGGGCGGAATACTTAAAAATTTCAGTGTCAGTACGTGCGATGCTGCTGTGCGCCCACGGAGGTGGGGGGGGGGGGGGCTGCCAGAGGCCCCCCCGCACGCCCCCTGTCCCCCGCTCGCCGTTCCTTGCTCCCTTCCCGGCTGGAAGCAGCGCCGGGCTCGGAGGGGAGCAGCGGGGCTCGCAGCAGCCAACCCGGGGTGGCCCAGCCGCACACACCCCCGGGAAGAGGCATCGCCTGGCTCTGACCCCGCCATCCCAACAGGGCAAACAGGCCCACGGCCAGGGCGGTGATGCTGGCGGGGAGGGATATTGATCCGGTCTGCTGAAAATGCTGATTGCAAACACCGGGAAAGGAGATACCAGAAAGAAAAGTTAACGCAAAGATCTGTAGAGGCACCGGTAATGTAGTATGTCTTACAGAACTGAAAGTTCTCACTGGGTTTAACAGCTGGTAAGATGCATGGCTAAGCTGCCCGCTCCCCGGATGGGCTGCAGGAGCGGCCGGGCAGAGGGGCAATCGTGGCACCAGCTGCTGCAGACCAGAGCTCTGCCCGGGCTACTGCTCACGCCAGGCTCAGGAAGGGTGTGTGAGATGGCTCACAGAACCTGACCAGCCAGATGAGGTTAATAGGTTAGCTGACTCTAAAAAAACCCAGAGCCTCTGCCAAAAGGTTGCGCGAGCAGCTGATTTTTGGATCTTTGCAGCCCGCGGAGGCTGTGCAGCATGCAGTCGCTCCCGCTGCCCCGCTGCCCCTGTGCTATTGCCACACACCCCCAGGAGTGGGACAGGACGTCCGGGGGGTGAACAGCCACCAGCGCTCAGTGTCGGTGGCAGTGGCCAGTTTTCATGCATAGCACAGGACCACAGGTGGTCTCAGATTAAGCTCCAGGAGGAGAGGAGACATTTTATAAAACATTTTTCAGTAAAGTCATAATGTGTTGCCCAAGAACATTATACTCTTTTCAGTCCTAATCAGCAAGAGGTGAGAAATTTCATGTAATCTGTAAAGCACTTGGGGACACTGGTTTGCACGGAGACTTGCAGACGGGGAAGCAGCACAAATTACCCATCACCTCCACAAACACCCTAAAAACTGCCGGTGGTGTTTGCAACAAGCACACAAACCCATATCCTGGCCACGGCACAGGGGTTGCTCCATCCTTCCGGAGAAGGGGGAAACCAAGTCGTGCTCTGCCCTGCCACAGGGGCTCCTGGCGTAGGCAGGTGAGAGGGATGGTAAGGGGGAACGGGCCAGTTTCTGCTAGGGAACCATGGGGAATGAGGCTGGATGGGACTGTAGAGATCAACACAGAGCAGGATCCTCTTTATCTGAATCATCCTTGACAGATATCTCTACAAACTGCTCTTAAAATGGGAAAGGCTGGGGGTTCACAGTCCCCATCAGCGGTCAGCTCTAGTGCATCTCTAGCTGAGCTAGGAGAAAGCATTTCCTCGTGTCTAGCCTGAATCTCACCATTTTGAGGCTAAAAGTTTGCATGAGCTTGCAAGAATGCAAGGGGGGTTGTTCATGGACAGGTCATACAAATACAACACCTCCTCCTCGCACTTGGATGCCTTTGAGACGTAAAGTTCATAGAGTCTAGGAGAGTATTTGGGGGAAGATGCGCAAGTGTTTCTGCCCAGCTTTTGCCTGTTGTCAGAGCAGGACACTGCACTGGCCATTGCTCTGGCTTGGCCCAGTACGGCTGCTCCTATGGAAAACTCTCCTCCTCCCCTCTGAAGCCATCGCTTCCTGTCCCATCGCAAAAGTCTTGCGTAACGCTTCGCTTTCATCCCCAGGAGCTGCCAGCGTGGTTGTGGGCCACCCTCTGGACACGATCAAGGTAAAACACTTTGAACTGTGCTCTCACGTCACCACCCAAAACCCCACCGACGGGGAGGTGGCCTCTTTCTAGATGATGCTTCAAAAGACCTTCACTTTCTCAATCACCCCAAGGAGGAAGTTAGCCTGGGTAGAAATCTTTTCATAGACTTCAGCCTTTCTTCCTCTCCAATGCTCACTTCAAATGAGAAACTAAAAGAACTGGCTGATACGTGCAAGTTCCTCTGGCGAGGATTAATGCTGAGAATTAAACCTGGCCTCACCTAATGTGTGGTTTACCGAACAGTTCTGCCAATGTTTTATTGAACTTTGCCACAGACAAGTATTCAAAGGGCAACAGGGGAGCTATATTTGTTTTGCTGCTGGTGCATTTTTATGTGTTTTCCTAGCGTTAGCAATGCTGGAAGGGCAGAGGGCTGGAATTGTTATCCCAGGGCTATGAGACGCAATAGTTACTATTACTGCAAGACAATTTTTCCTCAGAGGGAAGGATTTAGAGATGTAAGAAGATATTTGCCAGCATGATGCAGACAAGCCCATGCACACATCAATACAGCCTGACCCAAACAAGCTGACCATCCCTACTAATGCAGAGACATAGAGGAAGATCCTGTTCCTTTCTCCTTTTGCACAGTGTGATGGACATCTCTGGCCAGCTTTCACTGCTTCAACTGTTCTGCCCATGTGCTCTGATCCGGTTCAAGCCTCATTGCTGGCACCAGGAGGGCTGTCAATGTGGCGGACCCAGAGCCAGTGCTCCTGTTTGCATCTTAGAGACCCTCGGAGGGAGATGGGGAGGAGGCAGGCTCCAGCACGGCCCACGCCACATCCTTTCCCCAGCCATCACAGCCATCCCCTCGCACACAGCTGGCTCTCCTAGGGTTGGGGGATGGCCTGCCAGCCCTATCCTTTCTGAGCTGCTAGGGTGATACCAGCCCTGGGAGCATTGCCGTGCGAGGATGGGTGCAGACCCCATGCAGGAGGAGCCGCAAGGCTGCCCGCACCATCCCAGCGATGGGCAGGGCCCGGGCACGGGCAGCGCAGGCAGGCTCTGCCCAGGGTTGCCAAGGCAATCCCCATCTCAGGCTGGCTGTTAGGCATCGTTGCCAGGTTTGGGGGAGTTTGGCAACAACTGAGAGAGGATTCTGCTGGGAAGCAATGAGTTTCTGGATGCCAGGAAAGAGTGAGCCCATCCTTCAGTGCTTATAAAGACAACTGTCAGGCTGATCCCTCTGTTGCCCTTGGCTTTGGACATGGCCTGGGAATACCAAGTAGGCAGACTTGTTATCTTTCCAAATTTAGGGGAAGGGAAGAGGAAAGGAGGAGCTTTTACACAGCACCAAGCCAGCAAAGGGGCAGCTCAGCGGCACTGGCAGCCTCCAGGGGATGGGGAGTCCTTCCTCACCTAGAAGACAGGATAAGACTGAATGAAAGGTTGGATGGGGTATGTGGTATCTGCACCATGGTTCCCACCAAGCAGACCTCCTCCTTCAGCTGGCCCTTTCCCAGCATCATAGCTTCCATCAAACCCAAGCAGCTGTTTTTCCACAGCCTTGCCAAACTCTAAATAATTCTACATCTATTATTCTTCATCCTCCACATTGCTTTAATTTCCCCAGAACTTTCTTCAGTTTCTGGGTGATACCCAAGGGCCCCATCTATTTAAAATGTTACAGAAAAGAGAAGTTTCCTGAGGAATATCCATACTGGTATCAGCTGACTTTGACAGAGATGCCAGCAGGGATTTCAGCGCTGGGTGTTAACAGCTTAGCTAAGAGGCATATATGTGAGGAGCAGCTTGTGAGGACACTCAGTTGCCCTCAGTTACTCAAAAAATGTATTAACTTGAACCTCTAAATACCTGGTCACTGTGTAAAAGAAAAATAAACAAGCCCATGGAGGCAAAATGGAAATGTCTGGGCTAAGCGTGCAGATGAAGCCAGGAGGGAACGCAGGGCTGTGCACTGCGGTCGCCCTGTCCCGGGGTGCTTGGGGTGCAGCCAGCCTCCCCAGCCCCGTTACCCCCAGCGTGAGTCACAGCGTGCACAGGTCTCCACCCACAGCCCGGGCCTGCCTGCGTTGCACAACGTGTGCTGCATGAGCCGTAGCTGCCGTCTTCACGTACCAGCTTGTTTATAAGGGCTCAGTAAATATTCTGCTTTTGCTGATGCCTTCTCTGTGGCCTCTGGCCAGGCGCAGAGCGGTGCTCGGTGCAGGCAGACGGCTGCACGGAGCAGCCCTGGGGCGAGGGGTGAGCCTGGGCTTCAGTCCTTCTCGCTCCCCAGACGGGTCCCACAGCAGCATCCCACCAGCTAGCTTCCTGCAGGGCCCTGCGCAGGGCTCTGTGCCAAATCATTGTGTCATTCAACCTGCTGTTAGCTGTCCGAAAGCTCTCCCCAGGCATGAACTCCAGAGGACACTTACTCCTTTGGGCTTTAAATTCCCAGATAAAGCTCCTGCTTCACCCCGGTGTAAGTCAGGACTGAGCCACTGGAAGGGACTGGCCACTTGCTTCCAGCACAAGTTGGCACTGTCCCTCCAGGCTTCATTTCGCCATTTTTGCTAGCAGCAGTGCTGATGGATACGACCAGAAATGCTGTCCCCATTCCCTAAAAACATCCCCAATAGAGCATGTGTGAGTGTCCTGTTAGAAAAAATGAGCTCTGGCCCCAGCCAAGATTAATTGCTCAAGCCCCAGGTCCTGTGAACCAGACAGGTTTTCCACTTCCTCACGCACCTCTAAGCCCAAAAAATGCATCGCTTGTTAGGATTTTTTTATTGCAAACTTGTGAGCAGCTTGAATGAAAGATGATCTAAATATGTGCGTGCATGTATATATATATATATATATGTGAGAAGGGAAAAGCTTGTTGACGCATACAAGCTTTGTCATGATTTACACGCCATTTCTTACAGCTGTTGTAGGCATCTTTTGGAAGGGGTATAACCATTGGTTTCCAGAAACAAAATGTCTTTGTTGGAAATGATGTAAAAATGTGGTTTTGAGTGAAGCATGGAGAATTTCTGAGATGGAGCTGAGTTATTTTGGCTCCATTTAGTATTTCTATGTCTTAAAGTCCACCTTGGCTTGGAAGGGCCCTGGAAGCCTCCCAGGGGAGCTCTCCTCTCCATCCTTCAGCAACCTGCACTGAGAGTCCCCAAATGGAGGAGACCATATCACTCCCCAATTTCCACATAAATCAGGACCTCGCCAATGACAGCACTGCACACCAGCAGTCTGCTGTGAGCACCGTGCCGGGCCAGGATAGCTGGTCTGGACTTGAGAGCAATTTGACAGTCATTGATTCCAGATGTTGCAGAAAGCTTCAGACCTCTGAGGTTCCATTTAGCCCTGCTTCTGGCAAAGTTCAAGGGGGATGGATGCATATATATTTTATTTTATTGCACTGTTTTCTTTACAACTAAGGAAGGATTCGCTCTCAAAGCAAAGTACACATTGTTTACGTAGCGTGACCTTTCAGTGGGCTGGAAGCATGGGATTTTAATCGCTTTTCATGAATGTCTTTTGCAGACTCGTTTGCAAGCTGGTCAAGGATATGGAAATACACTCAACTGTGTTCTCACTGTGTACAGAAATGAGTCTGTAAGTACTTTATCTTACTTAAAATGTGCTGGTAGAAAATGCAAATAGATAAATACATAAAGCAATTATACAAAATCACTGTTGACACCAGCAGTTATATGAAGACCAATAAAGTTGGTGCAATTGAGACTGCCTTCTCTTGCTAACGCTGAGGTAACTCTCTTGGTTACTCCTACAGGGAAAAGAGAGATCCTTGGCAGGGACTGATAAATTACATTGCCCATGGCTCTGCATGGGTCAGTGTTACATCTACAGTGGCTCTTTTGCCTGTACCTGCTGGCAAAGCTCTACTGCAGGTATTTTGCTGACTTTGGTGATGCCAGGACAGAAGCTGGCCATCAGAGGGACTTTTACATGGGTTCCCATCCTGTATTCTGCACAACCTTTACAAGTCTTCAGCAGTATGAATTAATTTTCGTTTGCTCAGTATGTGCCAACAGTTGGTTCCAGGAGACATCTGGTACTTGGATTTGCATTTCTGGACTGATAGACAACTTGGGGTTTACTCTGCTCAGTCCTGTTTGCTCTCTTAACTCCGGCTCCCTTCCCCGGGTAGGTGGCCGGCTTCTTCAAAGGCATGTCCTTCCCGCTGGCCAGCATTGCCGTCTACAGCTCCGTGGTGTTTGGTGTCTTCAGCAACACGCAACGGCTCCTCAGCCAGCTCCGCCACGGAGACCCATCTTGCACGCCGGCGCTCGCCGACGTGGCTCTGGCCAGCATGGTGACAGGGTTCATCTCCGTGGGCATCGGCACTCCTGTGGACCTGGTAAAGATAAGGCTACAGATGCAAACGCAGACATACATCAAAGGTAGGAAGCAAGTTTCTTTTTCCTTTCTCTGCTAGTTCTGAGAGCTTTAGGACAACTTTGCTTCAAGGCCTGGCTCTCTGCTGCCTTGTGCCACCACAGTTGAGCTAAAAATGCTTCCTTCTGCCTCAGGATGGACCCCATCCTGCTCAGCTCAAGGGGAGGGTTTTTATCAATGACATTGATCAGATCTCTGCTGGCATTTCCAGCCGACTGGGATCTATAACGAACACAGGGGCAGATCTGCTCAGGACCAGGAGCCGTGGGAGCCGCCTTCCCCACATGGCTGTGGGGCAGGAACCGCGAGTCCCTGGGCTGTCGGGTTCCCTGGAGATCCCACCAGCAGCACCACGGCTGCCAGCGGTAATGCCAGCCCCCATCTCCTGCTGCACACTCTCAGCCCCACATATATTTGCCCACAAACCCCTCTCTGTTATTCCACCCTCCCCTGATCGAAAGCAAAAGTTCCACATGCACACTTGAAAACTGCTGGCTTATTCAGGGCAGGGTTACAGGTAACCCAGGCGCAGGCAAGATGGGTCAGGAGGGGACACCGGTAGGATGGCAGCGGGCAGCTGTAACCTCTCTAGAAGCTGCAGGCAGAAGGAGCTGCTTCTGCTTGAGGCGGTGGCTGAATTTCATTGCAGGCTGCCAGCATGGAGCAAACCCCACCAGAGCACATGCACAGCCGAAGGAAGGTGCGGCTTCAGAGCTGAACAGCTTGGATTTCAGCAGTTTCACAAACATCTTTCTCATGATTACAGTTGTGGTGCTTAACTGTGAAATAGTGACATTTTTATATTGGTTTGATAGAATAATATCATGTCCATTTTTAAAAGCCTCCATGCAGCTTAGCAATCTAATGCCCTTTCCAAAAGCAGCTCAGTCCTCTACATTAGAAAGGACACTCTGAAGATGTCAAGGCTTTCAAAGAAGTAGCTTGGCACCAGAAGCCGTTAAAATCCATGAAAATTGGGCACATAGCCTTAAACTCATTTGGAAATCTCACTGGGCACATACCTATTGGGAGGCATGCAATGCATCTAAGAAAAATCTGTCCTGAAGAGTCTAAACATCTTTTAAAAATGGACCGAAGTCTTCTTTCTTAAAACTTCTTTTCCCCACACTACATATTGATCCTAGCAAAATAAAATGGATAGCAGTGATTTCTGTCTGTTAGGTGGCAGTAGGCTTTTGAGAGGAGTTCTGTAGCAATATAGCTATTATAACAGTTGTACCTTTTTTTGCAGCAAACATTAAACTAAAGCCCACAGTTCCTGGATTTCCTGTGTACCGAGGCCCAATTCACTGCTTTAGGACAGTCCTACAGAAAGAGGGGATAGCAGGAATATACCGAGGCATGGGAGCAATGCTTCTGAGGGATGTTCCTGGGTACTGCCTCTATTTCATCCCTTACACAGTTTTCTGTGGATGGATTGCCCCTGATGGATGCATTTCCCCTAATCCCTTCTCCATCTGTCTTGCAGGGGGTGTAGCAGGTAAGCACCTTTATTTCCCACAACACTGGCAAAACAAGGACAGGAAGGTTCCCAGGGGTGGCTCGGGGGCCACCACATCCTCCTGGTCACCAGGAGAGGACATGGGGCTGAACGACCTTCCTCCCCCAGGGCCGGGTGTCCCGGCGCCATGGCTGCACTTTATGACCTGGCAAACTTTATGGAAGTCATGTTATCAGATCTTCATCAGGCTCAATGTCAGCGAGAAGGAAAACAGCCAGCGCCTTCATTTCCCTGGATGTCTCACAACAGCCTGCGTATCACATTGCCAGAGATACATGGCAGCCAAGATGCCTCCAGAAGAGGACTTCAACCTGTTGGCTGCCCACCAGGAGGGTGTGCACCCTACCTGCACACAGCAGAAGCAGAGTTGACTGTTATTGATCTTCTTTCTTTCCTGTGTACACCTGCCAGTAAGACTGGCATGTGCGTCCCCCACCATGCTTCCACATGTAAGGTTACCCCTACACCCACTCCTCATTTCTTGGCTATTTCTAAATTGCAAACCCCTAAATGCAGGTCAGTCCTTAGCTCAGGTAATGATTACAAAATGCCCTCTCCGTTTCTCCCACGAATAAACAGAGCCCTGGCCCATCTGGACATCTGCTCTAACATGCCCCGACACTCACGTAGGTCCAGACAAACTCTTGTCTATCCAACTGGGCCAGGTATTGTGGTCATGTGCTGACCTTTCCAGAGAGGCAAAAATTCCACTCAGCTGCAGGCTGATCAATGTAAATGGACGGTTTCTTTATAGGAATGACAATTTATCTTGGCTGCGTGGAGCCTAATCCCAGTTGCATGAGATGGACCAGCCTCTTATTTGCATTCTCAGCTCAAACTTTGCTTTTCAACAGTATTATCTGAGGACTCCAGTTTTTCTGAAGTTGCCCCAGGCGGCAGCTCTCTGCAGCTCGGGCTCTTCCCATGGCATGTCCACGCTCCACCAGAAGCATGGCAGAAGATGTATTTGCACCTGGGGGGCGCACCTCCTGCGCTGCCTGCATTTGATTACCAGCGTAACCCCCAAAATCTCAATGCTTCTTCCAGAAACAGGGAACTTTGCTCCCAGAAATACCATTCCTGTTCCTGAGCAGGGTGAAAGCCCTGACATGAAAATCCCATTAATATGATATGGTAGATGAGAGACGAATTTCTGAGTTCACTGACCTGCGACCATGGAAATATAGAGAAGAAATTGTTCAAATACTTCTGCATTTTTCTAGGAGCCATTTCCTGGGGGACTGCTACTCCAATGGATGTTGTGAAAAGTCGACTTCAGGCCGATGGAGTTTATTTAAACAAGTACAAAGGGACCCTTGACTGTATCTTGCAGAGCTACCAGAACGAGGGCTTAAAAGTAAGTGGTATTTGAAGTAAAATCTGTGTATTAGGCATTTAATTTTCAATTGGGAAATACAATGGCTGTTACAAACCTATCTGCAGGGTTGAGAGACAGCTAAAGCCAGTTACTGCTAAATTATAAGAATGACAGGAGGTCAAATCATAATGGTGAGAGTAATAATACACCTCACAGCAATGAAAAAATGAATGACTGGGGGTCACAGTCTGCTGGTGTAATTAACTTGAAATAGCACTTCATGTCAGTGCATTTAATTGTGAATATGATTTGACTTATCAAAAATCAGAGGTAGAAAATCTTGCCTCTGCAATTGCTTCTACAAAATGCAGAGGTCAAATGTTTCCCTTTGACACTGAAGTCAATGGGAACTGATTCCAGTGGGACCGCGCTGGCACCCTGGGTGCGTTTGGTCGCCTTGGGCAATGCTTCGGTGGAACTGATACTGTGGCTTGCACTGCCCACCCTCATTTTGCACCAAGACTGAGTAGATAGAAAATGCTTTAAAATCAGAATTGCTTCGACTTCAAATGTGAGGAAGGGCTGCGTGCCAAAAAAACCCCCTTCTCTCCCTTTTTCTGGCTTTGCCTATTAGTGTAATAAAAGTTGTTTGTTCTACCTGCAGACTTTGCCTCAGTTAAATGTGAATGGCAGAGAACCAAGGCTTGCAGCTTTATTGCACTGCCAATGCATGGTTACGAGAAGAGATATCTTCCGATATTGAAATAAATCTGTATTTAAGTTGTCATCAAAACATCATGTGGGCTTTTAGCTCCAAAGTGTTAATTTTCACATTCTGAGGGAAAAGTAACAAGTTACAAAAAGAAAAATAACCTGCAAAATCACAAGTCAGTGTGACTTAAATATTTGCCAACATGCCACTATGTTATGCCAGCCGCCACAGGAGCCTGCAGTCTGGTTCGTTTTTTGCCGTTGAGTGAAGAAAGTCATGGCCATATGAAACACACGTGCTTGGAGAGATGCTAAAGACCACGCTTGGATAGTCAGAGGAGGGTCAGGGTGCCCCAGGCTCTACGCAGACCACCTGCCCTGCACGTTCAGTTTGGCATGCAGTTTCACAGTAAAACATAGGGTGGCTGAAAAGGCAATTTCCGTGTGTTTTCCCTTCTCTCTCCATCCTCATCCTCACCCCCTACCCTCCTTTCCCTGCCTGGATATTAACAACTAATTCAGGCACTTTTTTTTGTTTGTATGTTTGTTTGAGGTCTGAACTGCTTGCGGTTTTTCTGCTATCATAGCTGGTTCCTGGATCAAAGCCGGCAATAGGATTAAGTAACAGTTGATGATAAGACTAGATCTTTCTCTCATAAGGAAAATCTTTTTATATGTTGGGAGACACAGAACTGATAAATGGCAAACCCAGCTCCAGACGTTTTCATTCTGGGACAAAGGAACAGTATTCGCAGTGCCAAAAATAATTGCCTGGTATACACAAAAAAATGTAAATATAGCCCTCTTCTTTTTCCATAGTCAGGTGTGTTTGTTCTGATGAGAAAAATCTATGCCTCTGGGCTTCTCTTCATAAATCTTCATTACTATTTAATGTGGTTTTCTTGTGTTACTTTATGGATACTGCAAAAAATTTCATTTCCTCCCAGAGAATTCTATCTTTCCTAGCAAAATAAAACACCCCAATAAATCAAGTAATATCCTAAATACCCCAGTATTGCAATTTCATGTTGCAAACTCTATCCTGAACAATGTGAAGATGTTTTGATTCTGTCTTGTACAAGTCAGCACCATGCACTGGATTTACTGGATACAAGATAGAGTCGTGTTTAGCAGAGGTCAGTATTTCAGGGAAAATACTGGTTAGACACTTAGATCTAAGGGCTTCTGGTCTTGCAGCCAAGGTCTTCCATGCTTTCTTACAGTAGCTGTGGGAGCTTGGCCTTTGTAAAGCGTGGAAGGGGGCTTGCATCGCTGATGTTACTTTTCATGTCTATTCTGAACTTCTGGTGTGTAGATTGGTGACTGCACGTGATTAGCCTGGGTTGGTTAACGGAGCGATTTTGTGAGAAACAGGCCAGCAGAGATATTCCCTGCAATCATCATTCTGTAAATAGGCTCACCCCAGAGTGAGTGGTTTGTGCACACCCTTGCACGTACCACGCAGTAGTGTTTGTAGCGAAGGGGCATTTCGAAGGGAGACAAGCCAATGCCAGGAGTGACAAGGGCCCCTTCTCCACTTTCCAAAAAGCACTTTACTGTTCAAGCACTTAAAAGCCACAGGGTCTTTCACTCTTGTATATGCCAGCATCTTTTAAAAAAATATATATTGAGCAGAATGGGGAAGTCTGGGCTGTATAAATTCATATTTATTATCTTAATGAAAGAAAACTCTGGGATATGTATTAGCACCAAAACTTGACCTTAGGAAACCATGTGTGGAAAATATCAGCTTCTATGGAATATTTTTTCCAAAGCCGGTGGTGAAAGCTAGTTCTCAGCAAGGTACAGAGAAAGTCTAGTTTTCTGCTGATTGAGAAATTGCTTCTGTGCTCAAAGGTGAAACCTGCAAAATAGTCCACGTGGCACAGTGCCTGCATCGGCTCGCAGCCACACCACTCCCTCTCCACTTCCCAAACGTCTTCTGTGCCCATAGACCCAGCCCCGGGAGTCACAGCATTCGCTGCATGAAAGCAACAGCCTTCTTGTTGTACCTTGGGGTTTGCATAATCCCTGCATGCTTATGAATGCAAAGGGAAGGAAGGACTGTAGCTAGGTAGGACAACACTGGAAGGTGTTTTAGGTTCCTTGCTTTCTGCTCTACACCAGTGGCATGAGGCCATTTTTTTACCCTTTACCTCTAGTAGCTCTTGCTGGGAGATACTGATGGGGGTCCACAGGGAGCATGGAGCACAGTGATACCAAACCAGTGACTTTTGCCATTGCATTTCCGTTGTCCAGTGCAGACTTCAGCAACCACTGGCAGTGACAGCATATCTTCTGAGCAAGCCAATAATTGGTTCTTCAGAGTCCCACCATGGCTTCATTCAATGTTTTCTTCTTCTTAAGTATACTCCTATGCTCTAACCTTTCTCCATCCCCAACAGGTCTTTTTTAGGGGCACCACGGTCAATGCAGTGCGAGGATTCCCAATGAGTTCAGCCATGTTTCTTGGCTATGAACTTTCCCTCAAAGCAATGAAAAGAGACCAAACTGAGACCAATCCTTAACTTCCAGGTCAGCACATAAAGACCCTCTAGCTCTATTAAAATTAGAGAATTAATCTTTGACTCAAATGGATTTGCAATTGTATAGATCCTCTGAAAGTCAGATAATTTACATGGGTACTTACATCTGACTAGTCAAACACTTTTCAAATTTGGGTCTGTGGGATTTGGAGCAGACAACGGATGTGCCGATGGATTTTGGTTTCATTCCAGTTCTCCTGGAATTTCACTGCAATCTGTTCTGATTGTTGTGATTGTTTTGATTAGTATGAATCAGAAGAGAAAATTTGAAAGAATATTCTCTAACATTTTATAAGTTTTAAAATATCATTCTTACTAAAGTCCCTGCACAGTATCCTTTCCTCCCTTGATCCACAAAGACCTGAAATTAAGCCCTTTCAAAGTGTCTTGACTATCAACTCACAGTTTTACTCTTTTCCTCATAAACCTAGGGTTGCATAAAGGAGCAGCATTAAACGTATGTGATTAAAGAAACATTTTTAGCAGTTAAATACTCAAGATTATTCTTGGCAGTCTTTGCTGTTTATTGCAGTACTTCATAAACCTCCTTCCTTCTTATTTCAAAAGTGTTGCCAAGAAGACCTGAAAGTCTCCTACCTTCCTGAGCCAAATCAGCAGTGTGGTGTTGGTGAGGGCTTAGCTGCTTTGACCGAAGACTCCCGTCCTGCACCTACGGCATCTGCTTTCCCTAATGCCATGGACTTAGTCCCTGGAGGACTCTGAAAACTGCACTAGCTCAATCAAATCCAAAGACCATTTTCTTATCAAATTTTTCACTCTTGTCTAAGAGCACCTTAATAATTCCCATGGTGACGTTAGGCTTTTTCCCCAATGACATTTTTCCCATTGAGCCGAGAGACAACGTGAGACAACTCCCCTACCCTCATGAGTGAGATATACTCAAACCCAGCCCACCCGACAACAGCTGAGAGAGCGTCTTTTGTACAACACCGCGTATAATGCTTGTCTTTTTTGTGAACAAGCAAAGGAGGAGGCGTGGTGGGTGCGCAAGTGCTTTTTGTGTAGGAAGGTCTGGATTCCCACCAAATCCTAGCTTGCTTTCAGGATCAACGAAATGGATGACTCCACCCGTACGAACGGATACTCGTGTTTTACATCACAGAACTCTCCAGTTTACCATAATTTAACACATTGTCATGAAAAATGCGAAGGGTTTCAACAACTTCAGTTTGTTATCCAAGGTATAAATTAAACTGCAAAATGGAAGGATGTTAAATTCAGAGACTAAACTGCTCTTTTTCTTCAGAAAACAATAAAACAAGTCTGCATTTCATATAGATGGCCACATATTAGTTTATCAAACTCACCTTGTGTGGCCCTCCAGGGACCTGCTAGAGGTACCTCGTTAGACCTTCTGATCTCCCTGATGTGACAGTCCAGCTTGCCAACTGCCAAATCCTGCAGACATCACTTTTCAGCCTTGAGAGACCATCATCAAAGGAAGTCTCTTTAAGGGATGCAGAGTTTATCCCAAACTATTCTCTGAAATATACAGGCTAGCTTCAGACCTCCAGCTCTTTGCTACAATCCCACTGAGACAGCTGGGGCAGACCCAGGTCTCTCTCTGGTCTACCTCAGCCTTTCAATTATTCCCAGATCTGTTACATCATGATTATTTCTGCTCATGCTGTGAACTATCTCCCTGCTTTCTTTTCTAAGCATGGAGTTTTTGATGCCAAAAAACCAAGAAGACCCAGCTCTGCTGGGACAAGAGGACTGGTGGCACTGGCAGGAGAGGCTGAGGGGTAACAGCCTCGCATGCAGAGGGACATGTGGCATGGGGAAACAGTCTGAGACGCCTCTGTCCTCTAGGAAAGGTATGGTTCCCCTCCATGTTCCTCTGGAGAAGAAGAGCTCTGGGGAACAAGCTCAGCAATGGTAGTTTTAGCAGATGCCCTCAATAAAGGTTTCTGAAGACAACCTGGAGCAGCCGTCCAGCTTTCCTCCATAAAAGGAGGAGAAGGAAAGATAAAATCCTACATCCTGGATGAATGGAGGAATTGGTGACCAGACTTGAAGACCTCAGCAGAAAGTGCCTAAAAACTCGGGTCTGAAGCAGTACTCAGAAATGCAGTCCCCAACCTTGCGCTCCTCTTCACTGGGGCCCAAATTAAAAACAGAAGTGTGGCTTCCCCCAAAACTGGCCATAAAAAGTGGGAGAAACAGCTGGTGTTGCTTCATCTCAGGACTTGCAGGCAATGAGGCTCACAGTGCCTTTGAGCTTGGCAAGAACATAGGGAACTGTTTTTGACAAACACTATGGATAAAATTAATGAGCCTTCACACAAGTATTTGCTGCTGGCTGCATTTAAGGATTTATCCTTTCCGTGTTACCTATTTTAATGCATATACATACAACATGTTCTTTGGATGCATAATATCATATGTCTCCAGGGGTAATACTTGGGGTGACTGGTTTTTCAGTGCAAATAAATGGTGTTGCATTATGTAAAATGGACCATGAATTAATTAAACTGATGAGATTTGGAACAAGCTGTCTCTCTGAATGATCCTGCTCTCACGGTGCACAGGTTTGGTATGTTCAGTGCCACCTTGAGTGTAAAGCCCTGAGACCCACATTGGAGTTGCATGCTGATTTTTCCTGATACTCTTCATCAAATTAAACCAATTTTGAGATGGATGCCCAGGATTTACTTGGACAAAACTCTTGTGTAACACACACCTGCCAGAAGGAGCTGTCAGGGAGAGCTGTAGACTACCTGGTGTAGAAAGGGAGCAGAGGGCAGAAAGCTTTATTATAAAAACGTGCAAAGCAAGTGGGAAGTGAATAAAAAGCTTTGGCCACATGATGGCATCCTCGTCCGTGGCAGGGCACGGCTGCGTGCCGCTCGCTGGAGCTGCCAGGCAATCTTTTTCTGTCTTGCTCCATTCAATTCCAAATCCAGGTTTGCTGCCAGACCAGCACATGCTCCCTTCCCAACCGAGTAGTGTGCAGGTGATTTTTGGGGTGACCCTGCCCTGCCAACGGCTTCTCTAGCCCAGCAGCTTGGGAGGCAAGCCCTGGATGCACTGGTTAATCAGTGTATCACCTTGTTAGCATTCATAGACAAACCACAAGTGAGGAAAAGCAACGCCGGGCTGGAGCACGAGGGTTTCGAGGGTGACGGCAGCCCTGGCTGCCGTGCAGGAGTTCAGGCTGGTGCTGGGTCAGGCACAGCAGGGTTGGGACAAGCAGCTTTTGAGGCACAGCACCTTGCGGTACAGTTGTACCCGTCACTGTGATCGATCACGGTGGATCCCCGCACATGGAGCCTGATAAATAATTTAGTCTTGCTTTTGAAGTAGTGAGTGCGTGGCTGTGTCACTGAGGAAAGTGGTCCAGTGGTGGGGTTGGGTGACACCGCAGGGGATCAGTCCCATGTCTCGAAGATGAGGTATGGCAATTACCATTTATGCCCACGGAGAATTGACAGGTCTGTGTCTTGTGAAGGATTTTCTTTATGATATATCAAATGCATTAATCTTTAGCGATATCAATATCATCATCCATTGATTGATAGAAATTAGGATCTCTAAGGAATCCTTCCCGGGGACCTGCTAGTGGGAGTTTAAAACAGTGCCTTGCCTGGCAGGCAAAGAGCCATACATACAGCTGATTCAAATCCCTTGTATGGGGCACTGATTGCATATGTTGGCGGTTTTGTCCCTGAATTACACACAAGAAAAATCCCCCATGTCAACATCATTCAGGATACGGACCTGCTCCTCTGTCAGTGCTGTGGCCGTAGTGACCTGCCGTCGCTGGCATGATCCCCAGCACCACGCACACTGGAGTGGGAGAAGCCATATGCTTGATAGCTTGATCACAGATGCTCACAGAGCCCCATGTTTCCAAGATAAATGCAGTAAATCCTGAAATTGGTATAAAATGAGAATGGAGACCAGAAGGACCAGGGATACCTACTTCTATGCTTTTCTTGTCTGGGATATGAAAGCATACTCAGACCTGTTATGCCTCAAATGAGTCTGTAATTGCCCTACTTCCATGTCGCTGGTAGTGTTCCAGCTCTTACAACGCCCTGTATTACTTAATGAGATTCTGGCTGTGTAGCTGTTTTCCCCAGTTTATATGCTACATAGTGCTATGGAAGGAAAAAAGAGTAACAGAAGCTTATTTCCCCATTTAAAAAAAAAAAACCAAAACAAACCAAAACATACAGCAAACAATTTCCCAGTGAAAAGGTACTTTTCTGGACAACAGCCCTGACCTGGAGGAAGGTCTTTGATGCTGGGAGAAGCCTCGTGGTGCCCACGGGGTGTGTGCTGGGAGCAGGCCAGGGTTGCCCTCTGGCCAGGAGGCAAGGAGGGGGCCACCTCACCTCCTGGTTTCTGCATCCCTGCTGCTGCTGGGCACCTATAATGTCCTTGAGTCCTCCTCCCAGGCAGGGTGCAGCTGACATTCCATGCAGGAGCTCGCCCCCAGCAGTTTTAGTGCCTGATGAAGCCCAGCCTTTGATGGCTTCGGGCCAGGCTGAGATTTTCTCATGCCTCCGAAGTCCCTGCCTGGCGCATCCACACCTCAGGGGAAGGCGAGATCACAGTCCCCATTTCAGTTTCTCTTTTGCTATTGTACTCTGAGACAGAGGAGTAGGTGATGTCTTTGCAGGCATTAAGATATATCTCCTCAGTTTATCTGAAGTTCCTTGTTTTGTTGCAGAGGTTGTTATAGTGGAGATTTCTCTCCTAGACATTGCATTCATGTAAGCCAAGAAGGCCAATGTCTGTCTTGAACCTGTGAAGAAAAAGGTAGAGTCAGAAGAAATGGTGAGATCTAAGGAGAGAAGTGAGAAGTTCAAGTTGCTAAATTGAATTTAAACTACACAAGAACAGCTTTCTTTCTCTAAAGCCACCTTCTGCCTATATATGCTCCTATAGTGATGTATAGACTGATCACTGCCAACTTAGATAAGCAGTATGTAAACTGTCCTTCTAGAGATAGGCTCCAAAGGGAATTAAGCCATGCAGTGAGGGGAAATTTAAGTAGTTACACTGATTTTCAAAGCAGTTTTCCTAAACTGTAGATCCTGTGACAGCTCCAGAATCAAACACTAGTGGAACAACCAGCCTGTGAAGAGCCATACATGCAGCAGAAGGAGAGTATCTTTTTAAGGGGGTCTCAGAGGTTCCATATGAAGTTTCACTGTGAGATATAAAATTCTGGATACATCAAGAAATCCTTTCTTAGTATAGGTGAAATACTAAGGCTACTGGACTATAGAACACCAAATCCCTGAAAAGAATACAAGGGTCCTTTTGAGTGATGGAGAAAGCAATGGATAACTGTGGGTCACGAGGAGAAACATTTGGAGAAACAAGAACCTTGCAACTGGGCAAGCAAAGGCTGAGACTGCCCTGCTGCCAACACCTGGTGCTTCAAGACGGGCACCTACATGGCCTCACCTGCTGTAAAAAACCAGGACTTAACGTAGCTCATCTTCATGGGCTGAACTGGCTCATGACCAATTCCCCCATTTAAAAAAAAAACAAACAAATATTTCAGAATATTTTAACACTAAAGTAGCCTACTTCACACATAGTATAGAAAACCCTGCCAACTCTTATGGAACAGGGCCAGCCTATTCTTACTGATGCAACTAGGTGTGAACCAATATCTGTGCTTATTTCGTTATTAGGTTGTGATTGCCGTGTTTCAATCAAGCAGATTGCAGGTGTTTTTTCAATGCTTCTAGCATGAAAAGCAAGCTGCAATGTGGGTCTGGCGGGTGAGGGCTCTAACGCAGCCACGGAGTGAGTACCTTGCACTGTTTCTGTCCTGCATGTTCAACCTTTCTCTGCACGCTGTGCTGAGAGGGAAATCCAGCACCCAGAGTCATCTCCCAGTGGGACAAGCAAGGAAGGGTGAGTGGACTTATGATCTGAGAGCTCTGCAATGTTTCTCTTTCCTGGTGTGAAAGTGGTCAGGCCCACAAAAGGGGATGCTGAAGTGAGACCACTGGCATCAGGAAAACCTTAAAATGCAAGAAAACTGGTGACCTTTGCTGACAAAGGTCCTTTGCTATTTTCCTATCCTTATTTCTGCAGGCTGTTGGTTGTGAGATGTCCTTGCAATATGTGCAACACCCAGCATGGCTGGCATGTTGCTGTCAGGGCTTTTTGCTTTTAGATGCCTCAGCTCTTGCTAAATATCATTGCAGTATGGAAAGCTTGTCTCCCCTGCTAGAAAACCCAGAAAAGCTCTGGTGACTGTACGGTTTCATGAAACAAGGATGGCTCGCAGCTCTGAAGGTCCCTTTCAGGTGTGCTGCCCCATCTCACAGCTCCTGAGCACCACTAGTTTTGATTAATTAGTTTAAATGGTTTCAAATTAATTAAAACTATTCTGAAAGTAATGGGGGCTCCATTACCTACAGAAGCTAATGTGAGTCCTGAGGATGTCCCGTGGTCCATCTGCTAGGACAGAGCAGAGCATCTGGCCATCAGGCGCTACTGCCCTCTTCAAGCTGGCACATGAAATGTTCCCCGAGTTCATCTGGATTTTACACCTTTCTATCATAAGCAATCTTGCTTATGATATGCTATGGTTTACCCTTTCATGGAGGAATTAGAATGACCCTATTTTCCTTTATTTCTACACTAGCATATGTCATCTTTATCTAAAAGAAAGGAAAAAAAAATACTCCAAGCCACCTTATCTCTGGAAAATGAAACTATCAATAGCATCTTTCATTTGTGGTCTTTGCAAGCTCTTACATCTTCATCAGTGTACACAGCAAATGTAAAACAGGCTGGTATGTTATCTTGGTATTTTTCTTCTACAGGGAATCTTTTTTCTACATTAAAAAAACCCAAACTGTACAGAGTTTCTTGGAAACACTACAGTGGGATGCAAATTCTCTCATGAGAACTCAGAAGATCTGGAGGTTCATGCTGACCAGGCTAAAATAGTTATTTCGAAATTGGACATTTGTGCGACATTTTCAGTCAATCAACCTGTCATCAAAATAGGTGCATTAAAAGAGAATATCTCCCAAAGTATTTACACATAAATCAGAAATGTACAAGACATTAGATGAGGATTTCCAAAAGAGCCAGCGGGAACTGTCTCTAAGAGACGACAGCAATGTACTGGGAGAGTTTTGTGTATTCATCTTTTCCAAATACCTGTTCTGGGCTGAAATCTTAAAATCCTTTTACTCGAAAGTTGTGATCTTGAACCACGCACACCCACTGATGTGCTGCCTTGGTGCTGGCAGTACCCTTGGCTGAAGGAACTCTCTGCCTCCTTCCTTACTCTACTTGTCCATTGCATCCTTTAGTTTGTAGGAAAGTGATACGAAGTATGGGGATATACGATCTGCTAATGCACGATCCTGCCCCAGGCCGACCACAGCAAGTTTCCCTGCTCAGGTTTCCCAAGGGCAATGTAGGGGATGTTTCTATGGGCTAATGCACCCACTACCTTTGAGCTTGGTGACCTTTATCAAAAATCCTGTGTTGCAGTTCTTTGCTTCTGATTTTTCCAGCCAGAAAGCTTAAAAGGGGAAGAAAAAGCTTCAGAAAGACCAGACTTAACATTGGTGGCTCCCTGCTTTGACAACAGGCCTTTTGAGGCTTGTGGGAAGTGGACTTACACAGTCACCTTCCTACCTACTGCAATCTGGCTACTGAATTTATTATTAATTTGTTTCAGGCTTTTTTGAGCTATGGTTGAAAAACCTCTGTTTCCACTCTACATTTTGGCCTGTGTTGCTGAAAGAGAAATTAAGGGAGAGGAACAGAGGGAGCTCAGATATCTAGACATGAGGACAGCAAATAAACTGCTGGTTGTATTTAAGACGCAAATGACAACATATTTGTGAAAATATTTTGCTGCAGCTGGTCATCAAAATGAAGACTTCTAAAATATCAAAACTAAGTGTTTAAAGATTGCATAAAAAAGCTGGTCTTTTTGCTGGGATGGCAGCAAATATTAATTTCCACAGTCTTTGGATCGGTCTCTAAATGCCAGAATAAAGCCTAAACTCTCCAAAGAGAAGCCATAACTGGTGCCACTCGCTTCTGTGCCCAATCCACTGCTGCTCTGACCAATACCAAGTTCCTTCTCTCCCAGTTTGACTTCTGGTGATTTCTGTTCCCTGTAAATTGAATGCAGCTTCTCTGGTGACCTATTTGCCCTGGAGCAACAACAGCATGAGACGGATCTCATTAAGCAATCAAATAGAAATGAAAAGATGTAGAGATAATGCTGGCACGGCTGGCAGATAGAGACTGCGAGGAGGAACCGCAGGCTCAGGGAGCAGCTCAGGAGCAGCTCTGGAAGCTCTGCCACTCTGATTTTCAACTAGTGACAAAAATGTAGGTCTTGTCCTTTTGGGCTGTAGCCTGGGAAGAAGTTACGTGATCTGCTCACTGTCCAGTGAACATAATTACATCTCATGTGTGGAGAGGTCCTAATGATGCATCTTGCATACAATTTATGCCACCAATCGCTTTCACTTACAGAGCATGGCAGCTGTATTGAGACATCATTTCTTAGGTGAAGAGGACCTAGAGACCCTGCTAAGTATATCAGATTTTGTAAAATCCTTGCAAAGACAGAGTGTAGCAACTACTGGGCAAAATGGGATTTCTAATGAACATATTTTTCTTGAAAACAAGAAGCAGTAGAAAATCCTGGCTGTCATGAAGAGCCCCTCTGTCCCATGGCTTGTTACCATATTCCTTGCACAACCTTGGCTCAAAGAATCAAAGATGCTTGTGAGTTCTTTCCTTTGAAACCATGTAAAGTAATTTTTTCAATCATCTGAGAAACCAAGTGTCCCACAAATGTTACACAACATTTATTTCCTTCAGGGATTTATGCTTTGAAATAATTGTTCTAGATCTTGTCATGGGGCTTTACTGGCTGAAGAAACAGAGAGTAGCACACCCATTGCTTTGCTTGAGCAAAAAGCCATTTCCTCAACGGAGACCTACCCGCCACAGAAATCTCTTTACTGCTTTTCAGGGAATCACAGGCTCTTGACCACAAATCAGTGATTTTAGCCCTTCTCTAACAACCCAGTGCCTTGAAAGATGTCACTGCCTGGCTCATGAATGCCATCCCTCACCGCAGTATACTTCTGTGCATCTGTTGATCCTAATGTAGCCTGCTGCCAGCTTTAACTGGGTGTTAACTGGGCCTCTGGGTTTTTCTAGGTATTCCCTGGGGCCTGCGTGACAGCTGTAGCTGCCTAATGGGATGTACACTTCCCATACTAAATCACCTAAGGACAAACTTCAGAGAAAAGGCAGGGAGCACCCTCCCCAGCAGGGAGCCAGTGCTCGGGGTGGGGGGCAGGCAGTGAGGCAGGGCAGGAGCAGCAGGCAGGTCATCCTCTGCTCCCCTCGACGTGCGGGCAGGCAGCAGAGCTGCGCCGGGCCAGATGAATCCCTTGCCAGTAGGTAAATGCCAGAGAAAAAAGAGCAAATTGAAACCTGGTGTTTTCTTTTTCCAGGGCAGTTTCCAGAGAGATTGTACTCATCCTTCAGCCAGACCGACCAGCGGAAGGTTCGAGCTTTTGGAGGAGATCTTTGAGGCATAACAGGATTTAAGGCATAACAGGAGGGAAGCTTAAAAGTCAACACTGGGGATCTAAAAGAAATCTGGAGGGCTACCACTTGCTCTGCTGAAAAAAGAAAACCTCTGTGGCCACAGAAAGCTGTAGCAGACATTCAACCTGCTTTGGAGACTCCATCTGAGAGAGTTTCCAAGTTAATACCATTTTGGTCACCTAGGAGTATTTTTGCATCCACTCCTTTCTGTTTAAAAAGGAACGGGTGGGACGAGACATTGCAGTCAGTGCTTGCACTCTGAGGGCCCGATCGTTATTTGCACACTGGTGCACCTGTACTTGGCAAAGGTGGGATCTCAGTCAAGGACTATGGGATCGCTCTCTGGACGCGGCAGCTGTAATTGAGCGTGACAGCTTCTCCAGGCACCGCTCCACAACTCTGTTTGTCTGCTCAACAGACTCCTGCAGCATTACCAACTTTCTCTGAGAAAGGTCCTGCTTTGAATCCAGAGGGAAGCCAGCTTGCAGCCTGTCAGTTTGTTTTCTCAGGAGCTTTGGCAATGCTGAACATTATTGTCTCTTCACTTTCATGGAACCATAATTTACATAAGCACAGGAGACAAAACCCACATCTGAAAAAAAAATGCTTTCATAGATTTTTAACCATTGTTTCCTGTTGGGGTGTGATATCATAATGTTCAAATTAATCACTTCAGAGGAGCATTTGTGAATTTCCGCAGTACTAAAGTCACTGCAGTAGGTGACTCAATTCCACGTTTGATTTCTCTAAAATGCTGTCCAAGCTAGTGGGAAAAAATAGTGGGCACCTGGTATCAGTTTTATAATTGGGTTTTTCCATATTAGAATGGGAATTTTGTGAAGACTCAATTAAAAGGAGCGTCCTCCTATTCTTCTGTCAGCCATCAGACTGAGTTGCACATGAATGCCAGCATGCTGTCATACATAATCTTCTCTGGTTTGCTGCTCTCTGTGCAAGCACAGATTTGCAATGTCCGTGAAATTATCCTGTATACAAATCTTCTACTTGTAAGTGGCTCTTTAGCACTTTAATTCTGTAAAAATGCATGCTTGTAAAGTAGATGATAATAAATACTGATTTCTCACTTGTTATTCTTTCAGAAGGAAAGTTCTGTAAGTTGCCCATGTAGGGAGACACCTGTCAGTGTGAGTACATCACTTTTGAGAGTATCATGAAACTAAACAAAAATGTACTTGTGTGTTGAGTGCTAGCGATGCTGGATTTTAATGCTCACTCTTTTCATTTTCAGTCATGTTCGTGTCTTCCCATTGCTGAGGTAAGTCTATGTTTTTTTAAGCTACTGTAGTTGTTAAAGAAGTTCAGTATTAACTGAGCTTAAGTTTATTCACTTTGCTCCTTATATAACTTTTGCTTTCGGTTATGAGGAAGATTTTAATATACTAGTAGCAGCAAAACTGAGCTTGATGAATAGTGGCGGGGGGGGTGGGAGGGGCAGGGAACAGAATTCCTCCCATTGTCAGTGCAATCAGAACCAAGCCCAGAGTCAGGCAAAAGTCCTCTGTGGGCTTGACTTACAAATCAGGAGATACAGGTTCTTGCTTTGAAAATCTTCGCAAGACCTTGTTTTATGGTTAGGTGCCTAAATACTGAGTGAACCTGGGCCAGAGATGTCAGGCCTCAGACGCTCAGGTCTAGGTTTATCCAAAAACCATTTCATTTTTGCAAGCCTCCTCAGATATGGAGAAACCCAGCATTAACTGCAACTATACTTCAAAGAGATTACTTTTACGCTTTGAGGTTTTCTCAGAGGTGTGACATAATGATTCAGTGTTTTACAACCCCTCAAAGCCCTTATATCAGTTTTCAATAGAATGCAAAATATGTTATGTTTAATTGTGACATGCTGCCATGTTTAGGAATACATATTTCTTCTTTCTGTAGATAAACACAAAATGCATTCTAGGTTTTTCTAATGCTTTCTTCGTTTAACAGCCTGGCTACGAATTGGCATGCTTTGTAGAAGGAACCGACCACATGCTGAAAAACAACATATCTTCAAAATCAATAATTGCAAGGCTTAATCCGATCTTTCAGACTCAACTGGAAAGAAAACTCTGTGAAGTAAGGCTTTTCTTACTTTTCTATAGATCTTTGTCTATCTTTTACAAAAGAAAGGATTTTTTATAATTTAAACATTTGTAGCTAAGTGTTTGATTAATTTCAAATGTGTTTTAAATATGCATTTTATGCAGGAGCCAGATATGATAGCTGCAACGTGTGAGGCAATGGAAAGCTCTTAAAACTGGCAGAGGAAGCAGGGAGATGGGTTCTGCCCCACTTTGCCCCTTCCTTTCTCCAAAACCCTTTAGCATGAGGACTTTTCAACACAAATCTCTAGGAGAGGAACTTTATTTAAATTGCTTTTCTATTTCACTTTCTCAAATGTGTTTTTGCACTAAATAGTTATGATATAAAAACAGAGAGTAGATGTGCAGAAGCAGCATGGCTGGGGACAAGCAGGCAGAGACATCCTTCTCTTCTGGAGCATTAAACCTACCTAAGCTGCAGTTTCTTCAAGGATGCTTGGGCATGAAATACTGCTGTGACGTGCAGCATCTTCAAACTTGTGATGATGCTCAGGAAGACTCCTGAATCCCCAGATGCCTTTTCTGAGGCAGTGAAACGTCCTTTATTTACATACTGAGCAAAACTGTTGTGTAATGCAGTAAGACACGGAAGACGCTGATGCTGCAGTGTCTTGAGCTCTTTTAAGCTAGCGTCAAACTTGCAAGGGGGAATATTGTTAGAATGGCACTGCAGCACCAAGCAGGCCCATTGCCCTAGTCTTACGCAACTTCTCATATTGCTCTGTCTGCCCTGTTTTCTGGGTTGAAACAGCCTAGTTTAAATTACTTCAGCTACAACTATATGACAGTCCAGCTGTCACCTTCTTAGTCACCATGAAAAGCCATTTTTACACTCACTGCTCAAGGAACAGTTCTTTCAGAGTTGTTTTTGAAATCCTTGCTTAGCTCCAAAGAATGTATATTTTAGCCATTTCATCTAAATCCTTTCCTTTTTTATAAAATCTTTTGTAACCCAATTTTTGCTCTTTCTTCCATCACAGAGCCTGGCACGCGGGGATCAATGCCAGTACAAGACCAAGGGAAATGTGAAGGAATTTTTGAATAAAATCCTGAGAACATATCAAGCAATCAGTAAATCCAGAGCTTAAAAAAAAATTAAAAAGCTTTAAAAAAATCAAAACTCTTCAGTAAGGAGAGGAAACAGAAAAGTTATTTATTGTATTTATTGTCCACCTGAAATATAAATGGTAGAAATAACAACTGCTAAACCAATAAAACTATAATTTACTTGAGCACTGAAAGTATTCAAGAGTCTTCATTTTATATGTTTTGTGCTTGGTGGAAGATTTAACATCCTGTTTTCATACCAGTGGGTGTCAAAATGCTTCTGCAAAGCTCCGGCCCAACAATTTCACTCACGTGAGATGCTACAGCAAAATGCACGTTCTGACCACTGCATAGCACCAGAAATATTTGTGGACTTGAGATTCAAACAGAAATTCTGTGTTTTCCTTCTGCATCACTTCTATTTTTTGATAATATCTACACCCCATGAATAAGTCACTTAGCTTCTTTCTTGCAAGGTTGCAGATTTTCCTGCCCATAGCCACTTTTTTTTTCCTTCTAAATATTCGGTAGTAGAGAACTCAGGAACATCTTAACGTACAAAAGCAAGACTGTACCCAGGGTTAATTACAAGTTCTTAGTGGACTTGTGTATTTGGAACATGTTGTGGACAACTCTGTCTTTCCCAGGACATATTTAACACTGGCTTTGAAGATCTTTCTATAGTGCTAGAAGCTCAGATGTTTATCTATCACTCCTCTACTCAGCTCAACAGAAACAAAAGAGGCAAAAAGGGAGCATTGCTGGAAAAAAAATCATATAAGGGGAGATGCTTATCTCAGCCACCTATTCCAGCCTCCTAGTAGTTTCTTAGACCTCTTCACACAAGGGAAAATCCCAAACAGGTTATGGAAAGTCAGATTTTATCTCCTTTGTGCCTCAGAGAGGAACAAAAGAGATGAGGCACTGTAACAGGTCTGGCCTTTGAGATGGAGGATCTTTAAAGACTTCCAACGACTTCATTTCCTCACCACCTCCACTGGAGTATGGTGAATTTTTCAAACTTCAAGGAACAGACACAGGTGTACAATTCCTTCATTTTTCAGCATTAAGTGTGATATTGATAGGATGAATATGTTTCTAGGATGAAAAGCATGATGGAAACACTCATCAATTACATTATTTTTCTTAAGGCTTCTATTAATATGGGCTTGGGAGAAAAGAGAGAACTAGATTATAGAAAATGCATCTGATACAACTATGTAAAAGGAGTTAAATTTATCTAATATATATCAGATCAAATGCATTTCTTGACGTGTTTCTGCCACGTGGTTCAAATATGATAAGAAGATAATAAATATAAAAATACAAAAGACTATTTCTGTGGTAATGCCTATGCAGATGAAAAAAGAAAAATCATCCGCATTTCTGACAAATCAGCCGAATGATTACACACTCTCCTGGCCTTGAACAGAAGAAAAAGGCTCATTAAAATCCACAGATCTTAGTGCATCTAGTGCTTAGTTGGCTGTCAGATTTGAGACGTCAGATTTCAAATTTCCAAATATTGCCTCAGCAAATACTGATATTCAGTCCTGTTAATATTTCTCAAGTGCAAGTCCAAGCCATTTCAGTGTTTCCATGATGCTTTGATTTTCATATCTTTGTGCGTACAGTTCACCAGCATTGTGTCTAGTCATAATCTGTAGCAAGTGTAAAATCTGAAAAATGTTGATTCATTTTTATAGATGAGCAAAAGACTTCCCAGGTCCTAGGACTGCAGACAGCTGCTCTAAACTGTGTGTTTTCAGCAACTGCAAGGAAAAAGAAAATTCTTTGTCTAATACTTTTACTCCCAAAACCACTTCATTAGATTGATGAAATAGATACAGATGAAACAGATAGTCAAATCACTTCTCCAAGACAGTAATAAGAAACTCTTGCACAGAATATGAAAAACTAACCAAACTTGCTAAACTGCAGAAGACACATCTGCAAAATATCTGCTCATCTGAGCAGTTTGCAATCTGCGTGAGATAAATGATAGCTGTGTGCTTAAAGCATTCAGTGCAGAAGTTCCTCCACTGCCATCTGTCATTGTACACATACCCCTGGCATCTGTCAGCTGATGCAACATGTCTTCTTGCACTGCTGACCTCCCCCAAACCCCTGTGATCTAGAGTCCAGGAAACGAGGTAGCCCTCCATCCTCCAGTAGTTTAGCCCCCTGCCTCCTCACGGGCACACTTGTGTCTTCTCCACGGGACTCTAATGCCCTGCGAGGCTTTGCAAGCCCCAGGGCAGCCCTGTGGGAAGGGCTGGATGTCTCTCGGCAGGACTGAACAATCCTTCAGCCAGCCCTGAGCCAGCCCCTGAGCAGATGTGGGACCCTGCGGATGCTTGTGGGCCTCTTTGCTGTCTCTCAGGTTTGGTTCGCAATAGGACTGTGAAACTGCCAGATGAAAACAAAAGGAAACTAATCCATTGAGTTACTTAATTACTGTAACAAGTACCTTTTTCTGTTATCTCCATTATCTTTCTCTAGCAGCTCTCTAGCAGGACGTGTCATACTATGCTCTGATGGAGAGGATGTGGCATAAAGCAGGGGGGACAGGGGAGGTGACATTTGGTATACAAGATGACTTGTCTGCATGAGTAGATTATATTGTGGAATGGATTTACAATGGGAGATAAATAATCAACCGTGATTTTAGGAAAGAGCCCTTCTTCCAACCACTCAAACCTGCCCAGGTGTCCACGGCAAGGTGCGTGCTTGTCTTCAAGTATGTACAGTTCCACACCTGCCTTGCTTCTACAACTCACATCAGGAAAAGGAGGCTCTGAACACTGTTTGCTTTATGAATTCTGAGACAGAAACCCTCGATATCTGAGGATGCAGGGCAGGAGGAGCTGCTTTCTGCAATGTGGAAAGAAAGACCATTATCTCTGTACGCAGCACCTCTTGCTTCAGGAATGTCTGTCTCATGAGGGTTAAGTGTTGGGAATGTGCAGACCAATTCCGTACCACATATCACCACAACTATATGAGTTTTTCCCCATTAGTATGAAATAATGATAAACTGTATGCTGGGAGTAACCCAAAGGCACTTGAGAAGCTACTTTATTCTTCAGCAAGGAAGAACTCTCCTAATCCTGCTACACCAGCCAGCACACAATCCTTTCTCTGAAAGGTATTTGCTGACAGTAGTCAGCCAGAAACCCATCCACAAGATCTGCAGTTCCACAGCAGTATTTTCTGTCTTAGTTCAGGCATCCACTTAGTAGCATGGCTATTACAAAACTTACAGTGTTGCCTTCAGAAACCTGACTAGGACAGCTTTATATGCTTGAGTCTCTGCTATAATTCTTATCAAGGCAGTACAGCAGCAGAACCAAAGCTCCTGCGCTCCAGTCCGCTATCCCTGATCCTACATAACTCCATGATCTGCTGCAGGACAAGCCCAAGCCCTAAGCAGTGCCAAAGATCTAATAAGAAGCTGTCTCCAATGACAGACAGGAGATCACTGGTTTAGAAGATATTTTTGGAGGGACTAGAACTGCCTCAGTGTATCTGGTATGTTCTTGGGTTTTTTCTGAGTCTCTTGCACTCCTTTAAGAAGAAGTCTGGTATATGCCATGCTATGGGAAGAGAGGCCTTGGGCTGCTATTCAAATGCTTCCCAGTCATAAATCACAAACAATATTTAAACCTGGTTTTATATATTTGTACAAGAAAGCTGATCTTACCTGGCTAATCCTCACAACACCCTCCTGAGGCACGTGGACAAGCCTCACTCTTCTAGTTTTACATAAAAGTAATGAAACAAGAGTTTGGTGAGATGAACTCATTTCTCCCCAACACTCCACATTTTACAATTGTCTGAAGACTGACAGCATTTGCTTGCAGAGCTCAACACACACCAGGGTTTAACATCACTGAGACACAAATGACAGCACACATATCAGGCGGTGCTACAGGGAAGACTAAAGCCAAAGCAACTACCACTTCCAGTCTGTTTTCCCCCCAGATAAGCCTACACCTGCCCATAGCTGCTTAGAGCTCCCTTCCCATCTTCTCTATTGGTATCCCACTTTTGATTCAATCAACTAAAAAATCTCCAGAATTAGAACTAAAAATTCCCAGGACTTTTATGTGCATCTCTCATGGAAGCAACCATGGTGATCTATAAATCACAGCATCTTCATGGACACACAGTCTGTAGTGTAAGTTGCACACCAAGCACCAGTTCAAACAGTAATCTTTTGTCATCTTATATGAACTTCTGTAAATGATCCTCAGTGATCACACTACTGTTATGAGATACAAGATAAATGTTGTCTTCTTCCTGTTGAGACACAGAATGGATTAGATCTCAGCAGCAGCATGGCTCAGGCAACCTAAGGAGTGAAAGGGTTGGAAAGAGAAGGCAAAATGCTTCACTAATGCAACACCTAGATTGCCATAATGGCCTTTTTTCCTGATTCACATACAGGCTTTAAAAATCAAAGATGCTTACAAATGAGCAATGCGTCTGAATTGTTTCTGCTATCTTAAATCTAGTAGTGTAGTAATACATGAAACAATGCCAAGCTTATATCAGTTTATAATCTAGAAATAGTGACAGTAGGTAAGAAACTACCTTAAAGATATTTTTCCGTGTAAAATACCAGTGAGATTTCTTTTTACCCATGTCAGAAATAGCATCATCAAGAGGCTTCATGAGAAAACAGATGCCCTTGATTTGTTTATTGCATTCATATCGCTAGTTTTTAATTTGATAACTTTCAGGCTAAATAAATATTTTCCAGGGGTAATAGGTCAACAAAAAGCCCAGGAGTGAGGGGAGTTTCCCGACTCCCCACAAAATTGGAATTGTAAAAGAGAAAAATAAGAGGGAAATCATGACTTAAGAGATGCAGATAATGATCAGCCTACTTCTGACTTTGCAATCAGCCTGTGGGAGAGAAGAGAGATATTCTGTCTGATGCCGACTTCAGGCAGGATATAAATCAGCCATTGAGATATAAGATTGTTCCGCAGTGGCAGAAAGTTTCTCACTCTCATTTTCCCGTGCTCCCATACACCTGACATCATATTATTAAGTAAAATGCAATAGAAAGGAAAGCATGAAAACTTAAAGATCCCCACTGACCACAAGGTCTTTTCAGCAGCATAGCGCAATGAGAACTAAAGGCTATGGTGTTTGCAAGGAAGGAAAAGTGCAAAAATGCATTTAATTGTTATCACCTGTTTAGAGGGAAGAACCCCTAAGGACTAGTTGCTTTAGCATATCTCACAATGATTTAAGAAAGCGGGCATTTAGGACCCAATGATCCCCTTCACTGGTGGCTGACTGAGGCAGCAAAAGTTGTGGAATAGTTTTGGGGAACAGGGAAGGGAAATTGAGGTGTTTTAAAGTTTGGTTTCCCCGCTCCTTGCAGAGTCTGTGATATTGATGGGCCACAGAGGACAAGATGGGCAGGCGAAGGATAATTTAATGCAGCTTTCATCATTCCAATAATCCCCTTACTGATCTATGTGCAATTAAGAAAAGCTATGTGTATACAGCACATATTCTGCATATTTCACTATAATGCCCCCATTTACACAGGGCACGAAGATGAGAAAATAAAAAGAAGTGGTAAGAACCTAGCAGACCTTTTGAGTTAGGTGGGAGCTGCTGCACAGTGTTGCTGTTGGAGCTGTTCTTGCCATCCTGCACTGGCTTAGCTTTGCACCAAACCATGGGACAGACTAGAAGACCAGAAGATCCCGATGACTGCTGGAAATTTTGTTCCCTGCTAATTGCCTCCTGGAGGGGTCCAGCAGGCAGAAAATGCTTGGGCACTGGAACAACCTGGTTATGGGGAACCAGAGTTTCCCAGGCAGTAAAATGAGAAATCCCCTTGCATGAGGGGAAACCACCAGAGAAGTGGAGCAGTGTGGGTGAAGAAGGGGCAAGAGGTGCGTATTGCAGGAATGCTCTGCTGCCAGCCCCAAGACTGCAGAGAACAAGGCAATGCCAGCTACAGACATGAACAGAAAAATTTATCTTACTCTTACTTTATAGTTACTTGATATAATGAACTATGAAAAAATGAATGAGGAAAACCTGTCCAAATGTATACATAAGAGATGCATCAGGAAGTAGTCGGCAGAGGCAGCCGGAAGCCTTGTCTGATACTTGTTTGATACTAGAGATATTTTATCAAAATGACACGTCTTAGCAGAGGTCATTCCCTTGAATATAAATACCTTATAAAGATATTTAAAATGTACTGAGTCAAAATACAGACAGAATTCTTGCCATAAACAAAGTAACTGAACTTATTGGCAAGCAGACTGATTATAATACCAACAGAATATCTAAAAATTCTCTGGGGAAGTGGTGGTTAGAAGATCCTGACCAGTCCTCACAGCTTTGCCACCGGCTGTCCCCAGGAGGTGATCCAGCAACTAGAAAATGCCTGCGGCTTTGGAACAACCTGGCTGTGCTAAACAGTTTCCAACACAGGAATCACAGGGCTGTGTGGGATGGAAAGCTGTCCAACCTAAAAATAATCCATCATTTTTCATCTGACTCTTCATACAGCTGGGAGAGGGCAAAGAAGAGTGGGACTGTACCCGCATTGAGTGCCCTCAGTTAAGTAAGTTTAGGCATATCATGAAATTGTCATTGGACAAGTTGCCACTTTTTCTTTTCAAGAAGGCCAATTCTAAATGCATTCATTAAAGGTATCTTTTCAATCAACAACCAGGTAAGTACTTGTGGCAACATCCTTCATCATCTTCAGATTTATCAATAATGAAAGAAAATCTGGCATTAACTATGACTCCTTACAAGTCTTGTCTGACACAAAAAATATAATGGATGGATCTATAATCAATTCTTACAAGATCTAACTGAATCCTTTTCGTACTAAATGTATGATCTAGATGGCTGTGTCCTCAAAATAGAAGTATCTTTAAGCAGTATCTAACTGTTCATATTCCCACTGCAAAACTCATGGAAATTTTTTTTCATTTTTAGCAACTGAAAACTAAGGAAAACCTATTTTTGAATGAGGTGTTCTCAGAAAGCCTTAGGAGAATTAATAATGAAGACTAAGGGTTTTTTGTTCCCATTCAATTTTTCCTCAAAGTTTCTTGGAAACAACCAAACACTTCCACATGGTCCTACAGTTGGCTTTCTTTTGGCTCCATTATGAAATGAAGTTCAGTTATCGCCATGCTTTGGTTTTACTTCACACCTTGGTAACTACATATTTGCAGTCACCCCTACCAAAATTCCTGCTCAAGCTGGAATACCGGTTATTGCAGATTAATCTACAAAGATGAGAGTGGCTAGAGCCCAGACTCACAAAATAAGAACAGTATCCTATCACATACTCTTTCCCAAGAAGGACCATCCAGTCCTGTAATTTGGCTACATTTATTACAAGAAGATGCATATACACTACTAAACAGTATCTAAAAGTATACAGAGACACAAACCAAGTCCAGATTCAGCAACAGCACACAAAAATATGACAGCAGTTACAAGATACAGCCTTGAGAGGGTCTTCACCTTTCTGACAGTGTGTTTGTGCTTACATCCAGGTTGCGGTACCATGTGATAAGTCCTAACAGCATGAGACATGTTCATGACTGTACACCTGGCTTGAGGTCTAACCTTATTATTTGTAATTTTCCTGGACTAATCCCAGGCTTTTAAGATCTTCAAAATTAGATTGTGCAAACTTTCTTATCCCACCAAATTAAACAAACAGAACAATGGTATGCAGGTGTGGTGCAATTAAATTAATAATTATATTGTTTAATAAATCAGATGTGTAGCTTATAGAGAATGATTAATTACATGTAACCTTCTCTCAGAACTTTCAAGACCAGCTGCCCTACCATCTATCAAAACTGACAGATATCCATGTGATTCGTGGTACAGTAAGGAAGCTCAGGTTAGAAAAGCTGCCTTCTCCTGCCTACAGTGTCTTTCATTGCATAAACAAGAATCAGCTTAACAGAATCCACTTCGTGCTCCTTGAAACTTGCACATCTCTCCAAACATCTACTCCCAGATCCCAAACAAAAATATGGAACAGTTCTTCTAGGAATCAGCTCTGTGGCACAGGACACCTTCTCTTTTCTCAAGGGCCCCAAATTCATTGCAACACATCACCAATGTGTGGCCCAACATCCACTGCATCTGTAGCAGTGCCACCAGCCACAGTGGGGATGTTCTTCATGATGCTGTATTTGAAAGGTGGTAGGTGTAGAGAAAGAAAACTTGAAGGGAACTAAGGAATTTATAAGGTCAGATGACAAAATGGAAACTGTGCAAAATGGGCATGATATATCTGAAAGACAAACCAACTAGGACTGCATGCTGCAACTACTACCCTATTATGTAGCTCATGCTGGCACAGTGCGGTGGGTTTGCACTGCTTCACAGCGTGGGATAAGCTAAAGGGCCACTACAATTTGTGCTTGAGACAGCAGTGCTTAATGCGTGAGGGACCCTACACATCCCAGGGGTGAGACAAGGTAGTTCACTTTCACACAGGAAGGCTGCTACCAATTCCTGGGAAACCAACCACTCTGAGCATCTACAGCTCAAATATCAGCAAATCCAGATCCAAACCCGGCTACTCAAGTGTTGGGGTTATCTTGTAAGCTGTGCATGCGCTGTCTTCTCTAGCAGTCGGACAGAAACAGCAGCAAGGTTTCCAAGAAAAGTTCCCATACTATGCTCAGTTTATTAAGGGCATTTATCATGTGTTTTCTTGAAGGAACTTGCAAATACTTTAGCAGGATTGCTGGCCAATTGCTTGCCCAGTCGGAACGTCAGCATAGGAAGATGTGTGACACCAAGTTCTGAGGACAACGTTAATGGTCAGGTTAGAAAGCTCTGGATTTATAGGTTTATTTATTTTAGAAAAATCGGCCTTGAGCAGATTGGATACAATCCATACTGCTGCCACTGGCATCTAGCAGATATTGAAAATTAATTAGTACTTGAGTCTTCTCCTTTGATGAACGCAGTTAACAATAAAACAATATGCATGCACATTCAATACTATGAATTCTGGGACAGATCCCAAGTACAGTCGAGTTTTGGCCGGCAAAGGACTCTCTGCAAAGGGGAAAGGCAATCCTGCACTCAAAACAGAAAGTTAAAACTAAGGGCTGCTCAAAACTATTGGTGAGAGTAGAGAGCCTGGTGGTCAGGCTGTGCTGGGAGGGAGCCTGTTCTGCTCCGTCTGTGTCCTGATACCCTAAGTTAGTATGAGTTTTGAGATTTACAGAACTGCAGTGTGGGAACAGAGACAAGCCACAACCCATGGGCGTATCCCCATGAGTGTAAGATATATACCCACGAGTATAAGGAAGTTATTTCCCAGCCATTCTAAGGCTCTTTTCTGCTGTCATGCCTGCTAGGGTTATTGTTCCTTATTTCTATGAACAGTCTCCCTTCTTTGGTAACTAAAAGGCGTGGGTATATAAATATATATAGATTTATATATGCACACTTACATGTCTCACACACATGCATATCCTAAAATATTCTTTTTATTAGTCTGCAGAGTCCTCAGAGTATTAATATAAAAAATAAATCATAGAGACTGATATGCGAGTTCCCTCTTGTGACCAAGTGATGCTATAGCAACACCTGAAAGTAAATATAATATGTGTTTAAAACCCCAGACCTTTAGAGAGCAAAGAAACAATTCAAACTGCAGAGAACATGCCAGTTATGCATTTTCTGTTCGCTGGCCATTGATCTAACACTTTTTAAAAACGCTGACACCATCTGTGCATAGTATAGAAAAAGAATTAACAGAAATTCGTCTCTGGAAAAGACTATCACAAATACTAAAAAGTAAGATAAGGTTGCTACAGCTAAAAGATTATTTTATATATGCATGAATCCTAGGTCCCACAGACAAAATCCAAAGAGAGTGGAGGAAACTGGTCAAAAACTCTTTTATAACGTTTACTGTTGTTATAGTTTTCTTTCCTGGCAGAGGAACTGCAACAAACCCACTTCCTCCTCCTGCCAACTAGGTGAACAGATTTTCTCAAATCTGTGAAAAAAATGGGCACTTGCCAGTAGCAAAAAAAGGAGCTATGGACATAAAGAGAGCATGAATGATTGCAACGTAGGACTGAAGGGGAATTTAAGTGGTCACTGAATCCCTCCCTCTGCTCTGAAGTGGAGTTTTATATATCTAGACAGTCCTCAACCAAAATTTTGCTTGCCTGCTCTGAAATCTTCCAAAGAGGATTCTGCAGCCCCCAGGTAGCCTGTCTGAGCATTTACTAGCTATAAAACTACAAACCTTTTCTTAGTACTAAAACTCAAAATGTTTGCTGCTCCTTCAGCTATTTCTATTATCAGCTGTTTTTCTGATCAAATCAAATCTTTAGCTGCCTACTTTGGACAGCCTTATTTCTCTAAGGTTGGTGTTTTCTTCAGTTTGAAGGGCATCTATTTATTGAAGCGGCTGATCAGAACCACAGTTATTACAGACAACATCTTAAAGACAATGTATTGTGTGCTCAACTCAAAGACATTTATCAGAATGCAAGTGGATACAGCCATTTCTGAGGATTTCATTACTCGAGTCAGCCACACTGTGGTATTTACTAAGTAACTAATGACATAAAAAAATCTGAATCAGAGAATCTTTTTTTTTCTCCTTTTTCCCAAAATGACAATCTATATATCAACACCAGTAAACAGAATTTGAATTAACTGTCAATCTATTTTTAATGCTGCTCAGATAATACTCCATCAGAGGCTCAAATAACCTGTGTTTTATGGATTAGTGGGTAAAGTTACCTATCAAAAGTGTCAGGGCCCTAATACTTTAATACCCTAATGGGTATTAATGGCCCTGAGCAGCCTCATGTGGGGCATCACCCACACCCACGTCCCAGGGCCGCAGGTGCCCATTTAAGCACAGCCCTGGCCCTTCAATCCCCCCCTAAGCAATGGTGGGGGAGTGCTGGTCTGCAGTCACTGCCAGCCCTGAGCCCAGCCAGTGACCCTGACCTGGCTTGACCTTGGACCTGCCTCATCACCAGGGACTTGCCTGATGATGTGGACTCTTGGTTGAAGCTGGCTGCTATCTCCCGACCTGCCTTGCTGAGCTGGTTGGTGGGGCTGCTGCCCAGCTGGCTGCAGTAGCCTCTGGCTCCCAGCCAGCCCTTATGATGCCCAGACTGAAAATTTATTCAAAAAGTTAATGGTAGGAAAAACTGGTCTCTGCTAGTTAGAGATGACACTTTTTTTTTAAGTTTAGAGATTAAAACACATTGGTCTAATGGTATTTTAATAACATGCCTATAGTATACCAAAGGAATAGAGCATCTCGGCTCTACATAATTTATTTTCAGACAAGTTAAAAACTATTAATGTGCTTTTGTGGTGGCTCTTTCCACAGCAAGTACAAACAGCATCTCTATCAACAGTTTTCTTATACTTGTTTTGCAGTTTAATGGGCACTGTTAACTGTACCTATTGTCAATTTTGCCTGAAAAACATATGTCTAACATGGGTCTAAAACAATTGTAATATACCATGTTATATACTGGCACCATCAAACAAAAGGATAGGATTACAACGTACTTGGAGTTACTCCGTTTAGTGATTCATGCTTATTTCTGGAGAGATAACATTAGACTGTTACTGCATTTCTAAAAATCTTAATAATGTCTCATAAAGATTTGTCCACATAAAGCCATGTTTTAACTCTTTCTTATAAAGGAAGTCATTTGTAAACAGGCATGTAAATAAGATATTATTTTCACTAATTTTATTTCAGATTCAGTGTGGATTACAGAAGCTTTTACAAAGAACTTGGGTGATTTCTATTCCTAAAACAGGTTGTTTCTTCTCTGCCTGTGCAGCAGCTGGTGTCTAGCAGAGCAGCTTACAAGCCTCCAGCAAACATAACATACTAACCTACCTTCCGGGCATGATTGTCATTCGCCACTCTAGTCTGCTCAGTTAAGTTTTAAATTGTTAGAGCTGCAATGTTTGATCACACAGTTTGAGTATTTGGGTTTTAAATTAAGAATGACAGTATGTCATTGTGTTTTTAATCCTGTTTGTGAAACACGTGGTTCTTTCTAAAATTAAGCTTTTTAAAAGCAGGAGCTACAACGTGGTACTCATTTGGCTTAGCACGCTGATACAAATGCAACTGCGTTCAGAGAAAAGTGAGGCTGACTCTGGGTATCGTTCAGCATGGCAATGATGGTGCCTGTGCAAAGCTTTGGCCAAAGCCCTGTGCCACATTATCTTCCAAGAGTTCAAGATAGCAAGCACACAACCATGAGTATCCTCTGCTTATGTGCATTTGGCAGAATGACGGTCATGATGAAAATGAAGCAGGGCTTGCATTAAAATGCAGAAGTCCTGCTATGAAAATCAGTTATGGCTGGTAGTGATTTCTTTTTGTGAGAACTATCTGTATGAACTGTTGTTGTATAGCACAATACACTGCATTGTTTCCTACTTGATCTGACAATAAACATCCTTGACTTTATTCTCTTAATTTTTTTTTCCCCCAACTCTCTTCTCCCCTGGAGTCCTTCTGTTAAAAACTATTTAAGAAATGGCCAATAATCTCAAGAGACTTGTCTTTCACTTTTCACACAGTTTTTGTAAACCTTTCAAGTGCATGGTGTACTGATTCTGAGTTGACACATGATCATTCTTCGGTCTCAGGAAACTGAGAAAACCTGAAGAAAACCTGAATGCTTCCTTATACTAATTAACTCATGGGTTTACTCAAATTCTTTTTCTTGATTACTACTTCAAAGTCCAATGATAAAAAAATGTGAACATCACTGTTTACCAAAGTGCACAGAAAGAGTATATTATGAAATAGATTTGTGAAATATTATGCAAAATATTCCTGTAACCACCATCAACGTGAGATGTAAGTAAAATCTCTCTTTCTGTAAATCTGTCTCCAGGAGACACAACCACAGGAGGAAGGCTATCTTGACTTCGACTGGCTGGGTGATGAGGGCAGCCCATAGCAATGGGTTAGATAAGGAGGACAGTGCAGTTTGCCTTCAGCTCTTTGCATCTTGTGTATGAGATGAAGGATCTGGAGACACAGGCAGCAGCTCTATGCCAGGCACCTATTTGACACCTGGAAGATGAGTAGAAGATAGAAGCTCTTGGTGTGTGTCCATGTTTGTGCTTATTTCCTTCCAGTAGTGACAAATCCATACCTGATTTTTTTTGTTGTTTTTTGTATGTACCTGCAAGCATTTTAGGGCAATAACAAGTATGGCTATAAAATGCACAGAATTCTTCTATGCTATTCTATATTTCTTCATTATAAGTTAGGTATACAGTATGTTTCTGCTAGACTAGATCAAAAGAAGAAACTCTTCTATACAGAAAGCCTAGATATTAGTCTATATGAATCTTTCTAAAGTACATTTGAACCTGTTCCTGTACAGCAGCCCAAAGGTTATTGGCAGTGCACCAAAGAAGCCTGTCACTGGCGGATTTAGATACTAGCTGCAAATCTCCATTAATCTCTGTTTACAATCTATCCTCTATTACTGTCTACAGATAGTAACTCCTAAGTTAAAGGTGCTTTTTGTAGCAGTATTTACTGAAAAATCTTTTAAAAACATATACCAGGAACAAAAGACTTGAAAAAATCACCTGGAACTTAATTTCCTACTTCCTTTAGGGTCTGAATAAAACAGTTGAGAACCATACAGGTAAGAGTGGTTTTGGTAGATTTTTCTGAACTAAACTGATTTTTAAATGTGCGGTGTGTTTTCTCATTCTGTTTGAAGAAACGGTATACTTTTAAGATGTCACAGTCACTGTATGATAAATATTCCTTTCAGTGTGTTTCATTAGCCATTTAGCATGCTCATTTTCTAGTTTTTTCAGATCTGTGTGAAGAAATGGTATTTTGATGTCGCACAAATACTCAGCTGCATTTTGTCAGCTTTGCTTTTATATAGGGCAGATATAATCTAGCACTGAATGGTTCATATGTTTAGTATTATCTCTTCATAAAAAGGTGTTATAAAGGCTTGTTATTGGTTAATTTTTGCTATAAGCCAGAGCCAGGAAATCTGTGGTTACGAGTGTTTTGTAGCAGTTGGTAACAAAAACTAAATTGTTCAGACGTAACTACAATCATGAGGAAACACTGACTAGTGATGATCTGTTATGCAGTATGTCTGCAGAGATACAATCTGCACTTTTAAATTATTCTTTAGTAAATTAGAGGTGTACTTTTGGCATCTCTGGTTTAGACATAGGACCCAGCGATCAGCCCTCTGTCCCTGGCAGGGTGATGTGTGCAGAGGCAGGCAGCGAGGATATGCACAGCAAGCGGGGAAAGCCTTGCTGTTCAGAATGGGGCCCTTTTTGGCCAACAGGTAGCTAAAAATCAGTACAAGCTGCTTGTACTCCATCTTCTTTTGAAGTGTAAGCATTCAGCTGGGGCCTGACCAACCTAGGCTGGCTGAGGCTTCCCTTGAGAGGGGCAGAAATGCAAGGCTGCGGAGAGGGTGTCACTCCCACATCTGTTCTGAGCCTCCAGGCCAAAAGGATGGAGCTCCTTCACTGCAGTGCCATAAAGCCGCTTCACAGAGTCCCAGCTCTGGAGGGAGGCACAGCAGAGAGCCGTGCCTGGAGGAAACAGCCTCCTGAAGAGGCTCATGGTGTTGTAAGGGGCCTCAGGCAAGAATGCACTCAAGGAAATAACCTTCACAAGCGTGATGGGGGACATCCTGGGGGGATGCAAACAACAGGAGTAGGGAAGTGATGGTGCCCCTGTGCTCGGCACTGGTGAGGCCGCACCTTGAATGCTGTGTTCAGTTTTGGGCCCCTCAGGACAAAGAGGACATTGAGGTGCTGGAGCGTGTCCAGAGAAGGGCAACGGAGCTGGGGAAGGGTCTGGAGAACAAGTGTGATGGGGAGCGGCTGAGGGAGCTGGGGGGGTTTAGCCTGGAGAAGAGGAGGCTGAGGGGAGACCTTATCGCTCTCTGCAACTGCCTGAAAGGAGGTTGTAGCGAGGTGGGGGTCGGTCTCTTCTCCCAGGTGACTAGTGATAGGATGAGAGGAAATGGCCTCAGGCTGCGTCAAGGGAGGTTTAGACTGGATATTAGGAAAAAAATTCTGTACTGAAAGAGGGGTCAGGCATTGGAACAGGCTGCCCAGAGAGGTGGTGGAGTCACCATCCCTGGGGGTGTTCAAAAAACATGCAGACGTGGCACTTGGGGACATGGTTTAGGAGGCCTGGGGGGGTTGGGTTGGTGGTTGGACTTGATGATCCTAGAGGTCTTTTCCAACCTTAACGATACTGTGATTCTATGAAAAGGAACTAAGGACATCTCCATCTAGATAAGAGTCAGAACACCAGCTGAAACCAACACGCCTTGCAACACACTGTGACAAGATTACTTGATGGGCCAACTCACGACCACATGTGGAAGGAGGACTCAAGAGTTCATGGAATGGACACAAAAAACACCCCTTCAACAAACCTCTAGGGACCACCGGAGACCACCCGATACCTCTTCAGGGGCTCCTAAGGGACTCAAAACATACGGGTAATTAAGATGCAAGTATTATAATTAGTTCCAAGAAACAGTATGAATATATTTAAGTATTTGGGGAGATCTAATGCATATGTATGTAACTGAGGAATATAAGCTCTGTCTATCGCGACTTGCGGTGTGCACACTAGGAGGAATTATCCCCCGTGCATCCGGCGCCATAATGAAGCATGTCAGCTTCTTAATAGTGCATTGGCGTTAAGGAGTTTTATTCCCGATTTCGGTGACAGCAGGGCAGTTTCCAAAGCCCAGGACTGCCCCAGCTCAAGGATGATACGGGGTTACAGCTACTTCACGTCAGGAAATGATGCAAAATAGGGCAGAAAATGAGCGGGAGACAGGAGCCCCAGCCGCCGGGCGAAGCTCGCCTGGCCACGAAATGGCGCCCGCCGCCAGGCGCCGCCGCCTCCCGCGGGGCCTCGCGGCGCGCCTGCGCGCTGGGGCGGTGCGGGGGCGGCGGCCGGCTCCGCCCCGCGGCGGGCCGGGAGGGTGCGGGGCTGTCGGCGGTGCCTCCTCCCGCTGCTCTGCGGCTGGCCTCGGCCCTGCCACTGCCAGGGAGCCGCGCCGGGGCGGCGGTGAGCGGCGGGGCGGCCGGGCGGGGAGAGGCCGCGGGGTGCCCGGTGGCGGGACGGGGCGGGCAGGCGGTGCGGGGCCGGGCGGGCGCAGAGCGCGCCTGGGAGACCTTAATTAGGAGCCGTGAGGAGGCCTGAGCTCAGCAGGGCTCCCGCGTCCCTGTGGCGTTCGGGAACCCGGGGGCGGGGGTCAGGGCCCCGGCCGCGCTCCCTCCCCTCCGGGAGAGGGGCTGCCCTGCCCCGGGCCGCGCTCGCTCGGAGCCGCCCTGTGCTGAGGGTTCGGGTGGAGCAAACGGCAAAGCTCCGTGCGCGGGGAGGGCTGGATGTGCTCCGTCGTCGGGTTTGAGCCCTCCCGCCAGTCGCCTGCCTGGCTCCGGGGTGACTGGAGAGGGGCCTGGCGGGGTGGGCAGCCCACCGGGCTGGAGGGCCGCCTTGGGAGCCGTCCCAAGGGAGGCAAGGGGGTTTTTCCCCGATGTAAAGAGCTGAAATGGCTTGTTAAAGTCGGGTGAAACGCTTCTAGAAAACCTGGAGAAAGAATGTTTTCTTTTCTTCCGTGTGATGTTTGGGTAGGCCCTCAAGAGAGCTCATAAAGAGCTGTGCAGCTTCAGGTGTGTCATTTAGTAAAACAAGGGTGTTGTTCATGGTCTAAAAGCTATTCAAGTGGGGGTGGCTTTTTTCTAAAAATAGTGCATCAGTAGAACACGAATAGCTGAGTTTTGTCACCGAAATAGCACTAAAAGCGGCAAGGCGTTTGTATTTCTTCAGTTGAAACTAATGCAAGCTTTAAGATGTTGAGCTGAATGCTGTTATTTTTAGGTATCTGAGGTTTTGTCATAAACTTATTAAAAACGTGATAAACCCCTTGAGAGAGAGGCTCAGGGGCTCAGTTTTGAGGAAGAAAATCCTGTTCAGAAGCAGAAGTGCCACTCATTAAAAGCTCGCTAAATGAAGTAAAAGCTTAATCTTGGAGCTCATCACACTGAAGGACTAGATCTTCTGAGACTTCAGCTTAAAATGCATTTTTGATCTATGTTTTGAAACATACTAAGCAATTGAATTTGAGGCTGCATCAGCACTTGAAACAGCTTTCCAACGCTGCCTTTCTTGTGTACGTATGTACTGCTGTCGTTCCCCAGACGGACTCTAAACTCCTTAATGTTGTGAGTGGGTGACCTTGATGCTATCACTGAACTGTAATGTCTTAAAGACACTATGATTAACGTGACAAGTATTTCAGCTGTTAAAGGCATATCCATAAACATTAATTTCCAAGTTCTAGAAAGTTACAGCTCAATTAATCGCGTTGCTTGCTTTATCCCAGTGGATTTCCAAGCTTAATTATTTGTAAAGTTTTTTATTTCTCAGGAACTTAATTTCTTCTGGATTTGTTTTAGGTTTTTTTTTTTACTGTCTCTATTAGAAACCTGATTTTATTTTTTTTTAATTTTATTAATTCCTGCTGAGTCCTGGTGTTGAGAACTGAAAGGGGAATCTACAAATTGAGGGAAGCAGTTAGTTCTTTGTGGCGTGAATCTGTGATACGTTGGGTTACAGTAATAAAACCTCTTGGTTTTGCATCTGATATTGTAGCATGGGAAGTAGTGAACAGCTGCTAGCATAACCGAGCTGCTGCTGACCACTTCTCAGAATCCCTCGCTGAGACCCCAGGTCATGGGAGGGATTTTAAAGTCTTAATTTTAACAGAAGTTTACGGTTCTGTTAGCTGGATAAACTGCAGAAACAGTTATTTAAATTGAATTTTTCTGGATCCCTGTTGGTTTTTGTGGATTTGAGTTTGTTCGAGTAGGATAACATGCAGCTGTGCAAAATATTTGATCACAGGACATTGAGGTTAACGAGTTCATACAGGAAAACAGCTGTAAAGGCTTGTGCACCAATATTTGATACTTTGCTTGGCACGAATGAGGATATGAATAGATTTGATAAACCTCATCAAAGTGTTTCATTTCAACAACTGTGTCGCTGCTGTTTATCTTTGGTAATAATTTGGGTAACTGCCTTAGACTAACAATTCACTGTTGTTTACATAATAAAGCTTGTATTTAATTGCATCTCTGATAACCAGTTTTTTTTTATTATAAATACTTCTGCTTAGATGAGCTGACACAGTTTAAGCTGCTTTGGATGTTTCTTGTGGCCTTGGACACTTAAAGGAAGCATCGTTAAACTGTACACTTGATTAATTTTTTTGCTGTTAACAATAACTTTCGGTCACTTTTTTTCTTGATGTAGCATTTAAAATCTTGCTACTTTTATCTGCAATGTAAAAGTGTAAACTTCCTTCTGGACTGAGGGATTCTAGGATAGGTCTGTGACAGAGAAGCTCATTTTCACCAGGAGATAGTTGGTGATTAGGAGGAAGGATTCAGCTCTTACAAGTAACCAGTTCAAATATTCGTGAAATTCAGCAGCCTGCTGAACATTGTAACTAGTCTTTATTGACTACATTAATAGAAATATAGTTGACACATTTCTTACTGTAAAAGGATATTACTAGCCTTTTCTTAATTTTCAGGTGTTATTTTACTATTAACAATTACTTTGCTTACAGCCACACTGGGAAGTGTTGGGAAGGATGCCGAAATCCTGAGTTTAGAACAGATAGAAGGGTAGACCGCCCCCCCCTCCCCCCCCCCCCCCGCCCCGATAAGGATATAAAGTTTATCATGAGGAAGATTTCAGTTATTTGGTGTGTTTTTATAAAAGCAAACTTGGGGATATTCTTGGGGGTAAAGAATAATCATGCAAAGCATGATTATTTATGATGGAAGACGCTGAAACACAAACTTATCTGTAACGTAGTATTAAAAGAAAATAGGGGAGATAGGACAGATAGGGGACTTTTCATCTTGATGTGGTAGTTTGTGATACACCTGCCATGTTGTACAGGCTGTCATCTGCCCTCTGGGAGCTCACAGAGAGGCGGCCCTGGCTGGGTGGTTTGTTGTTGATGGAGTGCAGCTCCTGTCTTGCTCCTTGCCACGTGACGGCGTACCCAGGGCTGTGCCGGCTTGGTGACTTCAGGCTGCTGCACGTTTGGTGGTAGGAGGCTGTGCCATGTGGCGTCTGTTTTGATCATCTGTCACGTAGTTCCCTAGGCCAATAGACAGTCTTGCCAAAGAAGGGAGAAAGGCAGGAAAAAAACATTTTGGTTTTTTTCTATGTTTTCCATGACTCTCAGATTACATTAGTAGTTATAGACAGTGTTGTTTACCAAACTCCACTACTAATGGTAACGATAATGCAAATATTGAATAACTTACTGTTTACGTTGTACTGTTTACCAGTACAATGTAAATGCAGTTGCAGCATTTGTTTCCCATCAGTTTTATACTTAATCTGACCTCACGTTTCTATCAATGACACAGCATTTGCAATGTGGGATAAGCTACCTTGTGTTAAGATGATGCCCTTGAGCTCCTTCACTCCAGCAAGAAAATGTCTAAATTGGTGTCGATGTATTTTCCTATAATTTTTGCATGGGATGTAATACAAGGATTTTTTTTTTAACTAATAAAGGTTTTTGTGGCTTTTATCTGGACAGGAGGGGAAAGCAGACAGATGCTTGTGAGTGCCCCATGGCTGCAGCTGCCTCAGTTAATTCATTTGTTGCCTACTGTAACTTGGAAGCATTCTTTAGGTAAGAAAGCCACTTCAAGGTATGTCGTGTGGTTTATAAACTTAATACACTTCTATGTTGGATCTTTGAATTGTTTTGTGTTCTCAGTCATAATGTTATTTATGTGTTCTGTTTACGTGCGTCATTATAAACCTATCTTCTACGGGTTAGAAACTGACAGCACTTTTGCAAATGAATTTTATGCGCCATGCACACTTAGCAAAGGGACAGTCTGCTCACTTGACAGAGGAACATGTAATACATGTAGACTGCGTGCGATACAAGGCCACCATAAATTACAGACTTCTTCAGATGCCATCTACGAACAGAGTTACTAATATATATCAACTTTCTAATTATAGACAAGCATAACTCTGCAGCTCTTAAATTTTCTGGTGTGTGAGCGAGCAGCAGCATTACTCACACAGATTTCAATACTTGATACTGCTTAGGACACAGGGGCAACTTCTTGTGTTGTATTCGTAATTAACTCACGTACTACACCTGTGTTATCAACTATATAGTTGTAAAGTTTATTAACTGGGTCGTTTTTCGAAAGATGATGATATGACCTGGGAGAATCTAAAACCTCATGTCTCCCATCTTTTAAAGAAAAATAAAGTTCAGTGTTAGAAGGTTTCTAAAGATGTTACTACTGGTTGAACACAAGACTTTGTAAACATGTTCAGTTTTTAAATCTACTTTTTCATTTCAGACCTGTCATGATGTAGTAAGATGTGTGTTGCTGTTCCTATAGCATTCCATTAAACCGTCTTCAAATAATGTAAAATGGTTAACTGAATCTGGAGGTTTTGAGTATACTTTCTTAAGAGCAGACCAAGATACTCTTTCATAGTAAGATATAGGGTAGATTTTTTGTCTTCATACATAGGAGCATATTTGTACATCATCTTTTTTTCCAGATCGAGTTTAATTAGCCAAAATAGTTTGTTTACTGTCAAAATTATCATGATGCAGTTAGCATACTTTTGGAGTAAAAGTGAGTAACATTTAAAACCATGAGTCCTTACATTTTAAAATATTAGAAGTCATATTTCTAAGTATAACTATTTTGATTCATGTGTTTTGGTATACAGAAGGTGAAAAAATTTAATATTTCTTATCCAGATTTGTAATTTCTTTAAGTAATATTCAAGAATCCAGAGGTGTATCTGTGCTGTGTAAGACTACTGATGTGACTAAAATCGTAGATAATGGAAAAACTAGATTTGTGCCTACAATTACGCCTTCCCATTAGTTAATAGTTTTCAGATAACGTTTGGTAAAACTAATTTATTGACTCATTCTGTTGTTCTACTTCCACGTCTGCCCCGCAGTGCAGAGTGTGCTATTCATCTCAGTTGTTGTTCTAAAACTGAGTTTAGTGCCTCCAGTGGGTCTCCCAGACATTGCAGAACAGTTTTTCTTCGGTTGGTGGCTTCACAGGTCAGTTCATCTTCTGGGACCGATCCCTGCCTTCTGGTTAAGGAATCCATGCACGCGTACAGGATGACTCAACAGCGGGATGGATGTTCAGATACCAGAAAGGTGCTGGTAACTTGACAGGAACTTCCACATTCTTTAGAGGTATGTGTGCATGTAAACCTCAATGAATACTACCTGGATTATATCACGTGGAACTATAGTTTAGTTAACTTAAGTTGTGGTTTAAAATATATACTCTTCATAGTTTAAGTATTCAGAACGAAATAAGCATTCACATTTTCACAGTAAATATTAAGGGTTCGTGTTTGGTAAAAACTTTGTGATATATAACCAATGGAACCTTTTTCTGTCTTTGCATTCCACAGTGAGTAATATACTGTAATTTTGCTGGATTTAAAGTGCTGCTATGTAGAATACTAAAAATAGAAATTCTAGAGTTATCAGTTTTAAAGGGATGTAGCAACAAGAACAAGTTATGGCCACGTTCCATCAGCGGGAGAATAGATACTGCGTATGCCATGCATACCTTGTCACACCCCTTCATACATCTGGACTGGATGTGCTGCATCTGGTCTATAGCCTGGCCTGTGCTTTAGGGGAATGGTGTCCTTTCTGGTAGTTGTCAGATGCCAAATCTTCTTTGTGGCAGCCGAAACAGCACCTATGAAGCTCAAATAAGTTTCAAATAAGAAAGCGAAAATTTCCATTCCCCCCGCCCCGCCCCGAAATTTACATTTTACTGAGATGTTGCAGATTGGCATGAGAAGAGCAAAAGCTTAGAGAAGCTTTTCAGACAACAGCATTTGTTTAATCTCATTTTTTGTTCTGGACTTTAGTTTTAGGAAACAGCTGAATATGTAATTCTTCCCAAGGAGGGAGGAAGAAGAAAAAAAAAAAAGCAAGTATTTGACTCCAGCTAAATTTAGCAAGGCTATGAGCAGCAACTAGAAGAGAGAGTTATGTAATGGTTAATTACTACATCCACACATAATGCTTTGGAATGCCCTTTCATTGTGTCACTTAAAGTGCTCAAAAGTCATAAAACATGATTGTGTAGATGATAATTTGCTAAAATTGTCTTGTAGCAAAATGTTTATTCATGCTGAGCTTGCATCTTCGCTACGTTAGTAACACTAAGGTATAGTTTAGAAATACTGCTTTGTTTTGGAGCATATTGTTCTTAATTCCCTTTCACTTGCTGCCTTTGCTTGTTAATGCAGGGCACGTGTGTCTATTCAAGGAAGAAAAACTTCTGTTATTAAGTATGATTTAAAGAGTGTTATTAGCTTATCGTTCTGCATGTATCACCTACCACTATCATAAATGGGACTTTAAAGAGACTAAGTGAAGGTTTCTGAAGACTGCTAGAATAAATTCCGTGGTGGTTGGGCCGATTTGTCAGGAGGACAAACAGTAGTGAAGCAGGTCATACGAACAGCTCTTGATTAATTGGCCAGGTTGTTCTTTCCCACTTCTCAAAGAATGCACATGCTTGCCTTTTTTTTTTTTTTCCATAAAAGTGGAGTTACACTTGTGTGTCAGATACCTCATCAAGCCATACATGTCAGGTTTTATAAGTTGGGGAAAATACCAAATAGTTGGTTGAGTTGGGGAGGTGGGTAAAACTTTTGACTTTGACTCTTCTCAACACATCTGTTCCAAGTTCATCAGTGTTTAAAAAGAGAATTTATGAATTGGGTTCTGTAGTTGATAAAATTCTTCTAGAAATCGTGAGGAGATTCCGTAGTTTGAGTTTAAACTTAAACGTACACAGTTTGCTATTGCTGAACTAAATTGCTGTTAAATATTGTTTTTTCCTACAAAGTGCTTTATATACTATGATGTACTAACACATGAAACTATGCTTGGTAAATTAACAAACCCAAGTTCTCCAGATCCAAATCAAGTTGTACAAAATAAAAAGGGTCGAGAAAGAAGGTCCTTGCTAATGTCTGTGCACTGGATAGTGACATGTGGACACACCGTTTTTTCATAGTAATGTGCTATATTTAAATTTTACTAACTTGTTATCTCTTATTGTGCTTTCACTGCCTTCTCTCCCTTCCCCCCTAATTTTCTGTATTTTTCTAGAGACCTACTGTACGTGAGACCTTTCAGGAAGCTGCAGTTTGAATACATCGGATCGTGCCAATATCTGAAACTTTCACGATGAAGAGAACTAGGCAGAAAGTTGTGGTTGAAAATGAAGCTCCTCAAACATCACAGAAAAGCAAAAAACAGAAAACTTGTTCATATGGCTCAGTGTTTGGTGAATCTGACTTACATGCTTCAATGGACTGGGGAAGCCTTCCGCACCACGTTATTCTGCGTGTTTTTCAGTTTCTACCTTTAGTAGATCGAGCCAGGGCATCTTCTGTTTGTCGAAGGTGGAATGAAATTTTTCACATCCCAGATCTCTGGAGGAGATTTGAATTTGAACTTAGCCAGCCAGCTACTTCTTACTTAAAGTCTACTCACCCTGATCTCATTCAGCAGATTATCAAGAGGCATGCTGATCATCTGCAGTACGTCAGCTTCAAGGTAAGTCTTGGATGAATGGAGGCTTGTTTTGTCACGTTACAGTGCATAATGTATGCAGCTTCTCTGTGTCGGTTGGCTCAAGTGTTATACCTGGAAAGTCTTTATGTTTAAATATGCAACTCCTGCAACAATTTATTTCCATGCATGCACGCTGTCTCTTTCCAATTTCTATGCTCTAATCTCTACAAAGTAAAGAAAGAGCAAATGTTATGTAATACAGTGCTGAAGATTGAATGATAAGTTTTCAGAGTATGCAGAATATGTAATTTCTGTAAATCAGTGTTAGTGGCAATCTGAGTACTCAGCAGATTATTGTGCCTAACAGTAAACTTGATTTAAATGAAGGCTATGTTTGTAGTCTCAGGATTGCGTAAATGCGGACTTCTTTCATTTGAATACTTGATACAGTTTACTCTGTTTATCTGAGAAGATCATAGTTGGAATTACAGGTGCTTTGTTCCCTTTTGGCAGATGCTTCTCCTTAGAGGATGTCATAGTTCTAAGCTGTGAAGGGAAAGCAGAAGAAAGGATTAATATTAAAGCTAGGATGAAAATCAGAAGCTTCTCTTTCTCAGCATGGTAGCAGTTCGGTGTTTGGAGGTATTGAGAGTTGGTTGCACAGCAGTTCATGGATAATCTGTTGTTAAATACCTGTAACTTCTGTGCTTCATATAACTGATTATAATGAGTTGGCATTATAATGTCTTCATGCAACTCTTATGCTTTTTCAGCTGCTCTTTTATCATCTCAGCTACTACAGAGGAGGAAGGTGAGATGAAATGGTGATTTGTCCCGAGTTAGTCATCAGGCTTAGAGATGAATTGAGCATCAGTTCATTATTCAAGATGCAAAGGTGTTGTCCCTGCAGGTAAAATGGATTACTTTGCTGGAGTATATGTAGGCTTTATCAAGGCTTTTTCTTCTGCTCTAAGAGTTTATAATTGGCATTTAAAAAAAGGTGCATTCATACCACTGTCTATCGTAACATCAATACTAATTACAGTTGTTTAGGAAGGCATGAGGTTATTTGAAGACAAGTTAGGTTTAAGCTCTCTGTTCATATTGGAAATACCCAGTGGTCGTACTCTGGAAAATTTTTTTAATAGTAACTTTCCTGAACTTTTTTTTATTGTCTTGAAACTTCTGATTAATGTTGTGCTTTTTCCTTGTGGTAAATGCAGTCTGGTGCAGTACAGCAAAGTGGATGTGGACCTTGCAGTCTTGGGTATCCATTATGCTGTTTTCTAAATAATAATAAAGAATGGCTTCATGATTTTTAAACTGCCTTTATAGGTTGATAGTAGTACTGAGTCAGCAGAAGCAGCCTGTGACATCCTTTCTCAGTTGGTGAACTGTTCTATCAAGACACTGGGATTGATTTCTACAGCAAAACCAAGCTTCATGAATGTCTCTAAGGTAATGTTCTATGAATCGTAGCTAGAGTGACTTAATTCACTCTTAAACCATTTTAGCCGCCTTATTGTGGTGTTATTTGGTCGATGGTAATTTTTATGAAAATCTGTATTTATTGGCCTATCTTCTTTAATTTGTGGCATCCGTTAGTATTAGGGAAATAGTGGAACATTGATTCCAGTCATTAAATTTAATAGTTTTGACACTTTGTGGTGTAGAGATGGGGAATCATTTAGAAGGCTTGAGTCTCCTCATTTCTAGATTAAAAGATACAATGATCACCTGCTGCAACATATTGTTAAAATATTTGGGAGATTTTTTTTTTCTTTGACTCTAAGTCACAGCAGAGTTACTTTCTGGAAAGTAAAATAAATGCCATTTCCTTTTTTCTGCAGACAAATTCTAGATATTTCAGGCTGATCACTATGTCCACTTATCCCTGTTTTATTACAGTTAAATCAGAGTGGACGAGTTAACTACTGAGTGTAAAGTTAATTTTTGTCACATGCAGCAGGATATTTTTAAACAAAGATTTCCTGTGTTCGTGTTCAAATAAGCCTTTTTTTACACAAGAAGGGGGATGCCTAAGAAGTGATTATTCTTGTACTTCCTGTGCATGCAGAACCTGAGGTTTAGATGCTGAAGTTCTGCCTATCTTTTAATAAGATTTTTTTCCCTCCTTCGATTTCTCCAAACAGGCTCATTTTGCTTCAGCACTGACAGTAGTTTTTGTAAACTCCAAGTCATTATCATCAATCAAGATAGATGACACACCACTTGATGATCCTTCCTTGAAGGTTCTTGTTGCTAACAATAGTGATACTCTAAAACTGCTAAAAATGAGCAGCTGTCCTCATGTATCACCTGCTGGTGAGTAGTGAATATATATGAAAAATGCAGTAATAAAGTATCATAAAACAATAGTCAGGACTTAGTTTGAAACAAGTTATAAAACTTCTAGTGCTCTTCTGAGCCTCTTAGCAGAGGCCTTTTATTGACCTAGTCTTGACTTTGGACAGTTGGAAGGGGAAGAAGAATATTGTCTTTGTGTTACTCAGTAAGTTGGATTAATGAAGGCGGAGGTGCTCCTTGCTTGACTGCGTCTTCCAGAATCTTGGGGACTTTTTTTACATTCTTCTCAGCTGCTTCAGTACCTCTGATGATAGAGGCCTTGAGGAGGAAAAGCCTTAAATTAGTGCAAGCCTTTAACCCATGTTCCAAGGACAAGATGTTAATCGCCAGTTCTGTGTAAGGGTGCCCTCCTGTGTCTAGCTCTGGTAGCGTGAACTTGCTCATGTTAGCGTTGGTTGGTGAAGGGCTCACTCCCTTCAAAATACAAGCTTGCCAGAAAGTTCAGAGGGCTTTTGGGTCCCTTCTCACTTACTTTTCTCCTGAAACCCTGGTGCTAAGGAAAGGGAATCCTGGTCTGGTCTCTTTCCTATATTCTTATCCAGAGTCTACAAAAGGTGATTTAATCTGTGTACTTTGTATTCTAACAGATTAAGAGCAGTTATGTTGTTTATGTCTTAATTCAGGGAAGGGTCTGTTTTAGCAAAGCTCTTAAGATAGGCTGCTGTGGTCATTTAAATAGAATGCTTTGATGAATGCTGAAGGAAGGAGTGTTAGGGAAGGGATCAGTGACAACTTCAGCTGGATCTTACCTGATTTCAGTTGCCTCTTCAAAGTTGAGGAAATTCTGCACAGGGAAGGGTAAAGAGGAAGAAAAATACGCAGATCCAAGATGAACGTGACTAGTTAGACCTGCTTCTTTTACTGATAAGTGTTTATGGCCAAAACCCCATAAAAGGATGTGGGTATCTAGGGCTTTATCACATTTCACGGGTTTTTGATATAGGCATGAATACTCAAGTCAATAGGATTAGTGCTTGCTTGAGCTTTACAGCAAACTGTGCTTATATTCACTTCTCATTTTACAGAGTAATGTTTTTTTTTGTTCCTCAGGGATTCTTTGTGTGGCTGACCAGTGTCATGGACTTAAGGAGCTGGCTTTGAACTACTACATATTAAGTGATGAACTGCTGCTGGCTCTTTCAAGTGAAAAACATGTTGATCTTGAACACCTTCGCATAGATGTTGTGAGTGAAAATCCCGGACAAGTTGAATTTCACACTATTAAAAAGCAAAGCTGGGATGCTCTTGTTAAACACTCCCCCAAAGTCAACATTGTGATGTATTTCTTCTTATATGAAGAAGAATTTGATGCTTTCTTCAGAGAGGAAACCCCTGTTACACACCTTTACTTTGGTCGTGCAGTAAGCAAAGCAATGTTAGGTCGTATTGGCATGAATTGCCCAAGGTTAATTGAGTTGGTTGTGTGTGCTAATGGACTTCAACCTTTGGATGACGAACTTATTCGGATCGCAGAGCGCTGTAAGAACTTAACAGCGATGGGACTTGGTGAATGTGAAGTAACTTGCAGAGGTTTCATTGAATTTGTAAAGATGTGTGGAGGCAGGCTTACCCAGCTTTCTATAATGGAGGAGGTACTGATTCCAGATAACGATTATAGCTTAGATCGACTTCATTTGGAAGTCTCCAAACACCTTGGAAGAATATGGTTTCCTGATATGATGCCAACATGGTGAAGTCTGTACATTTGTGAATAAAGTGGTAGAGTCAGGGTGTTGCTTTCTATGCAAATAAAGAATTTAAAAATGAAATACGAAAACACTTCCAGATTTGAGTTTTTCTACCTTGAGAACCTCTAGTAGTATAACAGCAAAACATTCTAGAATGTTGTTATATTGAAATATAAAATAGATTAAGTGTACTTAACACTTCTGAAGGTATGTCTGTGGTTTACAGGTGCTTCAAATTTCAGTGAACTTGGGCTTCTCTGAGCTTCAGTTTGAATGTTCCATTCACATTAAAGACTTTTTTTTTATGTTTCTTTAGTCTTTCTGATGTAGTCAGAAGAGGACTAGAGAAAATTTTTTTCTTTAGTAAATCTAACTTTATGGGAAGCTGGATATGACTTGGAGTTCAGGAGAACTCTGTTATTTGTCATGATGTTTTATGCAGCTATTTTTCAAAATATTCGTGTTATAAATGCAAAAGCTTGTACATTAATATACATACACTGGCGCAGGTTACTCAAATATAATCTGTCTTAAACTCATGCCGGTATATTAAAATGTTCTGGTAAATAAGCTTATGCTTAAAAAAAAATTCCAGTTTTATATTGCACTTGAATTTTGTCAGATTAGCTAAACTGTATAGACTGCATTGTATAGTATGTTGTTTTTTCTGTCTTATGCATTAAACGTGTGGGAAAGAGACCTTGTTAAAATTAATAAATTTAAAAGTTTGGATCTAGATTGATTGCTTGGGTGAATGACAAAGCGCTTTGGAAACTGCCAGAGTATAAGGAATAGCTTCTGGGTTTGAGAGAGTTCAAGTCTTTGATTACAGAGGTTGATATCTGAATGCTGTTCTGTGTTTTTATTATTGAGAGATAAGAAGGATCTCATAAATGTGGCTAGTGAGAAAAAAGGATCAAATGGAATACAGTTGTCTTTGATCACTTTCTGTCTGGAATCAAGGGTTTAGAGCACTAAAAAAAATAAATTTGCCAGTTAGAGGCCAAAATGGCCTGTAGTAATCTTGCCTATCTCACACAGCTGGGCTGTAAGCCCTGATTACTAGAGTAAGGATTGCTGGAGGTGATCCTGAAATTTTTATTTCAGGACTGTTTAATACTTGTTGCTATTCATTGGTTTTTGAGGAAGAAGATTTTATTTTTATGTCTTTGTTTTCTTTAAAGGGGAAAGGAATGGTGAGTTGATGTGAATTAGAGTATGTGTTTTTATGTTGATGTTTTGCACACTGTAAGCTGAAATGCATCATATACAAATTTTGCTGTAATTATTTTCACGCTGTAGTTGTCCTATCATTCCTATTTATAATGGGAAGTCTACATTTGATTTGCTGGTAGTATTTGTCTCATCAGATAAAATGTTGGTTTCTTCTACACTTCTTCACTGTAAAAATAACAGCTAAAGGGTTAAACCACCATTGTCTTGGACAGACTTGTTCCCAGTTGCAAGCTAAAGGATTTAAGGTAACATATAATGCCTGTCTGAATCAGTAATGCTTTATTGCCTGTTGCACAGTTAAGGAGCATCTGACTGGTTATTAGCACCTGTTACCCAAGGACTTGCTTCCATAGTCAAGGGGATGATTGTCTTTTAAACAAAAGACTGAAATATATCTAAACAGTGTTTGGTTTAAGATCTGTGTTTTGCTTTGAATATAAACATAATAAAGTGATCTAATACGTGCACTGATATTAGACTCTTAACCATCTGTTGCACCACATCCTCCTGTTAGGCAGGGTTCTGTCCTGTTAGATACCGTATACTTGACAAACCTGGGGAGAGGCAGTAGAATGTTAAACTCCTGGATTATACTGAATTAGTCATTGTCATTTCACGTTCACGCCTCAGAGTTGAGGATTTTTGATGTGCTGAAACTGTAAAATGGAATGTGGACAAATCTTGTAGATGGTTGGTAAGTCCTAGAGTCCTTCATGTCTCTCTAGCCAACGTAACGGCATTAATGAAGTATCAAACATTAGTGGCGGTATAAGTTCAGGAGGAAAGCGTTATTAAAATGCTTCTTTGAATGTTGTCCTGTCCTCTGTCCCTCTTCCTAAAGCAGCTTTTCTGTGAAGCCATGAATGTTAGCTTGCTCCAGCTCCAAGCCTCTAGAAAAATGGGCCTGCATTAATTAGCGTGGGGAATTTTGATGAGATCATTTTTTTGTGCATTTGCTCTGCTAACTGATCTTAACAAGTAAGACCAATTGATACCTGAGTTTATAACTAAATGCCAACAAAACTGATACATCAGTCTCAATGGGAAACACTGATACTTCACTGGTAGTGTGGGAAGCTAATTTTAACTGAAAGGGAACTTCTGACACGTCACTGTTGAATTTTTATAGTTTGTGTCGTGTGTTGGTGCTAAGGTGTATGTGTTGTGCTTTGGGGAGGAGTGTCAAAACACTGCCCTGTGTAAGGCAGCGTTAGTTCTTCTGTTCCTTCTTCAGTAGGTCATCCAGAATGACTGCAGTGGTGGTATTGCACTTGGCAAGAACCTGTAGATAGCTGCCTGCTGCCTTTATTCCTGCTGTCCCTTGAGTAGCCTGTACTTCGGAGCTCTGCCTTGTCCTAGCTAAGGCAAGTTTTGTCTGTTTTACTGGCTTTTCCTAGTTTCACTGCGCTGCAAAGGTTTTCTGAAACCCCATCCCTGAATTGTATAATGCAATGATACTCTGAAAAACTGTAACTAAAACCCTCAAAATGAAGTACAGAATTTACACCTCAGACGCCAAGGAGAGGTGTAGGGTCACTAAAAAGTCCAGGTTACAGTGAGAAGCTGACAGTAGTGCACCTTTTCTGCCACATGAGGGGGTGAGCTGGTTTTCATGCTTGCTGACTTCAGACTCCTGAGAAAGCTTATAATTAGTCATTGCGAATTTCCTGATTCTCTTGTAAATGCAAATTCCAACAAAAACTCAAATCTCTTTTCCCTTGTGTGGAGTCCCTTTTGCAATCCCATAGAGACGCTGGTTGTTCTGGCATCACAACACCAGACAGCATCTTTTATGCCTTGTGGACTGTTTCAGTAAACTTCCTTCTACTTTTCTTCAGTTCAGGTGCCTTCAAAACCTAAAATAATATTGTCTGCCAAGGTGTATAAAGTTTGTCAATTAACCTAAGGTACAATGTTCGCAACAATTACAGGTACTGAAGAAACAGTACCTAACCAGTATCTGGAGTGTGTATTGTTAGCATCTTGCAATATTATGTAAGGCCCAAAGTATTGCATCAGTAGTAATATAAACTGTTGCTGTGCATATTGTATAACTTCTTTACTTCTGTAAAATGCATTTTTTTCCTTCCTTTCCTGAGATAGTCTCCACATGATAAGAAGAAACAACTTTTGGATGCTGAGATGAATTTATTTGAAATTTACCGCATTTCCATTTCACACTCTCTGCTTTTTCCCCCTTTCAAGATTTCTAGTAGGATCTGAGCGATCACAGTTCTCAACGTGAATATGAGATGTGATCCCAGGAAATACTCTTTGCATTGGCAACATTTTCCCAAGGATTTGTCCCTTAGAAATTCTACCGTTGTATCTGATGGGATGGATGCAGAGTAGTTTTACACAGAAGCCTGGTGAAAACAAGAGGAGGGAAAACATCAATGACTGATGAAGCATTTTTTCTTCTGTACTAACTCTGTTTCAGAAACATTAACATTTCTCTCTTGTCCTTTCCACTGAGATCGCAGTAATGGAAATACTAAAATAGCAAAGACATTGTGGTCATAAAAAATAGAGATAGTGGTTGGAGTTGTTGGGTTGGTGGAAGAGGGGAAGATGGGAGGAATTCTCACCTTCCTGCCTGCTTCAGTAAAGAGCTCGAAGACATTCTACAGAACTCAATGATTTGCATTATAACATAGGAGCAAAAAGTTCTGCATGTAAATGGATAGAAGATGCAGTGCTTCAAAACATTTACCTTGCTTAACTACTTGGCTAGCTATGACCTCAAGACAAAGAAATGTTAAATGAAAAATAGCTATTTACCTGATCCCCTGATTTGGACTCCATCATCAATGGCATTTCCGTTGTGGAAGAATTTAACGGGTCCAGAGAGCTCTCCAGAAAAGGGAGCGTACACGGTGGCTCCATCGGCACAGATGACATCCACGCCTGTGTGCTTTCCTTTACCCTTTTGTCTGAAAACAAATATGTAATTAGGGAAGTCTCTTGTCAGGCCTAACCTGATATAGCAATAGCTCAGTTAGCATGCTACAAGGTCTGGAAATGGGTTGTTTGTTCTGAGGCAATGTTGATGTAGTTGACTGGCTGAAAGAATCTGTAAAAGTTTTCTGGTGTAGATGATGTAATGCCAGGTAGGGTTGATGATCTGTTAGAGTTGCAGTTTTGCAAATTGGAGGAAAAAAAAAAAGGAAAAGAATGCTTTTCTTCCAAGCCTTTAAATAGAACTGTAGAGTCACAGAGATGTTGGTTGGCAGGTACCTGTGAAGAACATCAAGTCCAACCTTCCACTTGAGTCAAGACTGTTCCCACCACCAGGCCAGGTCCGGCACAGCTTAGTCTGAGTCATAAAAACCTCCAAGCCTGGAGGTTTTATGAACAATGTGGGCAACCTGTTCTGGTGCTGCATTACCCCTATAGTGAAAATGTCACCTCACGTCCAACCTAAACCTTCAAAGCTGTAATTCTTAAATGGCTTAAACAGAGTTTAACTCATTTCAGTGGAGCAGTAACAAACCCCCACGTGTTCCACTTATAGTACCTTGGAGCTCCGTAGTATCCGCAGCCGTAGTTATCACAGCCTCTTATCTCATTTGTAGGATTCCCAGAGCACACTATTGCCCAGTGTGTGTCTTGTTGTGGGAATGGTGGAACATCTTGGAAATACAGAAACACAGCACATCAAAGTTAACTTTGAGATCCTGCTTTGCGTTGGATGTTTGTAACTACTATGCTTTAATTTTAGGTAGGAACATACTGGAATTACATCCCATGCGTGTAGTTGGATGTTTCCTCCACAAAATTTGTCATCCTTTAGGAAATGTAAATAGAATGTACACCTAAGACTGGATTGTAATGTTTCTAGATTAGGGTTATCTCATATAAGGGGCATGCTTTAAAGACAAAAATTCAAAAAGAGTATCACGGTTCCTAGAGGGTAATCTGAGGGATAGGAAAAGACTCAGTTTTGTTTCTTATTCTACGTCCAGGCTGATGGGACTGGACTCCTCAAGTCCTCTGCTCTGTTACTACCAATGTAGTATTTGTATTTACAAAGATTCATCCTAAAGTCTGCTGAGATGCAATACTGAAAACATAGCTAGTAGTTAAAAGAGTACAAATAGAAGAAGCATCTGACTCGGTTTATTGCTGAGACTTGACGCTGCTGTGTCATGGAGGGGAACAAAATACAACTTGATAAGCTGATGTACTCTCCTTCCTGTAACACTGTCACTAGTCCTGCTATGCTGTGTTTAAAATGCATATTTTCTTTCTTTCAGATGTTGCTGTCAGAGAGAATCTGAGAGGACTATCACTATTTGATACTGTCCTTATTCAAAATTAATTAATAACTTAATTTTCATTCATTATACTACTTATTCAGGGCGCGGGGGGGGTTGTAGTTTGGTTTTTTTTTTACCAGGCGTAAGTAGTTGAGTAGGATCAGAGTGGTCACAGTTCTCAACATGGATGTGAGAGATAATGCCAGGAAATACTCTCTGCATTGGCAGCATTCTCCCAAGTTGTTGCCCTCTGTAGATGTGGCCGTGGTATCTGATGGGGTGAATACAGACAAGCTTTACACAGTAACCTGGAAGAGGCAGGAGAGGAAGTGAGGTCAGGAAACATCAGCTGCATTGGTTCTTGGGGTGAGCAAGAAACTTTCTATGCTAGCCTCTTACTGGAGACTGTAATGATGAAGCAGAAATGTAGTCAAGGTACCAGCAATCCTGAAATCAAAATTCCTTGGATTGTTATGGAAAAGGGGAAAAGAGGGAGCTGGAAAATAGGGACAGGAAAACATCCTCTCAGCAAAATTGAGGACGTATTTCTGATACTTGTTTACTCCTTCCTTTTTTTTTTATTTGGAGTGGTTGTTTTCCTGCTACCTGTTTTTCAACTCCCTTCTTCCCTTCTCTTCAAGAAAAGCATAGGAAGAGGGCTACATCCTGCTGGTGCTGATTGCCGGTATTTCTTAGCAGCAGTTTAATTGTGCTTCAGTGTAGGAACTAGAGAGGGTGTAAGATGAATCAACACTTTGCTTGAATTGAAGAGCCCCAGAAACCATACTCAAGTAAATAAAATGATTACTTGTGCATGCCTGACAACGGATCCGCAGTTATTACTTGCCTGATCCCCTGATTTGGACTCCATCATCGATGGCATTTCCATTATGAAAGAAGCGAATGGGTCCGGAGAGCTGGCCGCTGAAAGGAGCGTACACCGTCGCTCCGTCGGCACAGATGACATCCACGCCCCCATGCTTTCCTTTACCGCTGTGCCTGAAAACATAAATATGTAATTAGAGAAGTCTGCCAGCCTTAACTTTATGCATATAGATAGATCAGTTAACGCAGTACGATAGCTGAAGCTTGTCTGACAAAACTTTGCATCTGCAATGAAACTGGAAAGAAATCTTTTATTATTGTAAAATGTTCATATTACTCTGACCTTCTTTAAAGGGGGACGGGATTTCAAATTGTAAGCATATTTTTAATTTTCCCAAGTTCATGGGATATTTCAAGCTGTTATAGAAAAGTACCCCTGTTCTACCCCCAAAATACATCTGTGCTGGTGTGACATAGAATCTTGTGTTTGGAATTTTCTCATTTAGAAATTTGGAAGTTGCGTGGTGGGATGGATGCTTTTCATAGAGCCTGAGGAGAGGAGGTGACAGGAAAATGCAGGGAAGGCAGGAGTCATTCTACATATAAAAGCATTTTTCAGGGAAACATAATCTGTTCTATTATGAGGAGCCTACTTAAAGACAACAATGCTGACAGACTTTTAGCTTGTGTAAATTAATCTACTTGGTTACCTGTAAGCTGTTGCTGAATGTTAGTTAAATATCTGGTCTATAAGCAACAAGAATAAATGACACAAATCCTTGAAATGCTTTCCATTTCCCTTACTCTGGCTGCTAATTTGTGTAATGGTCTTGCTTCTTCACCCATGCACCAGTTAATAGTGGTGGTATTACTGCGCTTCTGCGAGATTGCCAAGTAACGTCCCAAAAAGGAGGAAGAGGTCCCGCAGACAACAGTCTTCTCTCAGAATTCTAAGTGTCAACTCTGGTTAAACTCCGCTCTTTCCGCCGTGTGAACATTTCATTTAGGAAAGCAACAACGCACCCCACTGCTCCAGACTCCCGATGCCCCTGCGTTACCTGTCAGCGCCGAAATGGCCACAGCCGTATCTATCGCAGCCCCGGATTCTGTTGGTGGGATTCCTGCTGCAGATCTGTGCCCAGTGTTTGTGTTGCTGCTCTTGCTGTTGTTGGTCGTGTTGTTGGGGTGGGTGTGTGTCCAACTGCTTGGCAAAAACTTCACGTGCAAAATTGGAAAATGGGGAAAATTCAACCATGTTCTTAACACTTACTGTTGTACTGTACTGTGGTGCAAAATAGGGTGTTTAAAGTGGAAGGCGTGATCTCATGGGAGTTTATAATTTCAGAAACTGTAGGTAAAAGAATATTGTACAACCTGCTATATAGATTTGATCCCTTTTTCTTGAGGTCTTATTTTAAGGTACATATGCTAAAAACAAAGCAAAGCTATAGATAAATATTTTTAATATTAGTTTGTGAAATAAATCAAACTACTTCCACTTTCTCTTTGAAACCTCTGAACACTTTCGTATATCACTTTAAATGCACACCTAATTCCGTACTTTATAATAGTCATAACTGTGCACATTACCATAATTCTTCATAAAACTAGATTGAAAAAAATCAGCATTATTTATGTTTAGGTGAATTTCAATAACTCATTAGTTCTGCCTAAAACCAGTCAAGACCAAGGGCAATATAGCAGTCTCAACTCACCAGCGGACACCAAGCTGACCAGAGCGACCAGACTGAGAGCTGGCATTTTGTGGCTGTTTCTCCGGTGTTCTTTGATCAAATCAAAGACATTGAGCAGTAGCTGCCTGCAGTATTTATATGTTTTGAAAGCCCAAGTCTGTTGTCTTGGCCAATCAGTCTTGAGCAAAGTATTACAGCTCCGGGCCGATGGTGTTGCCATATTAGGCACTGAGGATGTCTACAAACTTTAACAGTTGTTAGAGCTGGTTGGGAAAGACGGATAAAATAATTGGTCTCTTAGCACACAGTAACAGATGGAAATGAACAATCCCACATTTCAGGAAGCTCTGGTTGAACTGTTTCTTAACGCCTTTTCTTCCCCATCCTGAAGCAAGGGCACACTAAGGCCAAAAATGGTAGGAACTAAGAATATGGTCCAGAGGATTGAGTTGGAGGGAAAAGATGGGCAAAACTCTACGATGGATGTAATCAGTTTGTCCTTCGCTGCTCATTCCAGTACCTCTTCCCCAGGTGTATGTGCCATTAGAGCTTTCTAACAGAATGACAGAGGACAGAGAACAGTGAAGTTGTAATGTTTGCTGTAGCACGAGTATTCACTTAGGCTAAGAAATACAGATGCTTTTGCATGGAAACATGTTTTTTTTCCTGTTCAGCTGAAATTATCACCTAAGCTGGACTTAAATCCATGAAGTCTTTTCACTGAAACCCTGGGTTTTGACAACTAAATTCTTATTAAAACATCTTCAAGTTCTGAAACAAACAGTTGCAAACCCAAGTTGCATGGCACAAATGACATGGAGTTAAAAAATTCTAGGTTTTAAAATGATTCATTTAGTATCTGCTTGATTTCAGCTATTGTACTATTAAACATGCTCCTTAGTGTCTCTCTTAATCCTTCAGTTTGATTTTTCTGCACTACTTAGAGAAAAGCATTAGATTTTTTTTACAGACATGTCTTAGTAATAGGAAATTTAAATGAGTCATGGCGCTGTCACATAAACTATCTGATATTCCAAGTTACAGAAACCTCTGGAACTCCTGCAGGTTTTATTCAGAGGAGAAACAGATGCCTCTCTGCTTTGCAAAATTCTAGTTTGCAGACAGCACCTGTACATTGTGTTTTCTGAAAATCTCCATGGAACAAGCAGCTGGAGACAAATTTTTCGCTTGTGGTTCCATGCTTTTTTTACAGCCGATATTTAAGCCCTAAGCCACCTTTTAGCCCTCCCTGGGGTTATTACAAGTGGCTTTGCTGATTTTACCCCTGCTGCTTTCTCCCTCATCCTGCCAGAAAGAGCTGCTATTTTTCACACTTGTGGCCACCAAACAAATATTTATATAAATGTTATGTCCCCTCAGTCTAGTTTTGATGGGGTTTTTGGTTGTAATTTGCTCAGTATAATGGAGTCTAGGCTTACAAATGATACATGATGCTGGTAAGAGCTCTCGGGGGGTATTCAAGATTTGGGGATGCTGCTCACCCCTGAACTGAAAAAAGGGGTATGTGGGTTTGTGTGACCCTTGCCAGAAACAGCCTTTGTCGCTACAAGCTGGGAGAGTTCGCGTAATATTCTTTCCAGCTTTCCAGGCTTATTCACCTTCACTTGGCACAAGCTCTCCGCAAACCCCCTCAGCTCTCCTTAACAAAGAGAATCAGCAAGGGAGGTGGTATGGGTGGCATATTTCAATGAAGATTTCATAGCATAGAGGTAGTAAAGTATTTCTGAGCTTGGCTAGCTTGATACTAGCTGCTGTAAATGTTTTTTCCTACTGGAAACAAAACCATTTGAAAATAAAGACTTTATTTGGGTGGTGCCTGGCCATTCCCAGGGGAGGGGTCTCCAGTGGGGTTTCTGCAACAATGATCTCTCTCAACCAGGTTTCATTTCTGATTTATTCCTGGCTGCCAATTTGCACTAGTAGAGTTTAAAATATCTCATTATATAAATTTTACCTGGGGCAGACCTGCCTTGAAAAGCTAACGATTTTTATAGACTTTTGTAAACTCACATGCTCCTAATTTTACCAAGGAAGGAATTGCAGCACCTCAATCCATTCTATAAATTCTTGCGAAGAAAAGGCTGGGTGGAAAGCCAGCCAAGCTGGCAGGCAGGAGGAGGGAAGTACAACTGTGTTATAGGTGCACAGACACTGAAGAAGCTCTTCTCTGAGTCTTGTTTTGCAGTCTGGTATTTTGTAAAATGGCTCTAAGCTACCCATTCTTTGTGATTTTTTTTCCATCTCACTTGTGTTACAGAGCTGACTCCAAATTGCTCGTAGCTGAGTACACTTTCTATATTTTCTTCATAAGAGATCTTAACTGCATTGTATCTTGCTCTGTTCTTTCTAAAACATGTCAAAATGTCATTTGCTACAATAATATATCTAATGCACTTCTGGTAAAGTACACTTAATAAAACAATTTTCAAGAGTATGATATTGCAGTTGAGATTTCTCAGTGTGTTCCCATCTCTCCTGGGCAAGCTGGAAGGTGCAGACCTCTCACCTTGGGCATGAGGAAGCTCTGAACCAAAGCTGGTGGGATTCTTGTGTTGGGCAATAAAGATGTTAACAGTTGGTAGGTGCAGTTGTGAAAGACATGAATTGGCTGCTTAGCACACGCTAACAGAAGGATATGGAACAACCAGCCAGCATTGCACAGCCCCTGGGAGCTGCAGTTGCACCATTTCCTTCCCTGCGGTGGGGAGCAGGCAAGGAGATGGAGAGGAGCCAGCATGCAGCGCTGTGAAGAGCACATGGAGAGCAGGTGGGCTGGCTTGGGAATGGCTGACTTCTTTCTCCTGCATGAATGGTGTGAGTTCCCCATTTTGCCCCTTTTATGTCAGTAGTAACTTCCCTGGCTGTGTAAGTGCCTTTGAGGTCTTATGGACTGAGCAGGAGTGCAGCAGGCAAATGCCAGTGTTTGGGCTTATATCAACAGACAGTGAATGAGTTAATGCCTGATGCTGTCCAGGAGAAATCTCTATTTTGCTGTTCAGCCTTTCCAAAGATACTGTGACTCTGCTGTGTAAACTACGTGGTGTTTCAGGAGGGTCCACTGCCAGTTACCAGGGCTTTTGGACAGATGGTGCCAGCTATGTGTGTGTCCATAAACCTTGCAAATGGTAGACTAGTCTCTCTTAACATATTAATTATCTTAACATTATCTCTTAATGAGAAAATGGTAAAATGATGGAATAAGTTTTTTGGAGGAAAAAAAGCCAGAAAACTGTGAGACACACCTGGGCACTGGTAGTGGACTCTCTGAGCAGAAACACCAGCAAAAGCCAGGGCCAAACCCTGAGCCAGGGCAAATCCAACCCCCCAGCCAAGGCCTGCAGTTTCCTTCCAGCTGTGCTGCCATCCTCCATTTGTTGCCCGTGAGTGAGGGCTGGTTTCTCCATCATTTCCTTCACACACATTTCAGCTCGGTGGGATTCAACTGATGTCCAAAACCTGATGATTTGGTCCATACTCCAGTCCTTCCTCTCTGCAACCTCTGTGGGGCTGCAGCCCCAGTGAACTGGATGAATGAGGGCTGCACATCTTATTTCTTGATGATGTTACAGTATCATAACTGTAGGTCTGCCAGGCTTGTTAGCAGGCAATTTGAAAGGTAAATCCTCTTCCCGGCTGTATTTTAGAGAACAATTGGCTTTGTCCTTGGCTAGCCTGGTGTGTTTGGTGTGGGAACAAGTCAATGCTGAACACTCGCCTCCCAGCTGTTCTGCATACAATATGTTAATAAAGAACCTTAAAGGCTATTTCTCTGGAAAATAAATAATATTCTTTGTCCTAATGATTAAAAATCCAATTATTATTTAAAAATGAACTGCGGAAGAATTTACTTGTGCAATTAGCAGCACAGGATTTCATGGTGAAAATCAAGCTGGCACAATGTAAAACAACTCGCGCTCGCTATTTATTCAGGCTTCTGATCACTTGACGAGGCTGAGATAAAAGGAATTTTGCCACAACGATTAATTAAGCTTTGTGTACACAGCTTCTATTGTAGTATCACTGGAAAATCAGCAGGTTGCGCTAGCTGATAAGCCCAAAGGCATGGCTGGGCACATCGTTTTAAGTAGATAGCAGGCTGTAGGAGATCCGAGTATGTTGCCTTTTTTCTTTGCTAAGTATGAGCTGAAGATGAAGCTGAAGTTGTGCTGGGGCACAGTTCCGATTGAAGACTCCGTCTCGAGTTTATTTTGCCTTTTTAATATACTTGCTAAGCCTGAATTAGGCAAGTTTTAATGGGGAGGCAGAAGAACACAAAAGAAAATCCTTTCGCTACCCATGTCCTACCCTGTGGGGAGGACAAAGCTCTGGCTGAATCCTCCAAAAGTTGTTTAATGCCCAGGGAAATAGAAGGGAATAGTGCAGATTTGGGTCGCAGCCTTAGGCAGTTAGGACTTTCACAGTTTGGGATTCCTGCTTATCTCTCTGCCTGGCACCTTGTGATACAAACTTATAAAATGAAAGGGATAGCAAGGAGAAGGATCCCTGCAGAACTGGTGCAGAAAAAAAAAAAGCAATTCTGCCTGGCCTGAATTTGTCAACTCTTTCCTGAAAAGCCTAGCTGCCCCCATTACTTCCCCCAGCACCCTTTCCTCTCACCTTGAGTACTTCTAGAAATGTATATTTTACCAGCCTTTTATCTCCTTCCTAGAGTCAGCTACAAATTGTACTTTACCTTCTTCTACAGCCGTTTTTTTTTTTTTTTTTTTTTACTAGACTGAAAAGATAAAGCTGGATTTACTTACCCTGTTTGTCCCAACTGCTCTGTAACCTAAAATAGAATGTGGCATTTATTTTTCTTCTCTGCTGCTGGGTGACAGCCCCAGCTAAAATAGGATTTTTTTATCATTTGCCCTCTACCTCTCTCAGGCACCTGCCAGAGCATCCCACATCCCTGCACCAAAGCACTGTACCTCCCTGCGCTGCTGGAAAAACTCAGGTTAAAGAATAGCTCCCTGAAAAGCTTTGTGAAACCAGTCTGTGGGGACGGACCAGAAAAGTGCTGAGCTGTTGTCATTAATGTACGGGTGAAAATGTTACTTGTAGGGAAGCAAAGTTGGTGAGTTGGGAGCAGCTCCATCCCAAGCCGGGGGGGACCACGAGTCCCTGGGAGTGGGAAATTCTTCAGGTGAGTCCCAGAGACTCCCTGGGAGTCTCTCTAGACTGCAGGAGGGCAGGATGCCGTGCCGAGGGCAGGGAGAAGGCAGGCTGGGGTCTCTCAGTGCTCTTTTGGCATTCGTGTTCCTCCCAGGGCCCTGGTGATACCTGCGTGCTGTGCTTTAGAAAGGAGGTGATGGGATCTTCTGTCGCTGCTAACAGGTTCCTGATGCATATGAGAGCTGAGGGAGGAGGAAGGAATCAAGTGTGACCCAGGGAAGAGCTTACCTGTCTTTGCTGGGAAAAAAAGTGTTGGATCATGCTTTGTTTCCCAAGGACTAAAATCAAGTGAAAATGTTAATTTTGCCGTAGAGTGTATTAAGGCTGGAGGCTCGGTGCCCTGCTCAGTCAGCAAGGTGAGCTCAGGCTTTCATTAGGCTTTGCATGGAGAAGTGGGGGCTTGATTGGGACCTCCCCTTTTCAAATATGAGGAGTTGATAACTGGGTTAAAACCTGGGATTTTAACCAAGTGAAACTTAGGTGGAAGTGTTTCTTTTCTGTGGGCAGCCAATTTAATGACAAAAATAAAAAAAGAAAAATGGTCAAAACTGGAAAGCCCTGGGGACTTTTGCTGAAATGTTTTTGCTTTCAGTATAAGGAAAAGGTTTTTTTCACAGAAAACTCAGTTGTATCGACTCACCGTCAATGACTGGTTGCTATCTGCCCCTGCAGGTTTGGGCTGTATATTTATATCGACGTGCTGATGTTTCATTCATAGCAAAGTTAAAGCAGCTCGTGGGGAAGGTGAATGGGACACAGCAGATTAAGTGCTTTTCACAGATGTAGCAAACATCTTTCTGTAGTTTCTTAGAAAAAACAAATCTGCTGTGAGGACATACACAGCTCCCACTGAAGCAGCTTCCTTGCTTACCTGAGGCTGCCGTTGCGTTAGTAAATACGTGAGCCTGCAGCACTTGTAGAGCACTTTAGCCTTTGAGACTCCCAGTAGCATGTTGGTAGTGTTGGCCTGAAAAGCCCTGTCCTGTTACAAGAGCTTGTTGTCCTGGGAAAGTCTTCAGCTGCTTTACTAATGGAAAGAAATGCCTCACCTGGACAAAAAGAAACCTGAGTGTGCCAAGGCAATCCTGAAGCTGGAGTCTGGGGAAAAGGAATGAGTTACTTCATTAATGTTGTTTTATGTTTTTGGTCATAGGCCCCAGGAATGATTTGGGTTTCAGCTTTATACAGATTTTTTTCCCCCAGCTGCCTTACAAAAGCAGAACCCAGCCCAAACTCTGTGACAACACCAAAGAAACTCAAAGCAATTTGTAGTGAAGCACCCTTTTAATAATGTGATTTTTCATTTGCAAGCAAAGTGAAATTTCTGACTTATTGAAGAAATCTTCATGTTTGGCTGCAAAGAGAGCAGAGAAGTCCAAGACGAGCGAGCCGCAGCATGGCTCGCTGCCATGCTGCCGAGCATCGAGGATCCACCACCTCCCAGCCACTCATCCATTCCCCACTGCTTCAGCCTTCATCTACGACAGCAGTGATGTGCAAGACACAACAACAGCTTTAAAGCATGTGTTATACCTTACTGTGAGCCTGTTCATGTTCAGATAACCACCAGCATTTTGTTCATGGATGCTTTTTAGGTGGAACAACTGTTTAGGGCTCAGTGGCTTCCACTTTACTAGCGTGGCTACCTACGCCCAAGCAATTTATTGAATACACAAGTGGGGGGCTGAAGGCTTTGCCCGTGATGCGCAGCTGCCCGTTTACAGATTGGAAGTAGGATCTGTTAAGTCACAGTTCTGGATATGGACATGGGACGTAATTCCTGGGTAGACCCTTTGCATGGGGAGCAGGACACCGATTTTCTCGCCCTTCTTGATGGGGCCGCTGTACTTGATGGGTTTGATGTAAAACATCTTAATGCAGAATCCTGTTAACAGGGGAGAGAGAAGAGGGGAAAACTGTTGCTCCTGTGAAAGGGTTTAAAAGCCTGGCAAAGTCACAGCGTTGAGCAGTAAAATACAAATGACAGTGAAATGATAAGAGATTCAGCAACAGAAAAAGTTACAGAAAATGCTGTGATGATCCTATAGCATCAAGAAGGAGAGAATAGGTAAAGAAATAAATTAACAGGGAGGAGGGTGGGGAAGGAGATTAGGGTGGGTAAAACTGCATAAGCAAGTCAGAGGCTGTTCCTTTAATTATCAAAAATGTGCAAAGAGATCAGCTTCATCCTTTGACCTTTTTAATAAAAGTGAAATGCTTTCAATCAATTTTCCTGCATTATCAGAACCTGGATTTCAAAGTTACAGTTTTCACCTGGCTTCACATGCAAGCACACTGCAGTTTGGGTTGGGTTCATGATTTTTGGCTCAGTTTAACGCTCTATAAATGAATCAGAGCATTTTGCAGTCAGGCTTTGCAAGACACATGTCTTTCAGCTCTGTTACCTGATCCTGAAAGCTGGGCTCCATTGTCGATGGCATTGCCATTTCCGTAGGGCCTGGCTTGTTTGTCGATCCTCCCTGTGAAAGGTGCGTACACCACCGAGCCGTCCTCACACACCACGTCCACTCCCCTGTGCTTCCTCCCTCCTCCTCTGAAGAAGAACAAGGCAGGTTAGCACGTGGTGGAGCGCCTTGCCAGCTAGAAACCCTCCTCTTGCCCATTTTTTTCACCCTTATTTCTATTTTAAGGAAGTTTCAAGCACAGCCATCTCCTGTCACCCCAGCCCAGGACCTAGGGTCGTTGTGTCCACCGCAGCCCTGGGAGTCGCAGCCTCTGATTTTGTTTGCAGGTTGACCTGAGCAGATTTTTGCCCATTGCGCTGCAGCAGCTACAAAAGAAGAAAAGAGAAGAACAGAAGATGAAACCCACAAACCAGAAAGGGGATTTCCCAGTTTCCCAGCCCGTGTTGTTTAATCAATAGCAAGGCCCCTTCGGACTTTGCTGTAACTATGGATCAGGCTTCAGGGAACTGGGAAGTTGTTCATCTTTTAACGCAAGTTTATTTTAGGGATGCAATGAAACAGCATTTTTCTTTTTGTTTTATGCTTTGTCAACTGACATTTGAGCAAATTTGAAGCAAAAACGCAGAACACACAGATCTGGAGGGGACGCCATGGAGTGGCCCCGCTCCTCTCCCATTGCCCCAGGGCAGACGTGCTGCATTCACATGGCAGACGGGGGGCTGGAACTACCGGATGTCTCTGCCTGGAAGGTAACCTGAGCCACCTGGGATCTTGGGATACTGAACTGTAACTGTAAAAAACAGGGCTGAGAGAGACGCACCAGGTCCATTCCTATTCCCTAATGTGGGATCCAGTCAAAAATAAAAGCTGTCACCTAGCTTTTACTAATTGCATTTTCTATCTCCCAGCGTTTCTACATTACTGTTTCAAAGTAGCAGCCAGCAGGGTAACATCCTCATATTTTTTTATTCCAAACTCCAGCCGTCATCACCCACAGTCAAAGCCATGCTGATCCTACGGCCCCAGTGATGTCTGAGAGAGGGGAAATGTTTACAGGGGGAAGGGAGGAAAGGCAACCCCCGACTTGGTACCTTCTACAAGCCTCTAACAGCCCTGTTCCCCCCACCAAAACTACTAGGGTTTCCCAAGGGATGCTCTTGGGGCTCCCTATGCAGAACAGGGATGGTCTAGCAAGAAGCAATGAGCTGAGGTTTATTCATGTGTGTGAACAGCCCGGCAGGCACCGTCCCCGTTGGGCTCTGGGAGTGTAAGCAAACAGGGGAAATGATGTGCTGGCACTGAAGGTCTGGTGCTAAAAGGGTGCAGGAAATCTCTAATGCCTTCCTCGAGCAAAACAGCCCTTTGTTCTAGGTCGTCTTCATTGATTTTAATGAATTGTGTATTCTTTGTGAAATCAAACGTGATGACATTAACACAGAAACATCTCTGGGAACGGGCTGTTCTTGAAGTAAAAGGCTTTTAAGAAAACATGCATGCTGTTAGTAATTGATATGCCTCAGCTGATTCTTTCTTATTCAATCAACATTATTACTCCAACAAAATTTTGCCACAACTCTTTACCATATCTAAAAAGGATTTTTCCAGGGAGGTTTCTATGCAATGCGAGAGGGGTTTTTTCAAAGGCAAAAAATGGCCGAGAACAAATAATTTCCTAAATCTTTACAGATACACTTCATTAAAAAAAAAAAAAAAGAAAAAAAAGGAGAAAGAAAAAAAAAGAGAAAGAAAAAGAAGGCAGGTTACAATAAGCAATGTTTAACAAAATCCATCTAACTCACCACTGGAGATCGCAATTGCGAGGATGACTGCTGTGACTCTGTGCATTTTCATGTGCCTTGAGAGCTCTGCTCTCAAAGTGAAAGGTCTAAAATACTTTGCTTTCTATTTATACATCCCAACAGAGGCTGTATCCAAATTTTTCCAGCCAATCAGAAAATTTATGTGGCCTCAGTTATTTGCTTGCAGTTCACGCCAACAGCAAGGACAGCAGCCCTCGAGGGGTACCACCAGCCCGGCTAATTGGTGGTGTAGAGGCTCCAACCTATTTAGCAATAGCAGCTGCATGGTTTTGTTTGCTTTTGTTTATAACGAAACCATGAATATTAAACCCAAATTTTAAGGACAATTTGTAACTGTTTCTCTTCATTCCTGCCTGTTGCACAATCCTCAAGTTTAGCATGATAACTTGGGTGGAGAAAGGGAAAAGAGTTCAAATAAACCTAAAAAAATATCCGGGCAGATGGATACCTTGCCCTCCCACCATGGCTATTGCTTCATGGAAGGAAGTTCAGCCAGGCGAACACAGCTCTGTGCCACGCATCACACCCAACCTCATGCTGGAAAAATCGGATTAGGCGACCTGTGAAATGAGACCCTCGCACCCCGTTTGTGTCAGCCGGCTTCATTAACGCATCCCAGATATTGCCAGGTTGCTGATGATGAACCTTCAGCATTAACAGTGAGACAGACACATGTTTACAATCTTTACTGTGCTCAAATGGAAAATGTTAGAAACCCTATAATATTGTGGCTGAGCAAAATTACAGGAAATTGAAGAAGAAGAGAACACTGCAGCAAAAACAAGGCCACCTCGATTGTTTTTTCTGGGAAGGGAGGGAATGCGATGCCCTGGTTTCAGCCAGGAGCTGGAAGTTGTTTGTCTCTTCAGAATTTTGGCCCAGTCTGTGCAACTGGGAGCCACTGACCATTTTGTTTCCCTGTGCAATAAAAAACAGAAGCCCAGTTTAGATACGGCTTTGGGTCAGGGCTCTCGGCCGGGATGCTGTGCCCTTGCTGTCTCTCGTGGCACCAGATGGGTGAAGACTGGCCTTACATCCCAAAACTGAACCAAGAGCAGTTCGGCTGCACAGGATTCAAAGCCATCTTTGCCAGTGATGGAAGCATCAGCTGCTGATGGGTGCCACTGATCAGAAGTTGTATTTCACGGGAAAAGAAGGTGAACCCATCAGGATGTCTTCAAGACACACGTGTTGCCTTCCATTTTCCCCTTCTCCCAGTGAAGTCTCATCCAACGATGTCACTTAGGTCTGTTGCACAGTAACAGTGACAGGATAACAGCTTGGCTTGGACAGGGCCAACACCTGAACCCAGCTGAAGCCTGGCTGGAGTGGGCTTCATAGCCTGGTGGAGCCCATGTGAGATGTTTCAGTTCCAGACAGCCCACTGCAAATGAGCAAGACGAGGAGGAGGGTTGTGCCAGTGCTGCTACACGAGGGGTCTTAAACCTGCCGCCGCCTTCCCACACCGCACTCCCATTTGTATCCCTGCGTGATTTTTTTCTCCAGAAGAAACACTCCTGGTTTACTGTTTTCCTGCTCATCAGATGTTATGTGTAGAGAGGGGAAAAATCTATTTGACAGTAACACTTTGAAACAATATGTTTGGACAGAGTATGTAGGAAAGAAAATGACAGTACCTAGCTCTCTGTGCAATGTTTCTCATGCCCAGGGCTCAGCTAAACCAATCCAGATAAAATTGCATTATCTTAAATTCATTTTGTTAATTACTAATTTTCTTAGAGACCTACCAATTGAGATCAAAGAGGAGAAAAGAATGAGTGAAGTAATTCTGTGCACTTCCTCGGAAGCTCAGAAAATGAGCTTTTTTTCCTAATTCTGTTACTAATAAATATCCTGAAGGCCAGATACTTTCTCAGTTTCAGGTTGCAGACTCGGTTTAGTGCAGCAGAGATGAACGTACCATGGTGAGATGCAACAGGAATACCTACCAGCTTCAAGGGCGTTCTTCAAAAACAACAGTAGGGTCTCTTGGCCATCGGCCCATGTCATCTCCAATATTCCCCTGACCCATGAGAGCAGCCACAACAGCTAACTCCTGTTCATGCCCTAAATTAGCAGTGTCACCAATACCCCTGACCATGTAGACTGTAGAAAATGTGCGTTTGCTCATGTCGCACTGGGAAATTTGGGTGAAGAGCTTTTTGGAAATCTGGATTCCCAGGTTGGATATTGGTTCCTCTGGGGTCTTTTCATAAACTACTGCCTTGCTGCCTGTGGTGTGTGGAGGACAGGAAGGCCGCTAAGGTCTGCAAGTCTTGACTCCCTGCACCCCTCCGTGACATTTTTTGGCTTTGTTTTGATTTTGTTAACTGAGTTGAAATGTTTTTACAGAGCTAATTGAGTGAATTAAACATGTTAAAGACTAAGTTATTTGCCAACATTTTACATTATATCCTGAGATAAAGGTCGGGGAGGCAAAGAGTGATTAATACAAATTTTGAGTGAACAGTGCAAGAGCAGTGGATGCTTCGCTCGCCTTCTCTGTGCCCACCCCACTGCATTTCATATGGTTTACAGCCTTATTCTGTGTCTGAACAACATTCCAAGGACTGAAGCAATGCACATAACCGACCAATTTCTTCACATTTTGCTTGTTGCCAGCTGCAGCCAAAGTTTTTGGTTTTCTTTTCTTTGCAGAAAAACCTGTTGCAGAAAGGTGGCAGTAATTGGCAGTTCCTTAATTTTACATTGATGGCAGATGTGTGAAAGAATTAAAGCAGGACAGGGGGAGCAAAAACCAAGGGCAGAGCTTGTGGGTGGAGGCAATGAAGGGCTCTTTGGGGAGGAGATGGGGGAACCACTTGGGAGGTAAGTGAGGCAGGACAGGGATTTTCCTCATCTCACGTGGTGCTGTGAGCCACTGAGAAATAGAGGTTAAAATATGTGTGTGGGAAAGGCAATCCTCTTTAGCGGTAGCTGCAGAGCCTAGGTAGCATGTATGCCTGGAAGGGGAAAAAAAACCCCAAACCCTGCAGCTTTGTAGGCTTTGCAGGATACCCTGTGGTTTCTGAATGCCTACTGTGCTGTGTTTGGGGGTAACACCGGGGGAGGTGGGTGTCCTGCTTGCATAAAGGATGAATAAGTAGCAAAATGGCAAAATGCTCATGCACAAGTAAGCACCACAGCACAATCAAATTAAATGTAGTTCAAATAAGATAAAATTTAAAAGATAATGACATTATATCCTAGCTCCAAACCCCATCAAACTCTCTAAAAGCAATTTCCAAAATTGTAACCATGCTGGGATTTAATAAAGTTTTCATTATGGAGGAAGTGTTTGACTCAGCCTGTCACTTAATATGAGGGGTTTTTTTTGTCCTTGTTATAGAAGAGATGCAAATAGCTGTAATAGTTTCCTTTCTATTTTACCAAGTGCTAAGGCATGAATGAGTTTGTTGGCAATGCTCTAAAGGTTGTGAATTCTCAGCCCAACTAACTTATGCTAAAAATGCTCTTTGTTCCTCCCTCCCACCCCTTCAATTTTGAGCTTTTGGTAACACAGGTATGCTGAAGCTCATAGCCTGCTCTGATTTTTGCTTTACTGGAATTACCCAACAGACAGGAGCCTTCTCATTTTCTTCAGTTCATCACTTACTACATCCTGAAACACCTAAATAGGCTTAGAAGACCTTCAGATTAAAATAGAATTAAATCCCTAGGTATGGGTAGATTGCAGTAAAGAGGAGATGGCAGTTTGGTTACCTAAATGTCAAGTTTTTGAAATATCCAGATTTTGCAAGATTCTAGCTTAGCTTCTAGGGAAGTGAGCCCCAAGGCATGGTACTACAGATGTCTATTATCAATGTTGTCTTTTTTTTTTTTTTTTTTTGATTGTGGCAAATGCCACATAGGAGCTGCTCAAGGAGGTGATGAGCTGTGATCCCAAGTACCAGTACACTTTACTCATGCTGTGCTGGGTTGTGTTGCCCAGGTTTCCTAGAGACTGCCAAGTGCATAAAAGAGGGCCTGAATTAGTCAAAAACCTGTCTATGTGGATGACAACTTATTGCTTCTGTTAAGTATGCTTATAAAAAAAAAAATAAATTGGAAGAACAGGGCTTTGTAGAGAGTACTCTAGTGTCCAAGAGCAGCTGTTTCATTTTCCTCCCCTTCTCTGGTAACATCTTGGACCTTTAAAGAAATAGGAACTAGTTTTTCGCCAAAAAGTCTTTTTTAAATTTTTTTTTTTTATTTTTTTAATAGGCAACATTTTTGTTGTTAGCATGTAACGGATTCCTGAAATGCGGCATCCAGCTGGTGTAATGGGCACTGAGGGAAAGGATGGTAATGAAACCCAATTTAACTAATGAGTGTAATTTAAAGAGAGGCTTTATTGCAGAGTTTCATGGGAAATAGTTTAGAAACGTTCAGCCTGTGGAAAAGAAGAGTTTTGTGGTTCCTCAGAAAGCCTTGCTTCAATCTGTAGAAACATGTAGTGGTTTTTTAGTAGTTAATGTGAGTAACTGAAGATGCTGTGTGCAACCATGAAAATGCACTTGTCTCTCCAGCGTTTCCCTAGCCGATGGGGAGCTGCCTCTGGGCTGACCTGCAAGATGTCCCTCTGAGCCCAGGCGAGGTGCAGTTTGTGAGCCTTTGCACCCGGTATTTAATTTAGTCAATTGTTAGCTTTAAACCCCGCAGTTTCCTGTGCACAGCTGCCTGTTGGTTCTTGCAGAAAGAAATCTTTTTGGGGTCCTGGGTCCCCGTCAGCGTGGCAGGGTGCAATGGGATGAGCTGCACAGCCCCATGACCCTTCCTCCCCTCTGTGGTGCATCAGCCCCGAGATGCCCCTCATGTCCCAGGGTAATGGTCACCGTCTGTGTGTTCTCCATTAGTGGCCTTGTCTCTGCTCTTGTCCTGTTGCTGGATTTGGGAGTATTTTGGGTTTGGGTTTTTTTTTTTTCCTTCCAAAAAACCTATTGAGCGAGAGCTCATCTTGGCACAGCTGGGCTAATCCAGGAGAAGCCTGTGGAAACCAGGTCCCAGCCAGGTCTTGGCTTTGGACACCTGAGAAACAGGGAAGGGCAGTACTCATCCTCCAGAGCATAAAGGTGTTCATGACATGAACTGGAATGTGCAGCGGGTGGTGAAAATGGCTGGGCTGCCACTGCCCTCTGATGGAAAGCAGGCAAATACAGTCCTGCTGAGCAGCCCTTCCTTATCTCCCTGGATCTTTATATCTGCATATGTAGATAGAGATGAAATGTCTGTGTGCATGTGTGTATATATATATTTGCTACCTGTACTGCGCCTTCTCCGATTAAGAGAAGGCCAGCCCCAGTGCTAGCGTTTATGGGGATGCTCGCCAGCATCTGCCCACTGGGAGGAACTGGTGTGTGCAGCCACTGGCTGCTCAGGTGCCCCATGATCCTTTTTTCTTTCTTTTTCTGTTTTGCACGTGCAATCCCTCCCATGCCCATGAGGTGAGGAAGGTGTGTGTAGTGCAGAATGAGTCCCCTGCCCCCTCCGGGGATGTGCTCTTTATCTGACATTAAATGCTGACCTGGTGGCTGCTATTAAAAGAGGTTTGTGGGCAGAAATGGAAATGTTGCTTTGCTCTTCCTTCGTTGCACATCTACATGCTCCCACACCTCCTGCCATCCAGGGCTCTGCTCCAACACCTTTGCTTTCATTTGGATGAAGGAAGACAGACATTTATCTCACAACAAATAGTTTAATTCAAAATCCCCAACCAGGTCTTGTGGTGCCCAAGATCCCAAATCTCCCCTGTTCAGGTACCCCAGCCTCCAGGGTCAGCCCACAAACAACTTCTCAGTACTTTGGCATAAGCAGCACGGAGAACTGCAATATGCTGGGTATTTAAATATGAAAGCATGTAAAGATGACTGTAAAAATAAATGATACAGCAGTTGTGGTGATTGTTACTCTTTCACATTCAGCAGATTTTCTTTTACGCTTTAAGAGGAGCTGTTGTTGGATTTTTAAAAGCTGCAGACAGAAAATGTGGTGCAGGAGTTGAGGCTGGTTTTGCTGATAGGCAAAGGCAGATACTGCCTATCCCCCTTACCTTTGGGCTGGCGGAGCCCTGCCCTCTCAAAAATAAAGATTGTGTGAGAATGGCCCCTTGGCAGGTCTCTGAACGGAAACCATATAATTATAAACCACTGCCTAGCCTAAAGTACTGCTAAGTGTTTAAGCTATCATATTTCCATGGCTCATTCAAGGGTATTTTTAGTGTTGGTGGAAAAAGTTGCTGACTCTAGGTTAAGTAATCCCTCCTAAAGTCTATGGTCCTGACTCAGGAAAATTAACCATTTGCTTAAATGTTTGTCATGATGAAGCCTCTCTGCCTTCCTCTGCCCAAGCCTTTCCACGGAGGAGGATTGGGCCTGGAGTACAAATACAGAGAAGACTGACTTGCATTAACATTCAAGGTAGAAAAGTCTGCTGCTGCTAAAATGTAGGTAACTGTCTAAATATAAGTTCTCTTATGTACTTCCATTGCATGTACCTGCTTTTGCCAGAGCGGAGGCAAGCAGCGAAGGAGCTACTTCCACAGGCAGTGCCTTGGCCAAGGCTGTTCATGGTTCATGAACCCAGCAGTGCAGCAGAGCTGGCTCAAGAGCTTTGAATTGTTTGGTTTTAACACAAGTCTCTTGGTAATGATGGAAAGACACCGTTAAACTGTTGCTCACCCGGTAAAGTAAAAAGTCAGGAGCTGGAAGTTTGCATGGTACTTGTTATCCTTGTGATTGGTGATTTTATTGCTCTGTGGTCATGGCTGATGATCCTGATCACACCACCCTGGTTCCTCGTGGTCAGGGCTCTGTGAAAGCCCCCTGAATGAAATCTGTGCACAGGGTGAGCAATCTGATGGGCTGGACCCACAGGTGGGTGAAAGCAGCAGGGAGACCACGTTGACCAGCACCGTGGGCGAAGGGCTTAGCCTGCTTTTTCATAGGTGCCATGGAGGAGCAAACTTCCAGGGGACATCTGAGGAAGGTTGTTGGGGGATGGAGAAGAGGTCTTCTGCATGCAGCCAAGCAGGGCACAGGGCAGGGACTGGCTGGAGAGTTCGCTGTTGGCAGTGGAGGCGAGTGGTGCTGGCAGACTGGAGGTTGGTGCTTATGGCCTGACAGCATGTGGGAGATGGGGATGTGCTGTGAAGACCCTTGAGATGGAGATGAATCAACATGTTTGATGTGACAGAGGGGGAGCCGTGTAGAGAGGAGTGATGTGGTTACACTGACAACCCAGAAAATGAGCCCAGGCTTCTCTGAGTGAGGAGATGTCCTGCCTTGGAGCCAGAAACACTGAAGCCAGAGTGGACTAATGAAGTTCCCCAAATTAATTCTAGTTTAAACTAGAAAAATCACCCCGTTTAATTTAAATAATGCCCATGAGTATCCAGCAGCAACTCAGGGCAACTAACCTCAGACTTGAGGACATGAGCACACCCAGGGTCCCCCTTGCTGCATTTGAGGTGACAGAGCTGCTTTGTGACCTTAAATGACACTTCCAGTGGTATCAGCCCCCCACTGCTGAACATGTACTTCAGGTTAGATAACTATGCTGCACCATTAAGAGAGGGTTTGTAAATAACTCCGTCTTGCACCATTAAACCCATGGTTCATTCCCTGCCCTTGTATTTTATTGCTTGGGTTGCTGATAACTTTCCTGTAGGGCTTCTCTCAGAAAACAGTCTTTTCTGCTATACGTTTCCTTCTGTTGGCACATGAGGGTTAATTAAAACCTCCCTAGGCTTTGTTGCTTTGATGCAATGAGGGCTAGGGAAGCTTTTTTTTCCTTTTAAGAAAAAATCAAGTGTCTGCAGGTAGTCTGCATGCTCCTGCAGCTCTGATAAGAAATTCCTACTTGTTTGCAAGGTCCTTCTCGGACACAAAGCTTTGGTTTAGTCGGTCATATTGTGAAATGGGGGAGGCCTGTAGCTCTGGAAAACCTCATGGACTAGTGGTTTGTTATGGAAAAACCAGAGCGCTTTATCTCAGGCCATGGTTATCCAGCTCAGGATGATGCCTCTCGGTTTTGCCCTGTTGCCCCTCAGACATAGACCATGGCCCCACCAAGGGATGTGGGGTGATTCCAGCTTGCACAGGGCTGTGGATCCCCAAAATCTGGTGCAGGGGGGAGACTGGGCCATTTTGGCTGGCTGGTGGTGCTCCTCAGACAGCGAGGGGTGCTTGGCCCTTCTCTGGTGTTCCTGACCCAGATGTGCCCAGACCAGGAGCGCTGGATGCATCTCCCCCATTTGCTCCTGGATGCTGCTGCAAGGCTGTCCCCTGAGCCAGTCTCAATGATACTTAAGCTAAAAGATGCTTAATTATTGCTGGAAGCAAACTTGTCAGCTGTCCATCCACTTCTAGTCGTGGCTAATGCTGGATTTATCACATTGTGCACCACTGGTCATCTCTAACTGGGATGAGAGCTGCTCTGAGCCTTGTGGTTTCATCTGTGCTGTACAACTGGAAAGACGTCTTCAGGAAAAATTAATTTCTCTCGTACAGGACAACATATAATGTATGCAGCTTGTCTGAAGTTTGCCTAAAGGACTCTTCTTGGCAGCGTCCGGCAGAGGGTGCAGTGGCTTTTCGTGTCTGCACAGCTGGTGTTCAGGGAAAGGATGTCTTCATCCTTCACTTCTGTTAATTTTTTTTTTAAAAGGGAAAAAGAGCTTGCAGGGCCCTTTTGCTGTCTGAAAACTGACATTATTTAATGCCCATACCAAAACCAATCTCTACTTAATATTAGAGAAAAGTATAGCAGTATTACAGTTCATTCAGAAAACACTCTCTGATATTCAGCTATGTGAAACATTTGGCAATAGGCAACAGACAGGAGGCTTATAAGCGTCCTTTTATATTTAATTTTACATGCTTGTATGAAGCCTTTATGTATCGAATTGTGTTGGGGTTGTCAAAATTCTGTAATGCTTTTTGGTGTGTGCTGTTCCCAATGTTTGTAGCAAGGGCAGGACATTTCTTCCCCCACGTTACGAGTTCTCAGTGTCACAGATGCCACAGGAGAGCATTACCTGGCAGATCATTTGAATCTTTATACTCTTTCTTTCAAAATGCAAATACTGTGCAAAATTAGCTCTACTTTAAATCAAGTACGAAACTTCTCTCTGTGCTCAATGGCTGCTCCGTCCAGTGTCTGTATGGACTAACATGAGCTTTTTCCCCTGGAATAACAGGCTTTAAAAACTGCCCACACAATACGCACAGTTGGGAAGGAGGAACCTGATACCACAATTATGAAGCTCTCCTTTGTAGGACCGGGTTCAGAAGTCTCTTGGTTATGATCCTTATATCAACCAGTCATGAATAGTTTCTCTGCCACCAAGGGTCAGCCAAACAGCACTGGAGAATTGCCAGGGATCAAGCAGTTGCTTTGGCTAGCAAAGTCTGTTTTGACAATTTTTAAAAAAAATAAAATTAAAAAAGGAAAAAAAAAAAAAACAAACCCCAAACCCAAATACTGGTCCTGCAAAAAGCCAGCAGGCATTTTGCCCCTGCTTGGGCAGGAGCAGCACTGGTGTGAGTTGGGCAGCCTCGCCACATGCTTGCCGAGGCACACTGCTGCCTTTGTGTGCCGGCACCCGGTGAGAAGTGGTAGAGGATAATTTCACTAGATTACAGACCAGGGCTTGATGCTGAAGGCTGAGTTGATCAAGGCCTTGTTATTCTCATAGCAGTGGGCTTTTGTGCTGAGTTCACCCACTGGCGAGCAGTGCGACATGAGTGCCAAGTCTCCAGAAGGTTCCCAACCCCTTTGTAGTGGTATGGGGATTTATTTATTTTATATTGCCAGTTATGATTGACAGAAATTGGCATGGAGATAATGAGGACTGCTGCAAAAATGATCTGAGGGTTTGCAAAATCTGATTTTTGCAAAGATCCATCATGTAAACTGCACATCTCAAATGGGATCGGGCTTTCGTGGTCTCTTAAAGACCTGGAACATTGCAACTCAGTGCAGCCTAATTGGATTCAGCCTCCTAATTCAAGTCTATATTCTCTTCATAATGAGCTACAGATCTTACAAAGATTATTGATGGGATATCAGCAAGTGTGTTGGCAGCAACGTGCCAGATTTATTCCTCTTACAAAGGAAGAGAGAGCCAAGACCTCGGCAATGTTGTGTGCTGGCTGCACCCCAGCGGAGCACCCCTCATTGCCTCGGCTGCTCTAACAGCCTTGTGCGTTAATCTAATGAGGGCCAAAAAGTGATCTAATTCCTGCAGGACCTGCACTGAGCAATTTGGCTCCCATATTCAGACCTTTGGTCCCACTGACATCTAAGGCCATGCTGTGGACCTCAGGTCTGGGTACAGCCTGGGACCACGTGCTCTCCCGCTTGTGGCTGTGTGATTTATCTATTTATTTTGAGCTGTCTCTGGACATCATTAAAGGGCTTGCTAATGTGTTTGAAAAGCCTATTATTTTTCTAAAAGGAGAAAATGCCTTAATTTAAATGTGACACTTTTGTGTTTATATGTGCCAACATGATCCTTGTTGTTATACCCGGTCTTGGACAACTTCCACTGAACCTGCTCAGATGTGTTGGGCTCAGATGATTTGTCTGCAAGTAAGAGGCACAAATTAAGCAGCTCCTTGATGCTGTTCTCCTGGTAGAAAGAGAAAATTAGTCATTTCTGCTTCCTCCTTTCCTTCCCAAGGAATGGGCTGAGACATTGGGTGAACTTCCCACATCTCTGAAAGAGGAAACCAGCCAGATGCTGGTCAGTATTCCTGCTTCCCCATTATTTGTGCTGTGAGTTAAAGCTGACCCGATAGGAAGTGGCAGTATTTCATTCTTGATGGCCATTTCTCTGTAGAAAGGCTGTGAGCCCTCCTTTTGCTGTTGAAGATGTGCCAGAAAGCTGTGGCAGAGCAGTATGGAGGAACCAGATCTCTGTTGTGAGACGGCATCCAAGCAGGTTGGGATGAATTGATGGGGAGGGCAAGATGAGGTAATTTCACCCATTTCTCAAATTACACACTTGTTTTCCTTCTTCCTTGCCTCCCATGACCCCTTGGCTCAGAGTGGAGCCACGGTGGTTGAGTGTCTCAGTAACTGTTTCAGCGAATGCCCTATGGGATGCTCTGCATGATTGGAGCTCCAATGGCATTTCCCATAGGAGAAGGAACCAAAACGAGTATGAAGGCCCCTGAGAAAACTTCCTGTAAGATTTCTTACAGTCTTGAGGAAACTGAAAATCTTATTCAGACATTGGGGGGAACAGGAGGGGAGTTGCTGGGGCTCTTCTGCAATGAACCAGAGGTGTGAGCTTGCCTCTGGCAAAAGGCTGCCCACTGCTCAGCTCTGATGATACACAGTCCTGAATAACCTTCAGCCAACTCTTGCTGGTAATTAATAGGTGACTAATTAGTACTCGTAGGTTGGAGTCTATAGTGGGTATTTCCCTAATGACCAAAGCTAACCGAAGCCATGGCATGTAAGTGTGCCGACTGAGCTGCATCCTGTGCTCTCCATCCCTTCAGGGAAGGAAGCCTTGCTCCACCGGCTCGCCATCCTTCCTAGCAAAAGGTTCAAATCCTAACTTAACTGTATATATTTTCTTCAAAAATGATGAAGCAATGTTTTCCTACTGAAATGTTATTCCACCCCTCCCTGCAAACGAGCCTTCATTTTCATTTGAAAAATGTACATCGTGTTTCAGCTCTGTCTCTGTCCTGGTCTCAATCGTTTGCATTTGCAGTTAATTTCCTACTTCAAAGAAAAACAGAGAAGTCTTTGATTTACTAGATTGGCTAAATTCAATATCTTTCCCAGAAACAGTGGCTCAGTGTTTCCTAACAATAAGTTCAAATGTTTGAATGATATAATTTCCTCACTTCTGACACTCATCAAAATCAGCATATTGTATCCAATTTGGTCTCCTTCATATCCCTGTGGCAAGCTTAGCATAAATTTTATCCACTTTAAACAATCGTTGTGTTTGCCACACGGTGTCCTAAAGCTGCAAGGTCTGATTCGTGATATGAATAACATGCACAGTTGGACACCTACATTAAGTATGTATGATGAGATCACTTCCAGTAAAATCTTGAAATGCAGTAATGTGAAAAACATCTGGTTGTTGTGCATTTGATTTAAAGTTGGAAGTCTTGGACAAAGGCACTATACATTTATTAATGAGTTGTGTGCTTTATGGAGTTTTCCATGCAATTTACTCATTAGACTTCAAAAGCAGGAAATTATACAACCTCTTGATTGAAATTAGCTTATTAGACATCAAAAGTAGGAAAATATATGACCTCTTGGTGAAAATTAATTATTGCATTGGGTTTTTTTTTAAAGTCTGAATTTAACATAGCGATTCCCTCCTGCGAACCCACCACCGATGCAAGATGTGTGTGCGTGTTTAGGCACGTGTGTGCCAAAAACGAAACAGGGAAAAAGATTTGGATGTTGGGAGTTGACCACACCAAGCCATGCTGATTCCTTAGCTGGAGATGCTGGTGCATGTAGAGGGGGTAAGGCCAGAAGAGGGGATCCAGGGGCTCCCGCAGCACAATCCTGTGGCCCGCACCAAACATTTAAAGCCTTGTGGGGTGGTTATATGATGTCTCTTCCCCAGAGCAAGGAGAAGCAAGGATGAAGCACCATCTCTCCCATCACCACTCACCTGGGTTAGTCCCTCCCATCACCTTTGTGCCCTTGGCAGAGCCCAGCAGTGGCTGGCGTGGGGCTCAGCTGCAGGCCGCTCCTGTGGGCTGTCGTGCAGGAACGACTCGGTGTCTGCATCTCCCCAGCAAAAATGTGCAGTATGTTTGAGGCGTATCAGTAGTGAGCCGTGGTAACCATGGAAATCTGTCTGTTTAGCAAATTGTAGAGAGGAAAATTCAACAGAGATAGCCAAGGGGATGAATTAGAACTGTCCCTTGGCAAGCACAGCATAGAAACTGGTGGTATTTTTTCTTCCTCTTTTTTTTTAAAAAAAAAAAGCATGTACGCATGTGAAATTTCTAATTTTTCATTCATCACTGACTGTCTGCTCTGAGATGTGGAAAATATTTTCGGGAGCGTTGCAATGTCTCCCACACTCTGTTTGCGGTCCCGCCTTGCCTTGCCGAGATGGGCTCTCCTTGCACTGCGGGCACTGCTGTGGAGGGATGTCCCTTGCCACCTCTGTCGCACAAAAATGTGCTCTTGGCAGCCCCAAATTCATGTGCTCTGAGGGAAGATCCCCAAAAATGAGGAAAAAAGTTGCTGGACATGCTGCCAAGGGCCAAATTGGCATGCAGAGGGGCTGGGGGTGTGTGACCCCTTCATTTGCCCATCACAGCTGGGACCTCTCTTTCGATACATAAATCTTTGTATTTGACCTCTCTGTTGGTCTCCTGTTGTGCCCAGTTCCTCACAAACGTCCAGTTATGGTGTTCTGATCATTTTTCAAACGTGGGAGCTGTTGTGGCAGGTTTCTTAGACTTTTCCAGTCTCGAGTTAACGCAGATTATCAGAGATACTGGCGTTTCTGAAATTGTTTTGTGCTATATTTTCTGTGATGCTGCTTAAAGGTGCATTTGTTTCCCTATTTTATTTGGTACTGCTGAGAATTTTGCTGCATTAATCCTTAGTTTCTTATAAATTTAGGTATATATATAGACAGAGAATATTATGATGTTAGTCCCTATAACCTCTGCTGTAGAGAAACATGGACAGCAAAGCGATACATCTCTGCAGCCATCACTGTATTGTCCATAGAAATATGGGCAGCCAACCAAGCATAACTGAAGCAGTTTATTCAGAAGAACAGTTATTTTGACCTTCCTTCAGGCTGCCTTTTTGGGATGCAGATACACAAATCCCTTGGCTCGGGCTCAGTGGGGATAAATAGGACCAGTGGGGAGAAATTGGACCAGTTTCCACCCAATGTGCAGTTCCCCACCAGAAACAAAGATGTACTTTGAGAGAAAAACCTCAGGAGTTTTTGTAACCCTCTTTCTGACCAGTCTTTTTTTTTAACTCAGTCTGTTCTGGCTTTTTATCTTTTGGGTCCAGCAGTGCTTCAAACGTGGCCAAGGTTTGATTTGCTGCATCCTTGTGCATGGGCTGGGGAAATGGCTGAGAAAACCTGTCTTCTGGATGGGCAGACAATTACAAATGACCAATTACTGGAAAATATTCTCCTAATGAAACCATCTGTATACAGTCTGACTCATCTAAAAGCAGACTAAGAAGACAAGTCACCTCTCATGTTTAAAAAAACTAGGTTAGCCCCATGTATAAATATTCTTTTCAAGTAGCCCCATTACTATATACATAAGGCATGTTCTGCTGAGCCCGCTCTGGGTCGGTTCCCATGAAAGCACAACCAAGGCACGACAATCCCAGCTACTACAAAACATCTGCTCTACGTTTTCACATGATTTATGGTAACATGTTGCAAATATATATGCATATGTGTGAGTATAAATATATATTAAAGAATAACAATACATTAGCACTGATCAAAAATCCTGCTTATTACTCCAATGACAACAAATGTATTTCTTACATTTCACAAACCATTTGTTGTCCAAGTTCCTCCATGGCATACTTGCATAATAAAATAAGAAGAAAACAGCAACTCCACTGATCTTCAAAACCAACTGCACTTTATTTTTCTACATGAAAAGATCATGGAGAGATTTATATATGATATTTCTTTATTCCTACAGTTACCCAAGGCTAAGGTACTTAGCAGGAGTACAGATCAGCTTTGGACTATATGAAATCATTTATCTTTGTGTAATACCAATGAAGGTCTCTATTTAAGAGCTTACAGGGTTTACAACATTAGCTCAAATTCCTCACATTAGGCTCTTCATTTGCTTTTTATTCTGAAAAACGTGATAGCCCTTGGAAGAAAAGGAAATGTTTTTTCTAGATAAAGAGAAATCTGAGCTATGACGTAGCAGGAAATTTTCTTGATGAGTGTCTTACAGACTAGATTTCACAATTTCTACGCTTTTGAGTTTGTTTCTCCTCACTCTACCTTTCCTTTAAAAGGGAAGGGCTTTTTCTTCCTTTTTTTCTGCTTTTTACAGTCTAAGCAGAACATGAGGCAATAGCAGCAGGGACTAATGTTGTGCCAGACTTTTCCCAGTGGGCAGACAAAATGGGGAAGTCAAATTCTAACTGTAAGAAAAAAAGAAAAATCCTCAGTGAAGATGCCCAAGGGTCTAAAGCAGCGCTTGGGCCAGGTACTCAGCTACCATCAGTGCGTATGGATTGGTGAGCACCAGTGGGGCATCTCTGTTTCATGGTGCTGCTGGTTTGTTAGTGTTAGTATTACTCTGAGATTTATAGTCTGGTGAACCTGCTCATAGTGGAGAGCGCTATAGGCTTGGCCTATGCTTGCAGGTGACAATTTGATGTAATAGGTTAATTCCTGATATTGCATGGCAATAAGCAGTTGTCATACTTTCCCCTCTCTCTCCTCTCACTCTTCATGCTAACCGTGATGATTTCATCCTCCCACACGTAATACCCCGAGCCGCAGCCTCGGGTCCCCTCCACGCCTCCGCCGGTGGCTGGGAATGAGAAGCAGCCCTTGATAGCAGCAAGGAGTCTACTGTAGGTACTGGGATGTGGGTGAATCATGGCCTGCAATTATGTCAGACTCTGCAATATGTTTCTCATTTGGTGCACTAAGGCTTTTATGAGACAATAGTGCAGTGTGTGTTATGTAAAAGGCAAGAAAGCTGAAGGATAGCGGGGAAGCCAGAGCAACAGGAAATATATAGTCCATGGTAGGTATGGACCCTGCTTCCTCTTCTAATTTTTAGTTTAAATTCAGTCACTTAAATGGCATTGGACTTATCCTCCTAGTAAAATCAGTATTGCCACACATTTCCCTTTCTTCCTTTAGACTACTTAGAGCTTTCCAATGTTTAGGAAAAAAAAAATAATTCATCATTCTTTAAAAAATAATAATTGGCAATTATGTAATGGAATTGTTCATTAATCCATTAATCAGAATATATGCACACATCAGGCTCTTGCTGCTACGACCAAGGAATCCAAAACATTTACTTGGTGAGTGTTATTAGCCCTGTTTTCAGTTCTGGGCATGTGCTGAGGTGTGGTGCAAATCTTGGGGGGGGTGGTCAGGACCTCTCCCAGGCTGCCGCTCCTGGTGACAAGTGGTCCCCGTTTGCAGGCTGTCCCCAAGCCGTGGAGCAATCGCAGCCACCACAGGATTCTCACGACACACAGGTGCTCTGATATAAATGCTTCATGTAAATCCTCAAGTGCTCATAATGCCATTTTTTTTGCACTGACTATTTTGGTTAAAAGCAGTATAAAGTTACTGGAAAATGAATAACCACTGTTATAAGTGTCAAAGCAAAACATTTGCAGAGAGCTCTGCTCCCTGGTTTCACCTAGCTCATTTTTCACTCTGATTTTCTGTCCTTCCATCCCACCTCGTTCCCCAAACTGGAGCCAATGCCTGGAGGGTGCTGCATTTTCTGGACCAGCTGTATCACTTACTGGAAAAAATTTCATGGTTTTGTCCTTTGTTGGGTGGAATAAGGTTACATTTGTGTTTTCCACCATACTTGTCTGCGCCTTAGGAGAAAATTGAATTGTGGTCCGGCTCTGACATATTTGGTCTCCAACAATGAGACAAGCTGTGGGAGGAAGAGGAGGAGGAGGCAGCCTGAGGCATACAGGAGGGAGTGACTGGGAGGTGTTCTGTGGCAGGTCTGGGTGGGTGCAGGCTTGGCGAAGCGCACGGCTCAAGGGAAAGGAGAAGTGTTGTTATGTTAGCACGGGGCGAAATCCCAATATTGCAGTTTTGTGAGGTTTTGGTGAGTTTTTCTTTTTGTCCATTTGCTTTAAGAAAAAAATTTCCATGAGAGGCATCCCCCCCGTGCCCAGGGCATTGGGGAAGGGAGTGGGGAGCAATGGGGCAGGGCTGGGGCTGGAGAAATGAACTCGCCTCCCAGGGGAGAAAGGAGAAAGAGGGCTTTGAGAGATGGGTTTCTCCAAATTTCCTTGGGAAAAACAAAAAGCACTCTACTTCTGAGTGCCCAGTGAATGTCTGTTAATGTGTGCTGGGAAGGAGAGACAGGTCTTGGTTTGGAGAGAGCTAGTGGTCCTTCCCTGGGGTCAGGGATGTGATTGTAGAGGAGAAAAAAGGAAATAAATCATCGCCGGGAACTGTGTGAGAGGCAATGAGCTGTGTCAGCACTTGTGGGCTCGCCCACGTCAAACATAGCTGCATCTTCTAGTGGTTTTATCTGGGGAAATTTGGAGGACTGGTTCTCAAGCAATGCTCTCCTGGGCTGGCCATGGTGGGCTTACATGGTTGACCTGAATATAGAAAGGATTCAGCCTCCAGCTACTTTTCAAATGGGCATGATGTAAGTGATCCTCTGCAAACCTGGTGGGTTTGACTTAAAATGAGGTGCTAATGTCTTTGAGGAGATATCTGTATGTTCTTTCACAGCATATATTTGTATAGTTTTGCAACCAAACCTCCTGGTTTGGGATTTTTTCCTGAGTTGCTCTATTTTCTGCTTTACCCATTTATGGTACATTGCTGCACCAGCAATGCTGAAGCTGGTTTTGCATCAGGCAGAACATCTTAACCCACAACAGCTCTGCAGCATAAAGAAGTGAGCAAGGTCTGACTTTCTGGTTTATCTAACAAATATCTGGTGCTTGTTCTGAGGCTGCGCTCAGGACCACAGTTTCCAAAGGCGTTTGCCAACCTTCTCCGGTGCTTTGGGTGTCCAGATCAGGCACCTCGTACCTGATCACTGAGGGTCCCGCTGAGTGGGGATGAGAGGCTCCAACCCAGGCTGTGGGCTAGATCTTGCACAGGTCAGCGTTGAACTCATAAACGAGGAATAAAGCTCCAGGAGTCAAACCTTTCGCCCTGTCAACATGGGAGAGATTTGCCCAGATGACTTACATTAATTTTAATGGAAACTGTGTGTGGAAACCACAGTCTTAAATCAAGAAGATTATGTCAAAAAAGCAGACTTTACATTCATAAATCCAAATGATAGACTCCAAGTGGGGTTTTTTTGCCCACTGCAAAGAACCCATTGCTATTTTCAGCTTCTTAAAGCTGACATAATGCCCAACCTTCACGGGGATCAAGTTTTGAAATGGTTTTTGTAATTCAAAGGAAAAAGGAAGAAATCTCCCCAACCAGGGTCATGTTAATAAGCAGCTACATTAAAAGAGCAGTTCTCAGAGACTTCAGCACAAATTTTGGCTTGGCATCTCACTGCAGCCTCTGTGCTAAGGTGGAACGAGCTGCTGAATGTCATTTCCTTGTGGTGGTGTGGTTGGGAGCATGGCAAAGGATGTTGCATCAGTCCATCCTGCCTGCCCATCCCACCAAGGAGACTGGCACTTTCCATGGAAGAAACAGCCTTTCCTGGCAAGGTGCGCTTTTTAAATTCTATGCATCAGCTGAGATGAGAGGAGGGGAAAATACAAACATCAGGAATCTCCACAATGCATAGTATTGATTTTTCTGAGGATTCTTGTAGCCTGGAAAAGTACCTCCTGAGCTTGTGAGGAGGTGGGGTAGAAGACAAATCCAACCTAGCAATCACAGACTGATCGAAATGCACTTGAAGAAGGGTGTGAAATTTAATATAAGTATTGCAACAGGTTGAGAAAGCCATGACTTGTCTTTGGGCAAGCAGAAAGGAAGACCTGGCTTCCAGGCTTGGAGCCAAAATCCTGTTGAATCGTGTGCTTGAGAGAGCCCCTCGACACAGAACTCCTGGCCTTCTCCTCTAGCAAGACAGGAACATCACTGCATGGCTCTCCTTGCTTAGGAGAAAGAAATAGTCAGATGATTTCCCTCTCTTCTATCCTGAACTGCTCCCAGAAAGCTCTCCTACCTGCCTGGCTTTTCCAAAGCCACCCTGACCTCAGTGTCTGCTTGAGTTCATACCTGGCTCCTTGGGGCTGGCAATGCCAACACAAAAAAAGCATTGCCTAATGCCACCAAGCTTTTGGAGAATGCCACAGCCTGGGGCTTATCAAACCCCACCAGCTGCATCCAGGTCTGGCACTTGTTTCTCCTCTGCAGATCCTAAAATGCCTCTGTGATGTGGCGCCTTGTGCCTGGTGTTCCAGTGGCAGTACTGGGGGAGCTGAGAGCAGCTCTCAACGGCAGTCGGGCCAGGGAGCTCCTCATGAGCCGTCAGATTGCAGCCCTGTTCCTGGGGAAGGAAGAAGAAACCCTCCCTGCAAAAACTGCTTTCAGAGCTTTCTGGGGGGGAAAGAAAAAGCTTTTCTGCCAGGAAACAGTAGCCATCGCTAACGAACAGGGAGCGACTTGTCATTAGGCTCTTGTCAATGACTGACATGTTTGTGGCTCTGGACATCTGGAAGGGATTTAGCAGAAAGGTCTGGTTCTTGTGACACCGCTAATCTCCCTGGCTGATGGATTCAAAGGCAATGAGGTAGAAGGAGAAAAGAAAACTGAAGATCCAAGGGCTGATTCTTGCCACATGTGAAATAACTAAAGGACCTGCTCAGGGAAGAGGGTCAACAACCCAGCTCGGCAACATCAGCCACTTTCTCTTGCTTTTCCCTTCTCCTGTTATTTATCAGAGGTGACTACAACGCACTGAAAGCAAAATACACTCAGTCCAGCAGTGTCCGGGTTTCTGCAGTGTAGTGGGGGGCTCAGCGGCTCTCCCCAACACTGGCTGCCTGGCCACCTTTCCTTCTTGGACTGAACGTTTGGGGCTCAGTGATGCTCGTCCTGGGGAGGTGGTGAGCAGAGCTTAAACTAAACCCCAAACCACCACCTGGTACAAACTCTCATCCAGATTTTGTGAGAATATTTGAGGCTCAACCTGTGACCCTGCCTTTGGCCCAGCAACCTTGTGCCTCTGCTCAATGGCATGACCCAGGTAGACCTCATTACCAATCAGAGATGAATGTGGGGGTCCTGCTGCGGATGTGGAGGAGAGACATGGAAACCTGGAGGGTTTAATTGTTGTTTTTCTTTTGGTGTGCTGTAAAAACCAAGACTTCTGGAAAAAACTGTGCAGAGAAAGAGAGATTCCCCAAAGCCAAATCTGGTGCTTGGTGGTTGGGGCTCACTAGGGCTGTGGGAGACCTGAGCTGCCCTCTTGGGAAGCACTTGGCCGCAGGTACGGGCTGCTCCAGGTTAGTCACGCTCAGAAATTACTCAATCTTACATAAAATTGCAAAGCCAAAGGCTGGTTCAAAATAAGAGACATGACCTGACTTTCCAACCTCCTTGATTACTTGGCTGTCAGGTTCTTCTGGGAGTGACCCAAATTTCAACTAGTCCGAGGTCTGGGAAACCTTCCAGCTAAAAACACAAAATGCAGTATATTGGTTGTGTTCTTTCCCTTGGTTCAGTCCTGCTCAAGATAACCTCATCCCTAGACACAGTGCTGCTATACATTGTGTACTAAGAGTGACATATTTTGAGTTGTTTCACTTAATATCACACAGTATTTGGAATATTATCATATGCATGGCACGCTTCTCTTTACGTAAGGAGAAAACTGAAGGAATATTGCTGGTCTGTGTGTTTAACTTGCAGTCCTAAAACATGCCATTGGATGTCTCATGTTTTTGAGATGGCCTTTTTTTAGTATCATCTGGGCTAAAATAATAAGGGTCTGTCCGGGAGTCATGAGCCAATCTGTTAGCTCAGACCTCAGCAGGACTCAGATACAATTCCTAATTTGGATAATTCCTGATCCAAACAGCCCGTGGGGGAAAATGGCTGGGGAATTCCCTGGTTCTTCAGTTTAAAGTGTAAATCACCAAAGTCCAGCGAAAGGCTAACGAGCAAACCAAAGATACCTTGACCACCTAAAAAATATTCCCAGCAGTAATCAGTTGGGAGGATCTTCTGATGACCTTTAAAAAACCATTTTAGCCTATTCTTTTTTTCACTTTTGAGAATGTCTTTTGTTTAAAGGAGCTTTCAGGGAGTTTGACAACTGGATTTTCCGAGTTCTGAAAACTCGGAGCAACAGGTACCTGGTGTTGGTGCTGGAAATTTAATGTTGTGCCCTGGCAGCCCCGTTGTGCTCTGGAGCAAGTCTTTGTGCGTGTTCATGGGTGTGTATTTGTACATCACTGTGTCCCGCAAACCCTGCGGTTTGCTCTCGGCGAGCCCTGGGCAGGGAGAAGGGCGCTCCCTCTCCTACCTACCTGATCTGGCCTCTAGAAAAGAAGTACAGTTTGGGATTAAAAAACCATGACCTCATCCTGGGAGTTTCACATTGCTGTGAGGATTAGGACCATATGACTGGAAAGCCTGTCTGATAAATATTTGTTCCTGCTCATGGACGAAACATCTCCTCTCCTGCAGCAGCTGGAGCAAGGGAGTGTTGCCTTCCCACTTCTCCCAGCTTTGCAGGCACACCGGACTCCTGGCATAAATTAGCCCATCCCTCCACTATAATAAAAGAATAAAGCAAATGTGTCCGCTTGCCAGCTTCAGAGTTGGAGAGTGATGAGTACGGATGGTGCCAAACCATTGTGAAAAGCAGACATAGAAGAATTAAAAACTAATAATGAAGAAATTAGTCTGTCTTGATTGTGTTACAACTGCCAGACTAATCCTACTGGGATCCTCCCAGGCCAGAGCATCACTTACTCCCCTTCTCAGTAGCTGGCAACTCTGCTTTTTAGAAGTAGTGGTGGAAACAACTTTGGTTTTAAGAAGTTCTTTTTTTGTAGTGAAGTTTTGCTTCATTTGAATTCCAGATTTCCAGGCACTTGGGGCTAATGCTAATACAAAGTCCTATTGTATCAGACTAAAGAAAACACTTCTCTGATTCTTCCCATAAATGCCCGAAGCTGAGTTTCTGTTTACCTTGCCTGAGTGAGAAGCACCACTGAAATCAAGAGGTCAGTTTGCCTAAATAAGAGGAACTGGATTTGGCCCAAGATATCTTGCTTTACAATGTGCTATGTCTCCTATAAAAATCCATGTCTCCAGTCTCTCTGCTTTGGATATGCTAAAGTCCTGGTGCATGTTCAGACATCCTCTGCGAGACCTATTCCCACACCTGCATCTCCTGTAAAAAGCAATAAACCTACGTGCACGTGAACCTCAGAAATGTGCGTATGCTTTGCTCGATAAAAGAGCGCAGGCCTGTTTCAAATACTTGACTGAAACCTGTAGAAAATGCTGCTCCTTATATTTTATGGAAAATAAGCTACGTGGACCTGGCTAGTTGTAGAAGTGGTTTATCCAGGAACATATGTCTGTACGTTGAACTTGCATAATGAAGGCAATTATTTTCCATTCAACCCTCCTAACACATATTGCAACATTCGTTCTCAGCAGCAATGAGGAAATGGATCCAAACTGTTCCAGCTCTGCCTGGCCCTTTATCAAGGAGCCTTTACAGGCACTGTAGATTATATTACTAAATCATTCTCTTTTAGAAACGATTACTAGGCTTGTCATGTTATCTACTCAGCTGTAACTACAAAACCACTGCAACTAAATTAAGCCATATGTCCCCTACAGTTCCTCACAGTGATGATGAACTCGCAATACCTAACCGAGAAGTACATGTCCGTGTGGTTTTTGTGTTTGTAAGTGCGCATGTATGCAGATAGAAACGCTCCAGAATCGTGGGCTCGGGTGAAGCTCTGCTTGGCATGCAGCCCCTCCAAGCAGACGGTGGTGAATGGGGTGTCTCCGTCTGAGTTTTCTAGCCACGAGGAAGCAGAAGGAAAAGGTAAAATCCAGACATGAAGGAGGTGATGAGGTATATAATCACTTTCAGTGCACGGTCTCAAAGCTGAAGGAAAGCCTCAGAGGTTCTTTTGCTGCTGCCGGTGTGATGCCGGGCAGGAAAGCATGTTAAGTGGGATTGTTTTGATCTTCTACCTACCGCGGTTCAGCCCCGTGGGGATGGGTGTGGAGGTGGCCAGTGCGGGAAAGCTGGGGCAGGTAGAGCCCGTGCACGAGTCCCCGCTGCCGCTGGTGTCCTTCATGTCCTGGTGCCTGCTCCTGCCCATCCTGCCTGCTGCCTCCAGAAGCGGTCTTACTGCTGGGGAGCCGGTTCAGCCCACGAATCCAGCAGGAAGCTGGACCTGAAAACTGGGTCCCACTATGCTGGGGCAAAAGGAGCTGCCTGCAACCCGCATGCTGGGCTGATGGAGGCAGGAGAAGAGGTGGCGCGTGGGAGAGGGAGGAGTGTCCTCTCTGGAGCAAGTCAGCCGTGATGGCAAACTTTACCTAGCAGAAACTGGTCCAGGGGTGTGTAAGTGGATCTAATCCACGCTGACAGCTCAGGTCATCTAGTCCATCTCCCCATCCCAAGGCTGGCTCAGCACTGGCTTTCCCCTCCCAGTAGATGTCTGTCTGACCTGTTACTGAAAGCAAGAGGAGAGGTTGCTCAGCTTCCTCCCACCCGGCTGTACAGGCCCTCTCTGATGTCAGCTCGGTGATCACCCAGAAGGAGGGTGGTTGCTGGGTCCAACCGCTTGGTCTGATGCACGGTCGGGGAGGGCTGTGCCTCCTTGGTGGTGGCCTGGCATGAGACACGACTGGGTGTGTTGTGAGATGTCCCTCTAGTGTCATTGACGTTTGTTCTCTCTTCATTAAAAAGGGAGACTTTTCTTTGTTAGGACCTAGTTTTCCTAAAGTTTATTACTGCTCGCTTGGTCTTCTGTCCTGTGCTTTGTTACATATCTGCTTCGCCGTGGTGCTTGAGGAGGCAGAAGAAGCATTCTTCTTGTCCGAAGAATGGAGTAACCAGAAAAAACCACCCAGCACTTGTATAACTTTGCAGAACTGGGATATCAGTGATGTGCAAATGCTACATGAAACAGCTAGCAATCATTTTGTAATTATTATTATTATTATTTAAGGCTCTTTCTCCTTCTTCTTTTAGATGCAGCATCTTACTGCTGATGAGGGTGTGAATCAAACAAGGCATTGCAGCCTTGAGAAATACTCTGCTGTTCTCCAAACAGTTTCTTGACTTCCCAGCACTTTGTGATTCTAAATATTTTTAATATGCTCCCAGCTGTGAGAGCCCACAGGGTTTGTATAAACCCTCGGGTTTACTTCAGAAATATGGGTAGTGTGTTGGAAAATGTACAGTAGGGAACATGCTTGCACTTTCGTGCTCTCACGTCTCTTTTCCTTTGCTTCATTAACACCACGTGAAACGTATCGAGAGATTATTGTGCCCTGTGATCAGGGTAATGACCACTTCTTGTCCTGTTGGGTGTAGCCTATTGTTATGAGAGAGAGAGGATGGGGAAGAAAGTGGATCCTTAAATCTTGCTGAAGAAATTATTGTGCAGAGCTATGGAGGGACATTTTGAGGTTCGTCTTGAAGTCAGAGTTTTGTCATGCTTTCAGTGAGCTGATTTTCATCCGAAGTCTATAGGCTAACAGAAGCAGCCTTCTGGCTACGCATCTCCAGTTACAAGATGGTCTATTGACATAATGTAGTTCATGTATCTTTTTGGCAGGGAATGGTTTCTTCTGCCTGTTCTGTTTAACTGAAGTTAATGAGTATCTTTTCTTTTTTTCTTTTTTAGGAAGTTCCAATATATCATAATAAACTAAATGAATTCAGATTTCAAAGCTTAGCATCCCAAAATAACAGTCTGTTGTAATTTGGCTCAGGATGCTCAAACGTTTGCTCTCTTCCTGCATTACAAAATGGCCTACAGCCAACCTCAGCAGATTACTGCACTGACGTTGGGTGTCTATCAGACCTTTAAATCAGTTGAAGCAGGCCAGAAAAAACTTGCTTTTATCTATTTTAATGTCTGTAGACTCTGCTCATCAAGTGGTTTGCTCTCCAGTGATGGCACAGGCTTTTCCATAGCTTATGCAGCTACGCGTGGAAATGAATACTCCCCAGAAAGATATGTCAGACTAAGATTTCTGAGAGTTTTTCTACTTCATTGCTGGCTTGCTGAAAACAAGAAGATAAATTGCAGGATAAGGAATAAAATGAGAACATGTGAGACCTAGAAATGCCTTGTGGGAACTGTTTTCTATCTCTCTTTTTTCTTTTTCATATATGGACGATATGACTAAGTGACACTGAATTATTCCCTGAAAGCTGAATTGCTGCTTCTTGTGACTTCCTGCTCTATAACTTTACTGTATCATATATCTGCAATATGGGGCAGGGGGAAGGAGGGGAAAATAGAAAACAGATGAGGGGATATCAGCTTGGCCCCACAGCACTACTCATGAGCTTCAATGGGTTTATTTTCTGTGTATGCCTGTTGGCGTATGAGAAAGAAACAGCAACGGAGAGGCGTTCTTAAAAAGATTTATCTTAAAGTATCTAATATGGGAAGATAATTACAAGCTTATACGAAGAGGTAAGAGAACTGTTTTGTTTATACCAGAGAAGATAAAGCACATATTTCTTCCATCACAATGATATATTAAAAGGAAGCAGAATATTATGTGTAATTGCCTTTTTGGCTCGTGCTCCCCGAGGCTCCTAAGGACAGGACGACAGAGTGCCTTTTAAAGCTCATGAGCTAACTCAGGGCAGATACCCTGCTTAAATGCTTGTGGGGAGGCAGTTTAGCATTGCTCAGAGTAGATTATTATGGACAGACCTGACAAGACATTCAGCAGCAACTTCACCTTTAATCAGAAAGGAGAGAGAAAGCAAACAGTAACTGCAGTAACTGCACCAATTTATTTCAAAGAGCTTTTTGGGGGATGTGGCAGAATTGGGCTTGCGCTGCCTTCGCCACGGAGCATCGCGGCTCCTCCCATGCAAACGCCTGGTCTGTGAACCGCTGGGTACCCAAATTGACTGTAGCTTATGATGAAGGCCCCGTATGGATGCTGTAGACTGAGGAAGTGGCAGAGTTTCATGCCTTTTGACAGGGATGAGTTGACTGTGCCACCGCAGCAGTGAGCAGGAGGCTTTCACTTTCTCGGGCTTTAACAAAACTCTGGTCCCTCGCACTAAATTTGATACCTGAAGCATGTTTCATTTTTGATTCTTTCTCTTCTTCCCCGCTCTTCCTTCCCCAAACACTACCCTGATTTTTATTTTATTCTGAATTTTCACCATATGTTACATCTCTAAAGGGCCGGGCAGACTCTTCTGAGGTTTCAAAGACAGCTCATGCTGCCTGTCGCTATTCCAATTGCTGACCTAGATGTTACTGTACTTTATAATAACACTTTACGCATACAGAGGGCCTTTTGGACACAGTTTTGAGCAGAGCTGGAAATATAAATCCCATGAATTCCCCATCGTGTGCGGCGGAGGCAAGCGGGATTAGTTCTCTTCCTTTTTCAGCAGGCTCTGGACACATCAAATGGAGCTGTCTACAAAAGGAAACGAAGAGGATTATGTGATCTTTATCGGGATCTCTTTACAAGACTGATGTGTGAAAGCAAGAGCGTGGTGTGAAGGAGCATCTGCCACGTCGTTAACACATGGGACATGGAAAGAAGGCCCAAAAGGCGAGTGTGGGAGCATTTGGGGCGAAGAAGTTGTTCAAAAAAGACCTAAAAAGACATAGAAGGGAAATGTTTTTCCTTTATATTAGTATTGACAGTGAAAACAGATAACAAAGTGAGAGTGTGGGATGAGATGGGATATATTTTATACCAATATATTAACATATATTGGTATAAATGAGCGTTAAGGTTATTTCCCACCAGTTAACCAACCCCCCTGCCAAACTCCTGACCCAAGCAGGCACAAACCCCTGGCTGTCAGTGCCGCTGTCGCCAGGGAATGTTTTTCTGCGATATGCTGATTCCATCTGTCTGGATCATTTTTCCTTTGTTTCAGGCCCTTTTGTGCTGGATCCACTTCGGTCCTGCCGCTTCCCGTGCTGGGCTGCGCCTCCAGCCGCAGCAGCGATCCCTCTGCCGGGCATTTCACAAACACCCCGAGAGTAAAATGAAGGAAGGACCATCTATTTATTCTTCTGAATAAATTCTGCTGGGTTTAAAACAAAAGCACAACAAACATGTTTCGTGTGTATTTCCAGTGCTTTTGCTCAGAGTCTGTGAAACGAGAGCAGAGGCTAGTCTGGGAAAAAAAAATCCAACCTGAAATCACTGTTAACTAGAGATTGAAATGAAATGGAGATTCAGCTTGTTGCAGGGATGTGGGTTTTACGAATGTCATTCTAAGTTTTTATTATGGGAATTATCGCTTATACTATTACGAGGATAATAGAAATTTAAGATGGCAGGCAAATACAAAACCCCTTTTAATTCTATGCTGTTGATCATCTCTCCTAAAACTATTACTAGAGAGGTGGAAAGGTGTTTTTTCTTCACAAGCTCTCCTTCTGGCCTTTCTGTGCAGCTCACAGAACAAAGTAAAAAGTATTTACTGTCTTAATGATTCAGTAATTTCAGCCTTCAGATTTGTTTATACAGGAGAAGCTTTTTAAATAATAGGTGTTTATCATTGCTGAAGATTTCTTCATTTTGGCTTAGGGTATGTCTTGTGATTCCTCCCTTTTGGTGGAGCAGCTGTTATTTTTGCTTATTGCTTACTCTGAAATGTGTATGGAAGTGTCTATTTGTGTAAGTGCAATTTTCTACGTGATTGATTTTAGAGTATTTGTACGAGTGTGCAGAGAGTCCACTGCACATCGATTTCATTTCAAACTAAACATCTGTCTGAAAGCAGAGGTTAAAACAAGTGCAAACCAAAGTACTGGTCATTCACAAATTGGTTTGTCACAGTCTGATAGCCTAGTGTATTTGAATACTTCTTTGCAACAGTTGAACCACTCTCAAACAGATTCACAGAAGTTAATTGAAGGCTTAGTCGTACCAAGAGTCCTGCTGGAGAGGAATAATGAATAAGGATGCACTGGAGAAGAACGAGGAGGCAGCAGGACCGGGAGGAGGGGATGGGGAGGAAGGAAACCAGCAGTGGTAGATAAAAACAGTGAATTTGCCTGTGGGGTTTGTGGGAGATGCTTTTCCACGTGAGCTCTCTGCTGCCCAAATGGCAAACACACCGGCTCTGCCCACCTGCCTGCGCACCGAGTGTTTTCCTGTCCTGCCTTTGCCTTGCTCTGTGTATCTCGGCACAACCAATCCAGACTTTTTGGGACAGAAAAAGCAGCATGTCACTCGGGGACCCAGGATGCATGCCAGCGCTGGGTGCAGGAAGGCGCAGGGCTGCCCCATCCCTCCCCGCGCTCAGCCCTGACCCCTCGCAGCCACTTGTCCCTCCTCACCCACTGTTTGCTTAGTCTCCAGGAAAACACTTCACTGGGAAAAATCTTTGCCAAGTTCATTTCCAGCATTTTGGGTTCAACAAACTTCTGCTGACTACAGTGCGGGGTTTGGTGTCGCAAGGACATCAACCCTTGTTTTGGAAGGTCATAACAGGAACATGGTGATCCTGGATTGCTCGTCCTAGGACAGGCAGCCCTGTGCTCCTGGGGGAAGATGCTCTTCCGAGGATCTGGGGTCCGGCTCCTTGGGGTGCCCGGGAGAGAAGCTTACAGGTCTATAAACCAGCTGTGTGAATGAGAGGGACCTTGCCCTTCCCAAAATGGCAGTCTAGCACAGGGAGACAAGGCAGGAGCCTATGTCCAGGTGCTTGGCCCTGCCACCATGTGGGAGCTTCGCTGTTCTTCGCAGAGAAATTGCAACTGGCTGCTGTTTTCAGAGGACTCAGCAGTTGGCAATGCCTTTGCTGTCATCTCCTTCCTCTTTTCGTTTCACTTTTTAGGAGCTTTAAGCCGTTCCCTGGCAATAAATTACTATAGCTGGTAGAGGAGAAGTGAATTTTAAGGCTTGTTCCCTTCTGGGGCCATGGGGTCTAACTCCGGCCTGGAAAAATGCACATCCATCAGATCAGGCTTTGCAGCCCTAAATCTTTTCCCAAAGCCAGGGAACCAAGTCACCCCTTTCTGGGGAGAGCGTAGATCGCTCTTCCCTTTTAAACAGAGCACTGGAGGCACTCATAAAATACCTCCATTTTACAGAAGTGCAGCTGAGAAAGGCTCGGGTTAGGCAATACCTAAGAGGGTTCAAAACCTCACCTTTTTCTCAGGAAGACACGAAGCTTTTATTTCTTGGTTTTTAGGCTGGAGTCACGAGTCTTGACAGGTAAGATTTCATGATTTGTCTACTTAGATGGAGGCAGCAGAGAGGCACTCTCCAGGGAGAGGAAACCCAACGGAGGAATGGTTTTGTGTATTTTATCCAAGAAGCGTTAATGCTGTTTACACTAATCAGATTTATTTACTATTGGGGGAAAAAAATCTTTGTAAATACAAAGTGTTTATTATTACTAAAGACTTCTTCTTCTGTTTGGCTCGGTGGCTCCTCACTGGATACATTTCAACTCCTGTCCTTTGCTGAGCAGCTGCCCTTCCTGGCCACTGCCCCGTCTGCAAATCCACATGAGGGTTTTGCCGATGTCCGTTCCTAAGGGCAAGTTGCCACAAGGAACCCTTCTGCTTCCCAGGAGGATTTAGGGAGGAAAGAACCCTTCAACTTTGGTGTCAGTCCAATCAGAGCGAATTCATTACAAACACCGGGATGCTGCAGTGAGTCAGGTTGGATAAACTAGGGGCTGGGTGACTTGAGTCTTCCCGGCCCCTTTGTGCATGGCATTGCACAAGGAATGCCAGTTGTTTGTCATTTGTCCATGTTTTGGCCTCCTTAAGGCTTCTGCATGGCCTCTTTCCCAGGAATCCCATGGTGATGAGCACAGCAACAGCTTCAAGCGAGTGCTGCTCTTACCTTTGCAAGCACTTGGCTGGGACGGAGGTTTCCCATGTGAGCTGTTGGGACGGCTGTGATGCCAGGGCTGGCTCCCGGGGGCCTGTCCCACCGGCCAGGGTGGGCCAGCACCTTTGTGTCTGTGACCCTTCAGAGCAATGGGGTGGCATGTGGCTCTCTGCAAAACTCACCCCGGGGCTTCACCCCAGAGCTGTATGCAACACGAGGAACCTGGCCAAGGGGGTATGCTGACGGCAGCCTTATCGCTCCTGCCTCACTTTGAAAGAAACCAGAAACCTCTCACCATGCATGACCCCTGACAGTGCTGGAAGGCCCCCGGGGAGCGGGGGTGATACCTGCAGGCACTGAGACGGTGCCAGGCGAGGTGGCATGGGGTGGCATTCAAAGAGGCTGTGGGGCAGGGCAGGGCAGCCAGGAAAGGTCCTTGGGATGGGGGGGGGGGGGGGTGTCGCAGAGGGGCTGGGATGGATGGGACCCCCCCCGGAGCGTGTCAGTTCGACCACCCCGCTCTGACTCCCGACTGGGAGGGGGATGGAGGAACAAAAGTCCAGAAGAAGAAGAAGGAAAAGGCGATTGTGGATGAATCGCCCAGCAGCGCGGGAGGATGGAGGACGCTCCTGGCCGCTCTCTGCTCCCGCAGCGGCGGGGCGCGGGTGGACGGACGAAGGGACAGACGGATGGATGGATGGATGGATGGGGGGGGGCGGCCCCCTCTCCCCTCCCTCTCCCCTCCCTCCCCTCCCGCCGGGCCGGGCCGGGCGGCGGCTCCGCTCCCCCCGCGCCGCCGCTCCCCGCCCCCGCCCCGCCGCCGCCGCATTTAACGGGGCTCCCGGTCCCCGCCGGCCCGTCCGGCCCGGCCCGTCGCCTCCCGGCCATGGCACACCCGCGGCTGCCGCTGCTGCTGGCGCTGGCCCTGGGCCTCGCCGCCGCCGCCAAGTCCCCGTACCAGCAGGTCCTGCAGCACAGCCGGCTCCGCGGCCGGCAGCACGGGTAAGGGCGGCGGGCGGCTCCCCCCCCCACCCCCCACCCACCCCCGGGGGGAAAAACAAGAGGGGAAGAGCGGGGGAAAAACTTTTTCCCTTCCATTTGCACAAATCCCGGTGGGAAAGGGCGGCCCCGAGGGGCGGGGGTGGCCCGGTTGCCGCCGTGCGGGTCTTTGTGCGGGGCGGAGGCGCCGCCGAGCCCGGGGCTGGTGCGGGGCAGCTCGGCCCCCCCTCGGGGCAACTCTGGATGCTTTCTTCCTGGGATAACGGCTTCTTCTTTCTTCCTGGGATAACGGCTTCTTCTTCCATCCCCGAGTAACTTTTTTCTTTCTTCCTTGGCTAACTTTCTTCCTTTCTTTCAGAATGCTTTAATACTGCAGATGTCATTTTAGACCCCTCAATGATTCTTTATCGGTCTCTCCCCATTAAGGAAAAAAGGGGGGGGGGGGGCGGGGAAATCCCCAGATTTTGAACGGTTAAACATTTTGTGGAAGGTATTCTTGTTTTCATGAATTTATAGAAATGGAAAGAAAATTGGTTCGATTCTAGAGGAGTGTCTCTGTGGAGTGGGCACTAGCTTACTCTTTGATTGTAACCCCTAGTAAGTCCTGAAAGTTTTCTTGACAAAAGTAATCACTTATTTACTCATAAACCTTCTGAGATAAGGAATATCCAAAAAATGCATGTAGACCTCTCTTGCTAGAGGGACAATATGTTACAGACTGAGTAGTTTGAGTCTTCATTGATAGGTAGGAAACTAACCCAATGTTAATAGTTGTTCCCACAGTTTTTAAAATTTATTGGGAATTAGGCAGGGTGAAGGGATGACAGAGGTTTCAGCTGGCTTTCGTCTCTCGGGATGGTGACATGGATTGAACTGTAGCTTCCATTTAGATGGGTTGCTGAAGGCAGGGTCATGAAATGCTTTTAAAAAAAACCCCAAGACTTAAATATTGCAATCTGATACATTATCCGGCAGGGATCCAGGTCAGTATTTATGAAAGAGTGTACACTGTTCATGTGTTAAATCAGGTACAGAATCCAACAGACAAATTCTGAGCTGATGTCTATTTGTAAAATCCCAATAATGAAAGAATTACAGTGATTTACATACAAATACAGTGAGTCTGGTTCTCCATCTCTACATGAGCTGAAACTAAGTAAATATCCAATCCTGCTGATAGCCCTGAGGCAGAAGTTTGCTCAGACCCGGGAAGTTAGTGCAGTCCTGGTGTAAATCAGTGCACTCATCTCTGCAGAGAGAAGCCTGTTACTCCCTGTACAATCAATAGAGGCACACGGTAAGATGTGATTGCGGTCCATGCTGGTGTCTGAGATCTTTGGGAGAAGCAAGGAATTAGTATGCCAGGGTTTCCAGATGGAGTGAAGTTACACTGAGATAAATCCAGACACAGCACTTTGCTCGCTGGTCCCTTTCTGATGGAGAGAGCAATTTATACCAAGCCAGCTTTTAAACATTAACTGAATTTTCAACATTGATTAATGATGTGCCAAAGAGATAGAGCAACACAAAACCAGCCAAAAAGCTCTTGGATGTGAGGCGTGTTGTTTTGCTTGCAGGAGGGAGCTCAGGAGGGATGTGCAACCAGGGCTGCCACCCTTTCTGCCGTGAGCATCCCCTCACACCGTCAATGCTCCTATTGAGCTGAGAGCGAGTTGGGTGGCGGAGCTTGGCTCTGCAGCAAAACTTGTACATCTTAATTAACTTTTTTCTTTAAGTGAATCAGCTCACGTCTGGGAGAGGAGCTGAGAAGCATGTAAAGAGCATTAACATTTGAAGATGAAAACCTAGGAGTGCTCTCCCCAAACTCAGCTGGCTCCGTGGGCACTACGTGATGCTGGGTATCTTCATGGGCGCAGTCACGGCAGGTAGCTGGGACCGTACGGTAGGTCCTGCTCTTCTCTGCCCCTTCCCAAAGGGCAGCCCCTGCCCCAGCAGCTCCCAGCTGCTGCCTGCCAAGTGGAAGGCTTCTACTGAAGGGGAACAATAGGCAGTTTTATCCTCGAGTCAGCGCGGCTGGCTGGGAACGGCATGGCAGAGGTGATGAACTCCAACGAGGAGAGGGGAGAGTGTTGACAAATTCATTTTAAGCCAGACTGGGCAAAGGACCAGAACACGCACCGCGGGGAGCTGCTACTACAGCCTGCCTGCGGGAATCATTGATAACACGGCCCTGGGGATGGATTTTTCCGCACTAAGAAAAAACTGGGAAGAAGTTTTCCCTGATAAGTCAGGGAGGGAGCAGCAGCCCTGCGGAGCTCCGGTCCCGCGCAGGGAGGAGGGAGCAAGGCAGCTCCAAGTTTGATGCTGTCCTGAAGGCGCAAGGGTTTTCTTGGCAGGCTCCTCCCGGGGATACGGGGGAAGTGATCAAACAAGTCTTTCAGTAGCCAGGCTTGTCAAGATGAATATTAGAGGGATTGTCCACTGCCGTCAGCCAGACGCTGAAATCGAGGCAAGGTTTGGAATTTCGATGTAATTGGAACCATATTTCAGCGCGGCGGGGCTGGGGTAGCCGAGGTGGGCTGAGTCAGAGAGCACAGATGTCTCTCTAAGCCATGATTTGGCGTGGATATTACTGAGCCTGGGCCAGTCTGCACCAGCTGAAAGTTTGGCTTTGTGATTTCTAACTTTTTTTCAGCAGATTCTTTCTCCTTGTCCCTTACCCTATATATATATAAAGGGGATCAAATGCTTTCATGCAGGAACAAACTACTATTACTAGATATGGCAGTAGTGAGGGAAATGGTGAGCCTAATTCCCCCAGGTCCCACGGGCCCTCACTTTCCCCTCGGGGCAGGACGAAGGTGCCAGGGCCTTGCAGGGTCGGATCCTGTCTCCGCAGGGCCCTGCAGCAGCCACATCAACAAAGGCTCATTGAAGGCAAGCCAAGCTCCCGCTGAGACTGGCGCTGGAGTTAGCCAACATATAGAAGACCCTCACATTAATTCATCCTAATGATGGGCAGGCTGGCCCGTTTTGGAGAGAACCAAATTTGGGACACTGGTGAAAAACAAGCACGGCCGCAGGAAGAGTTGGTGGTCAGGCTGCAAACTCTGCTTTTGTTAATTTTGGTAGGGAAGCGGGCAGCGTCTTGGTCAAACCCAGCATGAAACAGGCTGCTGTCTTTTTTCCTAAACAGACCAACAAGACCTTTACAACAGCATCTCCAGGCCCCATCCGGAGTTTCATTTGCACAAATGAAAACTCTGCCTTGGACACTGCAGAGCACTTCTGATGGGCTGAAGCAATGATTTACATATTTTGCTTAATTATTTGTTTTCCCTCCGTCTGCCTGGCAGCCAATACTGCACATACTTCTGGTGCTGCTGCCACAACTGGGGCATGGTGTTGGTGTTGGGAATCCAATCTCAGTGGGGCTAAGCATCCTCAGCTTGCTTGGGCATTTCCTATACCTCTGGCTCAAGCCCAGAGGCAGTCGGTGGCCTCACAACCCAGAGCCTAAATCACGTCTCATGCACTGACCGTGTGTTGCCCACATACATGGCCAGGGCTGCTGGCTACAAACCACAGAGATGATGAGCCAGGCTGAGCAGGGGAATGCTGTGCTGGCCAAACTGGCAGCAAGTAAACTCCCAACTCCTGTTCGACCACATCTTTGCTTGCAGTGATACCACTTCTTAGAAAGCTGACAGGCTGCAGTCAGCTCTCATTGGGGTTAGTCACACATGTAACGCCAACTGTCTGCTTTTTTGGTTGAGAAGGAGCTCTTGGTACCCCATGGGCTGATATAGCCACTCTCAGTCTGTGCTCTCATACCTGGTGTGTTGAAACCGGAGTTTTCATTTTCCCCATCAGCAGCTCAGCATCCGTGTCCAGAATAGGTTGAGCCTGTCATACAGCAAAGGTACCCGTTCTGGTTTTGGTGCAAGTCGGACCATAGGCTGATAAAAATCTATTTGTCTTTATGTCCTAAATAATAATGTTTTTCTGGGAAGGATTTGAATTATTGGATGACTTTATCAGGTTTTAGCTGCGATCCCAAACTGTAAGTAGCTGTTCACCATAGAAATACTGACCAAAGTATTATTTTTAAACTTCATTTCTTTATATTTTGGGGAGAGGTGGAACATGGAAAAAAGTCAAGATTTTGCACTCAGTGAAGAAAAAGATGCCCTGGCAGAGTGAAGAGCGATTCCCTGCTTCCTCCACTTCATGATAGTCATTATACACTCAGATTGAGCAAGCTGACTTGCAGCTCTCAAAGCTTCCTCCCCTGCAAGCCCAGCAGGGCTTTTTGGGTGCTGTCAGGTGGGGTCTGGCTCCATGCTGGTGGTCAGCACCGAGAGGAAGGAGGCTTACAGGACCCTCTTCTGCTTTCTTGTTACCTGTAGCCCCAACGTGTGCGCGGTGCAGAAGCTGATTGGCACGAACAGGAAATACTTCACCAACTGCAAGCAGTGGTACCAGAGGAAGATCTGCGGGAAGTCAACGTAAGTAGTTGAGCGCTGGCCAGGGTCTCCCCAAAGACCCTGTTGTGGAGGTGGGCACTGGGTGGGAGAAGCAGACAGTGTGACAGACGTGGGATGCCAGAGCCCACAGCGTGAGCTTAACGTGTACACGTGTTAAGAATTGTTTTAGCCTTTTACTCCCAAAGAAATACTTGTGCCTTGCTTTTTCTCAAATGGCAAACATGATCCTAAACCACTTAGATGTTAAGAATGGAAAATACCATGTAAATACAAACCCTGATGGTTTATTCTAATTGCATTTCTATATATACTTATATAGCTCTCAATGCTGTAATGAAGTGTGTACCAGATGTTTTCTAGTACTTAGCTGTGTCTCTCTCCACGCTAGTCTCAATGCTGCCTAGCTAAAAAAAAAAAAAAAAAAAGAAATAAAACACAACCCAGAGCTGATGGATATTGGAGAGAATGTAAAATTCATCTACACATGTTTGCTTTGGAAGGGAAACCAGAAATAAGGGGAAAGAGGTGTCAGTTTTAGCTAACACTGTCTGATGACTCCACAAGGAAAGTTAATTAGACTTGCAGGCCAATTCCATGTTTAAAAAACCTGCAAACAATAATATTCAAGTAGCTGTTGCATAAAGTATCTGTGTAAGCAGCCTCAGGACATTCTTTTGAAAGATGTAGTCAGCAGATAATTAAGGATATGCGTGCTTGACTATCTGCCAGGCTGTAGATCAGGAGCGGGGAATCTTTTTCCTTGGTGTAGGCCAAACTGGGCTTTCAGACACGTTTGCTGGCCCACACTTTAGCACGCACGACCGCGTTATCCAATATCAGTGCAAAGGTGCTGGCCTTGGGGAGCAGAGCTGTGGGCCGGCTCTGGTCCTGGATCTGCAAGGTCAAGAAGAACAAACAGCAGAAAATCATCTCACGTGTTTTTGATATGGTCCAAGGTAAATTGTGATTAGATCTATAGGAACATGCTGTTCTTTACTGCAGATTAAATAAACTCTGTTTCTGGAGTAAACAGCAGACTTTGAGATCTTTGACTGTGGTAAGCTATATTGCTTTTATTTTGGTTGCCTTCATTGGTTTAGCTGGGATGGCTGGCCATCGGGATTCATTTCATGTGTTTGGTGTTGGTATTGTCAGAAGGGAGGCAAAACAGGAATCATAACTGTGCATGGCTTTTGGCCTTTCATCATGCTACCCATGAATTTGTCTGAAAGAGGAAAATTTGGTACTTCAGGAGGATGTATTGCAGGATGTACCGTACAGTGAGCATGTATAGTGGTTTCCCTTATGTCCAATTGTCTTTACCAAAAAAAAAAAAAAAAAAAAAAAGAAGGAAGAAAAGGAGAGGCAATATTGTAAAGACAAAAAACCACACACCCCTCCCTTAATTCTACAAGCCCACCAAATCTGGGAAGACTTAATTTGGGTGATTAGAGTTCAGGCTCTCATCTTGGCAGAATGGTGGCTTTTTTGTTATAAAATGGACAAGATTATGGCATGGCAATATGGTATCATCATTGCCTCTTCTGATACCAGAATATCTTAGTAGGTCTCCGTAGGAAACAGGACTCAGCTATGGATGTGGGATAGCTTTGCTGTTCTAGTCACGGAAAGGCATGGATTTCTTCAGCTCTGAAGCAAATAGGAAACTAACCTCAAGTAACCCAAGTGTGCAGCTGTATTTGGCAGAGACAAACTCATCTGCTTATCTCCAGAAGGAGGTAGAATAACTGGCATCTGGCAGTGTTTCATGATTTCATTTGAGGAGATGGGGTGATCTCTTCTAACCTCATTTTCTCTGCTTTTACCCAAGTGTCTAATCCAATGACACGTTGCTGAGAGAAAAGCATACAGAGCATTAACCTGCCTGTTAACCTATGAGATAATGTTTCCATTATACACGGAATTTGCTCACTATTCTTCACTCTGCATCATCTAAACAGTGGGTGTGATTGTCTCCTTCTCTCTTCCGAGTCATTTTTTGCGCCTGGGCCCTACTTTTCCCTTTACCAGTGCTTGTGCAGAACAAAAGACACGTGCCTTGACTCACATTTTCCAGAGGACCCTGGGACAGCTCTGATTACACATGTTTGCTGGTGATGGCTCCCACTGGACGTGGTGTTCCTGGCATATGGAAGCAATCAGGAGTCATTTGGGCCATGAAGGACATGATGCGTTATGCTGCGGCAGTCAAATTCTTAAACCAGTGTTAGGGGCCTGATGCTGTGCTGTGCTGAGTGCATCAGCGCCCAACAGAGTGTGTGCGCACAGTTAATGATGCTCAGCATGAACCCTTGGAAACGGGTCCACTGTGTGGGACTGAGCTGGTCCATGAGAGGTTTTGAGAATATCAGATGCCTTTAAATCCCAGAAAGAGTCAGGATTTGGCATGTCCATCAGCATAACTGGGTGGACCCAGCCTTTGCTTGGGACGTGTAGTCAGAAGTCCTCTCCTGAAGCTGTGTGCTTGGTCCTCCTGTTGGCAGGGGGATCCACTCCATCAGCCCAGCGGGGGGATGGTGGAGCTGGGTAAGCATGGTCATTTCTTTCCTCCTCCTAAAAGGCTCTTCCCACCTGTGAGAAGAGCAGTCCTGGGATAGGAGACACTTGACCCTTCTCACCTACTTCACATTTGACCTGGCTGTTATCCTCCTTATTTGCTTAAAGGGTCAGTGGTGCCACAAGTTGGATGCATGTTGCAGGTGCAAATACCTGGCTCTAGGAAGATAGTTTTGACTGCTTTGGTTTCTTCTTTTTCTGCTCTGATCACTGTTTGAAACAGGTAGTAGTGAGGGAGGTCAGTGAGAGACCAGGTACTGCAGAGAAGCTAAGCTGAGCTCCTGCAGAGCGGGCTCAGAGCAGAGAAGTTCAGCCCTGGGTGAGGAAGGTAGAAAAGCTGCTGCAAGCCTGTAGCAGTAAGTCATAACTTCACTCCTTCTTGATGATCACATCCTGCATTGGGAGACACAGAGCAACTGGAGCAGCAAGGAAAGCCAGCCCAAAAGACGCGGATGTGCCTGGGCTTTAGTCTTGTCTCCAGGTGCATCCCCTTTCGGTTGCTGCTCCAGGCTCATGGCTGAGTGCTCATAGCCACCCTGGGGCACAGTGGGCACCGTGCTGAGTTGCTCCATAGCTCTTACCAGAAACAAATAGGTTACGGCTGTAAGGCAGAGGCTTGGTGGTGAGGCTTTGCAGGCTTGCTTCTTGAGCAACATCTTTTGGTCCATGGGGGTGGTGTGCTCTGCTGGGGCTGGATGTGCACAATGGAAATTTCAACTCATGCATCAGAAGAGGACTCACCTCTTTATCTGCTTTTCTTCTTTGTTTTTCTTCTCTTTGCTGAAGTATTGGCTCACGCAGCTAGGGAGAAATTAGATAGAGGGTTTATGTACATTTTTTATCATTGCATTACTTGCTGATGAAGTGAGATAAGACAGTTGGCAAGAAGTCTGACACTCCTTTGATTTTAACGAGCACTGAAACAAGATTGTTTTGGTAATTAGGTAATTTTCCACTGTTGGTTATTCCAAAGCCAAAGAAATAGTTTATTTAGAGTATATTCTCATAGTTGTGCCTGTGTTTTTTATATTTTTCTACCTCCCTTATGCACTGCACTCATTCTTCCAGAACTGGGATTGCAATTGAATGCGTCCCCACGCAATTTTTTGTCTTGAGAATGAAAAGACAACTTACATAAATTCGGTTTTTGATTATTTTTTGAGGAATAGCTAGTGGCAGTAAGTTGCCCCTTAATACACTCCTTTTTTTCCTTTTAAATTAACTTTCCTTTTCTTGTCTGCTGTACTTTACTCAGTTCAGGAAAGAAATGACTCTCTGGCACTTATTTTACAAAAACAAAACATATGGGTTTTATTACAGGAAATTATTACAAATGGATCTTTATTCACTAATATATGCCCAAGCTTATTTGTATTACCTTGAAAAATGCACTTAAAATTTAATTTCAAATCCTAAGAATGCAACAGCAGTGAAACAATGACTAATAAAAGCCAGGGAGCTTGCTTCTGCAGTCAGACACAGATAGACATGTAAAAAATACAGTGTTTCAAAACCAGAGGCTGAAAAGCTACGGATTTGACTTGAAATTACTTAATGAGGAGGTCAGGAAATTGTGGTCAGAGGTGTGCAGGGTAGATGACAAATGCTCTTTGTACGAGGGCATTGCTTATTTAACCCACATCGCTGGCATCCGCTGCGTCCCAGTGTAGTGGTCTGTAGCCGCGGAGCAGACACCAGAAACAGGGATGGACTTGACAACTCCAAAGGCTTTTGTGCAGAACCCGCCGTGCGGTGCGGTGGTTGTGAGTGTTCAGTGTTTTCTCCCGTGAGCTGTTTGCCCCTGGCCATGTAAGAGAAATACTCCTCTCCAGGCAGCAGACTGTGGCTCCGGCCCAACTGGAGGAGGACATGTCAAAGGAGCAGCCTCCCTCCTGTATGGATGTGTAGGGTACTGTAGCATTGAGATGCAGAGTCCTGCAAGTGAGGCAGAGCAGCCTTCACCCATGGCTGTGCTGGAGGTGGCTGCAGGACCAGCTGGGAGGATGCCTTGTGCCCAGCCCCGAGTGACATCTGGAATGGTGCCAACATGCCTTTGGGTGGGCTGGGTGATCTTGTTCTTGTGCTTGCACCAAGTCCACCAGCCAGGGGAGGGCAAATGGCTGAAGCTGTTTTTTACAGTCCTCATCTCTGGGTCCTTGTAGGTGCAAACACTTGGCTGAGTACCTCTGTGTTCACCTGGCCCTTTGCAGAAGTTTTCTCGTACTCAACACAAAATGCTGGTGTGCAAAATGCATACCAGATGATGCTGGTAGGTCCTCTCCAGTGGGTGAGTGAGACTGGGGGCTTGAACGAGCCCCTGCACGGGTGAAACTGGCCCTATTACTGGCCTCGATGCTTCTTGCCATTAGCATCCCTTGTGGGGTGGTGCTGGAGATGCTCACGAACCCATTGAAGAGCAGGCGGCGTGGTCCCTTCATCGCTTCCCGGCGCCCTCCCATCCAGGCAGGCGCCTGGCTGCTGGGGCAGCCCCGAGCCGGCGAGCTCCCCGTGCTGCAGGCTGTGTGCATCAGCATCCTGCCCCTTCGTCACAGCTCATTAATCTCCGATTGATCTATAAATAAGCCTTTTAAAGCCTACGTCAGCACTTGGGAATTATTTATGCTGAACTTTGGAATGATTTCTCTTTAATCAGCTCTTCGTCTTTGATTACAGGTCTGAACCAAGGGAACTGTCTAGACTGGATTTAGTTTCTAGGGTGAAAAAAAGAAAAATTGGAGGTAGGGGAGGGAAGTGGTGGGGGGAGAAAGTGTGTGTTTCCAATGAACAGAAGACAGGGGGGGCTGGGGAAAGTGGAGCAGCAGGGTGTTAAGATCTCCAGTAGTCAAAGGAAGGGATTGCTTTAGGCAAACTCTTTCCCACATGGAATATATAATGTCTAGACAATCAGTCTGGGTTTGCTTTGTAATTCTCTTAGGAAACCGTGACACAGAATTTATTTGCTTCTGTCACAGAAAAGCAGGTATTTGTTTCACTTACTGGCTCTTCATTACCCTGAAGAATTCCCTCTCAAACCCCAGGCATTTCCACTGTTTGTTAACAGTGTTAAAATGATGACAAATATCTGATGCTTGAGGATTTTCCTTTCTCTTTGAGTGAGTGTGCTGAGGCTCGGCGATACAACATCCTACTTGTCTTGAATCCAACCGGGAGCACAGAGGAAATGCTTGTCTTTGGGAGGAACACCTACTTCCTCGCTGTCTTTAGCCTATCAATCAGATGGTCTTGCTTCATTCACACCAAGCATAAGAGCAATAGGTGAAAGAATCCCCTGTGAAAAATAACGGGCAACCTCTGGATTGATTTTTTCCTTTTTTTTTTTTTTCCCTGTGTTAATATCAAAACATGTTCCATTAAATGGCCAGCTTTGAGAATCAGGTGATTTACTTCCCATTGAGCTGCAGATGAGGGACATAGCATTCAGGCAGCTCTTGCTTATTTAGGGTCTGCGAATCTGCAGGATAGCACTGAGCCCCCAGGATGGGGTCTCTGGCCCCTTTGGTTTTGCTGGGGGATAGCGCTCTATCAGAGCAGCAGTTTGCTGCCAGCCAGAAGGAAATGCTGCACTGAGGGTGCTCACACGGACATACCCAGTGTTAGCAAAGATGGGTGTGCTGCGGTACTGCCTTGGGGTGCCCATGGATGTACATGCCACCACCGGTGAAGTTTGTCCTTGCAGAGTTTATCCCAAGCCCTTGTGCCAGTGCATCCAAGACCAGGGATGATCCTTCCCCTCCAGGTCTGTCTTGTGGATTTTTCCATAAGTAAGCAAATACTTTCTGGTGGTGGACAAGAATGGGGTGAAATGAAGGGGAAACGCTCAGCTGGTTTGGTAAAGCAGCCATACCGGGGTTGCAGAATGTTACTCAAATGGTGATTAGACGTGATAGCAACAGTCAGCCAGGGAGATCCCCAAATCCTGTGGGAAACATGCCCAAATAAACCAGCATTTGCAGTTCTTGCGCAGGTTATCTGTTGGGACCGTGGCATCAGTTTCCATCCACTGTTTGTACAAAGTCTCCTGGAAAGTGTGGTTTTGAAAAGAAATCATGTCTGCTTTTGTTCTCTGGAGAAATTGGCAACATGCAGCCCTGAAGGAGATAAAAATTGTGGTTTGTCTTTTGTTCAAGTCTATATTTCTAATGAAGAGTCTGCTTAGAAACATCACCAAATATGGACGGACACAGAACTATAGCGAATAGAGAAAAAGCAGTGAGACGCCATCAGTTAATCTGCCGTATCCATCTCTTCTTTCAGAGTAATCAGTTATGAGTGCTGTCCTGGATATGAAAAAGTTCCTGGAGAAAAAGGCTGCCCAGCTGGTAAAAAAATGTTTGACATTTTTTAGACTTCTTAAAATTATACAACTGCCTAGTAAAGGGTAAATGTTATAAAATTACTCAAAGTGGATTTGATTTTTGCAATTCATGCACAATATTGCCATGAACAAGTCAAAAATGGACTCAGCAGAGCAGCAGCTGAGTGCCAGATCAGCTCCAAAGCATGCAAAATGTTCCAGACAACTTAAAACCTTGGATATAATTAAACTTAATCAAGTGGGGGGGGGCCATAGGGGACTACTTATTCCAACAAGTAATATAGCTGTATTGGAAATGCAATACAAAGGAATGATAGAGTAGCAGACAGCTCTGCCAATCTCTGCTCATTTTTATTTTGGCAAGCATGAGTTTAGCAAAATTGCATTTAGGAGAAAATACAGTTCAGCCACAGATTGGGGTTGGGAGGGAATTAACTGGGTTTACTGAAGAAAGAAATATTCTGCTTTTGCTTTCTGAATGCTTCCTTCCACAAAAGTTTGATGCTGCCCAGTTAATCACATGGGCTGGTGTGGATGGATCAATGGAGACCAAGACCAGCTCCAAGCACCAAAAGCCTGAGTACAAACAAGGAGCAGGTGAAAGCAATGACTATATTTGCTTGCCTCAATTCACATCCATATAAATCCAGAATAACTCCATTTAAACCTGCAGAGATGCAGTAGATCTTGGATTATGCTGCTGTAATTGAGGCTGGAGCTGTCAGGCTATGATTATTTATTATCTAATTAATGAACAGATACGAGTTCCCTGACGTGCTTCATTTCCCCAAGCGTTTTCACCAGCAGCCCTCCTTTAATAAAGCGCAGTGCAGGGAAGGATGAATGATGTTGTGTTGGGAACATAACCGTCTCTTCTTTCAGCACTGCCACTCTCAAACATCTATGAAACCCTGGGAGTTGTTGGGTCTGCCACCACGCAGCTGTACTCCGACCGGTCTAAGCTAAGGCTAGAAATTGAAGGACCTGGAAGTTTTACAATTTTTGCTCCAAGTAATGAGGCCTGGGCGTCCTTGCCTGCTGTAAGATATAATTCCTCTTCTTTCTCCTCTTCCTCTGGCTTTCTTTAGTGGAGACCCAGCTCTGCAGGGGTCTGGATCCAGCCCTATCTGGCAGAATAGACACAGTCCTGATATAGGAAGGACTATGAATTTCCAAGATTAGAATCACTGTACTGGTCCATCAGCTCCAGAGCTTTGTTTCTGAAAGACCCAACCCTAGAGAGATGTGGATGCTCTCCAGCAGGTGGATGTAGAAATCACCTCATTCAGTTTTCCCTGCCTCTTAGCATTAGAGATTGTGTTAAGACCTGCAGCAAGAGACTTTCCATCGCTTTCGGGTTTTCTTGTTGACCCCTACTTTACCACTCTGGTTGTTCTTAATAATTTGGACAAGTAGCCAGTCCCGACTGCAGCCTTAATAAACCTGCAGCCTTCCTGCATCCGTGTGTTCCTATGCTCAGTTACATATAAATTTCCTTTACATTGGTTTTGATTTTCTCACTCCATATCTTGTGAAATTTTCACTCCTGAAATTGTCACCGCTGTCCTGCCAGTGCTCCCATCCCAGTGGAGCATCTCTGTGAACAGGGGAGAGTCCCAATTGCACAGATCCTATCCAGTTACATCCCAGATTTAGATCACTTGTCCATAAATACGTAAGAACCACTATTGGGGCAAGGAGGGGGCATCTTTTTAGCTATCCCCACTACCAAGCCACTACCCCAAATGTGCACCAGCAGAGCCCCTTGCAAGGATGATGATGTTGGGGAAGGTCTCCCGGTGTATTTGTCCTTGGCCCTGAGCGATGCCTTTTGTTGTCTTACTGCTCATTTTGATGCAGTGATCCCACACTGGAGCTTGCTGCCATCATCCCTTTGTCTGCCAGAGATGGGGAGTGCCAGAGCTGCTAGCTGCTGTTGTAGGCAAAAGATAAAGACTTATAAAAGTTAGAGCTCTTAATTTGCACAGATGGCTTAAGGCTGAATACATCACTTAATACACACGCGCACACACAGCCCTTGGGAGCACCCTGGCTGCAGCCGGACCTCCTGGCTCTCTCTAACAACTGGCTTAATTGCACTCAGCACTGAAAAATGAGTTTTTCTGATTTTCAGGAAACTTTGGATTCCTTAGTCAGTAACGTTAACATTGAGCTGCTCAACGCCCTCCGCTACCACATGGTGAACAAACGGGTCCTCACGGATGATCTGAAACATGGGACCACACTTAACTCAATGTACCAGGACCTGCCTATCCAGATTCACCACTATCCTAATGGGGTAAGGCACTTGTATTAAACCTACCCACAGTGGGCTTGCTTTTCTACTGCCTTGCACCTCCTTGCATTGTCCTTGGACCTCCAGGACTCTCTAATGCTTAGGTTGACAATTATTGATTTAGGATACATATTTAGAAGGAGCTTGAAAAGAATATTTGTAAGCAGATAGTTTCATCGATGCTATTGCAGGGAAGTTGCCCACATTGCTGTATAACAGTAAGCTTGCCTAAGTATTGGTTTTTCCATATTTCCTTAGTCTTGATGATTCAGAGTAGACAAAACCACTGATTATTTTCAAAGTTCTTTAAACATGAAATGTTTCAAACATTCTTGATAGAGCATTCTCATTCTTTGTATGTTTTTTTAGGAAACCACATTTCTGCTCCTGCTGATTCAATATTATAGCACTCACTGCGTTTGAAATAGAAAAACAGCAGAGGCTGCTTTACCTTCTTGTTTTAGTGCACATAATTCCCCGTGGCTTTTTCCCTCTGCAGATTGTGACTGTGAACTGTGCCAGGCTGTTGAAAGCTGACCACCATGCCACCAACGGAGTGGTTCATGTCATCGACAAAGTCATCGCCACCACTACAAACAGCATTCAGCAGATCATTGAGACTGAGGAAAGCCTGGAAACTCTTCGGGTGAGTCCACCCGACTTGTGCTCCAGGGATCCTTACAGATGTTCAGTCATCCCACTCCCAGTGAATTGTCATGAAGAGCTTGCTGGTGCCTAGGTGCTGTGACCCTAAAGCCGCCGATAGAATCCTGGTACCAATATAGCTTATTTTGCTTTAGGAAGAGAAGTGTTTGATATCAGCACAAGTAGAGTTTTTTGAGGATAACTGTCACCCTGCTATTGCTGTCAGTAAAGAGATGTAGACTGAGTCTGGCTTCTCACTCTTCTATGGGAGGCTCAGCCTTAGGAGATATTAACTGTTCAGCTTCAATGAGTACCAATTTACTTGCCTTGGTATTTGCCAAGTCAAGGAATAACTTAAAAAGCACAGGGGTTTTGCAGTTAGCCAGCGGTGGGTTCTGATCTGAATTATTCACTGGAACTACTCTGACCCTTTCCAGGCATATCAGGGTATTCAAACCAGCTCTCAGTCTTGCCAAAAAAGGGCTCTTGTACTCAAATTTCTGGAGCACAAGAGAACCATGGGGCCAGGCCAAATTTATAAAGGGACCAAAGTGCTGAAAGAAGCTATTCAGGATTTTTTGTAAGTCCTCTGAAATTATAAAAGCCTTAATAAATCTGGTCTTTAGTGTGTGCCTGGACAAAGTCGCTGACCTTTGTATTCTGGCTGAATGTGTTTTACCCTCTCTCCTTATTTCAGGCGGCTGTGGCTGCTTCTGACCTCAACAGCTTGCTGGAAAGCGAAGGCCAGTACACACTTTTGGCTCCAACCAACGAAGCCTTCGAGAAGATCCCACGAGAAACACTGAACAGGATCCTGGGGGACCCAGAAGCCCTGAGGGGTAAGTGCTTGTTTACTGAGCCCATTGAGAGGTGGAAGAGTATTTTACAGTTCTTCTAAATTCCTTCTCAAGAACATCTGAATGGCTCCTTGATACACTCTGACAACAGCTGCAGTAAACACATTTGACAGACTCCAGCTTTTTAAACTAGACAGCCCAACTTCCTTGGATGTAGATATGGTGGATGTATAGACATGGCAGAGAGAGTGGTATCCAGATACGAAGGAGGGAGCTGAAGCAGACCCTTTTCTGAGTTTTCCTTTAGCACTCCTGTATGTGATGGTGATTACTATCATTGCAGCAAGATGCAAGAAAACTAGTATCTAATCAATGTAACTTCCCCTGACAAATGAGTCAAATAACCACGTGAAACATTTTGAAGTTGACAAAGGTGTATAAAAATCACTTCTTATGCACTTCATTTCACAGGCTGCTCAATTAAAATCAGCACAATTTAAAATGACTGCGTATCTTTTGGAGTGGAGCCCCATACAGTACCATACAGTACTGTACAGGAGGCCCTTTTTATTGAACAGGATCCCTAAAAGCTGCAATAATTTCATAGCTGATCTTTGCAGCTCACTGAGACACTTGCTTCTCATATAGACCTGCTGAACCATCACATCCTGAAGTCAGCCATGTGTGCTGAGGCCATCATCGCTGGCCTGACAATGGAGACTCTGGAAGGAACCACCTTGGACGTGGGCTGCAGCGGGGAAGAGCTGACCCTCAACGGGAAGCCCATCATTGCCAACAAGGATGTCCTGGCAACCAACGGTGTTGTACATTTTGTTAATGAGCTGCTGATCCCGGACTCAGGTACTGGTGCCTTTCTTTCATCTATTTTGCCAAGGAAATACTGGATTTAGAGGGTGTAGATATTTTGTAGTGATGGGTGGATTGCCTTTAATGCAAGGTTACTATGCGTTGCTCTTCTTTTCAGCTAAGACCTTGTTTGAGTTGGCACAAGAATCTGAAGTTTCCAAGTCTATGGACCTTTTCAGACAAGCTGGTCTCAGTTCTCATCTAACTGGCAGTGAGCGAGTGACCCTCATTGCCCCAGTGAACGATGTATTCAAAGGTAAATCAGGAAGTAAATCCCTCTCTTCCATCAGTTTGGGCCACAGATCTCCTTCAAACAGTCTTCAGCCAAGTTTCAGTGCAGAAGCATGCAAACCCTCTCTCAAATGCCTCAGCTATAGGCAGTGGCATCTAGCTTTAAAATTAAAACCTGGTGCAGATAATACTCTGTATTTGCACTTTTTTAGTGTCTCAATGGTCATTTTAAATGAATAACTGGTTTTCTCCATACTTTTTGCTGCAGATGGACTCCCCACTGTTGACAGCAACATGAAAAACTTGCTTCTGAACCACATTGTTAATGAGCAGCTCTCCTCTAAGTATCTTTACCACGGACAGAAACTACAGACTCTGGGTGACAAGGAACTGAGAGTTTTTGTGTACCGCAATGTAAGTCCCTGCAGTGTGCAGTGCTGTATATGGCTGAATGATACTTGAGGTCTGTATGGCTATCATCTAAAAAGTGTAATTGAGCACTGTGGAAAGTATAAAAATCTCTCTTTTGAAGCATACACTAATAATGTCTTTTTTCTGCAATTTTGTCTACAGAACCTTTGCATTGAAAATGCCTGCATTGCTGCCCATGACAAGAGAGGAAGGTTTGGGACACTGCTCAGCGTGGACAAAATGTTGACTCCACCGTCTGGCTCAGTGATGGATGTTCTCAAGGCAGACCATCGCTTCAGGTGACCCTTCCGCTCTTCCCAAGTGCTAGTTAGGAGCAGAAGAGCTGCCAAAGCAGTTTCTATTTATTATGGGTCATAGTCATGACTATATATATTTTTTTAACATAGAAAGAGCATCCAAAACCATGGTCTCATCCCTAAATTATAGGGAGTGAGACTTATAACCCTTCAATGAATTGTGAGCCAAGAGTGTGTGGTCCCCCTTAATACAGTAAGAAGCTGGCTCCGAAGCCATCTCTGCCCATCAGAGCAACTGTGGCCAGGCCTCTCTGTCTCCTCACTACCGTTTGGTCCCCAAGGAGTCAGCATTCCCAGGTTGTTTTGCCATTTCTCAGATGTTCTGGTTGGACCTCACAGGCTCATCTCCTACCTAATCAACTTTTTGACTGGACCCCTCAGGATTTCACAATTTTAACTTTACAGCTCTCTTTTGCTCACAACATGCAATTACTCAAGGACCAACAAAAGTAGTTTATAGTAAAGCATTTTATCTATGTTTGCGTTGCAGTACATTGGTGGCTGCAATCCAGTCTGCAGGTCTAACAGAGAACCTGAACAGGCCAGGTACCTTCACGGTGTTTGCTCCAACAAACGAAGCTTTCCGAGCCATGCCCCAAGGGGAACTGAACAAACTAATGGGTGAGCATTTTTAGAGCATTCAGATGAACAGCTTCTGTGTGTTATTGGCATGATAATGGGGAGGAATGGCTAGGTTTCTCTGCCATATCTCATTCTTTGACCCTGTCTGTTGGAAGTGTGGGCTTCCTACACAACTGATTTGGATAAGCCCTATCCAGCGGAAAGCTGAGGATGCACAGGGTGGCACTGAACTCTCACACAAAGCATGGGCATGGGATTATACTTTGCTTGTGCTTGGAAGACATGTTTGTAGTATGTGCCATAAGCTTACTGTGACTTTGATTTCGCTGTGCTGGCTGGCATAAGCAAGATAACTCCAAGGTGTTTCTAGAGGAATCGATGAGGTCTATGCCTTTTTCAGGGATGAAAGAAGTGAGCATGAGGCTGTCAGCCACATAGGATCAGGGTGTCTAAAGTAAGTTTTGCAAATAGAAAACATGGTCCACATTCAGCCTCAAGTTACACTGTATGAAATTTAAGTAGTAAAAGGATGGAGCTATTGCTCCATCTATGTGTACATGGACAAAGCAGGAAGTCCAGTCTGATCCTGAAAAGACAATAAATATTCTAGTCTAGCACAGATGAGGACCAATATCCTGAAAAGCACAGGCGTGCAGGCTGGGTGTGGAAAAAAACATGGGAATATTTAATAACACTCTTCTGGATAAGCAGCGCGATCTTTTATTTTGTTCATGTTGAAAACCAGCTGTGGTTGGAAACAATGTCAGGTATTTCAGTGTAATGTCTTCTCATCATTAAAGACTAACCAAACATTGACATCACAATTTGGGAAACATCTGCCCATGGTGGCTGACTGTCCTTTTAAGTGCAAGGATGAGGAACTGGCAATATCAGACTGCACATCCAGTCTAATGCTTAATATATAAATATTTCAGAACTGTTTTTCAGCTATTGTAAACGGCTGCAGGAATGAAGTATCCCAGATGCAGACGCTTCAGATGATCTTCTTTTTTTCATGCAAATATTTAGCTTATGCTCCTGATGAAGAAGTGAATCATGCTGGTGAGGACGTGCAGTGTGAACTATGGCCACCCTAGAAAAACTGTAACGGAAAAAAAGCTCACAGTGTGTTCAGATATGAGCATTAAAAGAAAAGGTCCCCCTTGCTGAAGGAGCTGCTCTGGTTTTGTAGATGGAGGCCATCTTTTGCACTAGCTGTTCCCCATCACCTGTCTGTGGGTTTTATCAGTGACACTGCATCCTCTAAAGGAGAAAGTGGAGGAGGGCTGCTGCTCCATGCTGTGCACGTCACTGCCTCTTCTGGAAAATCGATGGCGAAAGGGAAGCATCTTATCTTCCTAAGATCTGTTTCAAAGCACGGCTAGATGAGTAGAGACTCAGTGGGGTGAGGATCAGGCCAGCAATCTGCCAGCCATTGGTGACATTTCTCCTGTGCTTTTCCCCTTCCTACCCAGGAATCCTGCAGTTTCAGCTGTGAAGATTACTGCCAAGTGACATTGGCGTTGGCAAAAGTATTGACGTTTGCAAATACCCAAGTGCTCTGTCTGCTTCCTTATTTCACATAGGTCTTTCCCCCCCGCCCTAGACTTCCTTGGGAAGTGAAAGCAGCGACAGAAGCAGGTTCATGCTGTGCATAGTGAGAGGATGAGGGACTGAAAACCCAAGAGATAGGGATTTCACGTATAGGGCAGGATTGGTACGTACCAAGGTGGGACATTGGGAAAGTGCCCTTCTGGACTCGCTGGAATCCTGACCTGTCCAGGCAGGAATGTCCTCAATGTCCTAACCACCTTCAACCAAGATTCTTCTGCCCAGTCTTTTCAATTTTACATTTTTCCCTTGCACTTTCAGGAAACTATGGTATTTTCCATGTAATGTCATTCCAGCACATGAAATACGGGAAGCAAGTGCTGGTGCTGTTTTGCAAATGTAAACGTTGTCTTCCCCCAGGTAATGCCAAGGAGCTTGCCAACATCCTCAAGTTCCACGTGGCTGATGAGATCCTGGTGAGCGGCGCAGTGAGTGCTCTTGTGAGGCTGAAGTCCATGCAGGGAGATAAACTGGAAGTCAGCGTGGTGAGTCAGCTGGGATGGGGTTTCGTGGTCAGCAGGGTTGTGGTCTGTGTTTAGCTGTCCATGTCAAGGACCAAAGTATGTCTGTGCGTATTTGGATGGTGTGGGAACCTCTTCTAAATGTGTGCAGTCCCACCAAACAGCGTTTTCTGGGCTGTAGCAGGGGGACTGTTGCCATGTGTTCAATTCAACAAGCTGGCAGTCTTGAAATGTGGTTTTCTTCAGCTTTTTCCCCGGAAGATCAATTGTAAATGATTTCCAGGAGCTGTTATAAATTTAACCCTGAGTCACGGGGGGAAAAAGCATAAATAAATTAAACAAATAGCTTGTTCAGCTAACACATCTTCTTTAGTGTAACGAAAATCATCTCCACATGGGGTCCCTTAATGCAGCAGGATTTGTTTAGAATCGTAGAATCATGGACCCTAAAGATCCTTCCAACCCCCTACCATGGACAGGGACACCTCCCACTAGACCAGGTAGCTCAAAGCCCCATCCAACCCGGCCTTGAATGCTTTGAGGCATGGGGCATCCACAGCTTCTCTGGGCAGCCTGTTCCACTGCCTCATTGCCCTCAGAGTGAAGAATTTCTTCCTTACATCTAATCTAAATCTACCCTCTTTCAGTTTAAAGCCATTAGCCCTTGTCCTATCACTACATGCCCTTGTAAAAAGTCCCTCTCCAGCTTTCTTGTAGGCCCCCTTCAGGTACTGAAAGGCTGCTATATAAGATCTCCCCAGAGCCTTCTCTTCTCCAGGCTGAACAACCCCAACTCTCTCAGCCTCTCTTCATAGGAGAGGTGCTCCAGCCCTCGGATCATCTTCATGGCCCTCCTCTGGACCTGCTCCAACAGGTCCTTGTCCTTCTTATGTTGGTGGCCCCAGAGCTGAACGCAGTAGATGTATAATTTAGATGCATAATTTAATTTCACAAATTCTGCACTACATTAAGAGAAACTAGGATCCTCTATTGAGAAAAAAAAACATATTTCAGAAAATAAATAACCATAACCCGCTCTGTGCGTAAGGAAGAAAATGCATGACAAAAATGGAAAGGCCAGTGTTTCCAAGTGCATTGAGTTGGCCCAATCTAGTTGCATGCTAGCCTCTTCCTACATCCAGTCCTGATCTGCCCTCTCCTAATGCCACCTCTGCAGCCATCCCTCCTGGTGCAAGGAGCAGCACCTGCTGCCACCAGGGAGCTGGTGAATGTGTTCTGCTGCTACGGGACAGCGGTCCCAGCCAGCGCACCGAGAACATCCATACTCCAAAGCCTGCCAGCCCCTCCAGGACAAATTGCTCGGGCTATAATTTGTTTTTATGTTCTCCTTAATTGGCACAAGGAATGAAAATGCCTACAGCAATCCAGTAAATGAATGAATGCAAAGTGAGGGCTTTTTTAATAAAATTGGAAACCACTGATGACGAAAGTTTCTAATTTTCTACTTTTTTTAATTTTTTCTTTTCCCGAACAGAAAAACAACGTAATACATATCAACAAGGAGCCTGTTGCTGAAAGCGATATCATGGCCACGAATGGTGTGATTTATGCCGTGAACTCTGTCTTACAGCCTCAGGGTAGGTCCATAGTTAGAAATATCAAGAGCCACACCATTACAGCAGAGCTGCTGTGGGAGGGAGAGGTGACACATGGCAACTGCTTCAGTTGATTGAGGAGGATTAGCCTGTTACGGGATTTTTCAACACATCCTCCAAAACACTGGAAGGAAGCAGACTGTGTGCTTTGATGAGTATTTCAATGCTATCTATGTCCTACCCTTAGCTTCAAGGCCACAAGAAAGAGGTGACGAGCCTGCAGATCCCGCATTAGAAATCTTCAAACAAGCATCTGCGTTATCCAAGGTAAAAGACAAAAAAAATCTCTCGCTGTAGAACTACTGAAATTACATTTTGGTAATAAGAATTGGAAGATAATGTTGCATTCAGACTTTGACTTCCAAAGAGAGCGAGCGTATGTGTTTCATGGAATGACCAATCCTCTCTTCTTGCATGATTTAATTATATAAGAAATAATATATTTTGCAACATGAAGCCTACAGTTCGCAGCACACTGTAAATATAACCTTGGCATGGTACCATATATGTCAGCTTCCACTAATGAAGAGCCATTCATCCATAGTTTTTGGAGACTAGGGATAAATATATTGACATGCAAACTGTTCTTATAGCTGTGGGAGATTTGTTGTATTTATGCAAACCTTATATTTTCTTTCCATGCAGGTTTCTCAGAGGAATCCTCGACTAGGTAAAACAACTTCTCTGGCTTGTTTCTAATTTCCATCGTATGTCCCTGTCCCTCAGAAAGGTTTATTCTGTTGTCTTGCTCCAAGCAAGATGTAGCGTAACTGGGAGGGGAGGGGACAGGGAGATGCTGTGTGTCTGTCCCACCCAACTCAGTCTTCTCCTTGCAGCACCCGTCTACTCCCGGATACTAGCGAGGATGAAGGAGAACTCGGGTAGATTCTGAGCCGCATCGTGAGCAACTGCAGTCAGCGCCTCCATCCCACCTGCTCCAGCTGACAGCTAAAGAGAAGGACAGAATTATTTTTAAAAACCAAATATCACCCTTAAATTTATTTTTGTTTCCAATGAAATGGATAGGAAAAATGAAAAGCCATATATATATGTATATATTTTAAGACCGTTTTTATTTGGTTTTGACCTTAAAGTTCCCACACTGAGGATAGGTTTTGGTTGTGGGTTTGGTTTTTTTTGGTTTTTTTACAAAGTAGTCACTAATTTGCAATTTTTAACATACCCAGTTTTGGGCTTGATACGTACGTACAAGGGCAGGTGCTTAATTCCGCCCTCGTTCAGGAGCTCAGAGAGATGCTTAGAGCTCACCTTGGTGCTGTCTCACTGGGGGAGACTGAAAGGGGCTGAATTAAAGCCTCTTTTCCAGGCTCCCAGTGGTGCCTACTGGCACTGCAAACTCCAGGCTCCCGAAGCAGGAAGCCAGGTATGATCTCACTGAAACCCCCAAACCAGTGCCAGAATTGGGAAATATTGGCCAGAATGACTTGGCAGTAATTGTGTATGTTCAGCTTTCTGAGCAAATACATCACCCAGGGCCAACTGTATGGCTGGGCAAACAGCGATTGCTTTGGAGGAAGTAAATTTGTTGAATTCATTAACCATTACCCAAACAATTTTTTTTCCTGGGTTTTTGGGGTTTCTTTTTGGTTTGGGTTTTTTTTTTTTTTTAGACAAGCATGTGTTTCCTTCTTCCCCTGTGTTTTAGAAGTCTTCCATGAAATTCTGAATTGAAGACTTTTAACAAAAGCCTCTCTATTGACATTGAGGAAACTGCGTAATTATAAGCTATGGTTTGAACTGTTCTCTTTTTTTTTTTATTGGGTTTTGTTTATGCCTATGGGTTTTAACTGTGCTGCATTTTGTTCACAAGATTGAAATGAGAGTTCTGTCTGGCAGAAGCCTTCCAGTAAATGATTCATTTTTAATAATGGTTGTTTTTTTAATAAAAACTAAAAATAAAATCAAAAATATAAATATGACAAGTGATGATAATGCTTGTTTGGTTTTTTGTTTGTTTTGAATTGCCTGATAGCACAGTTTGACCACCTGTGCACTGAGAAGGAGGTGGGTCAGATTTGGCCAGATCAGTATTTCCAAGTCTAATAGTTATTAGACTGGAATAGCAAAGCATTTCTCCCCTCTGATCCTGGCCTGTCATCATTTTTCGGTGGTACTTTCATGGGCAGTCGCTGTCATGCACTTCAAGGAGTACGGGGCAGCCGTGCGCATCCCTCCCACTGGATGCTCAGCCACCTTTGCCAAACAGCTGGAGCTCAGCACCGCATGCCATGACGCCAACAGCACTGATTCACCCCATCAGGGCTTTATGTTCACTCCCCAGCCAGTTATTACCTTGGTGAAACCCAGGATTACAAGGCAAAAAAGAGAAAAAGGGTATCAAGTGCAGAATACAAAAGAAATCCAGATTGTTTTGGTCACCCTGGCTGAGAAACAATGCTGGTAGCTTTTCTTCTATTAAAAGCCCAAACTGAAATCCTATGTGCTGTGAGCCATCTGCATAACTCAAATGTGTGAAAAACAATCAAGCTCTTCTTTTATTTCCCTTCCCCAAACTCCCATCTCATCTTTTTTTTTCCTGGCATGATGCAGTCCTGTTATTTAAGGCTGGAGTGGTAATGGGGAACCCTTTGAGCCACCAATTCCCAGCAGCCCAAGGAAGAGGAGTTGTATCAGGAAACTGGCTCCTGCGGAAGGCTCAGCTTTTTGTAATTGGAACAATTAATTACTGACTCCTACAAAAGCCTGAGAGAGAAAAAAAACCACCTTGCATCTTGTTTAGTAGTAACATGTATAATTGCTGGGGCAGTGTTGCCTTTTTTTTGTTTGTTTGTTTGTTTTTGGTTTGTTTTTTGCTTTGCTTTGCTTTGCTTCTTTGTCCTCCTTGATGCTTCATGACTAAGTGATATAAAGTCCTTTGCAACATGGGAAGCTGGGAAGTAGATCTGATCCTCACCTAGGTGAGTGCTGCTCACTGGTAACTTCTTGGTGTCTGACCTGGTGACCAATTAAGTGTTTCTTTGAAATGTGAAACTACTTGAACAGATGGGAGTAGGGGAAACATTGCTTAGATGGGCTTAGTAACTGCAAGAAGTCCCATCTGCTGAGAGAGCTGTTTACAGCTCCTCCTGGTAATACAGCCCTGGCTTTCTTCTGCCTGGTTCATGGGTAGGCGTTGGGGCTGGTGGTGGTGCAGTGATAGCCTCCTTCATGTTTTGCATGGGACCTGACTTTGCTAGGGTTGTTTTAAGGGGGAAATCAGGTTTAGGAGTCCCAGCAAAGTTTACAGTAGATAGAGGTGTGTTACCCTTTCAATCCAATTCCCTTTTTGCTCTCTCCCATTGCTTATCCTTCTTGGCCCTCTGGCAGTGCTCCCTCTGTTGCTCCTCCTGCTGCCTGCTCCATCCCCATAGCTGCTGTGGGGTGCTGGCAGCAGCTCCTTGTGGTCCTATGGGTGTAGGGCTGGTGTCCCCCTTGCGTTGCCTCTACAATTTCCCTGGGATCCCACATCCTGGGAAGCCAGCCCAGGGTGACTTCCCACAGGCTCTGTGCTTGGAAGCTCCTCAGGGCTTTGGTGGCTCCAGATGACAGTTCATATTGGTGGAAACTCTTGAGGTGACTTAATTCCCTCCCTTTCCCTAATCCAAGTTGGTTTCTTACCCCACTGTGATCAGGGAGGGTTACCCAGATGGCTTAGATCAATGGCAGTAGTTGAGCTGCTTCAGTTGATCAGTAGGGATGGCATCTCTTGCTTTGATTCAGGGACATTTTGGGGATGTTTTCCCCCATGGATATTCATCCCTGTACCTTACTCCTCCCCAGAGCAAGGGTGGGTGCTGCCAGTCATCCCACCAAGGGGAGCGAGATGTTATTGCTTCAGCCTTCAAGGGGTGCAAAGGGAGGAAGTGAGAAGAGAGCAGCTGAAAGATGGGGAAATGAGGAGTGCTGAGATGATGGGAATATGAAACTGATCTGTCATTTTCTAAAGAAATATTTTTTAATTTTTTTTTTTGATGTGACAAAAGATGGAAGTGAAAGGAAGAAGGAAGTTGCTGGTGCTGAGGAGAAACATAACTCTCCTGAGGAAGTGCTGGCCAAAGGGCAGAGAGCTCCTGCGAGCCCGCCTGGGTGTGGGAACCTGAGGGATGTCCTAGCCAAGGGCTGTGGTGCGATGGAGGAGCTGGGGCTCCGCTGCATACCCACCTCCAGGAGTCTCCAGACAGAACACTCGGGGGGGGGGGGGGGGGGAAGAAGCAAAGCCTGATTAAGGTGCTGTTGGGCAAGGGTCCGGGCTGCTGCAGCTGCAGAGTCCCTGGGGCAGCCTTGGGATGAGCAGCATTTAGGATTAGCCTTCTTGTGGCAAGTACCACTGGGTTGTTCAGCACATAACCATATTGCACCCGTGGTTTTTGGTTTCTTATGTCAGACTGTGTGGGTGTGTGCCACTGCAAGCTCCAGCTAGGGCTGTCCTCTGCAGGAACACCCTTTAGGGCTGGGGCAAAAAGAGCCAAACTGAGAGCAAATAAGAGCCTTTTGGAGGAGAATCTTGCTTTTTTTTCCTCCTTTGGAGTCAAGAGTGTTTTTCTATTGAAAATTTGCAGGAATGCGCAGCTGCCCTTGTTTACTTTTTTAGAATAATGATTCCTTCACTTGCAGTGGGTCCAGTTCAACAAAATAATTAAATGTATGCAGAAATCCATTTCAGAAAAATACAGCTTTTAAGCATGTGCTCTAAGTCCTGAAATCCCACTGATGCCTATAGTGATCATGGCTGGGCTGATGCTGGTGGGAAGCTCCTGTGCCGGCTGAGCACCAGTGCTCTCCTGGGTTGGAGAGTGAAAAGAAAGCAGCACCTCTGAAGGGCTGGAAAAGCAAATGTTGAATGTGAAATGCTGCGTTTCAGGAAGCTTAATGTGGTGGTTCCGCTCATTTACATCTTGAGAAAAGAGCCAGAGACACTTTTCTTCTAGAAAATTCTTTTGCTTTCTGGTGGCTTTCTGCAAATATATTTAAAGCAAGAGAAAAAGCAGCGCTGTGCTTTGTCCCAGCAGAGATCTTGCACGCGGCACCAGAGTGGAAAACACATGCTCTTTCAGCATCACAGGAATCTCGGAGTATTGTTTGCTCGGCGTACAAAAGAGGTTTGGAGTTGACCTCCCCCAGGTGCTGGGGCTTGCGGGGGGTCAGGCTGGAAGAGCTGCGAGGTGGGTGATGGCAGCTCCCTGTGCCTCGTTACGTGAAAGGTGGAAAGGCAAAAAGACTTTGTGTGTGTCAAAGGCCAAGTAGAGGCTTGAATAGAGCCAAGGCATCGCAGCCAGATGTGCTGCAGAGGGATGACCCCTGAAACTCAAACCTAAAGGCAAGGGTGAAGCCACCCACATGCCATCGCTGGAAGAAATTGTACTTTCTGCTTTTCTGCTGTACATAAATTCTTGTTTCTACACGTGATTTATTGGAAAGTCATTGCACCTGTTAGCTGTTGTCTCAGGAGGAGCAAAAAGGAAAACTAAGGGTAATACTACTGCTGGTCAAAGATAGGCTCGAAGGAGCAATCAGCATCAGAGGCATGCAGCTGTGGCTCAGGAAACTCTTGTATTTTTTTCTTCCAAGTCCTTTTTGGTCACACTTGAGATATTTTGCAGAAATCTGTAAATTCCTCAAAGAGAAATATTTAGGAGGACTTTCTTTCCAACAATGGATGATGCCTTAATGTTTTGTAATATTTTTATGAGTAAATACTTAGCAAAAGCTCAGCACTTTTCCTAGGAGAAGACATCTGGTGCAAAAGCAGAGGGGTATCAAGTGTCCAGTGAGTCATGCAGCAGACCGTGCCGCATGAAGGCATCCTCCTGCTAAGGTAGAATAACTTTCTGAAGAATCGGTTATCATCTCCTGGAAAGGAAGGTGACAGGAAGGGTTTGTTGTTGGGTGCTGCCATTCAAGATACACTGAAAAATTCTTTACAGAATTGTCATGAGTTGGCCCAGGCATGTCTCTTTCCTGGTACACTTACCCTTGTCTTTTCTGCAGCTTTTCAGAGAGCTTGGTTGCCTCTTAAGCTTTTGTCTTGCCACCTGTCTCTTCTTTCTCTGCTCAGTCGGTCTTTCCAATGGGATTTCATTTGACTTCTGAAGTCATGCCTTCATTTTTTTCACGTGCAGCTTGTGCATCAAGCCCTGTTACCTGATAAATGCAAAACTGGCTATATTTTAACTGTTACTCTTGGGATCTCCTCCTGTTTGGAAAATAATTGTGCAAAACCTGGAGGTCTTCTGCGGGCATTTGTTGAATCTGTGGTTTTCTGGAGGCAGGAGGATGAATTAATAGATTTTTGGGATTTCTACCAGTGCTTCTCTGTAGGCCTTCTAGCTCTCTGCCTTTGTTTCAAGGTTTACAATTGGGATAAGTGACCGCTTTCAGCGACCGTTAGGTGGAAATCCCATATAACCCCTAAGTATTACAACACTGTCTTTGTACATGCAGCACTTGTGGAGTTACCAACCTCCACAAAGAGCCAGAGGATGGCTCTGAAGAAAGGTGAAATATCATGATGACATTGACAGCAGTTGTGACTTTATAATTAAGGCTGATTTTATAACACTAGTCTGAGGACACATTCATCTGCTGTAAGCTGTAGGCATCCTAATCCCTGTACCCAGCATGGTGTGCATGCTCCTAGCAATGCTGTCAGTGGTGTTTGGGGCTTTGGACATCAGATAGGCTTATGTGGTGATGCAGCTTCCGGCTTGGAACTGGCTTACGGTGGCCATCTCAGAGTTCAGGCTGTGGGTCTGGCTGGACAGGGTGCCCTACCAAGTGTGGCTCTGTCTGGTCCCACTCCTAAACAGACAACAGATCCTCACCCCTTCTTATGTAGACCCTAAAGTACTCAGGTAGAAATATTTACAGACTTGTCCCTGACAACAGTATATCCATGCCTGCGCTCAAGCTAAAGGGACCAAATTTTGCAATCTTCGCTCACATGAATGGTAGTGACACACCCCATTAATCACCCCTGCAGACGTGCACTGGCACCAGCAAGTGATTAAACTGGCAAAAGTGGCTGGTTCCCTTCCTTAGCTTGTAACTAAAGAGCAGGAAAAAGTGGAATAAACAAACCAAAGCTGCAGAGTAGTCACGCAAGGCAAAGGGAATGGAGGAACATCAGCAAAAAGTGCTCCAGGACAACACCATCTGCGAGCACTTGAGGTTCAGGAAATGCTGCTCTTTAAGAAGTTCATGGTGCTATTGCGTATGGCCGGAAACAGACTGGGGGTGAGGCTGTGCAATTATGCCTTTTATTTGCTCAGCATATTTTGCCTCTTTTTACTTAAAAGCAGCAAATGAGGAACTTAGTCACTTCTCCCATAAAAGCTTTTGACTGCAGAATTGTTTATGGGTTTTTTCTTTTGGGCTGCTTCTACCTTACACGCTTGCTGCTGTTACCCTCAAATATAGGGAAACTAATTAAATGATTTGTGCTCCAAGCTTTTCTGAAATGCCTGTGAAGCTACAGAGGCCTCTGAGTTGAGGTCCCAAAAGATGGGTCAATGTGAGCTGGATCAGCACTGAACTGTGAGCCACAGTAGGACTGGTTGAGCTGTGCAGGTTCAGATGTGGTCCTGTGCTGTGCCCAAAAAGCTCCTGGTGCAAATCTGGGAGATGCTTTCCATCAGGTGTGCAGACAGGGCAAGAACGATGCTCATCCATGCCTGACTGCTCAGGCTTGGGCCCAGGAACCGTGTTTGCCATGAGGTCCCAGCTGCGTGGCTGGTGTCACTGGGCACAGTGTAGAGGCTCTGGGGCTGCCCTGGCTTTACGCAGTGAGAGGGCAAGATGTAGCATTAAGGAGGCGAAAACCAGACAGTCTGGGGGAAAGCAACTCACTGGCACATGTCTCCCCTCCACCTGCCATTCCTCTGAGTAATTTCTCCCCAGCTGAATACCTTTACAGTAAGAAGGGCAGCTGCTGTTTCAGGTTAGTGGTTTCTGAGGCAATACCATTGCCTCATTGTTTATCAGGTTTCCTGACTCCTCAGAGTGAGCTGGTTCATTGGGAATTCTGTTCTTCCTCTGCCTGTCACTGGGTGATGGCACCGAGGGTCAAAAGAACGTTTACACAGGATGCTGTGCCTCAACTGCACTAAAGTCTTGCTGAGTCCAAGGAGGTGCTGAGATGTTTGGGGTTTTTTTTTTTAAGGACCGGAGCAGTCCAGATCATATTGGAGGCTATTTTAAAAAGATGGGAAGAAATTGGCCCTGGGAAGCCCTGAAGCAAGGTGGTGGCTGCCTGGGTAGAAATAACCTGCCTTTGGTTCAGCAGAGGTGAATGCTTCAGAAAGCTGAGGGCAGATGTGCCTGGGAAATCAAAGGTTTGTCTTTGGGCTCTTCCTTCTGCCCTTCACTCTGACTTGCTTAGCTTTAGGTCAGATTAACAAGAATCAGGGGCAACTGAGGCTGGGCATACCAGGGAAAGCATGAAATCCTGCGGTGTATGGGGCTGACGAGCAGGGAGGGATGCTCGACACGGGAAGTGTGTTTCTACACTATACAACCTGAGGATGCTCTAAGGGCTTTGGGGAGCAAGGGAAGCACAATGAGTAATGCTCAGAGTAGGTGGCCCTGGGCCTGCTGACCAAATGTTCCTCCCAAGCTTCTATATCTGGATACCACAAGCAAGTGATTTCACTTTCCTGTTTAAAAACAGGCCCCCTAAAGTTACGCTGCTGGCTGCTAACGCTTGTCTTGCAGCACATGTGGCTCGCCGAGCAGCAGCCCCTCTTCTCCCGCTGGTAACCTCGGGCGGCACGAATTCTGCCTGGGAGGGAGGGACTGCAGAGCTGCGTTGCTCGTCGTTTAATTGTAACCAGATTCCCCTAGAAATGTCTGCTGAAATATTTATAAGTATCGTAGCCAGCAGCTGCTAATGCCAAACAGGAAATTTTAAGCTGAACAAACTTTTCCACGTTTCTAAGCGGGAAAAGTAAACTGTAGCTAAGACCAGTATTTTTTTTTTTTTTTAAAAAAAAGTCTAAATAGCAACAGGCTTCCACTGTTCCATATCCTGAGATCCTGAGAGAAGTTCATGATTTCTTGAAGTCTTGGTCCCTTCCAGATAGGCCATTTTCTAGAAGCAGTATGTCTGCATAGTGATATAGAAGGTGGCTCTAAAAAAGAAAATTGGGTTGTACGTCAAGCGAGGCAGTTGCGCTTTATGACATGACAGCCCCGTGTAACGGTACAGTCTTTATATTAGGGTTGTCTCACAGCGGGAAGGGGCCGTTGGGAAGCTTTCAGTAAAGGTACACATGTTGTACGTGCTCTCAGGGTAGCTATCCATCTCAGGGGACCGGTATTTTAAGCTGTTGGTTAATGTAATTTCAAGGAAAAAAAAATACAGAACTTGAATGGAAAGCGATGAGGCTGGTGGGAGCAGTGGCCACCTGAGGAAAAAGGAGTCCTGTTCTGTCTTGCATTTCATGTTTTAGGCTTTTTTTTCCCCTCAAGGTTTTCTTTTTAGGATTTCTTTTCTGCTTATTCCTTGCTTGGTATTGAGACAGTATTTTGGAGCACGAACACATGGAAAAAATGTAACGCTAAATCTTAGTGGAATTACCTGTTTTAAAGAACTTCTGCCACTCATGAATCCACTAAATTAATCTTCAGGCAAAAGGCACTATTGGGCTTTTAAAAACTGATTCATGTCATTTCACAGTCAATGGTATTGAAATAGAGATGAAATGAAGCAAATATCCTCAGTGTGCATATTAATTCTGAAATTGTATTTTTCAGTTCAAGCATCTTCAAAATGAAGTGGAGAAGTAAAGATCTAAAGCCTTGAGTCATTTGAAGAATGAATTATCAAATAACTCAGTCTTTACCATCCCCCACCTTCATATACAGATATTTTTATGAGGTCCTTTTTCAATAAATTCTGTTTATTATGGTACCTTAATGGAAAGAGAAGAGCTTTTTGATGCTGAGAACTTTTTTGTTTTGTTTTTAACTTCTGACTGTTGGTAGCAAATCCTTATCTACTTCTTATGCAAGTTACTTTTCTTTGAAATGAGTCAATGGTGTGCAGTGAGCTTGGCTATAGGAGTGCATAGGTTGAATTGTACTTCGCTGGGTGGTTTTTGGTGAGCAGCATGCATTTTAAGAGGCAAAAATATCGTAAAGGAAATGAAGTTTTAAGGATTCCTGTAAATTTTAGCGACTAATAGTAGTAGGATTTCAGGAAGGCTTTATTACAGTATAAAGTGTGGAGTTCAGCAGCAAATTTATTCATAGCTTTTCTACTTGAATGGACTCTATCTGGTTTAATTCTGAGTGGGAAATAAAGCACCCAGGTGGGCAGCCCTGTGAGCACTTGATTTTAATATGAGACTGTGATGAAGGAAAGTCTCAAGCCTGGTGTGGGATGAGGGGGAGCATTGCTGGCTGGATGGTCAGAGACATCCATGGTGCTCAGAGGTGCCTGCCCGCTATCTTTCTTGGGAATGTGGTGTGCTACATTGACAGCTCACTATCCAGAAATTCATTACATGAGAAAACTGCAGGAGTTTTATCCCTAAAAATCCCACTTTCCATTCTGCTGATCACCTCTGTAGGCTGCTGCTAAACTTCTGGCTTTTAGGTTTGGTCTTACTCAGTTGTTACCCAGGCACCCTGGAAGGATGCATGTGGGGCAAAAGAAAGGGTTCAGTCTCCTTCCTTCACAGGCAGGTGGTATCGGCAATAATCCTGCCTGTGTACTCCCCATGCATAAGAGAAAACATCCCTTTGCAATTACTTTTTTGTTTTTCATGCTGTCACTGCAGAAACTACATGGAAAACTGAGTTGAATTTTTCAGCAGTTGGTAAGACACCTTAGCAGCCGAAAAGAAAAGGTGGGAACCTTTGGATAGTGTCCACATAAATGTTCTCAATCACAAGAGTTTTAAACAGGATATCTTGCTAGTTGTTTGTCACCACATAACCAATCCTCCAGCTCCCTTTAATATGGAATCTCCCTCAGTGCACAGGTTTGCCAAGGTCTGCCATGCTTGAGCGACTTTTCCCTTGGGAATTGCTCAGAAGTGTGTGTTCATCCTGTTGTGGAAAGTGACTATCTATCTTAGACCTTAAATTACCTGCATCAGAGGCTTGAATTCTACTTACAAGACCTGGCTAAGTACGCATATGATGTGCAGACTCCTTGGCAGCTCCCTGTTGCTGCAGCACCCTCCTGCTGTACCCTTTAAAGCATCACTGGGTTTTCCTTTCCCTGCTTGATAGGAGGCACCAGGCTCCCCTGGCCCAGAATAGGCATGACGGAGCATGAGTCACGAGTTCTCCATGTTCTGGTATCTGGAACAAGTTTCTGACTCTAATTTAAACCAGACACTTAGTGGGAAAGAAATGTGCCTCTGAGCCTCTGCAGATGTGTAGGCAGTCAGGAGGGGCACATCTTAGCAGAGAGAAATGTTTTGTCTCCCTCCTTGTTAATGCTTAAGAGCCCCAAGTGTCACCAAGTGAGGCTTGAAAAAGCAGTTAGGGCATTTCACTGCCACTGGGTAAGTCTCTGAGCTCTTTGATGCACTTTTAGATACGGATGTAATAGTGTGAGGCTGGGGTACTCAACTGGCTGCTCTTCCACACGTACCTTCCCTCCAGAGGTATGGCTTTTCAAAAGCCTTAGTGATGGCTTTACCCAATGGTTGGTCAAAGCTGTGATGTGGATCTTGCATGCATAGACAGGGAGATGACCTATGGTCTGTGTTTCCCTGCCTTTGTGCATCAGCACCATTGGAACAGCATCAGCTCTTCACTGTCTGCTGTCCTGTGACTCTTGTTTAGATTCAGATATCTCCACGGTCAATGTCTTCCTCTGACCACAGGGATTCAGCAACATCTTAAAGCACACAGATGCAAGACAAAGCAATTGAGCTGTGGTCAGACGCCACAGCTGTGACAAGGAGGTCCATTTACAAGTCTAGTTTTGAAAGGCCAGCAATTAAATCCATTTTCTGCATAATTGATGAGAAAATTCTGGCTGCCTACCACTAAGCTCTAAATAACAACGTGGTTTGGAAGGAACTTTACTCTTCCCAGAATGTGGTGCTGTATGCCTTTGGGCTGCAGATCACTTTTAAGTCTCTGCCCATCAGCTTGGATGGGCATTGCCTGACTACTAACCAATTTTTTTTTTTAAATTTTATTTATCTTAACATAAATAAGTACCAAGGTGCTATTCTGATATTTTTTTCCCAACCTCCATGTTTAATAGGGAATGACAGGAACGGAGCGATGCCGAGAGTCTCTTTTGCAGGGTTTGGGGCAGAACACCACATGGGAGTAGATAACCATGTCCTGAAAGGCAAAGTTGATTCACTCCAGACCAAGGCAAACATTGAATCATGAACACGTTGGCCTGCACCATCGACTGCCAAACACAAGATTACAGACAGCTCAGAGCGAGAGATCACCACAACAGCTTAAATAGCAAGACATAAAAAAAGGAGCAAGCTATAGGTCTAATATTACAGCTGCCCACTGCAGATCGGGTTGTTTAAGGTAAAGGCAAACTGGAATGTCTCTAAAGAGCAAGAGGAAAGTAGCTGGCCAAAGTGCTGTGTGCCAGGTCCCTGCTGAGGTGGCATCACTCCACCTTGCCTCGAGTGCTGGAGCTGCAGCACTTGAAGATCTGGTCTGGAATTTTTATTACATTCAGGAGAAAATTAGACCTGGTTTAGGACTTTTCCAGTAAAATCCTCTGCTGGGAAATGTTGATTCATTGAACCCAAAACTTACTATAATGATAATGAGAAAGCTTTGTCATTACATTCTGGGTGGGTTTTTCGATAAGAGATGGAGACCATCACAGCATAGCTTACACTGGCTTAAGACACTGAGGTGGGTATTTCAGGCTGGATTGAGGCTAGAGAGGAGCTCACCCATACCTCGGGTGCAGCTTGGTGGTTTCCCCCTTCCTCACCTCCAAGAGATGCAGCAAGTCTCCCAGCTCCTCATATGGACTCGGGCGGTACTGTGAACTGAATGTCAGCGAGTATCAGAGCTGGCTGGTGCCTCACAAAGCCCAAGGTGGCTCTTGATGTCCAGAGGAGAGGATCTCTCCTGACCAGCTATGCAATGCTCGATGGGCCGGTCATGAGGGACCGACCCCTTGAGCACACAGAACTTGCTGGAGATTTACAACAGGTGGAGGTTAATTGGTTCATATCTGTTCTTGGCTCCATAAAGCAGGAATTAACTTGTCAGGTTTAAACATTTGACATCTCTTACAGTTCCACAGACTCTTCTCAGTTGCAGTAGTGGAAGAGGAAATTAAGCTTGACTAAATCCCCACATGCATTAAAATGTACCATGCCTGTTTACACCCTGCTTCTAATAATTCATCCCCAAAGCAATGACTTTACCTCAAAATTATTTTCTTCCTTGACTTCTGGGACTGTATCAGCTGTTCACTAGAATGGCAGCTGATTAGAGAGGGATGGAAAAGAGGAAGAAATACTAACTCCTGCTTTTTCTGGGCTGCTCTGCGAAGAATGGCTTTTCTGCTCCATGCTGGGGGCTTAGCTGAGTCATGTTGTCCTGCTGAAAGTGGGACAGCCCCTTGAAATAGTTTATCCTGTCAATTAATCAAAGTCCCCATTAGACAGACTCTTAGAACTGGGCCTGTCAGAAGGAACAAGGCTCTGCTGCAGCTGGAGGCTGCAGTTGAACATACATCCATGCAACAACATGCAGCTCAGGCTGTAGCACAGGATGGCAGGCTCAGAGGCAAGAGTATATTGGCCATCAGCCCAAGTCAGTGGCCTGAGCACCCATGTCCTAGTAATTCTGGGCTTGTTAATGGCTTGGATCATGCCATATATGACTTACTGGGCTTACTTAGCCCTAATGGTAATGCCCTTTGGTGACTTGTGTGTGCCCCACGTTGGTCCAAAAGCAAGAACGGGTATTAGTGCTGCTGTTCCAAAAGAGCTCCACCCACCACGGATCTATTCATAGATGTACCCTTGAGTTACCTACTTCCAGCCCACTCCTTTGTGGAAACATGTCTCTACCTTCTGTTTTCCTTGTTATTTTTAACCAGGGCCAGAATTCAAACAATGATATGCAAATGTGAGATAGTGAGCAGTGCACCTGATGGCACTGGCCTTGCCTACTTAGAGCAGGTGTGAGGCAGCTTCTGGTTTGGTCCCTCCCTACCCCTTCTTGACTTCATCGGACTTGGCCATAGACCTCAGCATCATGCTTGGGACAATGCTGAAGCTCAGCTTGCAAGTGCTTTGGCTAGTGTTGTCAGCGATGCAAATTTGCCTCTCCATTTAAGTAAACTGCCTAAATAAATAGGTATGTACTTCATATATGTACTTAAATATAATACAGTACTGTAACACCACTGTTATACCTATAGCAACAACAGCAGCTCCACCCAGATAGAAAATGTAAGTTCAGGTTAGCGTGGCCTTTCAAACCATGGCACGAAGTCTGTTTGTGAACCATTACCTGTCCTTTTGCAACTATGTGCCAATGGGATGCAGATGTCTGTAAAGTTTTGGTCTCCAGTGGCTGTACTTGCTGCTAGTTTAATGCTGGCAAAGACTCTGGAATTTGTTCTGTGTTTCATCTGTTGGATTTTAATGAGGATTTTTTTTCTCCTTTACTCTAACATTTTGCACATACAGATGCCTTGCATTTTATGAGCGTTATGTAGAAAACGTACCACTGCTGTAAGGTAGTAGTATAATCATATTTACTACAAACTCCATCCACATTCTTCTGGTTCTAGTAATCTGTTTCTGGAGACTAGATAGCCATGTCTCTGGCAGTCAAGTATATCATAAACCATGCCACACAATTAGTGTGGGAGCAGAATCACTGTCACTTGCAGCAAGCCTGTATTTTTACTTGTAAGAGGGTGACTATAATTGGAACCACCTGCAGTCACTGAAGCCAGGAGCCTTTTGGCTTCAACACAATTTTGCTGAGAATGCTAATGCAATTACTTATGTGAACTAATGTGTAAAGGATGTTTTTCTGTTGTCTCTGCATTAATTGTTTCCAACTTATGGCATAGAAATGTTCTTGGCCCTAGGAGGCCAGGGGGAGAAGGGACGTCAGAAGAAAATGGAAGATTTGGATGAACGTAGGAGGTACTTGAGTTTTTTCTTCCTACTCCTACATTCATTAAATCATGGGAACAAAGGTAAAACTATTTAAGTCATGCTTGGTAGAGCAGGCCTTGGTCTGCCACAGGGCAGCTGCGAATTACTCTACAGCTGCAAAACTTTCTTAAAATGGCTCATCCTGGTCTCCAGGGGTCTCTTGCTGCTTGGGAGCAGGTCCTCAGCCTCCATTCTGTCACTGGTGCAAAGAACTGACTCCAGTAAAGGTGTTTATGGGATTCTTCTCTTCCCAAAGATCTTGCAGACAGAGTTGGTGTCCCAAGGTGACTGCTCTGGGATCCTGTGGCTTCCCTCAAGTTGTTCTGCTGCTCCCAGCACACAGAAGGTGGGCATCAGTAGCTTTCAGCCCAAATATACAAAGCTTGGGAGCCTGTGGAGCATCTTTGCAGCTTTCTTCCTCCTGTTGCTGCTAAGTCTGCATTGATCGGCTTTGGCTTCCTCACCTGTGATTTACAAATGTTGGCCCTTCTGCCTTGCCTCCATTTGCTTTAACATCCTCAATCTTGCCGAACTAGGCTGTAAGAGTGTCAAACATTGCATTAAGCTAGCTCAGCAAACGATCTTCAGAAGAGGAGCCTCCCTGCTGGGTTGTCAGAGCAGCTTTACCTTCAGAGAAGCATCTACCAATGTATCTCTTCCCTCATTCCACTTTTTTGTAACATCAATTCCTTTTTCTTTTGTGTCCACCTCAGAAATGCCTACTTTTTTTTTCCTCTCTTGGCATAACTTGTCTATCCTTTCATATTTTTCATATTTTCCCTTCTCTGTTCTAGTCCCTCTCTCTTTCACTTGTTGTGATCATAATAATATCCTTCATGCTGCATATCAGTTCTGGAAAATGTCCGGTGTACTGCCTCTGTGCTTCTGTACTTCCATCAGTCTCTCTGAGCAGAACCCTTCTCTAGGGAGCTTGGTACCAGGAGAAACTCAGAAGGTCTCTCGAGGCATCCAGAACCTTTCAATCATTTGGGTTATAAGCAGAGCCAGCAAGCAGAGATTTCAGACTGAAGGCGGCTTCCCAGTCTGTAGGTGGTCACCTTTCTCAGAGGATGGTGTTGAACATCTCCCCCTGAGGGGCAGCTCTGATGCAGTCAGCTATCTGAGCATTGCTTGTCCAACACAGTCGGGTGCTGTCAGGGAGCAGTTTGGACTGTAGCTGAGCTACCAGTGTTTGAACACCTCTCCTCTGACTGCAGACAGGTGGCTAAGCCCTCAGCTTCACAGAGTCAAGTATCTAAGAAACTGAATATTCACACTCACTTTTTTCCTCCAATTTCTGTGTGGAAACATCTGTGGATGCAGGTATTTTTGAGGAGAAAAAACTATTTATAGAGAGGATTTGGCCATCTCCAGTACTTGTGCCACCTGAGTAAGAAGGCTTTGCATGTGGAGCCTGATGCTTGGAGCACTTGAACTCCCTGTTCTTGAAGGGGATGTTGGAAACAGTGTCTGACTCTCCTACGTCTGTGAAGACTTCAACCATGCATGTCAACACTTGGATCTGAAGGCAGCTATACTGAAGAAATGTTCCCAGATCAAAATGACTCATTAGCAGAGGCTGGACTGAGGCCATATTATTTTGAGTCAAGCTCCACTTGCCCTGTCTCCAGCAGCCAGTCTTTTCCAGAGAGGCTGCATGGGCTAGACAACTTTTGTTCATTAACTAACACATGAGCTTCCCTTCCCAGCAGTAGCTTCCACGTGCTGAAACTACTCACTTGACATCCAAATATAATGGAAAATGTCTTTTTAATACTGAAAGCTATTCCTTTCTTGCATTCGTGTCCAAACTGTAGCCTTTTGGATAAGCTTCTGGCATACTGCTGTTTTCTCCAAAGCAACCATCTCCTGCAAATGGTAAGCAGTTAATGGAAAAAGAATATCCATTTGAAGAACTTGGAAAGAGAGATCATGAAGGTGCTTCACACAAAACTGCAAATTTTAATCCCAGATTAAAAAAAAAACTAGAATTTTTCTTTGGAAATACCTATTGCACTGGCTGTTCTTTCCAGGCATCAAAATTTCTCCTATAGGAGCAGAGCAGGGAAGGTAGGTGTTGCAGAACATTGCTTGTCAGGGTATTTTGCACACTTTTGTGTGGTTTTCCTGGGAGGGTCTCTCCCACTACCTGTTCCTCTTTTCTGTTCCATTTTGAAAATGGAAATGGCTTGCTGTGCCAATGCTAACAGCACAGTGCCACAACAAATGGCAGTTTTGCTAGATAAAATGTAAGCAAGTTTATTTGCCTTTTTATATAAGGTTTCTTCAGGCGTGTCAAGTATTTTAGCTGTGGAAAGAGCACAGTCATTTTAATATGGTCAGACTGTATGCAGACAGTCTAGGGATTTCAGAAATCATTTCCTTAAATTTATTGCTGGTTCAAGCTTTCGTTTTGTCTATAATATTGTGTATCCTGGGTTTTCCTTTGCAGCCTACTCACCATCTGCAAAGTTGTTTTAAATGTGCTACTGTATCTTGATCTGTTTCCTGAATAACCAATGTTTTGTACTAAATAGAAGTGCCTTCGCTCTGCCCTGCAGAATCAGGATTGATTTTTCACTCAACCCAAGCCTCAACCCAAGACCTGCCAGTCCCAGGTCACCTCGTCCTTTCTGCAGAGGTATTGGTGATCTGAACAGGATCACCTTTCAGAAGGGAAGAGACCAGCCTGGGCCAGGTGTGGGCTGTCATGTGGCATCCAAAGCATCTCACCTGGCTTTGCAGAGATGGTGGCTGCAGGGCTGGCTCAAAGGTCAGGCAATGGCTGGAGGTTCCCTTTCCCATGCTCTTTTGGGAAGGTCCTGAATAGAGCACTGTGCCTTGCGAGCATGGGTTTGTCAGCGTCATCTTTCTTTCCGCTCCTGTTCCCTTTGCTCCCCTGGATCCCCACACTGGGGCAGCTCTCCTCAGCCTCCTGTAAAGAGTCCTAGACTCCCTCCTTCTTGCAAAAGCCCCACTATTTCTTGCTGACTGTTGGAAGCTGGAGGGATTGGAGTCTAGTGCATCTGGATGCTGAACAGAAATGGACAGGGAAACAATGAGGTCATTGGAGTCATGTCAGACAAAAGCTTTTGAATGTGGTGTTAGTGGAAAAAAAAAGATGTGGCTAACGGTTTGCATATGAACTTGACATTTTTCCAGCTAATTCTGAATTAAAAAAAAAAAAAGATGGAGAACTAATTTATGTTGTGATGAGGAACAGTAACTCATGGTCAAAACCAAAAGCAGCGTAGTACCATCATTAGGATTCTTGAATGTTGCTCCACCATGTGCCATTTTTTTTCTTAGTTGTAGTGAACATGTTAAATTCTATGTGTGACCCTAAGGTCTTGAAGAAAGCTTTTGCCTCTGATTATACTCAGAAAATATTCTGTTTCTATTGCAACCAAAAAGCCCAGGCCTTTGTCGGCGTCCCATGGTTCTCAATGGCTGTGGCTCTCCATGTGGTTTTGTTATTCCACCATCAGTTGTGCAATCTGGAATGCTAATGCAGACCAAGAGCCAGGCATGGGCCATGCACGCACCAGTTGGCTCCTAATTTAGCATTTCTAGCAATCGCTGGTAGTGATGTTAAGGCACACTGGAGCCTTAGTCTCTGGGACTGAACCTCCTCCAGAGTCAGTACTGATGGTATAGTCATGAATTCCTTCAAAAATCAACTATTAATCTCAAATTTCAATTATTTCTTCATCAGCTGTTAAACATCAACATAATTATGTCTGTTACTATGTAATTAAGATGATTTTCATTGACATAACACTGTCAGGACTTGGTAGAGTTCCTGTTACTCCATTGAAAAGTGGAAGAACATGGGTGTGGGCTGGTAAATGGAAAATTCTCCTGAGTCCTCCTCCTGCCAGCGGTTCAGCAATGAAAGTTTAGGTACCTGAACCATGGAGAACAAATTCAGCCCCAGTGTGGACAGATGTAGGTCTCTGGGCATCTCTCTCTGGCTGTTCTTGCTGGAAAACAATTCAAAGGTGTGAAGCCCCTCAAGGGTTTTTTAGAGGCTGCCTGCCTTTCCTCTGGGCCTTACCTGGGGCAAGAAACCCTTCCATCTTTTACCAATGGGTGTTTAGCTTTTAAAGAGTCTTCTGTCTGCACTAGTGACTGCAGATTGAAAGTGCCTCTATTCTTGTGTGAGGGTAAATATTTATTTCTGTATTCCCCACCGTGTGCTGTGTTTCTCCTATATTCTCTTGTTTTGTTTTGTGGGTTTTTTTTTGTTTTGCTTTGGTTTTTTATTTGCTTTTTTCCTGTAGTTCCTCCAAATCAGAATGTATTTCAAGGTTAAAGAAAGAAGGACTCTTGCCATCTGCTATTTGTGTGCTGTAATCTTCCACGCAGGCTGAGAAACTGTCGGTCACCAGGACGTAGTTTTGTTTTCCCAAACGTTCAAACAAGAGTTTATAGGAGGTGAAAGTGAGGAGGGAGAGAAAGGAGACTTGCTTAAAAATTACCTTAAAAAATAATGTGAATGGGGTGCTGATCGGATTTGATTTAAACATAAATGCCCGATACCCCAGAGCTCTTGGATGAATTCCTGGGGGCTGCACAAGGTGACTAGAGAATTAACAAGAAATTTAGACGTTGGCCTCCAGGATGGATTTCCCTTTTGAAGGTCTATTAGCTTCTTCCTCAGTTTGGCAAACCTCCTTGCAGACCTGTATTACACGGCAATAGTCTGCTTCAGCTAAAATTGATGCCAAAACCTTCTGTAAGAGGGTTCAAGGAGAGGCAAAACAAGCTTATTTCTGCGTACCTGTGCTGGTCCACATTCTGCTGAAATTAAGAGAAAGCTTTTGTTTCAGTATTTTGTCTCTAGATTCCTGCAGCTCAGTCCTCTGCCTTGGAGGAGGAATTATAGCTGCTAAAATACCAAGGGGATTGAGATCCTCCAGCCGCCTCCCCTAGTAAAATGATCCCACCTTTTATGTGACATTTGGATTGTCCAACCTTTTCCTCTGATGTGAAAAACATGCTGACAGTAATGAAATCTGCTTAGTTTCTGCAGGAATTATTGCTTTAGCTTGGTGCCACTGTAAATTCTGGCATGCTTTTACAGGGAACACGTCTGGAGTTTAGTTTATAGAAGAAAATTAACAATAAGCTTGGAAGACTGATAAGAAAAGCTCTGCTTGCTTTTAAGCCAAGCAATTAAAAAAGCGGAAAAAATTGTAAATGAAGGGAAATCTCCCTAGTTATTTAGATTCTAATTTTGTTGCTATAAATGAATTTAATTAAATGGAATTTTGAAAAGTTGAAAATTACACTTAGGGGAAAAAAAAGCAGCTGTTGCTCAATGACACTTTTAGAGGTAATATTACATTAATGTTTATATTTTAATATGTTTTCCTCCTAACTGCAGAGACCATAAAGTCTGTTCTCTCATCTTTCAAAGTGAGGACAATTTAATTTATAACACCAAGAAAAGAAATGTAGAGCAAAATTATTGGCATGTGTGGGGAAGATGATCGTGGAAGGCAACAGCGAGCCATTATACACCCAGTTTCCATAGCGTGAATGACCTTATGATCATCTCTGACGTTAACACTGAGCCTCTGGCTGTAGACTATGAAAATGTGAGAGTTAAACACTTTCTAGGATTACACTTGGCCAATCAAGCCAAGGAATGTGGAAGTGTAATGAAGTCAAAGCAGCTCCTAATGGACAATGTATGTGTTTCAAGCATGGGAGGCAGCCAACTGAACCCAACTCCCCTCTCTCCTAAAAGAAAAACATCCAGTAAGCAGATGAAGATTTTTTTTTTCTTTCATCTTCTGAATGTGGTCCTGTTACACTGTCTAGAGGTATCACTGGTCACGACCTGGTAGCATGCCATTTTGCATTGGCTCTGTGAGTCTTTAAGGTCATGGCTCCTTTTGGAGCCTTGGAAAGGGGTGGGATGTGGCTGGTAGAAACTGTGGCTTTGATGCGATATGCTCGAGGTGGAGGTGGGCAGTCCACAGGTAGGCAAATGAGGCGATGTTATTTTCAGGGCACTGAATGACAGTAACAAACACAAACTGTCTGCCCTGAAGAATCCATCAAAGCAGGGACTGGCTGTGAGACAGCAGAAAGCCCAGTTTCTGGCAGAAAGCTCTGTTTATAGGCAGCCAGTCTGGGGACACGGCCTTGCTGCTTGTCCTCAGGTCTGTCCTGTATATATCTGCTTTTATTTTAATTAGATAATTGTTGGCTCTGGAAATGTTTCCTTCTAGTAATCACAGCTTTTGTTTCTTCCTCTGTCTCAAGCACGTGGTATGAGGGAGGCCTCACTGCTTCTAAGGGGCTTCCCTCTCATTACTGCATTGCTTCTCTCTGCCACTGTCTTCAGCAATCCCCTCTTAAAACACATCAGGTGCTCCTAAATCCCCTTCAATTGGCTTGAGGGGTAGCCTGATGAAGTATACATAGGTGGGTTTGGATCTGGAAGACTTACTTCCCATGTCTGCTTGTTTTTCTGGGTGTTCTTGAAGAGCTGTCTTAGCCTCAATTTGCTTAAATCCTTTTAACAGATAAGGCTGCTCATTTTAAACATTTTTAAGATCTCCCAGGTACAGAATTTACTGGTTAATGACTTTCTGATGTCCGCATCTACAAAGGTGGCGGTGTAGCTCCTTCTCTGTCGCTGCTCATTCAGATGTCACGTAACAGCTGAGTGCTGTGTTACAGCTTTGAAAGCCCTTTTCTGGTATGATTTCCACACATCTTTTTTTCCAGACTCCATACTCTTTTGTTGCTAGTTAGTGAGGGAGGATGGCAAGAGCTAGCTGACAGCTACTGCATAGAGCATTGCTGGAGGTCCCAGGGGAGCAGCATTCCTCCTGGGTGTGCTCCCTGGGAAGTGAGTCTGGGCAGGTATTTATTTTAATGTCACCTAACAAAATGCCTTTACAAACTGATGTGGTCTTCTGAAGTCCTGCTTCTTTTTCATGGTGATGTGCTAGTTCAAAATGGAGGGGAAGAGATTTTTATTGTGGAAGGCGATGCTCATAAGCAAATGCTGACATGAAGGAACAAATGAATTCACGTTGAAGCAGAAAGTCGGGAGGTGATGCTTGGTTCTGTATCCTGTGGTAACCACCCTGTGAGTGATGCCGGGTGTCTGGTCATTGAAGTATTGAGGTGACAGAAGGAGAGAGTTCCTCACGCAAACAGCACTGACAAGACAAAAGGCCCACTGGAGAAAGGAGCTAAATTTGGCTGTATATACAGATGACTCATACAGGAATCTCATCCATATTTAGGTTGTCTCCTGGATAGTAACTGGTCCAATTCCCCCTGGAGCCAGTGGAAACACTTACGGGGATTTCAGTGGGAGTTCAACTTGGCCATAGGGAATATTTTTCCCTTTGTAGCTCTTTGGTTTTTGTTGAGCTGTTTCTTCCAAGACTGCGGACCGTTAATCAGCAGCAGCACGATGAGGCAGGCACGTAATTCTTAGAGCATCGTTGCTTCTGCTAATGATGAAACGCTGCTTTCTGCTGAAATCATGTCTGGGGCACTGGGAAAACAGGGTTCAAAACAGATGTTGGTGTGGTGCTGCCTGGAGATTGCTGCAGGGAGATGTTACTTAATCACCCATCAAAACAGCATCTGCATGTGTGCGCTGCTGAGCAACGGCTGTGAGGCTGGAGAGGGACCCGGATGGTGCCAGGGAGGAAAGGTAAAAGGCTGGAACAGGCAACAAGTGGCAGTTCAGGAAAGGATGGGGTGTTTTGAGGATACTGGGCAAGGCCAGGGGAGGAGCTGCCCTTTGCCTGAAAGGAGACAACCAAGGCTAAATAGCGCAAGGCTTGAGTTTCCTAATGGAAGGGCAGGGAGTTGGCATGGGGCTGTCACACTCGCAGAGCAGCAGGCCCCCCGCGTAACCCCCCTGCATGAGCAGCAAAACCAAGGGAGATCTCGGGGGCTTTCATCCTCTGCCGGGCAGCAGAGCGTGGCTGGGGCAGCTCACTGCTGCTGTTTGCAGGATGACTTCCCGTTCCACACTACAAAACCCAGGGGCACGGCGGCTCCTTTGGAGTAGGAGAAGCAGGAGCAGCACACGCAGCCCTCCCGAGAACACCCACTCCACAGCCGGTGCAGCACAGCCCTGCACAATGGCAAAGGGAACGGCTCCCTTCCAAGTTCAGCAGTTAAAGGAAATGATCATATCAAGAAAGGAACCCCCCTTAACATCAATACGAGAATTAATCTGCACATAATTCAGAGCGCTCGTGATTCTTAGCTTGCAGCCATTGTTTCTCACTTGTGGAAAGGCTGCTCACTTTGGGCCTTACCACTTATGCAAGGAAGCACAAGCTGTTTGCAAAGGCTGTGGGACAATCTTGAGTTTGGAATTTTACCGTATAATTATTAAGCATTTCAGTTGTCAGCACAAAGTTTATTAATAACCAGGTGGAGTTGTGCATAGGGGTGACTACTACTTTTTTGAGGTACCGCTTAGGACTACCATTTTTATCATAACTGAAAACTGCTCCACAGCAAAACTATTTATATATTAAAAAAAAAAAATTATACCTGATTCATGGTGTATTCAGAGCATGTTTGAAGCGTGGTACAATCAGGTGTGGACAAAAAAAACTAACTGATGGAATCTAGTTAAAAACAGATAGGAGTAACTTTCCCAAGCACAAGAAAGCCACCTAAACCCGAGGCTTAGGAGAGAAGCAGGCACTGAAGACACAGCATTGAGCCGAAGAGGACAACATGATACAAGAACAGAGTAGCTCAGTGTGTTATCAGGTCTGTATGATGACGGGATGAAGTGTTTGTGGTGGCTTTGTGTGTTTGGGCTTCTTTTCAGTAATACCATTCCCACCAAAGTAAATAGCAATAGATGAACATGTATGGTGAGTTGTGAACTACATTTGGTTGGATTCTCCAGCTGAGCTGTCAGGGCAGGACAGTGCCTGCGCAGTGCTGGGCCCTGCTTGTGCAATGGAGGATGAGGAGGAAAATGCAGGCATCAGGAACAGCTGGGGTGGAGGGAGAAGTCAGCATTTTCAGGCAGCTCTGGTCGGCAGCAGCCCGTGCTGCAGCACATGGTGAGGTGAACAGAGGAAAGGATTAGTAGGGGGGTGGCAGGAAACACCTCTGGAAACACAGCGAGATCAGACTCCACGGTAGGGAAGAGAATGAAAAGTTAAAACACGAATGGAAAGAAGAGGTAGGAAGTAGAGGTAATTTGGAGCCACGTACAGTAGGAGTCTTCCGCCTCTGCAGGTGCTGCTGGAGATGTGGTAGGGGACTGCCGCAATCCAGCGGGTACAAGGGATGAACCTGCTTTAACAACAGAACTAGATCTTGATACAGCCAAACCCCTTCCAATCTTCAGAAATGCACAGAGCTTCCTCAAAATTCCTTAAATCAGCAGGATCTCAGTGTCCAAAATGTAAGAGGTTTTCTCATGGCTATAACTATGGCCTCATGGTTCAAAAAAACCCCCAAACCCAACCTAAGTCAAGAGCTGAGTCCATCTGCTTCCAGAGCCTAAAAAATGGAAAAGCTCTTGCTCTTCATGTGGTTTAATTCCCAAGGTTTTAGTTTGTTCTGAAAGCATAAATCATAAACCCCCGAAACGTTTTAAAATAAATCCTTATGCCCACATTCATATTATCAAGCTATAAATTAACACTGTGCCCAGGGCTTAAGCACTTTCTGCCCAGCAAGCTGTCGTCTAACCGTGCCAAGTCTTCCACCTGAAGTGCCTTGGGAGAGGCTGGATAGCAGTGCTCCTGTCCTGCACCAACAGCACTAATCTCCAAGGCTTTCCCAGAGGTGGAAACGTCCCCTGCTTCCACCATTGCTTTTGGAGGATGACCTGAGAAAATCCTGAGATTTCTTTCCAGAAAAAAGGGGTTTTCAGAAAGAGGAAGGAGCAGCCCTTGGCTCATTGCCTGCAGCTGCTCTCAATGGGAGCAGGGAAAAGGATGCTCCCACGGATGACAATAAAACATCTCATGCTGCTATAGCAAAGGGGCATAAAAGCTTAAGGTCTCTTTTATAAGGGTAGTTACACCAAATTATATTTGGTATAAAGGGCCACAAAAACGATCCGGGGGCTGGAGCACCTCTCCTACGAGGGCAGGCTGAGAGAGTTGGGGTTGTTCAGCCTGGAGAAGAGAAGGCTGCGGGGAGACCTTATTGCAGCCTTTCAGTACTTAAAGGGGGACTATAGGAAGGATGGGGGCAATCTCTTTAGCAGGGCCTGTTGCGACAGGACAAGGGGTGATGGTTTTAAAGTAAAGGAGGGGAGATTTAGACTGGATATAAGGAAAAATTTTTTTACGATTAGGGTGGTGAAGCGCTGGAAGGAGTTGCCCAGAGAGGTTGTGGAGGCCCCATCCCTAGAGACGTTCAAGGTCAGGCTGGACGGGGCTCTGAGCAACCTGATCTGGTTGGGGATGTCCCTGCTCATCTAGATGACCTCTAAAGGTCCCTTCCAACCCAAACCATTCTATGATATTATTATACCGACTTTATAGGGGTAGTTACTGTGAGTCGGTGCAGAGCCAGGCGCCTAAACGCCGGATCTGTGAGCAGCCCTGTTGCCGTGGCCCGGCGGTCACCGTCCCCGGGGCTGCCGCAGGGGCTCCGCTCCCAGGCTGCAGGCAAAGCGCCGGCAGCACTGCCATCTTCAGGCAGAGCCCTGGCAGCGTGGCCCAGCGCAGCACCCAGCCATGCTCCGCTCAGCACTGCTTTTGCAGTGACATGGGGCTGGGGAGGCGGGGGGAGCTTTTTAAACTGAATTGTGTAAAAATGGGTGATGCGGGTTGGAGCTCCAGCCTGGATGGTGGTGCTGGAAGGAAACCTCTGCGCTTGAACCAGCTCCAGAGAAAGGGTTTTAAGGTGTAACTCAATTCTCATGCTGCCTGATAGCACCACACATGCTGCGACAGTGCAGTGATTCCAGTGCATTTCCAAGGGAGCCATCTGGAAACTGAGGTTAATCACAGGCTTCTACTCACAGATGTTTATATTTACTTGCCCCTGAACCTCTTCTCCAAATAGTGTCGGCAATTAAACTCCATCACAGCGTTTCTGCCCCAGGGCTGCTCTTGCAAACCCAGGCTAACATCAAAAATCAATGCAATATTAACGGGAGGCGGTGGCTGCTGCCGGGCCAGCCATCCTCCCCGCGTTACGTGACCCACTGGGTGTTGTTTGTGAGGCTGGTTGGGGTTTACTGCAGGTGCGTGCTGGCACAAACTGCCTCTCGGGCAGCTCCGTATCCTCTCCTTGTTGTTTTTGCTGCTCTCCTGGGGATTTTGGGAGGCAATCTAACCTCTAATCCAATTGTTGTTGGAGCTTATTTATACTCGGAGTCGTGCTAGAGAGAAATAAAGATCTCCCAGCAGAGAGGCCGTGTCTCAGAACTGCTTCCTTGGCAGGTTCCTCCTGCCCCCGGGCCCCATGCCAGCTGAGGATCCTATTAGGAGAGGGAGGAGGAAATAGTTCAGCCTTAAATAGCCACTCTGATAAAGTCCTCTTGGTCTGTGCAGCCTCAGATCTGCCCACGGAAGGGTTAATTGTGCGTGGCTCCTGGGCTTTGGGCCTGATGGGTGCTCTGCCTCTCCTCTGTGGTGTGGATGGGGAGATCCCACAACGAAATGGTTTTTTACTGGGAGACAGGGAATCCAGTTTCTCAAACACTTTTATGAAAATGTACCGATTTGATTTCACTCTGGTCAGGAAATCCCCAAATCAGAAGGAATTAAATTGAATTCCTATACAAATGCTAGTGTGGGGGATGAAACGTTCCCCCGCTCCTTGGATTTAAGCTGCAAATTTAAGCGTCTGGTCTAAATCAGGTGGAAAATGAATGTGATTCCCAGTGAATGGTTATCGGATCTCGGGCCATCTGATGGCGTAGCGCAAGGACCGTGCACATGTGCTTTCTCTTATTCGACGAGGATTGATCTGCGATGGATAGAGAAGGGCAGAAGTTGTCAACTTGCTGAAGTCTCCGCACTCTGGCAGTGGGTACATGGTGACTCCTTGGCATCTTTGCCAAGAAATGAGGCCAAAAGCACCTTGTCATTCCTGCACCTCCTTCCTCACATGCACTGGTGGCAGCTGCTGCCGGAACAAGGAGGATGTGTCGCTTCCCTGAAAATGAGAACAGGGCTTTGCTCTCCTGGAAGCTTGGTATTTGTATCCCGAGATATTCATCTGAGCCTGGACTTGGAGCAAGGGCTGCTGCTCCTTGCCATCACTGTGCAGGAATTTGACTTCCGCGAACAGTCTAATTTCACGGTAGCCGCGATAGCCACGTGCCGAGGGAGCATAGCCAAGTGTGGGGCTGCCCTCCTTCCTCCCCTTGTGCCTGTGGGAGATGGGGTGCTGCCTGCATTAGCCTTCCACCCCCTCCCCAGCAAATCCAGGCTACTTCTCTGAAAAAGCTGAACCCGTGTGTTGACCCAGTGGGAAACAGATGGGCAACGCAGCCCAAGAGCTGCCTCTGCCCGGCCCATGGCTCACCCCGGGGCAGGAGCCTGCCCAGAAGGATGGCTGGAGCCTGGTTTCCCCAGCTCTGAGCAAGAGGTCCCTCTGGTGGGGATCTCTGCTCAAAAGCAAGCCCCAAGCAGCACTTGGACCTCTGGCCGCTCTGGCCAGCAGATCCCTGCACCCCTGGACTTTCTCCCCGCAGGCAGCGCTGGAAACCAACAGGTTTGTCCATCTGACCCCATAGCAAGCAGGGGAAGCCCCTGCTTTGGGGCTGATTTCTGACACTTCTCTTTGCTCGCCGCCCCTCCTCACTTACCCCTCCTTGCTGGACACTTTGGCTGCACGTTGGCCAGCGGCCTTGGCTTTATCGCACCACACCGCCCTGCTGTTGCAAACATGCCGGGGGATTTGCCCGGTGTGCAGCCGAGGAGCCCTGCCAGGGCTGCCCGGGCAGGGCCAGCAGATAAGCACCAAGCAAGGGCATCCAGGCTTTGCTCACGTGTATGAGGGCGGTGGGGGCTGGCAGCATCTCCCTCCTTTGCAGCACAGCAGGGCTGCCCAAGGACCGTACTCGTGGCCGGGGCTCTGCAAGGCTGCCAGGTCAAGGCACTGGTGCATGCCCCGCTCCTCTCTAACTGCAGTTTCCTTATTGCAGAAATAACCTAGGAGGAAAACCAGGACATCTGGCTTATTTTCCAGGAAGAAAGGAAGAAAACCACCAGGGAGAAAAGTGCTTTATACTTTGAAGAAGCAATTGCTGTTAGCACAGCAAACTATCTCATTACAGAGGTCAGCAGGGAAGTTTTTCTCTGTGCTTGCTGGGGGAGGGAGAAATCACCTCTCCCCGGCTTCGGACGTGTTGTGGGTCGAACCTTGAGTGTCGTGGCTTGCCTCACTTTGTTTATGATTTCTGTGATGTCCCCACCCTGCGTCCAAGGGCTTGGCAGCCTTGGGGAGGGAAGGCAGCCGCAGGCAGCGGGGTGGGAATGCTGCGGGACAATGCAGGCGCAGGGTATCCAAGTGCTCGCGCTGGGCCAAGGTCAGCTATTGTTCCAGGGATTATAAATAGCTGTGCTGGTAATAACGCAGAACTGAGCCTTGAAATAAAAGCTTCGTTTCTTCTTTAGCTCTGAGGTGAGGAAAGTGGAACAAGTTACAAGGCAGCGGCAGGGCGAGAAAGGAGTGTCTCCAGGAACACCCCACCCGCAGATCAGATCTATAAAACGTGGTTATAAAGTTATGCGTGAATTTCCTGCTTGTGCCAATAATGAGGATTCCCCCCACCCCCACAAACAGGTAAACCTGCTCCAAGGAGTGATGTAAAATAACAAGCGCATTTTTTCCTTTTAGAAATAAATGTGACGTTTGTACCTGAGTGTACGCGGCAAAGCCAAAATAGGCTTTAAATTATAGAAGTGGGAGACAAAAAACTACTTATTCTATAGTGCTCCTGCAAAATCAGGTTTAGAATAATAAAACTGAAGTTTCTGCTTGACAAATTTTCAGATGCAAGAACTGGGTAGTCGTGTGTTTTGTTGTTTTTTTTTTAATAGTATGGTCAAAACCTAGCGAAACCCAAATCCTCATCGTATTCATCCTTTGGGTGAAAGTATTGGTTTTGTCACTTTGGATAGGCACTGGCTGCATCAGGGCTGGGAGTGCTCTGCAGGGCGACTGTCTTCTGCAGCGCAAGTTTAAGGACAGCCTGGGTTGTTAAAAGTGGAAACAGTTCTTTTTCAGTAGCTCCTGGTGCCGACTTGCAGCCTGTTTGGGGTGGTCTGTGGTTGCAACCCCATTCCGACTGACCTTGGCTAAAAGGGTTAATCCCTCACTAAATCTTTACGTGATACTGCTGACTCTGGACCTTCCACATTGCTGTCCAACATGATCGGGTGGCTTTGGGACGCTGGAGGAGCAGGATACCCACTTTTTATTAGTAGGGTTCTCCTTTCAAAGGAGAGGCAGATAGCAAACTAATACCAAGAGACTTTAAGTCCGTGTTATGTCTGCTCTGCAGCCAGAGGACATCAGCCTCTTAGGAGTACGACAGAGAGAAGGCACCATCCAACGGGTAGGATGTTGTCTGGACCGTGGGAAACCTGGGCTCAATTGCAGGCTCATCATGGGACTTACGGCAAGATACTTGGTCTCTCTCTGGCACACGCATGCTGAAATTAATTTAATTGAAACAGAAAAAGTTGTGAATCTAGTCCCCCCACTCCAACCCTCATTTCTCCATCTAGGAATTTCACTTGAAAATAATTATCACCCTAAAACCCATCCATGCTTTATAAATAATACATGTTTTGAAACAAAAAAGACACGATTTAGGTAAAGGGGGAAGTGTGTGTGCAGATCCTAAACTGGCTGAGAAAAGGTGGTTTCAAAGACGCTGCATAAAATCAACGTCTGTTCTTGTGGCAGTGTGAAGTAGTTTCAGACCTTTCAGAGCCTTTATCCACATTCATTGTGCAGATGTTTTTCTTCTGTTAAAGCATTTATTATTTCTAGAAATTGACTGAAAACCTGGACTTGCATCTCAGGCCCTTTTTGTGAACCAGAAGCTGTCACAGGTTTTTAATTGCTTGCGCTTGTTTAACTGGATTGCGGTGAGATGAGATGAGGCGGTCTGTGCCATTTAGCGATGACGCTGCTGTGATCGTGTGTGCGACCAAATGGAAAGCTGTGCACTTAGGCTTCGAAACTCTGCTTGCAAGAAAAGTGCTTTGAAAGCTTCAATTGTATTAATTACAGCATTACTGCACGTTATAGCTTCAGTGCGTGTGTTGGTTTATATCTTGTCTTCCTCCGTCTTGCAAGCCTAGAAGAGATATAATTACAGCACATCTTTCCTTTTTAAGTTTCCTGCTGGGATATTTTCTGCTTGAAATCAATGCCTGCCAGTGTGCCTGTGAAATTTCCTGAGGAAGTAGTTTAAATGGCGCTGTAAAACCGGGACTGATTTAGTAAGCAGGAGCAATCCAACATTGTTTCCAGAAACCCATAGCACTGAGGGAAATGGAGGGCAGAGGGGCTGGGGAGCTCGTGCTCATCGGCTGCTGGTTGCGCTGCTCTGCTAATACCTGCATGGGAAAGAAGATAAGTGGGGGAAAAAGGACATGGACACTGAGTAATGAAGATACAGGACATCAGGAAGGATTGTCCTCTTCAGTGTCAAACAGGAAAGTCTAACGAAACAAGGGAAATAGCATTATTGCTTCAAAGTGCTCTACTTACAGAAGGTGTTCTCATCTCTTGTTAGCACAATCTAAAGCCACATTATGGGAAATAGCAGAATAAACCGGTATTTTGTCTCTTCCAACTGCGTCTGTCGTCTTATGTTAGGATGCACCCAGCCCAACAGCAAGGCTCTGTTTGCAATCCTGACCTTTGCTGCCAGGCACTTGGCACCAGCAGCAAGCGGGAGAGTGAGCACGGGCCAGCTGGGAGAGCTCTCCAATGCTGCTTTCCATAGGGAGCATGAAGCCAAGCGATACAGATCTGTTTCTTACTCTCCTATCACCCTTCTCTTGCTGTTACGTTCCCAGAAGCATTTCTGCAGACGATGTCCCTTTGGCAAAGCCTTTGGATGATGCTGGTTTTTGCAGGCTTACCAACAGCATTTCTGGTGGGAGGACAGACTGCATCCAGGAGCGGTGCCAGGCTCAGGGAGGAGGGGATAGCGGTCGCACCACTTTAAATGTCTTGCACAGGTTCTGGGATGCTGCTCTGGGGATGTCGGACTGGAGCTGGTGGTCGGGAAGGCCCCTTCCAGATGTGGCTGCGATGGGCAGTTTCTTGCAATTCCTTTCCTAAGCACTCAAGCTGCTGTGATAAGAGCATCTTAGTGTTTCTGCAGTCCGCAGGCAGGCCTTCCACAGCCTCTTAAATGTTCGAGCAATTTCCACGTTCCAGTGAAAATATATTGATAGGTGACTTGTAGCTATTCCTTTTTCACTGTGAGAGAGAGGGGCAATTTCTCTGCTCCATTTCTGTCCAAGATCATGCCTTTGGAGAGAAGGATATGGCAGGGATGTGCTGTCCGCAGTGTTAGAAACGTTCTACTACAGAGAAGCAGTGTTGGTGTAGAGATACAGGGAGCTAAACGTAGAGGGGTTTCCTTAGGTGAATCACCGCAGGTGTTGAAGGTGTTATTGTTGCTGGGTGTGAGCGTTTGCACCCTGCTGCGATGCTACTGAAGGAGCTGGTGCTCAAGGTGGAAGCTGAGCGCAAAGGGCCAGCTTCTCAGCCAGACCTGGCCTCTCACTTCTACGGTTATGGATGTGTTTTACATCAATTCACCATCAGATGGAGCAGTTCTGGAAGCAAAGACCATAATTGTTCCCCTTCCACCCTGCCTGAGCCCAGGCAGCGTGCTATAGCATCCTGCTCTCGGCATCAATGAAACTTTAATTATTTGTCCACCTTTATCTGCAGAGTAAAATAATGCGTTCACAAATAACTGCCAATAGTTTGGTAGCCCTGGCATTCTCTTGGGAAGTGGAAGATGTGGCTTTCCTTTTCTTCATGCAAAAAAACGGAATTCAGGCTGGACTTCTGGCTGCTGTGTGAGTGCGGGGAAACCGGGAAGATGCTGGGCTGGGGCCATGGGAACTGCAACAATTCGGGGCACGGGCAGAAGTTTAAGTGCTTGGTGATGTTCCAGGTGAGGTGTTAAATTGCTTCCCTGGGTGAGCAAGCAGGGCAGTAAGGGTTTTCAGGGTCGCAGCCCGGGTCTGAAGTGCACAAAATGGGAGCGGAGCAGAGTACAGGTCAGATGGACTCAGGGATGTCCCTGGCATATTGGGAGAGTCAGCCAAGCCTCCTGCCTCATGCTTCAAACACAGACCTGTCCTGTCTAACCAGTGACATCGCCCTGGTTTTCTTTCTGTGGACATTAGAAGCCACAACAGCAATAATCAGCTGTTTAGGGCAGATATTTGAGCTGTGCTCCAGAAACTCACTCGCTTATTAGTATTTACTTTGACACTGCAAGAGTAGCACATAAATAAGCACCTCTGTATTTAGGCATTGGTGCATAAAGGGAAGTTTGCTAGAATGGGGCATCTGAGCTGCAGTGAAGCACACAGCAAGTGGGGGATAAATGCTGGTCGAAGCAGTGGAAAAGAATAAAAATGCTGGCTCTTTAAAGAGAGACTGAAAAGCCCTCTTTGCCTCTGGAGGGGTCTGGGGAGAGGGGAAAGAGTATTTTTCTTTCCGACTGTTTTTCTTCAATTCTAGAAAGGCGCAGGCTGAATGACTGCATGCTGTCTCCATTAGCATCTCGTGTACTTCAGAGGAATACACCTGCTGATTCCTCTGAATAATAGGAGTTAAATGAGGTACATTAAACACACATTTCCTTCTTGTGAATTTCCAGGAGCTCAATAATGCTGTTTTGGCAGGTTAATTTGGCAGTCCGTGCAGTGATGTCTTTAAAGGTTCATTAAACCCTTCAATGAACTCTTGCTTTTTCTAAGCAAAAGACTGAACCGAAGATTCTTGTGAATAATAACCTGAGTAAAAAGACTTGATAAAACCCGTTACATGGTGTGGTACCTCATCATCCTTACAATGATGGTACGATCATCCTTATGACGTCTTGATGTGGGACAGCGTCTAATTGTCTGGAGCTTCCCCACGAATACGCTGCCTTCAGCAGCTCTCCTGCCCAAGGTTTGCCCTGTCCACCTCAGGTGTTTCCAATTTGATATCACTTCTTGCTGATAGACAGCTATAGGTGTTAGGGGTGAAATCCTGCCCAGCCCTGGGCGCACCCATCAGGGGCAAGGAGCTCTTCAAAGCGAGTAAGATTCATCTCCCTCCTCCTTGCACGGGGATGCGAAGGCAGCTACAGCTGGGATGCAGACAGGGAAACATAAACCAGCCCAGACAACCCAAGGAGAAGACAACCTCCCTCGCATTGTCCAGCCCTGCCCCCCACCGTAAATCCGCTCTGTTGTTTTTGGCCGGTAAATGAAAGCCAAGCTGAGGCCTCGATCCAAAACTTGGTCTCGGGCTGTGTGGGAGAGTTTGTTCACGAACCTACAAAAGACAGACTGTTTTGTTTGGGAGGTTTTTTGGTGGTTGGTTGGTCCGATTCCACACCCCCACACCCCACCCCCAATTCACTTTAGGTTTCACAAACAATATTAAGCCAATAATGTCTGTGCCAACAAATTGTGATTCTAATCCTGCTTCCTGATATTTGCAATCCTGGTTGTTTGGCTGGGTGAGCAGTTTGTGTCAGCTGGCTTCTTCCCTGCCTACCAAATAACTCTTCTTTCCCACTCTTGGGAAGCTCTCTGCCTGGGCCAAGCTGGGAATGGCTCTCCTGCCCCAGCAGCCCGTGCCAGCAGGGCTCCAGGCTCCTCCGCTGAATTAGCAATTATCCAACAGTGATACCAATCTCTGCCCTGTGCAGAAACATCACCATGATCGGCTGTGGGACAGGGGCTAATGAAGTACTGACACAGATGCTGGGATAAAAGTCTGGGTTTAGGACCAGGGGAAAAGAGGGGAACATTGCTGCACACGACAACTGGTTAATTTTCAAGTGGCCTGTAGCTATTTTAGTTACCATCTCTTTTAAGGAGATCAACACTGAGGGCAAATTCCTTCCCAGATAAATCATGCTCATTCCACATGCACAAGAAAGTGGGGAATTTTGTTTTTCAAGTGGCTGCTTTGCATGTTTCCCTGGCTGGCAGCTTGCACAGCAGTGCCAGAGCCATGTTAATTTTGCGAGTGATGTTTGTCGCTCCTGATGAGGAGGGGTGTTTTAGCCTCACGTGGTGCCTGTGGGATAACTCTCCCTGAGACAACACTCTGAAAAGGCACAGGACTTTTCTAAAATCCTTTTAGAGAAGGTGTCGGCCCCATGCTCTTAATAATCTCTTGGGTTTTGGGGTAAGTTGGTTTTTTTAGAAAGGAAGGAGGAGAATAGCCTCAAGACACAAGCTGCTTTTCCTTCACCCTGACAAGCTCTGTTTACATCCTAAGCACGGGGTAACTGCGTCCCGCTCCCTTCTGCAGATCCGCTGCAGCCTTTGCGCTCCCTGCATGGCACTGCGGCTGCCCTGGGGCAGGGCGGGCGGCCAACAGCAATAGCAGTGCTGCAGCCACCTCCCTTTCGCAGGACCCAGCTGTTTCTGATGTCACTTTTGGCCTGAGCTTTGCCGTTCACCTGACCCTGTTCGCGTGGCACTGTGGTTCCTCCGCAAGATCCCGTGGGAGATCCATGGAGGCCGGGAGTGATGCAGTGGTGAGGCCCACGGTTGCAGCACACCTGCACCTCCTCGCTGGGACTCTCAGCAACACCTTCTCATGCTTGGTAATGACAGATGAGGAAAAGCTTTGGTCTTTGCTGCCTTCTTAGCACTTCAGGATTTGATTGCAAATACCCTGGTGTAGAAAGAGAACGGAGGACCTGAAATGTGGTGAACAGACCTTTCATATTCATGTAGGCAGTTGTAGCTGAGTGCAGAGGTTTCTTTCTCTCCCATCTGTAAGCTGCATACGTGGGAAACAGTAAATGCCCAACTGCACACGCACAGGAACCTCCACACCTTCCTCCAGGACCTTTCAAGGAGAGAGCATTCCTCTGGAGATACTCGGTCCACATGAACACCACCAATATTTGTCCATTTTAATGAGATTTATCTGCCACTTTTTCATGGTTGAGCCTTAAGTTGAGTCTTAGTTCTAAATCAGCCGTAAACATGGTGTAAATTTGCCATGTCTGTTACTGTGAATTGGGAATAACTAGAGAAATTAAGATGTATTAGTCCTTAGAAACAATGCTGGTAACTTCCATGTGGTCTGCACAGGTTTGTACTGCACCAGGAGGTCAATGTTGCCTTTGGATGGTTATAAAACTCTCTGCATGTTGTAATTAATTTACAAAATTATGGCAAGCACTGTGAAAGGGACTTCAGTAAATCATCCAGTCTGTTCCACTGGCCCAAAGCTAATTTGACTCTCTAGCCAAAGCAATGGATTTGGCACTTATTAAAAGCTAGAGATGGTTTTCTTACATTTGCAGAAACAGCTCTGGATTTGAGGGTTAAACTGAATGCATCTTTGAAGGAGTCAAAACCATGTGGCCATGTGGCTTGGGGGGGATTCCCCCCCACCCCCCGCCATGTCTCAGGGACCCTCATGCTTTGTGTTTTTAATTTCCCATGAATGAGCACCAGCTGAAATTTTCTGCTCCTTGTTGTGGATAATAGCGTCTTTTAAGAGGAAATGCTGCAGAACTGTTCCTATGTTTTTCAGTAGCTCTTGACCTTAAGCCAGGCCTCGTTTCTGTAGCTGGCTCCTGTCTCCACAAGAAGCTGAACACAAGGGCTAACTCAACCAGACTGAGTGAACTTACAGATCGTGGTCTGAATTCTGCCTCTTGAGTCTCTCTGTCATTTGGTTCATCGATGCTAGATGAAAATAAGCTTGCAATGAGCTCTTCTCTGCTCACATGAAAGCGCTCTGATTTCCTGATATGTGTTGTGCATGTTAAACTTCCCAAGCAGATTCTGCTTTGGGCAGCATCTGCTTTTCCCAGTTTCAGCCCTGCTGCAGCCCTGGTATTGTTTTACACGGATCTGAAGGCCATGTGTGTTTGTCCCTTCCATAGATAATGTAGTTTCTGTTAAGAACCATCACGTGCTTTTTGTTTTGATCCTTTTCCCATGTGCTTGGGATGTGCTTGGGGTCATCTTTGCTGCAAGCTGCAGACCACGTACAGGGCAGTGAATATTTATTTGCTGGATTTACAAGAAAGGTGTTGACTGCAGTTGCAATGAGGAGTTATTACTCTGTGTCAGTGGATTTGACAATAAACTGTATTCTTTGCTAACTCTTATTGCCAGGGATTTTCTTTATCCACAGCAGCAGGACATTCATAAATAAATAAATATCGGGCTTCTGTTTCGTTTAGGCAATTCTGCAAATTGTATTTCCACATGTTCGTAGACTGGCCTTTTATTTTGCTTTTTGGTTTTGTTGTTTGGTTTTTTTTTTTCCTTGAGTTTCAATGTCTGGAGGTTTCTCTTCACTCATGTTTCAAATATCAGCATGGATTTGAGGCCCTGCATGGGACTGCCAATAATGCTCCTTTCCCACACAAAATTTCTCAATGATAAGATTTTAGTATATATTCTTTTTCACTGTGTGTAGATGGGGAGGCACAGACTAAATCTACCGAGAACATTGAAGTGGGTTGGCTACAAGGAGCCACTTTTGGGGAAATGATGCTTCTCCCTTCCCACCCATACACACGATTTCTATCTCTGTCAGTGAGGCTGCATGAAAAAGTCCCCAGTGACAGGTCACAGATGACCAGAGATTTAATTGGTGTCAGCTCATCTCTTTCAACAGAAGCCAGAAATGCTATCAGTCTATCAGAAATACTGAGATGCTCGACTGAAATCTTTGTCAGAGTTTGCCAGGAATCGCTACGGTGACTTTCTCTGAACAAATTTTGCTGCATGACGTGGGTGGGAGGCAACCCCAGGGGCGACACTTTCAGTACATGTTTCTGAAAATCTCCTCAGGCCCCATCTATTGTTATCAATTCCTTTAAAACTCAAAAATCAAATTCTAGAAAACCAGCTCTCACTGTTGTCTAAACTCTTCTGTACTTTCGAAAACCTTCCTGTGTACCTTGAAGCCAAATGCTCTGGCGGAGTGTGAGTCTGTTCAGGATTTAGTTCAAAGGGGCTGGAAGGAATTCCTGGTATTGCAAAAGAGGCAGAGCTGGAGGCCAATCGCTGCCCCGCCGGCCCCTACGCACGCTGCACGGGACTGGCCGGAGCCCAGGGATGGCAAATTGGTGACTCAAAGCATTGGGTTAGTCACTACTTGACAGGGAATTCAGTAAGACGTCTTGGAGGATTGCACTACATGGGATGTTCTCCAAACATGGCAAGGAAAGAGTAGCTAAAACAACTGAGAATTCAACGCATGCCTTAATTTAAGCATGGCTTAATCTTCCTAGCAATGTATTACCATGACAACTCCATCCATATTTCGAGAACAATCACTTCCAGCCATTAAACTATCAACTCTGTACTCAGTGTAACAAAATAATTCATAAACCAATGGACTAAGTGCCAGGAAAAGATGTGATCAAGCAGTCTTATGATACTCAAGAGAAATACTGTACTGCTCTAATGTGCGTTTATTTTTTGTTAAAAATAGATGGAGATGAACGTAAACTGAACACAGTGAACGTTTGAGATAACTTACAATAAATACTGGGGGGTGTTGAAATTGCAGCACCAAAGGAAAAACACTGTAAGATCTTACAGGGTTTGAGAATAAGATACTCCTTTTCTTGTGAGCTGCTGAGCTCTTGGAGGTTAAATTCAAGCATTATTCTAGACTTTAGGAAAAAGTAGATCCCTTTATGTATTTCAATGGCTTGTGGCCAAGTGAGAGCTGACCGTGTGAGCTCTCCATCCCGCTGTTCTCACAGGAGGACGCGGCATGGTTTTGATACTTGCAGTTTCAGCACACCTGCAATGTTTTTGCCTTACTAGAGCGGAATAAAGCAGCAATGTCTGTGGCCCCTTATAGAAGGATCTACAAGTGGCAAGGTGGTTTGCAGCTGGTTTCTTGAAATACACACTTTGTTATGAATATCTGACAGTCTGTGCCCAGAAAGTTTGGGACCACCAAATGAGGGCACGCAGGTCTCTGTGATCCCTGTTTGTTGGGGTTTTTCATGATTAATGAGGATGAATACAACATGATTTCTGAGGGATTTCCTAAATATTTCCTTGGTAGTCTTTACCCCAGCTTAATCTCCGAAATTTTTTCAGGGCATGCTTTTCTCCTCCTTGTCCTTCATTCCCTGGGAGTTTGGCTGTGCAGAATGAGCCCGTTCTGTGCTCTGCCCCCCTGAACAAAAGAGGTCTTGTGCAAATGGGGGGCACACCGGGGCACCCCAAAGTCCTGTCAGCCACGAGAGCCTTTGCCACGGCGGCCGGCCGAGCCCCACCTCCGCAGCCATGCATTCCTGCCTGTAATCCAGGGCGAGACTAACCACCAGATGTCTGACCTTCTCACCCTCCTGGCAACACTAAATGTCCTTTCCTGTAAAGTTCTGCAGGGTTTTATTTTCCCTTCTTTTCCCAGTCTCCAACTGCTGGTTATTATCATTATTAAGCATAAATGGCCTCTTTCACACTCCACGAGTGCTCCTATGAATAAAGCCTAACTACCGTGAAAGGGTTTGCATGATGATACTGTGAGTGATTCAGAAAGCGTCCTGCAACTAAATTAATAAGAGAAAGGAACATTATGAATCCATCTCACTTTGTAGGCGAGGGGATATTTTCATGTGCTTGGATCAAGAATGTATCCTGTATTTTACTTCTGCAAAGGAAAAAGAGACCAAGGAGAAGGTCTTTCCTTAGGGTAAGGAAGCTATCAGAAGCACAGCTAGGAAGGAGGTTTCAAAAATTGAGCAGTAGGAAGGTATTAAGACTGTAGTTTGACTCACAGTCCAAAAGTGCAGCTGTTTTTCAGTGGTGAGTGCCATTGCCTAAAAAGAAATCTGGCAAAGGGCATCCATCCGCAGTACCTGGCGAGGAAAAAAAAATATATATATTTGACATGGAACAGAAGGGTATTGCCCTCACACTGTACTTTTAATTTATCATCGAGCACATCTATGCACTAAGGGTAATCTGAATGCAAATGTTACTTCTATTTGCATGAAGGGCTGAAAATAGCTGAATGCAGGTTACAGTTACGGGCATGTAGATATCAAAAAGCCTCTAACCGCATCCTGTTACAATTAACGGTCTGTGTTCATACCACTTCACGCTGTGATGCCCTCAAATATCACAAACTAAGCAGAGTCAAGCAGGATCATTACGAGGAAAGGAGAGCTCTGGAGAATCTTCCTGTGTTGGCAGCACGGGTCGCTCTGAGCTGGCGTTGTGCTCATTCCCAGCACAGCTGCGCGACAGGCTGCTGTACAGGGGCAAACTAGAAAATACACAACCTGAGACTGAAATACAGCAGTCGGGGGTGTGTGTGTGTGTGTGTTATTGAAAAAGGGAAGGGATTTTTGTCTGTTCCCTGAATCACGATTTGGTGCACAGCCTCTGCATCCTAGCATTTCCCCTAAAAGGCCGGGCTGACACATTGCCGCACCAAAATTGTGCGGAGTTTCTCCCTGCTGGTGGAGAGCTGCTTTGCTCCTCTATACAGGGAGCTCCTTCTAGGCTTAAATACAACCATCTCTTCCCCCTTCAACAGAGATGGGAGCTGTGACACCCACAGGTAAAGGGCAAGAAGCATGCAAGGTAGTATGAGGAAGAGAGCAATGATATGTAACCATTTTTCCAGGAGTGAATATAAGTCCTGTTTTGGAAAAATGTATCCCATAGAAATGTCAAATACAGCATTCAGCAATCAGGAGGAGTTTCAGTCCAGCCTCACAGATCTTTAACACCCACAAAATTCAGATCCCGAAAGGCAAGGGGTGACCATGCCCCCAGCCTGAGCGGCTGCACATTGCTGAGTGCAATAATTTCCTTATGGTTGCCAAAAGTCCCAGTTTCTGACCGTGTTTTCTCCCCCTTTTCAAAACCATTTTGCAGAGGTATCGGGACATGTCTAATACTTGAAAAACATGTGAACATCATGGTCATTTAGCAAGATTCCCCCTGACCTTCCCCTTCCTTTTGTTAGAGCAGAACAAGGCTGGATAGACTCTTGTTTACAGTCTCTTACAGTGGGCTCTCTTATTGCCGATGCCACAAATGATGTCATTTGTTTAGTGGGAGACTGACTATTAGAAATGCCAAATGTAATTAGGATCTTTACTTTCAATTGCGTTTCACAAACACTGATGGTGAGAAATGGCTCCTACCTTTTGAACTTTCAGGCAGGCAGTGGGAGCCTTCCCCTGAAAGGGCTGTTGGCAAAAGTTTCAACCTAGGGCAAGAAGAGATTTCACACAGTATTTGCAATTCTCCTCTGAAATTGGAAAGTTCATAAGCTTTCAGCCAGGAGGGGAGTGACTGAAAATAACTCCTCTCCTGGGTGAAAAAAACCCATCATTAACCCCTGGAGACTGCAGAGCGGAGGCTCTGCCTCCTTCAGGTCCTCCAAGTCCGGGAGAAACGGGGCTGAGCCTGGCCAGATGCTGCCAGCTGGTTTGGAGCCAGCTGGTTTGGGATCCTACTCCACCCATGACACTTAGAGAGAAACAAAGGGTGTAAAGGGTGTGTTAGGGACAGGAAGAGGCGTGATGCTTGTGACTGTACTCCAGCTATTCTCCACTGTCAGAAGCCCCCTGAGGGAGGAGGTGGGAGGAGGCAAGGGGAGGAAGGCCAGTAGCAGATGGCATTAATTTAGCACAGCCCAAGGCTGCTGCACAATATGCTGAAGCTTGGTCCTTGTTTAGAACCAGCCTTAAAACCTGCAGCCCTGTGCTTGCAGGCTGCACTTTTACCCATCATGTGAGGAGAGGAAACCTGGGCATCCGAACCAGCCCTGAAATCCACCCTGTGAAGCTCTAGCTGATAACAGTCAAGGTGTTGTTAGCATGCAGCGAAGCTCTGGGGGCCCATCCCAGTGCTTGCTGACGTCAATGGAAACCTTTCTGTTTACTTCAGTAGACTCTGGATCAGGCCCCCAGTTTATAATTGCAAGCATACACGGTTTCTCTTCTTCCTTCTTCTGACCAGAGATGGTAAAAAAGTGTATGAGACATCTGTTCTTCAACAGCTCTGGCTATTCACGCACCGTTCTTACCCTGACGAAGGGAGCGTGTAACCAGAGTAACATGTACGCAGACACTATTAGACTTACAGTATCTGTTTTATTGTGATTTAGTTTCAGTGTATTCGGCATTAAGAATGCCACTCTTCATGGCAGCTGGCACTGCTGTGCACCGTGGTGTCCAGCCCTGCCCTCTCCTCTCCCCTTCTTCAGCAAGGGTCCCCTTCTCAACCTGATGTTGAATTATTAGCTATAAAATTCAAAGCCAAGAAAACCCAAAGGGTGTATTTTATTTATTCTCTACTCACAAACCACTATAATTATCATGCGTGTAACTCACAGGTACTATTTGTTCTTCTGAGAAAATAAAAGCAGGATGCACACCAGAGAGCCTAGCCTGTGATCTGGCAGCTTGGTATGAATGTGAAGAAGTTGAACCCAGAACCCTCCTGCTGCATCTGATCCTCTGGCACCAGCTCCGGGTCCTCCTCAGACTGTTTCCTTCATCCTCCAAAGTCCTCCCACCATCACCTCCCCCAAGGATTTTTGTGCCGGTTATCTGAGGATACGGATACTCGAGTGAAAGTATGATGATGAAGCACCTGTGTTTTGACTATACGCAATCTTTTGCTGCTGGTCTTAAAGTTCTGTACATTCCCGTGTGATTACTTTTTCTGTGTTGCTCCTCTTTCATTGAACTTGTGAATGCAAATCAGTGCTGGGATGTTATTCACTTTCTTCCAGCTGATAAAATGTGCGTGAGGCAGGAGGAGCACAAAGTTTGGTCCATGTCCTTTGAGCACAAACTGCATGCAGCCAGCAATTTTACCCTGCAGTTCACAGTTATTCCCATCATAAATGGCTCAGGAAAAGAGTTGCTGATTTTATTTTCAAAAAGTGGGAAAAAGGTGTTCTCAAAAATCTCAGAAAATTGAAACAAAGAAAAGGGGTTTGTCATCAAAACCATGGAACTGGTGAAAAAACAAGCATCTGTTACCTATGTGCTGCTAAATTTACTGAATCACTTTTGCAAACCCCAGCCACTACGTGGTATGCCCTAAAACGGCAGTCTGGATTCATGATGCAGAGCTTCCCAAAATTTTCTCCATATTTTGTACAAATTTGCCATCACAGTGTAGAAACCTTGTTATTGTTCACTACGGGTTTTGAGGCTAAAGCTTCCTTTCAACTCTTCCCATTATATGACATCAGTGAAAAATCAGCTCAAAGATAGATCCAAACTATTTTGCTGCTTATTTAAAGCTCCTTGGGATTATTTTATTGCAAGCACTTTAGTTTACACATCTATGCCACTGAATCCATATAGCTACCTATTTTAATCAGTCCCGAATCTTTTTTCTTCTGGGTCAATAGGAAAATACTGTGTTACCATTCTTAGGATATATTCTTAGCCAATAGTGGAAAAAAAATTTCCAACTCAAGTCAAGTTGTTAATGAACTCTGTCTTTAGGGCTTGTAAATCAGCACAGAACTAGAGAGATTTAGAGTGGGGGTTCTCATGTTTCTTGTTACTATGAAGGCTGCATAAGTCCGGTTCACCGCCATCTTTTTAGAAGAGTAATGGACTGATTGAAATATTTTTTTTCCCCTCTGCTTTTCACTTTAGGAGCAGAAGACAGGATGTGAAGCTTGTCAATGCATGTAAGTAACTTGGTACCCATGGCACAGTCCAGACTGCAGCTGACACAGCGCATCAGCTGGGAAGCAGAGCTTTGATTTCAGCGTGGGGGCAGGAGACCGCTGATTTCTGGAGATGCATCATGCAACGGGCGCAGCCTGTGCCTTCCTGCAAGGCAGAAGCCAGCACACTGCTACGGTCTCTGTAATTCATGACCCTGCTTTTTACAGCTGCTGGCTACCAGCATCCTGGTACTGTGGATGCTGAGTGACAGGAAGGACCTTGCACACAGTGCTCGAACCTTTGCTAAGGTTCGCTAAGCAGACCCCTGGACAGGCTGTTCACGGTCTGATACTCCCGGTACTACTACCAGGAGTAGCACTGAAGTGAGTGGTCTCAGCAGGGCAGCTCTGTCCCTTCCCTGGATGTCAGCAGGAACTGATGGGATGGTGTGCACAGTGAACTCCTTTCCTTTGCAAGAGGTTAGCCCGAGCTGCCGCAGCGGGGCCACCCTTTGTTCCAGGCAGAAAGCTGGTGTAGGACCCGCGTCCTGGAGGCAGGGAGGAAGGAAACCCTAAGGAAGGATGATTAACTGCACTCTGAGTCATGACCTAAGTCTCAGTGTGCCTCCGGACAGCACTTGTCCTGCTCACCATGAGTGGGGTTTAGGGCAAAGTGACAGTAGATGCTCCTGATTGGGTCTTCTTAAGTATGGTGAAGAAATCACTCTTGGGTTTTCAATTTAACATTCTAGAGTTTAGTGTCTAGGCTGTTTTTTTTGAAGGTGAACATCTGGGGGAACATATAATGTCATGGCCTACTCAAGAGGTTTTAGTGATGAGGACAGGTCAGCGCATAAGGCAAGACAATGAAAGCTGTACTACTGCTAATGCATTGTCCCAGTTTTGTGTACCATCAGAGCTGGTGGCTTTGGCCAACCACTGAGCAATTTCAAAAATAAACCCAAAATAGTGTTGGGGTAAATCAGGAAACTATCAGCCTGAGAAGACATTGCAGAGTTTCTGTGACTTGACTTGTGAGTATACAAAATCCTTCCATCACTGACATACTTCTTTTAGGGAGCTGAAGAAGAGTCATGAGTACTCAGGAACTTCTGGCTTGAACTGCACTGTGAGGAGCTTTGACAGGAGGAAAATGCCCTTTCCTCTTCTCCCTTGCTGATGTTCCATCCTTGACCTCTGTCACAGTCCCTTCCAGGCAGGGCCACTCTCTAAGGCTAAACAACCTTCACATATTTGATACTGTAAAAGGAGGTTTGGGTATTTCATGAAAATTAACTCACCAGAGACGTCCATTAACCAAAAGCTTGGTGCAGTTATTTAGCTGAATGTGGGAAAGAGTTGAGTTCTATTAACACAGTAAAAATGGCAAATCTGACATATTCTGTGTTGGAAACATAGCAGTTGTTGACAAGAATTCAAAGATTATCAGTAAAAGGGTGCCAATGGGGAACACAGGCATTGTGGGGTTTGACACTGGTTTGCCCTCTGCTCTGCCCATGTAAATTCTGACACACTCAGTCGTCAAAGATATCACAGAAGAGACAAAGTTGTCAAAGTTTGAGATGAAGTCAACACCCAGGTGAAAACAAGGCAAATTTCTGAAAACAAAGGCACAGCAAAACACTGAATGAAGGCAAAAACTCTTTGCTAACATTTGGCTCTCCAGCCTCCGATCCCTGGAAGAAGTTTGACAACTTAATACAGAGATGTTCTTGTTTGTTGCTTCTCTCCAATCTTTCACGGTCATTTGAAAGTTAAAACAGATCCTCCTCCTCCAGACAGTCTAGTACAGTGAAAGCAGCTTGTTACAAAACACGGTTAAGAATGTTTAAATAAAAATATGTAGAATAAAGAAGGAACTATTCATGATGCATCACTCCTCTGACAGGCTGTGAAGTTATTTCACCCTTCAACACAAGTGCTAAAACATAATGGAATCCCTACTGAGTGTTTTCATGCCTACCAGAACATAAAAAAAAAACATAACAAAATGCCCAGTGTGCCCCTAACTATTAGCTTGGATGAGTAAGGAGGCCAAGAGAAAACAGTGGCACTGTGGGAAATATTTGTGGCGAGGGAAGGAAACAATAACCGAAAGTGATAAAAATGGATGATTCTTGCGCAACCATGCATCGGCTGGGGAAGCATATTGTGCCCCTTGCTATGGAGGACAATCTGCAGGCAAGGCATCAATATAGACCATGGGGTTTTTTTCTCTCTGCTACCATAAAGAACTTTAAAAGCCAGATTTAAAAAAGACCTCCAGTTGGGAAAGGAGGCTGTTTCTGGTCCTTTTGGTTACAAAAAGGGCCATTCAGCTTACGAGCAAAACTATGTGAGAGATACTTGGAATGTGCCATTTCAATCTATTCTTTTTTGCTTCTAATTTAACTGAGAACATGAAATGGGCACAGATGTAGCATTGCAGCGTGCAAAAGTGGGGCACTAAATGGTGCATTAACATAGAGCTGAATTCTGCTGTCGTTAATCAGGCCCTATTCAGAAAGAAAGCAGCGAGGCTTTTGCCTGCATAAAAACCCCATATGACTTGGCCTTTAATATACAATAATCTCATTTAAATTTTACTGAATTCACTGAACTTTATGAACTCAGAGTGGTTGCTCAGGTACACATTAATGGTGAACTGGCTGTAAATGATAATTTGCTCCAAAGAAGCTATTAACTCTTAACTGCTTTTTACTCTGATTTCCAGGGCAGATAGAAAACACTTCTGAAACCTTGCATCGTATTTGATGTTTAAATGCAAAGAACCTAGGAAGAATTGTCCTGAATTATTGTCATTTACAACAAGGAAGAGAACATTTATGGAGGTCCAAAGCTTTTCTGTACTCAGAAGCTGGGATGGTTTAACTTTGTTCTCCTTTTGCATTGATGTAGCTTCATAACCACCCAACGGGAAGTGATGGTTATAGTGTTGTAAAACTGGTGGAAATAACAGGATTATCTTTGACTAACCACAGGGTTTTTCCATGTCAGGAATTTGAACAGCCTGAAATCATTCTGCCCCCGGACATTTTTTTCCTTTTAGAAGAAAGGACTAAATAATATATTTAGGGCTTATACATGGCATCACACTCTTCTCAGTGCAAAGCCTGCGAAAGTAAGTGGAAAGGACAAAAGACAGGCAGGGGAAGCAACCAGCCAGAGACAGACCTCCGTAAACCACAACCGGTATTTCTTCAAGTTAGAAAAAGGTGTCTGTCAGTCAGGTGAAGGGTAGGACCTGGGAAAGCCATCCTACTCAGCGTTTCTGTTGTCCATAAATTCTGGAGCCACCTGCGGCAGTACCAATATGTTGTAATTTGAGAGAAAACCCCAAGTGCTCATTGCAAGCTTCTTACAGTCTCACTTCGTTATCAGTCATCGTCGTTTCCTGCAGCAATACTGACCTGCAGGAGGGAAAGTCCATTCTCCTTCCACCTCTCTGGGCTGGACCAGCTCCCTGGTGCATGTGATGGTGCAAGCGATGGCTCTGCCTTCTGCTGGGGATATCCTAAAAAGGTGCGTGTGGTGGTTCAGGTGTTGGCACCCACAGCGCCCTGCTTGCTCCCACAGTCCTCTTCCAGTTCCTGCAGAGCTGAGCAGCTGGTGGCAGTTTCTCAGATCTCTAAACTGGTCGTGAATCACTCAAAACTTTTCAAAACTCTTGGTTTTGAAGGTACCAGGTTTCCTGTCTGAAGTTCTCCCAATATCCGTTCAGCATTGTTGTTCTTCCGCTAGGAATATTTTTTCCTGTATATGAAAATAATTGCAGTATGTTCACAAGATAAAAATGGAAGTATGCTACATGCGTTCAATGTATTTTTTTTATACCAAGCCTTCGTTAATATCACTATTCATAGAAGTAATTGTATGGAAAACAGAAATTCCAATTTTGCTGGGTTTGCTTTTGGTCTGGTTCCATAAACACTATCAACGTTAGAAAATTCTGAAAATCTTGTATTTCATGTTAACTGAAGTAACTACGACAACATAACACAATTTATTTCCTTCAAAATTGAATGGTGGTAAAAACTGGCTTTATTTTATGTCAGTTCTCAGCTTGCATCAGAAATATTCTAGCCAGTGGTGTAAGCTGCTTTATGTTCAAACCTTTCAATTATTCTTTAACTTTTTTTTAAAATAGTCACTTCTCTGGTGAACTGATCAAATGTTAACGATGTTTGAAAGGGGTTTTTTGAGCCACGTAAGACTTAATAAAAACCATAATTTTGCATTTTACTGCTTCGGTGGGGAAAAGCTGTTAATTAGGAGTACCATGGTAAAGAAACTGCTTTTTGGCTCTGCCTACCAACTGGTTTATTCCTCTTATAAACAATTGGTCCCACTTAATGACCAGACCATACTGTATTTACTAGCTACCGTCAAGCATTCCCAGACCTCATAGTTTTATGTCTGTGAAACACTTGCGTATATGATCTCACCTCATGATACAGAATCTCTCTATTCAAGTTTATACATGATGTGGAAAGACTCCGAGATGTACTCGGAGGTGTAAAATTAGTGTAATTCCCCTGGAAAGAGTGCCAATTTATATCAAATGAAGCTATGGCCCACAATGTCTCAAAGACATTTGCTTTTGTCTAGCAAACAAGCAAACAAACGTTCTTCATTTCAATGGAAAATAACGCTTATGACTGTCCTTGCTCATGTACAGAAGGAGATCAAAGATGGCACAATCTCTTCTTGCAAGGCAGCGTTTCACTACCAGACAATTAATATGATAGTATCAGGGAAATGAAAATCTATTCCATGCCTAGGTGTTTCCCCTCATGGACTGGAAAACTACTCGGTTTATCATTTTCTGTCTTTAGGCAAAAAGGTAACTCTTATTTGCATGTTTGTCAGTTTATGCTTGAGAGTACGAGATTTACTTAAAAACAAGCTCAGCCAGCTAAATGAAATGCCAATGGTCTTATTATCCTGAGAGAGCAAAGCTCTTAAGCCCATGATTAAAATGAAGTTAATTGAATTTAAGTGTGTGCTTAAAGTAAAGCATAGCCATAAATACTTTGCTGAATAGATGGGAGATTATTCTTATGCTTAAATGTAAGCACTAATCAGTATTTTCCTAAAACTGAGGTTTATAGCCTTTTATCAGCAGTACCAACTATCCCACTAATAAAAACTGGCACCAAAATCAGTTTTTCCAAGAAATTTATTCGACAGAATGAAGACCAAGGCAGAATAATAAATTGGCAGAATAGGTTTGAGACAAAAACACTAATATTAAAATCTGGGTGTGATGAGTTATGTATGGGAAAGGCAGGAAAGAGCTTATTTCAAGTTGAATTGTGTGGCTTTCGCAGAAACGCATCCCTGGTAATCTAGAATGGAAATGCTCCCTTGTTCTACGAAACCCCAAGGTGCCAGTATTTGGGGGCAGTGGGAACCCCAGTGCAACTACAACTGCTCTGTGTTTTTACACCCAAGATCCTCTGTATCAGGTTAGTCTTTGGAATTCAAAATTGGGGGTTGAATCAAATATTTCAGCTCTGAAGTTGCCACTGATATATCTGACTGATTTTGGACATGTGGCATTTTCTAGCTGAACTTAATTTTCTTTGTATTTCTAATAGGAATGAAAACGTCTTTCTCTTAGGAAGTGTAATAATTAAATATTCATCAAGCACTTTGTTGTCTTTTTGAGCTGGACCAAAGAAATTCTGGCCTAAATCTGTCCCATTGGCATATATAAATTTGTTAAAATACTTTGTGAAATATGTTGCATTTTACTGCTAGTTTAGGGAAGGAGGAGAACGGACAAATGGAAGAGTTCAGCCGCAATCCCAGCTCATCACTGTCAAAGCACAAGTTTTGGAAATGTATTTTCCATTAGATGTTCTTCATTTGCGTTACTGTTTTAAAAGGAATTTTTTTTCTACCAAAACACAACTTTTCAAATGCCAAACGATCGTCCTTCCTGCTACCATTTTCCCTTCACAGAAAATGTAAAAAAGCCATTTTTTTTTCCTGTTTGGCACAAAAGGAAGTTTCCCATTATTGCACAGCTCTGGTATCACCGGAAGAGAGCAGATGCACATTTCAAATCATAATGTTCATTGTTGTACATAATGATATAAAAAAATGTTATATGGTTAGTTGAGTTAGTATCTGCGCTGGGCTATGAGCTCTGCATAGTTGTGCTCTACCACACTGAAGCTTCACTAAATTAAAGCTTCTATTTAAATTACCTTTAATGTGGAGTTAATAATAGTTTCTTAATGTAGATTAGAATAATTAATGCACTTTTGAGTGACATAGTGTAAACTCATTACTGACTTTTTAGAAATTTTGCTCCTGAACCTATTGAGAAAGCCAGAGTGGTACACTAAACAAAAAACATTTCACAGTTTTTGACTGGAAGAGTTTTATTCCTATTAGCAGATGCATTTATACATGTATTTTGTAAATATGTAATGATATTTGTAGAATGGTGGAGAGGGAGAACTGGGGTATCACACAATTTGGAAAAAATGCAGACCAGAATTTGTAATATTTTAGATAATATAATATGACTGCAGTGAGATATGAGCTTCAGGATGAAAAGCAATTCTCCTAACAGCATGTGAAGAACATGAGTTGTTCTTCCTACCGGGTGGGATCAAAGGTCTGTCTAGCTCCGTGTCCTGTCCAACAGCCAGCAACAGAGGATGGCCAGAGGAAGCATGTAAGTACAGGGCAAACAGTAATGGCACAGAGTACTCGCCCAGCAATTTGCAACCGAGGGAGTTCCGGAGCCAGAGGTCGGTGTCTTTATATTTAGTGACCTTTAATGGGTTTTTCTTTTGTGAATTTGCTCTGTCACCGGTTTTGGGTTTTGAACACATGTAAACTTTTAGTACCCACAATGTTTGGTGGCAGAGATTTGAACCCCTTATTACATGCTGTGTGAAGAACTACCTTCTTCTCCTCAAAAGCGTGCAGCTAAGCTTCCTTTCACCTCCCGGAACTGGAAGACAAAGTCTTCTTTCACCCTTCCTGTTCCACTTGGGCTTTTTGCAGATGTCTGTAATATCCCTTCTCAGCTGTTTCTTTTCCAGATGGAAGAGACTATTTAGACACTCCCTGCATGGGACCCATTTGATGCTTCAGATCACTCTTTTTGGCCTTGTCTGTACCTCTGCCAGATGTAGCATTTCTTTTTGAGACAGAGAACCAGCCCTCTGCATGGAATCTGAGATGCAGGTGCACCAGGAATTCACAGCATCAGAGCGATCTTGTTTGCTTCGTTTGCCATTCCTTTTGAAGCAATTCCTGACATTCAGCGCACTCCTTGGTGATCAAAAATGCATTCAACACCTGCATCAAACTATTATAAAATATTGTTCCTGCATAATAGTATGTTAGAGCACATCGTCTTGGATGTGACTTCACTCCCATGTATGCAACGTTATATTTATATTTACACCAAATTTCACCTGCCTTTTGTTTCCCACTCAGTATAGCAACCTCCTCCTTCAGTTCTTCACACTGAGTCCTCATCTTCACTTTCCTAGACAACTTCGTTATCCACAGAGCATCCTACTGCCTTCTCCAGCTCTCTCAGCAATATGTTGAGCAGCACCAATGTACACACGCTTGCCTGTGAAATTCCACTTCCCTTTGTTGTGAAAAGTAACCAGACATTGCCGCTCTTTGCTGCCTTTCTTTTGAGTAGTTATACCTTCTTAGGAGACCATTACCTCCCTTCTCCTGGCAGATTATCTTCCCTGAGAAAGGCCGGAGACATTGCCAAGAGTCTTTTAGAAGTGCAGGTGGAACACATCAAGAAGAATATTATCTTCCTCACACTCTGGCTGAATCCTTCAAAGAAATCCAGTAGTGATCTGCAAAGTCTGACTTTCCTTTGACAAGCCCCCCTCATCCCTCCCCACTGTATGTCTTACGGGGGGTGTCTGAACCTTCCTTTCTACTGGTGGCTCAAATCTTGCCAGATAATTCGAGCTCTGGCAAGGGAACTTAAACTTGCAGTGCGAGGGAGACACAAGGTTTCTCACGAACCAGGGTTTGAGAGGGTTGAGCTGATCATTTAGACACAGCCCTAGTCACCTTCATGAAGACCTATGGCTAATGATTAGACATAATCATAATAATCTCATTATTTTAGTAAGAAGTACTTTGATTCTGTAAGGATCTAACCGCATGAATTTTATTTTCTGTTTTAAGTGGTTCTTCTAGGGTGTGCAGCTGTCAGACTGTTCCTATTAACTGGACTTTGAAACCTCTATGAGCTCTGTTGTCAACAAGACTAATCAGCTTTTATTGTGTTTAGCTCAGTAGATTCACAGAGAACGATCCATCTTTTGCAGATTTACACTCTCATTTATAAATGTTTCTCTATTTCTGCCATCTTTGTATATATACACAGAGTGGTAAAATGCAAATGTAGAAGGTCTGGAATGAAGATCATTCATATTTTATAATTTTATTTCTTACATGAAAAGTGCCATTATACTAATTAAACTGGTGCTTTTTGAGGTGTGTGTGTGCATGTGTGCATAGACATACCATCTGAATGCCTTAAATGTGTATATATATCTATTTATATGTATTATACATGTATATACACATTTATATCCATGAAATACATTCAGATTGCAAGTATTCTTTTTGTGCAGAGAGACTTAATGCAAAGAGCCAATACACTGTGATTGTAGTTGTTCCCACTTTGCTAACTAGGTAAATTATTCACCGAAAGGGATCTGCCAGCTCTGGCAAAGCCAGGATTTACACCGGCAAAGCGCTTTTGATCTACAGATCGTACGAAAGACACAGCACAAAAGATGGCTGCGTTGCATCGGACCGAAGAGCATTATTACAGGATGAAGGAAGGAAGCAAAAATAGACTTGACACACAAGTATTGCAGAAAGTTTCTAAAGTGGGAATTTGAATTCTCTGCAGCCAGCTCTGGGTGTGCTGCTGGGTGTGTTACCCGATCCGGTCCCTGCTCCCCGGCAGGCTGGGGACCCTCCGCGCAGGGCTCCTCCCCAGCCGCCCTGCCGCCAGCATGAGAGAGAGAGAAATAGAAATCACTTGCAGGGGAACTAGTGAAAAAATCAAGGGTCAGAAAATGGAGCTGCAGTAATTTTCTGGAAGGTAAAACTTTGTTATTGTGTTGTTTTTTTGGTTTTTTGTTTTTTTTTTTTTTTAAAGAGCCTGCCTGCCACTTAATATGTTAAGCTTTGAAGTACGTTTTGCAGCAGAGGGAAGGAGATTCGCGGAGATGGCGTCACTTTATAAAAGTTTCCAGATTTTACTGAGCTTCTTGTTTGTTTTCTTTTTTTTAAGGTGGGGGGGGAGTTTGTACTATTCATAATGCAAGTGGGCGATGTGGCTGAGGTCTAAATATACGCCTGTGAAAACAGAACCCCTGAGATAGTGACACCGATAGCAGAGGCTATTGTTAACTTTTGGGATTCCAATTAAATCCTGCAATGTTAAATATTTATTTAATTACTGGACAGAGAGCAGGAATTCTCTCTGACTATACTAATGGAGTCAGAATAATGCAGTAAGGGAGTGTTTTCTTCTCCTACCCCCCCCCCCCCCCCCAAATCCAAATAGCTACAGGCAAGCACAGGCTGGAATATGAACATTAAAGGACAAAAAAGTTTCAGTTTGGTTTTAGGAGTTATATTTCAATCGGGTAAGCAAACTATATTGCATGTATTTTTCCATATCTTCAGCTCAATCCAAACATAACATTCCAAAGGATAAAATCTGTTACAAAATAAAACCTACTTCGTGACAGCTGAGCTTCTACACAGAGTCTAAAAATTATCTAAAAGCGCCTCGAGAATCTTAAATGTCATTCCCAAGATGTGGTGAATTGTAATTAGGGTTGTGAACTATTTTAGTGACAGTGCCTTACGTGGGGCCCATCTAAGCAGCTGGAGCAAAAAAGTTTATGAACTTTTTATATTTCCTTTACTGGGTGAAATATGAAGGTGTTCAGAGAAGAACAATAATCCTAATTTATTTCAGATCTGCAAAAATGTAACCAAAATTGAAAATGTGTTGTTTGCTTTTTGGATTTCCTCCCTGTATTTCCTTTTAAAATATATGTTGTAGGGCAGTGCTTAAAGACTGGAAGAAATCTCATCAATGATAAAACAGTGAGTGAAAAATAACATTTTTATTATTATTATTATGATAAAAAGCCCTATTTTGTGATTCTCTCATCTTACTGGTTTCTCCAAAGAGTTTTAATTTTTCTTTTAGAAAATGATCCAGTTCCCTGTTTTCCTAACAGAAACGAAAGGAAAATAAAATTTCTGTGGAAATTTTGCAAACAGGAACAAATAGCTTGCAACATGCTGTCCAAAACCTGCACTACACTATGCCCAAAAGCACTTTAATTTTATAATAGCCATTATTATGCTTGCATATGCAGATCTTGATACTGTAGAGGAAATTATTAAACCCAACTATTTGGTCATGAGGGTGGGAAAAAAAAAACTGTGTCCCTAAGTGTGCCATGAAATTTAAATGTAAGTTGTATAGGCCCAGTGTCCTGTAACTTGGGGACTCTGGCAGAAATACACCCAGAAGGAGAAAGTCAGGTCCTGTTGGTTCCTACCTGAGAAAGCTTGAGTACTCTGCATTGCCATCACTAATTGTTTTGTGTTGTGAAATCCTGAGGTGATAAACTGCTGTTAGGAAGTTGGCTTGTGAGTAATTAAGTGTAGGTCTAGCTATTAAAACCTGATTTGTTACTCATAGGCTACACTCATCTGCTGCGTCTGCTCTCGAGATACAGATAAACTCAGTGTCTTTTTCACTGGTTGAAGCCAAAAGTATCTCCATAATGAATGGAGAGAGATTTCAGCTATAGGTATTGTTCAGACATATACAGTGGGATGAATTACCTCTATCAGAATAGGTACAATTATTGTCATAGATCGCTTCTATTTCAAACTGTTCCTTTTTCCTTTTCTTTATTTCCAGAGGAAATGCTGGAGGATGTGTACCTTTCTTCATTTAAAGTTTAAAATACTGATTTTGCTCATAAGCAAAAGTTTCCCTTTTAATTTCTGTTTCAGAGTGTTTCTGTTTATTATATTCAAGCTTCTCCATAGAGTGGGTGTAACCAGGAGAAGAATTTGGCCCATGATGTGAGCTAAATTTTCAGTGCTTCCACTATTTAGAGCTCCGTTGCGCTAAAAATAGTTTTCCTGTGGTTTTGGCCATGGAGCCACAAATACAAGTTTTCAGTGCACAGTTATTGTGGATGTTGGTCCCAACTATTGCTACAAGAAATGGAATTCCAGCTCATGACTGTGTCAACAAACGATTATGTTGAGTGTGAGGCTGCACGTTAGATCTCCTCACTGTCCCAAAGTGAGAATGTGTCCCACCCAAACGCCAGCCACTTCCAAAAGGGAGCATCAGAAGGCAACGCTTGGGCTGGGAGTGAAGAGCCCTAGGAAAAACTGGGTCTATGCAGGCGATAATGTTGAAGAATACACCCAGGAGGCTCCACGTTTGGCTGACGGTGTAGAATGTTAAACATGTGGTAGGGAAGGGACTAAATCTTTAAGAAAATAAGGCACAATTTGGTTCATGGCTGATTTTGAGCAGAGTTTTCACATAAGGAAAAAGCTCATAGTGATCACATGGTCACGGTAAGTGGAAGGAAGTTGACCGTGGTGTTAGATTCGTTCTCCTTCTGTACTACCTTTTCCATCCCACCTCTATGGTCCACCTCCTCTGTTGTCCACAGGCGTTTGGTCTGGTTGTTGCAGACAGCTTTTAGGAGGCAGGGGCTATCTTTCTTCTGAGCTTAGCAGTGGGTGTCAGACTCCACAAAGTGTTCTTACGATGTGAGGTCATGTTCTGGAAATAGTTGAAAATCATTGATTTAGAAGAATAAGAGTACTAACTGTTTCTGTACGGCTGATGCAATGGTGAGGGCAAGCTGGGGGATGATCTAGAAGAATAGCGACACCAGAGGAATAGTCAAAGGAATCGTGCCATTTGCAATTATTTTCTTTATCATTTCCTCTGTGAGAGCAGTGTATTACTTTGTGTTAATCAGCTGGGGCATTTTTTCCATTCCTCTGGGAAGGTTTCCACCCTCTGTTCCAAGAAGCAGATCCAATTTAGCAGCACTTTGCCCTCACCAGACTCTATCCACAGGTGTCAATGGAAGAGAGTTCACACTGATGCGGACTTTGCGATGGTTCTCAGGCGAAGGCTCCACTTATTCGTTACTTCTTACATGTCCTACTCTTCCTTCCTCCCTTTTTAGGATTTTGCCTTTTTTGTATGTTTTTTAGACAATTATTTTTTGAATTGCGGTTCAGTTTTGCACCCTTAGTTGACTCTCAGATCTGTCAAACTGGATACACCATCCGCAATATATTTACTTTTTTATCCTGTAGAGTGTGAAGAGACACTGTTGAGCTGAACTTCCAAAACCTTTACATAATGTCTTTGTTTCTAACATCTCCATAGATGTACCAGGGTTCAGTTACATGTCTCATCTCTTTTACTCTTCCAGTCTAGGAAGAAAAGTTTGCAGCTTTAAACTTGCTGGGAAGTATACCTTTGGTTTACCTTCCCCTCCCCTGGTCTACAATTTCATGTTAATGTCTTATATCTGTAGCTTCAGGAAACAAGACTAATCCTTCTCTCCCTTTCTCTGTATGCTGGGTGAGTTGAGTCATGCAAGGTACCCACAAGTGTGGCTGTCACAATAATAGGGTACAGAATTTATTCTCCTAGAATTCAAAGGTTGTGAGCCAGGGAGTGTAACTTCACAGGAGCCCACACCACCAAGGGCCTTGTACATAAACACTTCTAATGTATTTCCTCCAGACACTAAACATTTTTTTTTTTTTCATTTTCTTACATATGTGATGCGATGTACAGGACATTTTTTATTGCCGTCTTGTTGTGAGGCAGCCACTTACCATCTACTGTGCTTGTTCTCAGCATGCTGTAAATTGCGGGGTTATTTAGGAGGACCAAGTGGCCAGAGCGAAAGCCACCTCCCTTTCCACTTGCTGAACTCTGCTCAAACATAACACTGTTTTTCTGCCTCAAAAATATATGTAAAGGTATGTATAGTATGTTAGCCCCTCCTTAGCCTTTCCCACCCTGAAACTTTTCAAACAGGGATGGCATGTTCCTCTCTTCACTGCCAAAAAAAAAAATTCCTTTCTCAGCATTTCCCCCTTCCCCCATTTCTTCTCAGCTGACAGCTGTGAGAGTGGAACTTTCTTGAGCTATCCTATCCATTTCCCCCAATTCTGTTTTTAAGCTAGATTTGATTTAAATATCCAAGCCACCTTTCACGCTACAGGAATTTTTTAACATAGTTAAAAATAGTGGCTTTGCAAATGCTTAATGTGTGTAGAGACATGGTAACTGCTTTTTTAAATTTTTTTTTTATTTTAAATTCCCCCCTCCTCCCCAGCAATTTAGAAAGTTGATTGGGAATTAAGTTGAACAATGCAGTCATTTTAGAAGTTACAGGAAGGCCAAAGTTTCATAATACTTTGTTCAAAATAATTGTTCAAACATAGTTTTGAACTCAGAATAAGTTCAAAATACAGCTTTTCTCAAGACTATTTCCTTATAATTCAAACAATCTATTTGATTTTCAAACTATTCATTTCTAACCAAACAAAAAATCTCATTATGAAATGTAGGGATCATATTCACAACCTGGAGAGAAAATCAAAATAATGTAATTCAAGATACTTGTTGAACTTTATGGTTGCTTCTCAACCATGCAAGGCCTGATACAAACCAGTGGTAGTTTTTCTGTTGATTGTTTCATACTTTGATCAGGCTGCAAGGTTATAGCTCCAGCAAAACCATCTGCAGTAGCACAGGTTTACAGGAAGACAGTTTTCTCTCTTCATTGCCATTACACGGCACACAAAGGAATGTGGGAAAGGTACTTGTACTTCAGTTGACTTTACAAGGCAGGACCAAATGTATAAACATGTGCAGGTGACTCTGCATAATCTGAGCACACAATTAATAATTAAAATATTCCGGTAAATAGGTTAGCTGGTCATTTTTCCTTGGGTTATCACAGCTGCTTGTCTATAAGTTGGAAAATCTGGGTTTGCCAATGCTAAACGAGGACTGATGGTCCCACGAGTTGTGAAATTCATGAATTGGTGAAATCACATGATGTCTGGAAACTGTGTTCAGGATGCCTCGAGTCTACTTGTTGCAAGCCTTTTATCGAACTTGATATGTTATTAGAGTGGACCCATTGGAGTGTAGCACTAGAGATTTAAGTGACGGAGACAGTGGTGAAAGTGGTGGTCATTTTATTGTGACCTTAAGGATATACGGACTTGACTCATTAAATAGCAAGCGCCGTTTACTTTGTCCGTTACTCTCCCCCATTGACTAGAAGGAGATAACTTGACTTTAGACATTTAGTCTGTGGCCATTCAACATTAGTCTGTGGCAAAATGGCAAAAAAAAAGAGGAAAGCTAATTTTTCAGCCAGTAGATCACATTCGTTATTACCATACGCCAAAATATCTGTATATTGTGCTTAAGAATCGCTGGTTTCTGAGGAGTGGTGTGCTGCAAGCAGACTGAGAATGTTTTGGAAAACTCAGTATTGGAAAACTTACAGTTTTCCTTGTCCTCTCTCATACACTTGCATGCACACCTTCAGCTTCCCTCATCACTGGAACTCTAAAAGCTCTGCAGGAGGAAGCGCATCGGAGCTCTGTGTTGTAGCTTCATCTGACAACATACAACTGTTTTGTAACTTCTCAATAAGAGAACATTTTGTTTTGTAGAGACATGATGGCTGGCACATGAACAACACCTAAAATGCCTGCTGCCAATTTGTTGTTTGTTACTTGGTTTATTAATTAAGTTACACAAAAGATTTGGAAAAAGACCAACATTTTTTTTGTCCCATATTTTGGACTGCCTGGCCAAAGCAGAACAATTGCTGGTGCAGAGGCACACAGGAGTCCCCAAAGGTTAGCTCTGTTCTTTGACTAAATTACACCAAAGCCTTGCTCTTTCACCACTGTCATGAACTTTAGTAGAGATATCCTGTTGGGCTATTAATTGACGTCTGTATAGATCTGATCAGAGTACACTGGTGCTAAAAACTTCTGTTTACATAAAAAGTAATCAAAACCCATGTAGTTTTGAACCAGAAGAACATTTCTTCAAAGTTCAAATATATTTGAAATTGAAACTTCAGTTTGGCTCACTGGATATTTTTCCCTGTTTCTGCAAACTTTACATTGCTTTTTCTTTTTTTTTTTTTTGTAGATGTTTTACCCTTAATTTACACAAATAAAACATGGGTTTTCATGTGGTTCCTTTGTAGCTTAATTATATATGTATTTGTATATATACATATATGTATGTATGTATAAAATAACTTTTCATTACATTTGCTGGTTTCTAATATATTTTCCAGAAGCAATTTGTTTGATAGCAAGATTCTATTGGCATGCTGACTGTAATTGGTATGCCCGATTTTTCACTGCTGCAAGATGATATAGTTACATGTCCTACAACAGAGATAGAAATTTATGTACAAATTATGATTTTGCCCCATATAACTGTTCCTACATTATATTTTTGCCAGAAGAAACTCTTCTGTAGGACTTTCTGCAGTGGATCAGACTAGAATTCAGTTTAGTTCAGTAGCGTGTCTGAAACAGGCTCCTAGCGGCCTCCTCTGAGGAAGGCAACCTTTGGGTTACGAAGCAATCTTCCTGTAGGAAAAGTTTCCTCTTAAAAACACTTTGTGGGCTGAAATGTGAAATACTTTCCCCTAATTGTGGATGTTCCCATTGCCCATATAAAACTAAATTTCTCAATGCCATCAGAGTTTGGGCCTCAGCAGTACTTTGTGGCAAGCAGTTCCACCTGCTCACGAACCGAGTGGAAAAGAGCAGAGCTGGACGCGGTTCAGCCTTCCACACGTTGCTCTAAGGCATCTTGTCAAGTCAACAAGACTTTGCCCATCCTTCCCTGTGATGAGAAGCCTTTGAATGGACTACTTATTTTTATTACCAAGTTCAATGGAAGTAAGCACGGTCTTCAGATCTAGTGGAAATGTAGGTGTTCGGAGTTCTGAAAGTCAGTTGTGTGTTGAGAGCAATTTAAAAAATGAAAACATTCTGACATCAAGTCATGGCGTGGAACCCAATTCTTTAATTTACTTTCTTATCAATCAATTTACTTAGTTAAAAATGACAATAAAAAACAATTATGCCTGCAGTACAGTTAATCAAGGTCAGGTGGTGGTGTGGCACACTGGAGGTGTTTTTGGCCTGGTACCTCTCTGAAACTTTCTTCTGTGCTGTTCAAAAAATAGCTTTGAAGAAACAGTGGTCATTTCCATTTCACACGATGAGGACAACTGTGAGAAAAGCAGGAGTTTGTCTCACACTGGCATTATATACACTATGAAAATCCTCATCCACCCAGTCCTTTCTAGAGTCATTCCTAACACGGCTAACACATTTCCTTGAAGCTTTACCATACGGTTTTAGTAACTTACTATGAGACGCAGCCATCTGAAGGACCTCAGCGCTGCGGATAAAACCCAACCGGTGCCACAAAACAACCCCACAGCGCAAGGGCCGAGGCCGGTCGGCCGGTGTCTGCCGCTGGGGAGGCAGGATAGACGCCGGATGGGTGGGAGTGCTGGCTCTCGGCCCCAGCAGCACACCAGCCATCGCAGCGTGGCCTTCGCCCGTGGGCTGCCATTTAGTGCTCTCGGTAGGCCGCGGCGCTCCTCGTGAGGGGGTCCCTGAGGGACCGCGCCGCGCTTGAGGAAACTTTTTTTATTCTTCCGTTTTGGGGTCGAATTTTCGATTTCGACTACTTTTTCGATCACAAAGCTGAACACCGCGCTTTTTCTATTTATTTCACTCTCTTTTGCGAGGACGGGCTTTGCCTCCCGCAGGGCCCTTCCCACACGGCGCCTCAGCCCGCCCTTCCCGCCCCGTCGCTTCCTCCCGGCGCGCTGCGCATGCGCGGCGCGCAGGAGCCCGCCCGCGCTCTCCAGCCCGCCCCCCCCCCCCCCGCGCACATCCGGGTCCCGGCGCTGGCCCCGCCGGCGCCGCCGCGCCGCTGTCCCCGTCCCCTCGGCGGGATCCCAATAAAGTTTTGTTGCGATCGGGCGGCCGCGGCCCAGCCGGCGCTTCCAGCCTAACGGACACCCGCTCCGGGCCGCCGCGGCGGGGAGGCCGCCTCGCTCCGTGCCGGGTGGGTCGGGGCGGCCCGGGGCGGGGAGGGGGGGGAACGGGGACGGTGGGCCGGGGGGAGCGGCGCCTCCTCAGCGCAGAGCGGCGTCGGGGCGCAGCGGTTCGGGGGCCCGGGGGGGTTGGGGGGGGGGGTACGGGCCCTTTGGACCCCGTCGAGCGGCCGAGGCCTCCCCCGGGCCCGGCGCTGACAGGGTTTGGGTCGTCCCGGGGCGGGCTGGGGGCTGCCGGGGGGGCGGGCGGCGGCGGGCCGGGGAGGGGGGGCCGGTGAGCGGCCTGCGGGGGAAGGAGCAGCCCCGGGAGGGACGGGGTAGCGCAGGACCGCGCTGCTGGGCTGTTAAAACACGCTTCGTGCTGATAAAAATAAGTCTGTGCACGTAACTGTAGGAGCAAACTGTTGCAACGCTGCTAAGAGGCTCGGCGGTTTGTCTTTCTTTTTATTTATTTATTTTTTTTTTTTTTAAAGACGAGGAACTCCGCTTTTAAATGGTGTTAAGGCCTGACCAAACGAAAGGGGAGAGTAACAAATCCACATGTTTCAAACCCGTCGGTAAAGAGGTGCTTTCCCGCACACGCTTGTCCACCTTGGCCTTTTCTTGCGTGCATCCAGTACTGACAGCTGCCTGACAACAGATGGACCGCTTAAGTGATTTAGAATGGCAATTTTTGTTTTCTGCGGGTTGTAAACTTAATAGAGGAAATATGGTCTTGCGGTTAAAAGCACAAGACTGGAAATCAAGTGATCAGTGCTTCGTGCCAGTTGTGTAGTTTCTGATGTAACTTTAAGCTAATGAAATTAAGGTATTTCTCAGTAAAATGAGGTAGGGGACTGATTCAGCCTTTGTTGTTGAATATATTATTGAATAGGTTCAATAAGGTTTATTGAATCTTTTGGTAGAATGTGTAGGGATTTAGAGATTTTACTCAGTGAATGACTTGGGCTCTGTGCTTTAACAAAACCTCCAAGGAATAACTGTCAAAATTTGCATCAGCCTATAATTTTTGTCTTGCATGGGAAATTAGATCGTCCCCATGTGATGGTTTTTAGATGAAATCTCTTGCTGGTTTTTATTCCTTTGTTAATTTCAGATAGTTTACCTTCCACTGGTGGCCTTAAAATACTGAAAACTGAAATGAGTGTTGTTTGTTGCAAATCTCAGTTATGGAAGTTCTGCACAGAATATCTTCCTGATATTCTGAGGAATCACAGAATTTGATTGAAGAGAAGGGTGAAAAAAAAAGGTGCAAACACACTGTTGCAGTCATGTGCCCTTGCTCATCCAAAGCTGTAATGTTTTATGAAGTTGGCAGCTGGTAGTAGTGGAATTTAATAGAAGCAGCAAATAACTTAATTGAAGATGTTTCATAATTAGTGTGTTGTAACTCTTGAGAGTGCCCTGTCTGCGTCGAGTGCTGTTGGATTTAATGTCTTAATCCCTACCGTTTGATAGTGGTTTACTCCTACCTCTGATATTAAAATTTTGTTCACTGGGCCTTGAAATTGCCGCTGAGTGCTTAATGGCACTTAGTTTTGCAAAGCAAAACAGAACCCCAACAAACCATGTGCTTATTGGGATACCTGCCTTTGTCAAACCTTTCTTTTCCTTTCCAGTGTGGAAAAAATACTTGAGGGAGGAATTTTCTTTTTTTCTAAAGAAAACTTTCCTAGTGGAAGCCCAAGATGGACAGTCATGAATGGGATGAGAAATGGGAAAGGAGGAAGAGGGGCTTCCTCTGCATTTCTTTATGGTGATGACAAAAGATCACAACAAAAGGGCATGCTGCTATGATGCTGCATACAGCTGTGGTGGGTGGCTTTTGTTTGAATTTTGGAGTTTTAACCTCTGATGGAACCTGAAGGAACTATAACTGTGGAGCCTGTACTTATCAGTTCTTGTTATGAAGTCAGATTTTTAATCTTGCACCTTGAGTGGGTGACCTGTGCAGAGTTTTAGTGGTGATGGAATATTATCTGAGCTGAAAGAAATTGTCTCTCAAGATGGAGTGCTCGTGCTCTATTAAGTGTAGTGTATGTTTTTGGGTTTATTCGAGTGGTCTTTGTAAATTACGTTGTGATCTTTAGCATTCCAGAGGACACTTTTAATTTCAGAAAAATGTCCTCCATATTTTCTTTATAGTTCTCTAAAGAAAACTCTAAAAACTCTTTTGTTGCTCTTGGCTGAATTACATACCTGCAGAAATAGTGCTGTGGCCATTCTATGCAAGTCCCTGTTTATTCCTTCCCTGCCAGTTAAATTTTTCAGGTTGATTAAAATGCAGGTTTTTTCTAATGTCTATGATAGATTTGCTGAAAGTAATCTTCGTATGTTAATGTTACTTCTTTAAAGATATTTAGGTGATTTTTTTTTCATAGCAACAGGTAAGGAGAGCAGCTTGTGCTCAGGATTAAAAGATTTGTTCTCGTGTGAGCTGAGAACACTTCAGATATTTCGTGGCTAAAGTTGCTAACTCATTAAAGGCAAGTTGAACAGTAATTTAAGACTTCTGCAGTTATCATTAGCTGCAGTGCAAGTTCCTGCACTGTTTTCTGGAAGCCTTTTTAGCCCTGTTCCTGTGACCACGTAGAAAAGTTTGGCTGGCACTTCAGCGTGCTTGACCAGTGTGGGTTGGCAAGGTGGGGAACGCCGCCTGCCAAGTCTGCATCCCTACTGACCTACCACCAAGGTTGAGCCTGCCAGGACTGTCATCCTTGACAGAGGATCTTTGTCAGAATTGCTGCTACTGATCCACCAACTATGAGGTAGTGTCTCTGAATTCTGGGTCAGTGGATGTCACAAACTGACAAATTTAGAATACTTTGCCATTCATTCATTCTGTGGAAGGAGGAAAAAAAGCTTGCTGAATTACTATTGTCAGTGTTCCCTCCAAATCCTGTAGCTTTTGTAAACTTGTCACAGTCTTAATGCAATTCAGCTGGAGTGGAAGTTTATACACACACACACACACGTATACATCTTTATTTTTTTTCCTCACCTTTAAAGCGTTATGAAAGTCTGTACGGTCCCTGCTTTCAGGTTACACTTTTTGTTGCCAATTCACGTTTTTTGTGGCAGTATTTAGGATCTTATTCTTTAATGAAGGTCTTGCATATGAGCATCTAAATTTTTGGAAAGCTTTGTCCAGCTTGTTAATTTTTTGACATACTTCAGGGGTTGTGAAAAGTGTAGGATGTCCTTTATTTTCCCATTTTTTTTTTCTCCAGGTGTAGTACTGAGGTCATTCCTAATCACCCACTTGCTTGTCCATGTCTACCTACCTACCAATGGAGGCATAGGGTTTTGTTTTTATGTTTAGTGAAATTTAGTGATGCTCTTGTATGTAATTTTAATTAAGAAATGGATGCTAACTTGCAGTTATCTGCTGTGGTTAGAGTAGATCTTAAATAACCTTAAAAACATGAGGCAGTTTCAGGGCTGACTTTCAGATGTGCTGACTACTTGGTCATTGCTTGATGATGGCATTTTTCAGCATAATGCTTCTGTTAGAAAGTGCCAATTAGCTGAAATAGAAGTGTGAGAAAATGCACGGTTCTGACAAAAAGCTTAAGGGAGAGAGATTTTGGTTCTAAGGCAGAATTTGTAGTTTTTGAGAACTTATACAAAAGCTAATTGCTGAGTAATTAGAGTAGTTGCGGAGACCAGGGCCATGAGAGTGTTGGATTTTTGTGTTCCAAGTGGATGCCTTAAGAAATAGATACTAACTTTTTTAGGCTTGGGAAATTTTTGGGTTTTCTCCCTCCCTCTCCCCTCCCCTGTATCACAGTTAAATTCAAGTTTTGCCATGATGCAGAACAAATTAAAAACTTTCTGTTCTTTGGTTACACTTTTTCTGAGGTTTTCTTGACATCAGTTGGAAGTGAGGGTGCTTTTGAAGTGCAGTGGAGCTCTGTTAGTGAACTCTTTCTGACTGGACCTCTTTTGTGATAGAAATCATTATCACTTGTATTATTTTTTTTACCAGTGATTTTTTGGGAAGACTTTAAGAAAAAACAGAAGCCTCACTTTTGCAATCTGAGCTATATGGCTTTTGTGATAACCATTCCTCCATGTACGATGCATTACTTACTGCTTGTGCTTGGCCTCAGAGATTTTTGTTATGTTTCTTTTAAGAGTGCTAGTTAAATACTTCTCAGCTGACAGAGTTATATGCTTCAGGTTTTTTTCTAAGCTGTGTTAGATGATGTACAGATGTGGAAATGAACAAGTATTGTGTGAGAAAGCCATGTCTGAAGCTGTCAATACATTTTTTTTTTTTGTTTGGAGAGCAGTCATGGCTAGTAAAATTTGTGAAGATACCAGACAATTTTTTTCTGTTCTTGTTTACATGTATCATTAGTTAGAATATATTGCCTTACAAAGGCATGTTTGAAGCAAAGAAATCTAGTGCTAGTATAAAAGCATTTGTCATAGGTTTTGGTCAACTAGATGTGCATTTGGATATGCAAGCTCAGTTCTGACGAAAATACCACAAGTTCCTTTTTGATATCATTCATAAAATCTCCTTTCATCTTTACTTACCCTTAAGGGGAGGAGGGAAAAAAATGAGTTAAATCATTGATGATATTCTTTGAGTAAGATGTTGCACAGGATAATCGGAAGAAATTTTTTTGTTGTTGTTGAAAGGCTGTGGCAATGGTAGGGAATATGTAGGCCCTTCAAGTTTATTGCCCAAATTCTTTAACCACTGTGTAACTTTAGGATTTATTTTATCCTTGATGTGCATGGAAAAACTATGGAGCCAATGTTTCTTCTATATTTGTCCTCAAGAAAAGGCTCTAATGAATGCCATTGCACAGGACCCTGTGCTAGGCTACGATGTAAGATGTAGACTTGGGAAAATGATAATAAAGGCCAAACACAATCCTGCACAATTCCTGTCAGGAAATTTATAAGAGAAGAAGGACCTTAATAAAACCAGGTTAAATAAATGTGTGACGTTGTAGTTTTAGGTAGCTCGAAAAGAAAATATGGGTAACTGAATATCATGTAATATACTGTAATTGAGTTTCTGAGCTTTCTGTACGAACATGTAATGTGTTAACGTGTATGGAGTCAAAATACATGAGTATTTCTAAGTTTGAAGGGGCAATAAAGTTAGGCACAAAAGCTGACTGAAAAACAGTTTTAATGGCAAGTCTGAGGCAGCTCTAATGAACTACCACTTGTGTAGCTAGTTATAAGTGGTGGTTTGTTTATATTATGAAATTGAGTCTCAAAGCAGGTTCTGATCATGAGCAGTAAAGTTCCTTGTGTCAGATTGGGTATGAAGTTACAGGAAGCTTTCTTAATTTGCAAACAAGTAAATTAAGCAGGAAAAGAATAGTGCTTGTATATTTGCAATACAAGCTTAGTATTGGCAGTAAGAAAGGATGAGGACCATGTAGTTGTTAGCCATTTTATTCTTATGCTTGTGAAAAGCATCCTTCATTGCCGTGCTGCTTGGGGTCATGGGTTGCTTGGTTAATGGTACTTGAAATCTAGATTTTGCAGGTGGGAAGTTAGTTTAGAATCAATGGCAGAACATGTGACATAAAAAGTGCATCTCATTAAAATAAATACACCGTATGCAATTTTATATTGATCTGTTCTGCTATGAGTCCTGCTCAGGCCCTTTTAGCCAGAAGAAGATTCCTTGATAGCGAATCAAATTAATCTGCTAAACTTGCCAGTTTAATACAGTAGGCTAAGAAAAATCTCAGAAGAGGATCCAAAAGATAGTTGAGTTGCTTAGTATTTGTGAAGGTAGATGAAAGATAGTCTATTTCTCCCATCTTCACAAATGAAATGTAATTTCTAAGTTCTGGTGTTAACCGACTTTGTTTATATCTAGCTGGCTTGGTGAGGTAAAAAGAAGGGGTTCAAACAGTGGACCTGTTCACACAGCTAGTTTCCTTCCATTTGCTGTAGTCATTAACAAGAACTTTAAACGTATAAGTAATGCATGCCCCAAAGTGTAATTTTGATACAGCGATTACTTCCTTTTATATTCACCCATTAGGGTAGCATGAGGGGGCTTTTGTGTGATGCATTACACTTGCTCTTTAAAGAGCGTTTGTAAATGGGTTTTTTTTTATATGTAATAACATGGTTTTCAGCTGATGTTCTCTTGTTGCTCACTTGAAAAGTTATTTAATAAAAGAAGGTAGTAATGCATAATAGACCCTCTGCCTCTTCAGGAAATTTAAGAAAGCTTTTTTTCCCTATGAAAGTTGTTAACCAGCTGCGCCTAGAGGTGCAACAATACAAGTAATTTGTGCAAGGCTATGAATGAGAATGCAGCTCTTTAAAGCATTTGTTTCTGTGCTCAAATCTTACAGTGATGCACTGTTGTACTGCAATTACAGCTCATCACGTGCACTTTTAAAGCCTCGGAAGAAATTGATTGTAAATATAGATGATCTGGTGAAGCTCTTCCTAGCAGATGTCACAATCGCTTAGAAACCTTTCAAAAATTAGATGCTGAAATTACATCAAATGCAAGTAAATGTTCTAAATGTTGTTCATGCCATTCGTTCAGAAATTTTAAAACCCTACAAGAGTTGCAGTTTCTACATGAAAATGTTTGGTTTCTACACCAATGCCTGAACCTACTGCTTTGTGACTTTTAAATGGCTCCAAAGAAGGGAACACTTTTAGTCTACAAATAATACATGAAACTTTTTAATACTACCTTGTTTTCTAAAGAAAAAGCAAAAGCTGTAAACCTGAAGTGTTTTTGTCTTCTAGAATGAACTTTTGAAGGGCCTATAATGCAATAAATTAGGTGTCATCTGTACCTCTCAAAGCCTATCAGTTTGTTGCAGGGTTTCTTTTCTGCCCTTGCTGTTCGTCAACAGGTAAAAATACATTTCAGCAGAAGAGTCTTGAAAGCCTCATGGGTGGTCAGAATGGATTTACAGTAAATGCCATTAAAGTTTTGAACTTCAACAGTCTTGTTTTCCAGTGGTTATAGAACAAGCATGTATGTGGAAACTTTTTTTTAAGATGTCGAAACAGTTTTGATCAAATCTGTTACGATGCTTCTGGAATACTTGTTCTTCTAGGTTTTGCTTTTGTGGATGGGTGTTCAGACTAATGTAACATTTTTGAAGCTAATTATGTTACTTACTCCAAGCAGATTATTTCTAAAATCATTGTTTATAGGACAGAGTAATTGATCAAAATTCTCTTGACACTTGCCCTACAAATACTATTTACTGCAAAGCACCATTTTAGTAGAACTGTTCCAGCTTTCTTTGCTTTTAGTTAGCTTGTTTATTCCATGAGCATACTTGTGGGAAAATGATGTTGAAATGATATACAACCAGTAAAATTTCATTCCTAGTTGCTGCATGTTACTGTGTTCAAAATACTGTAAAAAAAAAAAAAATTATACATGATCGTAGAATAGAATTGTAGATCTGTAAACTTGATTGCATAATATAGGTGGGACAACTGTAATGGAATAATCAGAGTGGCAACAGCCAAGAGACACTTCCTGAAATCTCTCCTGATCTTGACTTAATGATAGGAATTTCTAGTGTATGTTCTGCCTTGATGATTCTTAAGATTCTTTGAAAGCATAGCTGAGAAACAGAAATAGAACTTTTTAATTGTCTTCTTGCTGGTCTGAGATTCTAGGTGGGTTCATTTCCTTTTTTAGGGGTGTGAGCAACTGCTGATATCTTAGAGCTATTGAGTGTATGCAAGACTTGGAAGTAAGTTAATTGCAACTGTAAACAGCTTTTACTTTTTAGAACACTAAACTTTTATCCTCAGTAAAAGAATAAGTTTAGTCTGTGTTCTTGGCCAAGTTTATCTCCCTTTATTTATTTCCTGTTACTTAGAAGGGTGCAAAGGTTCTCGTGTAATAGTTCTAGGGGACTAAATTTATACTTAAAAGTGCAGACATTCTTATTTCTTAAGAAATAAGGTGATACATAATCGCGCTTTTTCTTTTCTTTTTGCAATACCCCCTTTTAAGGACTTATAGAAGCAGTGAGATACTTTTGTTCTTCTAATTTTTTTTTTCATTTTGGTTTTTACGAGAGCTTAGGAGGAAAGATCTTCAAATGGTTTTTCTGTTTATTTTGCTTTTCCTAGTTTTTTTCATATTGTTGAAACAAAGCTGAATAATCAAAGAAGTACCAATGGGATTAAGCTATGGTGTGAAATAAATGGATTTTTTCCTGTAAAGGGTGTTTACAAGTTTTTAAACTTGCACTCTTCATTGTAGCCAAAGTGTCCTTGGGTATGTTCCCTGTTTCCCTCACCTTCCACCTCTTCGGTAGAAAATCTGGGCTGATTACATGTGGGATGTTATAAGTGCTTTGTCTAGGGTTGTTCGCTGTATCTTTGGCTGATGATGCTTATTATATGGCTTTCTTACAGGAGAGTACCCATGCATGTGTCTGAGCTTGTAAATGTTCCTAGAGACTTAGAAATGCCTTATCAGATGACTTTTAGTTAATGAAAGATGGGGGGAAAAAAGATCCCGTTGATTAAAGGTAGCAGTCTAAGAGAAGTGGCACAGAAGTACTTGAATCTTGCTTCCCCCCGCCCCCGCTTTTTCTCTTACGTGCCGATTTGGTGTATCGGGGTATGTTAGGTGTTCTAATTCACCACAGCTTGTCAAAAGTTGAGAGACAATGTTGTTTGGCAGTCTCTGTAGCAAGAAAGGAAGCATCTTTTGTTATTGACATCCTTTCTCTTAGCTCTGCTCTTGCTTTTTGCCAGCTGCTCATTGTCTATACTTGCTTATTTAGTATTCACAAGGGATTTTACAAGTTCTTATCAGTTCGTTGCCACAGCACATCATTTCCTCTTGTCATCATTACTCCTTAAATTTGTGGTGGGGGGGAGGATTTGCAATAGAACTGGTGAGTGGTAGAAAACACCACCATTCATGAGCGCAATTTGAGTTGCACAGTGTTGTTCTGCTCCTCTCCTTTCTGAGGCAGTTTGTAGTAAAGGTCACATTTCTAGTGCTTACTCCGCCATGCCTTTCCCCCCCTCTTTTTCTGGGGAAAAGAAAACAATTTTTTTTTTTTGCCAAAGGCTAAAAATATCCAGTGCTTCAAATATTATTCTTAAAAGATAAAAGGAAGTGCAGCATAAAAATAGCCACAGCTGAAAAGGTTGACCAGCTTTGAGTGGCTTGGAGGCATTGGTTTGAGGTTTTTATTGGGTTTTTCTTTTAATTGTTTTTGTTTTTTCTTTTAGTTATCTATAGTTTCTTCCTCTTTTTTTTTTTAATACTCTTCAGGAAAATATAGGATACCTAATTACAGCTCAGGAACAAGTAGATGCTTTAGTATTTTCTCCTTTTGGGAAATAAAGATCCGTTAGAGAAGCTGAGTACTTCTGTACAGTACTGGCTGTGGAACTTAGGGGTTCCACCGTGCCTCTTCCCTGTTTCTTCATAGCAAATTTAAGTCTTCTGGTGAAGCACTGTGACAGGGATATAATACCAGTTTTAAAGTGTATTCCCCAAGCCTGTCTTCCAAAGGATTTAAGGAATGTTGTTAACAGAAACCATGCTGTCCCTGTGGTCCCTTGACTGTCCTTTTTCCCACTAACCAGTAATGCAAGAACTGGGGACTCTGTTCACATTTTACTTCATTTCACTTTGGAGTGAGGTCCTAGTACTTCTGGGATTTTGTTTTGAAACAAAATCAGGTGCAACGGCTAAGGTTGAAACAGGCATTCTCTTAATATCTGCCTTTTTGTTTTACCACATTCTTTACTTGTTTACTAATTACCTGTTAACTTATTTTTTTAATAGAACAAAATTGGAGGAATCGATCGCTATTTTTGATGCGAAGACTTCATCACTGACATCTATATGTTCATTTGACAGCCTCCAAGAAATAATACAGCTCATCAGTGGCAATAACTGCTTTTGGTATACACTGACATTTATTTGGAAAAAACCAAATAAAGAAACCCCAACAGACAAAACCCAACAAACCTTTGAAGACTTGTGTCAAATGACGTCAATGGCCAGTTTGTTCTCCTTTACTAGCCCAGCTGTAAAGCGTCTGTTGGGCTGGAAACAAGGAGATGAAGAGGAAAAATGGGCAGAAAAAGCTGTTGATGCTTTGGTAAAAAAGCTGAAAAAGAAAAAAGGTGCTATGGAAGAACTGGAGAAAGCCTTGAGCAGTCCAGGACAGCCCAGCAAGTGTGTTACTATCCCCCGCTCTTTAGATGGACGACTTCAAGTTTCTCACAGAAAAGGCCTTCCCCACGTAATTTACTGTCGTGTTTGGCGTTGGCCTGATCTACAAAGCCATCATGAGCTGAAGCCATTGGATATTTGTGAATTTCCTTTTGGATCTAAACAGAAGGAAGTCTGCATCAATCCATACCACTATAAGAGGGTGGAGAGCCCAGGTATAGTTGAACATGGGTGTCTAAGAACTGAACAAAATCTCCAGGAACTACCCTTGTTCACTCCTTCCTCCTCCTCCAGTATTGTATAACAAATTACATTTGGTGTATGGGGGAGTTTGGAAGAGGAATATTCAAAGTGTACTTTTCTGGTGGGGTTCTGGGGAGGTGTGTTGTCCGTTCTGTACAAGCCGTTTTTCTTTGTGGTAAATCACGATTTTCCCACCGATCTCTTAAGGCTGCTACCCTTAAAGTTAGTGGCAAAGTCCTCATTTATAAGGATACAGGAAAAAGTAATGAAAAGACTTCAGTTTCTTTGAGAAACTTGTTTAAAAACCTCAGTCCTCACAAGGAGGTTGGTAGCCTTCTTCCAGGGGCTTAGTATTTCATCAGTGAATGACATGAATTGAGGAGATTAAAAAAAAAAAAAAAAGACATTTAGGGTGCAGTGTTCCCCACTTGATTTTCCATTAGCAGGCAGCAAAGCTGAACAGAACCAAGAGGGATGATCAGTTAGATCAAGGTACGTACCAAATTTACGTCAGGTAGCAAGTCTGCTGTTAAGGCATGTTGCCATGGGAGAAGGTGAGGAGGATTGTGGTTACGAGTGGGAGAGGTGAATTACGTTGCTCTGGAAAGTGTAGTGAAAAGTTGCTTCCGTTGTTCCACAAAATGGTTGTAACTCTACTGCAACCGGCTGCAGTGCTCAAGTGCTCTACAGTAGCACTTGAATTCCAGACTCCAGCACTCTTGAATTTAAAAGTTAAAACCCCAGCGTAGCAATAGTTGTATGTTGTACTATAGATTTTGTTTGTCTTCAGTGGAAGGGACTATATGTAACTATATAGTTTGACTATAGTAATATAGACTGTATTTCCATTTTTACTGATCTGATAATGTGCACATACAGTGAGTTTTGCACTTTTAAGTCAGTACTTTGGTATGTGCCACATGTGGACTCTTTTTTATTTTTTTTAAAAGGTCTGCTTCCAGTTGCATGAAATATAAGTGTGTTTCTGCTCTGATTTTTGTGAGAGTGAAGTTTGAGTCTTCCTTGAAGCGCAATGTGAAAAAAATGTAGGAGGGGGGATAGGGTAAAGGAATGACAGATGAATCCCCTACTCCTCTTTCTACTCCAGCTAATGTTGAAATTTTCATGACGAGCATATTATTTGTATTTCTTTCCTTCTATCTCAGTTTTTAATCTGAGTTTCCCTGTTTTTTGTTTTTGGTTTGTTTTTTTTTTTTTCCAGTTCTACCTCCAGTGTTAGTGCCTAGACATAGTGAATTCAATCCACAGCACAGTCTACTAGTTCAGTTCAGGAACCTAAGCCACAATGAACCACATATGCCACACAACGCAACATTTCCAGATTCTTTCCAGCAACCCAACAGCACTCCATTTTCCATTTCGCCAAACAGTCCCTATCCGCCTTCTCCAGCCAGCAGCACTTACCCAAGCTCCCCAGCTAGCTCTGGACCATCTAGTCCGTTTCAGCTACCGGGTAAGTACAGCCTAAATGTCAACTTAATAAAAATAATCGAAATGTCACATGCTGTTGTGACTTATTATCGCAGGAATTTGTGATACTTGCAATAAATTGCTTTTCTGTTTGCACTTTGGGGAGGTTTCTTCCTAGTTTTGTCACTGGTCAGAGTTAATTGTTTTATTTTTCCAAATGTTTTTTGTCACGGATGCTATAGTGATGAGTTGTTTTGCACAGCTTCTATGTAGAATAACTGATAGAGACTTTAGAAGAATATCTAGCAATGAAAAGAAAGCGGATGTAAGAGGCTGAGCAAGAAGTTTATTGATGTCTGTCTCTGAATAAAGACACTTAGATATGGTATTTAACTGGAAAAGAATAGAGTAAATTTTTGATACGAACTTAAATGTTTTGGGTGAGTATAGGGAAAAAACAATTGATAGGGGCAAAGGAAAGAAGCCTTACTGAGTCTGTCTGGTTATTGGTGTGGTTAATAAAGCCAAGAAATTAATAGATTAAAGAATTTATTTCTCCAGTAGCTCAGTGGCCTCGTCTGTATTCTTTCTGGCTGCCCAGTGCCAGTGCAAAAAGGGTGTCCATTCAGTGGGGTATCCCTCTTGGGTAAGGACTGTGATCACTGGGATGGATGCATTAGTGGTATCTGGAGGGAATTTCTGAAATGGGGTAATAGTGTGTTAGTACACTGACTGCTGTGCTGAATGGAGGAATGCAGAGATCCATGCTTTTATAACGAACTCAGCCTACAGAAGCAGCAAAAAACCCCTGGTTTAGGCCTGTGTTATGCTACAGCAAATAACTTTATTTCTTCTACTACTTCTTTCTTTTGAACATGGAGAAGAGGGTAGGCAAGAAAGCTTATGTTTGTGTGGAAAAAAAAGTGGGAACTATAGTCATTTTGCCCAGCTGCATGAATACAGTTGTTAAAGAAAAAAGGCAAAAAGAAAAAAGCCCATCTCTTAGTTTTCCTCAAGTGTCCGATCTTGTTATTAGTCCCACAGGTAAGAATCCAACTATTGAAAGAGGTTACTGTAAAGACAGCTGGCTGGGTTGTCTTCGAGTTACTTTGAAAACGGGTCCAATGTTGTAACGTCTCTTGAACAGAGTATTTTTGTGTGTTTACAACTGTAGAATGAATAAATAAATATTCTAAATTGTTGTGGTTTATTCAGGTTTGTTCTTATTTTTTTCACGTTTGTAGCTGATACTCCACCTCCTGCATATATGCCCCCTGATGATCAAATGGGGCAGGATAATTCTCAGTCTATGGACACAAGCAATACAATGATCCCTCAAATCATGCCAAATATATCTACCAGAGGTAAGCTGTATAGTATGGTGTAAAATTAACGTAGTTTGGCTTCTTACAACTCATGACCAAACTGAACAAATAACTTCAAATGGCACAGTAAACCTTGTTGATAAGTGGAAGCAGTCCTCCAAGGCAAACCGGGGTTGTAACAGAAAGATTTGAGAAATAAAACTTGCCTTACTTACTTGCACGTCTTGCTTTTAAAGCCTCAGGTGCATAGTATGGCTTACAACAAGCTGAACTTCTTTCATTTCTCAAAATTAGTCTTTTCTGCTACCTTTGCCTGCTGTTGGAATTGTATATGCACAAAGGCTTTGCAAATTGAGTCCCAAAATATCAATTAAAACAATTTTTCTTAAGAGTGGACAGAAGAGTCACGTTTCACCTGATATCAGAGTCATCTATGTTTTTTTTGCGTAGGTTTTTTTTTTGTTTAGTATCAGGCTTAAAATAGGAAAATAATTGTAAAATCAATGGGTCGCTCAAATGCATGAAAGTAAAAACCATTAAGATCTTAATCAGGACTGTTCTTGCCCATCATAACTGTTGACTAAGCTTTTAGTTATCTGTTGATATTTTGGAAGGCCTGCTTTACAGTTTTAGATTCAATATTTTAACATTTATGTAAACTGGTATTTCCATTTTGCTTATTTTCAGATGTTCAGCCTGTTGCCTATGAAGAACCCAAACACTGGTGTTCAATTGTGTATTATGAATTAAATAATCGTGTTGGGGAGGCTTTTCATGCATCTTCTACAAGTGTCTTAGTAGACGGGTTTACAGATCCCTCCAATAATAAAAACAGGTTCTGCTTAGGTTTGCTCTCAAATGTTAATCGCAACTCAACAATTGAGAACACTAGACGACATATTGGAAAAGGTAAAGCTTAGTTGTGTTACACTTGATTAAGAAGCAAAGTCTGTGTTTTTATTTCAACTTCTGTATACTGCAACAATGATTGTTCTCAGATAAGAATAGTAGAAGTAATCTGTCATATATTATCAACCTCTCCAGTATCTGAAGACAATTTACTTGGGCACAGTTTGATTCTAATTAGTCTATGAATTGCATACATTTTTCATCGGCATTAGTTTAAAGATGAAATTTTACCTCTACCTTACCGAACTATATTGTCATAGGGGCTTGTTTGTTATGGTTAATAGTCTGTATGTAGAACTTGGTGTTTCAGCACCAAGGAATACATTGCAGGACTTCTGATACTCTATTTTATATCTGTCTCTTAAACCACATTCTTCATACCACTTTACAGTGTATCAAAGTTTGGTGGTTTTTTTTTATTTTGTTGTTCATGCAAGGTATTATGCTGCTGTCTACAGCATGTTCAAATATCTTGCATGAGTTGGCAGCAGGACTTTGAAGTGCTAATACAAAACTGCAAGGGCTCATTTGTCTGAGTGAATCCATGGGGTGTGTACGTGTGTGGGAGGGATTCCTGGAGACAGCAGGTTTTGCAAGATCTTCTAGTTTTCCCGTACTATTTGGCTGATAGCACATATAGATGCTCGGTTTTCATCTTTGATGGAATGTGCTTGGATTATCTTAAAATGTAGTACTCCTTTTCTGAACATCTCCTTTTTTGTAACTGAGTCCTGAGAAGCGAACCCTCTTTCTGTTGCACATATCTGGAGGCCTTTTGAACACCGAAGATCATTTGGTATAGTTGGTCTTGAGTTTTGTTTGATGGAAGTCACTGTTGCTTGTGATACATCTTCAAGACCCATCCTGTCCTTTAGCAGTCTTTTAATTAGAAACTACTATAAATATGGCAAAATTTTGCAGATAATCTGGAGACCACGAGTTATATTAATATCTTTTGGAAATTTGGCTCTGCAATGCTGTTGTCTGAGAAAATTTAATGTCATAAAGGGGAACAACTGATTTCTGGGGTGCAGGTGGTTTGTCAGGTTCTTTTGTTGTCGCTTATTCCTTTCGATGGTACCGGCAGAGAAATTTTGTGCATCTGCCTAATGTCAGAAACGTAGCAAGGATCCAACATCATGTTGTAGACTAGTATTTGCTGCAGTGAGCTTTAAAATGTCTACATCGCTATTACTAATTATTAAATGAGAACTTTGCTTTATGGGAACAGTTCTGAGAACAATTAAGATTGCTTTGGGATAAAATACTATTTATTTATTTATGCCTTTTGTTTGGAAGGTCTTGGTTTTTTGCCTTCTTAAAACCACCCAATCCTATTTACCAAACTTTTTTCTGTAGAAGTGTTGCATTGCAAGCATAAGTGACTTCTAATTGTGCGTTGGATTATTTTTGAAGTATCTGTGTTCTTCTCAGACTGTTATATTACCCAGCTCCACTCTTCAGAGATCCCTCGGAAGGTCTTTATCCAAAAGAAGGTAGCTAGCAAGTCATGATCTCCGTCTTCTTAAATGACTAGGGTTGTGCTGTGAAAATGCATTCTTGCCCAGCCCAGATTTTGGTAGCTGCTTAAGTTGATGAAGCCAATGGTTCCTCTGTGTAACCTTCATCCTACCTTAGTCCCAAGTGGCTCTAGCAATGTTCACAACAGTTGCTGCTGTCTGAAAGATTAACTTGCATCTGTTGACTTGCTGCAGCCTCAGCTGGCAAACCGGGGGATAGTCTGCGGTGGATTCTCAGGGTGTTGCAAGGGACACTTAAACTGAACTGTATCCCAACCGAATAACAGTGGTGGGTGGGGGAAAGGGAGAAGATCTGGGAGAAGGAAGGGCGAGTATCTCAACTGAAGTGGCCGTGAGAATCTGTGTTTGGATGCTGAAGGGATCAGCAGCTTTTATATATCTTTAGTCAGTAATAGTGTTATATAGGCTTCAGAACGTAAAGGGAGGGAAGCGCTTACGTACACAGCTGAATCCAGGCAGATGTGATAAATCTAGGGCCTTTGTTGATTTTAAGGTCTGTAAAGCCTGATGGTATGTAAGTTGTGCAACTAATTGGACTTACCTCTCCTTTTGCTTGATAAAATACATTGACAATCAGAGCAGACTATGGATATACTTTCTCATTCATGTCTATCACTGCCCCTTCTTCCAGGACACCTTTATTTCTGTTGGAATTGCCATAGGCAGAAGTTACCAGTTTTATAAAACTGGAGTTGTAAAGTCCACGTAAGTTCAAGCTATCTTCCTACAGAAATAACTGTTGATGTGTGGAAGTAGTTTTTTTCAATGAGAGAAGGACATCTAGTGGCTGATATATAATGACGCCTACTGTGTTTTGGAATGAGAAGGGATGCTATAGTGTAGGCAAAAGAGCTTTTCTGAAAAGGTCCTCAAACAGAAAATTCACTTTGCTGTTTCTGATTTCAAGGGGGTTGTATTAAGTACTATATTTTGCGGGGGAGGGGAATAAAAGTAATCTGAAACATTTTTGTCTTTGTTTTCAAGGAGTTCATCTCTACTATGTTGGTGGGGAAGTCTATGCTGAGTGTTTAAGTGATAGCAGCATATTTGTACAGAGCAGGAACTGCAACTACCACCACGGCTTTCATCCAACAACTGTATGCAAGATTCCTAGTGGATGCAGTCTGAAAATTTTTAACAATCAGGAGTTTGCTCAGCTTTTAGCTCAGTCTGTCAACCATGGATTTGAAGCAGTATATGAGCTCACGAAAATGTGCACCATTCGAATGAGTTTTGTAAAGGTAAACAAATTATTTTTGAGGCATTTAAATTTGTTGTGGATTTAGGTATTCAGCAGTAATTACATTAGCACTGTAACAATGTAGCAAAGCTATTCTGACCTGATGTGATGCTTCTCAATGATAAATATGTTGAAAATGGTTAGTTTGGGGAGAGGGAAATCGATGGAGGAAAGGAAAAGCACAGATTGCTGTATTGAATCTCGGCTATGTATTTAGTTACTTCAGTATTCAGGACAGGGATTTAATCATTGTGGTTGCTATAATTTTATTAAAGGAGATTTGAGCTCATGCTCTAAATTTGAAGGAACAAAGTGAACTACAAGACCACTAAAAGAATGTGAGTAGAGAGGATCGTAAGTGATTGCAGAAACAATGCAACTCCTTCAAAGATATTAATATTGTTTTTTAAAATTGATTATGGAAAAAGGACATGATTTGAATTTATGAAGTCAAACTGTGCTGTTATCCTCGCAGTAATGTTTTTCTCAATGTTGTTTAGTCAAGATGCCGTCTGTTTCAGATTTAGCATGGAGTCTAGACTTGGACCTTCCAGGGTTTTTTTGCATCTTGTCCAAAAGATGTCTTGTTTGTTTTGTCAATTATGATAAATGCTGCTCAATTTGAGAGTGTGGAGGATAGGGAGTAGGAGAGAGAAACAGAAGAGAGATGTGGCCGTAGCCAGGAGTCATTTTCAAGTCAGCAGTGCGCTCCACAGAGGAGCTCGTGTAGTTGCTCCAAGTCTGTAGCAGACAGGACTTGACTCAGGCTTCCAGGTGCAGCATCTCTGCAGCTCCTTTCCAACCTCAGTTTTTTCCTTTAGATAAGAACACTTGCTGGATTGTGAGTTACCTTCAGATAAGTATCTTAAAACATGATTTCCTGCTTCTTGTTAGTACAGCTATTTTGAAGGACAAGCATGTTCTCAACTCGATGGATAATACTTTGTTCATTTTTATAGGGCTGGGGAGCTGAATACCACCGACAAGATGTCACGAGCACCCCATGCTGGATAGAAATTCATCTTCATGGTCCCCTCCAGTGGCTGGATAAAGTACTTACACAAATGGGTTCTCCTCTTAATCCCATCTCATCTGTTTCATAGTGCTGAAATTCTATCTTCAGCCTTATTTTTAGCGAACTTATTCTAATTCTAGAGAAACTTCCAGTGTGGATACTGTGAGCTATATGGAGAATGGATCTTACGGTTTAACTTTGTGTTTTTTTTTTAAATCCCTTTGTGACCAATTCCATTGTGTATAGTTAATCAGTTTTACATTTCAATTTGTTCTTGTGATGCTTAAGTGACAGTTGAGCCCTAAGGGAAAAAAAGTCTATTGAAAAATTCAGAACGCTTTTCCCCTCCTTCAAGTAGAACTTAAACAGGCATATGTCTTAACTGGAAAATTTTTTTCTTTTTGTCCTGTAGGGACAAGAATTATGAAGACTGACTTCTGAAAAGAAATACATATCATAGTTTGGGATTTTTTTTTAACGTTTATGAAACTGTTTGAACATGTGCAGCTCCAGCTTGCAAGCTGTATTTTTAGCATAGTTGTTTAACATCTTAAGGTTGACATCTGTCATAAGCAAAATTAGACTTTATTATGGCTAATATGCCTCAGATTGAACAATGTGACTTTTTTTAAGTGTACACATGAAATATACTTTTTACAAATATTGGAGTGGTGTAAAAACACTTGTATTGTCTATTGGAAAATGCTGTCATAAACACTCTGTATATTAATGCAGAATAGCAGTTCTTAGCCTTTTCCCACTTCAGTTTTTGTAATAGCTCTTTTAACCACCGTTTTAAGTAGTGATTGATACAAGGTAAACATCTTGCACGTTTCTGGAGTAGTAATTCTTGTTTTGCTTTGATTTACACTCATGCCGTTTGGATTTGGTTGCCAAGGCTATTTCTTTTTAGGTACCCTTCTCTATTTTAACATAAACACTACTATTTGTAAATGGCAGTGCTTACTAATTTTTGGAAGGAATAAGTTTTTTGTTTTCTTTTTGGTGTTCTAGCTGTTTATTTTACCTGTCTGGAATTGATCTGTGTTAGGCCTTTTAATCTCTCAGTAGACATTACGCAGTATTAGTGATTACACTGTATTTAATTCACTTTCAGTATGAGTTTGAGTCTCTTTGAAGACTGTGAGTGGCTTAGCAAGTTAGTAACTGAATGCAGAAGCTTTTACTTCCAGATCATGTAATTTAATACAGACCTGTTGCTAATGACCAAAAGTAATCACTTCTTTGTAACCTACATGAAACAGTGGTCTTGATCCTGTCCATGATGGCAGGTGTTCAATCAGAAGACTCGTAACTGTAGTTGGCAGCTTTATGGGATTGAAGGACTGCGTTAATACGATGATGAAATTTCTCTCTCACATGTAAAGAATCCTGTTGCCTGTGCTGTTGTATTACTCAGTAGAGAATTTAAACACTGTACTAAACACTAAAATAAATCAGTTAAATAATGTATGCATATTTTTGCCCTTTAAATAATAAAAAAGGAGGCTGAAAGAAACATTCTAAGAGAATTAGAAGTGAATTATATACAAAATTTCTTTGCATGCAGAAAATGACCTATTCTATTTTTTAACTTCTCACCCTCCTTTTTCTCTTTCCCAAACACCTCTTCAGAAAAGGGTTCAGTGTTTGGGGGAGAGGCTGAAAACTCTAAAATGCGAATACTTACTAAAAGTTGTGTTGCAGTTAATTACTGCAATCCTGAGACATTGATTGCTTACACAAGTTCTTGTGTCTTCTATTGAATGACAGTTTCTGCTCAAATGTGGAAATCGTGCATCATATGGTACCTAAGTAACAAATGATCTTAAAGGAATAAAATTGTTTACGTGTCATTAAAATGTTTCTTATGAAATGCCTTAAAGGAATAAACTGTAACACTTCTGCAGAACCCTAATGTTCTCTTGTACAGGAATTTCTATATTACTTGGTGTTTTGTTTTTTTTGGGTTTTTTTTTGGTTTTTTATAAGCAGTTTGTCAAGTGTTTTTTAAAAACAAGTGCATCTTCAGGAGAAGGGGAATAACATTATTTGCCACTCACCTTTGGGGTCTTCTCTTTTTCGTTCTTTGCAACTGCAACCCACAGATGGTTCTTTTGATCGAGTAAGATGCAAAGTCAGTTGCCACAGGATCAGGCTTCTATTTTCTTCTCCCCAGGCCTGACTTTTGTCGAGTTGTGGAATATGTATATTTGACACTACAGGATTTTTTTTCCTTGACTAGATTTTATAATAAATGTCATGGCACATTGGATTAAAGAAAGATCTCAGTTGTAGGTACAAGATTTCACTTTATCCAAAATGTTTTTTCATCTGGCTTCATCTCTGTTCACTTGTATGTTTAGATGCAGCCAACTAAGTGACTCAGGAATGAGTGCTGAAGTGGGTGTTCATGAGCCAGAGCTGGTGCTTAGTGCTGGTATTGTGGTTAGAATGGCTAACCCGTGCACTGAACCATAACTTCTGCAATAATATCCAGTTAACCCACTTCTGATGCTGTCATTAAGTATTAAAGTACTCTGGCATTTTTCTGCTTGTGTGCATGTTCTTGAACTGTAATATACGCAGTGCTGGGGATATCCTTGTGACTGCTGATTTTGCTAGGGTAGGCTTGCAGGAGCAGACCCAGTAAGGTTTGTCTATGTTCTACCTTTCTGTTCAAGTAGGACTTTTTGAGAGCTTTCTAGTTAGCAGATTTTGTGTGCTGCTGGTTCGTGGTGTTTCTAATCGTGTTTAGTTTATCTGCACTGCTGATACAAATGTCAATGCACAGAGGGATTGGATGAGAACTGTTTGACCCTAATGATGTTTTCAGTATAGCAGTAGCAGAGAGTGCTGCTTCTGTTGCAGCATGTTTGTGTATAAGTCACTTCTTGATCTAGATGGAGGGATGGAAAAATTGAATCAGCCAGTAGTATGGTAGTGGAAGATGGAGCCCTTCCAGTATAGCCCAGCTTAGACTGAACGATACTCTTCAGTGAAAACTGTTTTGGCTTCTGTAGTGTAAGTATTTTCTTCTTTTTGGGCGTCTTTCTACTTTGCACCAACCACAGCATTAACTAACAGCTTTGGCAATACCAGCAAAGAGCCTAGAACAGGCACGTACTGAAGTTCTTCCTGGGTTTGCTTTTGTAGTCACTAACGTGAGCTAGTAGCTTGGATATTCCTCCTTAGAGGACTTCAATCTTGCTGGCAGTCAATCCAGTGCCTTGCGTAAGTATTACGTTCATTTAATTGCATTAGGCATGAAGTAGTTGTATGTGAAGGGATGACATTGGGTTATAGTATCTATAGGACCAAAATAAAATTTCCTGGTATGACTGACTGATGAGAGACAAATCTAACAGAACAGCCCATTAGTCAAAAGAATGATGAAACAGCCCATGTGTTACGATTCAGTATAAAATTGATGAAAATATTGGAATTCTTTTGGTTTTTGCTTGAAGCTATGATTCCCCCCCCCAGTATTACAAAGTGAAAGTTGTCAATTCTTGGGCAGATATTCTTGCAGTGTAAGTCTAGAAAACATTAAAATGTGTCAGGCTTTCTCCTTAGTTTGAAATAATAAATTTTTTTCCGTATATTGTTTTAGTTGCCCAAAGTGTTGCTAGTGATGGTTTTTTGAAAAGAAAAACCAAAACGTTTTCTAAATGTTTTGCTTCAAAAGAGAAATATATGACTAACTTTGGTTTTGTAGTTGTGAAGTTTCTGTAGGAAGGTAACCCATTCTGAATTCAAATCAATAGACCAAACCATCAGATTACACCATAATGTTGCTTTATTGTGCTGCTCCATAAACCTGCTTCTGTGTTTGTTGCGAGCATAACCTTTATGCTTTTGTTTACATTGTAGGAAACACAGTTCTAGCAATGAGTTTTTTTCATTTAACTCTAAACATCTTTTTATTTTGTTAATTTTAAAATTATTAGGTTTTGCTATGTTATGTTTTTAAAGATATTTTTTGCATACTGCTGCTCATATTTCAATAAACAAAACAAAAAAACCCACAGATTTTTCTGCCTTCCTTTATCTGTAACTCAGTACGTCTCATTTGTTTACAAGGGTCGATATATAACTTCTTGTAACACTTGCTGCTGATGCCTTACCATGTACGTATTCCGCCCCATACAAATGTGATCTTGTAATTTGAAAAACACTTTTCTATAGCTTTTTGGTAACGCAAAAGCTGCAGTCCTCTCAGAAGCGGAGAGTAAACTATTTCATTAATTTATTTAAGAGTTCTTCTTTCTTGTAGATTGCAGCTGGCCAAAACGGTATCAATTTGTTGATTTGTTGGTATTCATAAAAATATTTAAATCAGTAGTACAAAAAATGTGTATCTGTAAGACTTCAGCAACACTCTTGATTACTGTGTTGGGGGCGGTTGGGTTTTATGTTTTTTTTATACCATTGTGGCTGACCATAACCTTTTTAAACAACCATCATTATAGCTGAATGTGTAGAACTTTAAACTGATGACTGATAGCTTTTTCATTGAAATGAAGGCTGCTCAAATATCTCTTGAAACTCAAGTACTGTTCCAATAAAATGGAAATTCAGGAGAAGTTTAGTGAGCTGTTCTTTTCCTGTCTATTAGCCTTATTTTTTAAGATTGAGGGGAAGAAAATTTTTCTCTTGTTTGTCAGGATACTACAGAAATAGAGATTGAAATAGTAATTGGTGGTGCACACAAATTAAAAGAAATCTCTCTTTTTGGCAGGATGAGTACAAAAACACTGAATCCCAATTCCACAGGGATATCTGTATAAGAACTACAGAAAGGGCAAATTATTTGTTTAGTATAAAACTGAAAGTGTTGACACTGCTTGATCTTGTCTGTGCTTCCTGCTTTTGGATTTAATTTGACTAGCAGCCTGCCACCTTGCAGTAATACTCTGAAGTTCTCTCATCTTTTTTTCCTCTGAATGTGCAACTGCACTATGCTAAGGAGGATCCAATCACTCAGGTAGTAATTCTTTTTATATATCTATCTATATCTCCTGATACTGTTTTCATGGTTTTGCTTCCAAAACAATGATTGCCATGTAAAGTTCCCAGAAGATTTACTATGATAGTATTACCTAGATGATAACGGTCTAATTTGTGGGTAACATCTCAAATTAAGTGTTGCGGAGGCTTGTTAGCTTTCCAGAAACTTTATATGGACTTGCATTAATAGCTTTCTATATAAGTAAAAAACAAATGAAACAAAATCCTGGTAATTAAAAGTTTTAAATCATTATTTCATAGAATTGATGAGGTTTTGTTAACCTTACTGGTCTTTCTCTCTGGGGAATTTAAAGGTATAATAAGAGTTGATAATTACATCTCCTAGTAGCTAGCCAAAGTAACCTGTGAAATTGTTCAGTTATGGGTTTTTTCAGAAGAAGAAAAAGCTTTGGGCAAAACACACCTCTTCCACCCCACTCCAACCTGCCTTGTGTGTTAAATGAGTCAGAGGCTACTTCTGTTCACTGCTACATAAAAAGCAAATATCTCACTGGCATTTAAAGTAATTAAACGTTGGGTGTCCTATACCCTGTGCCAAGAGAAATCTACTTTTCTTGTCCTGGAGTGCTCCCTGCCCTTTTGTAACCAAGGGCCATGCCTTCTCTGACACCATCCCAAGAAATCCTACTCATCTAGAAAAACTTCCATAGAAGTTAGGAAAACTTGGAAAATTACTTCTACTATAGATCCTCTGGTCAGAGACATTAGTGGTTGGCGTGTCAAGTCAGGACACTATATCAGGCTTTTCCAGATAGCTTTCCTGAAGTAAGCACTTGGTATCGTGGAAATGCTGATTCCATTTAACTTGTCAAATTCAGTATTTTGGCGTAAATGATTTAGAGCACGCGTTTTCCAGGCACTAGCTAGCATAAAAAAAAAATCATTGGACTACACTCAGTGATGATACTGGCTCTAGTTTCCTTTTAAATTTTAAGCACTGTTAATCTGACTTGGAATGCAGAGCAAGCTATCTTCTGTGAGCACTGAGGCATTTGTAAAGAGTCCCAAAGTACCTGTGAATTGTCAGTCACTCAGTTAAATGTAAATGCTTTTAGATACTGCATCATCTTAATGCTCAATTAGTACTGGCAAGAGAATTGGCTTATGCTGATTAGCGTTTTGTAGTCAGCCAGCGTTAGCACTTTGGGTTGGTACCATTCAACACAAATAATCATTCCCCTTAGTTTTAGATATCTGTGTATAAACTTTGAAGTAAAGAAATGTCATCCTCTGCATTTTTATCGTACAGGGGCAGCATAGATGGTTGTCTGTAGCTCTGTACTGTGAGTTCTCACTCCAACCACATGCAAATTTAATAGCGAAGCAGAAGAAAGCTGCATGCTGGAGAGTGGCTTACCTAGACTGAAAAATGAAGCCTACACGAGCTATAGAGTGGAGGTATGAGACTTTTGCAATCCGTCTAGCATCTGTGCCTGGACTTCCTGTTGTGCTCTGGGAACAGTAGAAGTCAAAGTAGAAACCAAATTTTTTTGGGGAAAAACCCCTATTAATTCCCACCGCATAAAACCATCACCAAAGCCACGGAAAGGACAGTACCCTTTGAGTCCTAATGTCTTGCTGCTTCTCCCAGATGTTCAGTTCAGTTTTTCTTTTCCATGACTTTGCAACTTCTGTGACTTGGAAGAAGGATCCTTTAGCCTCACAGGAAGCATAATTTTGAAGTCTCTGTTCCTTTTACCTCTTATCATGTGTGGTGTCCCCTACCCAGGTGAAGGGGGCTGTGTACTTGTGTAGTCACGGCCACATAACTGTTCATGGGGAGTGTGTAGGACACCTCATTCTCAGCAGAATATTTGTGTTGCTGAACTGCTTGCCCAGGTTTTCAGCTATGCCAGGGAAAATGGCATGTTATGCCTTGAGTATGTGCCAGCCATTTGTAGACTAAAACACACAGTCTGGCTTTTTCATCACTCTATATTTCTATATTTAGCAGTATTTTCCTCTAAAACCATCCTGAGCGGTCTCCGAAGTCCAGCACAGTCAAAGGACTAGACCTTAAGATAGCAAATAAGAAGCCTGTAGCCAGTGAAGTTCTAGTGGTACATTCCTGTTAAAAGAGGGAGCAAACCTTAATAAAAGACAGCACAAACGCCTACAATACCTATGTGATAGGTGCTTCAGTGTTTTACAATTTCCAGGCAGTTTGCATCAAATTCTTTTTGAATATACTGTTCTTGTTAACTGCCTTACAGGACCACATGTTCAAATGTGCTGTACAAATGTTTCTGTAAGCAACATTTTTTAGCTCTAGCTGAGCGTAAACCCAAGAGAAGGTCTGGCTTTCGATTCTCTTAATCCTTCTGTTCTGCGCTTCTAAAGGTAAGTCTGAGGCTGCAGTTTCATCGGCTGGTAAATGTGGCTGTAGGGCATGTGGGGGTCCAGTTAAAAACAAATGTTGCAGCCACTGACAGCATACAACCTTGAAATGACAAAAAAAATCTGTCTAAAAGTTCATTCCAAAAATCTGGAGGGAGGAAATCTATCCCAGCAGAGATACCTTGCCAGGCAAGATATATATATATATTTTTTTTTTCCCAGTACTACCTTAAATTTGTGCTGGAGTGATAACTGTCTGCTCTTCTAACGATGGCAAGAAGCCAGCATCACAACAGTGTCCTGTTTTCTGAGTGCGACAGTCACACCTGATCTGGAGCAAGCGGTTACTGTTGGGCAATCCTGCAGTGAGCAGTTCCATGTGAACGTCTCCATTGAAGGAGCTCTGCTCTCGAACAACACTAAAAGTTTTCACTTTAGTGCAAGAAATGAAGACACAGATCTTTAGAAAATCATATGAGAGAAGCACATTGTTAAATTCTCTTTTATCCAGAATTTTTACTGTGCTAGCCACAAAGCTTCCCTTAAATGTATGTGACTGGGGAAACTGCTAACAAGCCAGACCAGCTATAGCTGCAAAGTAGGCTTATGCCAGGCCAATCAGTTCCGTATTTAATTCATTAACTGTCTGTATTGCTGTTTGAATGGTGCTTGCTGGTGCTACGCTGGAGGGAAGAGAAGCAGGGCAAAAGCAGCAAGGCAGCACACCTGGAGGGTGGTCACGGGGCAGCTGCGTTGCCGTACGTCACCGGGAGCCCACCTGCCTCCTGCTCAAGGTACGAGTTGGTTTTGGAGCTCTTGTCAAAGGAGTGCCCTGAGTTACCAGGACTTGGCTGCTCCGGGGTGGGGTGGTGGTTGCAGAAACAGCGACAGTGTTGTGGAAATGCTGTAGGCGCCTGTACCTGCTACAGGTGATGCAGGACAACTAAGGCAAGGTAGAAGTCTAATAAAGGCAGAATGATAGGTAGGTTTTATACACATCAGCAAATTAATGTGGAATTTTAATTTTTTCAGTCTTAGGTCTTGTAAAAGAGAATTCAAACCCATGTTCAGAAACAAGCTTCCTTAATTATCAAATCACCCCCACAAAGGCAAACCCTGTAAAACTGCTTCATCCCTGCGGAGATGCGAGGTGAGGGGCTTGGGGGTGAGGTTCTGGGAAAGGGGTAGAAGGTGTTGGGTCATCACCAGCCTTTCTGTGTTTCTCCTCCTTGTAAGACTCCTCCTTTTTTCTGTAAGAAATTTAAAAAAAAAAAAGCTTTTAAATTAACAGCTCTCTTGATCTAAGGCCAGTTTTATTTTGTTCTTTATAAATACCTTTTTTCCATTCTCTTCTTGAAGTTGTGCATCTGCTATTGCAAACAACCCGGTTATTTCCAGGACTAAATAAGAAGTGGGGTGTAATCCAGTCATTCCTGTGAAATCTCATTTTCTGAAGTCTCTCAGATACAGAAATTGCTGTCAGCAAACTCATGAGCCTCTCGAGAAAGCTCTGAGCTGTGTGGGTGATTTTGACTTTAGAGCTGGATTGGAAGAATTTGAGAGAGAACGCAAAATAGGCAAAATAGGCACTTTTCTATGAGAGCCAAATGGAGGCTAGTTTTCCTGAGACTGGTGAGATTTCCCGTCTCTGCTGAACAGTCTCACTTTAAAGGATCTTTATAGAGGGATTTCTCCTTAAGTTTCTTGTAAGAAATTAGAGGTAAATATAGTATGTTAAACCTGAAAGTGCAAGTTTAGGAGTGAACAGGTTGTGTCCATGGAGATCGTTCACCCGTGGTACGACGGGCACTGCCTGGGGAAACGCTCAGCCCCGCAGGGAGGAACTTCATATTGCCAGGAAGGTACAGGTGAGGGAGAGAGGAGGAAAAACATTTGCAAAGATGTGACTGTGTGTGTAACTTGCTGCCCAGGAGATTTGCTGTACGGATTAATGGATTTAAACCAAACTTTTTTGCTTATGCCTGTACTTTCTGTATTTGCTCAGGGTCCTGTGAGTTAAGGCTTGAAAGAAACAACCTCCTAAGGCCAAATGTGCTGTGAACACAATCCAATGGTATCTTCCTTTCATCTTCTCAGTCTGATGTATCTGCTGGTGTTTTAAATGTTCTGAATGCCAGGTAGATAAACCTCCTGGCTCTCGAAAGATTTAGGAGAACGAGGACAGAGCAGCGTACAGGGAGGGATGCTGTGCATTGGCAAAGCAGAACCAAACCTGTTGCCCAGCACATGCACTGGGATCGGGTCTGGCAACGCGTTCCTGTGTATGTGTCAGGGCAGCCTCTTGTCCCTAGGAAATCAAAGCTCGGGCCCTACTCAGCCTCCTCAGCCATTCTCTGAAATCACTCTTTGTAAATTTGGAAGGAGGGAAGAAACTCAGGAGGAGTATAACTAAACCCTTGCTCTTGTTAGCACTCACTAACGGCTTGACGTAAACCCTCAGCCTTTTCTCTTTCTTAAATGAAGCTGAGGTGCAGAGGAGCCTTTGTCTTCCTGATTCTTGTTTTGAAGTGGTGTCCTGGGATAAGGGCTTTTCATTTCTTTTGAAGATGCTGCTGGAAGAAAACTCATTAGAGCAAATGCAGTTACAAATTGCTGTGGCTGTTGTGGTTTGACACTGGTTTGGAGAGCGTGATCGTGCAATGCAGCTTTGCTTTCGGCTTTGCCATGCGGCACCAGGGCACTTACCAGCCTGAGGCGTCCCAAATTGACGTGAATTATTTAGCTTTTGGGATTTATTCTTTGCCTTTTGCCTTGCTGTGTAGTTTGATGGACTTGCAAGTCCTGCAGATGTGTCCTTTCCAGGCATCAGTTGTGATGGCCACATGGCATGGGGTGTAGAAAATGCTCAGCTCCTGGTTTTTGCTTGGGGGAAAGGGAAATGCGGGAGGGTGAATGCCCACAGAAAAGCCCACTACAGCCCGCCTACAGGTAGGAAACGCGAGAAGAAAGATGGATCCCGCTGGTTCCCCAAAATGTTAACAAACCTGGTGTTCAGGCAGAGCAACAGGATGAGCGAGCTCCCAGTTTTGGGGTGCTCTTGCAGAGGAACGTCGTGCTGGCGGCTCCTCCTCGGTTACTCAGTACCAGCACTGCAGCAAACTCCCCACGGGCAGTGTCTGTGCCAATGGCTGGGGCAGCTGCATTCAAAACCAGCCTTGGACTAAGAGATTAAAGCCAACAGACTGAAATATAACAATAATAATCTGTTGGAAGGGTGGCATCGGATGTGAAAGGTCTCACTGCTTCCAGGTGGAAGTGATGAGTTGTTTCCCTGGCCCAGAGGAAGAAGAGTTAAAACCTTTTTTAACACACAGGTCCTGATTCAGCAGAGCACATAGCCGTGTATTTTAAAAGTGTATGGATGCTCTCCAAAGCGTTAGGGGACCTACTCGTCCTTCGAAAGCAAAGCATATAATTAAGAGCCTCTTTGAACTGGGGCCACCCCATTTCTTACAGCATCGTGTCCCAGATTTCTGGTGTTTCACTCGTCCTTCGTATTTTAGCATATCAACCTCCAGTCTGCCTTGAAGAGAAGCCATCAGGCAGGAGGCTGCTGCAGGGCTGCAGGTGTCGAGAGGCTCTTTTGAAAGGCATGTTGAGAAGGTGGGGTTTGCTATAAAGACACAGTGAATGGTGTATTTGTGTTAGGGGCAAGAGTATGACTGGCAGAAGGTGAGGGGAAGGGATGAAGTATATGTTTGGGACCCCGAGTGTGCCATGAACCTAATAAACCAGTTACAACAAGTGAATAAATGCCCATTGGTCCCTCTCCTGGCACGCCTGTGGTTGGGAAGTGGATTTAACGGTCAACTTGAATTTTGGGCATGATGAAGGAGAATTTTTCTGATGTTTTCTATACATACATTTCGTACACTGGTTAAGATGTCATTAATAGAACTTTCTTCTGCAATGGAAGTGATTCTGGGTATTGATGAGAGCAACACAGGGCATGCATAAAAGCTTTCCCAGTAAATAACCATGAGAGGTTCTTCTGGGGTATTACTCCAACTATCAGTCTGTGGGGAAAAATAGGATTATTCCAGGGTTATTCTTGAACATTATTTAAATGAAGTACAGTAGGGTGCAATGCAACACGTGCTTTATCAGGTTCTGAGGCTTTTGCCGGCAGAAATTCTTAGACCAAACTCATTATGGCTGATAGCTGAAAGCAAGCTGTTGTTACTTAAAAATAAATAAGAAATGCCTGATTTGATAAAACTTGATTTATTCAAAAAGGGCTGAGATAAATACACTTGAATTTATTCTCGCTTTCTACATTAGAGTAATTACTTGGAATTACACCAGTTAAATTTGGTTCAGAGGAGATAAAAATTGGCCACCTATTGAGGAATAAAATATTTAAGCTTGTTATATAGTAGTTTAACTTACTTGAGCATAATAAAACATGGTAACCAAGACAATGACATGAAAGTGCTATCAACTGTGCAATTTCTGTGTAAAAAAAAGCTTGCAAACAGGCTCCCATGTATACACATTTTATCTGTGTTTGAGTGCGAGCCTGTATGTGTATAATCGCATTGTAAAATCTTCTCATTTGGATTAAATAAGTTATGTACATATATACACACAGCACTTCTGCCGTTCTCTGCATGTTAAGAACGGATTTAAGGGCACAGCATCTGACACCGCTTGAACCCCATTCTTCTAAGAGATGATCCACTAGCAAAAAGTGGAGTGAAAATAGGGTTTAGGAGTCTGTTTCTGGATAGCCGCAATTCGGTTGTATGTTGAGCTACTGGGGTTTAAAAAAAAAAAGCCCTTTGCCCACTGTTTGTGGGAAATAGAAATACTGTTCTGGGGTTCATGCAGTTGGATCTGGAATTGTGCTGTAACTGCAAGTTTATTGTAAATCAGTGTCTATAAAATAGCATGTCAGCTAACAAGGTTAAGCAGAAGCTTTTAGAACAAAATGACATAGCTAACAATTTAAACCGGTGTGTTTTGCCAGGGATCAGTGTTGATCAAACTGTTGCCGTATTGATAAGCATGCTTCTGATTGCTCTAGATTTATATAAAGAGCAAAGAGTGGGGATATTGTGCATTAAAGCAACTACTCTATAAAACTGTGTTTTATGGCTTTCAGAAGTTACCTACTTTTTGTACTGAACTCAGAGCACTCCGCTCTCCCCTTTCATTAGTGTACATACTGTTAATGATATTTATTTTCTCTCCTTCCTTCTCCCCATCCTGATTACTTTGGTGTCATGCCGTGGCAAATAATTTTCTTTGTAGCTTAAAGTTGAAAGCAAATTCCTTAGGTATTTAGTGCTTCGCATAACTGGTAACTTAAAACCTGTTCGATGATGCAGTAAAACATCAAAACGACCCTTAACAGAATCACAATCAAAAGCCTAAATAAACATTTTTAGTTTTCTCCTCCTGCCTGGCAGGACTCCCGCTGCATTACCACGCAGTTTCAGCAGCAGCTGAGAGAAACGGGTCTGGAAAGTAAACTCATATCCTCAGCGTGGAGCCGTTAGGTAAATATACTGTGGGTTTTTTTACATTTGATGCTATGGTTTCATAAACGTGGGTGACAAGCTCCACCAGATACCCAAATCAGAGATTGTTGTTAATGCAAATATCCTTGTATGGACGCTGAATGGGTGGATGGTGACATTTCCATACATATAGAGCTTAATCTGGAATCACGGGGCAATTTTTTGTACAAAACTGTATAAATTTGCTAAAGCGTTCTCTGTTTAGTTCATAACAGAGCTTTTTATTTACAGCTATTCCGATTTGCATACAGCATATTTTTCAGCAATCTTTTACGGTGATGCAGCCTGTTACTTTAAAGAGGGTCAAATCCATTCACCGACATATGGAAATAACACCTTATTGCACAGGGTTTCTGGTGCCTGCTACTGTTGTAAGACATAGTTTCTCTCTAGTGTCAGACAGCTTGTGTCCTCCACGGGCTCCTCGCTTCTCTGAGCGACCTGTCGTAAGGAAGAGTAGCAAAAAAAGAATTTTTCAGCTGGCAGTTTATGAAGAGCACAATGAGTGCCACAGTCAAGAGCAGAAAGAAAAACAGAATGATGTAAGTCACCAGGTCTGGCTTATTTATTTCCCCTTCTTTTAACACCCTGGCTGTCGACATGTAAAAAGCGGAGGAGCTCACAGGTCTCGGTGTGCTGCTCAGGTAGGGCGTGTTGGTCTGAATGATTAGGTGAGCTTCAGTGGCACTGGTTGAATTTAGCAATTCACTATACATGTTCTTGCCAAAATTTTCTCCACAGTAGAAGTAAAGCAGGAGGGCAAACACAGTCAGTCTTTGGCATAGGAAAGGAATAATGTTCCTGCTTGTAAAAGGCTGAAAACCAGCCGCATTTTGTCTAAAAGCAAATTAATTCACTTGTATGCTCAGTGACTTTCTTTTAAGTCTTCTTGGCTCATATTTACAGCATTCATCCACAAATATTAATCAAAAATGATACAGGTACCTCGTGTCCTGGCCCTCGTTCCCCCAGCACACCTCTTTTGGGGAAATGCGCTGGCTCATCTGCTGGTCAGCTGGGACGGGCTGGGAGCTCCGGGAATCTGCTGGGAGCCCCGTGCTGCTGCTCCACCTGCATGGGAAAAGGCTTTCCCTGATCCAGCTCCGGTGCTGGCAGCCGGCAGAGAGGAGCCAAGGCTCTGGCTGGCGGTGCTCACTGTCCACGAAGGGAAGGCACGATGGATTTCCAGCTGATTTTCAGAAGGATACACACAAATCCGGGGTTAAATGGCATCTGTGGGGAGAGGCAGCTGCTGCTTTGAGATCATGCTGGATTTGCCGTCGCGCTTCTCTGCCTCAGGAGGCTGCGTGCTGTTGAAATCCTGGTGCTGTGAAGCATTAGTTGACTTTCTTAATCCCAGTTAACGTCGTGCTGTGGAGCCAACATTAAGAGGCTGAGCTTTCTGCTTTGAGCTTTCTAGGCACTCCTTTCGATTGCTTTGAGAAAAATAAATTAAAACAAACAAACCAACCACCCCCCCCCAACCCCAAATTGACCAATGTCCCTTTGTTTAAAAAAGAAACACCAAAAAAGCCTCCCTGTAAATGGGAGGGGGGTTAGTTCTTCGGAAACCTCCTCTCTGTCCCTGGCTCAGCTGAGCTGCAAGGTGGGACTGTGCAGGGTTCTGTCAAACCTGACTTTTTCCACCCGACAGAAGCTCCACCACAGTGTCACTTGCTACCATGGGAAGGGGAGAACTGCGTGGTGGTGGTGCTGCCGACCGGCTCTGCAGCCTGTGGTGCATCTGGCAGTGACAGGATGCTGAAAAGGAAGAGATCTTCTGATAAATCCCTGTGAGTGCCTGAGGCTCTGGATAGAGGTTTTGAGCTGGGGGAGGGTAGCAGAGAATGGGACAAAAAGAAGAAAATTGCATCAAAACCTTTCTTCCTCAGACTTTTATTGTTAAAATCTAGAGTAATCAGAAAATGTCTTTTTTTTTTTTTCCTTCTATATGGTCCCCAGCACCCTCTCCAGCCTGACAATTAGCATGTTAATTTTTTTTTTCATCAAATTGCTTTTATGCCATTAGCTGCTGGCTGCTTGCCAGCTCGCTCTCGCAATCTCTCGCTCCCGTGCATCAGATAAGCGCCGTTAATACTTTTATTTTACCACACTGCAACTTGAAAAAGGGCAGGGGGCAGGGCCAGGGGCAAGAAGAGAGAGGAAGAGAGGAGCACTTGGTAACTGGGCAGAGGAAAGGGTGAAACGCGTTCTCCAGTCCCAGGATGCTGATCCAAGCAAACATTAAAGCTGCTTATGATGAGGTATTTTAGCCAACAGTCGTGGGTGATTAAACATTTCAATTAGCATAATAGATGTTTCTGCTGGGAGAGGGGGAATGAAGAGAGGAGAAATCTTCTGGTCAGTTAGATTTAAATAAAATAAAGTCTCTGCTAGAGGGCAACAGCCTCTGAGGCCCTGGGCAGTGTGTTCCTCATCTCTTGCCAAGCTCCAGGTGCTCTAGTTAAACCCCTTGCACCTCCAGCAAGTCTGCTGGGGCGGTTGAAGCCTGTCATGTCCCTGTTCACATCCTTCTGGATCTGTCCTTAGAAGAGCCACTACCTGCATGTTTACTTCCAAGTCTTGGGGACCTATTGAATCCACAAGGAGATCTTACTCTAAGGCTTTGCTGATTTTTGTTTCTCTCTTTTTCTTTTTCCCCTTTTTCAGCTGAAGTGAGGTGACTTCCACGTGCTGCTCTCCGGGGAGGCTGGGGGGTCTTTCCCTGCCTGCACCTAATGCTCCTCCTGGGGACACATCTCCTGCCTGCAGAGCCACAGTAGTTACACCTATTTACTCTGTGTGGGTTCAAAGAACAGGACACCGAGGCGGGCAGCCAGCATGGGGGTTGGAAAAATCAACAGAGTCATTAAAAAGCTAATATAGTTTGCAACCGTTTTATCTATCGCGTCTCCTTGAAATAGGAGAGTTTGTGGGCAGCAGCGTGGCATGGATGTCTGGAAGGCTGGATGTCTTCCCAGGACCATCCCGTCTGCAGCTTTCCCCTCCCTGAACTGTTTTTTAGTTTAACCAAACTTTGCATCCTTTTTTTATTTGTTTACTTTATTGTTTTTATTAGTCTGTAGGGAAAGCAGGAAGGGCTGAGTCCTATGAATAGCATGGACAATCTTAGTGTTTCACATACTTTAGCAAAATTTTGTTATAAACATCTTCTCTGCAAATATTACCAAATCTGCAAGAGGGGGCAAAAATACTACAAAATATGCACGTGAATGTCGTAGTTGTGGGTGCATTTTCTCCCTGCACAGAAGTGTGTTTTTTGGCAGCCCCGTGGTGCTCAGTTTGATGGCTTGGAGTCAAACTGGGTGGAGGTGGAGAAGAGAAGGGCTCTGCCAGGGTGGCTCCTTGGTGGCCATGTGCTCATCCTCCACCTCCCTCCCTCCCTCAGAGCCTGCGGGGAGCATTCCCCTGAGCCATTGGAGGTGTCCCCGGAGGTGGATGGGACAGTCACATCAATGGGACAGTCGTCTCACTGCTGGGAGGAGACAAATGGGCTGTTTGCTCTGCCAGGCCAGTGCCTCTGTACGACCTCGCGTGGCTGTGTGTCTCTTCCCTGCAAACACGGGGTGCCCCCTCTGAGCATCCTCTTTCCACCCCTTTTCACATGCGGGCTGCATGCAGACACAGAGCTGGAATCTTTATTTACTTTTTCCCTTTTGCCTCTACAGAAACTTCTCTCTTATTCTTGCAAGATTTGTTTTCTGCCCTGAAGATACAATAGTTCAGCTCCAGTGCTAGCACTTTGGGTTGAGGACTGTTGCTAATGCTCACGGTCCAACCACCCGGCGCTGGGATAAATCCTCTGGGTGTTTTACAAGTGCCCTGTGTGCACGCAGGCTCAGGAGTGCATGGAACTTCTCCTGCTTTTTGGCTGGCTGGCTGGCTGAAGCTGATATGGAAACTGATGAGGAGCCCTGGGAGTAAATCAGATGTGTTTTCTGCAGCACTGTATCCAGGCTTGATCCTAAAAAAGCTAAATTGCCATAAATAATACCTTAATTGCAAAAGTAAGAGCTGATCCTTTCCCTTTGTTCTCCTTAATTTGGAAGAGCATTTAAAATATTTAGTTCCTTCTAATTTTTCCTCATTAACTTATTTAGTAGCTTTGTTATTATTGTTACTTGTTTTCTTTTCCATTTTTTTTTCTTTAAGGTTTCCAGCATTTAATGACTTGTTTCATCGTTTTTTAATGTGCACTGGAAGGACAAATGTAGAGCCTCTGACACTGGCTCGAGTATAACAATAATAAACCGTTGAGTGTTGCAACTTCCTGGCATGTTTGGAAGCTGCGGTCAGCATTGCTGGCCCTGGTGCCATCACAGGGACGAGTCCTGGGGCTGGAGAGGCTCTCTGCCTTCTCCTATCTCACCCTCCCCTATGGGCATGTCTTCCCCCAGCCGCATTCAACGGCAAGAAATTTTGTCTCAGAAGTGTTGGAGCCTCCTGGAGCCCCAAATGACCCCAAGGATTTTAGCGGGGGTTGCGGTGACTTGGTGTCAATTCTGGCCTGAGCTCAGTCTGGTCTTGCCCCATAGGATGAAATAGTGGCATAAGCTATCCAGAGCAGAAAGAAGGGGAAACAGAGCCAGCACCCCTCAGGACCATTCAGCTGCTGCTCTGTGGGCCGGCAGGGTGATCATATTTGCTTTAACAATCCTTCAGCCAGGCTACCACCAAGCACGATGCAAACCTTAGTGTGTGGGAACTGCTTGGGGTTCAGCTGCGCTGTGAAAGGCGGGAGCCTTTCCCTGTTTCCGGACTGGTAAATAATGCATGATCTCTCTCTTATATGCTTACACAACCCCTACCATGATAAATATCAACAGAGGGAAAGGAAAATGGAAAGAAACATTATCTTTCTCAGTAATGCAACCATTTACAATCTGTGTTACGATCCTTCTGCTCTTAGGAGTGAGTGGCAGTCGTGGGGGATGTTTCTATTAGCAGACCAGAATGTAACAAATCACAGGCTGTAACTTTCCAGTGCTGCATAAAAGCAGCCTTAAAACCATATAAAGGAAAAAAAATAAAAATAATGTATAGAGATGATTTCCTTTTTTAATCACTCCAAAGGAAAATACTTACTTCCAGGTGCCTAAGAATCAGCTATTAAGGACCATATTTTCAAATGCAGGGGCATAAAACTAAGCACTAGACACCTAATCTGGGGATTTTTGCCTTTGGTGCTTAAATATGGGGCTGGATGCCTGAAGAAATTGGCCTAAGTGCAGAGATGTCTCGAAAATATTTTGCTTCAAAACAACTAGTGTGTGCTATTTAAAACTTCTAACATAAGGTTTCTCAGGGTATGTTTGCACCAGCTGAAGCAGGAGCATTTAGAAAGTTTCCAGAGAAGTCTGTGAAAAAGGGAGTTTGTGTGCATTTTATCAGGACTGCGTCCAAATCCTTTGTTCTTCTCTGGGATCTGAGGAGCGTCATGATTCACCAAGGCATGCTCCATCGGAGGATGGGGAATAAGCATCCTGTACCTCCAGCCATATAGGTAAGCTTTGCCATTGCTTAGTGGATGTAGGGAAATAACTCTGGCTGTTTGGTGAACGGTGGCAGTATCCTAGCCTCTCTTGCCCTTCCATCACTGGTCCAGTGTACTGCAGCAGCTCAATAGAGCTTCAAAGGGGTTTTGCAGTGCTAGGAGCTTCACCTATAGCAAAAAGTTTTGTGTCTTTGTGTGGTAGATATGTGGATTCCCTGTGTCCTGAAAAAAACCTCTAATTTTCTCTTTGCAATAGCTTGCTTGGTGTATACAGAAGGGAACATACAACTTGACAGAGTTTCATCCAGCCAGGAGCTTGTGGGTGGGTGTCCAGTGACGCTCCAGGGGATGCAGCATCAGTACATCCACGCATGTAGAACATGAGCAGGAGGGTGTTTTGGAAGTAAAAGCAAAAGGTGTAATTGTAGAGAAAGGTTGTCTTTGGTACTGCCATTACACTTAAACCGATTTCTAGTCATGAGGCACTGGTTTGTGAGCTGAGCTGGGCACCAAAGGGGATGCAGGTGCTGTGCTGGGCTCTGCAACAGCCCTGCTCTGGGCAGGAGAAAGGCTTTGCCCGGGCCATCAGCTGTCTGTCAGCCTGGTCCTCAGACACACCCGGGCTGCTGCTCTGTGAGCTGCCTAGATGTGTTAGCTTGTGACTGTATTAGTCATGTCTCTGCTGCACGATGGTGCTCCCTGGGGCTGGTTCCTGGTCCAGCCTGTCGCTACCCAGGGAGATACGTCCAAGATCAGGTATGTGCATTAACCGGGCTACGTGCTGTAGTCAGCATCTGTTTTCCCAGTGTTTAACCCCAATTATTGGGGCTGAATGTTAGTTAAGAAAAGAAGGGATGAAGTGTTACAGCTCACTGTAGGTTTTAGTTTTGAATGCGTTTTGCTTTTGGTGCTGGCAATCCCTTACCAACCTGCAGTATGAATAAAAGGCAATGTCTGTCCCATCCTGAATACATTCTCTGGCGATCAGAAGCAGACTTGGGGAGGCTGGGGGGAACAGTGTTTTTCTCCTCTCTCCTATTTGTTTCTCTTCTCGAAGGGATTGAAATAAGTTTTTCTCCAGGCTGCTGCACAAAACACATCCCACCTGTATATATAACCCTCCTCCTCCCTGTTCCACTGGTATGCTGTAAAACGTCATGTTTAACCATAATATTAGCTTCATTGTAGGGAGTTCAGATCAGGAGGGGCTGGGGTGTCCCCAGCATCTTTTGAGGAAGAGTTGGACTCTCAGCTAGAAATCCTTTCCCTCTGGCATTGCTTCTCCCTACCTTAATTTTGCCAGCATTAGGTGTTTGGGATGAGACAAGGATTGTTCGGGAAGCTTCACAGATCATCACAGGGTTCTTTTATTAGTGGAGCCTGTCTTTATGCACGGCTTCTTGCTTGTACAACTCACCTGTCTGGTGTCAGAAATTTTTCCTCCTTTCTTGCAGGTGTCTGGGCATGGTCTGCCAGTGATGGGAAGTTGTGTCTGGGTCTATCAGACAGCAGATGACAGGTTGGGTAGACAGGATTCCTCTTTCTTCTCCGGTTATTGATTTTTGCTTTGTTTTCTTAAGGCCCATATTGATTGTAAAGTTTGAGGGGAGTCAACACCAAGTAATAAAGATGAGTTATTAAACCTAGGTGATCCCCTAGACATACATATGGAAGTTTCTTTTACAGACCAGGGGCACCCCCGCCTCCCTGCGTGCATGCCAAGCCTGGCTATCTCTCTGATCAGGTTCTGTGCAACAAGCTCTCTATTTTGCAACCCACTTCCCAGTTTGAAAAATAGACTTGATAATCCTTCCTTGCCCTGCAGGGGTCCAGAGGATTATTTACTGGAGGTGGCAGGGTGCTCTGATGTGGTAAAAAAGACTAAAGAACCATCTAAAACAGGGTGGAAGAGGGAGCTGAACCCTGGGAGCGATGGAGCTGAAATCTTAATAGGTGTCAATGCTCTCTGGGAAGTTAAGCCTTCGTCCCATTGCTCTAACACAGTACCTCTGCCCCAGCTAGGCAATCATCGCCTTCAAGCAGCATTAGGGGTTGCTGCATGCGTGCCTCCCCGCTTACATGAGTTAATAAAGCAAATATGTTGCTCAAGGTTGGTTATTTATTATTGGTCTCAGTGTGAGCTCAGTCTGCTTACAGCATTAGCTCAGGGAAAGAATGATCATATAAAAGGGACTGACTTGCAGGTCTGTGGGTGCCCCTTGGTGATAAGAACAGCAGATTAAATTAAAGAGCAGCACATCACCCTTCTCAGACTGGGCATAAACTTCAGAGTTTTAGATAAACTTTATTTTGGGAATTAGCAGACTCTCAGTGTGGCTGGCTAACACTTTAAGGCATATTTCTATCTATGACTGCGAAAAAATTAAAGGAAAATTGAACACAGTGTTCCTCAGCAGGCCAGGGCACTGGGGAGTTTAATTGTTTGTGTGCTGCTTCATAGAGAAAACCAGTTTTATAATTTCTAATTTGTCATTCATAACACTCTGACTCAACAAATCACATTGCTCATTGTTTTTAACTCAAAAGTCTTTTTGGTGTTAAGATAGAAACCTTCTGTAAAGCACACGGAGCGTCTCTGGAAGGAGGTGACCTGCCCACGGCAGGGGACGGGGCTGCTTTGGCCACTGTCAGCCCACAGCAGAGCCAAGGTTTCTGTCAGCTGAACTCTTGTCTCCCAAACTGAAGTCAGTCACCTGTAGGATGGCAGAACAAAAGGATTTGTTTCCAATTTTTTTGGATTAAAATCTTCATTAAGAAAAACAGCTTCTTCCCTTTTTTCTGCTCTCCAAAACCACCTGTCGATGTACAAGGAAAGGATAAAGTTGTAGTTTCAATTCCTACAGCAGAGCTGATCTGAAAGGTTTGCATTGTTCACCAAACACGTTCGCCCAAAGAAGGGGGAAAAAAGGCTCATAGACCTGTGCGTCAGATTTCTGTGTCTGTTTATTCCTTCTTCTACGGCAGAGTCTGAATCCTGGATAAGGACTTGATATATATTATCAGCACTCTATATTTAGGCTCCATTTAATTACGTAAGTGACTATACAATGTCCCTGCCTGGAGCAGGCCCAGCCTTGAATCAGACGAAATCAGTCAATTTTTGTCATGTTTCAGATTTCTAAGGCTCCCCATAAACCTAGGAGCACCCTATTCCTGTTTCTATGGGAGGTTACTGGTCAGGCCTTTATGGAAAGCAATGTTTGCTTTAGGTTATTTGTGTGTTTGTATAAGCCAGACAAAAGAGGAAAGCCCAGCTGCCAGGCAGAGATGGGAAAAGAGATCTGTGAGCGGCAAGCCCGGCCGGCAACATCTGCTGGAGGGGAAACCCTCTTACTCATCTTCTTGGTTCTCCTGTTAGCATGGCTTAAACTTGTAAGTCCTCTTCAACTTCTCCATTAACTCTGATGGCTCGGTGTCTTTGGCTCTCATTGCCTAAGACTGTAATTATTATTAGTCAAGACAAGGTAGATGCCCGCAGTTGCCAAATGGGACGGGACTGCACCGTGCTGGAGCAGTCCTTGCTTTGGGAAGCCTTGGAGAGGTGCTCCATCGTAGGGTGGTGGCTCATCGGTGAGTACGCAGCATTCCGGTGTTCGCTAGCCACCACCCAGGGAAGCTGCAAAATGCCCTCAGCAAAGATGATCTGAAACGTATGCTTACTGAATAACCTTAGAAAGAAAATCTATCAGCATGTGACAAGGGTTATTTCAATAATCTAAAATCTTATTGCTTCTGGAACATCTGCTCTTTCATGGAGCAAACAAATTGGTTTTAATTTCATTGCCATAATTTCATTGAAATAAATTTGAAAAACTCAAAAACTAGTATCCGTTAGGATAACGTTATCTTTTTCACATCTATAGCAGTGCTCGTAGAAGGAAAACTGTATGAAATATAAAGCAAATAGGAATACCTCAAATCTCAGCCCCTTGAAATATTTGCAACTAATGTCCCTGCACAGTAAAATAAAACTTCACCTGACTCTTAACTTTGCAGAGGAAAGCAGTGTTATCAAGTGCTGTTTCTTTTTGAGACAATGCAGGAAGATGTTACTCAGTAATGTTCCTTGCCTAGAGAGAGGCAAGTACATTCCTGTTGTATTTTAATCAGTTCTGAACCTATGCTGGTGAGAAAGAGAGTACGGTATTGTTATTAAAATTCATGCTTTATAATGAGTACAGTTAGTATGGTCTCAGAACTGCAAGCTTTTAACTTTGGTTAATAGTGGAATTATCTAACTCTTGCTATCATTTAACCCATTGCTAAATTTTTAAGTAGAGAGAAAGGTTGTGATTATGAAGAGAAATTATTATGTTGAGATCTTAAAGAGAAAGGTTGTGATCCTTCTCAAAGGCTACATCAGGCCAGCTGTTAATTATGAATGCTCATTAATCGGAATAGATTGTCTGCCATAAAATCTCTTTAACTGAACTTCTGAACTGAACTTCAGTAGGGCGAGTTTGACAAATATAGGAAGGACTGTACCTTTTAAAATGCTGGGGCTTTATCTCTCATGGCATCCGTATTTAAAATTAACCAAAATGACTAATGAAGTTAAGAAACTCATTCTTTAGAAGATCAAAGTCATAAAATTCTGTTAATTCCCTTTGAGACAAAACTATGAATTATAGCTAGGAGATTTTTCCCTGTGAGTTTTTACTGCATTTTAAAACTCTCTAATTGTTCCCCAAGACAGTCTTCCTTTGTATTTTGCTGCAAACCGATTTGCTGAAGTGTCAGGAACCTAAAAAACCTCTAGGACAAAACCTATCATATATTCTTCTTAACATATATTCTTAAGAACCAAAATAACACCCTATTCCTTCTTAATAAAACCCAGCACAGGCTGTTTGGTTTAGCAGAGAGCTCTGCTGGCGTTAGAGTACGCAAAATCCATGTTCATAGAAAGAGGGGGATAAATCTTGGTATTTTTGTTTAGCGTTTATACTTCTGGTTGTCTCCACCCTGAGCTGCCTTGGTCTTCTCTTTTTGTCATTTGAGACTCTTTGCTGAATGTTTATAGAGTAAATTTCAGCTGAATTTCTTAAAATCAGCCTTCCCAAGTGTATTTTTGTGTCCCCATCTATTTTGGGGGAATCCTGGAGAGTAGGGAGGGACAGAGATGTTTGGCTGTTGAACCTTGGGAGCGCAGATGCCTTGTGTGCATAGCCAGTGACAACTGCATGGTTGCGATACAAAGCAATTTGGCTGTCATTTTAATCTAGCTTTAACTGGAGTTTTTAACTCTGCCAGTACCAGGTTATTCCTAGAGCTGTTGTCATTGATTTGCCCTGTCTAGTATTGCATTTGGCTGCCATATCACAGATCTACGGCCTGGAGGTACACATCTTTTCAGTTATTGACAAATTTGCATAGAAGTATTTTTCCCTTTGATATTTTAGAAAAATCTGGTAGGATGAAAATGTTGCATCAATATTTTTAATGGTTATTTAGAGAGCGAAGTGTTTGGACATGCTTGAAAATACCGCTGGGCACCTATTTGCATGTGTAGGTGCCTAGATATCTGAGAAAAACAACCATCTGGTGTCTCTGGACTTAGATGCTCAGAAAATATGTAGACTACTGAAACGAAGGGAATTTAGGCACATATATGTTCAACTCTTAATGCCTCTATCTCTAATGTGCGGAGGAAGAACATACAGACTTTCAAAGGCTCTGGTACCTTTGTACTGTCTGGATGTGTTTTACAGATAACGTTATGGAAGATTAGCAGGAAAAAACCCATATGTTTTGTACAAGTATTCTGCCCTCCACTTTTAACAAACATTTGAGCTCTTACTTTATAAAATAAACAATTGCTTACCTGGCAGGTAGGCAGTATAGCCAATTACTTCTAAGTCAATTAACTTCTGAAATAATTTTGAGCTACCTCAGGCTGCTTTTCCTCCTTAAGGATTTTTTCCTTCCATCCTTTTCTAATAGAATTTCAGATTTGGTCTTTTAATTTACATGAAACTCCTGGGTTGGCTATAAGAGAGGGTTTCACCTCCGCGTGCTGGAATACAAAATATTTTGATGTTAGAAAACTGAATTCAGTCCTGCTTTATGTGTGCCTTTACTTGGCGCAGAAGACAAAAGCGTTAGGACCCCGGTGCAGAACATCTGTGCATGGTGTCACTGCTGCAAAGCAATACGAAACCCTATAATTCAGAGCTAAAGACCATATTTTGCCAGATTTGGGAGGAAGTTCTCCCAAAACAGAGCTGGATAACTCTCAGTAAGTGACTGCCAGCATTTGGGGCTTTTTTTATGTTTGGTCACTAGATCAAATGAGCCCTGAGAAACACTGGAAAAAAGCCACCCTTAAACCTAGAAGTTGTTCCAGCTTCTACAGGGGGAAGCCTGGGACAGGGAATTAGTAAAATTATTATTCATTTCAGTGGTGGTTCTTTAAATATAGGACAATGTATTGATTCTGAACCTGTTACATGACCATTTTTCTGTAGTGTTGGTGGTATTTACTGCCAAAATTAATTAGATACTCATTGATGCTGGGCCAATTCCCTGACTTGCACATTGTCAATCAGGTAGAAATCCAAATGTTCGCCCACTCTCTAAACCATTTTCTTTTTCTCTGACACTATCAGAAGCACATGACACATTTTGTGGATCATGTGGAAGAAAATCAGGTATTCTCTCCTTTTCACTCTGATGGAAAAAGAAAGCCCCATGATTCTCAGCCATATAATCGTTTCCTATAAAATAAATTACTTTATCTGTCTTAATACTGTCACACTTCTGTTCTCCAGTGATCTACTTCTTCCATCTGTGTGCATAACTGTAATCTTTTCTACACCTACTCTATGTACTCTCAAGTGTCAAAATCTAGCCTCAATCATTCCTGTCATTAGTCTTTTGTTCCTGATGGGATAGCGAGCAAAACAACACATTCCTCAGACCTCTTTGGATAATTTCTGGGCTCACTTTGCAGAGCTCACGCAAGCTATCAGCAATACAACGTGACTGAGTTTTGGTTTGGTTTTTGTCACCTGAAATTTTCTACTTATTACTCTTGAAATGACTGGGTATTTTTATTGTTCTGTGTGTCTTGTCTCCATCATGACTGCTGCCACAGCTAAGCATAACTTCGGGAGATATCCACATTACCCAAATCCTATGAAAGTTGACTTGCTGTTTCTTATTGAGTAATTCTGTGTGACTCATGGTTTGTTCTCTGATATAATTTTTTACGCTCATTTGCAGAATATTGTTCAGACAATCGAGCTTACTTACCCAAATCACCATCTTTTGTAGCGAGACAGTGCAATCACTTTTCCCTTTCACAAAGCCTTTGCAAGAACAATGGGGTGACCCATAAATTATGACCATCTTTTTTTCCTTAAAATACGGATTATACTTGGCTAAACGAAATAACTGGAGGAAAAAAGAAACCCTCTTGGAAGCTATGCATCTTCATAGTTTAATGTGACAATGTGCCTCTCCTGCTGAGCCGTGACCTACTTTGCTCACAAAATGCTCTCATTACCTTCTCCCAAACATGAGACTATTGGAGCCTCAGGAATTCACCTTGGGATCCAAAGTGTCAATCACTAATGAACGGTCCTGCAATGGTTTCCTTGTGAATCACTCTGTCAGGCGCTGAGCTGCTTATCACATCTCACGTAAATACCCCCTCTTCTCCTACAGCTGCTGTTTGTATAATTTCTTGTCTCCGCTCCAGATTTCAGCCTGCCCTCATCATCTACCCCTCAAATTCAGAGCTGGATAATTCTTGCCATCTCGTGAGAGATTTTGATACTTTTCTGGACTGATTTTTTTATCAGCTCAATTAAAATGTTTTGCTCTGCTGGTTCAAAGCATCTATCTTTCTTCCCCCCCTTTCCTTTTTTATTATTGAAAAGGAATCCTTTTCCTCTGCCCAATATATAATGTGCCTCAAAACTTGGTAGGATGCCTGCTCGTAGACAAACAGGAGACAAGAGATTAAGCATCAACAGCCATGGGAATGACCTACAACATATGGGACACTTGGTAATTATCCAGTCTATTTTATGTAAGACATAAAATCATGTCTTAAAAACAGCTCTGCTAAAACACGTAAGTAGAGAGAAAGAAAATAATGGCAAATGACTACTCCCAAAGATAAAGGTCCTTAACAGTACGTTCATTTTTTTTGACTCTTCAACAAATGCCTAAAATCTGCTTGTTGAATTCAAGTTTGTTACATAGCAAAAGCTTGGCTTTGAAAGGTGTTTATTGATAAAAGGAGAGATGTTTGCAGCATACATATCCACAGCCAAGAATAATTTGCAAATCTGTGACTGCAGGGACTGGCTGTAAAAGGAAGCCTCTGCTCCCATTGGAGTCAGGGGAAAATTTCTGATGCATGTCAGAAGACAGAAGGGTAAGCTGCGGACTTTCAAAAATCCTCCCACTCTCAATGTGTGGTATTTTATGTCCAAATGAGGCAGGCACTTATACTTCCAGAGGGGTGAAGTCATCAGAGTAGGGCAAACTTACAGCAAGGAGATCTGTAAAGTTACACACAGAATAGATCTCTTAGTAACGAAAAATTAGGACATTCTGTCCTACCAACAATGGATGTTGAGCTGGACACTACAATTCGGTGAATGGGATGGGACGAGTCTGCAGAAGACCCAACATGTGGCTGTTTACACTGTCACAATTTTGGTCAGAATTTCTTTTTAAAGAACCTGACGGTTGCTGACCTGTCTTGAAAATCTGCTCTGCAGGCCTCTAACACATATTCAAATTCTTGTCTTAGTTAAGCCTCACAGCACTTACCTGTAAAGACTTGAGTTTGTCCATCAGGTTGTGCATTTGCAACTCACAACCAAAGGTAGTGATCACAGCACTCTCATCCAAAAGGAAATTGGGCTCCTCCAGAGGACAGTTCAGCAGAGCTGTGAGGAACCTCTTCCTTGGTTATACGGGGAGTCTCGGCACCTGCCTTGGTGTTAGGGGAAAAGGTTGAAGTTGGAAAGACTATCCACTTCTGTGATTCTAGAGGGAATTGTTTTTCCCTCAAATTACTTCATGTTGTTGAACCTAGTAATGCATTGGAAAACCAACTTGCATGCTTAGTGATTTAAGGACCTCGAATTAATTTACAAAATCCCTCTGGGAGATGATCCAGTGTGTAATTTCCTCCTTGAAATTGGAACTTTGAGTCACATTAAAGAGTCTTATTGCACATTTCTCAGCTTGAAATTTGGATACCACTGTATTGTTGGGAAGAACTATTGTATAATAATATATAACATTATTTCATAGGTAACGAAGATGTGTACAGAAGTGGCAGAGTGAAGGTCAAGGTATTTATAGACCATGTATTTAACAATACAGCCCAAATGATCAATCCTGGAGTATCCTGTTACAGTAACGTATAGCCTTCCATGTTTTAAATGATCTGAAGTCACCCTTTACAATAATTCTCAAACTCTTTACTTAGTACTTACAAATTCATTTTGTATTACGCTTTGCCTGCTTATGATATTGCTTTACTTGGATTTACAGAACTCATCCTTGCATAAAGAAAGAAGCTGTCTCCACTGTATCTTCTAGGAATAAAAATCTTTAATCTGCTGCACTTGGGTTAATAAATATTTTATTATTCACAATTTCAAATATTCTTCTGATGAATCTCAGCAGCTGTACTTTCTGAAAGTAATGCTTGATTCAAGGATGAAAATTGTCCTCCAAGTTATGAGAAACACCACTCAGCACTGTCCTTCCTCAAGAAATGCCCAAACAATTGCTGAAGCGTTGCTGCATTTTCCCTCTCACTGCGGTGTACTTCTACCCATTGCCACACATTGTATTGAGAGAGCTTTATTTCTAAGAAATAAGTGACATGTAATAAATAACTCCTCTCTGAGCTTGCAGGAGCCTCAGCATCTTCCATGGCAGCAGAGACAAATGGTGATGTCCTGTGCTATTCTCACCAAGGAATAATACGGAGCTCCTCGACCAGGAGGTAACTCTGCGGCACTGTGATGGAGGGACAATAACCAGATCCTCTTGGGCCCACTGCTCTGGGCTTCCCAGGGTCAGCTGTAAGGTGTGAGAGAGGGTGCAAGAGGAGAAGGGTGTGGCGTAGAAGAGGAACTTCTTCCTAGCACCATCCAGGGCCATCTTGACCCAGAGATGCTGAAGAAAATAGTTCATTCAACAGCTAGGTGGCTGGGTTAAGAATTCCAGTGTGATATGCAAAAGAAAAAAAAAAAGAGGGGGAGGGCACTGGGTTATAGCTCAAACCACAACCTACCACTGGAGTTCGTTTATCAATCAAGACACTGCTCTGCAGGTGAGTTCATTGATTTCACCAGGGCTACTCACACTCTTAAGTACAAGCCCTTGTAAGTAAGGGTGAGAGAATCATACCCTAATCCCTAAACTGTGTTTCAGACCTCTTTGTCCATCCCTTAAAATTTGATGCCAACCTCTCAGAGTGAAAAATGGAATTGTGTCAAAGATCTTGGGCTTAGCTAAAAGACTTGAGTTCTTTTTTTTTTTTTATAAGAATAAATTGTAAAACTACCTCTCAAAACACTGCAGATTCACTTTTTGGATATGCAATTTTCATTCTATTGAATTTTTTGACATATAGTTATGTAAAGCATCTAATAGCAAACTCTATCCATTTACACTTTCCAGAAGGCAGTAACTTCAGGAGTTAATGCAGAATTATTTTTAGTATGTATTCAAGTTTATTCATGCTGAAAGGTGGTACTTATCTTTTGTAATTTTAGAGTAGTTATTTGAATAAAAACATGAGTATAGTTCCATTTTAACTGCCATGTGACATTTGGGAGCTGGTTAAAACCTCTCGCAAGATGCAAAAATCTCGGCATTTTTTCTTCGCAGCATCTCAGCGGTACACACAATACCTGTGTATGTGTTTGGATCTACGTCTGTAAATGCATAAAATATGAGTAATCTCCTATATGCTAAGAGAATATTATACCGTAAACAATGAAAGTATTCATCGGCCAGAAGAAGGAGCAATTTTCAGTGTTCTTTGTAGGAAAAGCTTGTTGAAGTTCAATTACCCTTTTGAGTCCAAATTCCATATTAAACTGTCACCAGAGAAGTTGTTAGATAAAAATCTGTGGCTGAGTATTTTCCCTAGAGCTGGGTAAATATTTCTGTTAGCCAAGTAACTGAGCCCTTTTTCAGTTCATAGACTATCTGTGCAGAGGTTGCAAGTTTCTCATGTTTTGGGGTCACTGTTTAGATAAGCTTTATGCTCTTGTTTCTACTCTCTAATGGAACAGTGAAAAACAAGGGGTCTGAAAAATCAGCGTGTGATTTTGGTGGAAGGAGTTTAACTGTTTGTCCAAGAGGACACACAGGGATTTGGCTGGGACAAACTAACACGAAGGCAACAGCGAAAGGTCAGCAACATGTATTTTGCAAAATTTTCTTTGTTCTGAGTTTGATTTACAAAAAGGGGAATATAAACCTCTTATTTAGAGATAACTGTGGGTCTGACACTGGAAAAAGCTATGCAGTAAAAATAATAAGTGAGTCATGATGATAATGAGGCTATAGTTATGCAATACCAAGTTATCCTTATTTCCTTTGCAGGCAATGCATGATTGTACATTTTGATATTCAAGATAATCTGGGTGGCTGCTGCTTTGGGGCCTGTATTGATACCTCTGTGCAGTACCATCTTGCAGAAGAAAATACACCAATATTCACAGAATAAGGACTTTCACAGTCTCTTTCACAAGCAAACACACCGTAAAAGTATTTGTACTACTGAGTTCATTGACAGCAGTGTTCAAAGAGGCATTTTATGATGATTTCTTCTCCTAATCTATATTTCTATTCAAAGCATTTTGAAAGCATTTTTCAGCTCATGAGTCCTAAAGAACCAGCCCTATATATGCTTGTTTCATAGAATCAATCATAGAATCATAGAATACCAGGTTGGAGGAGACCTCAAAGATCATGTTTCCTCGACGATAAACTCTCCTAACTCCGAAGCAGTGTTTGGCAGTTGAAATCGCGTAGCTGCTGTAGATCAGTGGGAAGAGATTTACAGCAATTCTTATGATGTGACCAATTCACAGGAACAGGAAAGTGTGTTGAGTGACCAGTATGTGTATTCGAGTTTCCCCTTGCAGCAGCTGAGAGGTTTAATAGACCATTACTGCAAGCACACTTTATTTTCTTAGATCATTAACTGTGTGTGGTGTCAGGGCAGTCCTGGCAGAACTGGCCGTTCCGATGGAGGAGGTTGGACCCCAGGCCTGCCCAGCTCCTTCCCGAGGGCTGTACCTGCCTCTCCAGCGGTACCCCTACTCCTGCGTGTGCCTTCAGCCCTCCCCTGCAGCTGGTCTGACTCCCAGCAGATGACGGGCAGAGCGGGTGTCTCCTTCAGCACTCGTAAAACCTGACCCAGGCCTTACTCCAGCTGGGACAGCCTGGCTGAGCCTGCTGCTGGCTGCAGCCTTTGGTGTCAGGGCGGAGGGAGGGGAGCTCATAAATTCATTCGGATGTGCTGCTAATTTTCGTGCCAGGAGTGTGTATCTTTTCCTAATCCTTCACCTGAATGGAATATTTCCATGACTTGTTAATGGAGCTAATTCCAGAAGACTGTAAAGAGGTCCCAGACTGAGTGAGCCGTCATAGTTCACTGGGATGAGACTCAGCAACATGTATGGATGCAAAGAAAACTGAAGTAAATCCTCTTACTCTGTTACAGGTATTTTCTCTTGAGTCTGGAATTTTCTTCGTAAGAAGAAGCTGCAAGAGATGCTCCCTCCCTCTTAGCATTGCTGCTGAATAGGAAATAAACTTTGGTAAAATTGTTATTTAAATGAAGGAAACATTTTATGCATGCAGTTCCCAGAGGTCTTGTGGGAAATGTTGTGCTTTTCTTACCTTAATTTCAGTGTTATTTGGATTGTGGTTAATATATTTAACTCCAAGCAGGTTACTGTTTTCTATTTACCATTTCTATTTTCTATTAGCAATAATATATTGCTAAATTCCTTATCTTCAACTTCGTAAGAAACTGAGGGCTTTCTTACTGTAAAACTCTTACTGAAGTTCAGGTAACACACTCGCGACATTTTTGCTTTGGTTTGGTGTTTTTACAGCCAAATATTTTCCCCATCATGTCTGCTGGCACAAGAGTCCATGTGAGCTCTCCCTGACCAGTGTCAGACATGGACCCTCCAGGATCTCCCATCGCTCCTGTCCCCTCCCAGCTCCTGCTTCAGGTAAATTATGTGCAGTGTTGAACAGAGCCTCCTTCTAACCCTTTTTAGAAACATTTAGCTCACGAGATGCTAGCCTGGATCCTGCCAGCCTTGTTACTATCTCTAACACCCCCCTGACGTACAGTTCATTGGGAGAGTGGCCACTTGGGCAGGTTGTACCGGGAGGTGTTGGTATGCAGCCCGCCAGGTATGGCAGAGATGGGATTTACTTGGACAAATAGAAAAAAATACCTCTGTGCACAGCTGTTTCATCCCTGCTGCAAAGTCAGGACAAGTAATCCCCTGGCTATGGAGAGAAATTAGGCTATATTTCTTCAGCTCCTTTGGAAATACCCACAGTTACGGTGGGATCCTTGAGTATGATAATTCTCTGCCTCTCTTGATGCAATAAGGAAGTTGCTTTGTGTTGTGCTTTTCTTCTTGGGGAAGGTGTTAGTGCTGGCCCTCCTGCCCCTTTACTGTTCAAAGGTGCATTTTTATCTTCAGACAGAAAGCTTGTTTAACATAAAGGTCCATATACTGCAGTCTATCACTGGTCCACCCTCACCGCAACGTTTTGTATACACCAAGAGCCAGAGGATCATCCCAGTTATCTGAATAGCTGCACTTTTGATCCCTCCTTGAGGACATCTCTTCTCCTCTTCAGCCGTCTCACACCACATACCCACCTGTGCCCCTTGCTGAAAGCCCTGCAGTGCCTGCAGCTTGGCTCCTCCAGCGGGAACAGCAGAGCTAAGCAGCAACCAAAGCATTATTTATTTACCCCTGGGCCCTCCTCATTCTGCTAATCTGTTCATTGAATTAGTAACTGATAAATTGAGGCCATCTCCTTTCTTCCCTTTTTGCCTGCATCCTTCCTTTCCCTTAAGGGCTGCGTCACTGTTCCTGCATCACTAGTTACAGAAATCGCTCTGCTCCTACTGCTGGTCTCTGCATTCAGTTTTTCTGCATTTCTGAAGCAGAGTTTTGAGAGGAATTACCTAAATCTGGAGAAACACCACCATGAATCAGACCCATTAGCTCCCTGATGTTTTTTATTCTTTTGTTCGACTTCTCTTTAAATATATTTGGTGGGAAGTGACATGGTGAGACAGATGCAAAAAGTCAATATCACAACTTCCCCAGCTAAAGCCCTGGTGCAGCACATGAATTACGTACACACTAGAGAACAGGGTCCCATCTGCCCCTCCACTCCTTGCTACTAACGATTTTAAGTCTGCCGGGAGTGGAAGCAAGGCAGGAATTTGCCCCTGACTCTGTCACAAAAGTCTCAATACAAAAAGCCATGTTTTTGTCCTAGGTGGGCTCCGAGCACATGGCGATCAGCAGGAAGTGCTGGCACCAGGGGGATGGTGGCTCTTGGGCTTTGGAGAGCTACATTACACATTGCTTTGTTTTCGAGCTTCAAGAAAGCAAGAGAACAGCCCGACTTCTGCTTTTGCAGTGAAAATGATAGGAAGCTCTTGGCAGCGGTGCCAGGATGTTTCTAAGTTGGCTCTTCCTCCCTCTGCCTTTTAAGTCTCGTGAGAAATAAATTGGTATAATTTGTTTGTGAATTAACATAAGGTGGCTATAGAGATATGAAAGGCCTTTGCCAGGCTTATTCCACTTAAAACTTGTGAGCAAATAATTTAATTAGTTGGAAACATTTATACTAAGTGCATGTGAAGGCTGTTAGGTAGGACCTTATTCCAGGCTCTGTGGCAGTCCTGGAGAGCCCAGCTTGGGCTGATATGGGATGGAGGGCTATGGTGGGCGATGGGTCAGATCCTTCCTCAGATATGCTGGCTCCTGCTCCCTAATCTGGTGTCTGGTATGTCTGACATAGTTCCGGATTTCAAAGGTCAAGGTGAAAAGTGATTTTTATCAGTCTTTATGGCAGCATCTGCACTGCTCTACAGGAATGACCTGCAGGGCTGGGCCAGCGGCCAAATTGCGTGTTTGGGCTTGTCCAAGGATGATCAGAGTCGGTCGAGGGGTGGCCCTGGCTGGAGTCGGGGGGGGGTCAGTGGTTTGGGCTGGCCTTGCTGGCTCCATCCAGCCTGTCTGGTTTCACAGGGGCCACTTGCACGCGACTCACCCAGAGCCGTGGGAGCTCGGGTTGTGCTCGGGCTGCCGGGGGGTGGCAGGCGCCTGGTGCCCTGGGACCTCCCTGGCTCCCAGCCTCACTCAATCCCCTCCTGCCTCTCAGCCATGTCCGAGGCAGGATGCGGAGGGGATGTGGTAGGAAGGACCTGAAAGCAGCAAATCAGCTCTTCTACAATCCATTTCAGGTGGTGATTTTTCTTTCCTCTGTAAAGGACCCAAACACCTCAGAAGTTTTAGGGAAAATAGAGCTGGTCACAATATTCACATGCCTCTTTGGTAAACTAAGAAAAAAGGGAAAAAACCCTCAGCTCTTTTTTTTTTTTTTAATCTCTGTATCTGGCTTTATTTGTACAATCCATCAAGAGGTATTTCACCAACAACATTATTTAAGCTGAAATAGGAGACTCACTATTAGTCTTGAAAATTCATAAGATAAACAGATTTTGACATTTAATGTGTTGTAGCCACTGGAAGAATAAATTACTGAGCAAACATTGTACGGAAAATATTTAAGCGAAGGAGAAATCGGTGTTCTTTGTATGGGACCTTATACCAGGACCATATATTTTGCATGTTCTGTTTATTTTTGTATTGGGTAAGATGAAGTGTGCAGTTTGTATTGTTTGCTAAGGGAATAATTTAAACATAGCTAAGGATGGAGCGTCTGTCAAACAACTCTTCGGTCAGTAAACAGTGTAAGATATATTTTTATTAAATGTACCCCAACTCTCTCCCTTCACATCCCTGCTGCTGAGAATAGCAGGCGCATGAATTATCTTCAGCAGAAGGCACCGAGCTTCGCTGTGCAGGAAGAAATGGCTGCTTTGTTTCAGAGCTATGCATGCCTCTAAATGATTTGCGCTGCGAAGAAAAGAAATGAGGGGTAGAGCTAAAGCAGCTGGGCTCCAGAAAAAATAATGAATGTCAAATAAGTGAACGCCTGAGGTACCATCCTGCAAAAGAAAGCAGAAGTGGGATTGGGCTGCTGGATAATAGGTTTTCCATTAGTGTCCCCAGGCCCACCGTTTCACTGAGCTGATGTTGGCAGACCAACGGTGTTGGTACAAGAAGGGCTAACACGTCTTCTTGAGAGGTGTGCTGTGCACCACTGGCTGGTGAAATCCAGGAGTGGTAAAAGCAAACAGACGCCATGCAGGGCAAGGTATTCCCCAGGAGGGCACATGTGGAAGAAACTCGGGAAACACAACGGGGTCTGGTATAAAAGGGCAGTTTTGGGCTGTTGGGACTTTGCCCTCTGTGTCTGACAGTGCTCAGAGCTGCCTGTCCCCAGCCCTGCCTTCACCTGCCCTGGCCTCCAGCACTGGTTGTTATTGTGCCAGAAAACACCCTGGCCCCAGTATCTGTGATAAGTCAAACACTGTGGTTATGATTTTTAAAATCTCTTCTTTGAGATCTACTAACTGTTGAGAAATCCTGTTTAAAAAAATAGGTAAGCCTGGTAGAGATGAACATACTGCTTCTCTTTTTTTTTTTTTTTTAATTTTAATAGGTTCTGTTAGAAAACCACACTCTCATGAGTGTTATTCAAGTGAACACATGGTATAGACCATGGAGAAGTTTTGCCTATCTTTCCCTGTTTTGCTCTCCCTTCCCTCCATTTATTTGCCTGCAGCTCTTACTTCTGACCTTAGTGATGAGATCCTAGGGTGAGCTGGGGCTTCTTGCTACTGCTACTGTGCAAATAGTAAATGAGAAGACATAGTCAAAAGATGTTTACACATACAGCATAGCTATTTTGATTATTTCCAATGATGTGAGTGGAACTCTCAAGTTCGGGTAACAATTAATTAATTACACTCTTCATTTGGTCTAATGGGAACTGTGGTATAAACAAGGGAGATGAGGCTGGGACTGAGCAGCCCTTGCTGGGAACCAAATATGGAACAGCAGATGCTAGAGAATTTGCTGAAAGGTTGGATTCGATTAACTCTTCTGCATTGTGAGTGCTATAAATTTGGGAGCAGGGTGGGCCAGACTGAAGAAGAGAGGTGGCAGATGGGATGAAGGGAAGATGATTAATAGAAATAGAAGCCAGCAGCCTTGTATTAGCTCCTGCTGCCTGTTTTGAAATGTGTGGACTGAAGATGGGAGTAGCAGGAGGTGGCGCAGATGGGAAGAGGACTGAGAGCGATGCGAGCTAAAACCTGAGACGACAATCTCGGGATGTGAAAGTCCTCAGCCCCTTCGGTGCCAGGTCTGGTGGGAGGCAGGTCTGTGTCAAAGGCATTAGCCGGAGGGTGCAGGTCAGAGCAAAGCTGCCTTCCCCTTTTGTGTGTTTTGGTCTGCAAGGAGTATTGCAAATGGAGCCTGAGTAGATGCTAATGGGAGTTGAGGAAGAGTTGGCAGTGATGTGCTCTGAAAAGTGTTTGGTTTTAGTTTCTTAAACAGTGGAGGAAGCAGAAGGGGTGTTGTGAGGATCATCTTTGGTTTGGGGGCCAATCTGCCTCTCTGCGGTTGCATATCACATGTTGGCCTTCAGGAGCACTTAACTGTCCACATGGCTTACAAAGTTGGGAAGCAAAGCAGTAAAGGAAATGTATGAAAAAAAGGGAAAAAAGAAAAAAAAAAGAAAAAAAAGATAAACAGGAATGTAGCCCCCAACTGCCCAGAGCAGGCTGAGAAAGAGGGGCAGGAAAAGAGATGCTGCAGCAGAAAAGCATTAAATAGACACCCAGACAGGCATAATGATAGAGACAAACTTTTAGATCAGTAAGAAACTGTGAGGACAAACCTGTTCAATAAAAAGCTGATGATAGGGAACCACAGGGATAGTATGCACTAAATGACACCATTTACCACTCTGCTTGTTATCACTCATTATACTGCATTATGCTGCAGATCCTATTATATGCTGTTTAATGCAAATCTGGCCCCTGCTGTGTCAGGCACAACACACAAAAAGAGAAAAAAATCATTCCTTGCCCCAAGGAATTCATGATGGGGAGTAAGGAGTATTTCTATGAAAAATTGCATCATCGGTTCTGTGTTGGAGGCTGTGGAAGACAGTGACAGATGGACAGTGTGTTTCTCAGAGTTCACAGTTTTGTAACAAAAGCAAATTATAAAGTAGAAATGACTGTTGCCTGAGTAGGTTACAAAGAGAACCTTGGGAGGTATAGTGGTTTCAATCTGTTGAGGGGGAATGATTCATTTTAATTGTATAGAGAGGCTGAAGATTTCATTTGATCTTAGATTTTAGTAGGCTGCAAATCTTCACCTGTTCGAACTCAAAAGAGCCAAATCCTACATGGTTTGGTGGTATTTGTGGCTTTCATTTGGAACTCGACAAGCCTTTTCAACCACTTTTGCTTTGACATGGTGGCCTCTTCTGATGCAGAACCCAAAAAATCAGCAGGTGATAAATGCCAGAAAAGAGAAGGATTCAGGTAGTCTTGTGATCCAAAATGATCTCTTTTTAAACAGCTCTGGGAAGTCTGTATAACACAATGGCAGCCTGAGATTAAGGGAGGAGCAGAAGTCAGCAAGAAGCGATGGCAGGGAGGAGGCTGCGGTCAGCCTCAAACGTTTGTTTGCAGCCCTTGGTGGGAGGAAGCTTGAAGACATGTAGTTGGTTTTAAGCAAAAATTGTATGGTTTGGCTAGCAGGGAGCATCATTTGCTAGTTGTTCAGAAGGGTGTATTTGATGAAAGCAGGAAAGTGAATTCTCCGTGAAGAATTGATTGCTACCAGGAGCTGTCTTGTAGCTACAGAACGATGTATCCCAAGCCTGATGTGCCCTTAACTACCCCAAACAGCTCTGTAAAGCACAAAAATTATCCTGAGACCCAAGAGAGAGAATAAGTTGCTTCTAAATTCATCTACTGTGGTAAGTGGGGTTTGACCACTCTTTGCAAGAATGACAGGCTAAGATACGAAGCTCAACAAATTTCAGGGTATAAATTAAACTGCACAAAGCCTTGTCACACTTCTCCATACATAAATATATGTTTAATTCATACATTTAATTGAGCAAATTCGGGAATGCTTAGCAGCGCAGGACTACGCTGCCCTGGCCTCTGCAGGGACTCCCTGCTACAGCCTCTTGGAGCAAAATCCAAGCCTTAGGCTCTGCCATTCATATGCTAAAATATATGTTGGAGTCAAGCACTGAATGGGTGTGAAAACAGTGCAAATACTTCAGAGTGAAGGACTCTGATGGGAAATCCATGCCAGCCCGACAGGGCCTGGTCCAAAGAAAATACCCATTCAGGAGACAGCAGCTGAGGCCAGACTAAAACCCAGCACTTAGCTCAGTCACAAGGAAATTGCTCTGACTCAGTTTCCTCAACTTAGTTGGGGTTAATTTGTTTTATTTTGAAGAATGGGCCTTATTCAATAGAACTTGCCATGTTCCATTTATTTCCAAAAAGTCCCCATCAGCTGGAGAAGTTTCTTCCTTTGTTTCATTGCATTTGACAGTAGAAGAGAATTTTCCTCTCTCAACTGGCAGATTAACCATTATAGTTAGTGAAAAATACTGTCCAGCCGGGTTAAGTCATTCCACTTAGATGGCTTTGACTTTGCTGTGCCATTATTAATTTTCATGAATTTCAAAATATGTTTTATGCTGATAAAGCTTCTTAAAGTGTTCCCTCTAAAGCTGTATTAAAGAAAGTGGTGCTTACATAAGTCCTTTGGAATACCTAATGTGCCATGGCTTTTGCTATAAATATTCGCCAGTTCATTATTTTCTCTAAACTTCACAAGTGGGTAGGCATTGATTATTTCACCAGTTACAAGAGAAAAGTCTTGGGTACTTGCATAAAGGTCTGAATAAGCTTGCAAAGCAATCTGCTGCTTTCACTCCAGCCACGTGGGCAATTGTTTTCCTAGATTCCTAGCTTCTGTTTCCTCTTGAGTTTTCATATTTTTCTGCTTTTATGTTGGAAATTAATTTTCTGCCTGTAAAAGGCAATTGACTGACAGGACTGACCCAGAAAATGCTCTCCCCCCAAGTCCAGAAAGCTTTTTCATACCAGGAAAGAACTTTAAAAAATGTCAGATTTGGAGGGTAATGTGGCTCCTGGCAGCTGGGTGAGGATCAAGTTGCCCCACAGCAAATCCCTCCTCTGTGGGACAGACCAGATTTTATGGCTCCATCTGCATGACGGAGCAACTTCTCTCACACAATTTGCCCAAATTGTCCTTGCTTATCTTTGTATCTGACTCCTCACTTAAAATGCCGGCAGCCTCGGGGTGACGAAAGGCTGGTCAAGCCTCTGCGGTGGGCTGAGTCTCTTTGGGGTGTTTGTCCACACAATTACATACAACTTAAATATTCTGACTGCTAATTGATTCCCTGCTAGTATCTCCAACAGGCCCAATAAAGCAACTGAAGAGCTGTCAGTCTGGCGTGTTTTAGGCGCCTTGGAGCAAATGTAACATGCCCGGCTGCTAATGAAACTGCTGTCAGCTGAAGGACATCGTGCATGCTGCACTGGTGACGTGCCATCAGCTCTGGGGCAGTTTTGTTTGCTGCATTGCTTTTCCCTGTCATTTTTCACACTGGAATAAGTTCCAAGGTCTCAAGTTCTGTTGTAAAAGTATATAAAATCATCTTTCTCTGACAAAAAAAGAAAAAAAGACCCAACACAATGCATGGTCTTCTCACCTCCTCTGTGGTTCAGGAGGTTCACAGACACCTTGGATGTGACCTCCACTTAATCCTGAAGTTTCAGAGTGCAATATTTCCCTTATTTCTGCATATCAGAAGTAAGTTTGCTAATTAGGGAAAAAGCAAGGTCTATCACAATGGGGAATATTTTAAGAAATCAGAAAAATGTCATTCTTCTATGAAAAATGACACTTAGCAACGATAAAATGATGTTTAATAGCAGCAGAGGTTATTTGCTGCTGGTGTTACAGAAGGCTGGATCTTCGATGGACTAGCAAAGGTTGATCTGCACTTTTAGCTTTGTAAGGGGAAAAGAGAAAAAAGTAAAATATGTGATTCATTACTTAAAATAAGACAGTGGGTAGGAAGTGAGGGAGGATGACTCTCCTACCTTCAAATGGAAATATGTCCAAAGACCCATCTGGAATGTCTGAAAGAGCAGGCAGAGACGATACTGCTGAGTTGCAGCTTTTTGCACTAATTTCCACCACAACACCTTCACTCCTCTCTGAAACTACCTTCGTTGTCGCTGAGCTCAGTTCAGTTTGGGAACTGGGTTAGGCTGAACCGGGAGAAATTAATTTTAGTGGGAAGCAGGAGGACTTAATGCGAATGCTTGTGGCACTGACGATTCATATCCTGGATGTTTTGCGCTGATTTCTCAGTGGAGACAAGCCCTGGGGATCTGACTTTGATTATCTGAATCAGGCAGCTCCAGATTACCTTAATGTTGTGCTGACTTCATCTGGACCGCTCGTGCAGGCAGGGTGCATTAACCACGCAGCCGAGCGTGGCTGAAGGCAGCCGAGATCGGATCAGCTCCAGGTGCTTGGTGAAATCCTGGGAAATTGCCTAGTCTGGTATAAAGCTGCACCAGAGGAGACTGGAACAGCAGCATTTGCTCATGATGGATGACCCCTAATTTATTTCCGCTGTTAGGGGTTTTGGAGACAAGGTTACCCTATAAATAACGTTTAAATTGTAATTTTGCTAAATATCCTTCTCCTGTAGGATTTCAGGTAATCAGGAACACATCCTCAGGTCTAATACTGTCATTTATTTTATACAATATTTCTGTATTTTCATATAATGTGTGTATGTATATCTGTGTATGTGTTTGTGTGTGTGTATATATGTTTATCAGGAGAAAGGTAACTCATGGAGTGATGCCTGACCCAGCTAAGATCTTCACAGGTCCATCAGAGCCAAGGCCAGCCATCACAGCTGTACCCACTGCAAGGTGACACGTGGCACCAGCCCTGTGGGATAGTGTGTGGCACCTTCAGGAACATGTCACCACGGCGTTTGCTTCTAAGATTTCCTCTGGCTCATAAGAAAGGAAGAGATGCTCTCTTCCTGATAAGTGAAGGACAAAAAGTGACTGAAATCAGACATTAGAGGCACCAGCGTGGAGAGGGAAGGGGACAGCCCTGGATCTGTGTCCCTGTTTCCAGGGCAAGGCGGCAGCTCAGCGTGGCGTTAGCAGCACACGAGGCTGCGTGCTCGCTGTTGGATGTGGCACACAAAGTGAGCGAATTCCAGTCTGAACCTCTTCCTAGAACGCCTCAAATATGGTTTTGGTCTGGTATTAAGCAGAAGAAACGTGGACAGACGATTTCCCATCCTGACCTCCTGATTTATTCTGATTCTCTTCAGTGGGGGCAACGGGGCAAATTAAAAATAGGGGCTATTGCTGACAGATATTGTGGCATGTACAGCGCAGGGACTGCTATTTCCCAGAACTGCCTATCATCTGTATTCTCTTTGTGCCTTTGCTGTATATGGCTACATTACTAAGTGGCTGACCTTTACCGAGCAGCTTGTCAGAAGCAGAGGTTTCAGCCTGACGGTTGCTGGCTCCAAAACGTTACCTGGTGACTGGCTGGGAGAAAGGCAAGCTGCAAACACAGCCCTTGGAAATCCTCCTCCTTATTCTGGGGGTGTGTAGCAGAGTGGCTACAAACTTTTCTCTGTTGATGCTTGAGAGTGACAAATGGTGGCTGTTTCTTTTGAATGTGCAATTATTGATGCACTGGCTGGCTGTTAGGTTTCCTCAGCAAATGGATGGGAAGCTATTGAGGTTTGTTTTAAAGGTTTAATTTTTAATAGAAATTTGCCACTTCATGCCATCATATTGATTTTAAGAACAACCCATTGTGACAGACCTGCATATATTTTAAAATCATAATTCTACTAAAGACCCTTGCTCTCCTTCTGTAGCCTCATTACGCAGATGTAATTAATGAACCACAAACAAAACAATATCTGCTGTTGCGTGGCAGTAGGAATTTAGCAAGTGAGCCTGTCTCACTCCATAGAGATGTGTCAGCCAGCAAAAGGCTGACTGATGTCTCAGATCCAGGCTTCTTCTCTTAAGCAAGGAGAAATATTAACCTTGAATCGGGAGACAAGGAGTTTGTCATTTAAAGGAAACTTAGAAAGAGAAAAAAAAAAAAAAAGAGGTATTTGTTTAAGTCTACCTTCAACAAATTAATGGGCAGGTTAGAAACTTTTCTACCTTTGAGCAGATTTGCTGGAGCACAATGAGAGCTTGCAGCAGTTCTACCGAAAGCAGCATCACCTGCTTTATGAGTGGGCGTATTGCAAACACCGTCTGGAAAATCTGTTCTGAGGGGTATCATTTGGAGGTGTTTTGGCCAGGATGACTACCCGGGGTAACATGGTGCAGGTTCAGTGACGAATCACAAAGCGACCCAGCTTGTTTGCTGGGTTCATCCCAGAGGTGGCTGCAAGGAACAGACAAGCCCCCGCTGCCCCGAGTGTGTTGGCCCTGTTACCAGCGCTCACCCCAGCACCTCCCCAGGTCTGGGCTATGCCAGCCTTGAAGGTAAGTCTCCGGGGGTCATCTCCCCTGGGGGATTTTGGCTGCTGCAGCACATGGTGCCTTGCAGCAAAGCAAGTCTATCTTGCTTTCCCAAGCTCAGGGCTGTGTCTTGTCTCGGATCAGATGCAGTCAATGAATACTGTTTCCCCCACCCCCTCAGAGATAGAGACATTGAAGGACTGGATGGATATCACTTGATGAACACCAGGAATTTGCTCAGTGCCTCTTCTGGAAGCCTACCCACTGCTAGGAGGATACAAAGGCACAGGTAACGTGACATGACAAAGGTCAATAATGGGTATGCTGCGTGGCGATGGTAAAAATCCCCTCCAACAATCTAAAAACCTCCATAGGGAAACAAAGGAATCACTGGTACTAAGAGAAGATGCTTGCAAAGATGAAACAAGTGAGTTCTCCTGCCCCAGGAAGTCAGAGAAACTTCAGCTTGGGTCATATTTTTTTTTTGTCCATCGAGGAAGTCTGAGACAGACCCTGCCGTGGAGATTGGGGAAGGACTTCCATCAGTCCCAGCGATGTGCCTTGCATACAGGGCTGGGGGGGGTCAAGCTCCCTGCTTTGTTGCAGTTTTCTGGTGGGAGGGCTAACATGATGGGTGGGAAGGTACCTTAATTGCTAGCTCATTTGGCTTAAAAATTCATTCCTGCCTCTCTGGAGTGCTGCTGCAGATGAGAGAGCCTTGCTGAGGAGCAAAGTGCAGAAGTTTTGTTTCAGCAGGTCCCATTACTGCCAGGTTAGAAGCCTGGAAAATCACGGGTTGCAGAAGCAGACTGGCTTAACCTTAACTACAGATGTGCTGCCGTAATTATGGGTGCTGTTTATGTGCAGAGCCAAGTCTGCTGTGTGACTTTTTTTCTCGGCTGGAAGTAATGAAAGAATCCAGCAGCCCTGTTGACTGAGCAATTCAGCAGTCAGCTAAGTGCATCCTGTCAGCAGAAGGTGATTTTAATACTAGGCCAGTGGTCTTTCACTAATTAAAATAAACATTTATTATTTGTTTTTGGGATTCTTTCCAAGAAGGAAAATACAGTTTGGAAAGGGTTTCAGAGCTGATTGCCTTCTGTCTGTGCTTGAGACTGACATGAGGAGGATCTGGGAGGGGAAAGGAAGACAAGGATGAGGAGAAACAAAAGGTGTTGAATAGCTCAGATGAGTCTCAAAGCAGGAGGAGAAAGAAATCAATGTCAGGAATTAGAGAAAGAACAAGCAGGGAAAGAACAGAAAAAAGAAGCTGAACAAAACCGAAGAAGACAGACAAAACATGATTGACTGGGAGGGAGGGTGGCAAAAGACAGCTGAGTGACTGGTGGGGGTAATAGCATAGATATGAACCCAGGGAATTGGGTCTGGAGACATTGTCACTGGGATCTCGAAGGGCAGGCTGGAGAAGCATTTGTCAGGAGTGACATTGGTGTGGTTGTTGGTCTTTGGGGTGGGGATGGGGGGAGGTGACCCCTGGAGGTCCCCTCCAGCTCTGGTTGTGGTCAGGTGTCCCATGGCCCCCACTGTCTGCCTTCACTCCAAAAGGACCGCAGGTAGAGGCTTTACAGGTAAGATCTCCTCCCGGGTCTCTTGCCAGTCAAACAGGAGGTAGCCAGCTGAGGTATAGGCTTGGAGACTTCTGCCTGGCCAGCAAACTGGCCAACAGCACGTGCATACCGAGCACACGTGCAGAGCCCGGGGCCAGCAGCAGCACGTGCTGCTCTTGTCCCACCGGGGTTGTCTGGCAGCAGATATCAGGTAAACATATCTGTCCTCTGGGAACTCCTTGGTACCTCCATGGTGAATACAGTTAACAGTAAAACAGCTGTCCATAAGACATCTGTGTGCGGGGGACATCGGGGGAGTGCTCTGACCCAAACCCACAGCCCCTGGGGGCTTCCCTTGCCAAGCAGATGAGCTTTCATGGTGGCTGTTCGTCCTGCAGGGACCTTGTGTCTTCTCCCATGGCTGCAGGAGAGACAAGCCTGCCTTTAGCCATCGTTTCTGCCCTCTGTTTAGTTCCCAGCAGGATAAAGAGTGGCTGCTCTTTTATGGGAGGCATCAGGCTGATCTGAGGGCAGAGGGAGGAAAATGTAACAGCTCTTCACAATATCTCTATAGAGAAAGAAAAAAAAACCCAACTCAGTAAAATCACAGTTTTTCTTATTTCTTGATGCTACACCTGTAGAAATCAAAGGAGAATCTACCATTCAAACCATATTAAGTACTGATATCATCATTTTGGATTTTATGTTGTCCAATAACCTGTCAAGTGTCATCAAGTCTAGACCATGTTCAGGCAGTGCAAGGTCTGTAGGCAGAGATAAAATCTTTTTTTTCAGATGATCTGGTATTACTGGAAAATTAGGGGAGCTTTTTAGCATCCAAGTGCTTGCGAATAGGAACAGCAGCCTTCAAAAATGAATAGAATAGTTGTTAAGAGTTTGATTGGATGCATGTCCCTTAGACCATGATGGGAGGAAAAGCAGCAGGTATAGTACTCATGAGCTGTTAGAGACACAACTTCTCTTCTTCGAAAGCTCCATGTCTTGTGTGTTTTTCTCGATGTGTCTCAGACTCCTGCAACCTTTGTGCCTGCTGCTGGCTGGGAGGGCCAGTCAAGGGGTGGGACATGAGCCTTGATTTCCCCTGAACCTTGACTGCTGCCGGACAGCTGGGCTAACCCAGAGCGGGATATTCCAGTTCATCGGACAGGCATGGGACAGTGCATTGTACGCCCTGGTGGGTGCAGGCAGCAGCTGCCATCCGGAGGCAGTGTGGGCAGCTGCCTCCTCCCTGGAGGTGGGCGGAAGATGCGCTGGGAGGGCGTGGGGCTCAGCACATTCAGGTGGTTGTATGGCTGGAGATCCTGTAACCAGGTACAGATTTGGGTTTGGAACCCACAATCCCGAAATGGCAGGATATTTCATGACTTCCAACCTCCACCTGCTCATTCCCGTTCCTGTAACCCCTGGGACCTTTGCACCCAGGGAATCCCGTGTTGTGAATGCATCCGTGTCATCTGTGTCACAACTGAATGAGTTTCCATAATTTTCCACTGCTGCAGAATAGCCCTCAGGGATCCCTTGGGATTCCCAGGTGAGTACAGACACAGGGAGAGCCTGAACTGTGTGGCCCATGTGCCGTTTGATAAATGCTTAGATAAATTCCTTAATATTATTTAACTCCCATGGGGTTTCTGCTCTTTGATGTTGAAGCTAATGGCCAACAGCAACAAAAAGTCACCACGATGTATTCAAATGTGAGATTAAAGGTGTGACATTGCTTGTGTGCTGCAAACTAGTGACTATTCTCATATTAGAGCATTTGCTCAAACGTCCTGTTGAGGAGGAATGTTTTCCTCCCTCCTATAACTATTTCACACTATAGGGAAATCAAAATCCACTCTTGAAACAGTCACAGACACTGCCTATTTTTAATAGAGTGTTTATGGAAAGATGCTCAGCACCTCCTACGTGGTTCTCTGCTCCCATTGAGCAGTCAGCACCGTGCAGGATGAGGCCCTGTGCTGGCATTAGTTACCGAGGAAACTGCCTCTATAGAAATGGAGCAGCTGTTTGTATTAGCAACAGCAGCTTCTGCATTTAAACGTGTGTTAGTGCATTTAAGCTTCTCATTGCTGAATTTCATTTGTTTGTGGGCTGCATGGGGAGAAGGGAGTTGCCACAGGAGAGCAGCTTACTGTCACTGGGACAGACGGTGGGGGAGGCAGAGAGGGAAGAGCACGATTCCTATGTTCACCCATGTAAGAGTTGGGCATCCTCTTCGAACCCACACACACACCTCCTATAAAACATAGTGGTTTGAAAGCCAGAGAAGTGCCTGGCAATCTCCAAGGAGCAGAACGGAGTGTGGTTAAGCACTGTGCCCCACTTCCGCCAGGAAAGTCCAGAGCCCTTCTGTATGTTCAGAAAGCTTCTCCCAGCCAGGAAGGACAGACGGACGCTTTGGATAGCAAAGGAGTGAGGTAATATGGGAAAGCTCTTGTGGGGCAGTTCTCTTTCAGAAACAACAGGATGCTGCCAGTATGTTCCTGTAGCTATTCCCGGTAGGTACACGGAGACGGAAATGATTTCTGCCGTGATGACTAAGGCAGTGCATGAAGAGCTGTTGTCTTTACCTTTCACTGTCAAAAGTGTTGGGTTCAGAGTCTGCAGGTGAGTTGGAGTGGGATTGAAGCCAAGCCGCTCATTCACTCCAGTGGGCTGGGGGATGAAGCGCAGCGTTTGCTTTGCCTTCCCGGGTATCTGCACGTCTGCTGCCTTGCATCCAGAGCAGGGAAATACGCGCTAAAGAGAGGCTGGATGTGGGAGGGTGAAATGCTGCAAAACAAGAGCAGTTGCAGTGAAGAGCTGCTTTTGTCCACAATGCGAACAGACCAGCAAGAAGAAAAGGCACAGCTGTCACTGGAGATCAGCCACAAAGCAGTTGTGAAAGATGTTTCCTATTTACCTGAAGGAATTTTACTGCCTGTCTCAAGGAGATTTTTACATTTCCTTTGGAAAATAGGCTGCAATCACCCAGAGAAATGGTGTGTGAAAAGACCAGGGTGGGAATCACCCATGAGATGAACAGCTGAAGTGAACCACGGACTATATAAGCATGTTTAATTAAAGATGTGAACATATCGTTCTGCTGTGAAAATTCTTGATCTATAAACTGTCAGTGATTTCTCATTAAAGAAAACAAACCTATGTAGCTCAGAGGGTGTATGAGGTAAAAATACTTTGAGGTTCATCTCAGGTTCTGACTTTTCCTTCCATACAAGCATTACTCCTACAAAGCAGAACTATCATTTTCTGCAATAGAAAAACTAAATTCTTCTGACTCCAAAAGTTGTGCAGGAATGACTAAAACTAATCAGGCAGGGTTTCTTGTAGCAAGTCTTAAAAGCTGAGCCAAGCTTATAGCAATTCATCTAAGTAGATTAACATGTATGAATCTTCAAAGCTGTCAATCCCTTGCAGAGAATTTGTATTAGGCACTTTTGGACGCTTCTGGCAAGTCCTTCCCAGCTGATAATTGCTTGCTCACCTCCAGAGTCACTGAGCAGGCAAACTTTTCTTTTCTTCTTGTGGTTTTGTATTTTGGTCTGTTTCCCTGAGAAGGGGGAAAGGAAACACAGTTGTATATTGCCATGGTTGCAAAATCTGGCATTCCAAAGGCAAATCTGTATGTTATTTGGTCAGCTGTCATGAAATGAGGGGCAAAGAATGTGTCTGAGCCCTTCAGCTTCTGAATCTTCAATGGGAGAAACATTTAAAGGGCATAGCCAGGAGGTCTCCTGTGATCTTGCTGAAACAGCTGCAGAAAGCGTCTCCACTTGATGCTTGCTACAACTCCTCAGCTGACAATAACCGCTGTCATAGCCAAAGCTGTCAAAACTACATAAGGGCTACTATTTATGCACAAAATCACCTGGGTTACTTTAACAACCTTCATTGGTACAATCAGTGACTGATACCCCATGAGCTGAGCTAGCACGGAGGGCTGGGGAGGCATGCTGGTGGTGTCTGCATCTCCAGGTGACAGCAAACAGCCCTAGGGCTGGGCTGGAAGGAGGGGATGCAAATAACTTCTTAAATTCCTCCAGGCAAGTCTCCCGTGGAGAAGTCTGATGGAATGTGGGTGCTTTTAAGGTGTTTGAGCCGTTGTTTAGAAATGGCACATTACTGCAATGCCTGGAGAGAGCAGTACGTGATGCTGGTTGGGAAGTAGACTGCAGCTGACTTCTGCGGGTTTCCTGGTGCTGGTGAGCATCTCATGTTTGCTCAGCAGGCGGCTTAGGGAGTAGTTTCTGGTAGGGTTGCTGAAAGATCTTACTTTTGCATGATGTTACAAAGCAGTAGAGAAAAATAGGAGATGCTGCTGAGACTGCTCATTGCACTTCTCACACACTCTTGCCTTGTTGTTGCTGTTCAAAACTGAATATTTGCTGTTTTTTCTCTTCCAGTGCTAATATTATGCCATAGTGCTGCCATGTACGTGATTTTTATCAACAGCCCCTCCAATGGATGCCATTGATGCTCTGCCCAATACAGCAGATAGTAACCAGGAAAATACACTCCCGTGGGACCCTGCTCCAGAAAAATACATCAAGGGGCTGTATGAGTCCCCCAGGTCAGCAGTGGAGGGGCTGCTCTCTGTGCTGGCTGTCTTCAACATTCAATGAGGCTGGAAGAAAATGGGTCAGGCTGAAAGTACAGCTGGGATCATTCCTCCCAGGTATCCATCTCTAATCACCCTCACCTTTTGCAGTGAGAAGGCACTATTGTTAAAACCTGCCTGCCTGGAAATGAGCTTTTCCTGAGCAGCCTAATGATCTGCATTATTCTGAATTATTGTAAATGTGCTTATGATTATTTACCTAATTACAAGTGCCTTCACAAATGATTTTGCTAGCACTTAAGGGAACTAAAGTAACATCTGAAGCTATAGTAATGAAAATATAATGCAACATGATAGCATGATAATAACACAAAAAAGACTGCTCTGAGTGGGAACAGTGTCTCAAGATCCCAGCCATCGGTGGGTAGTTAGGACAGATAGGAGCTTACAGTGCAGGGAACTGCTCTGGGGAGTGTGAATAGGCACGGGGAGGGGGGGACAGGGGGAAGGAAGATCGTAGGGACACTGTAGAAAAGAGGAGAATGCAGGGCACCAGGAGATAAGGATGCTTTTTTAGAAGCATGGTCAGGCTAGGGGTCATGGGCACTGTCAGAAAGAAACCATGAATGAGTATTTGTTTTCATTGGACCAGTTGTCTGTATTCCTTTTTTTTTTTTTTTTTTCAGTGACGAGTGCTCTGAGTAAGACATCCTGGTTTTCTTTGTCTTTTTCTTCTATGATGATGTCAGAATTCCAGAGTAGTTATTTCTGAATAAAGACAGTTTCAGTTTAGAATATAGAGTCCATAGAGGGCAGTTATATGGAGAAGGTATAGAGGAATAGGTATTCAGCATCACCATTGCAAAGCAAAGCCCTTTGCAGATGCCCACCCACAGCAGAAGGCTTATTCTCTGCAGGATGAATTCAGAGGGACGGTGGAAGGTGCAGAGGTGACATTAATCAGGCAATGAGGACACTTAGCCTCTGGCTGAGAGTACTTTTGTTTATAAACACAGCATCCACTTCCCAGGAAAATATTTTTGATGTTGACTTTAGACATCCTCTCTCCGAGAACGGCCCAGCCTCCTGGCTTGCCCAAGAGACAATAGAAGGAAAACAAGCACAATAGGTGCATGTGCTAAACACTTTAATGAGCACTTCCACACCATTCTCCTGTATTTCCCCACATCCCCATGAGTCAATAAGCACCTCATGCAGCTTTCTAGATAGTGAGTAATAAACTGATACAGCTGTGGACTAGCCCAAACATTAGCTCTCATTCACTGAATGACTGATAGAAATGTGAACCTATTTTGTTCCATGTATATTGTCTTAATATAATAATCCTAGTAATTTCTTTGCCTGTGTAAACTTTCTACAATGAGATTATTCTTAAAATATTGTAGATACAGTTATACAAGTTTGTGCAAAAGGCACTGTGACAAATTTTGCACATGTATAAATACACAGTTGATTTATCTGCACCTGCAAACAGAAAAAGGCCCTTGAATTTGTTGCCCTGTGGCTCTGGAGGATGTGTATCTCCCAGTTGTCTCCGGTTCATTTTGAATAGCAAGTTAATGATAGGACGCAAATTGCCAGTGATTATGGTTCGGTTTCCATTGTCACCCAACATAATGTCCTCCTCCAGTAGCACTTTGTGGTGTTGCTCTGCGATGCACGGAGCATTCAATAAGAAGTGCTGTAAGTTCTGTATCAGAAATTCAGCATTTATAGTAGTTAGTTGGGACAATTTTATCTCCTGGAGACGGGGCTTTTAAATTATGACTAACACTTTGCATTGTATCTGGGAGTCTTTCATTTCCAGCTTTCTCTCAGATATCTAGTCCAGATAGATTTACATTATTCCCAGACCACTCGGCCTTTCTCTTCCAATTCATACAAGAGAAGTTTTTATGGTTTTTTATAAATGGCAAATTATTAGGCCTCAGAAAATTTATTTTTTAATATTGTTTACGTACACTGAGGAACCAGTAACAGGACCTGGAGCAGTGATGTGAGGAAAGGGATGTGAAAAGGGATGTGAGTAGAGAAGACTTAAGTCCCATTCTTTTAGATGTTGCTAAATAAGGAATGTACTCGTTTAGGGTGAAATTCTGCCTCCGTGTCCAATGACGTAAACTGGCTGAGGCCAGCTATTTCAATCAGGTTGGTCTGGCATCAGCTTAGGAACTGTTCTACTAATTTCTGACCCTCTGCTGACTCTCTCCAATAGTTTATTGACAGCTTTACAATTATCTGAGCCTGTGAAAAGCTCATATTTCAATATATGAGTCAGATTTCACCTAGTATTTTCCATTATGCTTTAGGTTATACTAAACGCCCATTATCTTTGCATGCTTTGGAAGTGAATGACTTCAAATAAAATTTAATGTGAGAATTCAGAAATAGGGATTGTTGGGTATTTTTTAACAGAATAGCTTTGCAGAAGAAAAATGCCATTTTCTCAAGCTGGGAGTGCACCTCTAGGAGCAACATTTCTACTGGGAAAGGTGATTGCTCAGGGTGTGGGAGACCAGGATACATTTTTCACGCTGCCTTTTCCTCCCTGCAGTGAGCACCGTATCACTGCTTTTGCTAATCTGGGCTTAGTTTCTCACTCAGCCAAACCTGTTAGAACAATTTTCTTATTGGATTAGGGACTTGATCCTGAACCCTCAGTCTATGTCCATGCTATTAAAACCAGCAATACTTCCCAGCTCTGGGCACACCACCTCAGCAATGTCCTGTCTCCTCCCCTCTGGGTATTGGTTTTCTTGTAAAGGCTGTGAGGCAGAAGCTGTGGCAGCATTTTTCTGATCTCGGTGTGTGCTGTGATGTGTCTGGTGCACTTCTAAGCCATGTCCCACAGCCTGCTGCCTGGCCTTGCTGCTTGTGATGCAGGAGCCTTCTTTTCATTTCTGTTTAGGAAAAAGGAAAAACAATTTTAGGAAGTTCTTAACTTCATTCCTCTGCCAAACCAGACCTTTCTGAGTGTTTTTGATGGCCAGAAAACTTTAGCAGAATAGGACTGCTCCCCATTGCCCTTTATAACTTTAATCATAGTTTTCCCTGTTGTTTGTCTGATGAACTCCAAAATGTAGTGTTGTTGGCAGTTCAGTATATCATTAAATGACTACTGGTTTCTCCTATGCCATTAATATTTTATTTATGTTGTATTACATTTCGCATCAGTCTCCATGCCAACAGTTCATGCCAGGAGCAATGTCTGATAGAATAATTTAAGTCCTCAGAGATATGAGCACTTTCTTTTTCAATAGTGTCATTAAGTCAGATTCGCTTTTTCCTTTGTTTTGCAGTGTCAGAGAGCCACGGCTGGACGTGTTCCTCCTCTGCCCCGTGCCTGCAGCAGCGTCCAACAAGGACACCTCTTCACGCAGCGAGAGTTGAGGACTGACACTCACTTAAGCTGGCATCAACTGTCATCTATGACTGATGCCAAATCCATAGGGAACGGCAGAGCCTTGCACTAGACCAGATGATAATTCTGGGAAAACACAAGGTTTTGAGCAGAAAGTCCCTTCCTCAAGACACCTACAAACTCTTGTGGAGTTGCACCATCCTGGCTACACCACCATTACTGCTCTCATTCCCATGTAAGTGCAATCCATGTAATGATTTTATTGTTTCCTTGTTTATATTGTTTGTCTGAACTGTAGGTTCCTATCTGCTTCTGCTACTGTCAAGCAAATCCCTCTGATGCTGGACTGGAGAAGAAGCAACTGGGAGGGAAGACAGAGGTCAGCTTAGCTCCCTCTTAACCCCATACAGGGTGGTCACAATTCTGATTTATGCTGCAGATTTGCTGGGATCCATGTAAAGTGCCTTCTAGGAGATTTATCCAATATCTGCTGCTGAATGCCTATTTGTTCTTGGAAGCTGTCTTTTTTCCAAGTTCTCAACACGTAAAGTCCTGCTCAATACAGACAGCAAAATAATTTCTGCAAGGAATATTCTAACCCTGTGCTCATTGCAGTCCTCTGGTTTCCAGAGAAAGGTGTGATACTTGCTGCTGCAGAGCACATGGCTGGGACGGTGAGCTGATGGGTGTCTGGCCCTTGGCTGAGCTGCACTGGGACCTGCTGACTTGGCATTCCTCTGCCCACATCTTCTACCAGCCTCACTCCTCCAGCTGTTTTCAGAACGTGTTTGTTACACATCAGCAGGTTTGAGGGTCACATTTGTTATTTCGGCTTTTAATAGATGTCCAATAACGAGCAAGGAACGGTACTCGATCCCGCAGGTCCTCCAAGAGGGGACAACTCTGCTGGGATTGCGAACACCAGCAAGAAGTAAGTGAAAAAGAGAGTAGAAATAAAAAAGAAAAGTAAACTTCTCAGGTTTAAATAATAGACGAATAAGCAGGAGGGTACAGACAAAAAGGGATGGAGTGTGAAGGGAAAAAGCATGAGTGTGTTTCTCCATGTTTAACAAAAAAATTGATACAAGGAAACCCTAAAGGATTATTATTTGAAATGCAAAGTCTGGATAAAATAATGTATCAATGAGGATAATCTAATGCCACGCAGGAAAGATATGGGACTGAAAATACTTCAGAGTCCTGGGGCCTGACAAATTCAAGTTTTCTCCCATCATATTCTTAAAATCCTAAGTCTGCAAGACCAGGGAATGGTATTAATCACAGGTGTAGCCAAAGGCAGCGACCCAGGAATCACAAGTGCCTTCATAAGCCTCTGCACCAGAGGGGATTAAAGAAAAACGAGTTTACTGGAGGGACTGTGGACTTAGCACATATCATCCCAAGAAGTAATTTGTCACTATACAACACCTCTGTGCAAGCGAAGGGGAAGGAAAAGAAAGACCTAGGCAACAACCTTGGCTTATACACGTGACTGCATTGATTTTGCATGCCAATTAATGCCAGCTAAGAACACATCCCTGGAGATGGCACAGTGAGCGCTATAGGCAAAATTGCCTCACTTGAGATTACAGACGCCTTTGCAGACTCATGGTACCAGCCCAGCTTCTGTTTCTTTTATTAAAAATCCACAGTGGGAAAGAAACTGGTGCGTGTTCCTGATGTTTGCAATGCAGTTGAGGGAATATCCGTCTGTTTCAGCAAGCCAAATCTATCCTCTGATGTGTTATTTTTTTGTTTTGTTCCTTGTGAAATATAATGGGTGGCCTAGCTTATTTTTCCCAACTAGCAATTTCTTTACAGATCAAATTGCAAGCAGCCCTATAACTTTCTGACATGGCAGGATTATGAAAGACCTGCAGAAGTGTCATGCAGTCTCTGCTTTGAACTCTGTCAATTTAAGAGGTTCCATCCTGGCCCTGACAGTGGTGATTTTTTATACCCTTTTAAAATGCACTTTTTTTTTCTGCTCTGACAAGTATTGGAGAAATAAATGAAATCTGCAATCCTTTGTGCAGATGGGAGGGCATTAGATGATTCACTGGCTTTGAGGGTGCTAACAGCCATCCTTTACATGTCTTGTGTTGGTTTAATGGGTAGTTTGCAGCTGTGGGATCATTGCTATATTTTGTAGTTTTGTTCTATTATTAGGTATTGAAGGAATATGAGACCACAGATAGCATTGTATTAAACTACCGGTTCCTGTATTTATTGGCATCACCTGGGGATTAAAACAGATGCTGTCACTCTCTGGAGTTATCTTCAAAGCAGGGGAGGTATAATGAATACCTGATCAAAGCACCCTCGCTTTGTCCCATTGTGCAGTAATTACAGATGGAAACGTTTTCTAAACAGGCAGCATTGGCTTGGGGGAAAGGAGCAGCACGGAGGCTTTGCCCCACAAGGCAGGAGCCAGTGTGGGAAAACAAAGCCAGTCCCCGAAGCCTTCAATGGTTCAGAAATGGGAAACACTCCACAGTCACGGCCTCTCCCAAGGAGAAAGGCATTGCAGGAAGGTCCAGCAATACCCTCCGGGGCATGTAAATACCCTGTGGTTAGCAAGACAGCTGCTTGTTCAGAGTGACCAGAACCATATTTATAATTAAAACTCTTTCAGTGACCTTCTGTGATCATTTCAGCTCATTCTGCCATGGCTGCTGGGCATGTTCCTGCCTCTGCAGGGGTCAGTTTAGACCTTTTCACCCAAGGGGACCTCTTCACACAAGAGACAACATATTTACCTTGAAAATAGCATGATAATCTGTGCTTTGGAGAAAAATTGGAAGAAACTATTGGATCAAGCATGATGTATGTAATCTGTGGCAGAGCCACTAGCTCATGTTCCATGCATGTGTAGGCAAAAGAGACCCAATAAATAATGCAGCAAATGTACAGGAAATCATTTAGGTGCTGTGAGGCTTGGCTGAGATTCTTAACAACCCCTCCTAATTTTGCAGTGCCTCTCTCTTTTTGCATTGTGGGAAGTCTGCAGCTCCTCAGACATATGTGGGTGGCATCCTGAGCCTGTCCCCTACTTGATCACCTTTTCTGACCGGGGTAAAGCAGCACACAAGACCAGCACAACCCTTCTCAGTGCTCCATCTATCAGGCTTTGAGTTCAGCTGACTCAGGGCCGGCTTTTGCTGAAATATCCGAGTTGCATCCATCAGCGGCAACGTTTTCAATGCCAAGTGATGTCTACCAGCCACCTCAGGTCCTGAGCTGCTAGTGCAGCGTCTCAGAGACTGCCCTTGAATGCTAACGAACACCGTCCCCTTTCTCCTCCTGCCATGGCCAGGCATGGCTCCAGCCGCAGCAAGTGGTACACCGAAAGGTGGCACTTCCAGAAAAGGTCTGAGTGAGTTATTTCAGCATTAATTGGCATTAATGTTAAGCGTAGTTCTGTTATCTGGCTGCAGCCCAGTGCAGGTTGACACGTGCTGGTGGTGTGTAAGCGGCGACTCTCAGTTGGTGGGTTTATGGTGAGTCATCTCTGGAGCCAGGTGGCCTTTATGGTGTTGCTGTTCAAAGTTTGATGATGACAGCATGTTGTGGTTAATGATAGATGTTATCTGTCTCCTTCAAAAAATGTGGGAAGTGCTGTGGGAAACCTGAAGCTGGAGGCTAGTGAGAGAAAGGCAAGACACGTCCAGGAGCTGGATCCCTGCAGCCCTCGTGTTGTTGCGGAGCCCTCATAATAATTACGAACAAAGCACTTTTCTTCCAAATCACTTCCTAAAATAAACCATCCAGATGGCTGTAAGCAGAGACCTAGTCATCAAGCTGAGTAATGCTTATTTTGAGTACATTAACCAAGAAATGTGTACAATTGTGCTGAATTACGCACAAGGAAACTCACACAGATGCACATGCAGAAGCAGGAATATCACAAGTGTCAGACAGCAGTGGTTCACACTGATGTTCTGGTCCTGGTCTACAGGACAGTCCTGAGAGCTGTTTAAGGGTGTCTAACATGTAATGTGTGAAGAGGAAGAATGTCTTTTCTCTTCTGCAGCTTTATAGGTACTGGAATAAATCAAAAATATATAACAGGAGATACTCAGTGTTAAGTGAAGATAAATGTTCTCTCTTTTCTTTTTCAGGGGAGATGGAGAGGACAGCGAGATTATCTTATACTCTGTAATAACAGGGTTATTTGGCTCTTAAGGCAATACTGGGGTTCTTTCCCCTCCTTTCCCCCTGGATGTCCCATTCAAACTTGGAAAAAAATTAAATCTGAAAAGCAACACTATCAGAGGAAGGCGAACCCCAGGTGCTCTGCCAGGGCCACCTATGTCCATAGTGTGATAGAGTAAAATATAAATTCACAGAGATGTTTTCCAGCCCGCTCCGCCCAAACTAACATGCTTGTTTAGTACTTGTACTGAAGTGCCTCATAAGCAAGCGCAGGGAGGTGTCCTTGATTGCTTTTAATGGGCACACTCAGTGGGATGGCTTTCAGCAGCGTTCACTGCCTGCATGGAGAGGCATCTCACAAGGTCTGTCCAGCTGAGGAATGCTGGAAGGGTCTTACCGGCTACCGCCAGTGCTTTATGTTTCCTGATCTCACTCCTCAAACCTCGAGCAAAAAGCTTTCCGCAGGGAACATCCCCCCATAGCGTCCAGCATTATGGAGGCTGCTGCAACGTGTCGCCCCGGTGCCAGCACAGACAGGAGGGCTGTGCATCCGCGCTGCCCTGCTGCGTGCCTTGCACAGGGCCCACCTGCACATCGCAGAAGCTTCAACTGAGAAAAATATCACCTGAAATTCAATCTGTCCACTACATGCCAATTTACATAACTAAACTTTGTGCTGAAGTACAGCCTGAGTAATAACAATTGCTTTATTTATTTTTTTTCCTGAATCCAATTTTTATTAGCTGTGAAATCAAGCCCTTTCCGTAGCTGGAAGTATGTGAGCAGCCTTCATGTATACAAAGATTACAGTGGTATGGCGGAAAAAAAACCTATTAGAAGCTCTTGAGGAATAAATTCAAACCCTCATTAATCTCTGTGGGCTGCATCTCAAATCTGAATTTTTATAGAACGTGGGTGGTATTTTCAAAGCAAGTTGCTGGAATTGGTTGGCTTAGAGGGTTGACTTAGATGATAACAACATGTTTCTGAACCGCAGTCCTCTGCCTGAACAAGACGAGGCTGTGGTTTATGCTGTGTACGTCACTGATACAGGGTTGTGCCCATGGCGTGGGGGTGGCTCCAGGTCCCTGCAATTCTAGTGTTGGGGAGCAGAAGGGCTGTGGGGAGCATGTGAAGCAGTGGGACTGACTCACAGAGCTGCTTATAGACTACTTTTGATTTTTCTGATATTCACTAATTCAGTTATGGCATGATTTTTATGTGTCTTTGCTTTATTCTTTTTTTCAAGAAACAGTTGACCTTCCTTATCTGGGACAACTCAGCTTTTTTACTGTTAAACCCCCGTTAAAATTGAAGTGTGGTGGATGTGTCAGCCCAATAATTCTGTATCACTCCTGTCTTTCACCCAGCCCTCGGAGGGGTCCCTTATTACTGGCAGTGTATCTTGGTATCCCCGGAGACCTAAATGTCAGGAATGAGGTTACACTGGCTTTGGTACAGGAGTGGTGCACTTGACTCTTGAGCTTTTGTCTGTCTCTTAATTGCAATTGGGATCATCAAGTTCAATTGGTTTAAGCTGTCATAACGCAAAGATTTCTGACACACCACTGCAAGAACAGGAAGAAATAAGCTACTGTACTTCTGGAAGTTTAGGTTATGACTGAAGTGCTATCTTTCATCAAGGACAGACTTTGTGCCTAGAAAGAGTAAAGGCTAAAGGCTAAATTCCAGCTCCAAGAAGGATGCACGCTGGAGGGATTCCCTATCAGAATTTGAAAAGAGCTGTCACTCACTTTGCTGTCACAAGTGTCTTGGTACCTCAGATCTAGGAATTTTCCACATTTTGTTAGTAATACTACTGAAATTTGAAGGATGGATGAAGAAAACCCTGCTTATTATGTGAGATGATAGCAGCAACATGATTTTGTTTTCAAGTTTACAGCAGTTTAGTTTTGGCTTAGGTAGGTATGGACTGGAGGAGAACCTAATCTTCATATTTTTAAAATAAGTATAAATAGCTGAATCTCCACTTTGGGGAAGCAGCCAGTGGTGATTTGGCCACCGTAGGTCCTAAACACAAAATTCAGCTGAAGGGAAAATTTTGCTTATGGAGCTTTTTATCTTTATTTTGTGCAGGTGTGCATGAGTGCGAGATACTGAAAGATGTGGTCCCCTGGGAGCAAGGTAGATATTTACCAAAGAAACCATGTAAGACAATACAAAGAAGAAAGCCTGTCTGAGTGCATCAGTCAGCTGGAGAAATATTGTCTTTCCTTCTAACAAGAAAGCAGCAGTCCAATGTTTCTTTTGTTTAATAATACAGTTTAATAAAAGCCAGATTCTTGTGGTTTTATGCATTGTTAAAGCATATAGGCAGGTTGCTATAATGAGCTGAAGAAAAACCCTGAAGAAAGAGGATTTTTTTCTTTTCTCCTGTAGCTTTGATTTTACTTTAAAGCATCACAGAGGCAGGGCTGTGGATTAGTTGTTCATGAGCACAGCCTGCCGGCTCCGACTGCGACCAGCAGCGACGGGCACGAGTCCTCCTCCCTCCTCCGTCACCCACACGAGTCTGTGTGTGAGTTTGGGAATGCTTTGGTTGGTGTTCTCCTCTTGGGAATGGACATGCCCACTGAAAGCCCTATGAGATACCCATGACCTTTACTCTATAGCATGAAGAATATGTAGGGAAACAACTTGCAGCTCTCCGCAGGGACAAGAGGTTTGAACTTTTACAGATAAAAGCCAGAAAAAAACCTTCTGAAACAATGGAATACAGTTCCTCTCCTCTCAGACCGCAGGGCTACTTGGGGGTATTAGGGGTTGTGGGGCTATTGCAGGCTGTGGCATCCATTGATATTACCAGTTACAATCATTCCTTTTACCTTATGATGCTTTCTCTGGGCTGTACCCGGCATTTAGGTTCAGGGCTGGCTTTTAGCAGACTCTGTAGGTGTGTCTATGCCATGTTTAAACCCCTGAGTTAGCTCTGAGCTAGCTAGTGTGTCTGCACAGCTTGGGGGAAAGGTGTTCAGAGACTGCAGGTCATGCTGTGCGGCTGTAATTGCAGTCGAGGAAAGGCTATTATTTTAACTTATGCCTGCTGACACCCATCTGTAACACTTTTTCGTCTCATTTCATTATACTTTTAGTTGCACCTTTCCATCCTCATCATTATCACCTTAGGAAAGCTGCAGAACATGAAACCCACAAATCTTTTCCTAAAGGTTTTAAAAAAAAAAAAAAGAACGAAACCCCAGAGTGCACTGGCTATAACTTGTGCAAAAGAGCGATCAGGCACAGCCAGGTGATGTACACTTCAGGCTCTGCACTACAGCTCGGCTGCCGTGGGTGCAAATCTCCTGCCCTCATTCCCCTGGCTTTCCTGCCTGCAGATGCCTGCTCCCACCCTGTTCTGCTCTGAAAGCAAAACCTGCTGGAGGTTTGGGGTTCAGGTCTGTAACATCATCTCCTCCATCCTCCCCTCTAGGGAAGCAGTAGCTTGGTTTTCTCCAAGACTCCATTCCTCTCTGCAGCTCATCTGCTTGTGCTGGGCTACACACCCGCACTGGATTTTCCATGATGATACTTATCGCAGCAGAAATGGTGACTGTGGACTATCATGAAAAATGTGTGCTGGTGTAATGGCTGGATGGTAGCAGGGTCTGAGTTAGGTGTTATTAGGTATACAACACATGGTTATGAGTGTTTAATAACTACAAAAGTCTCTCTCAAGTTGTGTCTTTTTACTCTGCAGTGAATATTGCTTCTGATGAGGTATCTGTTATTTGCTCACTGTCATACTTTAATCTCAAGAACATTGCTTTGCAGAAATTGGATACTACCAGAAAGCCATGAGCTTGAGTACTGCTCTTAGATGTGCTTAGTGACTGCCCCTCGAATGAAGGCTTGCCTAAGTGTTACTTCTACAGGCTTCAGGTTTGATGGCCCTGAGAGCTGTGACATGGATATGGTGTCATTGTGGACTTTGGGGCAAGAAAGATAAAAAAAAAAGTCACTAAGCTGTGAGCTCGCTTAGCTGGCTGCAAATGCAGAGCTGGGAAGATGAGTGTGGTCTTCTGAGTAGCTTGCTGAAGCACTGTCTGTCTGTCCTGGCTGGCTGCAGGAATGACTGATAAAATCATACAGTGCTGTTTCTAAATGTATGTGCCCAATGTCCTTCTTTATAGGATGAATTCACTTTTGTTATTTGTGTTTGGGAATCATCATGCAGGTTTGGCCTGAAGCATGCTATTGTACAGAAAACACTTTTGCATAAAACCAGCTTTTTAATTTGATGGAAGATTTCATCTTTCACCTTCGAATGAAAACCTTGGAGTGAGTTACCACAGTCCCTGTTCCATGATCCTTGCAATCAGAAGTGATGCTGGGTACCAGTATAACGAGACTCGGAGACCTGCTCTGAGGGGAGAGCACGGCTGCAGTGCACGATGCTGTCAGCCACTGGGGTACAGGGAGAGGTTTCCTTTGGGGATTTGTTTGCTTGTTTTCAAAAGCAGCTTGCTATGGAGTCTGTGTGCCACACATTTGGATGTACAAGAGAATCTTGTACATCCAAATCTTGATCCTTGAATCTCCATCCTAAGGAAGATCTCAGCTGTCAGTCTCCTGCTTCCTTGACACATGGGCATGCTGTGACACCCAAAGCTGTGCCCACCACAGGGGTAGCTGCTGGAGGAGATCCTAGAGACACAGACTCATAGAATCATCATAGAACACTTTGGGTTGGAAGGGACCTTTAGAGGTCGTCTAGTCCAACCCCCCCTGCCATAAGCAGGGACATCCCCAACTAGATCAGGTTGCTCAGAGTCCCGTCCAAACTGACCTCCAGGGATGGAGCATCTACCACCTCTCTGGGCAACCTGTTCCAGTGCTTCACCACCCTCACTGTAAAAAATGTCTTCCTTATATCTAGTCTAAACCTGCTCTCTTTTAAAACCATTACCCCTTGTCCTATCGCAACAGGCCCTGCTAAAAAGTTTGTCCCCATCTTTCTTATAAGCCCCCTTTAAGTACTGAAAGGCTGCTGTAAGGTCTCTCTGGAGCCTTCTTTTCTCCAGGCTGAACAACCCCAACTCTGTCAGCCTTTCTTCACAGGAGAGGTGTTCCATCCCTCTGACCATTTTTGTGGCCTCCTCTGGACCCCCCCAACAGGTCCACGTCTTTCCTGTGCTGAGGGCTCCAGTGACTGTGGCATGGAACTTCAACTCAGCACCAAATCCCCCCGCACTCCTGCTGTGTAAGCCCTAATTAAACCATTGCAGCAGAATAATTAATCATTAGTAAGGGAATTAAATATTAGTCTGTATTATAGTAAACATTGGTTATACATTAACAAGCTCATTAGCTATTCATTAACCTTTTAAGCCTTTCTAATGCCCCTTTATCACACTGCAGGTTTGTGTTAAATATGTGTCTCAAATGACCTTAAGTGAGTGCCCTTTTGCTTGCTATTAAAGGCATTACAAATTCCAGAACCAGTTTAGTTATTTCACCCCTTTGGTAGTTATCTCTCTTTCTATTTGGCTTGATTTAAATTCAGCTATAATGAAGGCTTATCTCATTATTGATATGGAGCCATTAAAACCTCCCAGAGATTGAGGGAATCACCTCACAAAATGATCTATGATAACTGAGGCAATGATTCTTTTTTCATATTGTTGCTCTTGTGCTGCTTGCACCGGGCATTGGCAGAACTTATCCCTCACACCAGAGGATGTGTCCTACAAAGATGCAGGACAGGGACCAAGAGAGGGCAAAGCTAATGTGTATATATAGCCCTAAGTAAGATTCAGAGAGTCACAGATCCATTTTTGGCCCCTGACTTCCAGCTGATTAAGGCAAATCCCTGAATTTCTCTGTGCCTTCCCTCCCTCACTGAAAGCTAGGGCTATTTCTCCTAGGCCCTCTCTATACTTTTTTACTAAAAATGTAAGTTCTTTAAGGCCGTAGCTCATACAGGCTGGTGTCCAGCATCAGGTCTCCCACCTGCTGGGTTTACAGCCCAGTCACTGGCTAGGTAAAATGACGGGCATGAACCAAGTGGGTGAAGAAGGGAGCAATGGGACCTGCTGACATTAGCATCTCTAACTCTGTAGTGGTGAGAGTTTTCTGGCCAAAGCAAGGGCAGAGCTGCTTTTAGGGGTCAGGCTGGGTCATGTGGAAAGTATTTATAATACTTTTAATAATAACACCTATCCTCCCCATCTGAAAGTTATCTTGCAGGACAGTCCTGGTAGCTTTGGCTGTGAAGTCACAGCTTCCATTTCCCTACCTGTTGATTAGTAAGGGAGGCAAATGAGAGCCAAATTAGGAATGAAAGACCTGTTTGCCAGGTTCCTGCTTGGGGCATGTGAGGCAGCAGAGGTGCTCCGCTGCCACACCATGCTGCCCTCGATATGGAACTGATGCTGTCTCCTCCGTCCCCACCTGCAGCCCAGGGCTGCAGCACAGATGTGGCCCCTGTGGCAGGCAGAGATCTGCTGTCAGCTGGTGATGTGTTTGAAACCCTGTCCATGCTGCTTGAGTTTCCTGCTTTTGTGGTGATGGACTGTGTCCCAGGTTGTCCTTGCTGAGTGATCCTTAATCTCTTAGATCTTTTAATTAGGGCAATTTCTTTTGGCCTGCTGGAAATGCTTTTCTCATGTAGATTAATTAAAAATAAAGCTTAGCTCTGACAATTTAATGCACTGTGAGCTCTGGTCAGGAAGCAGGCAGTCTTCTAAGCCATTATTCATGACACCATTCTTGCTTCTTATTTGCTTTTAAACCGTGTTTTGTGGGAACAGGGGACAGTAGTTGTTCTCTGTAAAGTTAGGGGCAAAATTAGTCCAGCTGTGAGGTCAAAGCTGTGTATGAAACATCACCTCCACCCTGTGGGCTGCAAAGCCCATCCCATGCTGCTGAAAGCAGTGGCATGATGCCAGATGCCCTCAGGCAGCTCTTTTGTTTCAGGATTTGCACCTCTGGTCAGCGGGAGTTCCTGGCTTAAAACCTGGCAGTTCACCCATTTCAAGTCATTTTAATGCTTTCTGCTCTTTGCTCCCTTTCTTTTAGCAGCAGCTGACTGGTTTGGTCTTTGCAAGGTGTGAAACAGTTGTCTGAAGACTTGGGCAGTCAATAAATCAATATTGTCTAGTTAATGGCTTTGTTCTGATTTTCCTCAGGGTGTCTACTTCAGTTCCAGTTGGATTGTTCTGCAGGATTTGCAGAATTAGGACAATCTCTTGGAGAATATTCACCCTTGTGTGGATGACTTCAGGTTAGTTTCATCTTTGTCTGACCCTTCTGTAACATATTTCCCATAAAAAGTAATAATTCTGTATCTATAAAGAGTTTGGGAAAACTTCCATTCCTTCGGAGGATGAATTTGTTTAAAGAACATTAAATCCTATATTTCAAAGTCAAAAATAAGAACTGTTACAGACTGGATCAAATCTAACCCAGCAGATGGGTTGGTGTGACGCTGGCCTGCCATGAGGTCCTGCTGCTGATGGGAGATGGGACAGCGGACCTGCACATCTCAGGTCTAATCTGATCTGGGACCCAGCTATTTCGATTTTTCCTCTTCAAAATCTCGAAGTTCTTTCAGTGATCTTTTAGTAAGGCTTCTTAATTTTAATTTCTTATAAACAGAGCTTGGAGAATAAACCATGAATTTAACATCATTTCTGCTGATAGCACATTAATATGTAGTGTGCAGCTTCCTTGTGTATGTTCCTGGGACCAGATGAGAAAGGCACGCTGATGAAGTGGGATTTTGCCTCTCATGAATATTTATATGAGAAGTCTCAGTGCCTTGATAGTTCCTGGAATGTAAATGCAAAAGGGGAGGAAGCAGCTTTTTTTAAACAGTATTTTTTTAATACATCTTTTGGTCTTCTTTCGAAGTCCTAGAAAATATTATGCTCTTTCATAGCAAATACCTGAATGCAGAGCAGCATGCTAGCTAGCTGTGGCACTAGCTGTGGCACGACTGCATTTCTTCACTTATACAGATGCCATAAGGGCAGCAGGCAGTAGCTGATGGGGCACAGCTATATCTCCGTCTGGGCCCACGTAATTAAACAAGCTACTCACAGTACAGTGTTATTTGTGCTGACCGGAACATGCGCTGACTGCAATATTCAGCAGTAGGAGAACACTCCTGTTGGCGTTGATGGACTTTAGGACAGGACTTTTGTTGAGTTGCATCTCAATATACAAAAAGAAAGTGTATCACTGAGTTTCCACTTAACTTTCTCGTGTGACTTGACATGCAACACCATAAGAAATGGAAATTGTAGTGGTTATTATATGGTCTACCTAGAATAATACTGCTTAAATTCCTAGGGGATGCTAAAACACTGAAGGGGAAAGGTACAGCAATGCTTTGATCAGGAGTCGGGTGTATAGCTGTAATGGAATAAATTTTTAAGACAATGCTGTGGCAATAAAGCTGGTTTTCCAAAACTGAAAAAACTTTACACAATGGCTGGAAAGGGGTGTGGAAAAAAAGCAGTATTATCATGAAAGATATTCCTTCTTCTTGTGGGGAAAACTGAACATTTGAATTCAGCAACATTTTCTGGTTTAAGTAGTGGAAGACAGCCCAAAACGATGTGTTATTCTTGCAAATATTATTACTTTAGTGTCTGGCTTACACTGGCATTTGATACTTGGCTGAACATTGACATTTAAGCATTTCATAACGACACTACGTTGCAAGAGCTATCATGCAGAAGCAACAGGTTTCCCACATTTGCAAACAACAGGGAAATGCTACCCTGTGCTGGAGCACTGTGAAGTACCACTTATCCAGATGGGGTAATCCAGGGGCAAATGCCATTTCAGTTGTCTCACCAGCTAAAGCCTGTAAGCTCCAGTGTTACTCATTTAACTTTTGCTTGCACACCCAATACCAGCACTATGCTTGTCTGAAGCCAGCTGAGATGAATTCCTGTTCTTAGAACATAATTTTACAAACACGTTAATAAGGGTATAGTAATTGCAAATTAGACACCACAAATAAGGAGTAATTTTTGCAGACTATAGTTGGTCACAGAACCTTTAATTTCTTAGTTTTATTCCTTTTAAATGTATTTTAGTTTAAGTTTTGCTTCTTGACTCTTTTGGGCTTCAGAATTCAATATGGCAAAATTGTTTCATGTAATGATTTCATTGTTCACACATTGCAGAAAAGCAAAAAAGTCCATGTATCGGATAGTCAAAAGATCAGGCAAATATTTCACTCAATGTACAACAAAATATTATGAGGTAATTTTATTTTTTTTTCCATTTTTAGGTAAAAATATTACAGTATACAAGATAATCTTATTAAAGGTAAAAATACAGTATTTTGCTTTTTCTCTAAACAGATCTACGTACAGTACACTTTTTTAGTTTTCTTTTTTTCTTTTTGTACAAATATAACTATTATTCTGTTAGGCTATCTGTGTTCTCATCTGGCACTTAAGAACTGGTCACAGGTCACCTTCTGGTTCTGCTTGTTTTTCTTAGCTGATACCTAAAAATGTAACGTTCATCTTACAGGTGTCTCTTGTAAACAAACAGTACAGTTCAGTGGTTCCCAAGTAGTAAGGTGTGCTTTAAGTGGTTGAAATCACATAGCTAAACGGGTAAACCCAAGCAATCCACATTCGCAGTTGTGTTGCGCAGATTCATCGCTTTCCAGTTGTAAAAGTGCAATCTGAGTACTTGTATAACTGCAGCCTTTAAAACAGTTTTAATTCCTTCCTGGTCCTCTGAAAGAGCCAAACACAGAAAACAATAATTTCTGCAATGATTTTTCCTTTTTTTTTGTCAGAATGTTCTCAGTGGAATTGAAGACTTTTTCTATTGATTTAAAGGTTTGAAAATACTGGGCTATGTTCTTTGTGATTTATCTCACCCTATGGCTTGCTGTTTGACCTTTGGAATCCAAAAGCTGAGCTCAGTTGCATCTCTGTCGCTGGATTAATGTGGTTCCTTGAACTGAACACATTAGCACAATATATGTTATTTCTGGGTATGCCTGGGAAGTGAGTTTCACACCATTATGAATATTTCAGTACGCTGCTGTTGAAGCTGGGATCATCTAAGGATAGAAGAGTGGCTAGGTGTGTACAAAGAGATCATATCCATTGGTGGACTAGCTAATATAGCTGGAAAAGGTGGAGAGGAGTTTTTGGCTGGGAATCCCTTTATCAGATTGTAGCAGAGGGGTGAAAGGACGCTTTATCCAACAAGCTTGGTCCATTTTTCCACCACTGTCATCAGTCTAAAAAGCAGATGACCTCTACCTGCCATACTTTACCTTGGTGATTTCAGCAGATGATGTCTCATTTGCTTTTCATTAACCACAGTGCTGTTCAAAGTTATCTTCATGGATGCCCATGTAAACATAAAAGGAGAGTACACACCCAAGGAGAGGAATTTTTAAAATTTTTCAAGGAATATACTTGGCACATTTTTTTCTTCAGACTTCATCCAGTTCTGATCAGTACAGTCTCAGTTGGTATAAATGAGCACAGTTGCACCACCTTCACGGGAGTCAGATGGGTGAAGATCTGGCTTTTTTGCCTTTAACTAGGGGTGCCTTCCCTATGGTGCATCTATTTCTGATGTCAAAGGGCATATATTTTTACCAGTAAGTCACTTTTGTGTTGTATAAGTTTTAACTGGTAACTCACTGAGCACAGGAGTAATGCAAAGTGCTCCTACCAATACTTGCTAGTTAGCAAAAGCTGAGTGCAATACCCATCTTTTGCATGGTTTTTGCCCTCCTAAGATGCTGGTTGAGACTGAGTAATGTTTAGAAAACCAGTTGCCTTTTTCTGTGTTCACCATCAAATGTCCTTATTTAAGTTCTTCCCAAATTTGTCGCTCAGCTGCTGTATTAGTCTTGCCAGCTCGCCAGTAGCTTGTGACTTTTCCTCTAAGAGTTCATAGCGGAGACTAGAAATATCTTGCTTAATCTCTTTAAGTTCTCCTAAAAGGAGGAAAATATTCTTGTTAGCAATATTGATCCAAATAATTAATCTCTATGGTTTTAAGACCTGAGAAAGCATTAATTTCAGTGTCCTTGGTCATGAATGTGTGTGGAGTTCCATATGGTATCCCTGCATTTATGCACTTAATATTTGACATATAAGAAATAACCCGTACTTGCAGTAGTGGTACTGACACAAATAGCAAGTATGTATGGAAAGATCATCTTTTTTCTCAAGTCTGTTCTCTCTCCATATATTGATCTCCACCTACACAGGGCATTTGCAGGAGGGTAGCAGCTAAAAGGTGTTAGAAGGAGGTTCTTTTCCATCTGCATATAAATCCCACATGACACCATGTCCATATAAATCCTTATCCAGTTCAGAAAAAGTCCTTGAGACAGACATGAGTGGTACAGTCAGAAACTGCTTTACTTAGACCCCAGGACAAGGTTAGGTGTTGGCAATATCGTGGGTGGTGTGAAGCAGGGAGAGGTGGAACTACGGGGCAGAGCAGGATTATGTAAAGACAGACCCTATGATATTGTCCTGGTTTTGGCTAAGATAGAGTTAATTTTCTTCCTAGTAGCTGGTATAGTGCTGTGTTTTAGATTTAGGATGAGAATAATGTTGATAACACACTGATGTTTTAGTTGTTGCTAAATAGTGCTTATACTAAATCAAGGACTTTTCAGCTTCCCATGCTCTGCGAGGTGCACAAGAATGTGTTCACCTTAGTGTGAGCGTAAGCATGGTCTCTCTCTACAGGGGATGTTATCTAGGCTCAACTCTCTTACTGGCCATATCAATACCAATACCATTATAAGCTCTAATCTGTGTCAATTATAAAAATTCACTTGCCTTCATTGACCTCATCATTTTCTCGGTCAACCTGAGCCTTCAGTACATACCGCTTAATCAGACGTTTCATTATTTTCTGAAAAGAGAACAGAAACCCTTATCTTAACATGAGCTTATCCACATTGCCTTACTTCTAGTCTCATTACAAGCAATTCAAACACTTGATTTCACTATGGATAAAACCTGGCTTCAGAGGATGCAAAGAGAATTTTTTATTGATTTCCCATTTTTTTTTATACTTTATATTATGAACTTTTTATTACAATAGTTGATTGACAGCCATTCCATAATAAGCCCACATATGAGGCACTTCGGGGTATTTTGTGGGATGCACTTGAATGTAGAACATGTCCCATAGACAGAAAGAAAACACAGGTGATCCGATAGCAAGCTAAGAAATGGGATCCAGAGCCTTCCTTTAGCATGTTGCTGTTTAATGTATTAATAAAAAACACTTTACAGGAAGAAATAAGTGGTTAATTAATGATGTTAATAAACTCACTCATGATAATGAACTAAACATCTGACCTGAGGTTAACAGAAAGACTCTGTTTGCCTTGCAATTGGGGTTTTAGGAGAGAAAATAAATTTAGTGAATGACAGCGAAAAGAGAGTTTGAACAGAAGTCAAGAACTTGGCTTAAGTGAGAGAAGTTTCTTATGGAAATGGCAGATTTTAAGGGACATGCACAAGAGAAAAAATAGAGCCACGTAGAGTTATAAAATGGGTGATGATTGTTAGTAAGGAACAGTGTATATGGAAATAGTAGAAGATGGCTATGGATATGAGCGTGCAATGTGATATTGTTCCAAACAATGCATGTTACGTTTATCTAGAAGGAAAGTAACTTTGGCAGTCTTGGGCTACACACTGGGTTACAGCTGAAGGCCTGCATCATTGCTAGTTCTTCACTACAGAAAAGACACTCATCAATGGGGAAAAAGATCTCAACTATGATAAACATAAAGAGGACTGATCTATCAGAGGCAATGATGTAGGTGCATCCTCTGCAAACAGAGAACAGCTCAGTGAGCATCCAAGAACAGACACACAAGTGTCTTTCGTTGACCAGATGGCCACTGTTAAGGGAAAAGTCTCCCTCAGCATGGGCTCACTTATTCACAGAGCAATCACATGTCTCTGCTTTGAACATTGCTGAAGAACATTGCAAAGAGTGTGAAATATGAATTAAGAAATCAGCATCTGCTCTTTTTTCTTAGTAGCCAAATATGGATTATAGCAGTGCAAAAGGCATGTGAACATCAAAGAAGGATCCAGTCATTTGTATATGTCATGCAGTCATGGAGTATGGGATGTCTAAGACTGTCCTTGTATCAAAGAGGCACCTGGCTAACCGGGTGAGTCATTAAGGCAATAGAGATGAGGCAGAGTGCACGTACGGTGTGTTGAAGATGGCCAAGGTAGTAGAATCCAGAGGGAGGTAGGGTTGTCACCTGAGAAAACATAAATGAAGTAATGTTTGGGCAAAGCAGGGAAATCCTGGATCCAGAAAGAAATGATTTTTTTTTTTCAGAACAGACGACAGAGGAAATTTAGTGTAAAACAAGGAATCAGCACACAGTGAATGCTCTTATTAACTGGAAAAATATGATAACATAACATCTATCTACTCCAGTTTCCATGCAGCTTATGTTTTTGATGGACACTTCTCAAATGCTATCCTATATTAACCACTATGTGTGATAGAAGTCACAGACTTAAGGCTGCCGAGTCTACCAAATACATGTTGTAGTCAGATTTGTCTACCGAAATTAAATAATAAAAATGTGACCACTTTTTAACAAGAGTCTACTTAGCCACTTAGTAGATATTTCTGCCAATAGCTTTAGGAAAGTAATTAATTTTGCCTCAATATTGCACTGTGGCTTCTAAGCCTCGCTTCTCCCCTTCTCCCCAGTACTGCTCCTTTTAGCTACAATGAGTGAAATAGCCTCTTGGCAAAATAATCCTGGTTACTGCAGGCAAATACTGAACAAAACTTACAGGCAGCCTCTTGGTAATGAATGCTAAACTTGAAACAATTCAAAATCATCTGATTTCTATAAAGTACTGTTCCCCTGTTCTCTGAAAGTTAATTGAAATTCTTTAGGTCTTAGAGATATTTTATACTATGCAACAGTTAACTACTGAGCATTGGTCTTAAAATGGTCTTAAGAGAATAGGTTCTAGGAACAGGTCAGGCATTTGTAAATTATAACTCTGCACTGGATTCAGTCTTTTTTATGTATTTATTGGCACAACCTTCAAGGTCTGCATTTACCATCAGCTATCTGAACACCTTCTATACTATCTAGCACAGAGGAAAATGTGAAGAAAAGGACAGATTTGTGGTCAAGGTGCTGAAATTGGACTCATGAGATGTGGGGCTCAATTTCTGGTTCAACCATAGGATTTTCGGGTCTGGTAAGTCCTGCTCCTCAGTCCCTTGTCTTTAATGTGGAGACCATGATGCCTTCTCACTTCACTAGTGTTTTATTCTGGACTTCACTTACATGCACCATTGAAGATTACATTGTTACAGACCTTAATAGTGCTATTTAATTCACAGGTTTCTTCTTGTTGCTGTGTTTGTGGACTCTGTGGATGTCATTTGGCATGAGTGTGGGAGGTCCCAGGGCAGCACTAATGGGAGGAAATGCTTTGCGTCTTCATGTCCCTGGTCAAAATCAGATGCAAGTCAGCAGTGATCAGAGGGGACAACTGGGGCATCAGGTATCAAACCTGCTGATCTCAAATGCACATGTTGTCAATTAGGCATAGAGAGCTCGAGAGTGGAGCAAGCAAAGGAATTTGCTCATTTCTCACCTCTTTGCTGTTTTGTCTTTCCAAACAGCAAAGAAATATACCTCCGAGCCTTTAAAAGGACAGACTATTCCTTCTATTTTTTCCCAACATATCCTTTCCTGAGTTTTGTAGATGATGATGTTGACAGCATGACAGACTGCAGTGCTGAAAGTGGGAAAAATTTGTGAGCTTGGCACAGCATTTTAGCAATGCTCCATCTTAAAATCTCAGCTCAAGAGGGTTTGATAAAGGTATCATTTTGCCTGGACTAGTTTACTCCCAGATCACGGCAGCTGTGTGTTGACTTGTTCTTCCTACTTTTCAAATTATTGCATGTTTAGATTCTGTATATTTTTGTTATCCCATAAGAGCACTGTCTGTATGTAGTCCAAGTACACAGACTGCAGCTACATCACTTGACAAATACCACTAAAGAAAACAGTTCAGCAAGCAGCTACTGCGTCAAACATTTTCCCAGTTGTAGAAGAAAACTTGCTGGCCAGATTATCAAACTGTTTGTTCTTCTTTATACTTAGATAATCAAGACTATTACACTCTCCGTATATTATTCGGGCAATTTCTTCCTGCAGCAACTGAAACTTTCTAAGATCTTTTGAAGACAAGCCTAGTAGGAGCATTATTAAAGCAAAATAACAGGTAGTTTTCCTTTTCTATCTATTTTTCACAGCTGACTTTGGCTTTTTCAGCCTTGGAAATAAGGGTGTACTTTACCACAAACATTAGGCGGTCTCATGTAGAAGTAATAGCTACAGGAAGAGAACGAGTCCAGCAGAGGCTGACACATTCTGTTGGTCTGAATGGACGGGAAAATGTCAGAAATGCTGAAAGGCTATTTTGAGCTGGACACAATCATCTTTGCTTTTGATGGTATCAAGCCAACTAACTCCAGATGCCAGAGTGCATGTATTCCATTTCTCACTTAGATTTTTAGACACGCCTTCTATCCTGGTACAAAAGCCTGGAAAACTTTTAAAACCAGTAAAAATTTATTACTGGTCTGCTGTACAGCCTAGGAGCCCATTGTGCCGGGTGCTCTACCAACACAAGACAAACCAATTCTAGAACTGCCGTTGTACATTTTATCCAATTTAACTATTACTTTCCTCAACTTTCTTTAATGTCAGTTCCTTTAGACATATCATTGGCCATCAGATTCCCTTTCACTTTACATTAAAAAATAAGGAAATAATCCTGTGGCCACTTTTTGTGTATTTTGTTTCCCTACTACAAGAAATAATACATCTGCTGGCACAAGCACTGCAGCTGAGACAATTGCATTAGTTTCTGCGATGGCTGGGGTATCCCGTGCCACCGCTGCAGCCACCGGTATTTTTGAACCGTACCACATTGCAGGTTTAGCTCGGTAGGACAAGTCAATGCCAGAGAAAGCACATGCAAATGTTAATGCAAAGGCTGGAGAGATGATGCTGTGTCATGACAAGTGAAATGCTGTCAATGCAAGACTGGGGGATTAAAGCCTGAATGATATTTCTTGTATTAAATTAAACATCCTTGAGTGGAATTAATTAGCAGGACAAACGCTAACAGTAAGTGTATTTCCATGGGTGATAGGCTGCGTTTGTCTCTGAAGTGCCCCAGCCCAGTCCTGTGCCCTTGCTAAGCCACAGCCTGGCACATCACAGGATGGCATCAACTAGAAGAGAGGAAACATGACCCTTTCAGGAAAGAGCTGTTCACTGACAGATCACTTCCCTGGCTCCTGCTTTCATGCTGTGATTACCTGATATCTTGTGGGCTTGTTATAAGCGTTCTTCCCAGAAAAAAATTCTGTATTTCGAGTGCTAGAGTGAAAACGAACTTTCTGAAATTATAAAACATCATGATATAATTAAATCAATGATAGCTTCTCTTACCCAGATAGACCCAAATTAACAGAGCTTTATAAAAACGGTAGGAAATGGGTCAATGTATGAGTAGAATAAAAGCCAGCACATTCAGGTCTAAAAATGTAAACTTGTGAAAGACAGAAGAGAGTCATAAACCACAAATTACTGAAAAAAAGTTGGATTCTAAATTGTCTAGACAAAGATGGTATTCTCACACAAGTTTTAGACAAGAAGGTGTAAAGAGGCACAAAATATGTTAATCTTAGATTGGTGATTACCAATTTAGAATACAAGTTAAGAAAGGAAGAAAAATAAATACTTCTGTTTAAAGAGAACAAATTGATGTTGCACAACAACAAATTCTGAAACAGAATTGATTTTTATCAGTCCTTTTAAAACAGTAGTACCATTTGCTACTTTTCTAGCTCAACAGATATATACTTTTTTTTTGATAGAGTAGTATTTTTTATCAGCAGACAACACAGCTACTAATTTTGTACTCTAGAAGTTTTGAAGGAGACTTTTTTGAAGACTACACACAATATTTGTAAGATATTTCTTTGTCTCTGTTTTCCGTCTCTGAACTTTTTAGTCCAAGTGTTAATGTAAAAGAAATCACTTATTCAAAGAAATTAATTCATATCATAGACCTAGAGAGGCCAATACATATCATAGACCTCTGCACCTATATGTGAGTGTATGTACAAGGAAGGCCCTGGGTAAGGTTTTTTTTTCCCTGACTGGACCAGAGATCTTGAGAAATACGTAATTTTTTTTTCCTTATTATTTTTTTAAAATCAGGATGTTGATAATGATCGGAGTAAAAGCCTGAAGAAATCATGTAACTTAATTTTTTTTTACTTCTCACTCATCAGTTGTGCCATGGTCTTAGAGAGACTGTTTTGAAAATGATCTGTGAATAAAATCAACAGGAAGCAAGAAATGACTGATAGACTTAATTATTCATGTCAAAGCCATGAAAACTATGAATTTTGAGTAAGTTCCATGAAAAAGGGCAAGCCAGACACTTTCACTCATGTGGCTTAGGGAAGGAGAGGCTTAGAGAAAATTTTGTTACTTTGGTTTATGCTTTGAAGCAGAAAATAAATTTCAAACAAAGCGAGCTTTATGTGGTTAGATTCAAATAACATTTTAAAAATATTATCCTTTTTAATCATTAGTTGAGATAGTTAAAGGACAAGCATTTCTTTCATTTCAAGACTCCACTGTTCTAGTGAGTCTTTCAGTAATCAATAGCTGTGTTAAATTAACTTTTAGAGCAAAATGCCGCCAAATGCTTGTCTATTTTGGCAGTGCTCACCATGTTGGGTAGATTAATTGATAACATGGAGTAGACTCCATGGATATACTTCTCCCTCCAATTTAGGCTCTGGCAGAGACTGAATGAACATCAGACATGAGCAGCTCTCTTAAATTCATGGAAGCGTGATCTCCTCCAAGGCCGTGGGCTTTGCCTGGAGCCGGATGGCTCACAATGAGTTGTTGTATTGCTCAGCTGTTTTCTCCTTCAAGGAGAGCCAAGAGACCCAGACAAAGCCCAAAAGCAGGCTGCATGTTACAAACACAAACTCTGCAAAGCTTCCTCCAACTTTCCTTTCCTTCTCCTCTGTGCCTCTTAGTACACCTCTTCCCTTCTCCCAGCTTAAAACTGGGGGTAGGCTGCCCACATCTCAGCTGCCCTAGAAAGGCTGGCCAAGCCTGCCGAGGAGCCACGTCAGCCTCTCACGTGCAGTGACTATAAGAAATAACAGACAACACATTTCAGAGGGCTTTTCTTTTTCCCCAGGAATGGGATCCCAGTGTTCTCTTGTTTCAAACCCAGTTTGAGATGAGAAAATTAAATAAAGGCCAGGACACTTTTAAGCAAAGCTGCCTCCTCGCGTCTTTGAATTCACTGAATTTAATGACAGCAGCGGAGCAGCTGTGGCTGAGTTCCTGTGAATGTTTTGGGTGTTTTCTTCTCCAATGTAAAGCAGGTGGTCTTGCCCTGTGAGTGGGATTGTGTTTCTTATAAATTTATGTGCTGGGAATGCTTCATCCCAGTGACAGTCTGCACAGTATTGCAGATAATAATTTCCACGGGCAATATAATTTTCTCTAATTTCTCTGGCATTTTCCCATGGGGAAGCAGAGTTAATTCTGCTGGGAAGGGTCTGGATGCTGACCATATTCTTGCATTTCTCTTGCTTTGTCATGTGGACACTCATTAGTGCTAGAGGAAAGCGTACCACTGTGTAGCCAGTATTTCCAAAGCAAATTTCTATTTCAGATGACCAAAGGGGCGGTGGCTGAGGCAGGATCTACCCATTAGTGGCTACACATCACTAGGCAGATGTAAATAGAGAGGTTGTTAATTATAGCTTTAGGTATTTAGGAGGTCTTATTAAGCCCTGCTTGGAAACTTGTTCCCAAACCTGGAGTGGCAGAAACTGTTGTAATGACAGTGAAATTAGTTCAGAAATCACTCAAAGGAAGGTGGATGTTTTGAAGAGGCGTAAAGGCCTGCTGGGTAGATGAGGGGCCAGACAAGCTGGGATCCTATTTGTGCCTCTGTTTCTGCCCTTGGTCTTTGACCTTGCTTATTTGGCCTTGGGAAACTCCCTTATAAAAGTGCCTGCTTTTATAAAAGTTGCTCTTTTCCCGGTGTCCTGTCAGTGTCTAATACAACGAGGCCACAAGTCTGGGAGGGCCCTCTAGGTGCAATGTAATACAACTAATACGCAATGATGAGGCTGAGTAAGAGGCTGTGCTGTCCCTGATTTACCTATGTACCACCACCTCCTGAAGGTCCCTGGCATGAATCTTTTCTACAAACAAGGTGAAAAGTGAAGATACAACATACCCGTTGTTTGGAATTCAGCATCCCCATCTCAAGGTCATTTTCACAGTTTTTGGCCTTAGATTTGCAGAGTTTTATGAGGCACATTTTTATTCTCAGTATGAGATAATAAAATGATTTAGGGCTTGGCACTAGATTAAAAGGAGCAGGTAAAGTCCTTCCTTCGTCAAAGTAGGATAGCCAGAGCTTGGCACGTGCAAACTTCCACTCAACATCTGCATCCTCCTTGGGAAGGGAAGAGAGAAAAAAAAAAACAACCCAACACCCAAATGCATAATTAGCAAATAGGAAGGAATTTAGCTATGACAAAGACAAACATACAGTTAGGGTTTAACTAGAATCAGATTTCTGTTTGCCAAACCAAGATCCCTGCACACAATGTGACTTTGTAGGTTTCTCTGCGGTCATCTCAAAATAAGGAAAATTTGAACAAAGCAATGGATAAACAAAGAGTATAAGTCCTCCAAATACTAGGCTATTTCTTATTTCCTTGGACATCAAAGGGGTTGTCTTTCAGTAACAATCTGGTGCTTGTGCTATGCTGATAAATGAATGTGTCAGAACATATACAGAGTCATGGAAAGCAGAAGAAACTTTTATGTGCACAACAATGACAAAGACTGTCTCTGATCAACTGCAATGCTATCCAACTGCCAGCTAACTGTTATCACTGCATTTGCCAGGAAACCCCCACAGAAGAGGCTAGGTCACTGATTTCTTCTATTATTAGCTGATTTCCTCATTGATCTTATTTGCATTCAACATCATGTATCCCTAGATCAATACACCTTAACACTCTTACTGTTCACCTCCTGCCAGTGATGAAGGTGGAGAAAAAGTCCATCACTCAGTGCCTGTGAATCTTCTTTATGAACTATCAAGGTGGGCCATGATCACTTCCAAGTACAAAGGCAAGGTCAGCACATATTTTATGAATCTGCTTGGCATTTGCACAGGTGGATAGTCACAGCCATGTATCAGGACCATTTATCAGGCAAAAGAAAGGATGTGATACAGCTGCTCTACAGCTGTTTTCGTTGTGGCTTATATGGAGGCCAGTAGCATCAATAGGAGAGTGGGTCTGCCAACGCCCTGTACTCATGTACATCTGTGTTCTGCTGAAATTAATAACCTCTGATTCCCCATACCTCTGAAACCCAGTCAAAAACTGGCATAACACAAGAGATTAATTCTGTCACAGTTACAGCAATATGTCTTCACCAATGGAGCAGCATTCACTTCTGCTTGGCCTTCTCGCTGCTTGGGGTTGCATCTTACAGAAGCCTTAAGCTGAATTGCAGTGGAAATCGCTTGTGAACTGTCTATGATTTTCTGTTAAGCAGCTAAGGAGCTACTGATGGAAGTAGTTCTGGTTTCTGGCTGGCAAAAGGATTTTTTTCTTTCCATAAATGCAAAGTTGGCAGGAAGCATTAATACTTGGGGCATTAGCAGAATAAAACCAGAAGTAGCTGAGGAGAGATGTTCAAAGGAAAGCATGAGAATATGGTCTTCTCACTCCAGCTAACAGTAAAACATGTCCTTACTGATCATAAAGGGACTTAATTCCTAAATAATGACCATCCTCTGTCGTTAGTGACATTGCTGTCATCAGATAAACACATTGGCAAAAGGGGCTTCCTCTGCAGTCAGTAGGATGACTGTCTTTAATCTCCCTGCTACGGAGGATTGAAAGGAGCTAGTATGAGATTTAGTAGTTTTCCCCAGTCCTCAAGTAGGAGAATCTGGGCCAAACAGCTTACATTTGTTTTGCTTGCTTATAGTTACAGGTAGTCTTTAACAAAGTTTTGAAAATTTGCACACAATCAAGAACGATGATAAAGCATTTTTCCAGGACAATGGTCATCACAAAGTTTAGACTAGAAAGTTAATATAGGTCACCTATTCAGGTGTTTTTAGAGATTTTTCTTCGGAAACTTTCAACAGCATCTCTACCTGCTACAATAAACTAGAAAATGCAGTCAGATGTTGAGACCCCTTCAGAAGTAAATTTTGTGTCAGTAGAAGAGGATTCAGGAAGATGCTTGAACCTAAGTGATTAGAAACCTTTGGGAAATGACTTTGCCTTCTGAATGCAGGAAAGCTTCTGGGGCAGAGAACATATGTAAGGTCTCTCTGACATTTAGACTTAGAGCACGCATAAGATAGAGTTATATTTGCACAACAGTACATGGATGAATCAGACGCTACAGTGAGAAAGTATTTTCAGCTCTGGCCTTTTGCAGTATCAGGTTCTGAGGGGAGATTAGAACAAATAATTAATACAAACCCAAATACAGAAACTTGGCATTTAACAAATCAGAAGAGGTGACTCAGCATTAACATTATGCAAATAATTTTTTTTCCTGCCTTTATTTACATTAGCAGGGAGTTGTTTATATCCAAAGCATTTAGCAAATCCAGTCTGCCAATACCAATACTAGTGAACAAGTTTGGGTAAATCCTGCGAACACCTTTCTACAGAAATCTATTCATATTCCTTGAGAGTGGGTTCATATCCTTTAAAAGTTTCATTTGTGAATTTTCATGGAGTTACATTTTGCAGACCTAGACACTCCTCAGAAAAATCTATATCAAGCTTATATACCTGGTATTTGGAAAATATGGAATTTTTAAATATACATACATGAGTTTCAGACCTAGATGGGCTTGGGCTTTTAAACAGTAGAGATCAGTGCAAAAAGCCAAATGAAATATTACTTGATCTATCATAAGCAAACAATGCAGCTAAGGTAACACACATGGATAAATTATCACAATGAACATAGTAAAAAATATCACAGACAGCTTTCGTTAAATACACATAAAGGAAATTGAGTTTACTCACAGACAGTCATTAAAAACAAGGAAGTTGAATTTGTTCTGGAAATCATTCATTGTTAATTATTCATTCAATCCTAATTTGGGGAGGACAGACACAGCCTTAACTCTTACACAGTTTAAGATTTGTGTTTCTGCAGCACTCTAATCTTCATACAGAATAAACTACAGATTCCATGTTTTTTTAACATTTTGATTATCAGTCATAATTAAGGACATTGAGTTTGTAATCTAATTCCTTATCTTACCTCAATTTCCTGATAGGAGTTGTTGATCATGGCTATTAGCATATTAAGCAGCACCACCACCATAGTCACGTTATATACCCCATAGAGTACGTATCCAATATTCTCAATGAATTTATGATCGTACTTCAGCACCACAGATATCACTTCAGATAAGCCAAATATTGACCAGAATAAGGTTTTAAAACTTTCTTCTACCCTAAAAATAAAGCAAACAATCACTTTATAGAGTCCACACCAGGCCAAACGCTAATAATAAAAGTGGCAATCCACCAATATAAATACAAAGTCTTGGCACAGTCATTGTAAGCCATTATCCATCACCTAGGGATGCGCCAAATCATATTTCCTGATTTGATAAAGAAATCTGATTTCTGATTGATACTATAGGGTTACAGTGTCCCCTTCTTTGCTCTATCTGTTCTTGTTAGGTGTATTATTTGTTACTTGGATTTTGTGTCCCTATTAAGGACTTCTTCATAGGCAACGTGCAGTTTGAAACTTTTTGTGTAGGTCTTTTTAATTCTACTCACTCACCCTTTTCTCATCCAGAAAAGACAGACAAAGATTATCTGGGAAAGGGAAGAAGGAACCTAGTTTGACCTCCTTATAAGCAGTTTCCAGGGCAGAAAAGGAGCATTACTTTTTACCCAGGAGGAGTGACTGAAAAGTTCAGATCGGTGGCATTACTATAATGAGCACACAGTGCAAATATAGTCAGTCCATACTCTGATTTTCTTCCCATCCTGCTTGGGAACTGCAAACAAGCCAGATCCCCAATATTTGTAGCAAAAATTTGAAATTAAGGAGTGGTAGAAGATGTTACAGAGAGGCTTTTGATTTGATTATTACCCTTGCTTGAAAGTAGAAAGGAACCAGAGGGAAATAAAAAGGTTGAAAGATAGGAAAAAAGAGGGGAATAAGCCAATGAAAAAGAGTTGGGGCTGGAAAGGATGCAGCTGGACTGACAGGTCGAAAGGATTCAGAGGAGTCAAAGCCATAACAGACATAAGGGGAGCAGCCACAGCTGAAAAGCAAGCAAGGAAGGAAGGAAGGAGGAGGAGGGATGCTGGTACATTTTGGAAGCAGTTTGCTTAATTTTTAATATAGAAGCAATTTTGCCTTCACTGAACAATACTTAGCATGTTAACAGTTAATTACCTCCTCTTTCTCCTTCCCATCCCTCCTCCCCCCCCCGCCCCCCGCCTCCCATAAACGCCTTCTAAGAAAACAATGCCATTGACAAATTATTTTGATAAAATGTTTTTTACTAGGGTGACAGCCTAATCCTGCTAAATCTGTTTATAAATACAGATTATAGACACAAGCTATGACATATCCTGAGGGAACAATAAGCTTTACACCAACTCCAGTATCAATTACACCGTGCATAAAAACAAGAGGAATTAATTTCAACCTGTGCTAGTACAGAGCATTGGGCAGTTCCCTTCTGCCAAAGCAAACTGGTATTTATCTCCCATCATATGGTATTCCATATTCCATTTACGAGTAGTAATAAGACTGCAGTAAATATTTAGGTATCATTCTCAGCTAGTAAAACTGCATTGACTTGTGGGGAGTAACCTTGAGTGGTGTTTCAAATACATGTTGCACAACTTCATTTAAAATGTGGCTTTGTCTTCAGCCTCTGTGATACTCAGAGTCACTGATACCATGTTCACTCCCCCTCGCTGCTTTGCATGAGGCTGGGACACCATGCAATGATAGACTTGTGGGATGAGCTATGACTGTGCTGCAAACAACTTTTCCACTTGCTGGACATTTCCTCTCCTGTAACACTCTGCTCTTGTCTCCTGCTATCTGCAGCAAGGTAGCTGGCATTGATGTGTCAGATACCCTTCACTTTTATGGTAGCACTCTGGCCAGTGCTTATTCTATAAACGTTGTACTTTCCAGTTAAAGGACACATATAGCACCAAAAATCTCTGGTTTTGAAATCCACTCCCTAAGTCACATATCAAACTAGTAAAACCCATAAACCCCAGCCTTGATCCCAGCTGCACCCTGCTATTAACCTTCCTTTTTTAATTTGCAAAGGTTCTCTGTTTTGCACCCTACCGGCAGATTTTAATACAACATGTCAACTCTGCTCCTTTTCCGCAACTTAAGCATCAACCTTTGTTCTGGAGTAGTGCCAGATTCTCCTTGAAAAGTTAATGAAGGTCTGGGAGCGGCCTTGTCCAACCTGAGCACTGCAGAGGAGGCAGGCAAGGGCCAGGGCGCTGGGCTCCAATGCAAATGCCTGTAGTCCTTATTCCTAGTGTCAGGCAAGGGACCAGTGCCCATGGTGGTGGGACTGGGAAGGTGGTGTGAGAGGTGGACCTAACCTTTAACATCCCAAAGCTGTGCTTAGCAATGCCCCCAGGCAGGTGCAGCTCTCTCTCTTGTAGAAGAAACATTTCAAAGGAGACCTTGTACTAGTCCATCCCTACCCTCCAAAAAGGCTGGATGGCTCTTTCCTTCTCCCTTTTAAACTTATGGCCAAATTGCATGAGATTTGGCACAGGTCACAGGGAACATCAGTTGGGTTTGGGTTTTTTGTTTTTGTTTTTGTTTTTGTTTTTGTTTTTGTTTTTGTTTGTTTTTGTTTTTGTTTCTGTTTTTGTTTTTGAGAACATCTCACTAAAACACTAGATGAGGATGTTTGAGGCCAAGTTCTTAAAGATTCCAAGATGCTGATGTGTCTCATCATTGCCAGCTAAGCAATTTACCCCCTTCCTGCAAGGCCAGCGGGTGTTTTATCCTTCTCAAAGACAGACAAATGAAGGAACAGAGGAAGTCAGGAGTCCTGCCCAGACTGACAGCTCCTGGCAGCAGGATGATCTGGCAGTGGCAGATTGACTGATGCTCCTTGTGGAGATGGGTACACTACAATCTCTCTCTTTCTACTGTGGTAGAGCCAACTGTTGCAGTGGGGAGAGAGCAGAGATATTTTTTTGTTTGAATACACACAGTCCTGTAAAAGTTAAATAAAGATTTTGCATTAAGGAAGAAAGGAGACCATAGGCAATCATCTAGCTGCAGATTTTCTTCACTTTTGTAAACAGCAGTGTGCTGTTCATCAAAAAAGATCACAGCAAGGCTATAATTTCATGTCAATCTTGTGTCCTCTTTAAGAAAGCTTAAGGGATCTTTTCAGACTTATTTCCTTAAATTGATTGGTTGAGATTTAACACTGCCAAAAAAGCAATGCAGTCAATATAATCTACAAAAATATCACATTTTGACAAAGCAAAATGAGAAGAAAAAAGCCTTCAAACCTCGAAGTAACATTGACACTGAACAGTGAGTCACATTTCCCTTTGGGGAGAGGGAGATAGAAAACCTTGCGTTGTAGCCTTCAGCCTGATTTGTGATGCGGAAAGCAAGATGAACGCGATCAGTCTGCCTCCATTTCGATTTTGTTTGCATAGCATGTTCTTAATTACAGGCTGTTTCAAGAGCTGTGTTCTGTACACAGCATACAATAAACAGATAAACATAACTGGGGTTGGTTGCAACTGTTGTGGAAATGGTCTACTTTTCAGCATTGAAGAACTCCAAAAAAATTTTAAAAGTATACCATGGTTAGTTACATAATCCCTGTATTTAACTGTGTGAAGTAAAGTCCACTGCATCTTTATTTCCTTTGCATCCAGAACATTAAAATGGAAGAAATGACAGAAACTTTGCATGATAACTCGGTTCAGAGGCCACAGGGGTGCTACGTGCTTGCTTTGTAGATGGCAACACAAGCAAAATGGAGTACATGATTTCAAAAGTGCAATAGCAAGGGAAGATGAAATCTAAGTTACACCAAACATTCACTGATTATTATCATTAGAAGCAAGTAATTCCCTCTGAGTGTTATCTGGACAAACATACACTCTTTTTTTCTGCCTACATACTGTCCAGGGAAGCTGTAGTTTTCTTAAATATCTAAGCTAAGGTTATTTCAGCGAGTAGCTGTTTGTCTAACGTTTCTCACTGACGTTATCCAGTGAGCTGTCACTTCAACGCCCTTTGAAACTGGCCACAATCAATTAGTGCACAAATCCAATGGGTCTTTTTCTGTCATGACTAGCCAAGTGATCTCTGAGGACCACATCCCATAGCTGAATAGTCACATTTCTGAGTATAAAACTTGCTTTCTGTAAAATTTCATCCATCCTCATTAGAATTCACAAACATGCTGCCAGGAAATGCATTCAGTGACATCTCTGAAGTCAGAGAACAGTTATGAGGACACCAAAGTAAGTGTTATTCTTCTTTGTGCCAGTGAATTTTCAGTGAATGAACAGTTGAGTTCCTTATTCAGTTCTAATGCTGAAATCTCCCTTCTTTTCATTAATAAGTTAATGGCAACAGGAGCCCACCACCTTCAGTAAGGCCCACTGGCAGTTCATGAAAAATAGAGAAGGATATGTTGCTAGAGCTGGCAGCTGCCCATCTGCCAATATAACCTTGTCATTAGCTTATTAAAATTGTTTGAGACTGTATACCTCAGGGTTTCTATCTTGTTGAATGAGACGTCTGAGGAGGATTTTCAGGATGAATGTTAATCTATTCTCTTTGTTTCATATGATGAAAGGGCTCATTTTCACTGATCTTCATTTGACACTCCTGTGTGTTTAAATGATCAGAAGAAAGTAAGTCTATTTTAAATCTCTTCCAAATTCTTAAAAGGAAAATTTATGCTCATAGAAAATTTGCTTCATAACAACATGAAGTCCCTCCAGGATAAGTAGTCGCCAGGCTGAAGTGAAGGAGGAAGAACGCTGCCCTTTGCTAAGACTCTTCCCAAACCAAACATCCCTCAGGCACTTAAGCAATCTTTACTCCAGCAAGCAGTCATCATTTTAGTCAATGTTTGCTCATTATTTCCATCAAAAGATAGTAACTGCTGGAAGATCCGCTTAGGTAATGAGCGCTAATGAAAGAGTTACTGCATGGCATTGCATCAGGGACTGGTATTTGTCAGTGATGTGCTCTAGCGACGTTCCTGGGGGATACCATAACTGAGGGTTGTTGTGCCACCAGACAATCAAGGATGGTACTGACTCAACTTCTCATTAAGTCTTGTGCTTCAAGGGCATCTCCTTCTCTTCAAATAAGAAGCCAGTCACATCCCACACACTCAATTTTCTTCTACCTTAACACCGAGCCCAGATAAATGTGATTGCACCTGGCCTCATAAATCCTTCCATTAAAATGTATCCTGGGGTTAGAGGAGAGGTCTAGAAGGCATATTTGGCTCAATTAGAGAAAGTAAACGTCATGTTACAAGATACATGTCGCACAAGAGGATGGTGTGGTAAAACTAGCTCCTGTGCATTTGGAAGGAAACAGCCAATCACAGGACAGAAATGATGCTGAAAAGGTCACTTCTTCTAGAGGAGCTACGAGCTAAGCCCCCAGTTTGCTGTGTGACATGTTAGAGAAATGACACATCAAATTCCAGCTGCTGTCTGCTCTGCATCTGGTAGATGCTGTGGGCTCAAGCATTACAAGCATGGCCTGGAAGTCAGATCATAGCAAGGGGAAAACATTATGCCAAGCTTTCCTCTTCCGTCACAGATGGGTGTGTGGGAAGGAAAGTCCCCACTGTGTCCCTAAGACAAGTCATAGTGGTTTTGTGAGACACAAAGCTGACTGCCACAGTACTATGCTGGTGCCACATCGCAGTTCAAGGGAGGAGGCTTTCCTGTGGATGCATGGGACATGTCCCTCTGACATAGCAGGGCACCAGGATGTCCCCTCCTCTGAAAGCTCCTTCAAGACCTCAGCTGTTCTCCCCAGGGTTGAAGCTTGGGTTCCCCAGGGTCCCAGAGAATCAAGGTTGCATTTTGTGCTACCACCGAAGGGTTGTAGGCTTTCTCTCTTCAAAAGCAGCCTCAGCCTGAACCTCATTCCAGAAGCGTTTGCCAACTTCTTTCCTGACATTCCTGACAAAGTGGAGACAGGGCCTCTGGCACAGCCACCTCCACAGGGCTGTGCGGCCAGCCAGCGAGCACTGACAGGCGAGCATGATCCAGGCAGACCCACTGCCCTGCGTGGTCAGTAACCTGGCATGATGCTCTGTGCAGCTTTCACATGGCCTTTGCTGAAAGGTGCCCAGCCAGGATTTAAGAAACAGCCTAGGCATCCTGGTTTGTTTTGCTATTTTGAGCATCATGACTAGCAGCTGGCTCTGCAGATGTGCACCTAATAATCACAGCTGCACTCAGGTGGTATCCCAAAATAGACCTCACATAAGCAAAATCCTCCCTTATTTTACATACATTTTGGCTTGCAGTTTTAAGAACAATAATCTTAGCTTTAACGTCTTCTCCACTGCTTCTCTGGTCTCATTAAACTGAACATCTCAGAAAACATTTTCCTGATCTGTTATTTTGATTTCCTGAAATCACCGTTTCTGAACTACACGTCTCACTACGTTTAGGCCTTGAGCTAGCTACTAGGGCTGGAGGCTGTGGTACAAATTTCCCAGGCAAAGCCTGGATGTGACTTCCCCACACAGCTAGAGTAGAAACTATCTGAGCAGACCTTGCAGCAGCAATGGACCAAAATGGATTGAGCCCTGCAAGAGCAGCCTCTTTTCCATAGATACTCACGTTGTAAACGCAGGGTTGTATTTTGCACCAAGGTAGTAAGAGTAAAGGTTGAACATTCCAATCATGAAGGCCAGGAACACCATGATGAAGATGACCATGAACTTGAAGATATCCTTCACAGTCCTCCCCAAGGAGATCTGCAGGGGGCCGAAGCTTTCGTTGGCTGGAAGAATGTAAGCAATGCGGGAGAAGCTGAGTACCACAGCTATTGCATACAGTCCTTCTGAAATGATCTGAGGATCCGAGGGAAGCCACTTGTTCCTGGCTAAAACAATACATGTACACTATGTATTAGTAACAAAAAGTGTTAGATGGAAGTTATGATGATAAATCACCCCTTTTCAAGATTGAATCTTGGTTTTGGCCAGGAGTTATAAAAAAAAAAAAAAGGTTTGGAACAACTGGTCACTGAAGTCCTCAGCATACTGTACAAATATGGGTGAGAAGAATTATTTGTATTTTTCACATGGTAAAGATGAGAAATGAGCAAGTCAGTGGGATTTAACAAAGTCACACAGCAAATAAATAGCATGGTTTTAAACAAATTTTATATTTTCCATTTCCTAGTCAAACATCAACTGCGCTGTGCCTTTTCCATCTGAAGCCCTTGAGATGGAGACCCAAAACCACAATGCAGTGGAGTTTGGCTATAGATTTGGATATATGGCACTGTGTCAATATTTGGAAAGGAAACATGAGGGAGACTGAGATCTCTATCCCTAAGGTAAGAAAGTTAGCATTTGTTTGGATAAAGCAGATATAACCATCAAGTGTATCATCTTCATGCTATCTTTAAATTAAAACCAATTCTTGCAGTCTAGTCACTCTAATAATTATTTTTACTTTAGAAAGCTTCTTGTTGATACCAGATATGCATCATTTATTTAATCTACTGAAAATTTGAACATTTATATTAATATAGCTTATAAGTGTCCTTGCATCAACTGAGCTTCTTGATGAAAAGATTGTGACTCAGAGCTAAAACCTGTGACATCTTTAATGACCCAGCAGTAAACTTAGGCATTTTTTTCAGTAACCTGAACCAAAGGAAAAGCAGCAGATGGAGGAATTCGCAGGATCTGGTTGTGACATTCTGTTCTGGACCCTTTGCACCTTTGTATCATGAACTCACTTTAAATGGGTCAGCAGCAAACCAGAGAGAGGAAAAACACAAGATCATCTCAGTGGCCTCTTGCTTGCCTGGGCAGGGAGAGGGAAGCTTACCTTCAGAAAGGACACAGCAAGCAAGAGGCTGAGCCAGTGTGACCAGCTTACGGACCCACCAGTGAGCATGTGGCTGTGCACCCTGGTGTGGGGTCAGGGCACATGTCTCTGGTGCTGCATGGTGCATGTCTACGCAGATGTAGTCTGCTGCCCCAGCTCTTCCTCTCCAGCCCAAGCACATTGCTAGAATAACTACCTTACAACCCTAGGGAGCAATCAGCGTGCCTTTGTGCCCAGATCTCTAGCTCCTGCAGACCCTCTGTGAGCAAAAATCCCCATGGATTTTGCTCAGGGTTACATCAAAAGCTTGCAGAGGTGTGCAGTGAATCCAGTCCCCATACTGGGGGGCAAAGCTCTATTCATTTGTGACTGTCAAAGAAAAACCATTTCAGCCATCAAAAATAACCTTGTCAAGGTTATGCTACTGCTTGCATTTCCAGATGTTAGCACTTATAGATGATATAGGCTCTCCAAAATAAAGGTTTTCCTCTTGAAGGAGCAGCAGCAGCTTATGGGTGTAATTTGTATTTGTATTTCCATTATACATGTGTTGGATGTAACAGAGGTGCAGAGCACACCACCAGTTAGAAATGCAGCTCCAGATCCTATGAGTGTTCATACATCTCCTCCTCTCACATTTGGAAAACCAAGCAGGTTCATTCATCTGTAGTTTAAATTATATTCTACTCACTTCCAGTTCCTGATTATTTGTTGCTCAAGCTATTTTGTCAGGATGTGATTGACCTGAATGTAGCCTTAGCACAAGATCAGAGATTGAATGAGGCTCAGATCTCAATTCCTTTCTGACTGTTTAGGAAGATGGCTGAAATGGGTAAATCTGAGAAGAATAATTTAGTTTAATTAGAAAAAACCTACATAAATATCACAAAAAGAAAGCTGCTTTCAGCACTGCCACACATTAGCCTAGAAGAACAGGAAGCATTAGATAGCAAAAAGCATCTTACCATAAGTAAAGTAAGCAACTTCAGGGGGAAGGGTGACATTATTGAGGTCATCATCTTGAACGTACTGATCTACGTACTGTTGTGCTTCCGTTGCTTTGAGAAAAGCCATGAACCTGGCGGTGAATGACGCCACAAAGATGGACAGCATCCCAAAGTCCAGCAGGTTCCAGAGGTGCACCACGTATTCGCGTGGACCCTCTTCCCAGATCTCCTTGCACTCTGACCATATCATGCCTGTGGAAACGCCAGAGCACGTTTAACCAGTAAATACAGAAGGTGCTTTTTGTATTCAGACAGACCTGTTTCCTGGCAAACAGTAGCTTCTAAGATCAAAACAAATAACTCTTCAATTAAACTGAATTTCTTGAGAACGGTTCGTGTCATCTTTTCTTAAAAATTATTAAAAACTTTAAGCTTATATGTCCTTTTGTGCACATGAGGTAGAAATTTCAAAATTTCACTACATGAGTCAATGGTAAAGTAGATTTCTGGTGACGTCAGAGAAAGCATGGTTCAGAAATACTGAAGACATTAGAAAACCCTATTATTGATCTATTTGGAAAAAAATGTAGATTTCCTCTCGTCCTCAAAATCTCCTTGCTAAACTGCACCACCGAAAATGGTATCATTTGCTCTGCTGATGTTTTCCTCTTTCCCTAAAACAGTGGGTGGGTCTGCTTTGAGAACAGACATCTTTGTGGGAGAAAATCTGAACCAGGGGTAAATACAGTATGATCAGAGAAAAGGTAAGATAGAAGTTCTGCCCTTCTTTTTTTTCATTCTTACATACAATTTCCACACATTAAAGTCTGATGTACTACTTTGAAAATCCTGATTTTAGTCTGAATTTAGGATCTTTCTGACAATAGACTTACAGATAAACCTAAATGCCAAACCCAGAAAATTCAAACATTTTGACACCCGTGTTCTACTTGGGAGTGCTAGGGAGGACAGGTGAATTCGGTGGGCAAACTGGACCCAAGAGCTTAGGTCAAATTCACCAACTTGCCCAACTTTCAATCAAAGCAGGGCCCCAGAGCCAAAATCTTGCTTCTGAATAGCTAAAATATTGGAATGTTTAACCCGCTGATAAATATTTCCCACACTCTACCCCTTCCTGTTTCCATAGCAGCAGCAAAATTCACGTTTAATCAAGCAGGAACAGTGCCTGCCAATTTCCATGTGGCCTCCTGCAACCCTGTCCTTTTCATGAACTCTTCTTCATCCTCTTTGCTGGGAGCTCTCGTGGTGTGGCATGTCAATGCATTTGCTCAGCTACTTCAGAGACTCCTGGAAGCATATGATGTCCCAAGAGGCACAGTTGAAAGCTGGGTTATAGGGAAGGAAAGAAGTCAGTGTGAATCTAGCCAGAGGCTGGAAGAATGAAGAACTGTCACTGTCAGTCCTTATGCACGGGGAAGGATTTGAGAGAAAAAGGAAAGCTAAGCTATCGATACCACCGGCAGCCAAGGCACAGCTAGCCTGTGACCTCCATAGACCTGGAATCTCCAGGCAGGTCCTTGGAGCTGTACCCTGATACAGGTCATGCCCCATATAGATCTGCCTTGGGAGAGACCCTGAGGTCTGCTGAGTGCTGAGCAGAGCCAGAGGAGGACAGGAGAGGAGCCTCCCAGCTCTTCTTCTCAAGTCCGCAGGCGCTTGGCTGAGTAAAAGCAGGAACTTCATCCCAAGCAGTCATTCACCATGGGTAAGTTTTAATAATAAATAGTCTAAGGGAGAATGTGGAAGAATTGGTTTCTCAGGAACTGTCCCGGAGCGAGGATGAAATATTAAAGAGACATTTCTAGCTTAAAAAAAGGTATCCCACAAGTGATAGATAGGAGACATTAGCCCTACGCATTACACGTGCTTGTCATATAAAGGTACTAAAGCACTTCAGGAAATATCACATACATGGTAACATTGCCGACCGAAGTACTTGTTCACTGACACCCAGAAATGTCTTTTCTGGTTTAAATATTAACTCTCCCATCCAAATTTATTTCTAATCTTGGTCACTTAATATACCTAAATTGCAGATTAATGAAGTAAGGAATGTCTAAAACTGAGTAGACTGACTAAAATTAGAATCACTCTGTGAAAGTATCACACTATTGGTCTATAATTTACATAATTCTTTTTGCTAACTGTGTGGCAATCATTTTTTATCCATACATATGGAAAAATGTCTATTCAAGACAAGTAGAAAAGTTACAGTAATTATTTGGTCAGTACTGCTGGGTAATTGTATATACATTGTGAGGAAGTAATTCAAAGCTTCTCCTTCAGTAAAAATACCGAGAAGAGGAAAAGCAGCTATAATTCAGGGAATGGGACGTAAGATGGGATGTAAGAACAGAAATAAAGGAAGGCATCTAGGCAAAACAGATTTGCCAGGATGTGACTGCATTTCAAGATGGTGTTTCTGAGGCCCCCAATGGCTCTGGGAGAGGTCGTTTCCCTGAGTTTGATGCACGGAGAGGTGGGATATGAGCAGCTTCTGCAGGTCTTTTGTGCCCATTCTCCCACAGCAGGGATAATCTGAAATGTCACCTTGACAGGCATTTCTGGTTTCAGCAGGGGAAGGAGAGTCAACCTACAGGCACAGCCCATCTGGAAGAAAAATGGAAGTGTGCAAGAAGTGCTGTTCACCACCTGTGCACAAAAAGGAACAATTTGTCATATTTTTATATCAACTGGCCTGGTACATAAATCACGAGCAGCTGATGCTGGAGAGCTGCATTTGAGCCTTTCTGGATCCACCAAAGGCTGTTGGATTAAGAGAGAGAGTTTGTGTGCTCAGATTGTGTCTACCCAGAGCTTAACTGCTACGTTGGCCGCTTTTGCAGTGGGGATTTTTGTCTCCCTAAATGAAACCTCCCTGCTTCCAGTGCACACTTTTGTCCATATTGCTCATGAGGAAAATCCCAGCCTTCCTCACTTGAAGGCGAGAGATGGGAAGACCCAGCCGCAGGGGGAGAGGTAGCCAAGGCACACAATGAGCCACAGATGCAAGTGCTGAAATTGCCGTGCCCTGTGTACAAAGGGGCAAGTTCTCCTTTCAGAGGATTGTGGTATTTCTCTGTCCTGACAGGTTTATCATCTGCAGCCCTTGGATGCTCGTTCATAACAAAGAGGAGTGAGTCCAAAAAGAAATTCTCCCACCTAAAATGCTATTGTTTATCTGGCTGTTCATGGGGATGTTAAATGGGCTACCAACACTACCTGGCTGATCCAGCAATGGTCTACAGCCATTTCAGAGCTGGAGGCTAATGGAAAGTAAAGCCTCTGATATGGATTTTTGGAGCAGAATGAAGTGTTTGCCTGGCTGAAATTCATTGCCTCCGCTTGGTTTATTCCATTACTCGCCTGCATTGCAAATAGTTGGGAGCAGGAGATTTCAATGCTATTTTTTTGCATAACTCCAGTCCGAAATTCTCCTGCTGGTAGTTTTCTCTTAAAATATATACACATGGGTCACTTTTCATATCTCTAGCAAGATTAATTGCAGGGAGTGCTATTACAGGTTGTGATCATTCGTGGCCACACTATGCTATGCTAATGTAGCACATTATCCTCAAATAATGCTATTCTGAACATGCATCATAATTTTATGGTTGACAGCCAGATAACTCAGACAACCAATTTTCTCCCCAAAAAAAGAACCAGGATCAGGGACCTGTAAACTAATTTCTCAAAAATGGTCTGCTATGCTTGGAACAAGTAATGTGTCATCAGCATTCATCATTGCTGCCACGGTACGAAGGAGAAAAAAAGAACAGAAACAGAAGGAAGGGATTTGCAAGCTGTGAATAAATAAAATTCCACTTTTTGATTGTACCAGGAATTGAAATGTAGGTAGTACACCTACATTGTTGAGTCTGAAGACAGTAACTGCAGGTGTTGCCAAGTAGGATTAAATATAGCTATGTATATTTAGTACACAAGAGTTAGATTTATTATACTTCAGCATATACCTACTGTCTACTTAGATTTGCCTCTTTGGAAAAGCATGTCTTGGCAACTTTACCTGTGATAATTATCTATAGCGTTTACTTTTATTTATTTATATTTCTACTTACATATACACATTTATAATACCTGTAAGATTTTTGTGTCAAAAATCTGGGCAGTCCGCCACCCTTAGTTCTTTTACAGTCCTTAAAGTTCAGGGTCACATATGGGGCTCAGCAAGTGCCCAAGCCCCCGTGCCAGCTGTCTGCATGCTACGGGTACCAAACTTTCACCTTAGTATTGCTGAAACATTATTTGAAGCTTTATGTAGGCAGACAGGTAAAATGGCCAGAGAAAACTGTCAGTGCTGATGTAGGCAGTCATTAGAAAATCTCATTATATTCAGAAGTCTGTACAATGAATCACCTTTCGTCTCCCAGAAAAGTGAAAGCCTTCACTTTAAATGAAAAGTTTTCTTGTTCTTTTCTCAGGAACTCACCAGGCAGATGGATACATACTGCCTATAAGAAAAGAATACCTAGTCTAAAATCTAATAATCTTGTCCAACTGCTTTAATACCATTTTAAAAATATATCTTACAGACTTAATCTATCCAGTCTAGCATCTATTCAGTATTTTCTAGCCTAATATCCTGTATGGGGTTCTGATTATTGTGGGGACAGGGAACAAAGAAACGGTGGCCAGGAAGTCATCAGATGGAGCAGCCCTATCCTATTTTTCAGGAGGGTTTAATGCCGTCAGTACTTATGGAACAGTGGAATTATTTGCTGCAAGAAAAGAATCAAAATCATAGTGGTGAGTAAAAATAGATACAGAAGAGGTAGAAAAAGATTCTGCAGAGTTGATAAGCCCAATTTCCCAATAAATCTTTCTGAGCTTTTTTAGATTACTGGTTCAAGGTAGCTGACCTGCCAGGAATAAATTGTGCCTATAGGAAAAGTAATACATCTGAATTTGCCTAAAACTCCCTGGAAGTTTAACTTGTGCGCATGACGTACTTTTGCACTTGAAGGGTTCATCCACATGAATCCCTTCTTTGTAATTGTTGGATAACTTAATTTCTTCTAAAAGATTTGAGCACTGTGCTGTCCTCTTACCAGTAACAATTTCATACTATCAATATCATAAAATCCGACTCTTATTTACCTCACAGTTTTCATCACTAGATCTCAGACATTACAAAAAAGTAAATAACAATATAACCATTTTGCAGATTAAGAAACTGAGGTTCAGTGAATTATAATAGGATCTCATGGCAGGGAAATAAAACAGGCTGGTGGTCATCCACATCCCAATGGATACAATCCTTTCTGCTCACTTTAGATAGAGCAGTATCCTGTAGTAAAGCTGTAAATTTCTATGACTATATTACCTTCTTTAAGATGCAATGATTAAACGAACAGAGGCAAACAGACAACATCTATAGCATTCACCAGGGACAGTGGAAATCAGGAAAGCAAGAATTTGCCAAGCATCATTCAGTATTTTCAAAAGCAATGACCAAGAACAAGGTCCTCTTTGATCCTGTTTTAATCAAAATACTGCCATCAACCTCTACTTTAGCCTCATGGTGTGGTTTTTTGGTTTTTTTGGGCAGGTGTTGGTTTTTTTTGTTTGGTTTGGGGTTTTTTTCCTTTGTCTTGTCACTGTCTATCTTGTTATTCCTAGTCATGTTGAATTTCCCTGGAGGACTTGTAGACATTTTGGTTTTGCTTACCCAATACCCACTTCATGATCAGCAATTCCGTCCATGAGAACTGAGTTGTTTTGACTCTAAATATTTGTTTTGGATGATCCGTGATGGTCTCGTTGGGGAGATTTTTTACTCCTTCAAACCGATCTGAAGCATTCACTACTAACAGTCCAAGGAAGATTGTGAAAGAAACTGCATGTGCCACAAACTTCATGAAAGGACTTCGGAGGGTCCGTCCCAGCTGCAATGAAACATACACAAGACATAAGATTTTCTTTCCCTTATCTACCTTTTGGAAGGTTTTTTCTTATAAAAGTTTGAACCATTTACCCAAGGTGAAAAGGATTCTGAAATGAATTCTAGATCATGAACCAAAGAGGGTTTAGATTTGTTTCAAGTTGTTCTTTGCTATTACTAGATATTATGCATTGCAGTTCAAATTATGCCCTTTGGATAATTTTCTATGCATGGCAGTATCTTATATTGCTCCTTTATATGCACTTATAATATCTAATTGTCCTGGCCATATGGTAAGTGGAAAATGAAGAGACAGGACATTTATATGAGAGACGTGTTTGTGTAAATACGTGTTATATGAATGTACTCCTTTGTGTCAATATAAATCCTAATGATGGGCCCACTTCTCGTCCTTACACCATTGTTATGTATTAGAATCTTTTATTAATGCTGAATTCTTGGTTCATTAACGATGTGTAGGAAATAGCCTTCTGTTTAAAGATTCTTTAGTAATTCTTTTAATATGCTTTGGTATGATAGTCTTCCCTAATAATTACTACAAAAGCTGGAAATTCACTTCCCAGAACACAAGGATTTATTTCAATAAATTAAGCCAAGAATCAGAGCGGCAGATCTCTTCGCTATAGCTAATATTTGTTCCATTCTTCTTGAAAAGTTTTGTTTGTTAATTACTTTGAATAATACTCTTTTCATTTTACATTTTCTGTAATCTAAGAAAACATTACTCCAGAAAAATGTTAGAGTAGAAGCATTTTTAGCAGAGCAAGGACTGATGCCTGTGGCGTGGGACACAATAGACAACAATGCAAGTGCCATCCCATATGTCCCCTTTCCAAAACCACCTAAAAGCAAATGGGATTTTTTTTGCAGCATATTACTCACTGATTAACTTCCCTTGATGATAAGGTACCCTCAAAATTTTCTTAATTTCTACTGACTTGATCATAAAACTTCATAAGAATTATGAAAAAGGACTGAAAAGGGAAAATCTCTGTTTTCTTACTTATCTCCAATAGCAGCTTTGTTCAAAAGAACCCAGGTCTCTTGTTATTGCAGGGCAGGAAATATTTTAAAAGCAGAGCTCTTTAGGTCTAGTGGAAATTTAAAGGAAGCCTTATGATTCTGGTTCTTACTTCTTTTTCTTCTCTGAATTTTTAAAATGTCAAATAAATCTTTTATGAAGTTGACAGAATAGTAAATCTTACTGGAAAATTTGCACATTTCTAAATACCAGAAAAACTTTCCAATAAATAAAATAAAATAAAAAAAAAACAACTGCTCTATTCCTGAGCCCTTATTGACATGCTTGTTTCTTTCTGAGGTCAGTAAGAATGCTTTTAAGTGGGTAGATATTGCACTGAATCAAACCCCAAGTTTCCTTAATCTTATATAGGAATATTATGGCAGATGCAGGAGTAAATGAAGTATGTTAAAACCAATCCCAACACTTGTGATGCTGGTTCACTCCTCTGCTGTAAACCTTGGTGTAGTGTCAGTTCTCAACAGCTTTTCATGGCTAGTGTTAGGTAGATTTCCATTTTGTAGCAGAATTTATATTTCCAGTACAGAGCTGATGGGTTGATAGAATATGTTTGAACAATGCCCCATACAGTAATAATCTTAGATGTTTTCCTCATATGACCCATCTGAGAGAGCTCAAAGAGCAAGAGCAAAGTTTAACAACAACTATGGGCACATGGGGCCTTACCAGCAAAGTTTTAAGAAAGTGCATTTGCAGTCTGTACAAGACTTGTTTCTACCCTGAATTCACTAAAAGAGAAAAAGCATATTGGGACCAGTACTGTTTAATATCTTCATCAATGGCATAAACAGCGGGATCGAGTGCACCGCCAGCAAGTTTGCAGATGACACCAAGCTGAGTGGTGTGGTTGAGACACCCGAGGGAGAGGAACCCGAGAAGTGGGTCCATGTGAACCTCATAAGATTCAACAAGGCCAATTGCAGGTTCCTGCACCTGGGTTGGGGCAACCCCCGGTATCAATACAGGCTGGGGGATAAAGGTATTGAAAGCAGCCCTGTGGAGAAGGACCTGGGGGTGCTGGTGGATGAAAAGCTGGACATAAACCTACAAAGTGAGCTTGCAGCCCAGAAAGCCAACCGTATCCTGGGCTGCATCAAAAGAAGCATGGCCAGCAGGTCGAGGGAGGTGATTCTGCCCCTCTGCTCTGCTCTGGTGAGACCCCCATGCAGTGCTGTGTCCCGCTCTGGGGTCCTCAGTACAGGAAAGACGTGGACCTGTTGGGGGGTTCCAGAGGAGGCCACAAAAATGGTCAGAGGGATGGAACACCTCTCCTGTGAAGAAAGGCTGACAGAGTTGGGGTTGTTCAGCCTGGAGAAAAGAAGGCTCCAGAGAGACCTTACAGCAGCCTTTCAGTACTTAAAGGGGGCTTATAAGAAAGATGGGGACAAACTTTTTAGCAGGGCCTGTTGCGATAGGACAAGGGGTAATGGTTTTAAACTAAAAGAGAGCAGATTTAGACTAGATATAAGGAAGACATTTTTTACAGTGAGGGTGGTGAAACACTGGTACAAGTTGCCCAGAGAGGTGGTAGATGCTCCATCCCTAGAGACATTCAAGGTCAGGTTGGACGGGGCTCTGAGCAACCTGGTCTAGTTGGGGATGTCCCTGCTTATGGCAGGGGGGGTTGGACTAGATGACCTCTAAAGGTGCCTTCTATGATACTATGATTCTAGGAATCATGAATTCTCTCCAAATAATTTGACTTTTCTGCTGTCTATAGAACTTAAAAAAAAGAGATGTGAGGTTAAAGTAACACAGCCTTGGGTATCAGAGAAATAATCCTGTGTATTACAGAACCAAATGAATTCTGTGGGTAATTTCACTTAGTTCTCTACCATTTAATAAAAGTCTGCATTTAGTCAGTGTAACATCAACATTTTTTCCCATTTATTACTGTAGAAAGTTTACAGTTTTTTTCTTGAGCTGATGCTTTTTATATCTTCTCAGAAATCTGATTTTTAGCTAAGAGCTAAAGGAGGTGAAACTGTTGACTATAATATTCTGTAAAAAATTAATGAAACATCAATTCCTCCAGTCAGCCTAATGCTTTATGACAATAAGACATATTTTTCAAGCAACATGATACAGTTAAACTCAAGGTGTGTAACTACTTGGATATATCAATTTCTCAATTACTTTTTAAAATCAAAATACCATCTTTCATCAAATTGGGATTGCAGGGAAGTACCTGGCTGTCACTGTTAAGACAGAGACACTGACAGTGTGTGAATATAAAGGTTCATTCTTAAGAATAACTCATTTCATGACTTAGTATCCTATCCATATTATGAGAAAATAATAAGGCAGGCAGACAAGTCAAAAAGAAAAATATATAAAATGTGATAGTGAAAAAAAGTTTTCCAAATGCAAATTAATCTCTACTCCAAAAGATAGGAACAAGTAAAGATAGAAATCTCATAAAGAAAAAAAGCCATTACTATTTTCAGTACTATGCATATAGCAGAAGCATGAAGAATATTGTAGAAATTTTATGTAGCTTAACTGGGGAGGAAAATACCCAGAGTAAAAAAGTACAGGTATGGCTTTAGGTGGAATGATCCATTAAAGTTCCAGTGTTTAAACGATGCTGAGTCTGTCCCAGTGGGATCTACGGTCCATAAATCCCCAGCATGGCTACATGAAAGCCAGAGAACAACCCAGGCAATGACAGCTGTGTATAAATGATCTCTGTTAGGGTTGTAATATTTGAATGTGCACTTCAACTGACCAGAGAAGAAAGAAAATACTTCTTGAAGTTCTGCAGACAGTCCAAAGAGTCCCGCTTGCTCTTGTTATTACTTTTTTGAGCAGCAGACTGTGCAATTTTTCCATTATCTCTCCTATCTTCTCCTTTGATCAGCAGTGAAACAAGTTTTGGACACCAACATATAAAGCAACAGTTCATTTCAGAGTCACAGCCTCTGTGAGATGGTTGAGTCAACACAGATATTTCCAGAAAGGATAGGCTTACACTCTGCAGGTCTTGTCAACAGTTTGTGCATCCAGAAGTGAAGGAACGACTGACACAAAAATTGGTTTTAATAAAGACAGCTCTGTGCAACTGAATGCAAAAGAAGACTTAAGAATTTAGCTGCAAACTCCAGTTGATACTATTTACTAAATTTTCAAGGGTGGTATTCTAACCCCACAAGGCTTTATTAAAGAAAATTTTCTGTTAGGGGGTAAAGGCTTGAAAACATATTCCTTGCTAAGATACATAAGCGAAGGAATTATTTTGAGACACGAATTACTGTTACCCAATGTGAAACTGCAGAATTTAACCAATACATCTTAAGGACATGATACTCAGTAATATTGGTCAGGACAGCTCCTATAAGCAGTATTCCACATTACAGAAATTACCTTCATTTTTCTCACTGCCTTAGCCAAGAAATTAGTCCCTGACTCATGCCTGGACATCTGTGTGTCTTTTAAGTCAGGCCTGATTTGATTTAAGTTAAATATCTTGGCTGTTTGTTACTATGGAAAAATTATTTCATTACCCAGTTGTGTAACATCAAGATTGTTTCCATGGCTTAAAACCAAACAAAACGCTTGTAACATTGACCAGGACAAAATTGGGCTGCTCACATCATCACATGCAAATCTTCTGTTAACATCACCATCCTTTTAGTGAATATGCTGCCTATGGAAAATTGTCTGCAGTAACACTATGAGAGGATACAAGGCTTATGCATCAACGCTCAACCCTTGAACCTAATAATGACTATTTTGGGTGAGGTACCAATTCATGGAGGAAAAATGCATTCATTATTCAGTTATTTCTAACACAGGCCCCAGTCAAAAATCAAGACTACATTGTTCTGATCAATGCAAAGCCGTGTATTAGAAGACAATTCCTGCCTGAAAGACCTTTCAATTATGACAGAAGATTCTGTATGGTTTTTCACAGTCCAAAGTGGAGTAAAAAGAAAGGGACATTGAAAAATGAGAATGCACAAAAGGTTTAGTGTAATGAAATCACAGTCGATGAAAAGTTAAGTTCCTCTCTCTCCATTTTTAAAATTTTAATACATCTACCTCAAGAAATTAAAACCAAATATCTTTCTCAATAATTTTATTTCTGCTGTAAAACCGATTTCTTTTGAAATTCTTTCCTCAGTTTTTCCCCCCTTAGTTTTTATGCTTTTAATTTAAATTCTCCACTTATTTCTAGTCTAATTGTTCTCCCCACCTATTGCTATATTCAAATGCAACCTCTGTAATTCTGAGAATACACCACAGTTGTTGCTGTTGGCTGGTGTGCCAACTCCCAGCACATTCAACAGAGGTGAAGGAAATTAAACAGCTTCATAAATCCCTGCTAGACTGAGGTCTGACATAACGGAATCAACGTGGTAATTCCACACATGAATTCCCTCTACGACCTAACCAAAACCACCCACAACACAGCCCAGCTTTCACAAGCACTTCTCTGTGTGAAACTCTGGAGTCCTGTCCAGTATTCATAAAAGCTGTGGGGTTTTGTGTTGATACAAACCTTGAGAAAATGAAGTTGCATTCTCAATTACTCTAAGAGAAAGTACTTTTCTTGGAAATATTTTGGAGGACACCAAGCCTTAAACATGTTTTATTATCTCGGATGTTCTGGAAGACTGTTTTCAAAAGGTTTGTCTGATTGCACCAACATAAATCTTTTCAGATTATAGTTTTTCCTTAATACCCACCCATGGATCTATAATTTCTTGGTCTTGACAAATTTAGAAAGGATTCTTCACCAGCTTTTAAAGAAAATGAGAGAAGATGCTTTCAAGACCAAATAAATTACCAGCGCCAGGGGTCATTTTATCAAATTCAAGTACCTCTGATAAGCCTCCTGCTGAAGACCTCTACCCTGTAATGGATGATGTTGCTGGCTATTGCTGAATGTGAAATGATCTTCTTCCCTGCCACCCCTTTCTTCTGTGGCAAGAGTAGTGAAAAATCTATTTATCACTCAGCCACATACCTATTTATCTCCACTTGCTTGAGCAGACTCTTTCAGGATGGAAACCTCACTACAGATTTCATACCACAGACAACTCAAGCTTTTACCTAAGCTAATGGTTGGCTCTGGTCCTTTGACCCCTAGGTTTCAGCAAAACTCTCCTGCTACATCTGATGCTGTGAGACATAGCACAGTCGTATTTAGGTACATGGCATTCTTCCAAGTTTCATAATCTTTTCCCTCAAAACCATAAAGATTTTATGATTAAATCTAGTCTTCTCTGCAGCACTAAGCAGTCTCCTGGGGCTTGCCAGAGTTTCAGGCACATGTGCCGTAATACTACTCCACTAACTAAAAATACAAGATCAGAAAGAAGAAGGCAAGAGAAGAGAGGGGCCCTGAAGAAAGGAGGAACCTGCAACATAAAGTATATAAAAGGAATGGGAGTTTAAACATCAGAGTTAACTAAAAGAGCAACAGAAATTTCCCCCTTTAGTTATTCCCCATTTTGGTGGTTCTTCTATTCATTTTCACCCCACTCCCATGTTGTTATCTCCTATCGCTTTCTTGTTCCTATTCTTTTCTTGTCACCCACTGTCTCAATGTTTCCTTCCCCCATCACCCCACCTTTATTACCTGTGAAGAGGAACCTCAACCTATACCTAATAGCTCCATTTGTGTATATCAAGCAACACCTCAGGCTTGCTCGCCCCTTGGGCAATCTTAAAGAATAGCATTAATAACTTCCCAACTGTGTTACAGAAAAATATGTGACTTCATTCCAGGCCCTGGATGGAAATGATCATAAAAACCATGCACCTTAATGAGTTTGTACCTTGCTGCACGGAGCGATCCAGTAGGCTATGGCAAGGAAGGGCAGGCCAATGGAGACCCCAAAGACAGCCAAGAACTTCACAGCTATAGATTGCTGCCGTAAGCCTGAGAGGTTTTCGTACCACATGGTTAGCAATTGTTGCTGGCAGTTGGGGTGAGCAACAAACTGTAAGAGAAACAGAAATAGAAGTGTCAGTAGCGTTGTCTGAAGAGGAAGAGATTTCAGTGAATAACCTGTTGAACTTGCCAGTGGAACAGGACGGGGCACTTCTTTGTGGTCCAACATAGCTTATGGTGTCACAAATGGAAAACTGCAAACCAGGCACCCAAAATCCCCAGGTACTGGCAGAATGTGTTTCACTTTGTCTTCTTGTCTTCTCTAGGTAAAAGTTTTGTTAGACAGCAGACCATCTAGGCCAAACCCCAACATCCATCAGTGGCCAGCACTGACAAAGTGCCTCTGTGGGGTCAGCATTTACATCTGAGACAGTCTACATTGAGATTCAGAAAAGACACAGTGAGGCACTTCGGTGTCAAGCTGGTAAAAACCTCTGATAACTTGCTAAAGACATAGGCCATTGAAATAGTACTTCAACACAGCACTGATATTACATTGTTCTATTCACTGCATACAGACCCAAAGCGAACCATTCTGCACAGTTGTCCTTCTATAAACTATAGGAGTTTAGTATTTTGCTACTTTAAGCACTTTATCTCAGATTACCTTTCAAAAAATGACAGCTCATTCTTTACTGATCGGACAAAAAGATAAATTTAAAAGCAGAATGAAAAGCTGTGCTGCTCTGGTACAGAAAGTACGTGTTTTGTACCCTGTAAGTGAGACTCTTCTTCAGTTTATTGTTTGGAGGAAAAAGAAAAGGCAAGCAGCAGACAACTGAAAAGGGCAATTTCTTAATGGTAAAATTACAGCACCACTGGATCCCATGGAAGAGTTTTATAATAACGATTAAACTTCTTTATTTCATATTGTTCTTCAGGATGATTGAATTTAGAATGTGACTCTAATCACAAAGAAAGGTAATTAAAAGGCAAAATAACTGAAAGAAAAGATGAAAAATAAATATGTTGCTAATGTAGTTGATTGCATTAGCAGAACTGAGTGCTTCATTTATGAGTTTGGTGGGCGAATGAGTGTTCTTAGGAGGGAAATGTAAACCCTTCCACTATTTCAAAAAGCAGAACTTTCTGGACGTAAGGGGGAGGATGAAGGGGGTAGAGAGAGAAAGAAAGGAAGAGAGCTGAGGCTACTAGGGGACTTCATGGCTGCTGTTGCCCCTGCCTAGCAGGGTGAACATGGACTGTTGCCTTGCTTCAGCCCTTTCAGGTGCAACCAGCTGGGGGGATTTCAGCTGTAGTCTGTAGTTTTATGGGGTCTGAAAAGTAGAGAAAATTCTAACTGTGCTTTCATCTTCACTATCTATGAAATAATGATCAAACTGGGAATTTAATGGACCCTTTTCTAGATGTTTGCATAATAACAAAACTGCTACTGTGAGTTTAAATGATTGGTTTATTGCTAGTGGAGAATGAAATACAGTTGCACAGTAATTAGGATTGCCATGGAATAGTGCATTTCCTTCTTTAACAGCACATTGCCAGCTATTTAAAATGTGCTTCTTCAGAAGAATTAGGCTTTGGGACCTGCATTTCGTAAAAAGAAAAAAGTAGAGAATAAGACTTTACCCCTTCCACTGAATAAATCAATCAGAGTGAAGAAATTTGATAGGTACTTTTAACCTTTTTTGTCTTTAGAATTTTTTCCTGGCAACATGAACATTTTAATATGCTTTTCTTTAAGCTTGGAAATATTAACATTTTAATATGCTTTCTTTTAAGTTGCTGCCAAAAAAAGAAAACTTTCAAAAAAGATAATCTATAAATCATCACTCCTAGTCATTCTGAGCATTTAAAGTTTAAGGTTAAGGTGACGATAACAGTATGGCAAGGAGGCATTTCCTGATGCTCAGTGTTTATGTTTGTGCTAATGCTGCTAGGGCTTTTGATCGTTCTGGCAAATGGACAGAAAGATGAAGTGGAAGGAAGCTAGACCGAGAATTGATTCCCTCTGTAAATTTTATTTTCAGATATGATGAATTCAATAGCAATTGTAGCAACTCATGGAAAGGAAAATTACACTGGTAGATGTGCAGACTTCTGAGAGGAAGGGCCAAAGCAAAAGCCAGTCTTCCTCCTGCTCTCGTAATTGTTCATCGCATTATGAGAATTGATTCAGACAAAGAAATTCAGTTGTCCTTGGCAATGAGACAGTCAAAGACTCTTGCTGGTTGACATTTCAGAGAATTCATCAGACATTTTAATCTGGTCATTGTTTCACTCTGTCTGGGAACAGCTACAATAAAAATACAAATATAGGAAAATTGAGAAGGAATTGCCATAAAACCCAGTTCATTGGAACAATTTATTTTGTACAAGGCAATAAAGATTGGCAGCATGCCATAGAGCCTTGATGGTGTTCATCTTACTCTGATTATTACAAAAATGAGGGAAAAATAAGATCAGGATAAGAAAGATAAGAGCATGAATGAGTTTTGATCTGTTATTTGCTTACAGCAAGCAAGATTTTCATTGTTTGCTCAATCAGATATTCATGAAATACACAGTGACCCTTGGACAATGCCAACCCTCTCTCTATCAAAATTTCAAAAATTGATCTTAGATCTCATCAAAGACATTACAGAGCCATTTAACTTTCTCTCTTCTCTGGGAATGGGGTCTGACACCAAGTTAAGGATTATACCAATGCTTTGCTTAGTATTGTAGGCACAGAAAAGAACGCAGTTTGAGACAAAATCTTCAAGGCAGAATGCTTTAAAGTGTAATGAAAAATGGTGATGTGGTATATTGAATTTCAGAGTCCTAAACACTGCAATGTTTTTTAAAAGTTCCCATTAAATGCTATTTCCCTTTCTTCAGTACCGGAAAATGAGGCTAGGAGGCTTTTAAGGGCAAACTGTGGCTGCTCCTGTGCTGCGTGCCAGAAGAGAAAGGCAGAAAGCATTGCAACAAGGCCAGGGCTGTGCAGAAGAACAAGATATTGCGATTGAAATGGAAGCACTGGCAGTGGAGAGGATTGCGTGGGTCCAAAAAGAGCCATTTAAAAGCATTAAGTGCTTTATCTCATGGGCAGAGTGAGTCCCCTCCAAGCTGATAAAGGTAACACATCAAGATCTGGGAGCTCAAGCAGAATGTTTTCCAATGCTTCTGCATTCGGAAACTGCAGTGGCAGCTTTTCTGCTCCCGTGGCACAGGGACCCCAGCAGATGGCGGTGGTTTTTCCTTATACCATGCGTACCTCTCTGATTTAGGAAGAAACTTGTACTTCTCTCCAGCCCATCATTTACACATTTTTTTTAAGATAAAGAAAGGCTAAAAAAATAATAATAATGATAAAATCTCACATCAATCTGAAGAGCCAGCTCAAATAATGAAGCTGCCAAAGTGGCATTTTTGAGAGCCACTGAAAAACACAGGAAAGTATTGACAGCTCCAAAAGCTACTGTTCTGTGCTACAGGGGATTAAATGAGTGAGATGAATATTTGTCTAGAATATGGAAAAAATCTCTCAAAGCCTTCAGTGGGAATTGAAAAGGCCCAAAGGAACTGTTTTACACATAGAAATAAAGAGAATGTTTTAGAGACCACTGTGGAAACCACATTGAACATAACTTTTCCACATTGCTATCTAATTTGATGTATGACAGCTCTTTCTCGTAGCTTATCATGTATATGCATTGTGGGAAAGCACTTTCCAGCTCTCATGACAGAGTGAGATTTTTTTCATCAGCGCATTTGTTCAAAAATGCGTGAGTTTCACTACGCAGACAATAAAGTACCTTTATATCTCTATAACTGAATAGGAAGTTACTTCTGATAGAAAACACTGTAATAGAGAGACTTTCCTCTTTTATTTGCTATTATATTGGACAGAGAAAGTGTCTGTCATGAGGACCCCGGTCACTGCTGCTGTTTAGTATTAGCACCGTGGTTGCCTAAGCTGTCAGTGGTTAGGAGCTGTTTAAACCCCCTATCCAAAACACCCCATGGTCCCTACCTGAAGGGCATCTCTCTTATCCTGTGGCATATAACAGATAAGCTAGAGCCAGGTGACAAAAACCCAGGAAATTCCTGAGAGTGTCAGACAACGGTCACACATCAAACAAAAAAAAAAAAGGAAAAAAGAAAAAGATATCTATCTTGGACAGGAAAATGCTGTCAGCAGAAATAAGGAAAGTTACAGCACAACAGGTAAAAGGCAGAGGTCAGCCTCAGATGATTAGAATTAATCGTGCATTAAAAACCCAATACCTCTTTTATCGCTGAAATAATTCTAATTCCTTTCTGAGTGCAGAAATCTACCACCGAGGCGAAAGAATTAACCACTCAGTCAGGATCATCTTGTTTTGCTAATGCACCCTATGCTAAATAGCCAGGGGCTGAGGTAGAAAGGAAAAACTCATCAGTGAACCAGTGAAACACTTTAAAACCTCCGTGTCAGAACTAACAACACAAACTTCTGACTTTAACATCCTGCTTTCACAGAGATACTCCTGTCATGTCATCTCCAGCTCACCCCTTCACCGTAAGCCTTATAACAAATGCTGGCAAACCTCAGGAAAGAAAAGCTGCAATTCAGGTGAGCAGCGGTGTGTTTAATCAGTGAGTAAGAGCTAGAAAAGGAGCTGCATAAATAGATTTTCAGGAGAACATTGGTAATGTCAAGAGACACTGGCAGGGGCAGGGATGAGCCATTTTTCATTCCATCGTGTAGCTGCATCCATGTCCTTTGAACAACCTTTCTGGGTTCATTATTAAACATTTGTCTTTTGATGTAGCTCATCGATTCTGCACGTCTATGTTGATTAACACGTTTTAGGCTGCAGCACCTGCTCACAGGAACCCATGGCTGGGTTCTTAATGCTTCAAATGCCAGAGATCCTAGCAAAAGTGTCAAAACCTTTTTGATGACTCTTTTGAGTCAATTGTCACCCCGTGCCTCTGAATTACAAGGGAAAATGAGGGGAGCATCAAGTGGATTGTATACATGGCTTTTCCCATTTTGCTGGGGATGTCACCAGGGAGCACAGGAGCAGTGCTCCAGCAGGGATCCAGCAGGGATGTTGGAAAAAAACAGGTGGATTCTGAACCACACACATTGTATGCTCGGAAAAGATAAAAGTATATACGTATTTTTAAGAAGACTTCATGACCCACCTCATAGACAAACACAGCCTGAGCTGAGCTTGCCGTGCTGGTGTTCCCAGAAGGACCAAAGCCAGTCCTGGTCTGGAACGTGAGACAGCATTTGCTCTGCAGTGGTGCTGTGCTTGAGCAAAACCAGAGGCATGGAGGGATGGAAAGCTGGGCTTGCCCATCTCTGCTTCTGTGTAGGCAATGTCGTGTTTCTCCCAGCAAAACCTTCATCAAAGGAGGTATGAAATCATCCTTTTTCAGTGGGTTGCTGAAGATGCTGTGGGAGTATCAGCAAACATTGGCAGGGGTGGAAGAAACTCAGGGAAAGGTCAAAGCAGGGTATTACTGCTCTTCCCTTGAAGGGTAAAAAATATACTGCCATTTCACCAAAGAGGATTGGATTAATTAAAGGGTAAACATATGCCTACATGCACATGACAGAAGAAAAAGTAAAATGAAACATAATTTCTTTCCTTTTAAACCACTTTCACTTTTGAAGATCCCTTTGATATTTCAAACATTTTTAAGACTCAAAGCCTAAATAAAGAGTCTGGATTTATACTGAATAAAATACTTTTCTCAAACTGAAATATACATTTTTTTAAAAAAAAAAATACTTGAAAAAAAATGGAAAACGTGTCAGGACAGTTTTTTGATTTGGTGAAAGACCCACCTACTTGCAGAGTCATTTCACCCGATGCAGAGCAGATGACAGAGCTCAGCGGAAATTACTGAAGCTTGCTAGGAAATACACAGTACAGGAAAAGGCCAACATCTGCATATGCCTTTTCTTACCTTCACCTTGTACTCTGTTCTGTGAACCTCCAAGTGAACAAAGAGCCTTTTGTTTTGAAGAAACTATTCTGAGACACCTTAGCAGAAGCAGATGGGATATAATAAATTTATTTCATGATCCGGAGTGCAGAAAAAAAATCTGCCTTTAGCAAGTGCTTGTGCTATTGAACTATGACAAATGAGGTTGTCAGCGTAAATACAGCTGGCACTTGGCTCGCTGTTTGCTGTTGTGCCTGATAAGAGTTGCAAGTAAAAAGCTTAAGAAAGAAATAGAAAACTACTTGTCCTATTATTTATGAATTAAAAATAATAAGTAAAGTTCCAATCCAAATACACATGCTGTGGGACTGTGACCTTTTCACAAAAGAGACCTACTCTAATTATAGTTAAATTCTATCCATGGCCACAGGCCCAGTTTTTAAAACATTTTGCACCAGAATAACCTTACAAGGCAGAGTAAATCAGCAGGTCCAAATTCCTTCATCCAGATGTAAAAAAGAATTTCACGGAACCCTGTTCAACTTGGATGAAAGAAAATTCAGCTGATCAAGACTCAAATCAATGGGATCTGACCATTGCATAAAAATAAACACTACATGAGAAAAGGTCCTCTGAGATATTGCAGTTGCTGCAGACACACACAGAGGACATGAAGCAAAGAAATGTCCCTGCCCTGAGGATTTCTGCAGTTTTCCCTCTGTCCCTGGGGTTCATTTGACTGTCTAATGGCATCACACAAATATTCATGAGGTGCTTGCTCATCCAGTAGATGAGCTTTATGACAGTCTTGGTGAATATTCAGACCTGATATCTGGAGTCTAACATCAGCATTTATAAACCTGGTAGCAAAGGGAAAAGGTTTATATTTGTAGGCAGAGCCCAGATGAGCTGGAATTATCAGAAAAACAAAAACCCCAAAAAACAAATCGTGCAACCTCAGTCTATGAGTTACTTTTAAGGCATAAACACAGAAGTATTTATTATGGTTTTAGTAATAAATTACACCGTTCATAAAACCTTTCACATGCACCTTTCTGAACCAAAATATCTTTCTTATTAGAGCCATTTGGCAGTGTAGAAATATTTGCTTGCATCAAATCCCAAGATACTCACATATTTCCCAGTTTTATGGAAATCCAATAGCTGGATCCACTTGCTGGTTGACCTGAATTATCTAATGCAAAATTCTGATTTTGAACACTTAAAACCTTAGCATAGCTACAGTTTACAACCACATCTCTTTCCTGTGACTCAGTCTGCTCTATAAAAGCAAGCGTGTTCTTTGGGATAGATCTGTTCTCTGCTAAATCAGTAAGTACATTAACAGGATCAGGATCTCACTTTGCAAAGGTGACAAGAAGACAGAACCAAGGCAGTGAAGGTCATCCCAGCATCCCAATAGTTGTGTAATTGCCCAAAACCACCTGGGTAGCGCAGCTGTGTAAAGGAGATGCAATGGTCCCATTAGAATGAGCAATGAGGATGGAAACAGGATTTGACCAGGCACCAGAATGGTGAACAGGCACAAAATAAAGCCCAATAAAAACAAATCAGTCTAATAAAAACCAAAAATAATGGGGTAAATAAAACTGCTAGGACCATTTCAAATGCAATTCACCCATTGACAGAAACGGTCTCCAGTGCTGAGTGAAAACACAAAATTAATAATTCTCTTAGTAGTGGAAGAAATGGGGGGGCATTTTTTTGTCTTTCTGTTACATTTCAAGTCATGTGATACAAAATTAAGTCTGATATATTTGAGGTGTATAACTAGAAAATGTAGAATTTACAAAAATTCTTTAACTGGTTCAATTTAAACCTTGTTCTGCCTAAAGTTTCTTTCTGATTTCACTTCCCTGAGACAAGGATAAAGGCTCTTTTTTGTGCTAAGCATTATTCTATATGTGGTGAATAATATGGTTGGCTCTTGAGAAAACTTCAGTTTCATATTCTAGCAGGCTGCGTGTTTTCTGAAGAGATTTATTGCTAATGTCTGTTTTCTTCTCTTTTTACATGTATGAATAAATCTTATCACTGAATTATTTATCTGAAAACAAGCAAATGCATTGGAAGTCCCAGCCTCTAACATTCCAGGGTTTTCCTATCTGTGCAGAATCAAAACCACTTGGAAATTATTATTTAATTATTCACTTGAAAAAATGCCACAACAAAAAGTTATCAAACAACAAGCTCCCTTTGGTATCTAAAAAAATAACCCCAGTGGGCACAGAAGGAGAAATTTAAAATGCTGTAGCCTCTTCCTCCCCTGGGAGAGTTAGTAAACTATTTTTCCTTGGCTATGTGGTGAGGAAAGGCCGGGCTGGTGCTCAAACTCACATGTCTCCAGTGTAGATGGCTTCGCTCCCAGCAGAGCTGATGGAGAGAAAGACTCATTCATAGGATGAGACTCCTTTCACTGTCAGGTATAGCATCCCGGAAACGTGCTCAAATGTAGACACCTACAGGTATGTGACAAGAATCTCACGGAGGAGAGCCACACCCTGGGTCAGTACCCATGTAGGCATCCAAATCTGACAACCGCTTAGGAAAATTCCCTCAGTAACTTTACTGAATCTTACTCTTTTTTGAGGGGTTGTACTCATCCCCATCTGACTTTCCATCCAAAATGCACATTAGCAGGTCTACTGCATATGGGGAGTTAGATGAAGCCAAAACTGGGGGCAACTAAGGTCAGGTTTATAGCAGCCCATACTAATTGCTCTTTTCTAAGAGATTTTTATTATTAATAAAGGTAATTTAAAGTCCTTTCATCTGTGATGGACATCCATGCAATGCGTTTGATGTGTTCCTGTGCAATCTTGTCAGTGTCTTGATGGACATCTAAGACCCTGTGGCACTTTGCAAATGAAAATAATTAAGTCTGCATATTACAGTAAATTGGGAATATTGCAAACATCTCTCAGGATGGAGAAATGATTCATTCAAGCCTTGAGAGGATGGATGTATGGGCAGGAAATAACAAAATGAGATTCATTTTGGAAAAGAAAAGAAATTAAAACATCTGGGCAAAAGGAAATAATCAGAACCACAGACTTTAGTGGGAGGAAGGAACCTTGCTAATGAAATACTCAGAAAGATAGAAACACTTTCTGTGAGGAAGGGAAGGAACTCCTTCCCTTTCGAATCTCTGACAAAATGTCTGTAATATGCAATTAAAAATGTAAAAAGAAAAATTACATGGATAAGCTTAAGAGCCCAGAACGACCACAGTGTTTCTACTGTTCACATAGATATTAAATTACATTTGTATAGGATCGACTGGTTCTCCAGTGATGGAAACAAGAGACACTTCCCACCACCACAGTCCAAGCCATCAAGGACTCCACAAGACCTCAGTTAAATATTCCTGAAACTAAAGAGTGGAAGAAAATTAACCAGGGCTTACAGAAACAAAAGCAAAAAGCCAACTTTCTGAAAGCCTTTTGTCTTGAGGAGTTCTCCTCCTTGAGGCTTCACATTAAATGGTAAAACGTAACCCTGTCCTGCTTCAAGCCATATCTGTGCATGTTACAAGCATTGGGGTACAGAAAGATCAATGTTTGTCCCATGGGAAATTCCTAAACTTAATTTTGTTCCAAAGAAGGACAAACAGCCGCAAGAGAGATCTTCCATGACCTACACAGCTCTGAAAGCTGTGGAGCTGAAACATTTCATCTGGGTTACCGAAATGTAGTTTTCCATTTGTGTTAAGGCTAATGCACAGGCTGTGTGCGAGGGGGTGGACGGTGTGCCCCGGTGTGCCCTCTCTGCCTTTCCACTGCAGCAGTCCCACCCCAGGGCATGGCATTGCAGGGATGTGCAAGATAACTGCAAATTGAGAGCACACAGAGCTCACAGAGCCATAGCTACCCAGTGTGGCACATGGCACAGATATACTCCTTGTTCTCCAAAGGGAGGTCTGGGTTTCTCCTGCCCTCTGTTCTCCAGCTTATATTCTTGTGCTTCCCTTGCAAACACCAAGCTTTTCCAGTTAACCTTCCTAAGGATGTGTTTGCTGAGCTCTGCCCCAGCCTGTGTTTGGGGCAGAGTCTGTCACTGCACATTTTGAGGGGCAGAGCTGTCTCCTCAGCAGGAGCAGGGCTGGTTCTTTTGCCCATTAAGGGACTAACCTTCTTTAGCTCCTGTGTCGGGCTGACATGCTGCAGGTGGGGCCCCATTCAAAGGTGAGAAGGACCCTGGAAGGCATTTCATGCTCAAGACATTGTGCAGGGTAAAACTGCATCCTCTGAACAAATGAATCGGGAGCACGGGTTGTTGCAGCTGTTGATGAGACCTGGGATTTCTCATGCCCTTGAGTACCTGAGTCGCGTGACCAATGCAGTGAAATATTATAATCTAATGCAGCCATGAGTATTCTGTTCAGAGCATCCTCCATATGTTAATTATTAATAATACAGTTATGAGAAAAGTTCCTGTTCCAGCTCTCTACTAAATAGGATTTACACAGCCATCTGGTGTTCTGTTTAATTCTTATTAATATTTTTTTTTCAAACCCAGTTTGTGTGTCTTACTGTTAATTAAATTAAAACTCGTGAAAGAAAAAGGTGCTCTGTCTTTGTGATGGCTCTGAATTGAGCTGCTGAGAAAACAGAGGTGAGCATTCAACATTTGCAATTAAAAGAATACAGCAACAATAATTCTGACATTGGGAAAGAAGGAGAATGAATGTCACCTCCTACAGAGAAGCAACAGCTTTAGACCTAAAGGTAAATGCTGACATCTAAGCCCCCTGCCAACATTAAAGGATGACAAGAAAGGAGCATAGCAGTACAGACAAAAATGAGAACAAAAAATATGAAGGGCTCTGTGAAGCTGATGTACACCAGTAAAATGGTTTTGTTGTGGTACATCAAAAACTGCATTTTCTCACTATTGGCTGTCCAAGGGAAGAGACCAAGACAGAGTTGTCCCACTCTCTGTACCTATGCCTCTCACAGGTAGAAATCACATCCTGGCTCAACTAGAAATTAGTTCATACACAGGGAAGACCTGTGCTACCCTTATATTTCCAGTACCTGACTGAAATAAAAAATTGTTTAATCATTTCAAGAAAAGAAAAAACATTCTGCAATTTTCAGTCAAGAACATGAAGTAAACGCTCACTTAGATGTTGTAAGCCTGCATGAAGAACAGCTGAGAGTATCCTTGGCTTAAGAAGCTCAAGATCAGTTTTATCTTATTTTCTTAGGACCAGAACTCCAATTTAGCAACTCAAGACACTTTTAGCTATAATCTACCAGAAACATCCAACATAAATAATTCCTGTTTCACCTTAACGCTGCTTTTAATTTTGCCATTTCCATGAGTAGCTGCTGGACTCCACCATGGTGTTTGCTTTCACACTGCGATTGTTCCCCAGCCCTCACCTACACCATCCAGAGAAACAACCAGAAGAGCCTTGCTACAGCATCAGCAGGGTGCTCTGTTGCTCTTCCTGCACCCAACCTTTCTCCTCCCTTTGCCCTAGGGCCTGCACAGCTGGAGGAGAAAGAAATCAGTTCTTGACTGGAGTATGCAAGTGCGAAGCATAACTAAATAATATCAGGGGATACAATAGTAAATTTGCAACAATCCCATAATGTGGGCTAAAAGTCCATTTCTTGGAAAGGTTCCAGAACTCAGTAAATGCTCAAACATTTGCAAATTATTTGTTTTGCTCTTGACAAACCGTTCCCATTGTAATAATTTTTGAGGAATCGTGAATCATTAGACAGCTAATTTGAAGGCAGAAATGACTCTGGAAAACTTGAGAGGAGGACATTTGAGTGCAGTTTTCCAAGAATCCTGGGGTACAGTGATTATTTAGTTCTTTCAGGAAGGGTAGGGAATTAGAGTAACGCAGCATTTTTAAAGACCACTTTATAAACTCCTCTAATTTTAGCTTTCTCCTTGCTGCAAAATATGTACAAGTAGACTTTCTTAATTCTTCAGTGACCTTCTGTATAAAGTCCTTCAATTATACTAGAGCCTTAAACTTGCTTTCTTGTCAGCATCTCATATGTGCTAGTAGAATGCTTTGCAGGAAAAAAAGCAAAAAAGAGACAGACAAGTGAAGTGTGGAACTTTTGATGTTTTCTTCAATGACTTTCCAAGATTCATCTCGAATTTTGTAAATTAGGAAAAAAAGATGATGATCAATAAAAATGTGTCCTTTCAGTTGAATGGAGAACTGCTTTTTCGGAGTAGCAAAGGAACAAGGTAACAGGGAACTGTAATGGGAAGCACAAAGGAAAAAGTGCAGAGAAAGATCACTTAGGGCCTGGACAAAAACCTGTTGTAGGCACCAGTTGCAGGTTTACTGAGTAGAGGAGGTAAGAAGGCTTCAGTCCCTCTTTTAGCCCTGATGTTCATACAAGGTTTTCCTGCACCGATAGAGCGTGATCAATGAACAGGTCTATGAACATTCAGCTCAAGGGCAGGTTGCCCCCAGACTTTGGGATTTTCAAGCAGGGATTTGCCCTTCAAAAATAGAGGCACAAGAAAGCACAGCATTTTGGGCTAAAAGCTATGACAAGGTGGATGGCTGAGCTCCCTGCTGTGCAGGCATGATATGCACTGTACACACAAGGGAGGTGCAGCCCCAACTGCAACCAAGCGTGACTTATTGGGCAACACATTTGCTGGATTCAAGACCAAGAAGATACCGTGTTGGAACCAAAATTAGGACTTAAAATTTAAACTGTATATGTAGTAGATGTATATGTAGATGTATATTGCATCTCTAAAATTTTCAGATAAGCACATAGGAAGAAAAAGAGAAAAGATGGCAGAGTTGATTTAAATCCATAAAATGCAATGTGATGGCTCTCAGTTTCAAAATTCTGCTATCTCTGCCTCCTCCTGGCCTCCGTGGCCATTGGCCTTTGAGGGGGAGCACAACTCCATTAGGACTGTGAGCTGGGCGGGGGGTGGGAGAAGCTGGTGGACCAGCTGCTACTATTAAAGAAAAATACCATTCTTAGACACTGCGGCTGTGGTGACTGCACGGTATGAGGATGATGAAGTAACAGAGAAATTTAAAAGAACAAGGAAGATTTAAAAAGTTTGTGCAAAGGCCTGATGAAGCTCTACAGATGCAATTGCTCTCCTGCCTGAAGATGGGAGCCCTTGACATCTTTCCCAGACTCTGGAAAAAAAAGTGTGATAAAATGCAGACTACATCAGCAGCTGTAAAAGTAAAATCATGGATTTTAAATAATAATTTTCAATATAAATTGTTCTCTGCAAATCTTCATCAAAGAAAGCCTACTGTAGGCACTTAGAGTATCAATATGGAAATGTGGATTAGGAAGCTAGTGGTAGAAATAGATTTTTTTAAACATCAAATATTTCTTAACATTTCAGATGTGAGTGCAAATATTTAGTCTGGATACTAACTTAATGAAAAAAAAAACCATAACAACTAATACCTCTTTTATTTTGTTTTCTCAGACCATTCTGAACTCCCTAAAGCTGTCTTATCTAAGATTCTTCTTGCTATTCATGGGAAAGAATGAATATAAAATACTTCAGGAGCTCTATACTCATTTAAGTAAGAACATCTTTATTTCTCTGGCCCATCTAAAACTTGCTGAGCTGGAGAATGCAAAACTGACCATCTGAACGTTGATGCTAATGGTAGAGGCGGGGAGCAGGGGTAGTAGCACAGCTGTAGCCCCATTAGTCCTACCCTGCCAACTAAACTTCCAGGAAAAAAAAATGGCAAACACAACTATTTCTGTGTCATTCCAGTCCCAGAATGCAGGTAAAAAACTGGAAAGGTCTCCACATCCCTGGGACTGTTCCTGGGTGACTTACAGCCACCCACATCTCAGCACCCAGACTTGGCCTGGGCAGGCAGCACTGTCAGACCAAGCAATGGGGCTTGGGGGTTTAGGAGCTGTGGGTGGGAAGTCACTTGATGCGCTGCCTTGGTCTGCCTTTCACACTTGGAGGGCCACATACAATCTTGCTTACACCTATGAGTCATTGCTTTAGCTTTGAAAAAATGACTTGAAATTTACAGAATCTGTCCAAAAAGTGATTTATTAAATATGTATAATAAATGTACAATAGTTCACCCTCCATCTCAGCCCCCTCTATTACAGGATTTTCTTAAAATTAAAATAGATTTCAAAGCACAGGGTTTGTATACATAAGCCTAAATATCTCTCAGCTGGATAAAAAGCTTGTACCTGAAATGTATTGCCTCTTAAGGGAATCATTACTGCGTTACCATAACACAATCTCTTTGTTCAGCAGGTATGATAAATATCAGTCTATTATCATAAGTCACTGCCGATAACCAAAGCCATTTATCTGAATGTGTCTCTGCCTCCCACAAATGGAACTACCTTACTTTTGAGTTAACAGTTAAATGCTCATCTCACACATAGACGTATACTGCCTTCTGAAGAGAATATTCTGAAAATTGCTAACCTGAGAGTCAACATGAGGTTGACAAATGCTCATGCTTATGTTCTGTAATTAGTTTAACAGTTATTATCAGTGAGCAACAAGTTGTTGTGGTCCAGAAAAGATGCTCAGCTTTCCTGAGCGTAGGAAGATATTTCTACATAAAAAGACCAACTGTATATGACCTACCACAGATGCTTTAGGTCAGTGTTCATGCATTATGAAGAAGTGCATATATATACAACGTAATAAATGGAGGAAATGTTCCTCTGGAACCACCTAAGCTAGGATAAATGTGCTCAAAACAGCACAATAACTAACAGTGATTTAGCTCTGGCTAATGGTCTTGGTATCTAAAGGATGACACAAACATATAGAAGAATAAACAAGTAAAATACTGCAGAAGCCTTCATACATTGAAAAGGCTTGAGGTTCTGGCCAACTTCATGATATTCTAAGACCATAGGTCACTGGGGACTATTCATTGATCTTTTAGATGAGTTAATTTTCTGAAAGAGCAGCAGAGCAAGTTTGGCCTCCTGTTACCAGAGCAACAGTTGCCCCAGCTTGTTGAAAGTCATCTAAGAGTGAACTGAGATGTTATGCTCAGTTTCAGTGATGGAATGATGCAGAGGCACAACATCCTAGGAGGAAATATTTGGCTCCATACCATGTGCTCCTGCATGAAAGCAATTCATTTCCAATAAGAGTTTTAAGATTTTCTTTAATTAACTGCTTTCATAACGGGAAAAGGCCTTCTCTGGCCAGCACAGCAACACAGTCAAGAAGCAAACTGAAGCAGGTGGTGGGTTTGGGAGTGGAAAGAGAGAGCAGATGTTAGCTTCAACATTTAGAATGCTCTCCAAGTCCCCTAACAGGAGCCCAGTTTCCATCAATGCATATTGTAGGAGCAATTAATTGGGACCACCCAGGCCTAGGATTTGCCAGAATCAAATTTTCCATTCACAGAACATACTTCCGTAAAGCTGAATGTTTGTTTAAAATACTTCTAAAAGTCACTCAGTCTTCATGTTTTTCCTTAAAATATACATTTGCCTTCTGTTTTGTAGATTTGGTGGAAATCTGAACTCTTAGAATACGGATGTGGAGCTTTAGGAGAGTGGAAGCTGGGAATCTATCACTTTTTATCAATGTTTATCTACTTCCACATGCTTTCAAAAAATCAAAATTCCAAGTTAATCAGAAATTTATTTTTGAGCTTTTGATCTAATTCTGAATAAAAATTACAAAACTTATTTTTTTGAAATTTAAATTCCACTTTCCATCACACTGCAGTAAAGGGTCTTGACTATGACAAAATTGCTGCTTTTTGTATATGTTCTTTCTGTAACATTACAGAAAAGGTAACATTTTTGATGGTTACAAGTAGCTTTGGAGACTAAAATGAAATGTGAATCAGAGCTGAGTGGTCAGGGAGAATTTGAAAGGACACAGGTGAGACTGGAGATTTGGTTTGCTGGCTTCAGTCAGGCTGCAGAGTCCAGCTATTTCCTCAGTCTAAGCAGAAGATCTAGTATGAAGGGAAGACAGATGGTTGGGGAATGGTGAGGAGCTGGATTAAATTCTCTGCTTGTATAATTTGTGGCCAAAGATGCCACAGCGTCTGCTCAGTTTATCCCTTACCTTCACGTAAATCACAGTGAAGGAAGGAAGACCCTCAGTTTGGTATGGTAACAACTTTTGGTCCCTACTGAAGTCTTCCCAGATTCATAGTCATGACCTGCATAAGAAACACTGTGCACTGTGGGCAGTCCCTTGTGCCATGTACACATTCATGTCTATCACTTGAAAATAAACGTCATACCTGCTGTAATGCGTCCCTTGCAAATATCCTTCTCCATACTAAAGTATGTGAGAGAATGCAGATAGTGCCATAAAATGCTACAGTTCCGGGTCCCACTGAAATCTACATTTCATTTATTTTTTTCCAGGTGACATCACGGAAGCATAATTTAGATGTGAAGATGTATCCACCAGGGACGCAAAGAAATAGCTTACCTTTTTGACCTCGTATTTAATAGCAAGTTTAATCCTGCTCAGACTTGGCCGGTGGTGCTCAGGGCACAGATGTATGTTCACATCTCCATTGAGAATTGCCTCTACTTCTTCGGTGTCTCTGCACAGGTCCAGCACGCCCACGACAAAATCCTTGCATTGCATAGATAGCTTCCTATAGTCATTCTAAGGGAAAACAGAGAAACAGGAGTTGTTTAATTGTGCACTTGAAAGCACACCTCAAACAAACACACAAACAAACAAAGCAGGAGACTGCAATTGTGAGCAAGGTTACTTCTGTAAAACTACTGACTGGAGTAGTAAGAAAGCACTTGATTTCACCCAGGACATAGCTGGCTTTTCACAAATATACATTAACTACTCCAGAATTAATTAGCAATGTTTAATCAGCCACATAGTTTACATTACAATAGAACATGCTTTACAGAACAACAAGTAAATAATATATAGGGAAATTTGTTTTTAAGCAATAGCTTGACCTGTCCTCTCTGTGTGGCATATCCTTTAGGGATATGAAAAGATGGCCAAACAAAGGCCCTGCTAATGGGTTAGAATCTACAGCAAATTTTACAATATAGATTCTTCACTAGTAATTCTTTCTTTAGTAACTTTCAAGGAGTTTCTGTCTGGTATGACAAGCTGTAACATCACACACAGATGTGTTCAATAGAATTATATAGTTCTAATACCAACTTCAGTTTCAAATTTTTTGCCTAACAATTTGGTTGAACAGTCCCAAAAGAGTATCCAGAGGATAATTTTTGTCATAACACTTCTCCAGGAAATGGGACTTCAGAAACTCAACATGATATCCTATGAAATATTTTCATCTTGCAAACCCAAATTACACTTATGGGAAAAGAGATAGTATGTAGCTGACTTGATAGAGGGTTAGAAGAGCAATTTCACTGCCTTAAATTAAATTGTGATTGATTTTCACATGCTGACACTTAAAAAAAATGAGGAAAATGCCACCATCCAAGTAAATGCAGTAAATTATAACACAATTAAGGCTACCATTAATATCTTAACAAAATGCTGATATTAAAGACTCAATGCAACAAATAGAAATAATAAGCATAAGACAAGCTCTTACTGACTTGAGAGATCTTTTCAAGTTAGGTTTGATGAGTTAATTAAATTCAGCAGCTTATCTAATTAAGCAAGCAGCCAAAAAAAGAAGATAGTTAAACCTGGCTTTGATGAAATGGTAACAGTAACCTGGCTTTGTACTCCTATATTTTCTAAATTATTAATTCTAACATTTACACATAGCAACATATTAGCCTTCCTTGTTAGGCAAAGATCTCAAAGCACTGTGGTAGAACAGCACTGTCTAAAATATGGTGTTATTAGAGGTGGTTAAATTTCTTTGGACAGTTTTTCCCCTTCAGAACTGAGATGCTCTTGGTAATGAATATTTTTTAAATAAGTTGGTTTAATGACTTTCTCATAGGTTTGAGGTTGCTTCTAATGTGTGTGTGCATGTGTCCCAACCTTGCTTACTATGCTGTACTGTATGCTGAGGGCTATGATGAGTTCTTTCACTCAGCCCAGAAAAACTCAATATTCACAGAGAACTAGAAAGCCTTTCAGGGCTGAGATTAGAGCATTCTTGCAGAAATGGGGACATGCCATTTCTGATAGGTGTTTAGGAGAAGGGGCTGAGGAGGAGAGCTAGGGAATAGTCTGTGTTTTAGTGGTAAGACCTTCTGCAAGGTGGAGCTTGTATGTTTGCATCCTCTTATCTATCAAAAAGGTTGAAATCTGGGTTTCCCTTTTCCTCCTTGAGTGCTGTAATCAGACCGCATGTTCTAATTGGGGTGTTCATAAATGGAGATCAGCAAGAACTTCAAATCTTCATTAAAAGGAGATATAATATAGCAACAAGCAAGAGTTTATCTCTGGTAGAGCAGGTGCATGCCCCACTGCAGAAACTGGGGCACCGAGACTTCTATATACGTGCCAATATAGTGCATTAAGATTTAAGATGTCCTCAAGGTTCAGGCAGAAAATGATTGAACATTTGCATCTAAATCTAGTACCTGTTTTCTGGAGATAGAGTTTGTAGAGTGAATGTTATCAAATATGGGGTGAAGAAGGTCTGAAACATAAATGAAAGACAGATTGTACTTTATGGATTCAAAACGCTCCTTTCTAATCAATTTCGTGCTTTAATCTTCACCATACCAAGATGAATTTCAATAAATAGAAAGCTTGTCTGTTCATTGAGAGAATGTCCAAACAAAAATATCAGCCTGGAAATAACTGGAAGAATTGTGAAGGACTGCAAGTATAGATAGATCTGAAAATTGATGTTGGCTGGGAATGAAATACCTAGCTGCCACAGGTAATGGAGACACATAATTAGCCCAGCAGGCTTAAAAAAAAAACAAAGGTGAGAACTCTGCTAAGCTTTAATACCATTCTCTGTTTACTGTTTGCAAAGTTCACAAGCTTATCTCTTAGCCAGCACATTTTAGGTAATTGTCATCACCGTTCCCACATCATCTGAACAACTAGTATGTATTAGCTCAGATTATTTTTCCTCTTCTGCTTTCTTTAAGGAAAGCAGTTTAGTTAGCAACTAGGAAAGTGCTTGTAAAGCAACTGTGAATGGCAGGCTCCCAGCTGGCAAACTCCATCAAGACCCAACTTTAATCACATCTCCAAGCCTAATGTTTTTAGTGGTTCTGTACATTTGCAGATACTATGAATGGTTTTCCTGTTCAAAATTATTTACTCCAATTTTTAAGTAGACATAAGCAGCAACACAATCTACCCAAGATACAGGCTGTATAAAGAATAAAATAAAATAAAATAAAATAAAATAAAATAAAATAAAATAAAATAAAATAAAATAAAATAAAATAAAATAAAAGTAAAATAAAATAAAATAAAATAAAAGTGCCTTCCAGCCAACCTGCAACAAAGCAGGGGAACAGCTTACTGCTCTCAGGAAACATTGCTCATGTGTTAAGACAAGCCTCAATGATCACTGAACCTGCTGTGTCTTCTGACAATCCCTTTTACAAAAGTATTTGTCTTCTTTGTTCTGGCCTCCTTAATGCTCACAGTCAGCATAGAAAATCCGGTTCAGTCTGACGGTGAGAACACAGTCACTCAGTGACTCTCCTAATGTCAGTGTCTTTCTCTTTGCAATCACACGGGTTATTGAAGGCATCTTTACTGAAATCTGACATTAGCAGGAGACTGACAGCCAAGCTTCTCCTGACCCTGGCTCACATGATGTAGCTTTGATGACGCATGCAGAAATGACCTACCTGCATATAAAATACTGAATTGAAGTCATGATGCATGGTAAAAAACTCAAGGAAGCCAACAAGATTTACAAGTGGCATGCAAGCTACACTGATATATGTGCCAGTACTGTATAAATTGCCTGTATTTCACACATGTGGAAGCATCTGAGATCCTGCATACCCCACATAAAGGAGTGCTGTGACAGTGGTGGGGCTCACTTTTGTGTAGGACAGAAGGCTGCAGTCCCAGGGCAAGGGTTAGCAAGAGGTGGAAGAGTCCAAAGGAAGAGATGAAGGAGAAACAGAAAGCATTTCCAGTTATTTTTTGTTACACCAAGGTTTTTGAAGATCAGAACCCTGAGGGTTCCTGGTGACTCTGCCAGGAGACAGAGGGGCAGAAGGCCACTGTGTCTTGGGGTTCAAAGGGCTAGTCCCCACTTCATCACTGCCTCTGCCAGCCAGGTTTGACCCCCAAACCAGGCACTTCATGGCCCTCCTGGTCTAAATATGTTTCTGGGGGGAACCACCCTGGTTGCAAGCCTGGCCAGGTGGTGGGCTGCAAGTGGGAGTCCTCCCCATCACCGCAACAGGAAATTCGCAGCTGGAGACGCGAAACCCAGCTCAGTCCTTTTGGCAGCGTTGCAAAACCAGACACAGGCAATGACAATAACCCAAACCTTCCTGAGTACTCCAATTAGCTACTACATTATAGAAGTCTGAGGAGTATGAGTTTCATAAAACAGATTTTTGCAGTAATGAAAACCACAAATCATACATGAGGGATGCTGGGGCCTCATCCTGACAAGCTGAGCACTGTCAAGCCTCAGGGAGGAAGATGAAGGATACAACGAAGTACACAAGAGAGCCAGTCTGCTTCAAATAACACATGGAGCAGTATTTTATTTCCTATAGAGACAGTGAGTGGAGAAGGATCAGGATAATGCTTGAGAATGTGACAATATAATTTTTTAAAACTAAAACATAATAAAAGTATTCCAAATTAGTCATTTCCTGCTTCTTCTAACACTGTTGTGCAAGTGGAGATAAAAATGTCTAATTTTGCTGTTTTGAAAAGGCTGATGGTACTTGTCATTCACTGCAATTTCTCTGAGTACCCTATTATTATCTGTTGATTATGTTCTAAATGAATTCTGTCATGTCTCCACATCTGTTCAAAACCACCCAGATTTCTTCAGAAAAGAGCTGTTTCAGGTCAGAGGGATGCAGTCTGAGTAAAAAGGTAAATGAAATGAGAAAAGGTAAGACCAGCACCTATCTTGGCTAGTTAATGAAAAAAATAACTGTTTCAAAAGCAGTCACAGTCAAGGATTGAAGAGGAACTTCTTCAGCCACGGGAGCCTACCTCTGAAATGCCAACACTGCAGGTGCATTTTAGATGGCACATAGAGAGGTCTGGCCTCAATGCTGCAACATATAGTGGGCAGGTCTGAGATTTGCTGAACCCCTCAGTGCAGGTGAGCTTTCACCAGAAACTGAAGTGGGGCCAATGGTTCAGAAACTGAGGATCAAAGCACTTTATATGCAGTTACAAACATCCTGCAGCTTCTTCAAAATTGCTTCGAAGCCTTCTGCCTTCCCAGTCCCTGGTTCAGGGACTGGGTTTATGTTTAAGTCCCTCAGATGCCAATAAAATGCTTGCAAGCATGTGTTTCAGTGCACTGAAGCAATCTTTCAGGCTTCAGGAATTTCAAAGTGGGAGGAGTTTGTCAATCAGCTTGCAGATTTTTTTGGTTGTATTTGTTGTAGATTATTGTTGTAGATTATTCACTGCACAGTTGTTACTGGAAATGGGGCCACAGACCCACAGGATGGTGCATGACACACAAATACAGAGCAACCTCTACAAGTGCGCTATTTATGAAAATCACTCCATATGCTGCCATTTAGGACATTTAATTAAATTCACTCTAATAATTGCTTCCAAATAACATCCATAAAGAGCAGGACAGGAACCACAACCCATCAATAGATATTCTAAGCAGAGATAATTCCAAGTTTCACAGTTTTTACTGCTATCCTGTATACAACTAATTGTACTGTTAGCCTATACTAAAGCTTCAAGGTCAGACTTGAGATCAGAAAAGCTAGTATCACAGAGGAGTTTCCCTTTGAATATATAAACACATATCTGTCTCAGAATGACTTAATCTACAGACCTTTTTCTAGAAAAATATTGAGCCTAATACTGCTTATCAATACATATTTTTTTTGCCAATTAAAAGAAGGAAAAGGGGAGCAGACACAGAATGATGGTTAAATATTAAACCCACCATTTCTCAAGGGCTGTCCATGGTATATTGTCTCTTAGAAATACGCTCCACTGGAATTTGAGGGCTTCCACACAAATTCAAAACCTCTGGAACCAATGGACGTGAATGTCCAGCATCTGTGACTGGGGCTATTATAGCACCAGAAAGCCTCTGCATGCTCTCAGTGCATTCACAGATTAACTGCATGGCACAAATCTGCTGAATCCCACCTCCGTCTGTGTGCAATGCAGGAGCAGCGTACTCGGCAGTAAATCTGGCATTTTTGGGTAGCGTTAAATTTGCTGTGCAAGTGAAAGCTGTAGGCACACTGCACAGAGCCTCTCTTTATGTTTCCTTGCAGCTCTTGGCTCTTTGTATTTAATCTAGATCACATATACACATATATCGTAGAGAGAAATACTGCATTGTTTAGATTATCATTTTGAGGAGAAGCAACAGAAAAGAAATAAAACAGAGAAGTAATTCTGTAAAAATGAACAGAAAACTCTGTTCATTTTTTGTTCTGTCCAAATAAAAATGCTTGTAGAAGAAAACAAAGGTGAGATAAACCAGGGGGTGGGGGGCGCAGAAAGCCAGTAATATTACATGCTAGATTTGAAATTAAATTATTAAATAAACCATCATGTCAAATATTCAAAGTGCTAATAAATATTTACCAATTAGATTTCGCATGAAATATTCACAAGCCAGTTTAGAAGCTGTTGGACAAATTTCATTCTAGGTATTTACACTGTCTGTGACTGGCCATATGTTTAGGAATGAAAAAAAAGCACAAGGCCTGTGGGAGGGAAAGCAATGAGAAGAAATGCTAAGAAAGGGCCTCGCACTGATCCTGCTCATGTAACCACATTATCATCTGAAGTGCACTGAACACCCTTTCTAAGAGCTCTGTCGACTGTGCACATAACTGCTGACACATTTGAATACAGCTGACTGCATTTCTAGTGTTTCCAGATTAAATGTCTTCATGCATACACCATGCCAAGGCTGTACAACTAATTTTCCAGAAAGCACAACATCCAGTTGGTTTATGTTCTCTTGCTTCTTAAGTGGCAGCACACCGGTGATATTTTTGGAGCTTTGGGTGTACTGTGTCATATTCGGTGAGCATGCCCCTGAAAATAAAGCCAAGTGCTCATTTGAAACGTTTCGCTACTCAGGTGCATGTTGCTAAGTATGTCTGGAGGAAGCAACAGATGCCGCTGGTTTGTTTTTTCAATCATCCAGACCTTGACTTCTTCACCCCCAGCGAGCATAATATAATAAGCAATCTGTTCAAATACAAGAGTTTGACATTTCAAAAGTGTGTCTCTGTTGCTTTCCAAGCAATTTGGACCACTCTAAACAGTTGCCAGGATAAACATGGCAACTGTTTGGTCTCCAGGAGTGCCAGGCTGCAACATGGTGGAGCAGAGGGGCAGTGCCTCCAGGCAAAGGGTGTTTTAAAATCCTGTGAGGGAGTGTCAGGAGACATGAATAGATGTGTCCAATGAAAAAGCCCAAGGACAAAGCAGACAGTGCTATCTGTGTTGACATTAATTTGGCCAAAGAAGTCCAGAAAACAACAGTATACTTTGTCTGAGGAGCAAAAATTTTGTGGCTTCCAACGAGCCATGTAACTAACATCCCTTGCATCATTACAAGGATTTCAGTGGCAGTTGCACTGACTGATTTACCATAAGACATTTTTTTTTGTGCATCGTTTTGCTCCTCGATAGATTAGGCTTTCTAGCTGCAATTCATCTCTTCATACGCACCACAGAAGCTGATCTCTGAGACAGCGTATCCCTTCAACAAGGGGATAGAGCAGTAAAAAATCAATCAAACCACTGACTTTGGATTTCACCTTATACCTATTGACTGATAGATATACAAAATCCTTAAAGAAGCTAGCCAAGATGGTGTTAATGATTTCTGTGGTGCAGTTAGAAAATCCCTTAACATTCATTATTGTGCTTTTACCACATCCTTCACAGGTCCAGGCATATGTGTAACCTTCAACAATAACATTCCAAGAGCTTTAAAGTGGGAACTGTCAAAAGCAGCAGAAAGGATAGGTTTGCACCTCCCTGTTTTGTTTCTACTCTTTTGCACTCTAGCTGCTGTGTATCTACCAACTCTACCCATAATTGCTTCTGGGAAATTGTTCATTTTTGTGATAAACACAGCTTCTGTGGGACCAAAACCAATGAATAAATTTTGTAAGCTCTGTCCATCAATAAAAACATTGGAAAATGCAAAATACTTCACTTGGATATCCCCTTGAAACATTTTTTTTAAAAGAACAAAATTCTTCAAAATGTATTTTTTTTTTCTTTTTTAATCTAAAATTAATGGATGGATTATTTGGGAAAATAAAGCCAGGAATCCATTCACTTAATCCTAGGAGAAAACTAAGGACTAAGATCGAACACCTTTTCTGACTCTTTAGCATACTTTTAGATTCCCTAGTATAAGAAATTTCAGAATCAGTCCACTCTCAACATTTTTTTACTACTTATCTTGAATTTGTTTTCTATCTGAAATTTAAAATGTTTCCTGTACATGTGAACTCTCTCTACACTGAAATTAGTTGATTACTTGACTTATTTAAAGTTCTCACCCTGAACAGAGTACAATCTGTTTTTTTAATATGCACCAAAGAAATTGCCATAAGGACACCTCCATCTCCTCCACTCCTTTCCCACAATGTCACCTTCTTCCTGGCAAGTATCATTACTGAGTATCTCTGTAGCATGCATATGTGCAGAAACATCAGTGCTATTCAGTGTAGAACTAACACCCTATTCCAAGTCTCTGAAGACATTTAAATACACTTAGAACAGAAATTATGTTCGTTGACAAATTTTTGAAATTAGAGTATTTAATATCTCAAGGTTGGCACAGCAGCTGTTCAGCATAAGATGGCATTTGATTTTTGATGTACTTGTCTTTCATATCATCTCAGCTGGTTTTCAAACCCACGTCACAAGTAAGCCACATGCTTTTGGTTTTTCAACTAATTAAAAGGTGCTTTTTTTACCTTCTTGCAGTTTTTCCCAAGCTTATTTGAATGTTTATGCTGAAACACCTGTTTTCAGAAGATAAACTGTCGAATCCCTGGATGTCACATAAACAGGACAGGCAATACAGAGGCTTTGGCATGCAAAATGCAGGGAATACACACATTCAGTAAAGGAGAGGGTCTGTCTCCCTGTGTCCTGTCAACAGCTTCTCTTTATTAAATACAAACTACATGTTTCAAAATAATACTCTGTTAATTCCCTTGGTGAAGAAGAGTTTAGGATCTGTTAATATCAGTGTGTAACCAATGTGGTGGGGAATTAAACAGAATAGAATAGAGTACGATATTGTAGAATAGATGTGTAGAATATTGTGTGTTGTGAAACTCGTGACTGTAGAAACCTCACCAGGTAGTTACTGTTTGTACTAAGAAACCTGCTATAGAAACCTGTGATGCACCAGTAATGCTGATCAAAGAAACCAATCAATGTAGAGGTTAAAGTTAATAGTGAACATTGTATGTTAATAGCAAGCACTGTATGTAATTTTATGTTAAACAGTTTATGTTACAGTGACTTAACAGAAAAAGTGTATAAAAACTGGTGAATTTTAATGCAAAGGCAAACACGCTTGAGGAGGAGATATCCCCTGTGTTCCTGGCGCCGTGAATAAAGAATGCTTGCCTTTTAACACTACATTAGTGTTACGAGGTTTATTCCCGATTTCGGTGACAAGTGGCAAAATCAAGCTCATGATGATGCAGTGCAAGACTCCCAATCCCTCTCCATTATTTTCAAATATTTGCTTGTTCCTTGTGTAGGAACATGACACTGAAAAATGCTTTTTCTTATTTTTAAAAACACAAATGCCCTTTGCATTAGAGGAACCTTTATCTCAACCCTACTTTTATCATCATGCAGAAAGAATTCCTCTTTTACCCCTAGATGCATTTCACAAGGGCAGGAGTCTAATGCAGTGCTGGGGTTAACTTGTTTTTTTTCGTCACCTATTCTGCTTTCAACAGAGCACTTACACACAAAGGCCATGGACAGCAAATCTGCAGCTCTGATGTGATAGATGTATCAAAGCACAAAAGTTACCTCTGGGCCAAGCTCTGCTTTTCACATGCCATCCATACTTTTTCTCTCTGGCACTTTCCCATGTTTATTATGTTCCTGATCTGTCTGTTACAAGCTCCACTGGGGAAGATCCACATTTCCTATACAATTTGACACTGAATAGATAGTTTCCTTGTGCTAAATGCATTAGCTGCTCTCCTTCAACTGTGTGGCTCTTTTCAGGTCAGCTGCTTGAAAACCCTACATTTCCTGAAAACCAGATGGGAAAAACAGGGAGAAAATAATAGATTTAAATTTAAAGCAATTGCTTAACACGGCTATGATTATCCCCTAAGCTAAGCTAAATAAGGCACTTTCAGCTTGCTTAAGGAACACATTTATATGTTCAACGGCGCTATGACTCCCATCTCTTGTGGGAATTTTGGCTACAAACTGCACCTCATATCAGGAGAAAGACTCCTTCTAAATCCAGCCTGCAAGTGAATGCTGGCTTAACTGAGAGCCGTGATGCAACTTACATCGATAACTAAAATAACCATATGTCTTCCAGATCTCAAACAGCGAGCTACCACAGTTCCCAATGTCCAACAACAACAGCTCCTTGGAAAACTAGTCACAAGCATCAGAGTGGATGAAATTCTGGTCCCCACAGCACCTAAGCAGCAACCAAGCACTTTGGAGAAATGTGGCACAGAGCACTCGACCATAGGGACGTCATCCTCTCTCTAAGAAGAGCAGATTTAGAAGTGATGCTGCAGCACTTTCTTAAACAGAAATATGAATGTAAAAAGTGTATAATTACATTTCTGTCTTCTGAAATGAGTCCAGATCCTGGGGCTTGGATAGTGACAATGAAATGACACACTTGGCAATGAGAAATTTCCACGCTGCACTGGTGTAAAGTTCCCTGCAACAAATTATATTCCAGAAAACTGCCATTTTTGATCATGTAAATGCAAAAAAACCATAGACACTAAAGTACCTAGCATCATTTTGTGGCAATGTAAAATTGTTTGTATACCATTCCTGTTTATCCACAATCCAGCGGATAGTCTGCCTAGACACAGTGAGGATAAGTTCATTATAATTATCTACAATAACAACAATTAACAACACAATGAGGGATAAACTAAATCACTTCCCATCTGCATCCTTTTTAATGTTGGACTTGACATCTTCAGAATGTGTTACTTCATTTACATTCTTTAATACGATATTAATTCCCTCCAGTGCCTTGGATAAACGTACCTGACTCCATTCTCCCATCTGCTGATCTAGTATTATTATTCTATTCAGAGCAATAGTCTTAATTATGCTCATTTGTAGTTCCAGTAGATATCCTTGCCCAACATGAATAATAAGCAGCAGCCTTTGGAAAACAGCCATCTTGCTCATAATCAACCGCCCGGTTCCTAACTATTCCCTAAAAACCAGTGCTGGTATTAGCTGAATGCTTGGGCATTTGGTGTTACTGATTAAACACAAAGCTTACCAGTATTGTGCTGAACTGATTCTGCAATAGTGATAGCATCATTTTCTGTCTGTTTTCCTCACCAATAGTTTGACTTCATCTTTCTGAAAAATGTCTTTGTCTTTGGCACTCTAGAGTCTACCCCCTTTTGGTACCATTTATTGCCAAGGGGAGGAGGCAGGGTAATTTTATTACTATGTAATTTCATATCAGTAAGTGCTCTGAGAAAACTGTCTAAGATGAATGGTGAGTGTGCTATAAGGGCAAGTTCAAAATCATAGAAGCTCTGTACTCATTGCAGAGGATCCAGTGACTAGGATGGAAAGGGCCAACATCTTTCCTTTCAAAACAGCCAGCTGCAGGTGTCAGGAGCCCTCGCTGCGTTACCATCGAGTAGGTGCACCAGTCTGAATACCAGGACTCATTTTGTCTTGCATGCTCAGTGGGTAAGAAAGGAAAGCACTCTGTCACTGTTAACTAAACACAGGCAACTGGCCAAATCATTCCCCCTATTTATCACAGTGCTACTAGCAGCTGGCAGCAAACCTGGCAGAGAAACACGAGCTGCTCCTCTCTGGAGCGGCAGTGAGAGCCGTGGCTGAGCACAGTCCCAGGCGGTTCAGCTCTGCCACAGCAGCCTCCATCTGCCTGTACAAACAGAAAGTCCCCTGGCACCAAGGCTGGAATGCCAGTAGAACAGTGATAGGCGACACAGAGGAGTTTGTCTCCCCTCAATTGCTCAGAGACTGGAGAGACAAAGGTAAGTTTCAGTGGGATAGCCCAGATCATTGGGAAAGGTTGTGGAAGAGCATAAACCCTACCTACTGATGCAACTGCTGTGATAGATCTCTTAATCCAAGATGCCATCCGTTATTTCTCATTTGTACAAAGAGAGGAATCCATGGGCAGTGGTCAGCCTCGGATCAGACCTACCGGTTAGTCCACCACCTTCACTTTACAAATTCCTTTCAAAGGGTGAGGATGAAATCATGGTTTCAACAAATCCAAAGAGGATATGATGGTCAAATGAGCTGTGATTTTGCCAACTACTGTGGCTTTTCTCCCATGTTAAAGCTTTTATAGAATACAAAACTTGAAAGTAATAACATTGTGGTAAGCTGAAGTTTTTATGTTTAAATAAATTTTGTAAGTGTTTCTAAATTATTTGTTGCCTGTCTGCTGGGTTTGTGGCAGTCATTATAACTGTTGGAATCATCCTTCTAAGCATCTGTACTCAAAAAGGTGTTGTAAAGGAGTAGTGCTTGCACACAAAAGACTAGCACAATGCAGTCAAACCATCTTCATTCCTAAAATCAGTCATCTCTAAAACCAAACAATTTTCTTAACTCCTTGTCTCTGAGAAGCAGAAGCAGCATGAGGAACAGGTATCACAGCATCATTTTCGCTAAAAGAGCTCCCAAAAGCCAATTAAATGCCACTTAAAACTTCACACCAGCTAATGACTGACCTTTACTCAGCTATGTGTGGTGTATATGACTCCACAACACACATGGGCACTATATTAATTTAATTGAACCTTATTTCACTTGCTTTGATATCACAGTAACTTTAATTTAATATAACCTTGTGTTTAATCTTGCCTTCATAAAAATCCCTTCCACACACAACAAATTAACTCAAAATGTCAGTTGTTTTCTTCCTTCTACTTAGTCAAAACACATTCCTGATTAACACGTTACGAGCTTTATTATGCTTCACCCTGACTACAAAATATTCAGAGATTTTCTGTTTCAAAAGTAAATGACTTTCCCCTTTTATTCACTATCAGAAAGTTCAGGTTCAAGAAGGGTGAAAAGGAGATCTCTCAACTTTGTCTCAAACAAAACCCTTTCTTTAAATATATTCAATATGCTCCAAGTTACTCTATGTAAGATGTCAGACACACAAATATATTTCCTGAAAATTATGGCTCAGTAAAATTAGTTGCCTCTAGGCCTTGGCAGTTCAGAATGATTTATAAAACTCACCTTACATAACAAAAATTAATTTCTAAACTCCTCACCATACCCAGGGTTTAAGAACTCTGTGGAAAGTCTGGACTTAATATAATCACTACAGCAGGCTACAAGAGGAAGAAAAATAAGTCACCAGACATTTATGCAGAGAGAAAGCACACTGACAGTCCCAGTGTCACCCATTTACTGAGGTGTCGAAGCTTCAGATTCAGAAATTTAGTATCAGACGTTTCTAATAGGGGAGGAACAAACACATTAATATTGTTGGGTTTTCCCCTCTTTTGCTACAGATTCTGCTCAGGGTTATTTATGTGTAAGGGAGTCAACTCTGCTCACCACCCTTACCAACTCCTGCCCTTCAGGTCCCTTAAAAAAGCGTCCATTAACAGGGATTTTACGACTTGACAGAAATGCACTCTTGATGAAGGACTGGCTGCTTATTCGTAAAGAAACACTGAAATCCCAGGAGCAAAATGACCTTAAAGCAACTGAAAAATGCTCAATTCCAACTGGTTCCAGATTTTGCACTTATGTCTCTACCTGGTTAAGATGTCACATTGTTTGGCTTAAAACTTATCTACATGACAATGCTTCTGAAATGCTTGACAGTGGTGAGGCAGCTGCTGTGGTGCTTCATTATGTGAACCATTTCCATTGCTCTCCTCTTCCCACCCAGATCATGAATCCACCTGTTGTCTCCCATTAATGATTTTAAGGGTATTCCATGTTTTTTATATTTTTATGATCATGGCTGTTGCTCACCAAAACTAGAATTCTTCTCTAGTATTAGGGCTGTTACATGCAATCAAACTGGAAAGAGTAAGCTGTAAGTGCTGCGGTTGCAATGCTGTTCATCCTTAATTGAGTAGGACTAGAAATTACTTCCCAAGGACCTGTAAAGGGTAGTAAACGTTGCACTGATGGTGTGCAAACTGGCACTGCCAAAAGCCTCACTTGCAGTAGCATCAAGCGAAACAAAAGCATCTCAGCTGTACTCTCTGGGAGATTCAAATATTTCCAGGGTTGCTTCTGTCTTGCCATCTCCAAATGCCAAAAATTTCCTCTAAACAATCTTTCGAGGACAGCAAAACCCTTAAGACATTAATTAAAATATTAATTTTTCTTACACTGATGCATTGTCTCAGATTTGGTGTGTTGAAAGAATCTTTTTTCCCATTCACTCTTTCAAGAGAGGCACATGGACTTGTTCCTCCGCGAAAGCGAAGAGAACATTTTCTTGCAGAAACTATTTTGTCAACTTTTAAAGAGGTTTTCTTTTTCTGTTTTGACCAAAGTTAGCTGGGAGATTTTAACAACAACGTCACTCAGTCATCCATAAAGTAGGTTAAATGACCTTGTAGGCAGTGGCCAGGATTGAATTTTATGTGACTGCTCAGTGGCTAGCGCTGTCACTAGAGTTACAACATTCATGAATAATGATCTTATTTTTTCCAGGTGCAGATCTGAGTCGTAGATAGCTGAGTTATACCTTTCACTATGAATCGCAGCATCTACTACTCTGCTTTACTGTGAATAGACATAGACAGATGTTAACGTACCTTCACATTCGCAGATACAAATTTTTTTCAAGACAGCTCCAGGCATCACAGCTTTGGCATCAGTTCTAAACCACTCTGAAAAGCTTTGGAGATTTTCTTCTCATGCATCATTTTAAAACCATTTTGCTTGGGCAATGTGCCAGGCAGAAAATTATTTAATGACAGAACAGACATAGAAAGAGCACTTGCAATAACAGCTCTCAAAATATAGAGGATATTTCTTAATTTATAAATATTTAAAGAGAACAATACAAGAATCACAAATTGGGGTTTTTTTTTTTAAGGTCAGGAGGGTCCTCTACAACCATTTTCCACAGTCTTTGCTACACATTCATGCAAAACATATCTGTAATTAATTAATTAAGCTTTCAAGACAAATCCAATGTAGCATTTATTTTTAGTGGATTTGTCTCTGAAAAAGAACAGCGCGGAGAATGAGTTCCTTATGTGTAGAGTGAGTCCCACTCAGTGAGCCAAACACAAATTTCACTACAAGGCTTAAATATATTCTTCTTCTCCCAAGCTATTTCCATGATCATTTTTAATTTCCTCTCTTATTTTACTACCTGATTTGTTCCAACAATAAGTTACAATTTTAATAATAGGAATTTTTTTTTTTCCTGCTTTAGTTGGACTTGATTCTTTCCTGTATTATGAGTTGGGTAATAGGTTGTACCTGCTTATGCATTTATTTTGTACAAATGAAGATTGAAAAAAAAGAATTGTAGCTTCTAAACACTTATGTTTTCAAGGCAGTAGAGAAAATAGTCTTTTACGTGAAAGGGGAAAAAAAAAAAGAACAAACAGTTCTTTTTTAAGGCTAAAAAACCACCAAGCCACATCCCTGACCCCATCTCTAAGAAAAAATAATGATCTCATTAAAGACTGACCTGGAAAAGTTCATATCCAAAAAACTTTAAAAAAAGATTATAGATTACTAGCCTATTTTTATGACAGCAGTTTTCATCATTTCTACAGAAGTGTAAAACTCTTTTCACTTCGCACTAGCAGAGTAAATGCATTTAGCAATGTATACATTTTTGTCCTTTCTCAGAGATCATGCATATTTAGATTAAAAAACCAAAAAGTGAGTCATCCTTTTGGCTTTGAGAACCAAGATGGCTTCAAAGGCAGCAGGGATTTCCCTTGGAGAAGCCAAAGGTACTGAAGTAGCATAGAGCCAACAGGAAAAGCAGAGAAGCTATTTAGAACATAAATTGCAACACAAAAAGAGACAGAAAGGAATGTTCTGGCCCAACCACATCAAAGCCTGGTGTCATCAGGCATTAATTTGGGATAAAGCTGAGTAACCCCGTGACCTGCTCTCTCAATTAGAAATTTATCAATGAGAGTCCCAAGAGGCAGCAGAGGAAAGGGGTGCAACAGGAAGAAGTGGTTTTCACTCCCAAACAGCTGCTTTTTGGAGTGGCTGTCAGAAACTCACAGGAGAAATAGCAGTTGCTTCACAGCTGTGTCCGGGACCTGGCGTGAGAGACAATCATTTGGGAATAGTGACCATTCATATACTCAAAAGTATTCATAATGGTGACGCTTAATTTTCAAAACAGGAACTAGGTAAAGTTGATGATACTTGTGCAGGAGAAAATAAAACCAGTAGTAAAATGGAGTGAATACATTCTGCCTACCAGGCCAGATTTCTGAAATTCCCTTCTGTCTTCTCTTCCTAAAACCTAGCAAAGTGAAAAAGCAGAAAAAAAGGAAGTTGCACAAGTAAAAAGATGTCTTTTTAAAAAGTACAAGTCCTGCCTGGAATCAAAAAATAGAAAAGAACAGAACTTTTGGAAAATGAAATTGAAACCTGAAGTAAGGCCAGATAAAAACACTCAAGCCTCAAAAAGCATCTTGCTGAAATAACAAATATGACTCATAAAAGGTGTTCCCAAATATATCAGGAGCAAGATGTCTCCCAGAGAGTATGTTGAGGCAAGAGATTATGAAGGGATAAAAGGATCACTGAAGGAAGAATGGGTCAGAGCAGAAAAATTAAGCAATTGATGTACCAGAGTGTTCATAAGGCTAATTAAGGAGGTTCCCATGACAATCTCTTTTTTTTTTAGTGGGAAATGAGTTTCGGAGGCTATCTCCAATCAGTCAGTCCTGAGAGCAAACAAGTCAAAGATTTTGATCAGTTTGGGTAGGAAGCAGAGTTCTTAAGTGCAGTCTTACTGGTTTACAGCCTGATGGTTTTCAACAATTTTTCTCTTTCCACTTTACACTGCTATCCCTCCATTCTCACAAAATATTTCCCCTTCCTACTCTTTTGCTTCCCAGTTTTCTGCCTTTTCCTATTTTTTATCACTCATTTCAAAAAGCAATAGTCTGATAATGATTTTTGTTTTTTTAAATCCATGCAGCATGTAGTTTTCATGCTAAAATGTTCCCCAGTTGGGACCATAGAGTTCAACTTTTGCAATCAGCTCTTTTTTCCAAGTTTTCTTAGGCCTTCATATACTTTCTATATTTTATTTTCTGTATATGTATAACCATCTCCTCTTATTTTCTTACAAATTTTAAAATAAAACCCCCTATTTAGTTTGTATTTGAAGAGTTAGGCGTCTTTCATTAAATCAAATTTCACCAAGTTTAGCAATCAATATGGGGAAAGGAAGCAGTTCACAATTTCTGATGGATTTATCCTCAGCAATGCCCATGATTTGCAGATGGCCTGAGAAATGAAGAGGTTGGGAGGTCTCCTTCAACACTGCAGAGCCACAAACCCTAAAAAGCTGCAGCTTCTCATCAAGATATATCCAGATGTGCCAGTGCTTATTAGTTTGGAACAGCAGTACATTGTCATCCTCAAAGTGCAGGATCTGGTCCCAATTCCTCATTTGCAGAGATAAAGCCAGAAATACTGAGGAAGTTTTCCAAGGCCATTTCTCTTAAGAGGTTTAGGCCAAGCACATTCTGTGATGTTAACAGCTTATATTTAGGTAGAAAAAACTGAGGCTGACTTACGAGATCAAGAGCCGTGCTGCAGGAATGCCATATTATACCTAACAGATAGAAATCATTGAGTCTCCAGGGCTGTTTTGCTACTCTTTCAGCATCATGGGAAGTTAGGGATTTGAGCCTCAGCTGTTTTACATTACTGCAGCCCCAACAAAACAACAAGCAGTTCCTAGCAGGCATATCTCTGCAGGCATCTACACATTTGACTTGCTGCCACACAAGCCATCACTCCCCACAAATAGCATAGCAGCCAGTTGCAGTCCGTCAGCCAGCTGAGCCTGGACATGAAGCTCACCTGCACACAAAAGCAGGCTCACAGCTAGGGTCTGCTTTTAGATCCCCATGGTTTTTTTACAGAAAGGACAACAGTTAAAAGAAAAGTCACAGCAAGAAGCATAATTTAGAAACAAAACAAGTTACACTGTAGTAAAAGAACTGATAATGTTGGTAGGACTGATAAACAAAGACCACGCACCATATGTCTTCCAGGTGGTGGCTTTGATCATGCCTTCAGTAACATTTTAATCAACAGGAGCTGAGATCTTATTTACCACTTATGGTTAGTGAGATCTTTTCATAGCCTCCTCTGCGATTCTATAATTTAATATGTCTGGATTGCTAAATGGAATGAATTGGCTGATTGTCTTCATCACAAAGATGTTTCCTGACATACACAAGCACGTAGTCTAATTTGAGAGTGCACAAGACTGTAAAACAGACCGGGTGCAGAGTGGGATCTCACTAGAAACAGGAATGCACAGCTGCAGCTTTAAAAAGGAGTAAAGAGAGCTATTATTCTGCATTTTACTTACTGCTTCCAGGACGTGTATTATAATATTAGGCCTAGTGCTGCTGTGTTGCAAGGGCATTTCCTGCAGACTGTTTGCTAGAAAAGTAATCTACTAAGGGGTTTGATGGACATATAAAAATTATTCTGTTGACTCTGCTTTTAATATTCCAGTCTTCGAAATGAGTCACCTGGCTGAGGACAGTTGGTAACTGTGAAGACATCTGCACACGGTTTCACACCAAGGTGACATGAGGAAGATCGATTTCTCTGGACAGAAGAGGAGAGCAACTCTTATCAGCCTGGCTCATGGGTGATTTGTTCATATGGACAAATCTTGGATATGTTATTCACACTGGAAGGGATGTCAAGCTTACTTGCCTGAGCAAAACAAGCAGAATATACTGGTAGATGAGAGAACGATTATTTGCTTCATGACTCAGGCCCAGGGCCTGCCAACTTTGAAAGAAATGGGAGGGTACACAGATTTTCTTCAATTTGAGTAAAAGCACAGCATGGCCCAGTAGCTTCAGATGCTTAACATCTCCTTTTATAGTCAGCTGTGTTTAACACAGCTCTACTTAGAAGCTGTAAAATATCTTAACACAGTATGATATATATACAAACTGATTGGGAGGCATTAAGCTATAATGTATCTAAATTCCAAGATGCAATATCATTAGTGACCACGTTTCTGCAGACTGCAGGCACAACTGGGTGGGAAACTGAGGGGTTTATTTAAATTAAAAATCAAAAGTAACATTAATATTGTCCTATATTTCTGTTTTAATGTGCTTTGTAGTTTTCCATGAGAAGTAGAAAACAGCCGTTAGGCAAGTGATTAAAATATGAAGCTGTTTTGAGGGAGAAAACAAATAACTTCAGCCTAGCAGAGCTAGGATCCCTCTAGTCCCCAAGGGGAGGAAGGCTCCCTGCTCTTTCTCTCTCTTTCCAAGGGCAATACAGACCAAGGACCTAATCCAGTGGAATAAACCAGGCCCCTGATATAGATTGCCCTTGTTCCAGTGGATGTTGATTTCTTTTTTTTAAACACAAAATGAAAACTGGAAAGAATGAGAAAGTCACAAACTGGTTCTTAATTTTGAGCTTTCGAAATGGGATATACAAAAATGGCAAAGCACTGAGTTAAGGTTGTTTTTTCAATTTGGGCTTCCTCTACTATGGAAGGTTGTCATTGCATAAAGACCCGTAAACATGCACAGAGACTCTGACATGTGCTTCTTTTCTGAAATTTCAAGAGTCCGCCTCTGAGGGGTTTCCTACCCATCCCATTTCTAGGCTAGTTGCCAGGACATTTAATGCAATCACATTGCTAGTATTTCCAGTAGAAACAACCAGTTCAATATTTTCATCTTATTTTGGAGAAGGGGGATTTTTGGGGTTAGATTATTTCTTTTTAGACTCCTGGGCTACCTCTTTTAAAGAAATTTGGTTTCTCCCATTGATAAGAAAACTTTTTTTCAAGACTTTGACACTAGAGAATTTAAGGGAAAAAATGAAATTATTTCTATGTGAATGTAACATTATTCTACTCCCCCCCTCCCCAAGCAAGGCAAAAGTTGACATAGGCTCGAAATAATGGCACAGCAACATTGATCCAAACTATACGTTTGTTCTAAATACTGAGACAAATCCTCATCTTCTGTGGCCTCATTTAAACTTCAGTGGAAAAGCACTGATTTACCCCAATAGACTATCTGCTCCAGTAAAACCATCGGCATTGATCGGCTCTGACTGCTTCCCTCTTTCTTCCAGCTCCAAGCCTCCACTCTTATTATTCTCTTCAGCATGTGGGAAGCCACATAGTAGCTGACTGTTTTGACCTTAATTTTGAGCCAAAACCAATGCATCAAGAAAGGAGTTCAATAGGGCAATTTATTCACTCCAGACTGATAGCCAGAACACCTACTCTTGCTGTTAAAGACCTATTGATCGATCAACAGAAAGGCTGCTAAAGGCCAGCAGTACGATCTAGCATATGTCCAGACTCCCATTTTCACCTTAATAACACTCCCATACTGCTTTGTAATGCGTGGTCCTTATGCAAAGACATTTCTGAAGAACGGCAGTATATGACTGAATTTTAGCAATTTAGGGTAAGAAAAAATCTACTCAGCTTCTGCCACTGTAAAAAAGAATGGGTAAAATTATTTTCACCTAATAGTCTTCATTGGAGTCTCTCTCAAACTGTGGCCAGCTAATGCATCTTCTCTCCTTTAAAGTGGTTCACGTTTCTGTTTTGTTTCATCTTTCATATCTGTACAAAGAGGCAGCTCACCTAAAAAACTTCATGTTCTCTAAAAAGAGTGCATGTACTCGCTCCTCAGTCTGATGTGCTGAACAGCGCTATTGCATAAGAGATTTAGGGCAGCAAGCAGCAGGTGAGAGGCACTGCATTTATATTTTAATTAGCTCTTGCTAGGAGTTTCTTCAGAGGTAGGTTACCTAACCCTTAATTACTATTTGTCCACCTACATTATTAAAATCTTACTCGTGTCCTTCCATTTCAAGGACTTTTTGTACCTCCTGAAAACTGTATTGCTAAGATTGCATATAAATAACTATTCTTAAATAATCTGAAGTGATAATTTTATAAATCTCTTAAGCATCAATGATAATTACAGAACTTTAGCAATAAAAAGTAAAAAGTTGGGGAAAGTATTATTTTTAAGGCACAAAAAAAAGTCCTCTGGAGCTTGTCTAATTTCATACATTTTCATTATTTGTGGACTCCTTAAAAACATTTTCAGCAATTGCATTCTTTTTGAGAACTGAATTCTGAAAATGTCATGTTCTGTGAAAGAACCCTACTGTTTCATTAATACCCTATTCCACAACACTGATTATGTTAATAAGAATAAATATTTTTGCATAAATACATACATCTGATTTTTTCCTAAGTGAGAATACATTATAAACTTGAGCTGTTTCTTATTTCTGGAAGTATTAATATATCAAAGGACCATGACAACTTTGAAGTAAGCTAGTGGTATGTGTACTTCTGGGGTGCTTCACTAACATACGTAGATGTATCTGGCACAGAACCTTCCAATACATCAATGAACTTGGAAAATTTAGCAAAGGATTTCTAATTATTTTTCCGGTATTGATTTACTCACATCCATTTGCCAATGCTAGGGAGATATAACCACCATGAGACTATTTAACATTTGATTGCTTGTTTGCTCCTGGAGGATTCATGTACCTGCCAGCACTAGTCTAGACCATGCTGGCAGCTCTATGAACAAAAGGAGGGATTCTGGTAGAAATAGATTACATCAGAACTGACAGGCATGCGATGCTGAGGCTGCTCATACTCCACACAACATATGTTTTTCTACTGAAAAGAAGCTAGAACATTAATGAGATATAAACATTGTTAACTGTGGGTGTGAGCCCACAGCGCTTTCACACGGGAGTAACCCTCACGCAAGCAGCCAGATTCACTGAACCCAATAAGGTTTCTTCCCTAGGACTGTATGCCATGCAATTAAAAACTCCCTTTTAAATTATGGTGTCCTTGCAATTCTGATGCACATGGGTAAGAAGAGTTTGCAAGATTTTGCCCTCATCTTATTGCCAAAAAAGCTCAGTGGTTTGGGTATGTTTTTCCTGTTAGACACTTACTACAGAGTTTCAAAGGCAATAGCCTGAGAACGTGCTTTCTTCTCACTTTTTAATTGGAGAGCATATAGCTACAAATCCTGAAATGGATGCTTTAACACTTGAATAGTTTTCTAAATTAAAAATAATGGATTTCTGGCAGGCACCCTACCCCAGTTTACTCACAACATAGATTTTATTAGCCCAGTGTCACTGATAGTGATTGTAGCTGCACAATAGTCATAAGTCAGAAGAGAGTCTTATGTTGATGACTGAGCCACTGAAAATGAGTATTTTTCATGACTAATTTATTTTAGAAGGGGAGACAATGCTGTTTAAGTCATGTAAATGACTTAGATAAATAATGCAAATGACATTGTACATTTACATACTCATTATGATAATGGAAATCTTGAATAACTTGTAAAAGAGTTCTGCAAGTTCCACTGTTATGTTTGGCATGATGATAAACTTCATAACAATCTCTTGATCATTTCTTGCCTCCTTTTTCATGAAATTCATCACATACAGATGCACTACCAAACCATTATGATGCAATGCAATTTAAATTATTTTACGGAGAACCAAAATTTCTTAATTTATACCTCTTATCATTGTAACGGAACTAGATGTACTGGATTCTTAAGCCATTAAACCAACCTCTAAAGCTCTGCCTCTAAAACAGATTGCTCAATTAAAAAGACTTACCTTTCTTACAAAAAATGAGTCTCCATTTTTGTAATAATCTAATTTTTATTCTGGCTGCAAATGAGAGATACTAAACAATCACAGTGTGCAACATAAAAACTCCGAGTAAGGATGGCTCTGCTATAATATGCAATATTCAGTTCCAAATATTTATTAACTGGAGAATGCACAGTGATCTGAATCTATGTGTAGTTAACACATCTGACAGTTTCTGTAGCTTCTGTTTCCTCCCCCAGCCCCTCAAATGGCAAACCAAGACTTGATCAAACATGTAAAACATACAGTACCCTGAACGCATTCAGCCCAAGGAGAAAGGCGCAGAGGTAAATTACCTTAAATTCAGTTTCAATGTTGGCTAGTCTGGCCAATTCATTGCTTAGCTCTAAAGCAGTAAGGACAGGGTCTTCACTGGAAAGAGACAAATAAGCAGCACTGGCTAATCCTTTGTAGGCATTCATTCTCGATCGAGAGTGACTAAAGGAATCTTTCCTCTGCTTCTCGATACATTCATTGCACTTGCAAAAATAGTCATGCGGCCTTTCAATCCGCGCGCCTTTTAGAAGTAAGATGTGAACAATTTCATACTCCTGGCAGTGGGCAGCAAGTATGATAGGGGTAATGTCATGGGAGAATCGAGTTCCATCTTCATCATAGGCATAAAAATCATCATCTCTCAGTTCCTGCTCAAGGGGGCTGAGTGTGAGACGCTGTCCTTGTGCAAAGGCTGGATGGTTCAATATTGCTTCTACAATGCGCACATATCCTTTACTGATGGCTAACAAAAGTGCATCTCCAACTCGAGCGAGATTCTCCTTTTTGAGGAGGAGCTCCGTCACTTCCAGATGTTCATTCCCTACAGCTAACTGTAGTGCATTTTGTCCCATATAATCAACGCAATTAAAGTTCAAGGTTTTGGATTCCTCCAGCATTTTTCGCACAACGGGAATGTTGCCATATTCTGCAGAATCGAGAAAGCGTTCCTCTTCTGCAGTCAGGCTGGTGCCTTTCTCATTGAACATGTAGGCTGGGCCCCAGATGGCCTGCCTCCGGCCCTTCTCCCGAAGGGTGGTGTGCCTTCGATGCATGTTTTTATAATTGCTGTTTCCCAACCTGCAGAAAACCAGAAAGGAAGGTTGGTTATATTCTCAGAGAGTCATAATCTCAAATAACCTGAAATAAAGCTGGAGATGTCTCATTATAATCAGATCTTGCTTTTTTTTTTTTTAATGATTTGGGCCAGCTGTTTAAAATCATTTAGGATACATGAGGAATAAGGAAGATTAGATTTCTGAACAGACAAGTTCTCTTCTGACTTGTACAACCTTCTGGATTTCGACAAGGATATGCAGAACATTCTTAACTTGAGAAATCCCCCCAAAATAAAGTGTGAACACATTGTTTTCAATTTTTGTTGTTTAGAACTTCATTACGCAGTATTTAGGAATGATACCCACAGCATAATGGTTGTCCTAATTACTTTTCCTGAGTTTTATCCTTGAGGGCACAAGGCAAGCTAAAGAAAGTTAACAGGACTCCCCTTGCCAATAGACCTTGGATCTAAACTACATTCCATAAAGTTAAAAAGCATGCTTCTAATTTTAAACACACAGTAACAAGGGTAAATGTATTGCATATTCTGCTAATATTGAGCTGGTACAAGCAAATCACCTATTTATTCACTGTTTTTTTCATGCTACATAATACCATTTTTCTGTTTCCTGATCTAGAGCAGTTTAACGAATGACTGTCTAATTTTCTCACTGAAATACAGTTGGCAGCTACTTTAAATACAAGTACGCAAATCCAGGGCCTAGTCTTGTAAAACACAGGGATAACTCCTGATTTAGTGTCACATTACTCCCCAGGAAGCATCTTTCAGACAACTAATGCAGAACGACAAGAACACAGGTATCTGACCACAAACAGAAGGCAGATCAGAAAGGGTCATTAGTTTCTCCACTGATTATGTAGTTGAAATGCCTTCACTTGGAGTTGGTGGGATGAAGAAAAACTATTCTTATTCCGTTCTCTGGAACCTCCAAAGAAAACTATGCAATGTACAACTGGGCTCAAGGGGGAAATAAACACTTTGTTGTATGAAATTAACTGAAATCCTAAGTCTAGCTGTCTTTTTGAAGCATTCACACTTTGCATTCAGTGCCATCTTGATGTTGCTCCTCTTTTTTCATTTTATTGCAGTAGCAACTCAATAAAATCATAGTCCCTCTTTTAGAGTCTAACCACGTGGAGTTAATTGCCATCCCAAGCCCACAGAACATGCAGCCTGAGTAAAAGGTAAAACCAACACCTCTTTTACAAAAAGCATTTGCACTCAGTCCAATAGCGAGTCCTAAATCGCTTGGGTAAAATTTCAGGAGCCTCTAAGCTGCAGTGGACAGATGTAACAAACAAGCAAGTGTTAATGGTCAGTGGGTGGCAAACGTTCATCTTTTCAAGCTCCATCTGTTCTCCAAGTCAGTTTTCACCTTCAATCAATGAAAAGATCATGTGTTGCTCTGAAAAATACTACTGGAGTTTGAAAGTGCTGTTGTGAATGTTGAGAGGGAAAGGTGCCAGGAGACAAAGTCGGCTAGATACATTGCCTTCAATAGTATGTTCTCTGGGAGAAGAAAAGAGTAAGGCAACCAAGCAAGAACCCAGGAAAACAGAGGGTATCAGAAACACGCAAAATACCTACAGTGTCAGGACACAGAAATTCTCAAGGTAGCTGTTGTCATGGAACTAACATATACATATGCATCTATAATTTGAATCCATCACTTTTTTACTGATGCAGAACAGAAACCTAGTACTAAAGAGTTTCAAACAAATTTTACAGCAAATTTTTAACAGCTACTTTAAAATTTAAACAAATCCTAAGAAAGCGATTTTGTGACCGTACAAAGTTGAAAGCAAGTTTCATAACTAAAAGCCTCTCCCCCTAAGCTTTAATGCACCAGTAGAACAACTTAATAAAAGCTGAAAGAAACTGAACATATTATTCCATGCTCCACTGAGAGATAAAGTAATGTACGAATCTTAAAACTAATCCCTTCCACAATGTGGTTGAAAGTTGAAGAAGAACACAGACATAAGGGACATAAGAATAATGAAGGAGGTACGGTTAAGTAAATTAATTCCCAAGATCGCATCAAGTTTTCTACAAGTGAAAACAATAACAGCTAAAAAAAATTATACCATTAACATCCCTAACACTGACGGGAGTCATAGGTCTCTAAGCAGCAAAATGCCTGGGGTAAAATTGGGCCCCCTTTGAAGTTGACAGTACAAGTTCCATTGATTTCAGTGGAGTCCAAATTTTGCAAACACATATGCATGCACACACACACAATGTCCCCAGCAATTATCTTTCCTCTCAGAAGCAGCCCCAGTGAGGCCAAGAGGACTAACCTGTGCTTAAAATGAAACATTTAACCATATGCAAAAGTGCTTATGTAAACTGGAGCCCATGTCCATAGCTATTCAGGACAGCATTTAAGTTTTAAACCTGCACTTAAGTCTTATTGAGTTCAAGTAAGGACTAAACATACAAATAAACACTTCTGAACTGTGATTTTGTTAAGTGGGGACTTAGAGTACCAGAAAGCACTTTACACTTTTGCGGTCTTGGGATTTCCTGGATGTTAAATGAAAAACTCTTAAAATTCTAAGCAACTTGAAAGGATAAGCTAGTGATGGCTTAAGCAACTGTTGCTGAGATCAAGTGGAAAATGATCCGCCTCCAGTAGCTGCTCAGCGATGACCCATGAGTGTGGCAGGATTGCACATGCCTAAATCTTATACAGCAGTTAATTGCAATAGCTGCTTCAAGCTGGAGGAATTCCACTGGGCTTTTCTGATGTTCAAAACCCATACATTTTTGTGTTCTAAAAACATTGTATAGTAAGATACTTGGCAACCTTGTGTTTTTTACATTTAATGGTCAGTACTGGAAGCAGCTCAGAAATATGGAGCATTTCCAGCAGTGAGGAATCTATTAGGTATTTTGCCTGATGTCCAAGTATAATTCATGATACTTTGTCCTTTTTTCTTAGAAAGATTTTCTCTCCTGAATGCGTTATTACCTCTAAATGAGAACCCAGATAGGTGGGTTCTTTACAATTACACCAAAGTAAACATAAAACTACACAAACTCTTACCATTGGCCCAGTTCTAAGATTTTTGCCTGAGAAAGGAGGTTAGAGTTTAGCCTAGAGCTAATTCACACCAGTTTGTTGCGTATGCAATAACATGCCAAAAAAAAGGACCTTCATTTCACTTTCTTCAATTCAGAGAGAACACTGGTTTCATACACCATTTCTAGCAACAGCAGTTGCATCAGAAAAAGAGACAAAGAGGAAAGCATTCCTGCCCGCCAAAAAGATAATTACTGTATAACATTTATCTTACAATAAATGTTCTGCAGGGATGTCCCTGCAGCACTGAATTGATCTCCACTGCCTGCAGGTAAGGGCAAGAGCACCATAATTCAGAGGGCTTCACCTCAGATGAATTATGACCCCCAGTCTTGCTCATGAGCAGGGAAGATCAATATCTCAGCTATTGCACTTTATCATCTTTATAGAGAACAGGAGATGAATTAAAAAAATATACTTTTAACTTTGAATAATGTAATGAGAAACGCTCAGCTATCGACTCCTGTTCTGAAAAGAAAGTTACAATTATGTTTGACCTGAGCACTAAATCGTGATAGAGAAGTGGTCGTGCAAAGAGTAATATATGCAGTAGCTGAAGATCTTGGAAAATGAATCCTGCTGTAATGTCATGACTGTACTCGGCACCTTTTTCTATTCTGCTTTTCAGTTATGTGCAAGCAGGTTTAGAACTAATCATATTTACTGAGTTTGTGTAATGTGCCCTCTTAAAAAAACTAATTGTAACTTGATTGCATTTATTTTACCATTTTTGTTTAAAGGTGCTTTGCATTGAAATGACTGTATTTGCATGTTTTATTGAGACAGCTAGTGATCAAACTCATCAGGTGCTGCAATTAAATATTTCGTTTTTCTTCTAGGAAAGAATGCCAGTGTATGCAGCGTTGTTGGAGAGAAAATGTTCTGGGAAAAGAAAACCGAAAGTTTCAGGGCCTAAGTGCTGCTTGCAACAAAGTGCATCCAGCTTTACACAGCTGAGCGAAACATAAGATGTCTGGGCTCCTGTGGTGAGTGGAGAGGGTGATTTAGCTCTTAACAAATTATCCTCCGGGAGCATCTCGACTTCTAATTAAAGTGACTTAGAATAGGTCCTTGCAACTTGCACTGACGGTACTAGGCGCTCAGACTCTCAACATCTGAAAAGAGAACGCAGCGTAACATGAGATTTGTTCTTAATATGGTGTCACTGAAAACACTATTGAAGCTGAAAATCTCCTTTTTTGCAGCCACACTCTCTTAACTGGTCTGAGCGCCAGGCACAGAGGACAAGGGAGACATAGGAAGGGAACTGGGCTGCTTCATATTGAGCCTACCCCAGCAAATATCATTTCTCCTTGATCCACCTTTCCACAGTGCTCCAGACTATGCCATGCAGGACCTTCTGCTGCTTCTAGTCCCACACAAGAACCCATGGAGGGGCAGGGCTACCACCTAGAGCTAAGGCTTAGAGGAAATGTTCAAAGGCCTAAATGCCTTAAGAGGCTAAATTGAAGTTTTTACACATGGATCTCAACCAGAACTTTAAAAGCATATAGGACAGGCTGAATAGCATCTGCTTGAGTTTTTAAAACATCTGAAGTCTGAATAGGTATTGAAATCAATGGGTACTAGGTACTGCAGCAATTCTGGAATTCTCAGGTGTTGTAAACCTTTACTTGTCTTAAAGCCTAAAAGTTGAGCAGGGCATTTACAAAGGCAGATTTAGGAACTTATGGTCTCTGACTACACTTTGGGTTTGCTTTCAGTCAGCGGAGAGAAGTTGGCAGGTGTCTCCCTGTGCGCTTTCAATGACCCCCTTTATCCAGAAACTATAGAAGAAACTTCAGATAAGTAACCATTACTATGCCCCACGTTGGGTAAAACAACCATCAGAGTAGGCTTTAATGAGACATTGACTCTGTCTTGTTGAAAAGGAAATTTAAGTTTCTGAAAGCCATTTTGAAAGCATTACACTTGGTTCCTGCAAAGCCTCAGAAGCTGTCAGAATAAGACCTTACTTATTATTTTTCTTTCTACTTACACCGATATTTCTAAAAAGAATCAGGGCACATAAAGGCTGCAGACTCCCTGAAGCCTCTTTGGAATTGCCACAGCTCTTATACATCAAATGGACCATTTTCCTCTATTAAACCTTGCTTCCACACAGAAAACATGATCATCCAAGACATGCTATAAACATGAATAAAAATTAAGGAAATTAAGTTCTACAAACAGACACAAACTGATATAGAAATTAATGCATTTAAAAGAGTAAGGCAAATTGTTCAGAGCAAAAATATTAGGATGATGCATCTTTTAGTTAAAAAATTTGCAACATATTTTGTAGCTGACTCCAGTCTTCAGGTCAGGAGCACAGACTGAACATAAACCGCACACATTTATTATCCTATGTGCAATAGGCTACTCTGGCATTCCAAATCCTTTGTAGGCATGTATTACCAGAGCTCCCCGACACCCTCTTTTTCTCCAATATCTTAAATAGCCTTCTAAATCTTACCTTAAGTCAAGATGTTATCCTTTAAGACAAAAGTTTTAAGTATCCTTTTCCACATATTGCTGAATATCCATTTTCACATATGTATACAGTCTCAACATCATCTGGGGTGGTTGCTTTTGATTAACAGCAGCTTCTTCCAAAGATCTCTATGCTTTGAAATGCTTATTTTATTTAATCTTAGGATGTCCAAAACACTAATTAAGTACTGTTAGCAACATGGTCCTTCTCCTATGTGAAAAGTTGCATACGTATTCAAGGACAATTAATAGTTTTTTTTAGCTCTATTCAGGCATACATTCAACCACTTGCAAAGTGGTTCTACAAGGCAGTTGCAGGAAGTAATATCTCCTCCTCACCATTCCCACTGCTCATATAGGTAAAAGAAAATGATATTTCAAGGTCAAAGTTTGAAAAGAGGCCTCTCTTCTTGTGGAAGTACAGGTACAGTCAGCAAAACCACATCTTTTCAAATCCCTTTAAGAAACAGCAGTGTGAGATACATTCAGGAAGACAAGCCAGGCTTCTCATGTCATTAAAGGATTCTGATGAATGATACACACTAACACTCCCATCGTCTTGTCCTGAAGCATAAGGTCTGAGGCCAATAATCTAGAAACACTGAGAACAGACCACCAAATCTTTACCAGGATCTAAATTTTCACATCCTCTCTGATCTCTGTTAGAAAGGAGGCAGCTCTACCCTGTGGTTTGAAAAAAGGAAATGGAATTTGGCTTTCTACCAGCTATCTTTCACAAAAACCCATCCACTGCTTCTCAGTTGTCTCACCCTCCCCCTCCTCATAAACTAAGCATCAGCATTTTCTTTCCCATCCCGAAGCAATGTCATGCACCAATACAAGACTTTTACAGAAGGAGAGACTGTAAAATAATCACCTTGGTTCTCATATTCTATTTCTTCTTGTTTTAGAATATATATACTAGGGGTTTTTTCTCCTTCCTTCCTTGCTTGCTTCCCCTTAATATACAGTTGTGAACATAACTAATTATTACAATCATATCAGAAAACACATGTAAGATAAATATACCAAAATCAAGACTATTTTTACATTCTCTCCCACTGTCCATTCATTAACATGTTTGGCCACCAAATGAACTGCCATGACAACAATGAGTCCTACTTTTATTTTTTAACCTGGCTTTGGGAAGTAGGAATAACTCACCCTCACTGTTGAAGCACTTCAAAACTCAGGCTCAAATCGTACCAAGAACACGACAGAGGAATACCTGTTCATTCATAAATTTTTACTACTGACGAGAGCAACGAAAACTATTTCTAATTGTGCAAGCAGGGGGCAGTGTAACGCTGATTTTCAACAAACAGTTAGAAAGAAAAAGCTCTGAAAAGAGCTGGTAATCTTGGTTCTGGCTGTATTTCATTTTCCCCTATCGCTGCACCCTTTTCATTGCTCACTTCATAGTTATTTCAAGCCAAAAAAACCCCCCAAAAACAACAAAACCGTAGAGAGAAGGACTCCTGACAACTGTTAGACCCAGCAAGCTGCAACAGGCATGATATATTTCCCATATTTACACCTCTCATTTTATCTCATTCCACCTTAGCCATGCTGTTTCCAGGAAAAACAAACCCTTAAAAAATTCACCCAGCTACAAGAGAAGGTAACAGCGTGGCTCCAAACCATGTGGCCATGGACTGGGTATGGTCGCACAAATTCAAAGGGTAGAAAGCCAAACCAATTTCACACGCAGCCACCCACCTCGCTCATGCCGGCCCACGCTCAGGCTTGTAAGAGACTGAGTTGCACCGAGACACCTCTAACCCCAACAAAACTTCCTAGTGGGTAACTGGGGAGCGGCTTTAGAGCCAGGGTACTTCTCAGAGGAGCTGAAAGGAGGGCCGGCTCTGAAGAGGCAGGGGCAGCAGCAGCTTACATGTGCGCGTCGGGGCCGGGTCGGGGTCCGCTTCACTCCAGAGGCGCGGTGCGCGGCGGTGCGCGGGTGCGGACCCCCATGGCGATGGCGCCGCCGCTGTCCGCGGTGCTGAACCCGCCGCTGTCCGCGGTGCTGAACCCGCCGCTGTCCGCGGTGCTGAACCCGCCGCTCAGCGCGGCCGGACGGGGCGGGCGCTGTCCGCGGTGCTGCAGCCGCCGCCGGCGCGGTCGAGGCGGCGCCTCATCCTTATCCCCTCGGTGCCGCTGGGGCAGAGCTCCCCGGGAACGCCGGGGATTCGCTTCCTGGAGGAAGAGTCCGCTGCGAGGTTGGCATGTGAGTTGCGTTGTCCTCCTGTAAGTGTGGATTTGATGGGGTTTTTTCAGTGCGCCCCCTTCTCGGCCGGAGCTGGGCGAGTGTCCCTGCGCCCTCCCAAGGGCTGTCCCAGAGCAGGCGTGGCGAGAGAGCCTTCCTGGAGAGGGCAGGGCTGTCTGCAGGCTGCCCAGCGGGGCGGGGGGCTCCGTCGGGGGCTCTCCCCCTCACACGCCGCACGTCTGCCTCATCCGGCTGTGCCGCCCCTCAGCTGGGAGTGGTTAGTGCCGCTTCTCCCCGTCTGCCATGCCCAGGTTGAGATTGTTTTCTGCCTTCCCTAGGAGATCTTCCTAGGATATCTTATCTCTTAGGGGGTGGCCAAGAAGGGGGGTGGGGAGGTGGGGGGTGTGGCGGGAATAGAGGGGGGGAAATGAAACCAACACGCAAAATAATCAGTCAATCCAATCAATCCCCTCTCTTGCTTGATGTAAGAGAATTGCCAAAACACCAACTTCAGACTGCACCCAGGAGCGCCGGTGCACCCTTCTGCACTCTATCCCAAGACGTAAGAGCAGCTGTTCTTCCTGGGTCACCCCACCACCACCACCACCATTGCCTCCCACAGAGCTCCAGTCACACAGGCTCTCCAAGCCCATGACCTTCCCTGTCCTTCCCCATCTGTGCAATTCCCCTGCCCACCCACTCCTCCTTATGTGGATGCAGGGATCCCCACCACATCACACACACCATTGCAATTACCAAATAATGCTGGCCCGCCTCACCTGGTGTGTCTCCGGGAGCGTAAGACTGGAGGAAACTCTCTGCTTGGAGAGGTGATGGTGGGAGGCAGTGCAGGGCTCTCTAAGAAGCACACGTGAGAGGATGGCAGGATGTTGATTTGCCCCAAGTTCTCCCTCTCCCAACCCCTCACAGCACTGGGTGAAGTGAGGGCATTGATTAAGAGGAGATTTTTCACCAACTTTCAGTCTCAAATCTGTGTAATCAACTTGGTTGAAAATGTTATTTGATGGAAATACCTGAAGGAAATGATGGGTGCAGGCACTGGCCATTTTAGTGGGGACCACTGAAAGCTTTGTGTGGCTTCTGTAGTGGCACTGTAAGAGCATCCTAGACCATGACTTTAAGAAGCCCTTAAAGACAGCTGGTGCAGGGCTTTCATCCCACATGCCCAGGCAGCTAAGTTACCTTCACCAGCCCGAGCTGTACACACAATTGTGAGGAGGGTGAGCCTTTTGCTACTAAGAGGTTTTATGACTTGAATTAGAGGGAGAGTGTATTAACCTCTAGCTATTGTGGAGGCACCCATACCTGCAGGATTCACTGTTTTGGCATCATCTTCCTATGCTGATACCTCCTGCCCTCTAAAATGCACTGACTGCTTTGTTCTTGCCCCCATTTATGGCTTCTTGGAGTTCACTGAAGAAGTCAGAAGGGCCCAGATGGTTAGATGTATGAGAAGGATGTTGATGTTCCCAGGCTCAGGGGAGAACAGCATTCTGTGGAGAAAGACATCCTCTGAAAAGAAAGAAAGAAAAAAGAAAAAAAAAAAAAAGGAGACTCCACATCTATATACTCACTTATATTGTTGAAATGATATATTGCTGCACAGACACAAATCTCTGCTTTAGGTACCTAACACAGCTTCGGGGTAAGAGCAACCCCCTGTCTTTTGCTTTTGGACAACTTTTTCTCTAAGCAAAAAAATAGCCTACCAAATATCTTGGTATTTGACTGGCCCTTCCCCCTTCAGGGCTTTATTTTCTGCCATTCAAAAACTGTCTGTCACCATAACAAACTAATTAAGAATCAAATATGTTTACCGGCTCTTGTATTAAAATTATGTATTTATATTTCCAGTCTAAGGCTTGGGAATACTTGCAAAACGTCAATTTATTAACTTTTTTTTTAAATTGGGTAGATGGGAAGTGAAGATTAGACAAAAACCATCATTTTTTATTTTATTTTATTCATAGACAGTATTGCCAGTCTATCTGAAAAATAGTCATTCTAGGGTTGAACACGTGATTGATTTGACTAAACATAAGTAGTATTTCTCCCATATATCCTGAATAAAAAGTCAGGTATGGAATCAATGTACTGAGTTACTGCTTTATGTGTCTGTACAGTTGCAATTATGTCTCCTGATCCTTCTTAGTTCTAACTCCACTGGAAAATATTCACTGCATATTTACATGACATCTTTTTTTATAAAAAAATACTCAAGCCCCAGCAGTGTCTAGCACTCAGAGGTATCAGGAGGACCTTCTTAATAATCTCGATAATCAACAGCTTACCCACCTCCTAAATCTGCAGCTGATAAAATACTGACAGTACTCCCAGTTGCAATTAATTATGTCAGATTAACACATGTGAAGCAAAAAAGTGGCAGGGAAAAAGGGGACTGAGGAATCAATGCACATTAAAAATATTCAAGCTACTGTTGTAGGTTTCTGGTAAAGCACATCTCAGAATTAGTGGAAACCCACAGCTACAGAAGCAAGAAATCTTACACCTGGATCTCTTTAACGACATTTATCACAAGGTTCTGAACTTCTACACATTGCCTTTCATCTTGATTAGCTTCGCATTTTGCTATTGCAACAGTTTCACATGAAAAGAGTGTGCTCAGAAATATATTTCTAATATTACGCAAAACCCTGACTAAAGTCTTGTTGACTAAAAAATTACAGAAAGCTTGGGTTTTTTCCTGCACATCATCAACTATTTGCATTGTTTTGTACTGTACCAAAAATGTCCTTACCTCACTGGGGGCAAGAACAACCCCTGCATGAAAGAATCGAGTTGTTATTTGCTTCATCCCACCTGAGTCTTTAAAGCTAAACAAAACACATAGTAAATGTTGCAGCCTACCAAAACCAAGCAAGCACACATTTGTCTACAGGAACAAAAATGTGGAAACTATTAAGCAATTTTAGAAGTCATGGAATTGTATAGTTATGTCATGACATTGAATGAAAGACATACAGAGACTTCAAATTCCTCTCAAGGTTTGTAGTTCTGAAAGATTTTGAGTTCTTATTGAGCTCAGTATTCTTTATCCTCAAGTATTATTATATTCACAGACATATCGCAGAAAGAGAATTGCATGAGAAGGCCTTAAAATCAATGTAAAGTTCTACTTTTGTTTGCTCAGGTCTGATGTTTCAGGCAGTTATCCGTATGCCACCAAAAGAAGACCGAAGAAAGAATTTTTTTTTTTTTTTTTTTTTTTTTTTGGGGGGTGGAATCTTAAACAAAATGGAACAAAAAGACTCAGAAATCATGGTATTAAACTTCTGGTTCATTTTCAGAGTAGTTAATTCTCGAGTTATTCAGCAGAGTCCACTCTGCTCTTTCTTAATCATTTCCACTGTTCAACCCCTTTACTGCTGTCATGATCAGAACAAACCAGAACACAAGTGGAAGTTCAGCAATGATTTGTCAGAAGAATTTTTGCTTCCATTGATAAATATTTTTTCATTACAAAGCCCTTTTTGTCCAGAGACTACTGTTTCATTTAGTCACAGATAACCTTGACTTGATCTTTCCTTCAAACACATGCACGTGTTAAGCACCAACTTTTCAAAATAACTATCTTGGCTAAAATACAAAAATAAAGCAAAAGCATTAACAGTACAAGCAAGCTCGGTACAGTTCGATCTTCTTTCCCTTTTTGCACTGCTCCCTGCTCATATTCCCCAGACCTGAAATGATAACCAAAAGATCAGGAAAAAAGCAGCACAATTCTGCTGTGCTTTTGGAGGAACCAGTGCAAGAAAGGTGGGGAAGGAGAAAGGGCTGAAACCGGCCAGCACTTATAACTTGCGAGAGACGTGGGCAACCAAAAGCATATATCATTTCCTACCAAGCCCACATAGAACTAGCTGTACCAATGTCCTATTACTCATAACTAGATATTAGCACATAGGTCTACCTTGCATAACTTTTAAAAATTCAAGAAGATAATTACAACACATAAACATATATTTCTAATTATTTCTGGAATGGTACCCACCTAAACCAGGTTTGACCCAGGTACAAAAGGCAAAATATTGCTTTACGTTTTTATTTTACTCCTACCATATCATGAATTTTCCATTCTTCAGAGCTACTGGTGGTGATGACTGGCAGCTTACAAGGATATCTATGAATAGTAACCCCCTTGGCTGTACAATCTCATCTAATATCCTTCCATATGAAAAAAAGTGAAATAAATGCCAAAGTGTCCTCATATTAGAAAACACAAGTGGAACACATTTTGATTACTCACTCTCTGCGTAGCTGTGAACCATTATAGTTAAGTTGGTTTTATCCACTTCAGTGATATTTTTTTGCTTTTTTAACTACTCCTTTTACTGACCTAACTACTTCAGGATAACTTTACTAGCAGCAATCTACCCCCAACAAAGATAAATTTGATCATAAGTAAGTGATATCCCTCAGGTAAGAGAAGCAGCAGGGGAACAAAAGTGACGGGTTGATTTAAGAAACTGCCAGCAATAGGATTGGTCTGACAAGTGCCTATTTCTTTTAACCCATTTTATTTCAAGAACATTTTATATGATAATCAGATCTGGTGCAATTTTTTCCCATTAAAATTAAATGAGCCTTACATGTCAGAAAGAAGTCTTCTGCTAATAAATTGGACAGTTAACATTTGAATAAGAAGAAACTCTGGAATACAAATAAATGTGTTTAATTTCTTATAGAACCTCATTCGCATTATAGATTAAAGTTATAAATATGGAAAAATTATTTACAAGTTCAAAAGCTAGGGAAATTTAAGCTGGAAAGATAGAAATTCTATTCCTTTGTTTTAATAGACATAACCTATGCCCTTCCTTATATTACAGACTCATTTCCTTCAAAACGTTATGACAAGGTTTTGTCAAGGTCATATCATAGACAGTGATATCTCTATACATATCTTGGTAGATCTGGCTGCAGAGAGAATTGTACCTATATTTTTGATGCTTATTTTAACAGCAATGACTGTTCTTTATTCTCTGTGTGAAACATTACCTCCTGCATATCCTTTGCTGCTTATAGAAGTGCGTGTGCACATATTTGAGTTTTTGCTGTTGTTTGCCACCAAACAGTATGATGCTGAACCTCTGCAAACTTCAGACATCACTTTACCAAAAGAAAAAAGGTTTCAATTTCTCCATGTTTGCTTAGACTCTCATTCAACACAACTGAATAGATGCATAACTTTAAGTGCTTCCTCAAACCCATCGTCATCCCCTATACCACTCTGAGCTGATGTTCAAAGCCACACAGATGCACGTATGTGACTAGCACAAACATGAAGAACAGAGCTTTCCTCTGTACTGACACCGATTCTTTAAACTCTGAATTCCTGGTGATTCTGCAGGTCAGGATCACATCAGGGTCTGGAAACAACACTGTACAACACCCTTTCCTTCACTTTGTTTTCATACATCAGCAGCTGGAGAGATTGCCCTGCAGCTTTGTTAAAAATTTCTGGACAGAAGTCTGTGAAAAGCTACATGCTTACAAACACCTTATCAACCTTTACCCTGTACAATAGCCTTTCTGTTCTCCAGTTTCATTGCGTCTTCCCAAACTTTACCAAAGCTTTCTAGAACCTTTCTAATTTTCTTTATCTTATTACTATTTGTTAAGTGTTTGATTATTTTTGCTCATCTTTTCTGCATCTAAACCATAGCTTCCTTCCACCTGAGGGTACAGGTTAGGGATGAGTTGCCAGATGGCCACTCTTACACTTGGGCACATATTAATTTAGCCTTGAACTCTTCCCATTTCCCTTCTGAATCCTTTCCCTCTGCTGCCTTTTTTAATCAGATTTTATGCAACACTTCCCGCATGCTTCCCAAATACGTTTGGTTAAAACCCCATGGCAATTTTTCCCCATGATACCTTTTCTTTCTGGATCCCACTCTAATTGCATTTAAAAGTCAGAGCACATATTTTACTCTCACAATGATGTCCCATCTTAACATTTCTACTGATGTGTCCTGAATTACTTATATCGCAATTAAATATTACTCCCTCCAGAAGTATCATATAACAGGACAAATCTGGAAGGTTTTAGTCAAGCAAAGCTTTTCTTGAGGAAGGAATATATAGGAACTGAGGAGCAATAGGAGAATATATGTCTCCAATACAGAAAGAGAATATTTATTTTGTGTCCAGGTACAGTTAATTATCTGTTTCATTATTTTATTTCCCTCTCAGACCTTCAGTTTTTTATAGCATTCTGTTAATCTTTTGTTCGCAGTATTGTAATCTGTAAATATGTGTCATGGTTTAACCCCAGTTGGCAACCAAGCACCCACAGCCGCTCGCTCACCCTCACCCCGCAGTGGACGGGGGAGAGAATTGGAAGGGCAAAAGTAAGAAAACTCATGGATTGAGATAAGAACTGTTTAATGACTGAAATACTACTACTAATAATAAAAATGAGGATGATGAAGAAAAGGAAAACAACAAAAAGAGAGAAAGAGAAACAAAACCCAGGAAAAACAAGTGATGAAACCGCTCGCCACCCGCCAACCAATGCCTTGCCAGTCCCTGAGCAGTGATCACTGCTCCTGACCAGATACCCCCAGTTTATATACTGAGCATGACATTATATGGTGTGGAATATCCGTTTGGACAGTTTGGGTCAGCTGTCCTGGCTGTGCCCCCTCCCAGCTTCTCATGCACCTCCTCAATTGCAGAGCATGGGAAGCTCAAAAGTCCTTGATTTAGTATAAGCACTACTTAGCAAGAACTAAAACATCAGTGTGTTATCAACATTATTCTCATGCTAAATCCAAAACACAGCACTATACCAGCTTCTAGGAGGAAAATTAACCTATCCCAGCCAAAACCAGGACAATATGACATCATTCTAAAGTGGAAAAATGCAAAATATCGATTTTATGATAAGTTTTAAAAACAAATGTTTAAACACATTTTAAAGAAATGGCCACTCCATGGAAAATATTATGTCAACACTAAGTTCTCAGTTCTGGGTCAAATTTTAGGCACAAAAATGTTCTTTGACCTTTCAACCCCCACAGAAACAGGCACTGCTGCTAACCCTTTCAAAACACTGTATTTTTGACACCTCTTAGGGGATGAACACAAACTCGAACAATGACAGTCCAAACCGTCAGTTGTGCCATGCTTATCCAGTAGGTATCCGAAACAATCAGAGGTTAAACAAACATGATATCAAAGCTGTTTTTCTCTTCCTCCACTTTTCATCAGGGGTAATTTGGAGTAGCTTAGTGCTGCAGAGTAATTAAGAGTAGCTCTGAACTCCCACAGGGACTATCACCAAGGCTGAAAAGGAAGAGGACACAAGTCCTTCTTATGGCCAGTTGGTCCTGATGAGCTGCTTGTGCAGAGACAAGGTCCCAGGAGTCCAGAGACAACTACACTTCACAATTTCTCTCTTTCACAGGGGAAATTAGATAACATTTTGGGATAGCTTTTCAATTTCTTCGAGCATTTGAAGAAACCAAGAAACAGAACCAAGATTAACTGTCTGTCTAAAAGAAGATTTTCCACCTAAGTTTGTACACTGGAAACCATATACCATGTAGGACAGATGACGATCTGCTTCATTCAAATCTTACCCCAGTTCAGAAGAGCCTTAGGTAATATCCCAAGCTACAAAATGAAAAAAACTTAGCCCTTAAAATCAGTTTTTCCATTAAATTTTCACTTCAGTACTTGCAAACACAGAGTTCAGACTGTATTGGTGACAGCTAAGTTAGTACGCTTTAGCACCAACGCTGTGAACTTTTGTACTTAGCAGCCTGCGTGTCCTAAAGCATCCTACTGTGTCCTGGGCCTGAAAGACAACATCTGAAAATACTGTTCTGAATCTGACTTAGTTTTGGCCTTTTTTCCTCTCCGGAACATTATTGTAAACAGTGTTATCACCAGACCAAGCTTGTCTAAAGCACATCTACTTATGGATGCTGATGTGATGCCAGTGCTCCCAGAGTTATCAGCAAAAGCAGGCTGGCTGAAGGTGAACTTCCCAGCAGTACTTAAAAAACTTCTAGTTAAAAAAAAACCAAACCAAAACAAACAACCCCCCCCCCCCCCAAAAAAAAACCAAACCCAAACAGAAAAAAAAATCATTTAAGATATTTCAGAAACTAGAAAGTTGTTTGAAACTTTTCCAGGACTGTCACTACAACCACTCAAAAACAGTGACTCTTGGAAATAGCACAGTGTGATCAGCAAGACTGGTCTCACAGTGAGATACCAAGTTTGTACAATGACCTTTTTTGGCTTTAAGACAGTGACAATGATGAAGGATCAGTTCATACCCACATCAGTCTCCCAGTGTGAATGAAACAAGTCTCAAAACAACTAACAGTTTCATACAGGAGCCTAAAGTCCCCCTCAGCAACCTCTAGAGTCATTAGGTAAAAAGATTCAGATCTTGGATAGGCAAATCCATCACTAAAAGCCAATGACAGAAAGATTTATTAAGTGCACCAAATTTAGCCTGGAGAAATCCCGTGCATTTTCAAAAGTCTTTGACATAACATATCTAGATGTTGATTGAACAAAAGAGAAAATCAGCAAAGAGGCCAGCTCAGTTCACAAAACCACTAATAAATTCCTGTTCCACAGTATGTTGAATGAAGTCAATAGGCTCTAGGCACTGTATTTATTTAATTCGTTCCTTCTGTCTTTGATCTTCCATCCCAAATGTTTTCATCTCTAATAAGTTTTCTTTCCTTAAAATAAAATCAACAAAAGAAGGGCTATTCCATATAACGTTGTGTCATGTTCAGCATGCAGCTTAGATTTGTGGATCCCTTGTCTTATTCTGCATTTTTCAGCCCAGAAGAAAAGACAAAGAAAGTAAATATGAAATAACACAGCCCTTCTGGTGAGACTTTGCCAATGTCCGTCCACGTTGGTTTTGTCAAGTTCGTATGTGAATGTTGTGAGAACAGTAGACAAGAAAAGCAACACCAGCCTGCAGTTGCTTCATCAGCTTCCCTCCAATGTTATAACAGAATTTCTCACTGGCATCCTTCTCAGCTTTTGTAGCTCAAAACCAAACACACTTTTTTTGTGTGTGTGACTTAACACAAATTTTGCTAAAAGGAGCTAACGTCATCATTGTTGTGCTGTGAAACATGACTGGTTTATTAGAATCTCAAAAACCACCAGCTCTCAACAGTATTTTAAAGTGTCTCCCAATTTGATACTTGCATGAAATGAACATAATAGTAGTAAACATATATGCCAAAGTGGAACCTGCCTGTAGCTGAATCCCAGCAAAGTTGGGAAATTTCCTGCTTCTGGTAAACACAAAAAGGAAATCTAGGGGAAGGCTCTAAGTCCTCCAGGTATCCTCACTGCAAAGATGGCAGTTCACTTTGTCACCCACACTACCAGCTTGCCTGTGCATTAGTGCTAAAAAGAAATTAATATTCCATACGTGGCATTGAGGGCAGAACCTGCAACAAATCCCAGGACAAAGTGAGTGAATAAAATATTTTCCAAAACTTGAGAAAATTCAGATTAAGCTGTGTTATTATGGAGTGAACAAAGAGAATTTCCTTCTGAAAACCTTCATTCACGAGTGTACCAAGGTGGTGGTGAGAGGAGGGCTGAGGTTCTCACCCTTTTGTTGAAAAACAATTTCAAAACACCTGAAATGCTTAAGCAAAATGCAGCAGTATGAAGAAAGAATGAGATATATTGAAATGTATTTGGGATGACTCAAAAGCTGAGGATTTATTTCATGCAACAGTTATCCTCTAATGCGTAAGTATTCAGGCATCTTCTTTTGTCAATGGTCAGAAATTGTTTTCAGAAAATAGACAACTTCTAGGCCTTCTGAAATACTTTAATAAAGAATATCCATGTCATGACAGCTAGACTGTGAGCTTCAGGTGTGCCTAACAAAGTCCTTACTCTCAGTGTTAAAAAAAAAAATCAGCCTGAGACACACTTCACATCAATAGATATCTTTCTGGGTGTATTTTTCTTCCAAGGACAAGTCTATTTGTCCAGCAAGATATCCTCATATCTGCCTGAAGAATACCCACACCATGAAGGTATTACATAAATATGAATCTGGAGACTAATTTAAATAGTTATCAGTACTAGAAACATGATACCTCGCTTCCAACATTAAATTCTATTATATGCTGTAAGTGAAATACTACAGAAAATAAATTCACATCAGATATCTTTTTGAAGGCTAGCAGTCAATTACTTGTCTTTCTTAAGCACCTATTTCTAGTTTCTCTACTGTCTTTGCTTACTCCATCTTGGATAAGAGAAACTCAAGAAAGGAATAGAGCTCCTCTTCTTCCTTTACCTCATATTTGTACTGTATAACAATAGTTAATTCTATAAGATCTCTCTTATCACTCTCAATGCAGTCCCTGCTAAATGAAGTGAACTCAGAGATAGGAGTTTTAACCTCACAGTAAGCTTCAATATTTGAATTAATAAGCTGCAACCTTAATAAGAGCATCTTTCCCCTATCTGTTGCAAACCAGAACTGCACCCAGCAAAGCCATGCCCTGCAGTACTGATATTACCATCTCTATTTCTCTCTCGTCATTCATGGTTTCATCATGGATTCAGTACAGGAAACGTCCAGAATGAACTTGAAGCACATATCCCAATGTACCACAGGATACTGTCAGAGATGGGAAGCATCAGATTTGGCACAGGGAGCTATTTAACTCTACCATAACATAACAGCTCAGAAACTATGTTGCACACCTCTCTACTCAGGAATATTAGGTATGAAATTTTATGCTTCTAAAAAGTCCTGATCATTAGTAATCAGCCACACACTGGTATGACTGGGGTTCTTGCTTGGCAAACAAGCAAATCAAAGACAAAACAGCCTCTTAGCATCTATTTAGCAACCTGGGGATGAAGAGGTTAAATACTGTACAAATTCTTTCAACATCAACTCAACAGGAGACCAATGTAATCCAACTAATATTGCTAGGCCAGGGCATGCATTGCAGTAAATCAGTGTGTATGCCAACTGACTTCAAGTAAGTTTCTATTCCGTTGCATTTACTACCCTGATGTACTTTGTTTTCTTCATGTACCTACAGCAAATATTTCTTGCTGTTTACTATTCTGGAAAATGAGCTTTGTGAATAATCCCCTCAGAGCATTTGAAATGCACTTTATTTTAAAGGCAGCAGCATTTGAGCATCCTTGAAACTGCACACTTTTTTTCATGATAAAAAAAAAAAATGTCAATACTGTCACTTTTAAGAGTCAGGGTAAATGGGTCTTTCACTCCACCATGTCAAGTACAAATGTAATTCACTTAAAGTTATATTTGGTATGCTCCTATTTTGGAAGGAAGGATGCAAGAAAATCAGATTTATGAACAATAGAGACCAGGCATTCATGCCACATTATCACAAGAAAATGGTTTTGTTTACGTGAATAGGCCACTTACTTGTTAGAGTTTATACTGCTTGTCTCTCCTCTATCTACTGTTCAAGACAAGCTACAAGTGGTGAGGTTTAATTAAGCTGCAACTCTGTTAACTGAGATCCTCCAGAAATTACCCAGCCATCATTCACCTGCGGCAGGTCATCCTTCCTTCTTTTCCACCTGCTGAAAAGAACTTCCATTGATCCCTCACAACACAGTTTGAGCTTTGCATGAGAAGCTTGCTGCTAAAGCAAGTATCTACCTTCTTTCTATGCCTTTTAGGGGTGGGATTCATCTTGCCTAACTTGAGGGTTTTACAGAGCAAAGGATGTAATGACAATCTTGGCTGGACATACAGTCTCTCTTTGCAGTCGGAGGAAAGAAAAAAGCACTCCTGGGGTGGGATATGATTTGTTTAGATGACTCAAATCTGTTCCTAGCATACCTGTTCTCCTCCTGACAAGAAATTAACGTAGACAATGATTTCAGGTATAGTTATGGACATCTGAGTCTGAAAGTACAAATCCCACTTTTAGAGGCTCAAGCTACTATTTACAAATTATCTAAACCCCTAATAGATGATGCTCAGCCTGAATGTTTGCCACAAGATGATTGTCCTGCATGCAACCATCCAGCAAAATGTTCCTGAATTTGGAGAGTTAACCATTGCCTAATATTAATCAGAAACAAATTTATTCACCGGACGTAGACATGCCCCTCTTCTTCCATAACTCCTGAAACCAATATTTAGGGGGTCTGGATCATTTCCAAATTTCTTTCAAAAAAACCACAAGATAATTCAGTCTACCCATCCCCTTGTCTTCTTGACCCAAATCAAGCCTGATGGCTCCTTTTTGCCTTGGCTTTTGTTCCAGAACTTCAGATCCATTTAGAAGCCTTTCCCTGAAATAGAGTAATCATTATCTCACCCTAAATCTTTCTCTGTCCTGATACTGACCTTTAAACCTCAAAATGACCCATCACTTTTAAGTTCCTATTTCAAGCTCAGCCAAAAAAACCTGCCATCTCAGTTCTGGAAAAGTGAGACCCAACTAACTGTATGAGCAGAAAACCTTGTTATTCTAACTCTCCTTTTATGCCAACCAGTGACAAGTCAGCATTTTGCAAAGCAACTGCTGGGCTAGATCTCTGCTGTGCGAAAGTATTTCCTAAAAATGTACCCAAATATAATTACCATGGATTCTGCACTTGTGGTTAGCAATAGACTGTGGGTTTCCATTGTTCAATAAATAACACAACTGCTGCTCTTTTATCTATTGTTACGGTTTCATGGTGGTGACCAAAATAAATCTGCTTTCCAATGATCATTTAAACAAACAGGCAGGTCACATTTTCCTGATCTTTACAAGGATTGTTTGTGGTTTTGCTGGAATCAGTAGAAATTTTGTGACAAAGTCCCCGAGAATCAGTAAAGTTTCAAAGGAAGCCAGATTAATTTTTTTTGTATCTTCTCACAAACACAAAACAACAGAGCATGATGGGGGTGGCACAGATTAACCTGACAGTATAACTCAGCTTTCAGTTTAGAGCACCCTAACATGGCCAGTGTGCACACAGAGCCAATGCTTTCTGGAGGAAACAAAACAGACCTGTCTGTCTTGCTCTTGGAGTCATCCTCATAGACCTGCACCAAACCATCATTTGGAAAACAATGTCAACCATGACAGCAACATCACCGTAAAAATGCTGATTTCCTCAGTGGGGTAATTTGGATGAGGCAACTGGGATGCATCCCGGTCTTTAGGAGGGGCTTCATGGTATTAAGACAAAGTCTGTGGCCAAGACACATAAACTATAGCATTAAGTAAATCATCTTTCTATGATTAGTTTTATTTGTTTGTATATGTGCATCTTAAAGCAGTAGAGAAAGAATATTCTGTAAATTTTTGCTACATGCAGTCAGTCCACAACCAATATTGAAAGCCAGATAAAAAGACCTTATCTCCCCAAAACACAAATAGACAGTCCTGCCAACAAGAGATGATTCATGAAAGCCATTTGTCTTTCACTGTTTTTCTGAGAAACTTGGAAGGGCTAGAAGATGCGTCTTAAAGAGATTTATCAAGGTGATAATGGGAGAGGAGAGAAATCTTTTTCAAAGTTTTAACAGATATCCATCATTATTTCCTGCACCAGTTTAGAATTTTAAGAGAATACTCAAGGGCTAATGTGTGGGTTTGTACTACTGCAGTACACACAGCACACAGGAAGCCCAGGGGACTATTTAGCAGTATCTCTGGCTCAGTGGCACCAGAATATGACCAAAGGTCTAAAATAAATGTAAACCCAGTAGGTAGAAAGACCACTGAGTTTACAGGGCTTCCCTTGAGGCTGATTATTCACAACACCTCAAGACAGTGTGAGTGATGCTCCTCCTGAAGCTTTCCTGTCCAACTTTCTCTCATAAATAAAGATACTGAGTTGATAACTGGAGACAGATTTATGTATTTTTATTCACATTTCTGAGCAGTGTGACTTTTTTTAATGTTTTTTTTTTTTTATGCTTATTTTGAAAGAGGCTAACCATAGTCAAAAAGTCTAATGCTTCCTCTGCTAACAGGCTTCCATGGAAAGCTTTAGAAGGTAGCACTGAGGGTCCTGCTCAGGCTCACATCAAGGAAATACTCCACCTTTTCAAAATTATTTTCTTTCAGGAAGAGGGAGTGTTTTGACCTAAACCAAACCTCAGCAATTTGTACAGACAAAGGTCACTGTGGCAGCTTTATATTCTTTATATCTTCACATTTTTCAGTATTCAGAAAGTGAGCGTGCTATCTGCTTCTCTAGTCTGCTGCTTTAACTATGAGAAGGGTGAGAATCTTTTGCCCCTAATCCCTTTGAATACTGAATTAAACAAGGAAGATTTCATGGTTTTGCTCAAAGTAAATCCTTCAAGTCATTCTGTTTAGGCTGCAGAAAGAAACAACAACAGAGTAAATTTTCCTTATAAAAATGCTGCGATTACAAGATTGTTTCAGTATGTCAAAACTAAAAATAAATGGGATTCAAAGGGAAATGTTTTTGGAACATTGACAAAATCCTTGTTGCATCAGATTTGAGTCTGTTAGTGTAAAGGTAGCTACAAAGCCAGTTCCTGTCTCTAAGCAGAAATCCTAAGTAAACATGCAACCTCTCTAGCAGCTTGTCTGCGTAATTCATCTTTTTACGCAGCAAGGGGAATCCAAAACACCACTACCACAACCTCACTGCTTCCTGAGGCCAAAATCAACATACTTCAGTACCTGCTGTGTTAGGTATAGAACCAGCTCTTCAGCTATAGTAAGTAAAACAGAAAGCTACGCCAGTAGACTAACGATCCCTGTGAAGATGCTTAGGAAGACAAGGAGGTGGCTTATAGGTACTTCCAAAGTTCATGTCTGCTTTTCTCTGGGGCTGTCCCTATACAGGTAGGTAAACAGAGAGATGCGATTTGGCAGATATGGCAACTTGCTGATTTTTTGCTTTAAATTTGTTTACTAAAATGACCAGAAAGCAAAACCAACACTGGAGTATTTTTGGGAGATTGAAGGGAAAGATACAGCTGCCATCCCTTGTAAGCCTAACAGGTAAATAAATTTCATATGAAATGAGGAGTGGATAATTATGTGTTGCCTAAGAAAAAGAAAATTTTTCCCTCCTAGAGCTTATTTTGTTTTGAACTTAAGTGCTGCTGGTGAATTTTTGTCTATGCAAAATGATTGGAACAGAGGAAAGTAGTCAGAAGCTACCCAAGAAGTCTGTATACAGGAGCAAGTAAATGCTCCAAATTAATTTGGCTTTTTCATATTGAAACGTGGATATTTTGGAGAAGGTGAAGTAGTTATTTAACAAAAGAGAAAGCAGCATGCCTATTAAAAGAGGGATTTAGAGTATTACATGTCAGTTAATGGATTTCTGTTCCTTAAGGGAAAAAATTAAATGCTTTAAAGGAAAAAAAACATAGCCTGCAGTTTCCCAGTCATGCTTCAAAAGATAAATACATCAATCAAAGAAGGACACAATGGTTCCTATAAACCAAGAGCACTATCTACACAGGGAGATGAGGCAAAACTGCAGGAGGCTTCTTAATGGTGCTTGAAGGTAAAAAACAAAACAAAACAAAAACAACAAATAAAAAAACCCAACAGCAAATCAAAATGTCTCTTTTAAAATATCCCTTTGAAAACATACAGAGGTTGGAAGGAATATGAAATTCAGATTCCTCTTAAACTGTGATTACAGTGACAAGAGGATTTTTTTTCTAGGACATGTTATCCTGTGGTCTGCTCTGGAGGCAGTCAGAAGTGTACAAGTCAGGCAGTTACAGTGAGGACAGAAACAAGCTGGCTCCAGGTATGAAAACCCTGAGGTTGCTCAGGGCAAAAAACTCATATAAATATTTCAGCACCAGCCTAGATGAAAAGCAAAGGAATTTCATGGCTGAACAAAAAAAATGAGGCAAGACACATAAAGACAAGAGAGACTAGTCACAATAACCATGCAGTTAGTGAAAGACATTTTTACAAGGATTGCTGTGTTCATTTTAGTTCACACTTTTTGAATTCACAGAATCAAAGACTGATTGAAGTTGGAAGGCACCTCTGGTGGTCATACGGTCCAACCTCCTACCCAAACAGACCACCTAGAGCCAGTTGTCCAGGACCATGTCCAGACAGCTTTTCAATATCTCCAAGGATGGAGACTCCACAACCTTTCTTGGCAACTTGTGCCAGTGCTCAGTCACCCTCACAATAAAAAAAGCATTTCCTCATGCATTACCAGCTATTTGTAGATGAAGGTTTGGCATTGGACATGTCTTTAATTGCAAAGGTGTGAAATATTACCTTCAGTCAAGTCGACAGCATTATTCTTCCAGAATTTAGTCTTCAAACATGCAAGTCTCAGCAATGAGTACTATGCACATCTTTAAAATTGGGCAGTGGGTAGAACCTGCTGCTTTTAATTCTCTTTTTACCTTTGCTGAGCTGCTGTTCTTTAAAATGCTGCTACAGCCACTTAATATCCCTCCCCAGCATTACAACTTGGTGGGATTTTCTTTTGTTTATATGTTTTGGCTTTTTTTTTTTTTTTAGGAGTTATTGTTTGGGTTTTTATTGTTATTTAATTGTTTCTTGTCTTTTGAATTGTGGAAGATAACAGCCACACCACAGTGATGCAGCACTAATGGTGGAAACCAGTCCTGGTGATGCCATGGCTGTGTCACAGCAGGCAGACCATCGGCAGTGGCTGTGTCACTGTGGGGCTGGTGACACAGGTGCTCCAGGACAGATATAAAAAGGGCTTCTAGGACTGCTTATGTCACAAAGGCAGCTGGACCACTCTCTGCTCCAGCGAAATGAGCTTTCTTACAAGACAGACAAATGCAGCACGCTGTGAAGTTGCATGTGAGGACTTGTGCTTTTACAGATAGGTAACATACTCCATGGCAGCCAGCTGACCTACATTTACAGCTGGAGAGGTACAGCTGACCCACAGGGAGTTGCATCTAACTTACCAACACAGAAGGAGTGCTAGTCAAATGGACTGTGCCTTTTAAAATGATAAACTGAGAAGGAGCAGCTGCCTGGGGACAGGTTATTTTCCTGCTGCCATACATAAGAAGCAAAAGAGATCAGTGCTTAATTATGAAGGATTACCTATAATTGACAATACCCATTATGTCAGATGAAGTCAGACAAGTCGGTAACAGTTTCCAGTGCAATACCTGCTCCTCAGTGACTAACAAAGTTTTTCTTTCCTAATCTTATTTAAGCAGTGCCTGTCCCACTGCTCTCCTGGTTCCCAGCAAATGGATCAGCTGCTCCAAGATACAATTACTGTTCAGAACTAAAAGAGTTTTGCTCTATTTACAATTTTAAGGCAAGTTTATTTTCATAAATACTACACTTGCCTGTTTAGAGGTTTGACACTTTATTGACAGCCATACAAGTTAGGTTATGCAGATGGAACAGACACTGCCATTTTTAGGTATAATTAGCATTTCATTTCCTTTCAAACAATTTCCCCATCATGTTGAGCTCCACCAGGGCAATGGGAACATTCAAAAAACACTCCACTGCAGTTTTATGCTATTTAAAAAAAAAGAAACCAAGACAGTAGCAATTTCTGAACTAAGGTTTTTGGTTTTGTTTTTTATTTTTTTGTTTGTTTTTTTTTTTTCTTTGTTTGTTTGGGGTTTTTTTGTTGGGTTTTTTTTTTTTTTTTTGGTACAGTGATGTTTTACTGAGTCAATACCAGGTAGCATATCTAAAGCTTTAGGAAAGGTTAAATTCTATATCTTATCTACTGTTATTCAATTTCTGTCATGGACTTAAAAAGTTACCTTATTAAAACTTTTCTTGTAGAAGGGAAGCTTTTAGTGAATAACATGATAGAAAGGAGACCAGGAATCTCGCTGGCTTTTGCACAAACAACTGGGGATGATTTCCCATCATCTGTAGTTCCTTGCTGCATACACATGGCAGCCCCAATCACAGTCCCAGTGAGCTTCTGAGGAACACTAAAGGGGAGATGAATCTCTTGTTAGAACCTTGCCAGGCTGCTGATGAAAGGGTTGAGGACCAGCAGTCCATCAGGTCACAAATCCAACCCCAGGTGTCTGACTCTCCCACGCCTTAAGTGGACTATTGCAGGCAATTTTTAGGCACATCTCCTTGCTTTGAGAAACTTTCCAATGGAAGTTGTGTCAAAACTGATGCATCTTCATAAGAAGGCTGAGGTTTAGTAAGAGACTTTCTCACTGCTTGCCCACTTACACCTCCTCTGGGGGCTGATATCCTCCAGGCTCTGGCTGGATAGCAGACAGAAGACAACACCTTCATGTCACAGGGTTGCATTATCATTACGGTGCTTTCCTGATTACCAGGGTGCTCTCTGAAGACATTAAAAATCAAGCAGCCCAATTCCTGCTGAATCCTAGCCCAAAGTTCATGATCCACAGGATTTTTCAGCATGGCAAGAGAGATCAGCATCCGAAAGAGTAATTTACAAAGCTTCCCCCGGCAGAATTTAACTACAGTTTGCCACCAACGTCAGCCTTTGTTTTAATAGACCTGATGTATCATTTATGCTATTCTTGCCTCCCACCCGCTTTCTGCAAAACATGAGGAATATTCATTCCTCTGTTCACTTCAGTGACAGCAGGAGAATGCCCCAAACACAGTGTCTGGCATATGTCAGTCTAGTCATGGAGATAAATATATGAAGAAAAGCAGCCTGTAGATTTAGAGTCTTTAAGAGTGGCATTTAATGCTTGCCAGAGGTACATTGCCATGCAGTGGAAATACAGGATCCTCACGCTGTCACAATAACCAAAATAAGTTACAATGCAAAACCCAGCAGTATTTCCTGTGCTAAAACAAACTTTCTAGAAAGTCATTGTGTAACCTTGGTTGTCCTTTACAGAGTAACTTATAGAACAACTACAGGCAAAAAAAAAGAACAAATATTTATGGCCTCTAAGGATATTATTTTTTCCTCTTAAATGCATTAACCACTTTGCAATTTAGATTTTTCTAGTCATGCTTTCATTAGAATACAGCTGAGTGGCAGCTGTCCCCTTGCAAATAAAAATGTCCACATCTGATCCAACAGGACACTTTTTGATACCCTGCATGTAGTGGGTGAGATTCTCTAAGACATGCTCTATAATTACTGTCACTTAGCAAGAGGTTTAAAAGGTTTGTTTGCAGAGCGACGAGTTACTTTCTACTTTAATAATATTATTTACTGATCATTTGCTATTATTTATGTGTGTCTTGACCTGGCCATCTGTGGAAAGAAGTTTTAAAGAGACAATTTAATAATACTTAAGGAGCAAGAGTTCATACACCCCAAGTGTATTATTCTAAGTTGAAAAATGAACTGTGAAAGGTTCTAGCAGCAGGGTTTTGATTTGCGTGATAGTTGGATGTACACAATAGGATTTCACTTGTATAAGAAATTATCTGTATGGTTGTGGTTTCTGTGCTAGATATATACCTGACACTCACGTAGTCATCCTTAAGCAAAAGAACAAAAACAAAAAGACAAACAAACAGAAAAACAACCCCCCAAAAATCAAAGGGCTTTCATGCTTACCTGTCACCTTGAGGTAAATAGAAAAACTAAACTAATTTCAAAGGGAGCTTGACCGAGCCTGAAAAAGGCAGCAATAAAATGAGGAGTATTGGGCAACCATTCGCAATTACTGAAAGCACAAAAAAAGTAATTTTCTGTATAAACAAATCCACACATAAGCATCCATTTCTACTATTGTAGTCCAATAGAAGTACATTAAACAGTGTCAGAATTGATGACTCTTCCTTGTGAGACATATAACAGCCACAGATGAGGCTATGGAAATGAATCAAACTATGAGTGCAGTTCACATTGTTTACAGAGAGCAGGAAAAACCAGCAGCCATGTGGGAACAGACTATGCAAGAGTAATTGAAAAAAAACAGTAAACTTTGCTTCATCCCCCTTACACTAAGAAAGCTTTAATTTTCTTCTTTAGTTTTTTCTGAGTCTTAAAAGACTAGGAATGAAAACGTAAGCCAGCGGCAACCAAAGAAAAGAGGAAAAAAAAATCTCTCGGGATGGGAAAGTTTCAAACATTGACAAATCTCTGTCAGCTCCATATCTGAAAGCATTTTTAATCCAGGCTGTCCCTTTGTGCTGCACTGCCAGATGAGTCACTGATAGATGGAGGAGTTTGTAGCGCAGCGCACATAAAAACCAGTCCTTATTATAAACCAATAGAGGAAGTTGCATACAGAAAAACTATATTTAAAGATAGACACACAGAAAAGTTTAATGAAGCTCTTCCTGCAATCCTTCTTCAGCCTCCTGAGGCACAGACGTTTCCTCATACCTCTCAGTATCACAGAGACACACGGACACAGCCAGCGACAGAAACACACTTTGGGGGTTTCACTCCCAAATATTGAACCCTGAAAGAAGACCTTTTTTTTGTTTTCTTAAACTTTCTGTCTTAATTACAATTCAACCTGTATATGAAAGGAGACAAGGACCTTGTTCAAATGTCACTGTCCAATACTAGGCTGCACAGAATATGGCACTGCCTTAAGGCATTTACTAAACATATTCCTTGACTTTGCAACCCAGTGCCCTGAAACTGGAAGTTAACAATTCTTGCATCAGTTTTGCCAAAGAGAAAGAGACTTAAAATTGTTAGCATGTGTGGCCCAGTCAGCTATTCACTGACTCCATCAAAAGAAATTCAGTCCAAGTTCTAGTCAAGTCAGCAACAGACTCCTCTTGAGTTAATAAAGTCAGGCTTCACTTTGGGCTTCAGTTCAAGGTCCATCACTGCAAGAAAGTTAAAGAAGCAGGTGGCAGCGAGGATTTGTGTCTCCCATAAGCACTATCTGCTGCCCATGGGAGCAGCAGCTCACAGGCAGCCAGCAGCTCCTACAGCTCTTGGCCAGAGAGCAGAGGAGTCTGGAGCCCCGCTCATCTGTGGGATGAGGGCAGTGATGGTGCCCTGCAGAGCTGGCACCACACACTTGCCCAAGTCCTTGTAACATGGGAAGAACGGGCACCTATTTGGGAACAGAAGCCTGGGAACTTTGGCCAAAGCAAAGTACTTGGTTAAGCCTATGGAAAATTATGGACCTGCGACTCCAGACCTCAGTAATCCAGGGCATCCTGTTCCAAGTATCTGTCCTTAATATTTGGCTCTGTAAAATGTCCTGCAAAGTGCTCAAGAGGAGCAGTTGTCAGTGGAAGAACCAAGGCCTGATGGAAACCTGGGTAGAGGGATGAAAGACGGGCACTGCTGCTTGCTACCTCTGCCAGCCTGCTGCTGGGATTCCAGGCAGAAAGAGAGAAATGAAATCATTTAGACATCCAGATATTTTAAGATATTAGAATAAGATAAACAATATCAGTATATTGCTTTTATTTTCAGAAGGACTTGACCCCTGTGTAAAGTTAGTTGACCTAATATAAAGCACAGGGCTATATCTTGTTTTCTGTTCTTCTGCTATAGTGCTAGGAATCAGAGGCAGCAAAGGCACAAGGGATCTCAAATTCTCTCTAGTCTTCTCAGATGACCCCAGAGATCTGCTACAAGGGTACTGCTTGTATTTTAGTAAGACAAGGCCTGTCTGATTACCCTTCTTAGGGAACCTTTAAGTTTTAGAAATACACCAGTGTGTGCTTACCCCTTCCAAGACCTCTAATACAGAAGAAATTCTGACAAGACTGTTCTAGTTGTCATATAAAAGCAACAGCAAGAGCTGAAGCTGAAATTAGGAGCCAAGTAAAAATATATTTATATTTATGCAATGCCAAAATAAATGTTTCTCCTTAAATTGTTAATTCTCTCCCATGCCATATTGGAAGCTAACTCTGAATCCAGTAAAGCAAAACATCTCGCAGTATATTACTTGCAAGTGAAAGAATCAGATCCAAAGTTCTTTTTCTTTCCAACACAAGTTAATAAATAAAACAGCTACCTGAAGTAATAAAGAGAAAATATTTCTAATTTATGCAATGTTACAAAAGCTATATCTATCAAGTTACTCTGGGGAAATGGACTGTAGTCATAGATTCCCTTTAAATATAGCCAAGAAGGAAATTAAAACTGGCTTAAAATAGATATCGAAAACCACACTATAATGATGAAAAATAGATTGCTGAATGACAGTGTCCAGACCCCCCAAAAAAAGTCAAAGTCCCTGTGAGATAAATGTAAGGCTGAATCATCCAAACTATTTCATAAATGTACATGTTAGAAGAACAGCTCTACACAACAAATGTAAGAACACCACAGCATTATGTAGCCCCTACCCTTAAAGGCGTTTCTGGATGTTGAAGATGTCACACACATCTCTCTGTCTTTAAGAAATAATTATTATATTAGTACAACATATTACTTGAAGTATTTTTTATGCTTGACTAACAGGACAAAGAGACACTCTCCAAGTCACAACCTGACTCTGGCAAAGGCAGAAACAAAAGTCAAACTTTACACATAACCTTCACATTAGCAGAGTTTTCCATAGCTAACTGAGCTGGTCCTTCTCAAGGGCACCAAAGCTTTCAGCTACTGAACATTTTGAAATGCATGGAATGAGTTCTCAGCAAGAACGGCTTCACTATACAGATCTGCCCTTGTAGACCTTGCTGTGTGCTAAGGTAGACACAGAAACTCTTCCTAAGCCAGAGGCAAAGAGTTCATTGGGGGGCAGGGGAAAGCTGTGAAAAAGTTACTACCCATTTCTCATCACTCCTCTCACACCATGACATCCTCACTGCAAAGCCTGGTGGGGTTTTGGGGACAAGGACACACACACACATTTTTTTACATTAAGAGAGACATATCATTGGAATGGCTTGTAGGCTATACTGTTGTGTGTCCTAGATACTTTGAATAGTTTTGCGGTCTCCTGCATAAGTAGGGAGAGGACGGGACCATGGAGTTAAAGAAGAGAGAACAAGAGGATGGGAGAATGAAAGAACAAGAAAACAGAAATTAACCATATGTTTGCTTTTTATGTAAACAAACTAAAGTCAGCTTCTGTAAATTAAAAATAACAGAAACTTAAGATAACTTTTAAGTTATATTCCTAAAAGGGTGACCAGAAATGTATTTTCCTGATCATAAAGCAAGGCAGCACACTGTGAATTTGAACTAGCACACTGGTAGGCAGAAAGTTGATCCAGTACCCAAGAATGGGAAAATTATGCTAGTTGCTATTTTTCTTTCCTAACATAGCATAGGAAAACTCTGTGGAAGTACCCCAGTCAGGCTGTAGTTAGTAGCAATCTGCAAATCAGTGCCTTTCAGAGGGGTTTACCTGTGTCTGACTCTACCATCTGGGAAACCTTCTGTGGCTTCTTCTGGGAAAGCAAACATGGCTCTACCCTGGTCCCTTTTCTATACTCTGACACCAACAAATCCAGACACCATCTCATATATTTATCTCTCCACTCCAAGAACTGCACTTTTCACATGCACCTAAAACCTCATCGTGTCCTTTATGGATACTTCCCCTGATGTTTTTTATCCACTGTTTCAAGCCCAGTATAGCTAAAGCCATTTTTCTATCACTGTGGACAGCAGTCATCCAGTTCTACTTCCCAGGTAATATCTTCAATTCTCCTTCTAGGTCACAGAGATTTTTATGCATCACATCTCCGAAAATAAAATTTTCCTAGCTTTCCTGGGGCTAAAAGTTCTTTTTCAAGTTTTCATCTCTGTATTACAAAAATTCTTTTTGCTTTGTCCATTCTGAACTGTGCTGCACAGATTGTTTTCCTTGCATGGCCTGGTGGTTGTGAAATCTAGATTTTCACATACTATACTGCCTTTCTCACTTCAAGCTCTGCTAGCATGAGCTGATTGTCCACCCTTTCATGGTCCTTCACAGGCCAACTCATTCATCCAACACTGAGCAGTTAACACAGCTCTGAACAGTCCATGAGCCCTCCCTCCATCATCTGAGTGTCAAATTTTAAAAGATACATCACCATTTCGCTTGCCATCCTTCTTCCTCACCTGACTCACCAATAATTTGCTAGACCACCTCATTGTTTATTCTCAAAACACCTTCCCCCCCATAAGGCTTTTAAGAAGTCTTGATAGAAGTCAGCTTATTGACATGTGAAGATCAACCCTATCGTGCTGACAAATATGCTCCTATTACCTTGCTTATTCTCATCTGTCTGTCAGCATCCATCATATCCAGCACTCATGTGCTTAGACTATAATATTTTTCAGAAGGTGATGTCTTTTTCTGTTCAAGAGACCAGTACAGCTGTGAATTTTAGGAGTTCTTCCCCTTCCCAAAAAGGTCAGGCAAGTTCATAGTAGGCGAGGTAAATTGTCTTTAGTTGCTCTCATTAGAAAAAGGACCTAAAAAGCTTTAATGCAGGATTTTCTTAATTGAGGACTACAGAAACAGGATAAGAAAAACAAGAGAAATTGCAAACTAATTTATATTAAGTATGGCTGGATTTTATCATTGGAAAGCAAAATGCATTTGCTTAGGTTGAAAAAGGAAGAGATGGAGGGTGGGAGAACATGGCCTAGTTTGGAGCTGAGGGGCAAGAATTGCTCTTGTACAAGGAGCTCTCATCTGAAACCCGTGGGCTGCTTTATCCTACAAAGTAGCACAAAAAAGTGCTACACACAATTGGGAAATGCAGGTCACGCATCATCTGCAAAGCTACACTTACATGGACATACAGGTTCCCTTGATCCTTACCCTACAGTATGCAATTAACATTTCAGATTAGACAAAGCATTATCATTTTGATAAGAAGGCTAGATAAAATGGATAAAATATGTATTTTAATTCTAGGTTTTGTTTGTGTTACATTTTTATTCATGACTTGTATTTTTTAATTTCTTCTGATTGCTGTATCAATAAAGTGTCACACATCAATCCCTAGAGTTTACCAGCTGGAAATCTGAGGAGTGTATCTTTAAAGGCAAAGAACCAAAATCTGCATATGCTGTACTATGCTATGTTTAAGATTTACAGTGAAGAAAACCAGTCAAACAAGGACCCTGATTGAAAAGAGACAGGCAAATACGTACTCCCAAAAGAATAATAATAGTAAAAAGTTGAACTTCCTCTAGAAACAATACCCTAGGAGTCCCTTCTTAAAAACTCTGCAGACTCACAGGACGTTCTTGTCACCATCGGGTACAGGCTGCAGAGCTAAGCCAGGGCACTGTAGTCATAGGTAGTACACAAACACACAAAGATGTCAATTCTTTTCAAATCCAATACTCAGTACATCCAGCTGTGAGACTGAGAAGCCCAGCACCTTAAAAAGTTTAGAATGCTCTTCACATGAAGGTCCAGCAGAGAAAGACTCCTTCAATAATAATACTAAACTACGGAAATTGAGTGCTGAAAATACAGCTTTTTCAGTAGATGAGAATTAAGCACAATCATCCAGGCAACCTCTAATGCCTATATTTAATCTTTTGGATTCAGGCATACAACTATAAATTTCTCATTAGAGTCCAAGATAAGCCCTTAGTAGTTACAGTCAAAAATACACACAAAATACTAATCATGGAAATCACTTTAATTTTCCAACTAGTGATTATTTCCATACTTCTCTGCAAGCTGTTTCAAGTGATGAAGATTTTTGCTTCACTTCCCCAGGTCTAGTTAGTAGGTCTGAATCTCTTCACAAGCTCCAGGGACATAATTCATTTCATAAGAAAAGAAGTAGTAATACAAGAAATAGAGCCATTAGGGGGAAAAAAGGAACAATATAATTACTGTCAACAATATAGATGTTCTTCACACGCTGAAGTCCTCTCAACTTCTCATACTTTGCTTTTGAGAAAATACTGAATCAATTACATAAATGTAATGTTCACATTTTGCATATGCTTGTTTGGATTTTGAAGAGATGGAAAGAAAAGAAAGGCAACCACTCTTGGGAAAAACACAGCCTGAGTCCTGATTCTTCAAATATATCATCAAAAAGATTGTAGTAACAAGGAGAAGCGGGGAGAAAGAGGACAGTGGCTAGCAGCAAATGCTGTCCACAAATTCTGACTTGCTCAAAACTTGCCTGGAATTTTAAGAGATCTTTTCATGTGTTTGGTTAAAAACAGGCTTTTCATGTGACTTCTCCAACCATCTTACCACTAGATAGTTTCACTGAATATTGAAGGTTTTCTGTGTGCTTATGAATTGAATCTCTTTGTAGCATCATGCTTGATTACTCCTATCAGTGGTCTTCTGTCTCCAACTTCTACATCACATCTGCCACACATTTCCAAAACAAGCTAATACGTGTAACAAGAAAAATCACATTTTGCCCCCGTATTCATGTACAATTTTGATTGCACACAGTAGAATTTTTAGCTCCAAAGTTTAGGGATTTTTATAATCACCACAGATGTTATATTCAGTGCAGACGGAACTCTTGACTTAAAACCAGAGAGGTTTGAGTCACTGTTATAAAACTGAACTCCAGCAAAGTGTGTGGAGCAAAAAGCATTCAAACCCATTTTTTCTTGCAACTGTTCTCTTACACATCTTTACCTGCACCCTCTAGAGAAGACAGATCCACTACAATAGGGCTGCCTTGACAGCTAGCAGTATGCTCCTGCCGGATGTGTGAAAAATTAGACAGGAACCCGTTCGTATTCAAACAGCTTCTACAGATTGTGTCTGGAATTATACCATCCAGGCCAAAAAACCGGATTGTTCATTAAAATCATCTGATTGCCATGCACTTATCTTCGTGCTCACAACAAAAGAGAGAAAAGGAAAGAACTGCTTTTCTCAGTCCTTTGTGCTATCATGTCTTTCTATTAGACTCTGCCTATTGGACAGAGATTTTGCCATGATTGGTTTCTTTGACATGTTTTTATATTGCTTTTCATCTGAAAGGAGAAGGTGCCTAAAAATTAAACAAATTGTTCATTAAATAGCCACCCCTGCTTTGAGAAAAGGTTGTTCTTTCTTTAGATTCTTTGCTGCTGTGTTAACGAAGCCTTTCCTTCCAGAGGCTTTGTGCACAAAAGGCAAGCTCTTGGAGAAAAAATTGGAATACAAACCTTTACCTCCCCATCCTTTCCATGATGGTGATATAAAAGATAACAGTTTTGAAGATAAAGTTGAGTTCTGATAACAAAAGACCCACTGTTTAAAATGAGAGTCTACTACTGTTAGCAGATGATTGACATGAAAAACGGTCCAGCAGAAGGAGTGGCCAGATTGGCTGATGGGGACTTGCAACAAGGAAGAAAAATCAAGCAGCAATCATGAGTCAAAGTGACTCCACTAAACTATTTCTGCACTAGAACCATATTTTCTTTGTTTATATTTTTGTTTTAACTATTGGTGCATTTAGACACAGCAGGAATGTAGGTCATCTCACATGAAATTGCATCCTGAAAAGAAAAAAAATATAATCATCCAGCTCCTTGCTTCACCCATCCTCAGTCTGTTTGTAGTGCTAACATACTTAATTGTGGGAGTGTGAGCTGTGTGAGTTGTGTGGTGTTTTTTTCTTCTCTTCTCTTCTCTTTCTTCTATTACTGCTAATACAAACAAGTTTACTTGTTCTTGTGAAAGAAGAAGTTATAGGAACAAAAAAAAAGGACCACAAAAATAAAGATATGCTTGGGATTACCATTTATTATTTCTTGAATGCTGCCTTATTCATTCAGGAATATCTATATAGGAGTTCCTTGTTCTGAGACCAAGAAAAATTTCTAGGCACATGAGAAATTTTCTGCTCCTCACCCCTAATATGAAGGCCAGGATGCACATAGAAAACAGTTAAGTTCTCAAAATGAGGTGTTGGCAAAATTTAAGTGATGTATTAGCTTTATATTAGTTTTTGCCAAAGGATACTTTCATGCTCAGCTAATTACTAAAGTCTACACAGAGCAAAATATCCAACAACTCCAAAGTGTCAGCACCTACGATCTCACGGCAGATGTAGAAAAATTATGCACAACTAAGTTCCTTGTCTTAAGAGAAAGAACATATGCTAGGTGGGCTTTTATGTTCTACAGCATTGCTCACCAGCTATGAATTGATTGTCCAAAGAATAGGCAATAATTGTTACCCAAAACATCCAAACCGCACCAGACATGTTAAATATGCAGTCAGGAACATTCAGCACAATTCTGCAGCTACATACTACAGACTTCCGGTAACATTAAATTTCACTCCTAAAAGGTATTAGGGATGTTCTTTTAATCCTTACTCATATCAGTTGTAGCACCAATCTCAACAATAATACAGATATGAAGAGGGTAGCCAGACAAAGCTCTTAATTATACGGAGTTAAGGCATTTGAAAGATGACCAAAGCTCTTAATTATACAGAGTTAAGGCATTTGAAAGATGACAACCAAGAACCCCATTGATTAACATTCTGGTTCCTCTAATCAGCTGCTCTCATCCTCAAAACCTTTATATTCTATGTGCAAAAGCCATTACCATACCCTACCAGCCTAGGGCTGGTGGAGAAGTACTGAGTAAAAGAGACAGGAAAGAGGTGAAAAAATATACCAAAGAAATGAGACTTGGCCAGAAGGCATTAATACTAATAGGCTGGACAAGGGACTCTGAAAAAGTCACTTCAAGAAGTGTTTGGGTGCAGTGCAGCAGCAGCATACTCATGCACAAAATAAAGGGCCTGAAGAATGCTGCCTGGGGAGCTGCTTAACTGGTTTGCTGACCCTTGCACTGACTACGTTCAAGCTGTGTTTGCTTTTTACTGATAAATATGTGTTTAGCTGGCTTCACAACAGGTTTCAAAAGATGGCTTGCCATGAAATATCTTCATTTTAGGAGGCAAATACTACCTTGGATTATTCTTTCAGTTCCATATATAATTAATCCCCAGAAAATTTCCCTCAAAAATTAATTTTTGGGGGAAATAAAAAAATGACTGGAGAATGGCATTGCATAATGCTCAACCTGCAACTAGCTGTCAGATTTGAGACCTCCAACATTCTGTCGCACTAGCGTAGCTTAGTGGTGGCCAACGTACAGGACATGTTCGGGCCCTCATGGACAGTGTGGGGAAAAGTGTCTCCTTTGTCAGTGCAGAACCTTCCAGTCTGCCTCAATGACAGCAGGAGAACAGTGGGTTGAAGCCAATATCAGGGCAAGCTCCTGAAGCATTGCCTTTCTTTTATCAACATCCTCTTCCTCTGGAGCTGAGTGTAGCTGGCTGCTGCTCTACATACACTTCTATTTAAGTCCTGGAGACATCTGGAGAGCACATCTGTTGCAGAAGACATGTGCAGCTGGGTGTCCACAGCATATCGAAGCAAGGGAGCCCCCAGAGATCTCATATGTGTTGAAAAGCAGACCAGAAAGTCCAGTACTCATGAGGGTCCATATGCCAGGGCCTCAAGGGACAAGAGCAGCAGATGCTTCTCATGCTCCTCTGGGGTCTCCCAGTCTTTCTTTCTCTCTCCTTCCTTCCAAACTACTGACACTGCTGGAGTGACAGGGGATCTACAGCTGCATGTTGTCCTGAGGTTTTGTGGATTATGGACAGACAACGTTGATTTAACTTTTTTCTCCAAAGTCAGTTGGTCATCTTGTTCTGATCATCCTTTCCCCCAGCTGTTCCCTGCCAAGGGTGCTACCAAATCTGGCACTGCAAGGACTGTCTAGAAGACGGTAGTCATTCCTGAGCCAGGTGGTAACCCACAATATTTTCAGAAGAACAGGATATGTTTACAACGGCTGTCCTGAGCTGTGAGCCCAGACACCATGTATGTACTTCTGTCTCGCTATTGATGAATTCTAGGAAGGTCTGAGAAACTAAAACTTCAGAGTAAACCTGAAGTATAATTCTGAGAGATGTTTGCAGAAATAATCAGAAAAGATAAGAATTTTTAATTGGTGACACCTTTTTACTTACAAAAATAAATTCATGGGAGCAAAATTCAGTAGAAGGAAGAGACAGATAAATCAATACAGCAGGTAAAACTGACAGGAAGATTATAAGCACATCTGTTGCTCTTTTGTGCTGTAAAGTAATTTTACAAACCAGAGGGAAACTTGAATGTAGAAATTAAACTCGAATTTTAGTAATCCTGAAGTTTGTTCTCAATTCCAGAAGTTATTTAAATTACATCTGCTGGATTTTTTTTTTTTTTTTAGCCAAAAGCGTAATATGCCATCCTCATTATGGTTTTAATTTCATAGATATTTCTTATTTTCACCCCACTGGATAAAGATGACATAGCACATGGCTGAAAGCTTGTCAGAGAGTATTAGAGAGAGCAAGAAGAGACCCTTTTCATCTGACAAGTTAGCATTAGGGAGCTGATAGAGGAGAACAGGAACAGATGCGCATGAGAGTTAGGTGGGTTAACCAGAACATTTAATGGGGTATAGAAGGGATGGAAGTATTAGCCAACAGAAGCAGGAATGCCCGCTCTTCTTGGAGAATAAAGATCAAGAAGGTTTTGTAACTCTTTTTCTGAACTGAAAAAGCAGGCATACTTATTAAGGAAGGACTCTGTAGGAGCAGTCACCCAGCCGCTGTTTCTCAAAAGGAAGAATTATTGTTTCTTCAGAAGGAGCTATGAGCATTCCTTGCATTTGCCTTATAAACCTGACAAGCTCCAGATACTACAATGTCTATTTTCAGCTGACCCAAGTTAGACTGTTACAGATAATTCACCCCATTCTGGTATCACTGGACTTAATTAATTTCTGTGGCTCTCCTGAAATGGGGTTTACAGTGTATGATAGCGACTGAAAAGCTCAGCTTTCTCCCAACTTTGTCACTGTTCAACCTTGATGCACAGTGTGATGAGCTTAGCCGTAGATGTCACTGTACAACTCTTCAACCTGGGAGAGACATGGGGGAGAAAGATGAGCTACTGCGGCTCGCAGACCAGGTTATTTATGGTGAGAGAGTCTAGAGGCAGCCTTGATTATGAAGAACTGCATCCAATTGAGTGCATTTTTCTGCAATTACAATCAATTAAAGAAGAAGGTTCCTGTGTCTTAATAAAATGCTTTCCTTATGCTGTCATAGTCTAAGCAGTGCAACTAAAATAAGAATGTTAATGGAATATATATAAAAACAAAATAAGAATGAAAATAAAAGAGCATTTTAATTCTTGCAAAAATATAAGCAAATTGAGGTATGCTAGGTTGAGATCATGCTCTTCTCGGAGTTTCAGTACATGAAATTCAGGAACAGAGACCAGGAAAAGATATACATCTTGTGAAATTTGTGAAGTAACAGAGATTTAAGTAAGGTAGGACTCTAGCTCACATCATATATATGCCAGCATAGAAAAAGGAATAACAGTATATTCAGATGTATAAATGGGAACATTCCTTGGCAAACACAGGAAGTAACCATTCCATTTTACCCAGCATTAACTAGGAGTCAGTGTACAAGTCTCAGTCAATTGCAGCATATTGTTTCATCTGCCTCAATTCTTTAAAAATAAAATTAAAAGGGTAGATGACTGTAGCAAACATTACCTACAATGAGCATTTGAAGTAATTGGGATCAACTAGCCTGGAATAGAGGAGACTTGAAGGAAAACAATAAAAGGTCTCAGATAAAGAAAGAAAATGATGTATCATGACATGCTCCACAGCCACAGCTTATGTGTTGTTTTTTCAAAAATTTTTTTCCATATAATTACAATGATTTTTATTTAAAAAAAGAAACCAACGTTTGCAAAGGAAGGGAGGAGGACATTAATTAACTATATCTCATTGTCTCCCAAATTTCTGCATTTGAAAAATCAGAAGCTGAATATAGCGTGATGATGACACATTTGTTTAGAAATTATTTTGTAATGGCTTATCTCACCTTACGTGAGTAAGGGAGAGATTTTGTCACTTAATTGTATGTATGAAACATCACTCAAAAAGGCTGCGAAGATGCAGTGGAAGCAAGAATACATCAATGAGTGAAGGGAGTAAGCTGCAGATGCACCGAGCTGATTACCAACCCTGTTCTGCTAACAGTACCCAAGAGGGACCTCTTTTGAAATCAGTAAAATCTCACAGACTCAAGCATGGTCTTGCATGGGAGTCAGCCCTATCACTCCATATGTCACATTTTGTCATCTACTAAATTATCTCCATTTTTAGAGTCTATTTTAGGACTAAGATTAAGTATATTCACTGTTAATATGTATCTCATGCACATCTCGGGCACTTATCTTCACCTCCATACAAAGGTCCATTTTTAGTACATTTTTTGCTCTTCTAAGGAATCATAGAAAAATACATGATCAGTAATCAGCTGAAGATACACCTTCCAACTGAGACAGTAAGACATACAGCAAGCCTTCTTTGAGACAATCCATCATATTTTACCAAAGTACTTCATTATTCCTATAGTTTTAATACTATTCTGTTTAATACTTTTTTCAAGTATTCATTCATGGAATAAATCTAACATACACAAGATTTAGGTAAAGAAGACAGCCTACTGCTAGGAGGTTTGTAGGCTTGGTTTTGTTGTTTTAAAACAAGATTTTGCAAGTCCTGAAATAGGTTTGAAAATCAAGAGAAACCATGTTATTATCATCACTACAACTACATAAATATTTACTAGCTTTACACTATCACTCATAAAAAACTGAAGCAACAGAAGAACTCTAACTGAATCAGCCTTTTTAACCTCAAAAATGGAAAAGTTAGGAAGTTACCTTGAACAAAACTGCATCCTTGTACATGTCTGTCAAGCACTTAAACTTTGGAAGAAAAAAAAAAACCCCACAGTGATATTTTCAAAACACTTGCAAAGAGAAGTAAGGATACTATTTCATTGCTGAAATGAGCAGTATTTTAGTTACTCAAAAAGTACTAGCAGAGGTAAGGACAGCTAAACAATAGTTGAGCAGAACAGGAGAAATAGCTAGGTTCTACCCACCCCTTTTGTTATTCAAAGTGAAATTCAGCTGCAACAGGAAAGGGTTAATTTCCTTTCAGCCAGTAACCTACTGAAGGAGTAATCAGGCTGCTCCTTGACTTCCATCAACCCTGGCAATACAGGAAAGCACGCATTTCTGGGAAAAGGTTACCTGAAGTTTACCTTTCTCCGAAGGTTCAACGATATAAGGAACATAAAAGACTACCCAGCTCTTAAAAAAAAAAAAAAAACCAAAAACAAACCCACACCAAAAAATCCCAAAGAAACAAAACATACAAGGCTGAACATCCCTAAATGTAAGAAGGTGACGGTGTCTGCTGTATTACAGCCAGGAGCTAAGGCTTAAGGATCTGAACACCAGCTGACATTCATGTGATTTCCCTGGTGTTTGTCCTGTCTGCAGCTGCAGAATGATGCCTGCATGAGGATGCCAGGGTTTCTCTCCTTACAGCTGTCAGTGTGTGACAGACATAAAGGTAGCTCACAGGAGACTTTCTGTTTATCTTATGTCTAGTAAGGAACGGAGCATACACGGGAAGTTCAATCACTTTCTATTCTCAGTAATCATACAGCCTTTGCCAAAGGACATTGCCTCAGTCATTTGCATGTGAGCACAAATCCACTTATCTGCTCCCTCAAATGCATCAGCACTTCAGCTCTGCAGCTTCCTCTGGGTGACTGATGCAGTACAGTCTTTGCTTCCCTCCAGTGTGTTGTACAAGAGAAGGGAAAATGCAGGAATGGGGAGGATATTCACACAATTGTCCAAGATAGATCATGTGATTATAACTGATTAGTATTGCTGTGGCATTGCATTTCTCATTAAAATCCCTTTCCTGAAGCTAGGTACAATTTGCACCATGTTTTCCACTTGTTTAAGCTTCAAGCTGTCGTTCAAAAAATTAATTTTAGCTGGGTTCATCTTTCCATCACAATCTTTTTGTCACAGTGGTTGATTAATTCTATGTCATTGTTTGCTCTTTTACAAGATTAATTGCAGGATGAGAGAATATATGACATTCTGGTGAGGGAATATATCAAATTATTGTGATTCCACAATGCTGGAAAGCAACTTTTTTCCTGCATCTAAATTTAGGCAAGAAGCAAATAAAGTAGTGAAACTGGTTTGGTCTGTTATTGGACAAATGTTGACTGAAGGAAAGACCTTCTTTAGTTGTTTCATTAAGGTTTGCCATCATAGCACTCATTCCCTCCAGGTCCACTCTAGGAAAGCCCTTAAGATCTGAAATATATCTCCTGAACTCTTGAAGGAGGCAAGCCATTTTCACAGTCTATATGGACTGACCAACAAGGGGCAGCTGTAGGGAAAGGTCTAGCATTAAAACAAATAATTCCTCTGGAATTACATGCTAAAACCTAAACCAACCAAGGCTAATACATTTATCAAACCGCAACAAGGAACGAGCATAGAAACACCATCAGTTTTCACATCAGTTGTAATACCGGGCAGGTTTCGAAGAAACTAGCCTATGTTCAGTGCAGTGCATAGAGCCTGGGCTCTTACTCAAGGCTTGTACATCCCATGTTTCTTTCCCTTGCGCTTGGTTCAGTTTTCAGGATTTTTACTCAAAGATGTGAGCCAACGATAAATCACAGAATGGTCACTCATGAGCTGCACATTTCATGGTAGAAAACACTGTGACAGAGGTTTTCCCCAGGTGAGGCTTGTCCCGTTCCAGTCCAGCTGAGCTGAGCCCTCTCTTTTCAATGCCCTCAAGGTGCAATAAATATATGTGAGGCAAGGACAGGGAGGGGGATTTAGGACACTGTTTGCCACCCTCTGTAATGGCATAAGATACACAGTACTTTGTATTCAGTCAACCTTTCATTGGCTTACTTCAGTATACCTTTATTTCCCCACAGAGCTGCTTTGCAAAGCATATTTTCAGTGCTGTATGCTGTTTACAATACTGTATGGTTCAGTCATACAGATCTTTTCTATACAAACTTTATTTCTTCATCTTTTATTCCATTTATTCTGCCTACTGATTGTTTGAAAGAAATACTATCCACTAGTTAGACAACTGAATTGATATTTTTCTACCGGTTTTTCATTTGAGCTTGAACATAGTCTTTCTGTTCCTCATTTACCCCATTGTATAGAGAAAGAAAAGGTTTTCCAGAAACATCTGTGCTCCTCAGATGCATAACACTGTAAAGGCTTGTTCCCTCCTGCATTAAAGCCAAGGAGAATATTGTCTCCAATTTCTATTAGAGCAGGTTTAGGCACTGCTTGTATAAATTACTTTCATTAATAAAGCAGAATGAATTGCTTGGCACCATAATAAATTAGGGCATCTAACCCCAAAAGACGTAACACTGCATAATGCAATAATATTGTCCATAATCCATGAGAGTTTTTACTATTTGAATTAAATCAATAAATATAGATAAACTGACAGGAAGTTTTCACAATGTGTAGCAAAACTATGTAAGAAGAAGAATGCTTTGTATTTTACCTTTTTATTATTTTGCCCCATTCAGCTCCACTTTTTGTATGAACAAAGTGGGTTTTTTAGCATCATGGTGTTTAATAGTGCTCATTTGACATTGTTACACTGGATTTTCGGTATTCTTTTATTGTTCTTCTTACAGGTTTTCTACTTGCTCTTCTCTTCCCCTTCCTGTGAACCAAGTGAGCACACTCCATTAGTGGAAATTCCTCTTCAAATTTTAATTTGGCTTCAGTTGTATCAACGTCAATAAACAAAGACAAATACAATACAAATTAACTTGTTTTGAGTATTGCCTGTGTACGGGTCAGAGATGTACCAAAGTCCTGTTGACTTTTGTAGAGATGGGGCTGGGTGCACAACGCCAGGAATACTTGGGTTTTTGTAAGCAATCCCAGTGAGACCAATGGGGACTATTCATGTAAGAAAAGGTAATAAGACACATCACTTAGTTGGTGTTAAACTCTAACAGAAATAACAAACAGCCCTGAAATGGCATCTACCCCAAACAGTCTTGATCTGCATGAATGTATGAATACAACCTGGATGTTAATCTGAATTTTGCAACTGTCATTGAAATAGGTCATGGGCAATGAAAATACCTCCACTTCTATGAGGAGATAAATACAGCTTCATTAATAATTCTATTAATTCTTAATTAATTAATTCTACTTTTGGTCTGACTTTACCCACAGATTAAAAAAATAAAATTATTATTGTAAAGGAATACACTTCAATGAAATATGTACATTTTTAGTCAGTGAAAGCTGTGCTGTTTATTTTTTCCTGAAAACAACCACTCTAGTTTATCCAAGAAAAATTTGCTGCAATGTTGGAAACATGTACTAGTCTATTATAATTATGGCTGACTATAAACAAAATCCACCTCTCCCCAAAGCAAGGATATAATAAAGCACTTAGAGTTTCTCTAAATTACATTAACTTTCTCATGAAATGTTGCAGCAGTAAGGGAAGCCTACTGGAGTGACTGGATGCAGCCACTGAAACAAGTTTTGGGTTGCTGCTTGTATTGGCCATATTTAAAATCTGGCCATAATGAATTTTGCTTGCAGAGGATTACTGCACACAGAGTGAATGCATAACTGACCACCTGAAACTGCTGTGTCTAGAAAACAGAGGGGAATAAAATCCTATAAATGGACATTGTAAACATGTTGTCACCTTAAGAGCATACAATTTCTTCTTGATTTATGCATCGGTATTGCTTTAAGAATAAGGAATGCATGTCCAAGACCAAAACCCAGCAGCCTGTCCAGTTTCTTCTGTTTACTGCTTTCAATATTCAAACTTTTCCAGTGTGTCATGTCATATTTTGTGACGTAAATCTGCCTTCTAGAACTCAGCCCGCAGAGGAAAGTAAACCTGATTTGCCTTTTCCAGGTAAGAAAAATATATGCTGTATGGGGAACTGATGTACCCAATTGAGTGAAATCATTATTGATGTTAGAGTACCAAGCCTGTGATTTTGGAAGTCATCCAATTACTTTGGGGACTTACTTTGTAATTTAAAAGGAACTACATGACTAAATCCCATCAGGGAAATCCCATGAGTAACTTGGAAAATTTCAGTATAAAAATTTAAACTCAGTGAATTAGTCTGGGAATAATCTCTGTGTTCCTTATATCTAGGTAGCAATGGTGAAATCATACCCTGTGCAGAAGAGGCAAAAGAAATACGTGAGATACAACAGGTTATGAAGAATAAGCCCTTTCTAAAGCTCTTTTCCCACAGGAATATTCAATATATCCCCTCACCATGATCACTCCAATGCCACACTGCAATGTTCAATGTGGTAGAGTAATTTCTACAATTCCTCTTCAGTCTCACCTCTTTCAGCCTTCCTGCACCACAGAGTAACATATACGGGGGAGAATTTGCAATTTCTTGTCACAAGGCAACATCTGATAATCAAAATGTCATCTGTGTTGTACTCTGCAAGTAAGGAGAGGAATTAATGAACCACAACATATACATAAAGAAAAATGTGTACCTCATTTTTAAAAACTCACATTTTTCTCCTTCAATGAAAAGCTTTTCTGAAGTATTTAGCAAGGCATCAGGATTTAAACAGGATTACTCAGACGCTTGAAGCTTGCTATTCGTTTAAATATCTCGTAGCATGAAGAAACTAAAGTTAAAGCACAAATTGCTCTCGTGTTCACAATATGCAATTTTTCCTAGTCTTGGGGCTCTTGGGTATTATATTGAACAATGTTAGAGAGTATTAATAATTAGGTAGACTTGCATCCAGAAAGCCTATCTGGATATATAAACTAGTGTAGGATTTTACAGGTTGTTTTTTTTTTTTTTCTCCCTCCAGGCCATAATGCTCATTTAGCAAAAATGTGCAAAAGTGAAATATAGATCAGTAAATCTGATGTGTAAATTAGAGAAGTCTCGAAACAATTTACATTTTTATGTACCTCTGAGGAAGCAGGACACTTTTATTAGCTACTATCAGGTAGCACATAAATAACTGCAGATCCAGTTGCCTGAATTTCTGGAACTTGTCAAAGAGCTTAGTAGAAAGATTTGTGAGACCTTCAAGCTTTAGATTTCAAATCCATGGTATCTGTCAAGCTACAGTCTTAATGCTAAACTTCTCAACTCCAAAACTATCTGTAAATTCAAAATGAAGCTATAAAGAGTTGTTAAAACCTTATTTTGCACATTGAATTCCAGCCTCATGTTCTGTTCAATATGCATTATTGCTGGGAAGTCCTTTGTGCTCTGAAGTAATCTTACAGCTCATACTAGACCAACCTGCCTTACTTTTCCCTAGTATGTTTTTAGATTTTTTTTAGCAGCAGAGTGATGCTGACATTTAATTGTATTCTTTAATGTCAGTAATTAGTAACTAGGTTATTTTCCTTCTGAAAAGGGCTCTGCATGACCACAGTATTTGAAACTACTGCAGCATACATTTTCAGACATCCCGTTATTCAGGAAATTGCTCTTTGACTTACACGGTTTTAATCATAGCTTTTTTTTTTTTTTTTAAAGTGGAAAAAGGCACTGTTGATTACTTACTAGAAAGAAAAATATTCCTGAGCTGAGTTATTGCACAAATAATGTAATTTCTGAGGAAGTCTAGGAAGGAAAGACTTAAGAGGAAACCAAAAGGGGTCTAAAGCTTTTCTAGTTTTGGGGAGTTAAGGTTTTTGTTGGTTGGCTTTACACAAAAGTTGCATTCTTTCTAAATTTTGTGATCAAAGGCAACATAACATTAGATAAAATTTAAGTTAATGAATTATGCTAATAATAATTTAATACAAAATTTCCAAACCTCAAAGTCAGTATCAATTTTATGAATCAGAAGTTTCACAGAAAAAAAAGAAAAAAGGACTGTTGACTGTGCCTCTTCAGAATGTGTATCTTACTAAACAAAGAAACTATCTTTTATTATACAAAGTTTTATTTCATTTCAAGGAAATGATATCAGAAAAAAATTATTTCTACATTTTTATGGAAACACATTGAAAACTCAGCATCCAATGTTCAAGAACAAAGCAAGAATTAAGGTTTCTGACCAATTCCTAGCAACCACTTTTTGCAATTCTTTAATTTGGTAAATTATACAATCTCTGGAAATGTTTCAAACCCTTTTTAAGAGCTTTTCTCTTAAAAGAAAAGGAAAGAATATCTTTATAAAATTGTGTAAGATGGCATTGGCTAGGAATTTACAGAACACTGGAGAAAGAGCGTACCAAACAACGGACACCAGGAATCCAGGCAATTGGCACAGAAGTACCTCAAGTAACATTTACCAGGCAATGAAACTTTCTTAGCATATTTTTGGAGGTTGCACCCTGTCTATCATAGGATATAAGTGAAATGAGATGATACCCAGCACACCCAAAAACGTCTAAAGTTCTTCCAATAGCAAGTTTACAGCTTCAGCAGGCTTCACTGAAGTACCATGTAGCGACAGATTGCATAGCACAGCATTTATTCCGCGCCCCCCCTCCCCAATCAACCAGATTCCTCCTGAGGTTAAATTTAAAGTCAGCTGAAATTCTTAGCCCACAAAGAGGCTTTTGTAAGTATCTAGAACAATCTTTCAAATATTCTTAGGACTCAGCATTGCATCCTGTCAAAATAAAAAAAAGGTTCTGTGTTCAAATAAAGGGTGAGATTTCCAACCTGAACTTCAGCGCAAACTTGCCATTGTTTAGCAGTAGTAATTTACAATGTTTTAGTCAGAGCTGTATTTGAAGTTCAAAGTTGATAAAGTGAAAACACGAAGGTTTCACTTTTTTGAAAACCGAAGGTTTAATAAATTAACGTACAGCAATTGGCTTCAGTATGCAAAAGCATGACCAAGGCAGAAAAAACCAAGTGTATCATACATTTTGTTGGGTAAAAGCAGGAGAATAAGCTTTGGTGTTACTGTCTGGAGTAACAGAACTAGTACAAGCCATTCTTGTACTAGTCAGAAAACTCTTTTCCCATTCTCACTGTAATTTTAAACTCAAGTTCTCTGATTCTTTATGCACAGAGTCTGCCAAGGTGGACTGAGCTTTCAAACCAGTAAGGTAAAATAACTCGATTCACAGAGTAAAATAAAGGCTTGGCTTGTCAATGAATATTTCGGCACTAAGTCAATAAATTATTTTTGGTTGCTCTTCACACGCATTGAACTCCAGCCCAAATGAAATACCCTGTACTTTTATTTAAATTTTTTTAAATGACCCTTTACAAACTAAACTCTAATTATAAATGAAGTTGTTCTGCCTTTCCTTCTAAACATACCAAAGCATATTTTGAAATATAGAACTGAAGAAAGTCACTTTCAGAAACTGCACATTTGAATTACAAGAAGCTGACAAGCCATATGGAACCACTAATTTCTAACAACTTTTGAAGCTGCAAATCCGTTTAAGAAAGTAGAAAAGGGAGGAGAAACATTGGCTCCATCCAAATTTCATCAAGAAGGCAACTAAATTCTCCATCATGAAGGCAAGCTAAAATTCTCAAATGAATGCTTATAGGATTTTAGCAGTTTTAATTATGGAATGGAACCAATACGAACCTTAACATATACTTGACTTCATATCATCTACATAAATTATCAGATTCTGGCTAATCTAAAAATATCTGCCATAGTTTGTTGACTCACAAGTAATAAACCCCAAAGAATGCAGAATAGGAAAGGAGAGGGCGAGAGAAAAATTAAGAAACACTGACAGAAAAATGAAATCAAATATTACAAAACACTGTCTGGGTTCTGACCCTGCTATCCTCTTTCAGCCTGGAATAGTGACTAAGAGCTGGCACAAAGAGCTACTCAATGTCAGTTAGGAGCAGCAGGTCTGAGGCCCCTTCACCTCAAGTTACAGTAACGAGTTTTTAAGCCTAGGTGCCTAATACAACACAGGAAAAATGAAGGCTTACATGTCCTTGCACCAAGGTAGTGCTATCATAACCACCAAAGACCTCTCAAATGCAGTTGTGCTGTAGAAAATGCTTCTGTTATTGAAATCTGCTCCCCAACTACCTCCTAAATCTTTATCTTCCTTTGCTAGTGAGGACATAGTCCAAGAAGGATGTGAAGGGAGGAGAGGAGGAAGCTAATGAAGTTGTTTTAGTTTTCTGGTGTTTGTTTTCTTTTTTTTTTCCTTGGACTTTTATCAAGATTTGCAGCTGTGGGAAATCCCATCCTGCTTTCTGCATAGCATCAGTATTAGACTGTACTCTGAATTCAAAGACACTCTTCAGCAATTTATTCTTTGGGCTTTCCTGTGAAATGCTTCAGTCTCTTGCCTGTGTGTAACAACAGTGTTGAGACATATTTGACAGGCTCTTCAGAGGAGTTTATATCCCAATATTCATCAGTAACTGGTCAAGAGTAGGGAAAGCTGTTGAGCTTTCTCTGAGCTTCTCCAGGGTCACCTACACCATCATTTGCTATACCAAGTCTGCAATTGCCCTGAATATCTCTACACCTTCCTTTTCTCCCTGGCTTTACTGGCTTGTGCATGAGAGCAATGATACTATTGACCTCATCCTTTCTACCCATCATCTTTTTAGTGACAAATGCCCATAGAAATACCTAGAAAAAGTAATGTCTGCTCATCTCCTGAAAGGCTGGAGAGGAACTCAAAGCATGGGATAAGAGAAATGCCCTGTATACCCTATTCCCACAATTCTGGTCCCAAGATTGAAGTGGGGTTGGTGGTTTTTTTTTTTGTTTGTTTTTTTGTTTGGTTTTTTTTTACCTCAGCATGCCTTAAAAATAACCATGTGCCTCTGGCATCTTTGAGGAAAGAAAAGAAGCCAGAAACAGAATATAAAGATTTCAAGTTTTATAAAGAACTTCAAAATATGCTGTCCCTGATTTGTTTTAGAAATGCCAAAAATATCTCTAATTAGAAACTGTTTTACATGTACTAGTAAAATATATATTTATAATGGCATAATCTTTTGTCCAGAAGATGGCTTTTCCCTACAGCCATCATTTTCCCCGTAAAAACATAGTCTGCACTGGTCGTCTCCCCGGTCTGGGTTTTGAGAAGGGACTGGGCCCCGCTTCAGCTACAGCAATGTAAATGCAAACTCACTCCCACTTGGCTGGAAGCAAAAGCTATATTTCTGCATAGCCAAGATTTTGCTAAATAAAGTCTTACCACCCACAAATGAAGTATTACCTTCCCTAAAGGTGAGGACAGCAATGCTATTGCTTCTCTGGTCAAGTCCTCCCAGCGGACTGCAGAGCTTCCCCTCGTGAATCAAATGTCTGTACTGAGTTACGAACCAACCATGCCTCCATAGCTCATCAGACTGGCACTGGCAGTACTTCATATGGTTTCCTCCTTTGGAGGAAATTTTACAAAGAAACTATAAATTGCGGAAGAAATAAGAGCACTGACCTTCTGTGTCCTGCCCTTGTTATCCAGGAGTTGTTTTTCCCCTGCAAATACCTGCAGGTAGCACTAATTAGTAGTCATGATTTGGTTTTCTTGGAAAAATAACAACTCAAACAGCTCTTTATCAAGCCTTTAAGAACAGCATTCCCCCCCCCCCCCCCCCCCAAACCTTTTGCTTTCGCCTACCTGTATGTAATTATCCACATACTCAGATCAATTTATTACCCTATGCATAAGCACACTCTCTCTCTTTTTTCTTTCCCTTAGGGACATTTACAACTCAGACCACTCAAATCACCCAATTGCAAATGCACTTTGATCAAACGATGACTCAAGGAGACTCAAAGCTTACTTCTGCAGGGAGAGACAAGGCAAATTGATCAGTGCTGTCACTGGTGAGAAACAGCTCCTGAAGGAATAGTTCTGAAATGCATTATCTTTAATGTAATCAAAGGAACGTTTCATTTAATTTTAAAATGCCTTGCAATATTTGTTAGTGCTATGGTTTCAGGGGGTTACAGGGATAAAAGTTAATCACACTGACTAGACAAACACTAAATTGTTTAATTAAGGCTATCCTACTTTCTTTGTGTAATATATTTCTAACTTGGTGTACCCATAGATTATTTTTAAAAGACTAAGAGCACAGGTGTAAATAATCTTTCAGTGTAGAGGTGCTGAGACTGAAGATGGAAGAGGGCTGGTGGTCTGGGAAACTAAAGAATAAAAATGTATTTTTCTTACCACCTCATGACACATTTTAGATTGAAATGAGAAGAGACTAGGCATGCCCATGGCATGGTTTTTCCAGAAGGCATGAAGTAGATCATAATCTACCCATGGGTTACCCAGGCAGCATGAGTAAAAATTTGGTATATTGCCTAGACACTGCTCCCAGAGCCAGTGATTAGGAGTTTGCAGCCTTCTGCCTGTTTTCCTATTTTGGCTTTGCACTTCAATAGGAAGGGGATGTAGCTGCAGCAGCAATGGAAGGAGAGGGTCTCCAGAGGCAAAACCCTTCCCTTACCAAGTAGCAAGAGGTGCTGCTAACAGAGGGAGCTGAAAGCCCCTGCATCCAGGCAATCTGCACCTGGACCTCACCCAGGCAGGATGGCAGATGTAGGCAACAGAGCTGGGGCACTATACACACCAGAGAAAGCCCTGCATCCACACAAGGCTAAGGCTTGCTTTTATCAGGCTGATAGAAGGTGGGCTTTGAATGTTTGGGCTGAACCAAAAGAGCAGTGTATTTCCTCTATTCTTAGGTATTCCCATAGGCTCAAGAAAGTAAGTTAACATCCAAGCTGGTTCTTCCTTATGACTTTCATTTCTGTGGCAGTGATTCATTATCCTTCTGTTTTATCCACTCTGAGATGATGATGGCATTCACTTGTTAAAGAAAAAGAGAAGTTTGTGAACCAGTTGGAAGTGGACAGCTGGATTTAAATAGCTAAGAGATATAGCAGGAAAGAGAAGGAAAAAACTGGAAAGCATGTCTTGAAAATTGAAGTTCCTGGAGCGGAAGACAGTGGGTAAGATTAATGTTATTTTTAGGGATCTTCCAATGGTTATTCCTTATGTAATAATTCACAGGCATAAAATGAAAGTTAAACCTTTAAAACCTTTAAAAGGGGAAGAGATGGAGTCTGAAGAGCTTCTGTACATTCTGGATATCATGGGACATTAGAGGTAAATTAGGAACAAACCACATCCCAATAATAGTTACAGAAAAAATCAGAATAATTACAGATAAAAACCAGGATTGCACCAAAAGAAAGATGAACACCAGAAAGGCTGGACTAGTCAAGTCAGGCCAATTGTCTGTAAACCAAGTGAGAACATGTCCTCCCTGTCCATCTGTAAGCTGGACAGAAGCATCCCAGAAAAAGCATTTGTCTCTATTCCATATTTCAATGCCAGAACATGATGTCCCCTGTCCTGGTACAAAACCAGAGTAAGCACATGGAGCTTTGCAGGGAGGTTTTATATTTATAGCCGTAATAAGTAAAAAATATTCCATCAATCTGATCCCCCCCTCCCCAGATTTTTCAAATGTGCTCTTTTGTTCATGAAACTGTGTTGTCAATAATTTGTTCATGGCCCTCTGACTCTAACTGAGCTCTACAGGAAGAAAGTTTTGTTTAGAGCCAGCCTTTATACTTTTCTGATTTGTCTTCTGTGAAATCTGCCCCCTGCACCCCCCAAGAACCAGGATTAAACATAAGTAAAATTTGGTGAAAAAATGCCTGTTAAATAAAGCACTTATTCACTAGCAGAACAATATCAAACCATCAGCAAGACCCAGGATTTAGGTGACATATAAATATTTTCTGGTGTTTGTATCTTTGTTTTCCTAGAATAATGCTGTGTTGGAAAGTTTTCTCTTCAGTAACATTGGTAAAGAAATAGTTAATTTTCCAAGATATCAACCCTTGTTCCACCATTGCTCACCTTCACACCAGCTTCACACCAGTCTTCTCACGCAAGCAGAAAAGTGAAAATGGAAGCAGCTCTTCAAGTCAAGAAAATAGGAAAACACTCTGAACGTGGCAATTTGAATAAAAGCATTTCTGTGCAGCCTCCTCGCTCTCTGTTGCAGAAACAAGAAAGTGGACACATTTGGTCTGCCTTTCATTTGCAGCTACAGCTGTGGTTGCAGCTGTAGGAGCTGCTCCCAGAGAAAGTACTTGCTTAGGAAGAACCCAAGAGTAGAAAAGGTATCATTTTACCATAAATCACAAAATAAAACTGAAACAAAATAAAGCAGACTACAACTCACATGAAAACATGTCAGGTGAAAATACAGCTTCTAAGGATAAGTAAATAACACTGCGATGTTGAGTTCCCACCTCCTCCTTGCTCATATTGTCCACTCTCAAAAAAATTCACATTGCATGACGTCTTTTCAAGGGAAGGTAGGGCAAGGTTATTGAGAATGTTCATGGTTACAGCACTTGGTTCATGAAAACACTGATTAATGAGTTGTAACTCTATTGCTGAAAATACAAAATTAGACTCTGCAAAAGTGCAGTAATAGTGCCCCAGCACTATGTCTTATTAGTCTGCTATTAAGAAACATTTAGTCCACTCCCAAAATCTGTTACAGAGAAATGGTTTTTTTCCTGATTCACCCAACTATGAAATTTTCTCGGGAAGCTAAGCTTTAATGGATCTCTTCCATCCAAAAGCACTAACCAGGTTCAACCTGAACTGATTCTTGGGGTCACTGAGGTGTAAAATGCATAGAACTGCTTTAATATTATAGAACCTGGTTATAGGTTTGTAATTAGTCATGCCACTTACTTGACTTGCAATGCAATTGCCTTCCACCACACCCACAGTCTACGTAATGAAAAAAGGATTAAAATTTCCTGTTTCAAATACCAGCATAAGACTGGGAGAAAAGCTGGTTTGCAGAAAGAAATGAGGGCATGCTTATGCTAATTTTCCTTCAAGATTTCATTAAATTCAACAACAGCATCTGCATTTACAAATGCTGTCACTTCCCCAGGACAGTTACTCCAGATCGGATTATATACCCACAACTCAGCATCATGATCATCTTGAACACAAACGGATTTTAAGGGTCCTCTTCCTGGGATGGGAGGAAAACAAGAACAAACATATACAAACAACCTTTTTTTTCCTCTTTCAAATGCATTAAAGCATCTTAACTCTTGCCAAGATCTTTTTTTAATAACTTGTAGTTGATGTTACTGAAAAAAGTGAAAAAAATAGCAAGAATTTCATCCACTCTGTACTGGGCACAGTTAGGGGCAAGTAATAAGCAGCCAGGTTCCAGGATTTATTTGCAATAATCCTGGTTTCATGCCACTAACCATAAAAAAAAATTTCTCTGAAGTATATATTTCATGTATTTCCTACTCAAAGCAAGTACATTGCTGTTTGTTCAAAGCAGCACCTGATAAGTTAGGCTGAAAAGAGAAGCAGAGAAAATAATTTCTGGAGGCTGGTGATTTAGAGGTGAACAGCAGCAAGCCAGTTCCCGGGAATGGAAACAAGAAATGAGTTGAGGACTTCAAGACAGAAAAAGTAACGGGTAAGGAAAAGGAAACAAAACATGTCCTCAGTGGGAATAGACAGAATTTCAACAAAAGTGCTCTCATATGTGGTACTAAGAAAAGACCTTGTCAGACCAAACCAACAAGACCCCAAGGCATACAAATTTCTGGCCACAATCCCCATCACTAACTCCCTCCTCAGCCTGGAGCAAGTCACTCCAGATGAGGTGAGTAGCACAAGTCCAAATGGCACCGTGGCAGTGGGCCTACAAAACTAGGCACAGGCTCCCACTGGATTAGTTCCCCTGCTTCTTTTGGCAAGTTTGCAGCCCACACCACAGCTAGATTTAATGCTCAAGTTAGCTGGTTAAGGCTTATTGCATCAGTCACAGACCTGCTCCCTGCCACCAGGTCACCCAGGCTGGCAGTGCCATTAGGTACTTTTGAAGAATAAGATGGATGGTAGCAGTGCAGGAACAGACAAGCAAGCTCTGAACTGGGAGTAAAAGCAGAGCTAATTTAGGTGTCTTTTGCACTGTGCTGTAAAAGCTCAGGACAGAAGATGCGATGATTAACTTTTATTCAGAAGAGCCCAGGGTGAGCTATACCTATAGAGGTCATATCAGAGGAACCTAAAATGGAACTTTTCCCAAACAAAGGTAGGTCATAATAAAAAAGTATAGAAGACAACAGCACAAAGGGAACAGTGGAGAAAGGAGTTTAAGGAAGTCCCAAGCAAGTAAAACATTTCTCCAATACTGAATCATACGCTACTTGTTTTATATTACAGTATCCCGTACTGCTACCGAGTACCTCTAGCTATACTAAGTAGCAGAGCCTCTGAAAGTTCAGGAAGTTGTCCTCTAGATGTATGCAACATATAGAATAGAAAGTAAAATACAAAAAGAAAAAAAAGTGAGGAAACCTTCCTTCGGACAGGTAAGTACTTTCCCATTTAATGTAACTGATAATCTTCCAAATAGCACGCATAGATAGCACTTCTATCACATACAAATCATGGAAACAAGGGATTGTTTCTGCAACACAGACTGGTCCACTTTACATGTCATCAGTTACAGTTTAGGGTTAAAAGTAAAACTACTGTTGGGGCTTTTTCCACTTGTTTTACACACATTTTCTACCGCAATAGCATCAAGATTTAGGATGCTTAAAGTTTTTTCCAGCTTTAATTTTCTTCACAAATTCTCCATCTCCATAGCAAATTAAGGGAGCAGATGCATCCCTGGGAAGGTTTCCAGACTTATTTTGAAGAAAGTGAGACATCCAATACTTCCTGAGCTGAGCTGGGGTTTCTGATCAATGATAATACCACACAAAGGACCAAAGAAGAGCTTGGAGTAAATAACTGATGTGTAGAGTTGTATAAAATGATTAGGATGCAGATGGTTTTTGTACCTCCCTATGGACTCCTGCTGAAGATATAAACCACTGATCCCCATCTTTAATTATCACGCAGATCATCTATATTGCTTTATCCTTTGATGCAGCTGAATGGTCTGCTTTCCTAAATGGGTAACTCATGTTTATATTTATTTTCAAAGATTAGGGAAAGCCTTTAAAAAAAATACATGTAAATGTTCCATGACTAATATTGTTAAACTAGTATGTTATCACCCAAAGTATTTTCTACAAAGACTTGGCTTTTATCTCTGTTTTGTGGCATCCAAGTAGAAAATGGTGACATTTCATCTCTGCTTCCGTGGGCACTGCAACATGAGAAAATATCAGCTCTCTTGCTCTTAGAGCAGGTCCAAAGTAATGTCACAGAGCATTTCAAACACTAGGTTATTCATCTTTTCGGCTTATTCTATGTTAACTCCCACTAATTTTCAGTGGGTTAATGAGCATAGAAAATGCATTTGAGAAAATTCAATTACAAAACTAAGCTGACCATGGTACGTCTGACTATGTAAAGTAAGTTTAATCCTTTATGCATAGGCAAACAAGTTTCAGGCAGGGATGTGGATTAATCTCAGAGGGGGCATGTGAAAGCTGACAGAGATGGCACAGTTTTTCTAATATAGCTCTGCATAACCACAGTTTTTAGAACAAAGCTGTTGAATTAGGTATATCAGGTAGGATACTACAAACAGATGCTACAATTGCAACTAAATGACTATTTAACTAACGCAAACATGCGTAAGCTTTGAACAAGGAGCCAAACAAACTCTGTAATTTCTAATACATACAGTACTAGTTTACTTCAGTGGCCAATTGCCCTTTTCACAACATGAATCCTTGCTGTTTATTGGAAAAAAGCAGATTTCTTGAGAAGGTATTTTTGTTTTTAATCATGTGGATGAAGCTTGTGAGGAAATTTTAATATAAGTTGTAATTCACTCATTTTCTTTCAGCTCTAGAATTTATTGTGGCTGAGAGATTGGCCAGGACAGCTTTCATTTCATGCTTATAACTTTATATTTCCCTTAGTGTGGAGAAAAGCAACATTTTTTGTTGCTCTCGTTGAAGTTACTACTCCTGTGTTAAGATCAAAATTGCAAATGCAAAAAGAATGGTTTCATTTATAATAAAAGAAACAAAAAAATTCTCTGAATTATTATGCTTGAAAAGTGTGTTCATTCCCTCAAAAGTACAGTTCATTATACAGTATGAAGCAATATTACTGAACTACATAGCTATAGCCTTCAGCAGAGCCCTAAAGGCCAGATCTTGGTCTACTACATAGATACTGAATAAAAAAAAAAACAAAAAGAAAGTGGGGAGCGAGGGAAGGAAATGCTGCAGTTTCATTAGGAAAAAGGAGAAGAGATTACCAGGCTTTTGTGCACTAAACTTATATCCAGAAAGTCTAAGTTTATACCTAGTGAAATTCTTTCAAACATTGGCTTTTGGAAACAGCTATCAACCAATGAAGTCAATGTGCAGAAGTGAGAGCTCTCATACCTACTAAGGAGGACCTTACTGAACATGGTAGTAGAGGTATATATTTAAATGTAAAAAGTAATTTCAATATCACAGGATTTCCTCATTCCACCGTGGAAAAAAAGAAAGAGCCTCAGACATTGAAAATGTATGTAAGCAAAGATTTGTTCCAAAATATGCATCACAGCTGGACATCAAGGCATTTGACTGTTTTGGGGTAAAAGAGTAGATCAGGGTAAGAACGTAGATCCTGAAGTTCCTAGTCTTCAATCTCTCTACAGTTTTGACCATCTCCAAAATGAGAAATGCCCAATTTTTAATTCCCAACTAAATTTCCTCAAAACAGGTATAATTCCACTAGATATTTCAGTTTGGGAAATAAAAATCATAACTGTTCCTAGTTCTATGTGAATAATTTCCTCCAAAATCCTTGCAAGTTCACAAATTTGGAAAGCTTCTGAAACTAGATTTTATTGGGGAAAGTGCTGGCTAGTACAGCAGGCGCTGCATGAACTGCCTATAATGGTTATTAGTGATGGCAACCTACGATGGAGGAAGAAATTAATAGACTATGAGTCGTTCTTATCACAGTTAATATTTCTGCAGTGATTAAAATGAAATTCCTCATGGAGGGAGGGGAAGGGTGATACAACATTAAAGTAACTGCATGGATACACTCTGTTAAAGTGACAAATAAGGTTGAGTAGAGCATGTGAGACATTGCACTAACCTATAGCTGAAAGGCTGGCTGCTCTGCTCGTCATGAAAATCTTTGAATGTGTGGCTTCCTTCCTTCCTTCCATCAGCCAGCTGATGCCCTTAATTCAATCACCTCAAGAAAAGTCATTGAAGGAAAAGCCTCAGTGTTGTTTGATTTCATTTCATTATTTGAGTTAAGCTCTTTCTCCTGCAACGTCATCAAGGAAGCAGTGCAGTTGCAAATGCCTTCCCATGTTAAGACCACATGGAAAGGTTTGCCACCATCGTTCATTCCATGCAAGGTGAAGAAAACAACCAAGAAATATTGTGGCCACATGTTTATTACTTACTGAAACCAATGGGAAGCAGCTTTTTGTCCCTGCATTTCATGTTTTCCTTCCAACAATTAGGGGGATAAGAAAGATGATTTTCCTCCAAGTTGTGTTTTCCCAAAGGTCTTTCATTTTGGCTGGGATTTCTTGAGCTTTGAGCTTCAAGATGTCAAGTGCTCTCCCACGTAAGCTCTCACCCATCAGATATCAGCCTGCGGGAAGTGCCTGCAGTTCATACAAAGCAGTGTCATTCCCACAAAAGCTTCCCCTCCCCAGTGAGCTAAACCTCTTATACTGTCACCAACAAATCTGCATTGTGCTCTTGTCAGGTGGGGAAAAGCAAAACTGCTTCTGGAAAACAGTCTTTGTTTTGGAAACCATGGCTGGACACTCATAGCATATTTTAACATCTTAATAGACTTACAGCATTTCCAAAAATAATCTGGTAACATCCTGTAACGCACTAAGTCAGAATCCAGCAACAGGAGCCTGGTTTGCTCTTTGTATTCTGAGCAACAAGATAATGGCTCAGGAGATGCAGAGATTCTCTTCTCAGATAATCTCTGCAATTCTCTTTGCAGATAATCTCTTCAGCAGAGATTATTTTCCTTCAGAGTAGAAATCTCACAGGAAAAAGTTGTATTTTCCTTTTAAGTCTCTTGTAGGCATTCATTTGCCAAAGACTAAATAAGATCCAATTATTCTTCACACAGAGTCATAGCTAGACAGAGGGTCAGAGTAAGTGCTCTGTAGCAGCTATCTGGAGACAGCATGAAGAAGCTGGGCAGAGGTACTGCCGCAATAAACATTTGGTGATATCTTTTGAATCATAATGTGTGGTCAGTGCTGCATTTATAGGTCAAAGCTCATCATATGCAGTTGTAATACTCAAATTTCCCCTTTACCTATTGCATTTGTAGTCTATACACAACAAATTTTGAGCTATCAAGTTTTTTTTTCTAATTGTCCAGTGGCACAAATCTAGACAGCAAGGAAAAGTTATAACTTCAAAAAGGTGGGTTTTTTTTGTGTTTTGGGGGGTTTTTTTGTTTGGTTGTTTTTTTGAGGGGTTTTTTTGGTGGGCTTTTTTTTTTTTTTTAATACTGTGTACAGGTCTCAGTCTGCATTACAGGTCTCAGCATGGGAAGGCTCAGAATGGTAGAATAAGAGGACCTGCTTTTTCCAGGCAACTGAGAATAACTTAATTTTAAAATGAGGGAGATGGATATCAAAAGAAGCATTGAAAGACATTATAACTTTCAGAAACAAAGAAAAGGAATTTTTTTTGTCTCCAGTGGGTTGAAAAGGCTGCATTTCACAATCCTCAAACTGAAAACATTTTAAAATTTGAACCAATTAAATAAAAAGACTTCAATAACACCAGAGTAGAAACAGAACAAATGATTCGGCTTGTCTCCAAATTAAATTTTTGGGGAAGAAGCAGCATTTTAGCTAAATGCAAACAACTCAAAACCACAAGAGAACCTCATGAAGTTATTTTTGTCTATAAAAACCAAGTAGTTCTTCCATTTTTACTTTCCTCTTGGACGCACTTTTTTCATTTGGCATCTGAACCGACACATCTGTTTAGCCCTGGAGGGGAGGGAGTATAAAGTGGGGATGGATGAGAAGCAGGAAGACACAGCACAGCCAAGAAAACCCATCACTTACTGCAGGGACACTGACTGATGCCAAGGGGGTACCAAAGCTATCCACTAATAAATTCCTGCCCATCTTGTCAGCTCTAAAGTACTTCCTAAAGCATATCCACTGCCATTGCCACACTGTACTGCAGGACTTGGGGATATTCAAGGGAATGTAAGTGTTAAATTAAAGTAAAATTATGGTATCCTCATGTAGCTTATTTTATGCATTATTTGGAAGAAGACTTAATGAAGAGCTTTTCATCCACACAGAAGACCAGGAGGTACTTTCAGAAGTGCACTTCATTTTTGAGCTTGTGTAATGAGCCCCAACTAAAATTTCATCTCAGTTCCACTAATGATTTTTTTTTTTCTTTTCCAGGATCAGAGATTTTACAAGAGTAGCACTAAGGAGCTACATTTATCTTCATCTTAATGGCATTACTGATGCCCTTCCAATGCAATTCAAACTATTTGTTAAGCATTAGTGAACCAGAAATCAAGTATGCCTCACCCTCCCCTCCCAGAAGGGATCCTGGCTCTGGGGACGGTGTCACACGCTACCCTCTCCCCTGCTGCACCGAGGAGCTGCTGCCTTCCCCTAGCTTTCAGCCATCTGCTCTCCCACTGCTCCAGCAGCAGTGGAAAATTCCTTTTTGTCTGAGAGGTGAATCGCATGCTAAATCTAGATGACAGGATCAGGAAACATCTTAAAACAAATTAGCAAGACAGCAAAGCAGAGCAAACAAGTTATAAATTGCATTAGCCATTCTAAGTGTCCCTCTGGCCTCGACTCTTGCTCTTTGTTTTTCATCTTACAAAAGAGTAGTTATGCGATTAGTCTCCTAATGCTTTTTCTGCTCCTTTAAGGAGCGGTGGATTTTAAGCAGTGGTGTCTCTAACCAGATTCGACGGCGTGACCCATTCGAAACTCCAGTGGGACCCAGAGTATTGAAATTATTTGCAGAGATAAATCCAGGTACAATTACTAACCCTGTGTAGCAATTTCTTCCAGAAAAACACAGCCACCTGCCAGGAGACAGATATCAAGTCCTTTGCAAACTGGAGGAACAAAAACATGGAGCAGACTGATTATTTGTAACTCTGCTTTCTAACACGCATGTAATTTTGTTTCTATTTGCTCCAGTGACTCCTCCTTTCCTGCCTTCCTCTAGTTATTTTTCTTATTTGGCTTACTGGGCACAAATATCCTTCCCATTATATTGTAGCTACACAAAAATCCCACCACAGATTCAATGATGTATTTAATACAATGTGATGACATGAAGGCAAGAACTTCATTTACAATCACCACTCAACCCCAGATCATCAGCACAACAGGAGGATGATGTAACACCTAATGAAATCTTTCATTGAGATTAAGTTCTTTTTAAGGTATAAACTTTGTCACATGAATTAGAAGCTGGTAATTTGATCTTTTACTGCCATCCTGAACACAAGATGAAAGACAGGTTTTTGAGTCTTTTCTTATCCTGGGACCACAGAGGGACTCATGTGATCTGCTCCTCCCTGACTTTAACTCAAGTATTACTGCAACAAGAATGTTGTTGAAAAGATTAAAAGACACTTCTTGTCACTTGAGCTTAACTTGCACTTTGTCAGCAGCTATATAAAGGCATCAAGGACACTTTGTTCATGGAAAAAAAAATAATCCCAAACTGCATCTATCTGTATTTGAAATTATTTTCTGTTTTTCAGCCTGAAATGGTATTTTCAACTAAACTTTAGAAGGATTTGGTCAGGACACCATCTGATGTTCTTCCAGCCATAAAGTCTGAAGTCTTAATAACTCAATGAGAAAGTTCTTGGAAATCTGAGGAACACAAAAATGGTACTACACAGAAGTCATTCTCCATTCACCTCTTTTCAATGAAGTATCCATTTGCTATGCAAGCAGAAGCAAAAATAAAACAATTATTATTCTGCACCTTTAATCTACATGCAGATATGGTTCAATACAGTATAAATCCAGAGTTTCAGTGTTAAATTCCATACAAGACTTCAAATTGATTTTTGATGGCCCCCAGAGCCATATGTGCAATCCAAACCTCTTAATGAATTACATCCTAGCACCTCTTGAACAACAGAATGGATTTCAGAGCTGTAAATATCCTGGAAATGGCCATTACAAGACCAATAAAACAATCATATGCTCAGAAACAATCTTCTTCCTGACCCAGCTAACTTTGAAATATGGAAATTCCATATCAAGGATTCCAATATTGTCCTGTGGGATTGTCAGAACTGCTTAATACTAGCAGTGAAATATGGAAATATCCTAGTCTACAAGAAAACCTCATGCTAGAGTTAAGCACCCTATAAGTTAAAAATCCCCTATCTTTCCATGCCCCAGTTGTTTCAGCTGTGCTTGCTGTATAAATACTGCATTGAAATAAGCACTAAGAGTTTATCCTCTGATTTTCACTATAGATCTATTTAATGAAAGATAACGAAATGTGACTAATAGTACAAACAAACATTTTCTTGTCAGGAGTTTCTTTTGTGACTGTGGCTTTCACAGGTTGCAGATGTTCCCAGTTGCTGCAGAGTACTTATCTGAACCCTACCTCTGTACCTCTCACTCTTTAAAGTCAGCCTTTTTACCTACTTAGTTGTTGCAGTGCTAAAAATAATATCCATTCAAATACAGTCAGACAACTATCAAATCATACATGCAATAACACCACAGTACAAGAAAATTTACTTCTAATTTTAGGCTAAAATCTCTCATCACTGCATCTGTGTAAGAGATATTAGTGGTCCATGTCTTTGCTTAGGCAAGTCTGATTCCACCGCTGCACTCCCAGTTCTTGCTTGGGTAACACTTTAGATGCCAGGGTCTCACACACAGTCTGAAAGTATTTCAGTCCAGTTTCACAGAGGTTGAAAAAAGTGATTAAAAATTCTACATGCCCCAGCACCTTGAAAGAAATAAACAAGCAAGCAAAAGACCTCAGGCTCTTACCTGTCTTTATAGCTGCTCATGGTGAAGAAGTCAGTTTGCAAGCCCACATGGTGGAAGATGGAATAAATTGCATAAAGAGGACATGCCAGAATAATGAATGACTTGCTGAAACAACCAGAGATTTCAGCATTCATGCAGCAGAACAGCTGGTAAATAGAAGCAAGGGACATTCCTTAAACTTCCATGTTAAACTGATGGTGGAAAATACCTACCTCTTGATTTGCTCTCCAAATTGTCATGCTATACAGCTATAAATAGTGCCTGGGCTAATGAAGAAGAGGCACAACTAGCTGGATTTTTATCACAATGATCATTATTCCATTGGAAAAATGTGAGCTTACATTGAAAATGAAGCATATTACCAACATATCCCATTCAATGAATTTCTTTGACCTGCTCCTTCCCACTTATTCTGCAAGTACATATTTTACAGTTTCTACCCAATGTTCAAGTGCATCTGGGATTATTGAAGTTTTACTCTGATAAAGCTCTAAGCACTGCACAGATAACTATACTATGACCATGGTTAAAATTCTGAGAAATTATAACACATCTGCTACAGAAGAACCTTATATACATCCTGTATCACTGATCTGAACTTGCGTCCACCTCAATGGGGCTGAAAATGCATCACTGAGTGCCCTTGTATGTAAATGGTGTGCTCATTGTCCACCCTCATCATCTTTGCTTTCTGAATAGGCTTCTCCTTCCTCAACATTAGGCAGGCTGAATGATAACACATTGCAGCCTCTAAAGTTGTGTCTGCCATCTATAAATTATCTTCTGTCAAAAACTTCAATTTAACTCAGGATGCTGATAGCCAGCACAGCAGACTAGGCCAAATTTATGAAGGTAGATATGGAAGAAAAACTGCAAAGAAAGTAGACATTTCCAAGTTTATTTCCTTTGATATGATGGTTAAAGGGACTTGCAATGAAGTTTTTAGTGTTGACAGTTTGTATTCAGTGTTAAAGGGCAGTGGTAAAGATTTGTTTCCTCTCAAATACACCTTTTACATGAAGACCAAAACAGCTTTCTTTACGGTTGCTTAAAACAAACAGCAGCTCTCAAAACCTCATCCCTCCTTTAGCATGTGCCTCACTGCATTGCCTGGGAGCAGTGGTTAAGGACAAGGGCTGCAAAGGCACGAGGCTTTGCATGAGCACAGAGAAAAAAGACAACCTGTTCTTGCTCCAAAAGGCATCCAACCATTCGTGTTTCCAGTACAGAACTATGCAGATCTTGGAAGTAAACGTAATATAAGTAGAAATAGCTTAGAAGGACTTTGAAATAATTTTAAAGAAACCCTTATTTTACATTTAATATGAGATGGAAGAGGGAGGAAGCATGAGGTTACAAAGAGAACAGCAGCTGTAAATAGGGGAAGACTTGATTATTCAAAGCCAGACCAGAGGGACACTGGGGGAAAGAACTGCAAAATTGCAGAAGGCAAGGAAAGGGAATTAGAGGTAGGAAGGCCAGTTCTTGGAGATGCACTCAATGTATTTACCGATCTTGGAGTTCAAGACAGTGTCCAGATTACCAACAGTTGGGATAGGCAGCCTGACCTTGGAGTGAGAGTTAGACCATGTACAGCCTTGTCAGAGGTACAGCGTTTGGTCTGGATCAGAGGAAAGAGATAGAGAGAGGTACTGCTAGCTCACATTGAAGAACAAACCACTAAAACACAGTTCATGGGCTGTGACCACCAAGACTGTGTCCTTCTCATCTCCTAAATGCACAATATGACACTGCTCAACATTGTCCATAAGGAACTTTGTCCATAAAAAACATGTTAGTGAGTAGTTTGGCTTCTATATATCCACAATGGCAAATTCAGCTGAGGCTCTTTACTGGGGCAATGAATTAGTCTCCTTATGGTATATTTGCCTTCCTCCTGTGAAAATTTCTTTGGAATTTAACATTTAAAACAAGACCTCTCTTTTCAGAAACATACCCACCCACAGAGCACATGCTGAGTTTGCCAACAATTAACCAGTCAATCTGTCTGTAAAATAATGAAATATGTTTTAAAGAAAAAAAATATTTCTGTGTAAGTGAAAAAATTACAGACTAAACAGCATGATTTTTTCCATGTACCATACACATTTTTTTGAAGACAACATGACCTGTGCCTTGTGAGGATCAATTATATAAAAGTTGTGGTGAAGACTTAACAGCAAAGAGCTTGCTTTCACAGTCACTCATATACCTCAGAAAGTAACCCACTTTTCAGAAGTGCTTAGCAAGGTTGAACAATCTCATGCTTCTGTTGATAGCAACCTGAAACATGGGAGCTTTCAAATATAATGGACCTGTTGCTTTTTGATTCTGTTAGTTCACTTTTGTGAATGTAACTCCCAAGAACTTAATCAAATGACATTCCACCTCAGTCATCAACCATTGCATCCTGTGGACAAAGACATTTCCCTACATACATTCTGCATTATAGGTTTTATCTTCAACACAGCTAGAGAGAAAGTAGGTTTCTAGTTATATGGTTATATATATAACTATATATAAATATATGGATCCATATCAAATTCCAGGAGGTATCACCACACAGGATGGAGTTTGCAGAATACATTGTACTGTAAACTTCTTACCATGGCTGCTCTCTTTCGGATTGTTCTTACATTTACTTTCTTTAACTTCTTTTTTTGACATTTGCACTTCTTGACTCTATGCCTGAATAAATCTCCATGCCCTTTCCAGTTGCTATTACTAATCACTTTTCTGCAAAACTGCAGGAGAGCCTGAAAGTATTGAAAAAGCTTCAAAACTAGATATTTTGAGAATATTGAAGGTATTCTAAAAAACAACAAAAAAACCCCCCAACCCAAAACACCCAAACAAAACCAACACAGTTGCAGCGTGCTTGCAATTCTGTGCTGTAGATATCCCTGGGCTTAAGGACTTGGTCCCTCAAGGTGCTAAGCACTCTGGCTATAATTCAGCATTTCATATCCTCAGGGCTCAGCAGATAAGCACTCACAGAGTCAGTCTCACTTATCCCCTAGCACTACACACATGGTCAGGAGTTGGGGTGGACTGGAAGGAGATTACAATATCATTATGTGATTCAGCAGTATCAGCTCAAAGTATTGTTAAAAAAAAGCATAAAACAGTGATCATATATTTGTAGCAGTTCTCCTACTTAGGATGGCAACAAGTCATCCCAGTCTTTCTAGCATACAAAGTGCATCATTATACAGCTTGGACACCTCAGAATTGCTTCAATTGAAAATAATTTCTATATTTACTGCAGTTCCTGAATCATCGACAACTGTTTTACTGAAAGAATTTGTTAGTTCTCCGACGGTACATGGGCACAAGTGTGAGAGACAGAGTATGCCTGCAACACTGCCAAGAAGAATTTTGCCTAGTACAGCACATTTTATTTTTGAAGACTGAAATGAACTGCTGTAAGAGAACAGACCCAGTTCCAAAATGTAGGATAACATCACATCATAAATTAATGATCTGTAATATCATACCATGAATGCTTCATTTCTCTTCTTTCTCCCCCCACATGATATTTATCTGGTTAAAAAGAAAAATGAAAGAAGAATAAATGTAAGCTGAGTGAAGAGCTGTATATTTTGACAAACTGTCATGACCTTTCCCATTGAAATTTACATATAAATGTTTCCAAGACTTTTTATTCAATTTAGAAAATGAATTAGCATTTTGAAGGTAAATATAACCTTTCTGGAAAAGATGACCCCAAAGAAAGGGAAAAAAACCCACTTAAAATTATATAATCAAAATTACATTTGGAATACAATTTTCATTTATGTAGTTTACCCTAGCTTAAAGTCAGGTGTTACATATCATGAATACAGGCAACATAAGCAACAAGACAAAAGATGTAAATCCAGTGTACAGCAAAGGTGTCCATTAAGGTACCCTGAATTCTGAATGAAGCCAATCCACACATCCTATGAGTGAGCAACAAACATTATACAAATCTACCCTCAGAGAGAAATGGTGGGGAAAAAAGGTGAGGCAAAGGGTGTTCAGCCCCAGTTTTATCTATTATTCAGAAAACTTAAATGCTTGAGGTAAGTCAGATAATGTTTAATATTAGGTAACATTTTTTGCCTCAAATCCTTGGGTTTCCTTTGAACCCATACTTATGTTACATTTAAGCTATTTAAATGATTTAACCTCAATCAGCTGTAAAAGCTTTTCTGTCATTGTTATAAACTGTTTCTTTTAACATGTCACCCTGAACCAGCAGAAAGTTGAATGTTCAGGTTGGAATAGTGGATGTTTTGCCAAATCAGTATAAAAGGAGAATTATAGCTTGGGTCATGATGTACCGTGCGGTTGGCTAAGGGCCTTAGCGAAGCACAGCTGCACAGCAATACCACTGCGGGGTCTGATCCAGGCTTCCTGCTTGGAGGGTCAATCAGTCAAACAAGTTATCCTGGATCAGCAGAGCTGCAGTAACTGTGCATGCAGCTTCTACCAAATCCACTCAGGATTCTCATTTACTGCATCCAACTCTTTCCCAAACACTGCTGGAGTCATTCATATGGCAAAGCATTTGCTTTATGTGACTGCCGGCTTCCCAGTATCCCCACAAAAATATCCTCCAGTCATACAGGAAGCACTTTCTGCTGGGTCACAGTGCCTGGAAGCATAATATTTTCATTCTCCATGGAAGAAAAAGGCACATTTGGTCTAACAGGCTCACAGCTGTTGCAAACCAGAGCAATCCCCCTGAAGTTGGGGAGATGCATGACCTCATGCTACCTCTACTAGTGCCAAGGTACCTGGGAGACACTACACTGAGCACTGCCCTGCTTCTAATTACATACTGCCCCACATCTGAAGTATTCTCTGTTGTTTTTTGAAAAGACAACGTTCCTGTTTAAATCCCACCTTCCTCATGCCTGAAGAGTTTAAAAATTTCTCAACTAGGTGCAAAATACACTGATATGCTTAAAGTTCACGCCAGTTCCATGCTACCAACAACAGTGCAAGGTGTGTGGGAAGGAGAAAGCTCTAGTGGAGAAATGAGCAACTTTCATATTGATTTAATGAATCTGACAATACTTACTAATAGACTGCTCATCACTTTGTTTTTCCTTGAAAACCCACATCCTTTTAAACTTCCCCAATCTAGATTTATTTGTGTCCCGATTTCTTTCTCAAGTTCTGAGAAAGAAACCTGCAGTTTGATGAATTTCAGCTCAAGTTGCAGATTCTCAAGAGCTTTGACTGTCAAGTGCATGAATTCTCAATGCCTTGATTTCTTCTCTCTTTGATGCCAATAGGAGGCAAAATCTGTAACAGGTTTAAGTAGTCATAACTGCTTGATTTTTGAAGAGCATACCCCACTAACATGCCCATCTCACAGGCAGTGCAGTGAAATTTGATTATCATCATCTGTGCACATTGCTTTAGGAACACTAGGTGGACGTGCCTTTGATCAAAAATGTAGTCAGAGCATGATTTTCAAAATATTCAGCTCCCACTGAAATCCAAACTCTACCCACTAGCTTTAAAGAAAACAGATTTAGGCCAGCACCTATCACTTTTGAAAATCCAAATCTGAAGTAGAATAACTCCACGTGGGCATCACTTCCTAAACAAAAAAGATGCAGGCAAATCAGGTCTGACTAAATGTAGAACTACCAGAATTTACCTAAAACCTTACCTGAACCTTTGCTGAGCTTTGAACAGTTTGTTTTCAATTAATTTGCCATTTTTCTTTGGCTCCCAAATGCTGAGTGCTGGTAGCAGCCAGGAGCTGGACTGCCACAAGTGTTGTTTCCATGGCATTTCCAGTCTGACTGGAAGCCAGAAACATTAGAAAGCTCATGAGACAGCCTGTTTTCAAGAGTTCTCAAGAAAATTTTAGCTGATCCAAGATGTTTTGATGACTTCAGAACAGCATCCAAACTGGGGCATATCTCATAGCCAAGCTAAGCCCAAACCCTGGAAAAGTTTGCCTGCAACAAGATGTGATTTGGGGAAGGCAGGGGTGGGCAAATATTTTCTAAGGTTTACTAGAAACATTTAAAGGCAGACAGAGCAGACACAACAAAAAGAAAGAGATATCTAGAAATATACAATCTACCCATGCTTTTCCAATTCAAGTTTTCAAACTTTACTAAAATCCAACTCTCCTGCCACACAAAGGCATTCAGTTGGGTGAAATGAATTTTGGTAGGGTTTGAAGATGGGGAACTCTGTGCTGGGATCTCTATTCTGGACAGGGTGAGTTTCTATACATGAGAGAGGAGCAATTGCTGTTTTCCCCATTTTATCCAAGGTAAGCATGGGCTCTAAGTTCCTGACAAGATGCCAGTATAATTTGCAGTGACATAGGCTTTTACTCCCATATACTAGTGAGAGCAAAGCTGAACATCTACAGTCAGGCTTTGCATCTGTAATGCACATTTTCATTCCTCTGACAGACCGTTTCCTTCAGCAAGTTGGATATTAGCTTGTTATCAAGTTTTCCTTGAGTGCCAAATTGAAACCACAAAAAAAAATAATAGTTCATTCCTCCTGAACACTTGTAGCTGAGATGCCAAGTTAAGACAAATTTGTTATGGTGATAGCTTGTAGCTTGAGCAGTCAGGTAAGTAATGAATTTTCCTGGAGTTGGAATGATGTTGGAGAAGCCCATAACCTGACCTGAGAGAGATGAGTTTATAGAAAACTTAAAGTTCACACTAATTCAGTTACTGTGAAGCCATGCACATGTTTTCCTCTGAGCAATTTTAGAGTCCCAGCTGCCTCTTTTTCAGCCAGAGGCAAATACAGAAACGTTCTCATTTCGTACCCTCTCCTGCTGCGCACACACCCCACTTTACTTTCGCCTCCTGAACAAATTTTCCCTACCACTTCTTTGTGCACTTAATCATTTAAAAGGCTCGTTGCAATCCAGTGCCAGTGCTGCTAGAAATATCCCCAAATAGCAGTAATGCATTTGGGGGAGAGCGTAGAAATGTCTCTTCTATCCAACGGAGTTTGCGCCGGCTGCCATGACTGGTCGCTCAGCAGAAGCGCTTGGGCTCTGACAGAACAGATTCACTGCAACTGCTCTTTTTGTCAAAAGGAAAATTTCAAGACTCTGCTCAGCACCTGTTCCCACACAGCCTAATTTTTCTGCGAAAGATCTGAGTTTCTGATTTAGCTCTACTGCATGGTGCAGACAGTGAGCCTGTCTGGAGAGCCTAAATGCCTTATCTAGCACTTCCCCTGCTTCAAGCAACAGCCATGAGACATCAGGGACCAGCACATGTGCCTAACATGGACATTCTGTTCACTTCATGGCATGGTTAGACATACGCAACCCCCTTTTCAGAGGCACCTCCGGATAACCAACGTCCATCAGAAGGTTCAGAGGGCCACTGCTGGAGAGTAGCTACCAACAGCTTTATATTACTGCTTGCCCTGCCACCTGGCTCAGGCACCTGCAGAGAGCTGGCAGGAACGTGTAGCCTGCAGCTCCTCCTCAAACCCCTAAAACACCTGATGTCTCAATATAATATCTGCCCTTCTTTTCTGACCCTGAAGACTGCTTTCTGTCCTCAGGGAAGATGTCTTCTTTCTGAACAGAAAGCATACAACTTCAAATACAGATTTTCTCCACGTTCTTGGCAGAAGCAGAACTGCCTGCTATAGCTAGTGCCTCAATAAACTGGGGAAAAAAAGCCCCAAACAAATAAAAACCTGAATGCATTCATCTACCCTTCTGTCCATGAAGTACCGAGTTCATCATTTTCTGTAAATCAAAGAGAAAATGAATGCTAAGTGTGATTCCAACTTCTCAGAGCAGATATAACAAACTATTTCCTGGCTCCAGATCTCAATCAACCACCATGCAAGAAAACATATATGCATGTTTGTATTTCTTATTTGATCAAAATGTCAAGATTGCTTCCATTTTTTATTTCAAAAGAAATTAAGAAAACACATTTTTAAAATTCACTGCAAAGAGTAGACTCAGCTAGAAGATCAAACTCCCCATTGATTGCACTATTCAGGGTCACCACAGCAAATTCAGGATATAAACTTTTAGTTACTTCTTTAGAAATCAGACACAGTATATTACTAGATCTTTAGTTTTGTTAGCTGCACCACTAATCTCAAAGAGGCCTCAGCTCTGTTTGTTTTTCTTTCTGCTGCATATAATGCCCCTGGCTTCTGCTGTATGTGCTACTTCATTCTGCATTTGAAGTTCTTATTGTGAATTCAGAAACACAGCCCTCTTTCCTGAATGGACTTCAAAGCTCAAAAAAAGCCAGTACTTTCATATAAATATATTGATTTTAAGAATACACTTGTAGTTAGGAAGAACGGTTTGGCTTTAGAGCAATATTCCCTGCTAATGTCTCATGATCTGAGCAGTGAGATGAATTTTGCTAAATCTAATATGTGGTTACTCATCACAAAGCATAGCTGCAAATTTCACACAGCAGGACTCCTTTGTCAAAGCAATCCTTTGCTGCAAAAGTCTCTTCTGCGGGAGCTCCCCAGGGCTCTGAGTACTTTGACATTTCAATCAAGTTCTCTCAGTTCACAACTCATTTTCAGCTCTCTGCGCGAAGCAGGTTAGCTCTGGAATTGCACAAGAAGGGCGTTCGTTACTGCTCCATCAGCTCACAAGGACTGTTGCGGTTCTCAATTCCCTAGCAATGCGCTCCATGGGAAGCATTAAGGAGCTCAGTGCAGAACCAAAGACAGCTTGGAAGGTATTTCAAGGGAAAAATTTGACATTTTGCCTGAACCTACTTTCTTTTCTTCAAACATTTTATATATATATATATATATATATATATGTATGTAGTGTGTTCAATGCTTAGTAATCTGTGTGCGAGAATTACTGAGAAAATGTATTTTCAACATGAAATCTAGTTAATTCCTCCGTTTCATACAGAGGGACATTCCTACTTACTCTTTCTTTTTTCCCCTCTTGTTATTAAGCCCTAAACTGGATAAACTAACGATATGTTTCTAATTTTAGTTAAATATATAGTTAATGCTATGTCAAACCACATTTTGGTTATTTCCTGGACCAAAAATATCCCAGAAAATCCTCTCTGAGACCCATCTCGTTGAGTCTCCCTTTTCTTGTTCCTGCAGATCAAAGGTGTTTCTAGTACACCTTTTTGACTTTGAAAAGTACAATCCGGTTGAAGCAGGGTGAGAAATGAGTGTATAATTGCCGGGGACAGAAGTTCTTCCACTTGCTGTAGAGCCATGGTCTTAGAAATAAGCTATTATCAAAAAATGAGACTAGTAACATTGATTAAATTTAGTACTGAAAACTTAAATGTTGCTTTTGATTTTTAGGTACAGAAGGAACTATAACAGTTATTTTTACAAAGAAAAGAGAGAACTCTCTAATTTCAAGGATACATGCAATCTTGTAGCAGAAATAAGGCTAGGAATATAGATCAATACCTGGAAAATATATTCTGACAAGTTTCTTTTAGAGAGGAGAGATTATCAGAAGAGACAGAGACGTTGCAATAGCTTATTTCAATAAAAAATGTGGAGAACATACCATGAAGAGTAAAGGATCCATAACTTCACCCATCAAGACAACTTGTATAATTGCGGTGTACATTTTTTAACACAAAGAACAATTGCGCCAAATATCACAAAGCCAAATACCATACTGTCAGGGAAAAGAACGTTAGCTTTAGTTTTTGGAAGCTTTTTAAAAGAAATATGTTGTCACAAAAAGGATGAAGGTTACATCAGACCCCTAGATTTTCCTGTAATCGCTGGAGAAATTTTTCTGCAGCAGGGCAGTATAGCAACAGTAGTGTGGATTTAGGTGGAGAAAATCCAAACAAAAATATACCAGGAACAAGGAAGTGGAGATGAAAACATCTGATCATTTTACAAGAAATGGCTCACCACAAATATAATTTCTGAAAATTCATTGAGTTTATCAGAGTAAATTGCTCCAAGGATGGTAGTGGATATTTCCTTAAGTTGAAGATGTTAGGAATTTGTGAGGCATAATAATTAAACAATAACCATCACAAATTAGTCTAATCATCAGGTTGTCTAGCAGCACAATGACACACAGAGTTTGTAACTAATGTACGAAGAACAATACTCATTGTTTACAAGATGAGTGGTAAGGATACTGCAAAAGTCAGGGCTTTTTAAATATATAAAGTATGACGCTTCATATGAAGTCACAGTTTATAACCAAAGACTAAAAATCACATAATATTATAAGTCCTTCAGAGCAGTATCTTGCCTTTATTTGTTATTGCTTCAGCCAAGCAGGATTCTTAATGAACAGTTTTACAATAACTAAGCAAAGACAGACAGGTAACAAAGTAGATTAATTTGGTCATAAGTTTTTTTCGATTTTCAGCATTGATTATTCAGTGCTATCATTAGCAAGCACTTCCCCCCCCCCACTAAAAAGACCATGCACTGTGTTAAACATAATTTTGCTCCAGTTATTCAATTAGTATCTGCACATATACAAAGATTAGAACTTCAGACTATTCCACTTTACTGTAAGATTTTCCTCTTTTCATCCATCACTGTAATAAGATAAGAATCCTTACATATCCCACCTCTTCTAACTAAAACAAATGCATCTGAAGCAGGCAAGTTAATTAATTCAGTTACTGGAACTCAGTCTTCATTCACATTTAACAATAAACTACATTAGACCAAACAACACTGTTCTTGAGATCCTACATATTGCCCTTCAATAGTCAATACTCTTATCACCCTTCAGACACAGACCAAATCCTTCTGTAACACACAAAAGCAAAGATTTACAGGTCAGATCATTACCTGAGAAAGCAGGACCTCACAACAACTCCTCACTTGGTGGCTCTGAAGAGAAGCAGACTGTAAGGAACAGAGAAGAGACACAATCTTGACCCCCATCTCCACCAGGCAGAGAGCCTGGAAGATCAAAGCTCATCAAGGCTTTGCTCATCAAGGCTACCAGTCACTACACACCCTACAGAGGCAGGTGATTTGGATTTGCATTTTGAGATCATTTACTAAGAATAGGTTTTATGGTTGAATGCACATCTACTTAAAAGCTTAAAATATGAGAGCTTACCCCAAAATCTGAGTATCTTTTGCTAAGTCCTTGAAGAGAAACAGTGCTAAATTTTAGGGGTAGCCTCTTTGATAAAAGGAAATTAACTGAATTCATATACCAAAAATTGATACTGAAAACCTTTATTTTTAAGTTACCCATAAGAAATTATCTCTTTCTGACTGTGAAAGTCCATTTCTGAGTGAATAATTCTTTTCTAGTTACTTCTATGGAACCCAAGTATTAACAATTCTGGAGCATAGCTTTTATACAATGAGATGTATAAACTTTATCTATATAAATTTCACACTTATTTACATGAGAAGAGATATAGTAAACTCACATTGAGAAAACAAATGCAAGGCGGAGAAAATAAGCTACTGGTGCAAAGCCTACAAGTAGCCTTCATTTCCTTTTAATTTTCTGTGGGTTCAATAGTTGTGTCTGTTTTTTCCTTTTTTTTCCACTCCTACTATTTCATATTCTGCACAATAATGTGACATTTTTTATCTTCACTGTGCTTCAAGACAGTTGAAGGCATGGAAAGTAAAGACCAAAACTGAATATTCCTGAATACTGGAATATGAGATCATTTCAAAGGAAAGAAATAGGGTATTTTTCCTCCTATCCTCTGACCATTGCATGTTCTTGATTGCCAACAGTGGGATGAGGTTTCTGAATGGAGAATTCCCAGTGCATATGATGATCCATTTCTCCTTTCTTTCCCTTGTTTGTCAAAGCCCTGAGTTTGTTGCAGTGTTATCTCTCTTATTTGAGATCTAGGATGGTCTTGAGCAAGATAGATAGTCTGTTTTCAGCACTGTGGCATGCATCTGTCTATGAATAATGAGTATCACAGACAGACTGATTAATAGTAATTTTATAATATGGGGAGAGTCTACAAAGGAGGACATTGTGTGGAATATTTATTAATGAAGTACAGTTAGCACCACACAATGATTAAGGACTGTGGGGGAAAGAAAATGAGGGAGATAAAGGGAAAACTCTGCCCAGAAGCTCCAGAGAGCATGGGAAGTAGGTGGCCAAACAGAACAGTATAAAAGGAGGAAGAACACGAATGAAAGGCAGTGAGAAGTGAACAAGAGATTCACATAAACTTAATTCATGAGGTCGAAGGGCCTCTGATTGATTCTCTAATGCAGGTAAAGAACAGAGGTGATCAGGGTAGTACCTCACTGGCAAAATAGTAGTATATGTTTAAAGGGACAATCTCTATCCTCAGCTGAATCGACGAACACACAGCCTATCTGTATCAGTAGAGCCACAGTCTGAGTCTTGTTCAGTGACTTAAACCTGCCATTCAAACACTAAATTGCAGTTCTCATATTAAAGATCTGCCAAAGTGAGCGCCCACTGGGACTTCTCCGCTATTGGTATCAGCATCTTACAATGCCTTCCAAAAAGTCCCAGACTGAATTACCCTAAGTCTTAGACAGGAAATCCTTAGTCTGTAGCTGGAGAGCATATATTTGCAGCTTACCAGCTGTAATCTTCTCTATTAATTTATCCATTTCTGACAAATAAAATGCACGAAGTTTGCAAGATTCAAAATAACTTCTAGGACAGACATGTTTGCATCTGTTGACACTTTTTTTTTCCATTTTAAGAACCAGAGCACACAGTAGTTCACCTCTACAGACAAATGCCTGTAAGACGTGTTTTAGCCATGCACTAAGAGTTTCTAAAATTCGCAGCAAACCAAAGGAAAAACATTAGAAAAGTAAAACCCCAATTTTATGATGTATATATTAAAGCTGAAAGAACATTTTGAGAGCCATTCTAACACAGAGAGCAAGAAAAGAAACAAAACATGCCTATCCATCCACACACAAAACAACCCATTACCTATACAGGTTGTACGGTGGTCCTTCAGCAAAACAAAAAAATAAATAGATACATAATGAAAGTAAATAAAACAATTTTTATTTTTCCTACTACTATTTATTTCCTCACTAATATTTTTCAGAAGTGGCAGAAATAACCTTGATATCTTTTGCTTTGAAAACTGGAAAGTTACTCTGTATGTTCACATCGATGGCCAACCCAAACGTTGCGTACTGCTCATCACTGACCTTTCTTATCGAGTAGTGTTTTCATCCTCTAAAGAGGCTATAAATTGATCTGAAATAGTGCTATGTAATACCTTGCTTTTAACAAATTTCTGTTTATTCTCTTGAGAAGAATATCTTTGCTGTGAAACAGCAGAATCCCCTGTGAATCCCTTCTATGTCAAACAGAAACTCAGAACCAGTATGAGACCTTCAGTTCCTACTCCCAGTCACATGCTCATCCACTAACTAAGCTTGGTTTTTTTAGTCCCTTCTCTATTCTTCTCTCTTGTAGGGAAAATAGCAGTAATTTTTTCCTGTTACTCCACTCACTTAGTCATAAAAAAAGAGTATAATTGCAGTTCTGTTTTATTGTGTTTTTCTCAAAAACCCACACTTCCTCATTTAAGGTACAATAGAGAAGTATTGTTATGGTAGCTACTTTTTGTTGTTGTTGTGTTGGTTTGTATATCAATTGTTACTCTAAGGAAGTTATACAGAGCTCAGATGGAAAAAAAGTGTAATGGAGTTTACCAATCTACTTTCAAGTTTATTTGTCTTTCTGCTTATGCTTCTCAAACATTTTTATTTTCAATTTCTTCTTTGTCTCAATATGCATACAATATGACTTCTCTTTTTTTTTAATTCAGTGAATAACTGCCCTAGTGATATGTAAAGCCAGGCAAAAACCTCATTTGCAGTATATCATTTCTGTTTCCAGTGACTAGACTTGTCAATCAACTGGTCTCAGGCTCCCACAAATGTATGTCAGAAGCTGTATTTTTCTTGCTATTACCCATAATCAGTGTGAAAGGAGAAAGTGCATTATTTCATCTACAGTTGTGTTGTATAAAAAAAAAGTCTGTTAAACCTCACCGAGATTCAGCAGCAGCAGAAAAGACCAGCCTCAGCATCAAGTCATTCTGCATCAGATTTTTTTTGACGCTACCAGTTTGAAACTACCAAGTTAGATGATCAAAGAGGCCATATGCAGCGACTGTCCCCTACAAGCAGATGAAATATGATGAGGGAAAAGAAGAATATTTTCACTCCTTTACTGCTGTTCAGCCTTTTGTGCAGTGCAGGATGTTCTTCCAGAGGAAATTGCTCACATTCGGTACCATCTTCCTGTGAGACTTTTTCTGCCCCGTATAAGGACCATCTCTCCTGAAATTCAGAGCATCATTAATATGATTTTTGAAAGATGGTTTGTTATAGGCATTTAGGGGTCAAGTCCTCTTTGTTAGATGTAGCAAACCATACAGAAAGTTGTCCACTTTAGGGTAGCTTAGGGAAGGCCCATATCACCCCATAGTGTTTACTGGGGGACCACAGCGGGAACTGATGAGGGAAGAAATGGCATCTACCAAGACCCATAATGTTAGTACTCTTGTAGTCATTCCCCAGTACATGTATGTGCTATTTTAGCCCATGAGCTGCAATATCAGCACCCTCCCATGAGCACGGATTCAGGTACAGATCATCCCTGGGCAGCCCTGCATGTCAGCCTTCTGTAACAACCACATACGCTGCCCACAAGCAGAGCAGACTCAGCACTTATTTTTCCTTTCTGTCTTTTTTTCTGGTTTGAAGCTTAAATAGGTGCTGTTCCCAAGAGGTAGTGTTGCTTGATCTTCAACCCCACAGAGTGAAATGGGAGCTCATAGAAACTACATTTCCAATGACGTTCAGCCCAACGTTGAAGGGGGTGGGTGAGGATACAGCTCCAGCAGGTCCCTCCCACCTTGACTGTTTGCATGGTGGGTATGAACGGAACTTGCTCCCGATGCTTCTGTCTACTTTGGACCACTCCTTTCCTCCTCTGGACTTTTTTGCCATTCATTTTCCCATGCATGTAAAGTGGGGCTTGATGAAATTCAGTTGTTCAAACAGCAAAAAGCTGGAAACTCTATCAATTTGGTGTCACTTATTTTAGTCACATACTGTGAGCACAAATCCCTGTCTGTGAGAGAGGAGTATATGGATTATCAGGATGGCATGCCCTCTTGAAGAACACAACCTTCTCAGAAATGCAGGATATTTATTGTTTGCATTTCATGTACGTATCAAAATTATAAAGTAACTCCATCCTAGTCTTTTTACCAATTCTTATACTTCTGCCCATTTCAAAATTATATCTTTGTTCCATAAAATGTAAAAGCTTCTGAAAATTGCTTGGAAGGGGACCACATTAGAAATAAAAACATCACAAAACTAGATGAGCTGTATTTCTTTTTAACAGCTCTTCATCAGTTTTCTTAAGAGAATACTTGTTTCTCTGGAAAGAAAACCACTTCAGCTGAAGTAATCCCTCAGATTTTTAATCAGTACATTCCTCTTCAGGACTCATCTTTTAATAGCTAATTCCTTCACCTGCCCGTCTTTTTTAACCCTTGAAAACAATCCTCTCAGCAGTTCCAGCAGTATATTTTTTACATGATGTCATTTAAAGATGAATCATAAAAGAAATAATAAAACTGACCAGCTCAGAGGTTAATTTTAGAGTGACTATAGAATAAGTCCCAGCTACATGTTAGGTCTAATTTTATTTAATTTAATGCAAATAGAAAAGAGTAGAGGAAATATTTCCCCGCAATATGTCCTTGCATAGCCTGAGAAGCAGTAAAAAGGTACCAGTTACCCCAGCAAAGTCTACCGCTTTTGAGGAGCAGCTTCCACCACAGACTGACAGGCTTTTCAGGCCACTCCATTTTGTATCACTAATTGCTCTCTCTCCTCCGAGTGCTGCAGACAAGCATCATTCCTCCCTCCCTGCCAAGCCCCATGAGAAAACCTTGCTGTCTCCTTGCAAATAGCTTGTGACTTTTCCAGGAGCATGAAAGTGCCTGTATGCTCACTAGAGCTTTGTGTTATTTCACAGTTGTAAACCTGTCATTTTAAGTTATCATCTAGGAAATCTGAGAAAATTACATTAGAACAATATTAATATTTTATCTCGTATAATCAGTCCAGTTCAGTACTGAAGAACTCACGACCACTCTTCACAGCGTGCCTTCAAATCTGCAAGCAGAACAGTCCAAAGCTCCAACCACTTCTTACACACAAACATATACACAGTGTTCAAGTAAACACACACTCTTTGAAAATATGGGAACTGTAGGTAGAAGAAAAAAAGAAATTACTTAGAGCAAAATGCATATTTCTTTTTTAAACTGCTATATAGGTTATTTTATTGGAAGACTTAAAATTGGAGATCAACTCTTTTCTTCTTTCTGCACAATATGCTGCCTGGTCTATGGCTGCTCAATGATTATTTCTTTGTGAACTTCAGGAGTCTCTGTTCTATGTAAAAATACATATTTTATTTTCTCCTTCATACAGAAGCTTGGGTTTTTTCTCAGCAGTAATTCCATTTGTCTCACTGTCAGTATCACTGAACCTAAACAAGACTGTTTACTATTCTTCTGCAATTTGACACACAAGAATAGTAAACCCAGACACCGAAGTGGCAGTCTCTGCCTACCTGCCAGTCGAGGTAGTCTGATATCATGCACGCTCACACAAGCTGTAGGGTAAAAATTAGAAACACTCCAAATTTGTACTGCAGAGCCACAAGTGTGAGCAATTTCATCTCCATCCCCCCAAAATGCCCTCTTGTCTGTAATAGAGAACAGGGGTATTTGGTATTACTGTAATTTCTCAGGTGCATTCTTTATACTTTTATTTTCCCTCAGTAGAATGAGCACAACAGAAGAAAACTTATTATACCCCAGATGCTGGAAGAGCACACTGTCAAGCACCTTGGTTTCAACTCCATCACACATCACCTTCGCTTATGCTGTAGGATGAGGATAACTTTATTGACTTCACCTATTTTCAGCTGAAGCACAGAACCATATATCAGAAAATCTGGATCATCAGCCTGATTTAATGATATAGAAGGACTTTTGAACATTGTAAGACAGGGTGATTCATCACAGGGACTGATTCCCAGGGCTCTGCTTTGTGAAAGTCTTGGTTGGGTAAGCACCAGACAAAAGCGGAAAGGAAAAAATAGTAGAAATATTTGGCAAGCATCCTTTTCTTTTTTAAACCACCATTAAACACAATAAATATTTATGCAAAAATAATGTTCTAACAGCTTCTGAAAAATGAGAAAAAGTACAATGTTGGGTATCAGCTGACTGTTTCAAATCCAGCGCAGCTGATTAAGCAGTGTTGATGAAACTGAGGAAAACTGTAAAGATTGGTCTCAAAGTCACACAAAAAAAAAGAAAAAAAAAAGGTCTATGGAGGAGAATGTTCTATTTCTGGGAAAGCAGGTTTGCTTTTGAGAGGCTAGAGAAAGAAATGACTATTTAAAACAGATATTTCCTGCAAGAGGTGATACCAAGTCAAGGGCTTGGGTTGCTGAGAAATTTGCTGTAGATGCAAGGGACGGGTGAAAGGTCCAGAGTCCCCAGCTGCCCGTTTCTGTCTGTAACCGAATGGTGGAATGTGATTTCAGTCACGGGATCCTTTGGTGGCTCAAGTTTGCCAGGAACTGTTGCTAGCAATGGATCAGGGTGAGAACAGGAGTCAACACAAGGTGCAGCGTGTGAGTCTGAGGCAGAGTGGATGGAGGTGAGAAGGGGACTGGCAGGCTCGAGCCCTGCGCAGATCTGCAGGGCTTGCTGCGACAGTGAGACATCCCCTTCACTTCTTGAAACCACTGCATTAGTGACTTTTCTTCAGGCTCTGTGCTCCCAAGGAGACAGCAACATCTGTAACTCCCAACACAACGCCATATACTGCGTGGCAACATCTCGTGAGGATCAACAGCTCCCAGTGTAGAGCACAAGCCTTCCTTTGAATTTGGGCAGACTGGATGAGGAAGGTGTTTATCCAGGAAAAAAACATGTTATGTAATAGGAAAAGGTAGCAAAATACACAGAGGGGAAAAGCACTTGACTAATTTTAGGCAAAAAACCCTGAAGTCAGGCATTCATTTTCAACTAATTGACATCTTTCCAGTCCTTCAGATTCATTTTAAACATTGTGGAGAAACGACATTATTTGTTTGTATGAGCCTTTGTTTTGTTTGTTTGTCTGAGCCTTTCTGAATATTTATTCTTAATAATAATTAGAGCTGAAACTTTTAACATGATGATTTTGAAATACCTAAACATGGTTACAAACACAAAGTCTAGAGATTATTGCAGAATTTTCATAAAATACAACTAAGAAATAAACCCTACTTAGTAAATGTTATTTTATTGAAAATTATCTTTTAGCTTTGCTTTTGCTGCTGGAAATGGAACCAAATATCTCAGTACCTAATAAAATAGAAGCTCTATAACTGAATAATGTTGAAGGACCTAAAAAAAAAACCCAAAATATTGTTACGGATTTTTAGTATCCCTGCTTTTGCAAGTAAAGCTTTTACATTAATTAGTGTCTCCACATGCTTATAGATTTGGAGATGTCCCAGAAAAGAGTTTCTAGGGATTGGAAGCCTCTGGCAGACTTCAGCAAAGTCTAATAGGTCAGAGCAGAGTTTTTCATTCATTTATCTATCCATCCCATTGTGAAACAAATAAATGGCTCCTGTAAATTAATATTAAATCAAGATCCTGGGCATGTAAAACGTTACATTACTTTTTGATTCCATACCTTTATAAAGAGCATAGAAAGGAGGAAGGTAGACATCTTTGGCTTACAGGCGCACCACTATGCTTTCAAACCTCCAAAGCTGCATTTCCCAGCTAGGGCCCCTTGCATTTCAGTGGGATCCAGTAGAATAAGTGTGCAAAAAATTACAAAGTTTTAATTCTCTGGAAACTGCAGGCCTGCACCTGACTACTGAATTCTGCCCATACCATTTCAGCAGGAATTGGTCTTTTAAAAATGTTTCCTTTTTAGTTCAGCTTTCAGAGAAAAGGTGACTGATGTAATTACACCTGCTGCCAGTCTTAGCTCTGCTCTTTATCTTTTCAGCCACCGGATGAGGGAAGGTGGACAGAAGGCGGCAGGATTAGGCTGTAGATCAGGTCTGTGCAATTAGTTCTATTACCATTTTCATATAATTTCTTCTCAAAGAGTTAAGAGACCATGGAGGTTTTGAAGAGATTAATGTATCTTCTTTATACTGGAAATTATATATTTTTCCAAAGCTAAACCCAACTGATTACATACAAAAAACCCACAAGTATTTAATATTTAATTTGAAAATTTCTTAACTCTAACAACTACCATGCTAGTTTCCTCTTATATTCAAGACCCGTCTTTACTAAAATAAAAAATAATTTTAAAAAAAGGTGTTTCTCTGGGGGCCATTTTGGACCTTTTGCTTCAATTACAGTGGATTTTCTTCCACATTTGTATTACTAAGACCTAAAATACTGGCATGTTACCATCCACTGTAACTCCTATAGAAATTGAAAGCATAAAATAATCAAGCACATGGAGACTAATCATCAGAAGAAAAAAAAAAAAAGGAAAAATGAAAACTAGACAAACCCAATGTGCTCTGGGGCAGCACAAGATAAACATTTCACAGGAAGATGACAAGCTATACTTTCCTTGGCAGCTAGGAAAGATACCAATATACACCAGAGGAAAGAGCCCAATTAAAGCAATTAAAGAAGCAGCAATCAGAAGTTGACCAAGTTGAAAGCTTTTCAAAATGCACACAGTCGTGTTTGTGATAGATGACATTCCTGTATGCTGGGGTATTTAATACATTCTCTTTTTGCTGTCGCTCCTATTTGATCAGTCAGGGAACAGTACTTAAACTTATACGTTAGTGTAATTTACTTTATATTCATTAGAAGTTAGACAAATGTATTGTCATGTTGAATTTGGGTCAAGAGAATAAATTAGAATCACTTTTCTCCACCTTCCACATTTTTTGGTAATAATTTGACAGTTTTGTTACCAAAATGATAAATCTGGTTCAGTTAATCATAAAGACATTGTGAGAAAAGCAAAGCTAACTGCACTCTCAGCTTTGATTAGTTTCTAATTCAGGAGTAAGGATTACTACTCTGCCCAGAACCAGGACTGGTTTTATTACTCATAGTTGCCTCTGGGTAAATACCGCGCTTTCCCTCCTGTTAAGATCTGTACAGGACGATAGCCTGGGTGCAATTGTGGTGGAGAAAATCATTGAAAATGTTGTAAACAAGCCTGATTCAGGCTGTATTCCTGTTTTTCCTTTTGCCTCTGCACACAGAAGCAAAACATAGCTTGGATGAAAATTGTTTACATCTTATTCTAGTAATTTTACCATGGCATAACCATCTGTTTCCATCCTGCTGGCTCCAATTGTACATAAGGAAAATACTGAACCTACAGGTTTCCTGCTCCCGCCAGTCAGCGCAGAGACAGACTGGGCTTTAGCTTTGTGTACTCCATGTGCCATTGAGCTTTACTGCATTAGCAATACTGGAAGGACACAATGTGAAAAAGCCCAGAACCGAATAGCCTGGTTTGCTTCAGCAGGTAAGGAAAGGGAAGGCAGTATTACAGTCTCTGAACATGCAGTAAACTCAGTGGGAAAACCTTTCTGATGATTTCCCCTGATGTACAGAAAGCTTAAATCAATTATTCATTTATATGCTTTTATTGCAGCTTATCGTCCTCTTCCCGTTCTTTACCAAACTTCCCCCTGCCCTAGAAGAAAAAACAGCCACCAACCATCAAAATTCTTCACATCACACCCCCCCTTCAAGAGCTGATATTAAATTATAAAGGCTAGAGTCAGGTAGCCCAAATTAGACAACAGAATACTTAAGCACATGCTTAATTAACAGATTAAGTATTGGGAATTAAATATATCTTTAAATGCTTTGTGGAATTAGGCCATAAAGCAGAATGTCACCTTCCAATCTAATTTTCAGCTATCATTTTCTTTTCTGCAGCTACGTGAGCAGTCTCCAGCCAAGTTGCTACACTGGTTACTTAAAGCACATCAGGACTTGATTACCTGCCAGCTGCACCTACTAAACAGGCTGTTGCAGCTAAGAAAATGTCTTTGACTCACGTGCCAATCTCCAAATAGCTTTTCCTGCCCCAGGGCCCTCTTCCCTCTAATAAATGTAAAATTACAGGGGCTTACCATTAGATTTTTTTTTTTGTCAGCCTTAAGGAACTGTAGAAATAACATCTCACATCTAAGCTTTGGAGTGGCCATTTGCAATGTTGTAGCACGTTACTATGTTGATTATTGTGCCACGGAGTTTTCAAAGTTAAATTGTGCAATTTTCTTTATAAACTTACATGCTCTAATATTTATTATGAAGTTTCCTTCACAGTACCAGCACTCCTGTAGATTAGTGGGTTTCTGAATAAGCTCTCAAAGCTGTACCACAGATGGTCTTGTGTTCCTTAATCACATTGCAGCTTCAGTACTCAGGAACAGGAGGACTGAACTAGCCAATGCTCAATCGTTTGGGGGTTTCTTTTTCCTTTGAAAGAGCACATTTCTTTTTCAAAATAACTACATTGCCCTATCCTGCTCGACAAGCCTTTTGAAGCCTCACCATGAGTAGATTGAGAAACACAGCTATATATAAGCATAGGTACAACCAAGACATTGTTTCAATAACAGTTCTCAGCATACTTTTCAACACTTCTCTGAGCACATTATGCTTAGAAGGACACACAGCTTTTAAGGATTTCCATTAACCTCATCTAGTAAGAAACAATCTAGAAAATCCCAGCTCATCCACAAGAAAAAAAAAAAATATATATATACTGTAGAAAGCAAAATTTTGAAATATTCTTTTTGATAGCCTGATTCAGAGATTTTAAAGGGAAAACCCAAACCCAGACAAACAAACAAGCCCGTAAAATGTCCTTTAGCTGTGGAGAACACACCTGTGATTAATTTTGGCAAGGCAGCTGTCCTGGGGAGGGCTTGTGGGTACTATTTTCCAGGGTGTTGCTAGCTGTGTGTTGTTGCTCCAAAAGGGCCCTTCTGGAGAAGAGCTTGCTTTTAGGTGGTGCGAGATGGGGCTGGGCTTAGTGCTTGCTTGGATGCTTAGCATGTTTGCCAAGCCTGGAGACACAGACCTGCTTGTGTGGACAAGGTGAGCAGACTAGTTCTGGTTGGGAACTCTTTTTCTTCTGATCTACATGTTTTTGAGTTTCTCTACTTAAAAAAGTGAATTATCCTAATCTGTATTCTAATAAAGCCTCAGTTTAGTCCTAAGATATTTTGATCTTTGTAGGGAGCTTCTTGTAGAGAAAGGCATGCCTCTTTCAAAGTGCTAGCCTGGGGTCCTCTCCCATTAGGAAGTAATGACTGAGTAAGTGTTTGCTTTTAAACAAAAGCCTTACTAGACTTGATCTAAAATGTGGAAGGATAGTAAGTAATGTGATACTGTAATTTGACAAATTTTCAAGCTAGATGCAAAATTTTCTTAGCTCTGTAGTCTCACATGGGTTTTAATTCATGGTATATTGTAGACCTTAAATGTTCCTGAATTATTGCAAGTGCTAACAGGAGCACAAAAGTATTTTTCACAAAAACAAAGGGATGCTTTACCCTTTTTCTTGGTGTTTGGAAATGCCAGTATTGCTGAAAATTGCTAGCAACTCTTTGTTTATTTCCAAGGTGGGAGTGTGTGTTTAATGGTAACAAGTAATGCTGATTAGTGCTAAAGAAGCAGGTTTATCAGGTGCTTGTTAGATTTAGTCTGTGTGAATGTCTGGGTTTCTCAAGGGAGTGAATGAAGAAATTGGAAGTTGGCTTAATTTCAGGCTTTCATTGCACTGCCTTTACTAAAAATGTAACTTTAAAGAAGCAAAGGCTTGTGCTGGGGAAGAAAATGGCAATAAAAGCATCTGTATGCTTGTTACTTCTGTGCTGAAGTAGTTGGAAGCTGCTGCTGGACAAGCAGAGGTTTGATGGTTCAAATACAGAATTATCTCTGATGTGAAGGCAAGGGCTAGTGTGAGGTGGAGGATGCTGCCTTGCTCCTCTGGGTGACTGCAGGAGTCTACATGGAGCTGTTGCAGCCACACATCTTCTTGTTGATCAGTTACACATAACTTTAGGTTTCTAAAAGAAATATTTTTTGAGGAATGGGTTCTGGAATAAGGCTCTCCATCAGGAATTTTAATGTAAGCTTAATTTATAGAAGTAATAATGCAAGTTGCCTGTTGAGGCCAGGACCCAGGAGGTACCCCTCAGTTCTGTGTTCCCACATCACTTTTCTCAGGTGCAGGGAATGTAGGAAAGCTGCTGGAGCTAGCATAAAATAGGGACAAAATTAAACAGAATAACATTCCTATATTTTCCCATGTTAAAAGGCTCCTGTAAAATAAGCATTATAAAAGGCATTTTTTGCTTTCTTTTTTTTCCTAACTTTCTGGATTCGGTGGCAGAATTATTCATAATTATAAATTAACTTATTAAATTCTCAGAGATGTGTTCCAGCATTCATTAATGATGCTGAGACAAGTAAGTAAATCAGAGGGTTAACAGCCTGAGAAGTGTTACATCATTTGCAATGCATAGCCAGTTCTAAAAGGTACTTCACAAAGCAGCTGGTGATGATACAATGATGCTGCACAAGAAAAAGATTGTTATCCAGCTGTCAACTGTCCTGTGTTTTCATCCATCAAGTGTTTTAGAGGGCCACCTTCCTACGCTGCCATAATTTAGGCCTCATAACTGTGACATCCTAGGTCCATTTTATGCAAATATTAATTATCTGTATGCCAAAAAAAGTCTTGACCCCCCGCAGTGTGATCCTGAAAACTGAAAAATTTTGTAGATCTTTTTATTCAAAATACATAGATGCATATAGACCATTTTCTGGCTTAAAAGTTCTCCTGAGTAGTCAATATCTACCATTCTTTTTTTTTTTTTTTTTGCTTTTTGTTCCTTGCTTTTGCTTTTATGGTTTTTATCACCGTTCTTGCAATAAATCATGTATGCATGTGCAGCAATAGCTCTGCAGATAAACTGGTTGCTCCCTGCTTTCCGGTTATTCCAATAGTCAGAGGTAGATTATTCACAGTTAAAAGTAAGAACACAGACATACGAAGCATGCAATTTTTTTTCTACTGTTGCTGTCATTAAAAAGTCTTAATGTTTTCTTTTCTCAAAGCTTACCTCTGAAAGGCATACTTTTAAGTGTAAATATCTACTTTCATTAAAATAATACTCTTTATGGTCAAACATAAATCTAGAAATCTGAACAGATCTCACTCTAAGGACTCGACAAGCTTGTTTTATCTCTCATAGCTTGTGATGTTTAGTCAATCTGCAAATGCTTCAATAGGAATCAGTGAATATAGTCCCAAGCCAGTTTTCAATGACTCCTACAAGTGTTTTTAGCTGTATTTAAGTATTTGGATGTTTTAATATGTGAAGTGTAACAGCCATAATATCTGACTGAGACCTGCCAAATATTCACTGAACTTAATGAATTCCTTGATAGTAAATATTCATGAAGTAGTGGTAACTTGAATTCATGTTTTAAGATGAAAATTAGTATCAAAAGTAGGATGTTGCCTTGCCTGTAAGGTTGTGCTGAGTTGCTCTCTGCCTCTTTCCAAGCAGAGTGATGGAGCAGAGCTGAGGCAGTGGGAGCAGGGCTGATCTCTGTTTTGGGACTTGCAATCTGTTACCATGAGTCTGAGTGGCATTTTCAAACATGAATTAGCTGCAGGAACCTGAGTCAGACTGAAAATGTGTGCAATGCAAGCTACTGTTAAAGGCTGCTGCCACTACACTCCTGGCCTTTCTGCTGTTGCTTTTCTGGGATTTGCTGGGTCTCTGCCACTGTGGGGTTTATTGGGACTGGTGGCTGCAAAGGAGAAGAGCAGGAGGCTGGTCCCAGCTCCATCACTGGCTCATCGAGGTCATGTTGTGTGTGCCAGCATGCTCGGGGACTCTACCCAGTCTTTTAGTCTTCTGTGGCTCTGCCTTATGTCCACAGGAGCTGGCATACTGAGATAAGCATTGAATTTTGGCTTGTGGTCAGGTCTCAAATTTGACTTGAGTCTTAAGGACTGCAGTAAATACTACTGAGTATAATAGTATTGACCTGGCTGCATGTTCAGTGCATGTGGTGCAGCTGGGAATGATATCTGGACAAATCTGTGTGGCCCTGCATGTATTTTTATAATACAGTGTTGAATAAGCTGTTCATTTTGCTCATTGCAACTGTGTAAAACAGATGAAACAAAATATACTGCATCTGTTCCGAACAGATAAACCATGGTGCTTTTTCTCCACTTAGTTGATACTGCCTAATGCTTGCAATCTTTCTAAACTTCTGCCCTCACTGTCATGATGTGTGTATGAGTCCTTCAGTCTAATTTTGCATCATTTACCGTACTGTTTCTTTTCAATGTTTTCTTTCAGTGTTACATTTAATTTCTTGTAGACTGTGTTCATGCTGACACAGCCTGGTGCAAGAAGCACCAATTTACCTCTGTTTTGCTGTTCATTATTTTATATATCTCTACTGCAATTCATAAATCCATGCCAATGTCATTTTTCCACGATGTCAGTGCTTCTTAGGTTCTCTTGCCCATTAATTGGAAGTATTCTTGACAAATGATAGATATGCCTGAGGAAGAACTAGTGTCTAGGGGAGAGTGGTAAGATAACTTATAAAGCTGAAATTAATAAGTAGATGAGTTTCTGATGATGCTTTTGAATAAAGTGGCTAATCAATAAAGCACACTTTGAACAAAAACACTCATTCATTATAAGTGCAGGGGCTTGTCTGTGGCTAGAAAAGAGAAAATATGCTTTTGTGGTGTTAACAGGACTCTTACAGTGAAGTATAAGGTTTTAATGCAATCATTGATAATATAGTTTCCAGAAACACGTTGTAAATCGTCTGTAGTCAGGACAAGAAGAATAAGTAGGGATGGTTATAGGACATGTCGGTTGACGAATGCCTCTTTTCCACTGCTGGTGCAGGGTATTTTTATGCCTTGCTTTCTTGTTTTATGCAAAACAGACTTAAGGGCCCAGCTGCCACCTCTTTACCAATTGGTATTATAAAGTGTACACTGGTACAATGATTTTCCTCCTTTTGCATATTTTTCTGATTCTACATTTAGTACCACTTTTAGGACCCCCTAAGCTACCTCTTTCTCCATGTGGGTAATACAGGTTTCCTTCCAGCTGTCCTGTCAATGAAGAACTTGACTTCTTAAGTGTCCATCAAGTCCAATGGATGCAAGTCCATGCAGGCTGTACCATAACTCTTAAACGCCATCTTGTAGTCTTTTTCTCACTTTGTATTTATATTCTGTTTTATTCCTTGCAGCCAAGTGAGGTAGGTTACTTGTTATTCAAAAGCTATCAACAGGCTAATACCTTCTTGCGTCTATCCTTCATTCTGTCTGTCCTGTGTTCTTCCCTGTGATAAAACATTCTGTTTTCCTTTCACACTGTTGGCTTTGTTATTGGCTCTGGGATTCAAAACCAGGCTCTCCAAAGCTGGTGATAGCCACTATAAAACAATATTCTTAAGTATCTGTAAGCAAAGCGCTTTTCATTGCTTGCTTGTGGAACATGCTGCTCTTCCCATGAAGTTTTTCTGATATTGAGGGAAAGTTCCCATACCTAAGTCATGGAAGTTTCCTTGCCAGTTGTTCAAACACCAATTCTTATTAAACTGCAAGGGTAAATGGCGCAGAATCACTTGCGAATGTTGTTTAGTCAGGATAACTTCTGCCAGGAAACACATTCTCCAGGTTTTTTTCTCTCCATATACTTCCTGAAATGGGCTCTTTATCAAGGATGGAGGTTCTGTGTAAATAGCTTCAGAATGGGAGTTTATGGTATCAAGGACAGATTTGTAAAACTACATATTGTTACATGTTCTTAGTAACCATGGCAAGCAGGTACTTTTGGGCTTTGGTGAAGCAGGGCTGTGGTTTTTCACGTGCCTTTCTGTGGAATAAATGTTATGTCCTGCAAGTCTGAAATCAGCATTCTCGAGCAGGGGTTCTCCTCACTGAGCCATCTGGTGGATTTTAGCTGTGAACATGGCCAATTTGATAAAGCATCTGCCTTGTTAGTCCTGCTCTTCTGCCTTCATGGTTAGTTTTATAGTTGCATGGTGTCTTTCCAACTTGCTTTAAATTGTTTGACATGAAACATGTTTCAAAACAAGATTAAAATGGTGATACATTTTGGACTGCATCCTAAAAATACTTATTTTTCACTGTTCCTCAAGGACACTGACTCTGCTTTGATTTGTGTGCTTCTCTGGGTTTTAGATCCCGTCTGGGTATAAGAATTCCTCATGTAGACACAGTCTGGCAGTAGGAGATCCCTTTAGGCTGAGATTATGTGGCCTCAGAGTAACATGAGTCAATGTAGAACCAAAGGAGGGATCCAGTTTCTTTTGTCATAATACAAGATGTTTTCTACTGTACCTTTTGTTTATATTTTAAGCAATAAACCTGCAATAACGGCCATATGGGGAAAGCAGCTGAGTGCCTTTTGTACTCATTTTTTCCCCCCTCCCCTTTCCCCATTTTTAACAAACATCCTCCAAGGAGCTTTTGTTCCTGTGGGCCCTATGTAATTACTCATATATAACTTGGAGACAATCTAAAAAAGAGCAAGAAGCAGAAAATTCTACAGTGCCTCCCCAAACTACATAGGTATTCATCTGTGCCTCAGTGGAATAATGTACGTGTCCACGAGTTACCTTGTTTTTCCTTAATGTTGTTAAGGGAGTGGATTGCTGCAACAACATAAGTGTTATTCTGCAAATCTTGCCTGTGGGAAGGACTCGCTAGGAAAATCAGCTCTGTAATCCTCGTACATTTTGAAGCAAGGGAAAAAAGTGAATGCAGCAGGGTCAGATGGCAAAACTCTCATTGTTTTCAGTAAGATCAATATTTGAATAATGGTCATGTTTCTCTGTAGACTGAGAAGGGAGGCAAAATACTTTTGTGTGAGCGAAGTAGAATGGCTATCTAAGGATATATATACACACACACACAGAGTATAGGTGATGCTTGTCAAATTGATTTAAAATTTCTGAGAATCTTCTGATTTCTGAAAGTTTCTGTTTTAATTTGACTTTATCAAAATAGGTAATTTATAATATTTTTCAATATGTGTGGGAACACAAGCTAAGCAAATCTGAAGCTGTATTTCTTAATGTTTTATAGTAGCTCAGTAAGTTTTATGTTGCTGAAAACTTGATTTCTCACTGCTATTTCAGTATTAGGATGTATTTAAAAAAAAAAAAATCTGAGACTCCCTTGCATGGATTATTTAAACTAATTCTGCTCATTTTACTCCTGGGATTGAGGGGGAGACCTGTGGATCTGGTGCAGTCAAGCCTGTCTCTATGTACTTACATCCTGAGCCCCTGCTGGAAAAGGGAACATAGTTTTTTCCTTTGAGGTGGCTAAAATGGCTTTTCTCAGCCTGCTGTAAAAGGAGCAGGCTTTCATCACATCTCCCCTTGAACCTGCACGTTCTGGCAGGGATGCAGTTTCTTCTCATAGAAGTCTCTGTTATATAGAGCTGTAAAAATCACACCGTCGCCAAACCCTGCCACTAGAGCAACATGTGTTTCCGCTATGGGATGCACTTATGTGAATCTGGCAGAGTTGAATAAATTGTACTCTTTGTTTAAACAAGCATTGTTGTGGTTAGCCCCAGTCAGCAACCAAGCCCCACACAGCCACTCGCTCACTCCCCCCTGGTGGGATGGGGGAGAGAATCAGAAGGGTAAAAGTGAGGAAACTCCCGGGTTGAGATACAGACAGTTTAAGAGGGAAAGCAAAAGCCACGCGCACAAGCAAAGCAAAAGAAGGAATTCCTTCACTCCTTCCCATGGGCAGGCAGGTGTTCAGCCATCCCCAGGAAAGCAGGGCTCTATCACGCGTAACGGTGACTTGGGAAGACAAATGCCATAACTCCAAACGCCCCCCCCCTTCCTTTTTCTTCCCCAAGCTTTATATGCTGAGAGTGATGTCATATGGTATGGAATATCCCTTTGGTCAGTTGGGGTCAGCTGTCGCAGCTGTGTCCCCTCCCGGCTTCCTGTGCACCCAGCAGAGCATGGGGACCTGAAAAGTCCCTGACTAGCGTAAGCACTACTTAGCCACAACTAAAATATCTCCGCATTATCAACACTGTTTTCAGCATAAATCCAAAACCTAGCCCCATACTAGATACTATGAAAAAATTAACTCTATCCCAGCTGAAAGCAGTATCTACCCCTTATTCCATACCATTTACATCATACTCAGGTCCCACGCTATTCAATACAACCTCATCAACCACCACCCCGCTTCCCATCCTTTGATAAAATATATAGATATCATTTATCATTCCCTTAGTCTAAGGACCACCCCTGTAAAATGTCTGTAAAGGGTCTGCAAATGTCCACAAAATGTCCATTGCGTTCGTTTGGTCCATGACTTTGGGCTCCATCGGTTATGGTGGTCACTCAGGACAGGAGAGGTGGTGTGTTGTGTGGAGTTACTGGACACCAGAGCCAGCTCAGGTCAGGTCACTGCTGCACTTGCACTGCTGCTTGTAAGGCTTGTCCTCCATTGGTTCAGGTGGTTCCTACTACAATAGTTCCTATAAAATGCAACTCGGATCACAGGTTATGACAATTTAAAGGTAGAACCAGTACAATCTCCACACCTGGCTCCTTTGGGCCAGGTTATAGGTTTTAACATTGCAATGAACTCCTCCCCTTGCTTCTAGCCTGGCTAGCAACAAGGGGTTTCTGCTATAGTAATTCCCATAATATGTAACTCTAATCCCAGGTTACAACAGTTTAAAAGTATTTCCATTACAATCTCCATCCCTGGTCCCTTTGGACCAGACCATTGGGTTTAATATTGTAATGAACTCCTCCCCTTGCCCCTGCTTCGCTTGGAGTTATCCATGGGTTGCAGTCTCTTAGGGTTGTACCTGCTCGAAGTGGAGCCTTACCTAGGAGCCACAGTCTCTGCAGAGGTACATCTGCTGCAGTATAGACTTATCCACAGTCACAGTCGCTTTGAGGTGCACCTGTTCCAGCATGGCCTTCTCCATGGGCCACAATGCTTTCAGAGGTATACCTGCTCCAGCATGGCCTTACCCACAGCCACAGGCACTTCAGAAGTGAACCTGCTCCAACATGACCTTGCCATGGCTGCAGTCCCTCCAGGGGCGTACCTGCTCTGTTGTGGGCTTATCCATGGCCACACGCTCTGAGGTGCTCCAGCATGACCTCATGCACAGCCACTGATGCCTCAAGGTGTATGCGCTGTAGCATGGACTTATCTACAGCCACAGACACTTTGAGATGTGCCTCCTCCAGCACGGACTCATCCTTGGGCCACAACTCCCTCGGAGGCATACCTGCTGTGGCACAGACATAACCAAGGCCACAGATGCTTTGAGATATACCTGCGCTGGCATGGGCTTAGCCACAGATGCTTTGGGGTGTCCTGCTCCCACATGGACTCATCCACAGGTCACAGTCCCTTTGACTCGGGATCACACTGGAGTTCCAGCCTGTCCAGCACAGCAGCACAGAAACAGCAGCAATGCCCTGGCCATCTGCCAGCCCAGGCACCTGGCCATTGCTGTTATCAGAATGTTCCCAGGCACAGCAGAGTAAGATGATAAGCTGTACAGCAAACAGCAAAAGCAAAAAGCAGCCACTAACGAGCACTAGACTTCAAGGCATACAGTATATGTATATACAGTAAGGCAGGCAAGCCCCATAGCAAGCACAGAAGCCTTCCAATTAATAAATTCAATCTAGCCCATTCCAATCAAATCTGTCATTATCTCAAACCCGCTGTGCCCCATGTTGGGCGCTAAAAAGGACTGTCGTGATTTAGCCCCAGTCAGCAACCAAGCCCCACACAGCCACTCGCTCACTCCCCCCTGGTGGGATGGGGGAGAGAATCAGAAGGGCAAAAGTGAGGAAACTCCCGGGTTGAGATACAGACAGTTTAAGAGGGAAAGCAAAAGCCACGCGCACAAGCAAAGCAAAAGAAGGAATTCCTTCACTCCTTCCCATGGGCAGGCAGGTGTTCAGCCATCCCCAGGAAAGCAGGGCTTCATCATGCGTAATGGTGATGTGGGAAGACAAATGCCATAACTCCAAACGTCCCCCCCTTCCTTTTTCTTCCCCCAGCTTTATATGCTGAGTGTGATGTCATATGGTATGGAATATCCCTTTGGTCAGTTGGGGTCAGCTGTCGCAGCTGTGTCCCCTCCCGGCTTCCTGTGCACCCAGCAGAGCATGGGGACCTGAAAAGTCCTTGACTAGCGTAAGCACTACTTAGCAACAACTAAAATATCTCCGCATTATCAACGCTGTTTTCAGCATAAATCCAAAACCTAGCCCCATACTAGATACTATGAAAAAATTAACTCTATCCCAGCTGAAACCAGGACAAGCATATTTCCAATTTCAGTCATTAATGTGTGTTCACTGAGCTGAAAAATACCTGGGTCTGTAAACTGTGTATATTCATATAAGGTGTTTGCAGAGTACCTACTACAGCAGTTTAAAGTAAATATATGTAGGAAATGTTCCTTTACACTGGCTGCATAGGAATGAGCTGGTTGGCCCAATAAAGCAGGCAGACTGCAATCACCCCTGTGATTGCTAGGAACAAATTACAGATGGATTCTGTCTCAGTTTTCTTAATTACAAAAACAAGACTGAGTTTCGTGGTTATTGATTTTTGCTATTTACTTCACTAGTCATTTAAGCAAGTATGGAAGGGAACTCTTAAGCATTTCATTGTCAAGTAATCATTTCCATAAAGTAACTGTGGTTTGTGTCTTTACTAGGCATCCTGACTGCATTTTTCTGCATGGGAATTCAGGACAGTAAGAGGTTCAGAATCAGAGTGTACATGAATCTTTTGGCTTTCAAATCTATTATTTTCTGAACACTGTTTTATATTATACTTCATGTAATTAGTGCAAATCCCCTTACAATGGCAGCTCTCCTTGCAACCAGACAATCTGAACCTGGAAGAAGCAATTTGCTTTTTGTTTTCCCAAGACACTACCCACAGGATGAAGAAACTGCTGGATTTGGGTTCAGCTGAAGCTGATACTATCTGGCAGTTGACCAACAAGCCTCAGGTGCATCCCCAGGGGCTGCACTTCTCCCCTTCCTTTTTTTCCTCATAAGAACTATTTTACTTTATCACCTGACCAGGGTTTGAAATACTTGAGTAGAGCTGGCTTTTCTGCAGCTTGTCAAGAGTCAGGTCTGTGACTGTAAAAAAGCATGAATTTGCAGGATCTGTGCTAAGGCCAAATCTTTCTCATTAACAAAAGTCATCTCTACCTGCCAGGTGATGTGCAGCAGAGAATACTGAAACAATATAGATGAGACTTCAAAGAATAAACCCACTGAGCCAGAAAGCTATTGAAAATGTTGGCAGCAATCTACTCTCTCCCAATGGGTCACAGTGCATTTGTGGGACTTGTAGTATGCAGAGAGACAAACGGAGGCTGTTTTGTCCAAGGAGCTGCTTAGGCAATCCAGCTAATGCATATGCATGTGTATATATATATACAAATGCCTTTTTATATATATGCTTATGGATTTTTTTAATTGCAATGAAATGTGTTCCTTGAATACACCACCTGGTAGTTTAAATGGGTTGCTGTAAGTCTACCAGCCCTGAGAATATTTAAATTAGTGGGGTGGGCTCTTTGAACTGTTCCTGTGCCAAAGGTGGAATGGGGTGTTCTGTTGCATATAGGAGTTGCTTTACCTTCTACTTTAGCAGTTTATTTTGCTTTGGGTGGTGGTTGCAGTCTTGGAGGCTGGGCATGAGCCCAGGGAGAGCCACTGTGCAGGATGTGAGGCTCATTCCTGGCCTCTCAAGTGCTCCAGTGTCAGAAAACAAAGGCTGAACAAAAATCTTCCTAGCCTTCTCCATTTTTCTTCTTTAGACAATTTCTTTTTAACAAAAAAAAAAAAACAACCACCAACCCACCCCCCCAACCACCACTTCATGGCTTTCCTCATCAAGCAAAACTTTGTAGAATTCATAGGACAGTTGTGTATTTTCACCTAGTTAGTAGAAAGCTAATTTTAATTATTTTCAGTAGATGGTGGTGGTTTCTGCATGTCTGTATGTAGAATAAAAGGATACCACCCTTGGCTCAGGTTGGTATGGTAACAGGAAAAAGGCATGTATTTATTTATTCATTAAAACTGCTGGCAGGGATTTTAAGTCCACTGGTTCTGTCCCTTGTGCCTCCATCTTTAAAAGAGCATTAAGCCTTCTCGCTGTTTCTCAAAAATAAGTCAAAACGGTTTCTGAACTAGTTTTTAGATTTCTTAATATCACAAGGATGCAGAGATACACAAAATGTTCATCTTCCTATTACATGGGAAACTGCAATAAGGCCACCTGGGCAGATGTGCTATTCAAGTACATCAGATGTTCTTTCTGAACACTTTCATTGATTATTTTTTTTAGCTACATATTCAAATATATTAAAATTACTATCCTGGACTGCTTTGCTGTATTTTACTGGCTTATCTTTGTATACAGTCTGAAAAAAGACTTTTTCCTACCTCTAAATTTTTTCCCCTGTAAACTATTTATGGGAGTTAGTATTGATGTTTTTCCTATGTTTCAAAAACATACAGGATATAATCTTGCTTTTATTTCATGACTGAAGTATATCTGACTGTTGGAAGAAAGTGAAGTCCTGTGTTTCTTTTAATCACATTGTATAAATGGATTTTAGAAAACGTGAATGAGTATCGGTGTAAGTAGCATAAGCTTTGTTATCAAGGTTTCATTCATCTCATGGGACTAACTTATCTATTCATGCAGGTTTTTGCCTGAGGAGGGAAGATTAGAAGAAAAGAAACTTTGGTAGGAGCTAGACTCCTTTGATCATACATTTTATGATATATGATATATGCTGCGGCGTTTTAGTGCCAGAATTCTGCTAAAAGCTCAATAAATGGTCTCAATTTATAAATGGAAAAGCAAAGCAGGCAATCTTCCTGTGAAAAAGACCAATAAACTGATAGTGGTAGTGTTAAATATAACAGATGCACTAAAAACGAGTACTCGATTATGTAGGCTTGTCATGAATTTGAGGTATTTTCTGAAGGCTGGTATCTTGTAATAATTTCATAATCATTTGTCTGATATTTTAATGTTAAAAGTGGAGTTTCCCTGATACCCAGGAAAAAAACCCAACAGGTAAATGACTCTGGCAGTCACTTCCAGGTTGTTAGATTAGCTTGTAAGAAATGGCCTTATAGCCTAACTCAAACTAAGTGACACAAACTTTTCCTTTTGTTTAAAAGGGCTTTGATCCAAACCTTTGTAAATTGTACAAGAAATGCTTGGAATGGAGCCAGCTATGATTTTTTTGATGGTCAGCTGAAACCGCTGAAATAAAAAGGAGAAGTAGACAGGAAGGCACTAAGTCAAACCTCAGGTGAGAAGTAAAATGTTGGGTCTGTCAGGAAACCAGAAATTGCTTTAGTTAGGATGCCCAATGACATATATACTGTACTGTTTCCTTTAACTATGAGACCTGTATTTCCATGTTCAGCTACTGTTTTACCAAGTAACATAAAAACATGCCTTTTATGCAGTGTTAAGATTATTCTTCATTGTAGCTTTTCTGAAGGCCAAACTAATCAGTGTACTGTGCTGTAATTGGTAAATATATCTGCAGTAGATGCAAACCTTCTTTTGTACAAGCTAACTCTGAACTGATAGAGCAATTTTTTGAGTCTCTTTATTTTTCCCTATCACTTGGTCTAGTTCCACACATTCTTCTTACAATCTAAAGCCCATTTTTCATTTTTATGCCCTAAAAAGCTTTATAGTTAGTGTCAGTGTTCCCTTGACACTGACAATGACCCAAGCTACACAGATTTAGCTCTTTTAATCTTCTAATAAGTCAGTTGCCTGCCATCTGCCTCAATTTTTGTTGCTCTCTGAACTGGCTCCAGTCTGTCCATCTCCTGCTAATGAGGTGAACTACCACCAAAGCTCTTGAGAATGAGCCTAATTCCTCCCTGACTGCTGACATGATCCTTCGTGATGTGTGCTGTGCTGGGAACAGAAAGGAATTGGGAAGAGTATACAAATGGAGGAGCTCATAGATAGCAAAATATATATTAGTTGCAGTAAGCCTGAGAGAGAACTGATCATTAATGGCAGACTTTCCCTGTTGGTCCTCTTACTAATCTGAACTTGGTTACACCCACCAAGTTATACTGGATTTCCCTTCTCTCAGCTGCAAGTTGTTTCCCCATTTCACCCCTGGCTCCCTCTCCTCCCCTGCCCTTTTCTATATGCTCTTTGCTGCAGAGCTATGCCTTCCTCCAAGTGCCCAGCTTGAATGTGCTGGTATGGGTCACTCTCTTTCACAGTCTGCTCCCACGAGGAGGAATTTGATATTCAGCAGAGTGCTATATACTATTAACATGATCAGCCTGCTCCGTGTTTTTGCAGGCAAGTTAGTTCTGCTGCGTTAGAAAAGGAGATGGTGGAGATGATGTCCACCAGCCCTTTGCTCCTGTGGGACTTGCTCTGCTGTCTGTGGACCATTCCTGAGAAAGCCCTGCTCTTCAGAGATGAGATTTGCTTTTATGACTGAAATTGTGCTGTGACTGAGAAGCTCTTGGAGCATTAGGCAGTCTTTTTTTTTTTTATATACTCTAGACCCTGGTCCTAGAGCCACCTGCAAGCTAAGGATTGAGAGATTAAATTTAACCTGATAATTTAATGGGAAGCCGGACATGAAGGAAAGCCAGGTGTTTACAGGCCTTGGTGCTGAGGAGATCTTTGATTGTGCTTGTGCTTACAGAAATACAGTATTTCCTTTCCCTCTCTGGGAGAATTGTCCCAGAGAAGAGGGGTGGCTTTCTACTTGCTGCTGGCAAAATTTTAGTTATTACTTTCTTGCTGGTCTGACATTTGGACTTTGGTATACTACTTAGCAGTAATATCCAGGAGTTCATTAAAGTTGCATTCTTTCTGTTATATGTATTAGTTCCATTGTATTTTCCATAGCATATTTCTTGAAGACATAAGTGACTTCACTTGAATAAGGAAGAAACATTGCATGCAGAAATAATCTATGATATTAGAAACTGATAAGGTGCAAAAGAGTACTAATTAAAACTGCTGGAGGCTGTGCTGAGTATAAAGGAATCATCTGTAACAGAGAACCATCTCTGGTAGCTCTTTGTCTTCATAACCAAACAGCAGTCATCAATTTTTAGCTATCATGAGAGAAAGGCAATCTTGGCATTATTTAGCTTTCCCCATGCTTCCTCATGAGTCTTGCATCCATTAAGCATTTGTTGATTTTTATCCTCCTCCACCCCATCTCCTGTATCTTTGCTACTCAGTTACTGAAGACTAGGCATGCAATAAGCATTTGTATTTTCTGCATCAGTGCATGGGAATTTGTGCATTCAAACATGTCTTACTCTATTCTGAAGTTTGCTGTTGGAAAAAGATACAAAGAAATATGAAACTTTGCAGTTCTGGGGTTAGTTAATGTTTTCATGGAAATAAACTATAGTCAAAGGCAAGCCAAGCTTCCTCTTTTTCTCTCAAGGGATCCTAAGCTTACCTAGCCTGTCTACTTATTTTAACATCTTGTCCTGTCAGACAGGAATTTCTGGCTGTTGCTTAGTGATGTAAATGCACACACTGACAGCAAAGCTCTGAGATCTAGGAAAAAGAGGGTGCATTTTATTGATTTATTTTTTAATCTTTAGAAGTAAAGTACTGCAAAGTATATTGCAATTACATCAGCTTTTTCTGGGATATTAATACAAGTCTGGATTTTACAGGCTTTTAAAACTGATCTCAAAATTCAATCCAAAATTAAGTGTTTTAATAATTCAGTTTTTGGGAATTCTTGACTTTGTTAAAGGTTAGCATCTAACCTGGGAGAGTCGTGAATATTATGCCTTACAATAATAAGTTTAACTGGTCCAATCTATAAAGGACCATGACACATGCTCCGTGTGCAGTCCTGAGCCAAACATCCGGAGTATATTCTCTCCTTGCTGCAAAGGATAAGTAGAATTTGTAGCATGGGATATCTCCTACGTTCTAGCAGACATGTTCCTAACACTATCAGTAAAGCTCTCACCATCTCTCACCAGGTGCTTAAATACCAATGCCTGCCATGGAAAGTCCTTCTTCCCCACACAGTCCTCCTGTGAAAGGTGCTTTAAGGCAGGCAGGCAAAGAGCACAGATGTAGTTTCCAGGCCCAAAAGCCTGTAGATGATCCAGTCTCAGGAAGGAGTTCCCTTCCTCCATGGAGACAAACCAACATTCTCAAGTGGAGGAATCTGATTAAAACACCTCGGTTTCCCTTTCAGACTGAAGCAGGGGAGAGCAGAGGACCTCAGTGAAATGGGTGCAGCCAAACCATGAGGGTTTAGTCAAATCATTGAGAGGAAACTCCTGATGAGCATTTGGATTTGGCCTTTTCCTTGAAGGCATTTGAGTGAGCTATGAAGGATAGGACATGATTACAGTTAAATGTTCAATGAGTCTTAACCTTTTCTTGTTTGGTGGCGTTTAACTGAACCACCTCTATTGTGCTCTGACAGTTCAGTCCTCAGGCACGTGTTTGGCTTGCGGCAACGGAGTTCACTGTCATGGCATGTGCTGAGTGTCTAAATTGTAGTGGGGCCATCAGCAGCTGCTCTCTCCAGGTATCTCACCAGCATGCCAACAGCACCCTGGCGGGGATAGACAGCAGAGTGCTCTGCAATCTGTATGTGCGCCAAAAAAAAAAAAAAAGGGAAAAATGAAACTACCTGGATATTGAAAAATCCTGAAAATCCTGACATCCCCCTCTGAACTCTCCAAGGTCACACTGAAGGTTTGGGGATTTGTCCATATGCATATTTATAAAGAGGAAGGGGGGAAAAAATCCAACATGAGCATCTTCTTGCATGCTGGTGCTGTCTGCTTCTGCATTAGCATAGCCCTGATGGATTGGCGAGCTGCCTGGAAGAAGCAGGCAGCTGCCTGTCGATCCTTCTGCAGGCTCCACGCTGGGCAGGGGCTATGCCTGGAGCAAAACCTCAGCTGCCATGGCAAACAGTGCCTTGCTTTGGCATTGCAATGCAGCAGCTGAAGCAGAATTCATGTTTAAAAATATTTTACTGTTGAATTATAGTTCATTTAAATAAGACAAAGTCTAGCTTATCTTTTCGTGTTCCTGCTAGTCTGGGAAAGGCAGATCATGTGCCTTTAAGTACTCTTCTGCATAGCAGAGCTCGGCTCAGGATAAAGACAGTGAAATCTGGCTCTTTTCCTGCAGTTTGGATCTTCTTATTCTTTGTTGTACCCATATCACTTGAGATATTTACTGTCGCATCAATCTAAGTTTGCTGTGTAAAGGGAAAGCACATGCCTATTTAATTTTCATTATCTGAATTTCTAGCATTACTACTCTAGAGACATTTTTGGCTAGACAAAACAGTGGTTTAAAACATAAAGCAGCATTTATGGCCTATTTTCCACTATTTAGAAAATTTAGTAAACATACATGCATGATGAATCATGATAGTGTCTTCTGCAGTCAAAGCTCACTGGGATAAATGTTTCGTGCACAGTCAAGCAGAGTTATGTTTATGCAAAACAGGAAATACAGATACAAGTCTTTGCCTTAAATGTTAACCCTGAGTTTAGGCATGTTTTGGTTTTCCTTTTTTATAGCAGAAAGGAGATAAGAGTTAAGATTTTTTTAAGGAACACAAAGCAAATCCGAACAGGCTTTGTTTATGTTCAGTAATAATACTGATTTGTATATTCTGGGGTTGGGAAAAGTGCTTAAAAAGCTTGTCTTACAAAATCAGCCTAAATAAATGTTGCATACAATGCTGTACTAACACCTGAAATAACATTTGATGTTACTCCACCAGACTGGCTTGAAGGGTACATGCTCCATCGATTTTTCAGAGCTTATTGCTCTGAATATTTCTGCCAGCACACTCATTACAAGTCCTTGCTATTACCAGGCTCGGAGCAGGCAGCTGAGAGCTGACAATATCTGACATGTTGCATACCTTGGCTTGATAGAGATTTAACCTTTTCAAAGTGATTATGTAGATCAAAACAGCACCTTTACTGTTTTGCATCCTCTTGCAGTGCTCTCATATAATGTTTATACAGTATCTTATTGCTCATCTGAAAGACTGCTTGTTTCAGTCATAAAGATTTACATCTGTGCTGCTTTTGTAAGGAAGGAACTATGGGGAGGGTGATAATATAATTAGTACTGTCAAGAATATTTTACCAGTAAAGTCTGCAACCTAAAATATTTACCTTGGATGTTTTTTTATCCTTCACCCAGGTAAATAGCAGTGGGGTTTTTTTTCCCTCTTCTGGATGGTGACTGACTTATTTCCCTACAGCATTAGGATCTGGTCTATGATCTGCTCAACACTGATAAGCTGAACCTCCTTTTTTCTGTAAGAAAAAAATTTCCCTGAAAATACAGCTATTACCTCAGTTCAGTCCTCTAGTTTGCTGATTTAACTGAATTCTTGTAACCTAATTAAAAATAAATTTTAAGTTAAGCTTGGGATAATCCCATAAAGCAAAACAGGTTTGAGCCTTAGAAATCAGTGCTGGCCTAGTGCTGTGGGTTGTGTAGTCTGAAGGAAAATAGGCACACGAAATACCTAAACTCTAACACTTCTGAAGCACGGCTGTAACTCCTATTTGTACTGATCAAGGCTCAGTTGGTGTGATTCAGTGTAAACAACTAAACCAGGTTGTTTCATACTGCCCTGAATCAAAATAATGGGGTTTTTATGTTTTCTAAGTGGGAAAAGTAATTAAAGAAAGATAGTCTAAAAATTTTTGGGTGCTTTTTTCCTACCATTGTAGTTACAGCATTTGCCACAAAATAAAAACTGTCAGTAACAAATTTCTACTTAGATTTAGGATGCCAGAGAACATATGACACACATACCAAGAACATAAACAGTGTCCACAACAGGGAGAATTATACTGAATTGTAAACTTTCTTCTGAAGGGCTGTCATGAGCAGGCTGAATCCTGAATGCATAAATATGGACACCGCCAGAATTATTCCTTAGAGACTGGTAAAGCACACTGCATCTTTAGGCTGAGAGGCTTGTGCTGGATAACATCCCAAGATTGCTAGTCTCAGGTTGTTATTTGCATGGAAGGAAAAGGATTTTTAGCCCTGGACAGAAATCTCTGATATTTCCTTCCACAAAAATGGTTCACCATGCCTTGAAGTGATTTGTGGAGTGAGAGGCAGTGGTAATTCATCAGGGCAAGGCAGGTGCCTGCAGGACACAACATCAAGTTGTCATTGTTTTCCCCACCTCTTAATAACATGTTTTAAAAAAAAAAGTGGTGAAGATTGATGCAAGTTGCCAAATCAAGGTGATGTATGAGCAGGTATTTTGCCTAATTCCTCCATGTTGTTCAGCTACTGAATTTCAGTCCTGACTTTTTGCTTTCCCTGTTTTGAATTTCCCTTATTGCAGTCATGTAGCTCTTTGATACTGCCAGCTTGTATCTGTGCTGGACTGATGTCTCCTTTGCATGCCCTGGTAACACAATCATGCTTTCTCACCTCATTTTTTTTTTTTATTTGCAATGATTGTAAATTGGTGTTAACAAATACCTGGGGAGGTGAAGACCATGAGCTATTGAGTTAATACATTATAACCAAGGCCTTGTCAAACTTCTCTGGAGACAGGAGGAGTTTCTGACTGCAGCCATCACTAGGCTCAGCCACCAGCAAAGACCCACCTCACCCTGGCTGTGGTCAGTAACAGGTAGTTACCAAGTGGGAGGCGACATCACTAGCACTGCAGCTATTAGGATTTGACAAGCCCTCTTGGATGCTCCAAAACCGGCCTACCGAGCCATTTCTATAAGCTGCTTGGGGGGAATTGCTTACCCCATACTAACATCACCATGCAGGCAAAACTTTGTGTAGTGGCTTTTTTTGAGGAGTGCTTTTTATAGCGTAGCTGACGTTACTGTGAGAGCTGGTGTGACTACACCAGCGGGAAGATGTGCTATATTGGCCAGAAAGGACCTGCAAGTAGATGATCAGCGGAAAGAGACCCTTATCTGTACTGCAGACGTGCCATATGCTTATTCCCTCTGACCAGGCTGCAGCAATGCTGCTCTCTACTACCTGCCTTCACCTCTGTTGGGCTACCCCTGTACACGTACAAAAGATAAAGGATTTGTTTGCACCTTTGCAAATATACACTTATCTGTGATTATACGTGTGCAAATTTATAACTTGCATGTTTCAAAAGTGTAGTGTTCAGATTATATCCATTTTATACTGGAAACCTTTTCTTATTAAATTTCACATGATTTCTTTAAGGGAGGAGGGAATCAAAATGTAAGCAACTTGAATACTAAATATAACTACCTCTCAGAATGCACAGTTGTGCCTCTGGCTTGTAATAGCACAGAAAAGCTGTATGTCAGACTCGAGCTGCAAACTATTGCAATAATTTAAGTAAATAAGCTGGTTTTATCATTATAGAAAGTTTCCTTGCTGAGCTAGATGTACTCGTATATTTGTCTTTTCGTGAATATAAATGTCTACTAATGATGGAAACAGTCAGCTGTCACTACAGTACAAATGCAAATTGCAAACTAATGGTTGAACAATTAAGATCTAGTGCACAGAGCTTATTGCCACTGGAGGACTGTAATTGAATTCCTATTGCTGTCAGACAGGTTGAAAATTACTGTAATGAAGAGCATCAGTTTTCTACTCTACATCTCATTGTTTCCCAGCCAAGGAGCATTACTGTTAAAGAGTTTCCCACAAATAGATGAAAGAGCATTGGAAGAAGAGAGTAACAAATGACAGAGGAATGCTACCTGTCATTAAAGGGGAAAGTAATCAACACTCCTTAGTTTGATTCTCACATGCCCATGACATCCAGGAATGTAAAATCATGGCTCCTCCCCCAGCAATCCTGGTTGTGTTACTGTGTATGCAGAGTGAAATTAGTGATCAGACAGCAGTGTACCCAAACACTGGGCAATACAGTGAATAATTTGATAACTGGATACAATCTCTAACACCTCAATTCCTTTCACAATATAATAGACAGCTGTACTGTCTACTCCAACACGCTTGTAAATAATCTTTGGCTATACATGTGAAAGTAGATATTTCTTTTACCAGTGTCATCTTTAAAATATACAAGGTGTGTATATACATATGTGCATAGCATCTTAATTACAAGCATCCTGTTTGAATAATCTCTAGAATGAGTAAATTTATAGGAGAGATATATTGAAGGATACAAACAAGGAAAGATTAAATCATTACTTACAAAAGACATTAGTTGGTGTCAACTCCTACTTCTGATATTGATATTCCTGCTTCTAATATTGCAGAAAAAGACATGAAATAGGGAGTTGTCTAAGATTTGTTTCTCCGAGTTTCTCATTTGGGGAGGTTATAGCGCATAACAAGAGCAACTCCATGTTCTGGGTTACTCTGCAGGGGAAACTTCCATCCTATCTCAAATCTGAGAAATCAGTTTTGTAGTCACTGAAGATGACTGGGATGTCCTGGCACCCTTCCCTTAACAGTGTCTGTGAGTGAGATGTTTGCAATATCCAGGCTGGGTCCCTGCCTTGGGAGCTGGAAAGGGCTGATCTTCTGAATGACACCCAGAAACTCTGTGCAGTGTAGAAGGACCCACTGCACCAAACTTCCGCCCATACATTAGACGTCTAACATCAGACTGTGGTATTACTTTGCTCGGTATTTGGAGATGACACTTAAGCTGTCTGATAACAGTTCTTGCACTCAGAAATGCCCAAGAGGTATTGTACCCTGCAAGAAAAAAGGAGATTTGGTCTGACGGTGTCACTCACAGCACTTCTTGAGGTGTACCAGCCTTCTTCGTTCTTGACCTAATGCCTAAATAGGTGCACGAATAAAGAACTTGTCTGCTGCTGTTCTATAAATCCAGAGAACAATTTTCTTTGGAGATGTCAGCTTTCCTGTAAAAAGGGCAATTTAAAATTTTTCAGCATCTAAGATGCCTTGAGGAGTGTATCAAGGGGATGAGGCTATCACTGAAGCATTTTGACATGAAATCTCAGTTTGGCCAGCTCTGTCCCTGATGTAGCGGCAGGCTTGAGTTATGCCTCAGACAATACAGGTGTGGATCCAGCAGTATAGAAAGAAAGCACCTGCTTCATCTAAGCAACTGCAAAATGTTTTGTTAGGCTGGATCATAAATGGCATACATTATGAAACTTATTTGAATTTAAAATATTGCTGTTGTAAGTAATTCTGTCTGTTTAATTTTCAATTACCCTGCTCAGTGTGATTATGCATATATTTCAGTATATTAAATGTGAAATGAGAAAGAACGTGCTGGAATATGCACAAGCAACGTGCTTTAATTGTCTGAATTGTCTAGTCACTTCACAATTTAAAACAGTGCAGTAGAAAAATAAAATTGAGGGTTCTGCGCAGCTTTTGTATCTATTTTCTAATCCTTAAAGTTCCTTTATGTAGTCAGTGCATGACTGTATACACCCCACCATAAAAAGGAAGACAAAATGGCAATTTTCCTGCTTGCTCTATAAGCTACCTAGCTAAGATGATGCTTAAGGAAAAGGAGTCCTTCTTCCAGTGGTCTTCCTGACTATCAGTTATTTTCAGTCTCACATAGCATGAACTTCCTGCTCTTGTGATCTTCAGTAAGCACTCAGAGCTGATAAGTAACTGGGTCTGTAGCTGAATCTGTTTGCTTTGGACCAGCAGTGACTTCTCAACAGAAAATTACGTGATTGTATTGTTAACTTTGGTTTCCCTATTGGAAGTGTAAATCTGTCTGGATGCTGCACAGTAATTCTATTTTCACATTGAATATTTAGTACTCTTTAACAGAATTCAACGCAGTATTTATTATTTCTGTAGATACTAGCAGTTAACAGGACAATCCAGTTCTCATTGCTTCAAGAACTATTAGATCAAAGCAGAAGAGAAGTGGTTCAAAACAGATGTAGTTTTCTTTAAAGCACTCCAGTGCTATGAACTTCATGCTAATGCAGAGTTGGTAATGACAAACAGCTTCCTTTTGGCAAAAGCAAACCAATTGCAATCTAAGTGTGTTACACCCTAGCAGCTAAATAATTCATGGTATTGGCAGAAGGTCTCCATCCTATAAGTCTTTTCAGTCCAATATAGCAAGATGTTAATATATCAGAGGAGAGAGATCCATCTCCCCCCTTATTAAGAGGTTATTGTATGTTAATAGAAAAACGCCCCCAGATACAGGGTTTTCCAGTGCATTGTGTGATGTGCTTGAAAAGCAAAAGCCACATAATTGACTGCCTCAAATTAAAATGCTCTTACTTCTATAGGATGGCTTCATTCTTGATGAATACTAAAAGTCTAAGCTTTGTTTCAAGTAACAAAGACTGTTCCTGTACGATGATGAATGATGTACTCCAAGTGGGTTGTTTAACGACAAGCTACACAAAGACTGGACACTTTTCCAGGCAATAGTTTTATAACTAGTAATCACCTGATTTTGGCACCTGATTTATTTCATTAAAAAGATCTTTGCTTATACTGAAGGAATACCAGGATATCTGGAAAGCTCAACTCTTTCTGGGATCCTGTCAGTGGTGCAATATATTCTGGGCTGGTGAAACCCACCTTGGTGGGAATGGTTGGGAAATCTAAGGCATGCACCTCTTCTGGGAGGACTCAACCCATTTGATAAAGGCTAGTGATCTCGTTATCCTTCACTTGAAAAAGCAGTATTCTATACCAAAATCATAATAGGCCTTAAATAGTAGGAAAGAACTATCATGCGAGAAGTTCACTTATCCATAAATATTCATTCTTGCTTACAGTGGTGCCTTTTAAGTAAAAATCAGAGCAGACAACCTGTGGTTGCTTTCTCACTGCACATCTGCACAAACCTATAACCTTCTGCTTCCTGGATATTTCCATGATATCTAGTGTCTTTATCCATCTTTTCCTAGTTCCTGAGCTCTAGAATTACTCACCAGCTCTACCATAGTGGGCACACAGGAGAAATTATCTGATGATACCAGAGGGCAGGTTTGGTATGGAAAGTATTTAAAACAGCTAATTGCCATGCTCTTCACTCCTACTTCTAGCCCTAAAAGCTATTCTAGTGCTTGCCAAACCTTCATGCTTCTATGCTCCTGTGTTGCTTATTCACAGGGGAACAGCAGAAAACCAAAGTGGTAGCAACTGGGGGCTAATTGGTGTAACTGAAGACTGTCCAGTTCCCACTGTGGCCCAATCTTTATGAATAAGAATAGGAAATAATCCCTCTTATGAAAGGATTTCTTATAACTTCCAGCTTATTGGATTAGTTCCACACTGAAACGACATTTCATGTGGCCAATTTACATTAGCACTAAGCCAAGCCTGACTGCACATTGCCTTACCAGAAAACATATGAGGTGTGTTTGTCGGATGTAATGCTGGCTGCTGTCTGAGGAAAAAACTGGCACCAGAAGAAACAAGAGGGCTCATTCCTGAATGTGATGTCTCAAATGCCAAAATCTTATGTTTTAATTCAGTTTTTTTATTCTAGGCCTAATGACAGATTATCAACCACTTCTATTTTCTTATAATTCATAAAGAGGCCTCGGTTTTGGCAATCTCAGTTTTTCTTTTCTTGAAGATACTTATACCTTTAAAAAGAGGAGGAGAAAAATCTCCTTTCAGAACATCTCTTTGTTAAGAGGAAGACAAAACGTCATGGATTGTCCTTACTTCAGCTAGAAAAAAGCCATTAATACTTCTCAGACGCTCTTTTCTTCACCAGACCTTTTTTCTGTAAAGGGAACTCCATCACTGTTTAAAACAAGAACAATGGTAGTTTTCAACTGCCATGGGTGCAATTCTTCTATAAAATTTAAAAAAAAAGATCTTACTGAGGTGATCTTAGTCTACAGCAAGAGCGAAGTTTACAAGATAAAAATGCCAGATCAAACAAACAGATTCAGCTATCAGTTCTGGATGAACTAAAATGCTTATTAACATAACTTGATATTGACCCTAAGAGAACGATTAATTAAATGGTTTCAGCAGTGAGATTTGAAAAACATTATCTGCAATGCACTTGTGCTTGTTCTGTGTTTGGTCAATTAGCACAAAGAACAGTAAAGCAAATATTAACTTCACCACCGTCGTCTCAATTTAAAAATGTGTGAAAAGCTCTGCTCCAGTTTTCTCCATCACTGATTTTCCTGAGGAAGATTTTAAAATTCATATCTAGAGCCAAACTCACTTCTGTCATATGTGCAAAGCCACTTACATCATCGCTAGCATTGATACACAGGAACGAGTGAGAGAGTTCCTGCTTTTAGTGGATTTGTCCATTGTTTTTGTGAGCAGGAAAACAAACATTCAGCTTGTTTAATATTAATCTTGTGACTTGATCCTGCAAAGACTCCCATATTAATGATATACTTCATAGGTAAGCTTAGGAAGTGTGGGTTAGAGGAGAGGACAATGAGGTGGATGGAGAGCTGGCTGAACGGCAGAGCTCAGAGGGTCATGATCAACGGGGCAGAGTCTGGTTGGAGGCCTGTAACTAGTGGTGTTCCCCAGGGCTCTGTGCTGGGTCCAGTCCTGTTCAATGTATTCATCAATGACATGGGCAAAGGGACAGAGCGTAACCTCAGCAAGTTTGCTGATGATACCAAGCTGGGAGGAGTGGCTGATACACCAGAAGGCTGCGCTGCCATTGAGACCTGGACAGGCTGGAGAGCTGGGCCCAGGGGAACCTCATGAAATTCAGCAAAAACAAGGGTAAGGTCCTGCACCTGGGGAGGAACAACCTCCCTACAGGTTGGGGCTGACCTGCTGGGAAGTAGCTCTGCTGAGAAGGCCCTGGGATTGCTGGAGGACAGCAAGGTGACCATGAGCCAGCACTGTGCCCTTGTGGCCAAGGCGGCCAACGGTGTCCTGGGATGCATTCAAAGGAGTGTGGCCAGCAGGTCGAGGGAGGTTATCCTCCCCCTCTACTCCACCCTAGTGAGGCCACATCTGGAGTCCTGCGTCCAGTTCTGGGCTCCCCAGTTCAAGAAAGACAGGGAACTACTGGAGAGAGTCCAGCAGAGAGCTACGGAGATGATCAGGGGACTGGAGCATCTCTGTTATGAGGAAAGGCTGAGAGACCTGGGTTTGTTTGGCCTGGAGAAGAGAAGACTGTAAGGGGGATCTTATCAATGCTTATAAATATCTGAAGGGTGGGTGTCAAGAGGATGGGGCCGGACTCTTTTCAGTGGTGCCCAACGACAGGACAAGGGGCAATGGGCACAAACTGGAGCACAGGAAGTTCCACCTGAACATGAGGAAAAACTTCTTTACTGTGAGGGTGCCAGAGCACTGGAACAGGCTGCCCAGAGAGGTTGTGGAGTCTCCTTCTACGGAAATATTCAGAACCTGCCTGGACGTGGTCCTGTGCCCCCTGCTCTGGGTGTGCCTGCTCAAGCAGAGAGATTGGATTAGATGATCTCCAGAGGTCCTTTCCAACCCCCACTGTTCAGTGATTCTGTGATATAAAAGTGCATGGCATAAAATTATGCTCATTCTTAAGCCATTACAGAACTGGGACTTCAACAAAAAATTCATGTCGACATTAAACCACTTTCTTCTGCAATATACACTTTGCAAAATAAGGTAATTCTTTCCATAAGTATGAGAAATGCATGGAAGCTGAAGCCTGGAAGTATTACAGAGGATAATTAACAATTTCAAGTCTATAATATCTTCCTTAGACTTCTCATTTCTCAGAGACCAGTAGTTGTTTCCTAGAAGTAGCCACGTAGTAGTTGTCACACTGTTTCTGCAGTTTATTAGTGTTTTGTTAATTATATCACTTGCAAATAAAAGCTAATTCATTAAAGGTACTTGTAAGATCCTGCCCATTAATATTAGTTATTTGGATTTTCGAAGATTTTTTTCCCCCTCCTCTGAACACGACCATCTTTGTGTCTGAATTTCCTTAAGGCAATGTATTTTCATGTTTAAATGCTTTTTAAATAATATTTTTTTCTTTGGATTTTTTTAAGTGGAAAGGAATTTAGCTCCCTTCTTAGGAGATTCTGCTGTAATCTTAGGTAAGAGTCAATAGCAAACAGGTGTGTATTTGCAAGCTGCTACAGAGGTAGCAGCTATGTGTAACTTTTATATTGATGAAGCCCATTACAGGTTGGATTTATGAACATGGTTCCTTAAAATGATAGCATGTCCTCTTTATCTACTTCTATGCCAATATATGGTGGTAGTATTTCCAGGGACAGTCATCATTTCTTTCTAGGTAAGAAAACTGTAGCTTCTCGTATAAAAGTTCAGTGTTGTATCAGAAAGATCCAACACAGATTTATAGTGCTCAGAAGTAAAAATGTGTCAAGACCTGAATTTCAAGCAGTGACTCCAGTATCATCGTGGTCAGTGCTAAAATGCTGAGGATGGTGGAATTGTAGGGATTCTCAGAAATGCAATAAATTCTACAATAAATGGAAGAGATGGTTCATTTCACTTTCATGGCACAGAGGCTTCTAATTTAGTAATAAGTAGTTCCGAATTTTTGAAAACATACTAACCAAAGATGTTTCAGTTGTTTATTACGTATCTTAATTCTAGACTTCTTTCTCCTTTAATACCTGACAATTCTGTGCTTGCCTTTTTCCCAGTCTAACCTGAGCTAATGCAAAAACAGTTGACTGCCACTATGAATTCATTCCACAACGATCTTGAAGTTTTCCAAATACTCGGTGTCTAGTTTCATCAGATGTGGTCTGACTGGCATAGTCTCAGCTGGCCTCACAATTGCTAAAAGAAACCGTTGTAGGAAGGTAATGCTTTTTATAGAGGTGAAAAGTGGTATTATCCCATGGAACTTTTTCTTTTAAATGGTCAAAAATATCCTCCAGGGAGTCTCTGAGTGACCTGGTTTCCTACTGATGGTCGCATGTTAAGCACTTCCCCAGCTGTGGTGACATTAAACCTGCAAGTGTTCAATGAAGCATGCAGAAGGTGAAGTGAGAGGGCAAGATGCTCAGTGCTTCCAGGATCTATATGGGACCTCATTAATTTTAGTAGTATGTTACACTTTGGTGGGCAAACCTTCTTTCTAGTGACATTTGGTCATTTTGAAATACAAAGCCTTTGAAAGCCATTTCTATGCAGAGTTTCTAGTCGTCTGTCTGCTCGCTGTCTCATTTTCAAAGTTTCCTGGATGTTAGAGCCTCTCCCAGCAGTGACAGTGACGGGAGCACAGCAGTGACCTGAGGCAGCTTCAGAAATGGAAAGGCACAGGTTCCTGAAGTTTAGTAGGGGCAGCGGGTGGGAACAACCCACAAAACCAACCCTAGAACTGTTATCTGGGAGTGAAAAGAAAATATTGTTAACTGTGAGATAGTCTGGCAGCTCCTATTCCACCTCCACAAGTGCCTGCAGGCTATACCTGCCAGGGTGTGCAGCAGGAGCACTTCCATTCCCTGCTCTTTCCAGAAATAGAGGGTGCCCAGTGCCCCAGACAAAATGTGTCTTAGAAATTCACCCAGCTTGTGGAGCTATTTTGGGTGATGGAGGGAACAAGGATATTGCCCTGAACCCTTTCTGTAAATACTAAGAGATGTGGTAATGCTTCTGTCACTGGCAATTAGCTCAGGAAGTCAGAGGCTGCCGTTAAAGGCAGTCACTCAGCCTGGCAACAAGCTGTCCAAGTGTTTCAGAGGCCATGAAGTACTTGTGTACAGAAATCCTTGCAATGATCCTGCATCCGCGTCCTTCCCTAGAGGGGAGTAGGGCTGGAGTGTGTGCAGGCTCCTGCGTACTGGGGGTGACAGTAATGTATCACATGCCAAAAGTATTGTTATCCTTCAAGGGGGGGAATAAAGGAGTGGGATGTGTTTTTCAGCCACTAATCTTTTTATGTCCTGCCAGTCTCTGTTAATCACAGCGTGTGCCAGTGGGCAGTCCTATTTCTTTGCCCCAGCAATAACTGTAAAATTAACTTTCAGATATTCAAAACAGCTTGCAGGGAGTTAGCCACATAATTTCTTCTGACATTAGTGGGAGATACATGATTAAAAGTTAGCACAGTGGCCTGAAATTGTCCCTGCTGGTGCTGTGTTTTCACCTTTTACTGGCACTAGTGATGCCTCGGTGTAGCCAGGGCTGTCAGAGGCAGATGGGCTCGAAGGCAGGGAGGTGACCTTGCTACTTCTGCCTGTCAAAGAGATTTCTCATCCTGCTCGCTATGGACATGCTGAGCAGGAGAATCTCCTTTGCAGAATGATGATTAATGAAGCAGGAGGCAGTGCAGGAAGGAAGGAAGATGGATGAAAATGAAGGTGGAGGAGGAAGGACTGGCAGAACGTGAGTTTTTCCTTGATTTTATTCTGTCCCAGCTTAGTCCTGTCTTCTCCAGTGCAAATTTCCAACGGATTTCAACACATACCTGTGTGGCCACCTCCCCAAATAGCTGTAGTTAGCCAGAGAAAAGATGGGTAATTTCTAAGGCTTTAACCTTTCATTCATGTTCTTCATAAAAATAAATAAAGATTGAGCAGTCAAAAGCAAACTCAGAAGCACCAGGACAAACTCTTGGTGGGGGGGGGGGGAAGTGTCCTAGAATAACTCAGCGTCTGTTTCCACTCATGAAAAGTGCATATATACTTCTTTGGAGGGAAATAAGCCTATCTCACCTACTGCTTATTCCTGGCAAATATGTACTGCCGCTGCCCCAGGGGTTGTTCACAGCAGTTTCCAGTTATTACAAATAACAGACAACACAACTCAAGGAAAACTTGGAAAGGATGTATAATCTTTGCTCTCTGGCTAGAAGAAAATCCAGGACTTTGAAATACCTCATTCCCAAGAAACATTTTTGATTTAAAATTTGCCCTTTTGGTGTAATTCAAACTTCAGAAAGCCAAAAGAACATTGGAGAAAACCCCTCAAAGTTATTTCTCTCTCTTCATTCAGTAATAAAAATTAATATTATCCTTGTTCCTCATTTTGAAGCAGAATTATAAATCTTTAGTCATATGAATGTTGCAAGCACTGTGTACATTATTGTCTGTAATAGACATAGTCTATTTTATATTTTTATAATACAGTCCCTCCTCTCCCTTCACATCATCATAGTGAAAGTAATTTCAGCATTAATATTCATAATTCTAGACAAATGAGAAATGGGAGGTCTTCCCTTATGCTTTTTAACCCTACAATATATTTTCCTGAAGAAAAGGCACTTAGTGCTTGGAGCAGCTCAGGTGGGGTTAGCTAAGATGACTTTGAGAATTATTTTTGGTTTACTGCCATCCTGGAGAGCATTCAGCAGCTCCCTGTCTTGAAGGTTCTCTGTGTTAGCTGCCTGCAGCCCGGAGACATATGTGACAAATATCTATATGTCCTGAGGACATAAAAATGCCCTGGAAGTGCTTGTGCCCCTCACCTCTACTGTGGTGGAGGTTGTCACCTCTGGCTTCTCCTGCCAGCATTCAGGGCTATCAAGTTCTTACCTGTCCTAGCTGGTTCCTTTGACATCATGCTAAAATAGGAGGAAGAGTGGGGTGCAGGTTGTAATGCAAAGTGAGGCATTCACTTTCAGGATAATGCTTCAGAATATTTTCAGTGGATTAGTTGTTCTATTCTTCCGGTACAAAATCATCCAACATAACCATGTTGATTTACCAGGGAACCAACGAAAAGCAGTAAGAATGCATGTGAAAAAAAAAAAGGAAGAAATTACAATGAACTGAATAATAAGAATAATCTGAGGATACAATAGATTTTGTCACTTAGAGATGAACTTTTTGTCAGAATATCTTGCTGGCATTTTTCCGTTAATATAATAGAATATTTGTGTTTAATTATCTGTGGTGATAAGCGAGATCTGCGAGAGCTATTACAGAGACACTATTAAATTTTGCATCTACCCGATAAAGAGATAATGATACCAATTACATGTACGAGTTCCAGTTTTGTAAATGTTTCTCACTAGTACAATAATCTAGCAGGACTTCAGAATCTTCCTTTAGCTTTATGCCATCAATCGTAACATGCTAACCGAGCAATCATTTACAGTGAAAATAAATTATACAACATAAACCGCTGTAGCAGAACAAAGCATTTGCAGTGGTGTTCTAGCTGGTTAAACAAGGGACGGGTCAAGATGTTGGAGTGGAAGAATATAATATAAAATGTATTTAAAGCATCATAACTCTCATGGACTTTTAACTATTAATGACGACTTCACTTCCTAATAGCAAAGCAGTGCCCTTAAGTCACTGCTTGCTTCTCTCTGACAGCATACAACTCAATTTTTCTTCTCATTGTGTGGTGGTCCCCCAGGCAGCACTCTGGCAGCTCTATGCCATAGCCAGTTGGTTTCTTCACTTGAAAGTAAAAAAGTCAATTATTCCCTGGGCCTTCATAGTGTGGAATTGAATCTTTAAAGAATTTGGCACCCCTGTTCAGGAGGTACAAGGTGAGGCGTGCAGCGTGCCGAGTGCCTGGCAGCTATCAAAGGTCGGGGTCTCACTTGTGCTGTCTTGTTTCAGTGCAGGTAATAATGTGTTTGAGGAAAAGGCAGGTAAGTGATCTTAACTCGGCTCCTAACGTGAGACTGAGGCATGTCCTCAGACTAGGTTATTCTACTAGTTAAAATACATCTACTTATGCAACAGCTACTCCATGGAATAAAGCAGAACCTAATTTTCTGAACTGTGAAGTAAACTGTCATAGTTTGCATTGCTCTTACCCTTACAAATACAACACATTGTATTAGTTCAGGCTTGTTTCACAGGCTGAATGTTAATAAGGTCCTTGTGAGTACGTTTTAGTGAAACAAGCTTTGATAGTTGCTAAAGATTTTCAGTAGTAAAAATATCTTCTCAGTGATTCAGGCTGTGCCTAGGCATATTAGAATAGGAGAGTAAAATTTCTGTCTCGTGATAACCTGGGCAAGAGATGCTTTCCTCTGAAGAAACAAGTTAACCTGCAGAAACCTAAAGCAGAGAAATACCAAAACAACTAATATAATGTTTGTTTAATACCATAATTCCCACTGGAGGGAAGAACACCAAGAGTGTTTATTTGGCTGAGTTACCGGTATCTTCCACCTGGAAATGATAAACTAAAGCAAAACTCTGGCCGAAACCCAAACGTTGGGGTTAAACATCTGTGAACTTCAGGATCTCAGAACAGGGTTTCAGTACAGACTGTGATTGTCTGGTTTGGGAAGTTGTCTGGGCACAAGGCTTATAGCCTACTACAAGGACTTATTTTCATGTGCTCGCTTTCTTTTTCTCCTTCTATCAGGAACTTTTGTATTTTTTCCCACTGCATTGTGTCTGGCCACAGAAGGAGCAACCAAGGGCATCTTGAAAGCAATCTCAGTTCCATATTTCATTTTAACAGGAAAATGTGAAGGAATCATAGTTCATATAATTCCTGTGCTTAAGCTCATTGTGTGTATATATGTATATATAAAATCTACAACAGTACATGTGCTGAAACCACTTCTTGCTGTTACCTATGGTCTTGACATCCTTTTTTGAAGAGCTGGTGTCCTTCTCCCTCTTTCCTTATTTTAAACTAGGAGATCTTTGGGGCAGTGATTTTTCTCACTGTGGCATTGTGTGTTCCCAAGTATAATACAGGAGCCAAAGTTCTATTTTCTTGTAAAACATAAAATGTAATGGTAACAGCAGCACTGGAAAGATAACAGCATTTCTTCTTATGTCTTTGCCACTGTCTTGTGAAGGCATTATGGCCGCTCACTGCTCTGACGCTCTTGTGAGTTTTTGCTGACAAAAGGCTGCGTGGTTTGACATGGCATTGCTGCAAAGCCAACCACCCTGGCTTTGCAGATTCCCCCTGAGTAGTGAGCTGTGGACCCAGGCAGGGTAAGTCTTCTGTAGAGAATGGCTTGGGCCTGAATTTGAAGAAAAATATACACAAATGCACAATAAGCTGAGATGTCTGTAAAACTCTCTGATAGTCTGATTCTCAGCACTGGGGAGTCTTTTACATAATAATCAGTGCCAAATGAGATGATCTTCTTATGTCATGCAGGTGAATTCAAGTTTGAAATGTAGTGGTGCCCTCTCAGCACCTTGCAGAATATCTTACACAACATAGATAAGAAATTTATTTAGCATCAATTGAAAAGTTAATCAACTGGACTTGTGATTTTGTGCTGTGTACTTTCCCCTGTATGGTAGTGGACTTTACAATTCATTTAGGAAAAAGAGGTTGCTCTAGCAATCAGCTTAGCTCCCACAGACACCACTGGGACTTTTGCTCTGTAAAGACTACAAGAAACTCATTAATGTCCCATTAAACTGGTGTCAAGGTATCCCTTCAAAACAAGATTGGAATACTAATTCACTCATTCTGATCTAAATTAATTGGTTCTGGTTTTGCTTGACCTTAATCAAAGGTCTGCAGTGAGCTGCATGCATTAATTACATCTATATATGCATGCAAAGTGCATGTCATGGTTTTAGCTGGGATAGTTAATTTTCTTCACTGTAGCTGGCATAGTGCTGCATTTTAGACTTAGTATGAAAATAACATTGATAACACACTAATGTTTTAGTTGTTGCTTGGTAGTGCTTACACTAGTCAAGGACTTTTCTAGCCTCCCATGCTCTGCCAGGTGCACAAGAAGCCGGGAGGGGAGGGGATACAACCAGGAGAGCTGATCCGAATTGGCCAAAGGGTATTCCATATCATGTGACGTCATGCCCAGTATATTAACTGGGGGGAGTTGGCCGGGGGAAGCAGCGATCACGGCTCGGGGACTGGTGGTGTCGGTCAGTGGGTGGTCTGCAGTTGCAGCACTTGTGGTTTTTTTTTTCCTTTTCCCTTTTTTTTTCCCTGGGCTTCATTCCTCTCTCTCGTTATTTTTTTTTCTTTATTATATTATCATTATCATTATTATTATCATAATTATTATTATCATTACCATTATTGCTATCACTATTTTATTTTAATTATTAAACTGTTCTTATCTCAACCCACGAGTTTTCTTGCTTTTGCTCTTCCGATTCTCCCACTCCCCCTGGGGTGGGGGGAGTGAGCGAGTGGCTGTGTGGTGCTTAGTTGCTGACTGGGGCTAAACCATGACAGTGCATTTGATAATTTCTTGTCTACAAGAAGTATAAGGTTTGATATGCAAGGAGGCTTCATTTCAGTGTTGTGGTTTCACAGCCAGTGTCTGTGCTGTTTAAACTGGCATTAGCAGAGACTTACCCTTCTGTGCTATTTCCACAGATGTACTTGTATGGTTGCATGAACTGCTTATGTGTTTGTCATCCAAAAAACTGCTCAGGTACACTGTCAACTTGGTAGGAATGGTGGTCATGCTCCACAAGGACTTAAATGTATACTTGGGGTACAGACAAGCATTGCACTTGTCATGGCAATGGCATCTGTGTGAACCAAGATTAAGAGGCCCTAACATCTTCAAAGGAGAAAGGAGTGAGGAGGGAAGAGCCTACCCTTCCTGCTTGGTGTGATGAACAATGGGTATGTACAGAAGCAGAGCACAAACCTCTGTAAACACTGAATAAAGAGTATGAAAGGAGAGTGAGTTACCTGTGACATGGTGTTTCCCACTGACTGCAGTCAGAGTACACAGAAATGCATATCCCAACTGAACACCAGAGATGATGTACGCTGGGGAAGCTTATTAACTGGTTATAGAGTGGGAAATGAAACCCTTTGGGACAGGAGACTAATGTGGTTTTGGTTCACTTGTCCTCTGCACCCCCATAAAATTTTGGGTGTTGCATATAAATACTTTTCATTTGCTTTTCTTTTAATTTGGCCTTCAGGGGAATTGCCTACCATCAAGACATTCCATGGCCCGAGATACAGCAGTCTGGTTGGTAACCACAATGTTGTGTCTGCTCAGAAGTACCCTGTTTCCCAGTATTCTGTTCCAGGGTATGCAAAGGTTAATGGGCTGGATTTCCAGTCCAAGTGCAGGGCCAGGAGTGCCAATGCAATAGTAGGAAAGGTAGTGTTACCTAGTGATCACTGGTATCAGGATATCTTTGTTATGTAGGCAGAAAGTAGATCTCATGCTTGAACCCTAAGGATCTGGGGATAGCTTGAAACAATTGAATAGCTGGATTCTGGGTTGGATTCTGTCCTGGAGCATGCAGCTTTTTAGGCAGGAAAATAGAGAGCATGGGTGGATTAGGAAAAGAGCAGGACCCTTTAATGCATCCCGAATGGGTGATAAGAACTGCAGAGCTATGAGGCTACAGAATCCATTCTGGAACAGTAATGTAACATTTCTGCTACCCACAAGGAAGGATTGCTCCCCTCTCTCCATCCTTACTTCATTGGCCAGCCTCAATTCCTGGGTGCTGTAATGGGATGACCCTTCACAGAACAAGGTTTTCACTGGCAAAATTAATTTTTGGTGTCTGTGCCTCTGTTATAAACTATCACTCTGAAAGGAATAAAATCCCTTTAAATCCCAAATTCTATTGGATTACTGGCAGTCTGAACTCCTAATCCACCTGTCACCTAAGAAGAATTTTGCTCCAAGATGCATGTCCTTCAGTGCTGTGTATTATTTTATATATGGAAATCAGTACAAAGTTTCAAAAACAGCTTCTCCAAAATGACAGATTAATAGATCTGCCACTTCTCTCTGCAGACTTAAAATTAATGTTCCTTCTGGTCTTGTAAGAGGCTGAGCTCTGCATGTTTCTGTAGAAAGGAACACATCCAGGTGATCAAAATTTAATTTTAACTAACATGATGCTAATAAGCCACTACTTCTAGTGATTTGTACTGGGAAAAGGAAGTGATACAACATCCTTCAGCTGAATGTAGAGTGTGGACTTAGTCCTTTGAACTAAAGTGGGCAAACAATTAGTACAGACATCTGAAAGATATGACAGCTTCTTTTCTGTGCAATATTAACACCAACAATTTTATCTGAGCAGCGTGTAAAACAGTGTTAACAACAAATGAGTCACTGAAGCAGTGCATTCTAGAACGAAAGACTGGGAAAAAGAGTGGATTTTCCACAGAGGGGCAATGCAATAGAAGATGTGTCAGGGAAGAGCAGGAAAGTACTGTTGCAGATGTCTTACATTCAGAAATCATATTTACTATATAATATATTTCAATATTCATCCACGTCTCAAAACAATTAACAAAAGAAAACACTTTTATATGTATATGAGGGAAATGGGGGATAAAGTTCAAGCACCAAGTTGGGTCTATAGACCCTGCCTTGAACTACTTTGTATATTTGTAATAAATGCTCACGTAGAGTCTGATACACCTACACCGGTGTACGCTTTCCTTGGTAAAAGTCACATTTGCTGATGTATATGCCAGTAAAGAATGTATAAGGACAGTATAACCTGGCCCATGTCAGACTAGAAGATCTTGCTACTTGCTAGAAGAATAACACTATTACTATCAAGTGGATCTAATAATTCATTTCAATAGGATTAATTGTGTTGTAACATCATTTTAGCCCAAATCCTAAAGACAAGGATGTGAATGTGACTTGCTGATCTCCCTCAGTCTCTTGTAAAAGTTGGAAAGGTGAAAGTCCTCTACACTTGCAGAAGACTCTTAACGTGCATATTGGAGAGCTGGACTTCACATACCAACAAGTATCTTTGTCAGATCTGGTGCAAACACTTTTGGCCAAAGGGTTTACTGTGTATTTCTGACCTGTATTACCCCTGCCAACAAAATAAGAAACTGGCTGGGACGGAAAAGCTTGCCTTTCTTACTCTTTCCATAATAAGATGCAGAGAAAAAAAAGGTTAAATGAGGTTGGGAAAGGAGATGTCATAAAGTTTGCAGGCATCTTATTGTGTAGGTTTGACCCCTACTTCGGTCAGAAATCAGTTATGAAACAATGGGTGTTGGCTGCATAAATGTTGCATGAGCTGTTCTGCTCAGAGTTTTTCACAAAATGCTCAGCAGTGCTCCATTGGCTTTATTCTTCCCCTCATAGCTAAGTGACCATGTTACCCCCCTGAAATAGTATGGTCACAGTTTCAGGAAAGCAGAGACTCTGTTGGAGGAATGATGCAAATCTTCATCTTAGTGAGGGACGCCTCGGCAGTTCTGCCCAGTCAATGCTGTGTTTGAAGACTTCAGTAGCTGCTCTTTCACAGGGGGAGCTGTCACCAGCAATACCTACATTGCCCTGAAGGGGTGGGTGTTATGAAACAGATAACTTTGCATTTGCACCTCTTTTGAGGTGTGATGGAGAATGAGGAAGTATCTCCTGTTATTTCATTTTAGTGTATCTTCCTCCTCTTTGCATGAGCTTATAGAATTACTGACTTATAAGCCTCCTAGCTTGGTTTTCTCCTGCTGACCATGTCCATAGTCATAAAAGATAAAAGCACAGATGAAAGAGATTAAATCACTTAAATCTGATTACATATTTGCTTCCCTCTAGCAGGAGATTTCTAGCACTGAATGTACAAAGCATCACAGGCTGCAAATCTGTAATCTCTTGGTGGTGGTAAAAATGAATTGGATTGGCTTTTCCTGGTGGAATGAGGTAAAAACAAGACACCTAAAGGCCCAGCCTGGAGTGTGTACTCTATGTTGGCATGCTGCTGAGTACTTACTGATTTCTGTGGGACTCTGTAAATAACTAATACTGATCAAAGTGAAAGAAGGTTCTGCACTTTGCAGTGCTAACATCTGCACTGAGAGGTATGTGAGCTTTGCTGGCTGGTTCCTTAGGTGATTACTAGCCTTGAGATAAGTGCACCCTGATGTAAATCCCATACGTCCTCCAGACCCAGGACTGACTGAAGCTTGTTGCTACAGCCTCCCTGCCAGCGCACAAGGGGCCCCGTCTCCCACACAAGCAGGATGTGCACGTGAGGACCAGGGCACACAGCAGAGAGCACCACTGGGTATCTGTCTAATGAGTCCTTCTGGTCTTCTGCTGGCCTACAAAAACTGATGCTAAAAGAGTGGTACAGCCAGGAGAATTTGCGTGGGTGGAAGAACATGCTGTCCAATACAAATTTTCCTGCATCAGAAAGCAGAGGAAAGAAACGAGCCTGATGCTCAAAGAAGTTGGAAGGAACTGCCTTTTAAAGACCAATGCAGTAGAGCCAGGGAGAGCAATTCCTCTCTGCTGGGTACAGAAAGACAAGTGCATGCTCTCTTGAGCAGTTAAGAAATAACCAACCAACCCCACAAAAAAAAAACCCAACCCAAAACAACAAAAACAATAATAATATAAAAAAAAACCTAACAATGATTCCATTTTAAGCCTTACCCACACTGTTCAGCAAAAGGAGAAGCAATTGAGCAGACCACAGGCCAGTTTGATCACTTGCCATCCCATGTTAGCCTGTTCCCCTCGCCCATATGCACCCTGAGTAACTGTTCTTCTTAAGTAAAATGTAGTTCACTGCTGAGTTCCTTCTTCGTTACCTTAGCTTCCACTTAGGGGTACTAGCCATTCAGAAGGGAAGGCCTCCATACTTCCCCCATGTAAAGGTGGCATCATTATACCTAGTTATTCTGTGCTCTTTGACTTTTTTAGTCAGTAATGTTTGAAAAGGATGCTGGCTCTGACTGGTGCATGAAGTAGTGTCTTGGACTGACGTTAGTGAGAAAGCTCTTCAGTCTGCCTCAGGAGTGATATTGTTGATGTGTGCCTTTCAAATAAGGTGTTTTATCCCTCCTTCTTACATTCAGATTGATGGATTTACTAGGATTATTCCCTCTGGGCTAATAGCTACAATTTCTTTGTACATAGAAAATTTAAAAGGAATAGTACATTTGATTGATTTGTTCAAGAACTAGGTATGATTTTTTGTGAATACCTCTGAAGTGTTAAATGTTTAAAGCTAATTGCATATTTAAGTGCTTAGCTGCACTGAGATTTAGCTTTAGCACTGAGGGCCGGGTGAACCAGCAGGTACGCATAACTGGCTAAATGCTAATAAAGCAATACAACTCTGTCTATTTGACTTCTACTTGGGTTTTGTTTGTGGCTGCATTTTTACCATCTTTTTGCCACTAAAGTTTCCTCCCTGCAAACAACCTTGCTAATATCTCAGACTGAACTTTGAGATGAAACAAGTTGCCTAGAGAAATTGCGGATACCCCATCACTGAAACTGCTCAAAGTCAGGTTGGACAGGGCTTTGAGAAACCTGATCTAGTGAAAGATGTTCCTGCCCATGGTGGGAGAGTTGGACTAGATGATCTTTGAAGGTCCTTTCCAACCCAAACTATTCTATGATTCTATGCAACTTAAGATTTTAAAGAAAAGTTGTTGTGCCTCCGAAACTTGGTCTCTCTTGTTAACATAGTACCAGTGATAGGAACTCTCCTGCCTGGCATACTGGCCATACTGCAAACATCTTGGCAAAAGCAACTTAGTTTTGGTAGACTTAGTATTTGTGGTGGCAAGAAAAGCATCATCCCTGAGGGGGACTGCATGGTTTCTGTACCACAGGCTTGTAGAGGCAATGGACTCAAGGTTGATTTACTACTGGTGAGACTTGGCCTTGAATTATTTACTTGCCTGTATGTCTCCCCTTCTTTCTTTGACAGTGCATCTGTTCACTGCTGTGGTCTTGTCTCTAATTTTTCCCTGGGTGATTTTTCACTGTTCTTTTTCTCACTTAATCTGAATGATAAAGCAAAACCTTTCAAGAAATGCCATAGTAGGCTGGACTGTGTCCTGGGACAGAGGAATAGACTAGACATCCGTTCAAAATCCTTTCTCACCCCATCTTTCATGATTCCATGAATTTAAGAGAAAAATACATTTTTAGTGGGGCTCTTTATGGGTCAGTAAAAATGGATTGAATTCACCATCTTCCCTTGAATAAGTGTTAAGCTGTGAAATGTCACATGCCTATTAGAATGCCAAGACCACTGCTATCTGTTTAGATATTTTCAATGAAAGACAGACATCAAGTAATTACTTTTCAGAACAGATATTTGTTATTAAAAAAAAAAAACAAACCCAACCCTAAAACCAAGAAAGCCTCCAGCAAGTTACTCAGTTACCAGTGGCTTTATGCTCAAAAAACTCAATTCTATTCCAGTAACACTTTCCAAATGTGGCATATTCTTTGATATTTGTAAGAGAAGCTGGACCAAAATATTTTCCAGTTTATGTTGTAAATCTGCAGCTGAGGACATGAGCATGAGTAGGGTGCCTACAGATGTGTTATGTCATGCCATTAAAAGAATCCATGTGTTTAGCATAGTCAGATATTGACATCTAAATCTGCAATTATCATACTCCGTTTCATTCAGTTATTTCATTGTCATTTTTTATAGGCATATTATGCCTATAGCTAATATTTTTAGCTTTTACATCATCCATTTTATATAGGTAATACTAGAATAAATTACCAACTGCAGAGCTGTGCAAAAGGGGCAAGAGCAGAACTAACACCACTGCAGTTTTGTCACTGCCGTATTTCTGCCCTGATGCTTTTCTTTCAGGGTTGTACCAGACCAACGTATCTTGAATAGTCCCATTTCTTTTTATTCCTGTCCATAATTGTTATAACGTGGGATGAATGTGATCAGTACTTTCAGATAATTCTCCTACAGTAGTTTTTTAGTGCTCTTTCTAGATTCTTTTTCTTTGATTTACTTTCTGAATTAAAGCCACTTTAAATATCTGTACTTCAGCTAGTTATGATTTAGCAGTACGATTCACTCTAGTTTTTGCAAATCTTTTTACTTCTTTGAAGCACTTACCTTCATTTCTAGACTGGTACAGTATCAATCTTTCACACAACACAGAGCTTCTCTCCCTGAAAGAAATGCCTACTTTGCACTCAAAGAATCCATCTAGGGAGATAGAAAATGGGTTTGGCAGTTTTTGGCAAGAGATCTCAAGAGCATCCAGCTAAGTACCCCCATGCTATTGCAAAAGTGTGAAGACAGGTTCATCTGACAGGGTTGTGGGGAAGATAGAGCTGTGAGCAGAAGAGGGGAGGGGAGAAATCACATTCACCACACTGCTGCTCCAGCTGCTCAGACATGGTGTCTGAGTTGTAGATAATCAAGCACAGCCACATTCACAGCTCTGATTATGAGGAAGAAAAGGATGTTTCAAAAATCAGTCCTGTCTGCCACCTACATTTGCTCTCTCCAAATTCCAGGAAATAGATTAATTCAAACTCTGCTAACAGATAGCAAGAGCAGAGTCTGCATCATGACACCATACCATGGCATAGGGGGTAGCAGAAGCCATCCCCCTGTTCACAGCAAGGAGAAGAATAAAAACAGCATCTCGCAAATTAAAAACTGTGGAAAAACAGTCATACCAAATGCAAGCTCCTCTGGTCCTGTGCCAGTCTGCTGCACAAGAGCTGTGGGTAGAAAGGTTTGTCCTCTTGCTGAGGATCCCCACAGCCAAACGGGCAAGGGGAGGAACACAGAGGAAGCTGCAGGGTTGCCTGCAGGTGACATTCCCACAGGGATGAAGAGGTCATGCCAAATGTGACAGTACCAAAGCACTCCCCTTGCAAGCTGCATCCCCACCATGCAAGGACTAACAACTCAGTTCTGGGTCAAGCAATGTTTCCCTCTCCTTGTGTGAGAAAAATGGAATCCAAAGATTTTTTCGTTGGACAGACTGTTTTCTCAGCCTATCTTCCGGGGGGGTATCCTGATGAAGAGGCTATGGAAAGCTGAGCCCATACGAATGAACTGTGATTTTTGCTACTTGTTCTCTATGGTTCTTGCTGACATTTCTGCTCGTTGTGTATCTCAGCTATCATTCATGAGCCTGGCTTCTGATTTCTTGGCATTCATCGTGCTAATTATTCATTTCTTTCCTATGTATATGCACATTTCCAAAGTCCCAAAATAAGATACCTCAGTGATGTGAGTAGGAGGTGTGTAGGTAAGTCCTATTCTACATCAAGCTCCTGAATATTTACAAGGTAATTTGAAAATTAAAAAAGTGCAGTTTGCTAATGAGTTATAGTTCAATGTTTGCAAGTCATGGATGTATGTTTTGCCTGATGATCACTAAGGAAACTTGTCATGTGTGGGGAGGATCAGAAGACCTCTGGATTTAAAGACTTGCTGCCCTGCAGAGCCAAACTGGAATGTAAGCAATAAAGGTAAATTTTAATGATCTTTCTTTATTTATTTCTAAACAAAAGAAGCAAAACTTCTCATTATACAAAAAACCACCACAAACATTCTTCCCTCTACTGTTGAGATTTTTTTTTCATTTCAAGCTTTTCTAATAGAAAAATAAAACAAGGAAGAGTGAAGTTTTTATAGCCATTACTCTCCCTTGGGGAGAGTAGTTCAGAGCAGTTTTATCAGTAGAAGCTATTAATGAGGCTTTCTCTTCAAATTCCCTCTTCTTTCCTGGAAAGACCTTATTCTCTCATCCTGAGCCCTATAAAAGGGAACAAAGTACAATTACAAAAAAAAAAAAAAATCACAGCAACCCAGGAATTATCTCAGCCATGTGGCAGAACTCCTGCTGGCAGATGCAGCATGACTTCAGTGACCTCTTGAGTAGTATCTGGGTTGGAGACATGTGGGAGTTTTCTCCTTCATTATGGAGCAGACCAGAAAGACGATATGAAAACTTCCCAGCAGCAGTTGTCTGCTCAAGGAATAGGAGATGGAGTAAGAGCTGTCTGGCCTGTATCTTCCCTTTTAAAGGTCTTAATTGTGCTGAATTCAGTGTTCTGGAAAACCTCTAGGCACCCTTCACTCTGCATTAAGTTTCTTGTCACTAAGTTACATGACGTCCTTGATCCAGAGTCCCATTATGATTTAATGAAAAAACCCTGGGACTCTGCCAGCTGCCCACTAATAACATTCTGACATGGAGCAGCTGAGGTAACACACATTGAGGCAGAAAGTTTTTGCCCTTTCTGACCTTGGCATTGTCATGGGGCAACACAAGAGAGACTGGCTGGATTGGAAAGGGCAAGGCGCTCTTGACCATCCACCCAACTTTGTACCTGTTTGTGCCAAAAATTATTTTCAAGGGGTGTGTGTGTGGGGGGGTGTTTTTGGTAGAGAGGCAGAGACACAAGAGTGTATCACCTATTTCTAGGCAGAGTTGAGGTAGTAGCCATGGCAGCATGGCACTGCGTGGATCGAACTCCAGCTCACTTGATGCTGCAGTCTGCCAGACTTGGCTGGCTCGGCTACAGCCTTCCTCTGCTGAGACAGCATCATCCTTCACTTGTCAAATCCTTCTGATTTGTACAAGTGCACAGGTACTGCTACAAAATAAATCATTCACTGCTTACAAGGGGGTTTCTGGTGTTAAATTAGTCATGTGAAGCAGCATCCAAACCAGACTGCTATGGGCAGGGTGGCAATTGTTTGCTTCTGGAAAATAAATCGTATAAGCTGTACGAGACCAAGTTCTCTCCCCACACCAGGGTTTTGGCCTTGCTGGTGACTCAGCCTCTCCCTCACTCCTAGGTACTCCTTGTATTTCTTCATGGCTCTCTTCTTTCCCTGTAATAGAGAAGTGGACCACCTCCCTACGAAAATAAATAAATAAATAAATTTCTTACGCACTCTACCTGTGTAGCAGCAGCAGCACTGTGGGAGATGTTATTTACATGCACTTCATGAATATTTATAGTAATATTTATAGCTTCGTTCAGTAGGAGGCTTGATCAAGTCAGTAGTATGTCTGGGGATCAGTCTTCAGCATACTACTTTTAACGAGAATAATTTGCATTTAATAAAGGGCCTGAGGTAGCAAGTTTCAATCCATGTTTAAATTTGCTCGATATTTGGGGAAATATTTGGATTAGTGGTTTTATTCCACGTCCATTTTCAGTAGCTGTAATGGAACAAAAACAGAGATCTCAATCCAAAGAAATAGGCTGACAGGAACAGTGTGAGAATATGTCAGAAAATAAAGGGGAAATTTTTCCTTGTAGTCCCTACAGCGTTTGTGCTGCATAATTAGTTTTGGACCCTGATGGCTTTTGGTGACTGCCTTTATCTCTGCTATAATCACTGCAGATAACTAGGATGGGCAGCTGGAGAAGCCTAGGAGTCCTCCTCTGACACATTTTAAGTGTGGTGTACCTGTTAAATCCACCTTTCCCTCCCCACATATGTATGTGTTCAGGCTGCTCTGGGCATCTCATGTGCAGCAGAGTCTGGAGGGAGATGTGGGGCTGGCTGGGGGTGCCAGGCTGGAAATGCAGAGCTGCTCTGGGTAGTAGCTGTGCCAGCACAGCCAGGGCTTGGCACGCAACGGGTATCTGCTGCTTACTTAAACCTGCACCAATAAAAATACCAGGTACAACCCTCCCTGTCATACTAGTTATCTCATAACTGGATGTGTCTTCAAGTGACCAGCTCACTATTCAGTGCTGAGCTAGATAGAGAGAGGTAAAATCAGTTGTTCTCTAAACTGAGGTGTGTGGGGAGAAATTGGTGCTCTAATTTCACCTGTCCCTAGTTGTGTGGTTTCATGAGATAGTCTTTAGAAGAAGGCAGTTTTCAGGACCAGCCCTTCAAAGGGGCCCTTCTGCCACTGAAAAAGCACAATATTAACTTGGCTGTAACTATTTATAGGCCCAAGCCTCTCCACAAAAAGTGGAAATGCCAAGGAGTTAAGAGATGCAGAGTGACTTCATCTGAAGATGTTGAACAGAAATAGCTCCAGGATAAAGCACATAAGAAACCTCTTTCATTCATCCTGACCTCCGGGTAATTTTGGGGAAGGGATTTATGTTCTTTCTGGTTCTCTTCTATCAGCAAAGACATAGAAATATGCTGTATATAGTTATATGCACCACTATTTCTCATGATTTTTTAACTTTTTGGTTTGTTTTAGCTGAAAAAAAAATTTTTTTTCAAAGAATTAGTGTTTTACTGGCAGCAGCATTCTTCCTGGGCAGCTGGTATGGACAGGCTGTATCTACGATAGGATTTGCCTGATGTTGGTTATTATTGCTTTGGAGCATCAAACTGTGACTACTGTAAGTGGTATTATAGAGGAATTAATAATTCATGTGTTATAAGCAACACCAAATTACTGCATACCCTGAATAATTTGCGATGCATGTAGTTCCTATGCATCGTTTGAATCTTGTATGGCATGTTTCACAGAGCAACCTGCTGGGACTGAAAATGGCCAGGTTCCCAACTCTTGCTTTGGTTTTGGCTACATCATTCAATTTTTTTGAGTTTTGCTGCTAAAGCCAGCTGCTTTGTCATAAAGTATGACATGACAAGGGCTTGTGTGTATTATTATTAGACTTAGTGTGAGCCATAAACATTTGGATCTAAGGTTACTTCCAGCCATTCACAGATGGTTGCTGAGTTGCCATCTCCTATCATAAATGTTAAAATAATTTTACTAAACATTTACAGCAAAATTCATTGTATATGTTTGTGGTTTTGATGTTCTTGGCTAGAAAAACATGAATGTAAGGATTATATTATGGAGACTAGAATCAAGTTTTAAACAGTAGCTACAACAATTTCTTCTGGATGGGCATTTTCTGTTGAGCTTGTTTGTATATTTTGCAATTGCTTCAAGAATGGTTCAGCAAACACTAAATGAAAGGCTCACTGAGGTCTGACCTTGCCAGGATGAAAGGAGGGGGAATAAATAGAGGATCTGTATCTGTAGGTGTTTGCAAACTACTGAAACCTTGACCCAGGATGATTTAGAGCTTGAGCAGGATTTATGTGAATTCTACAATTCTTTTGCATTCATACTTCAGTGCTTCTTCACTTCCTCAGGAAGATATTATTGTGTCCCAGGTCATTAATCTCACCACACAGTGTACTGTTGCACTCAAGATTTGTTAATATATTTGGCAGTCTTACTTGTTCTTAAGCATATGTTGAATATTTACACAGCAGCTATTTGTACAGTTCCTGTAACGTGCCAGGACATCTTCCAGTTAGTGTCAAGAATCAATTTTCTGCCTCTCTGGAAAGACTCTTTGAAAAGAAGGAAAGATTTAAAAGATTACCAAAACATCATTTACAATTTCTTCCTCTCCTGCATTGAAAAATACCCTCTAGCTATTACGTGCACCTACTAATGTACTTATTAAGAATATATCTTCATTATTTGGATAGTTTGTTTTGAAGTTTGGGGACTGACCATTAGATACGTTGGGGTAAAAGCCAGAGAATAATTTTAAGGTGTCTCTGACCTTCTACAGAATTTGGCCCACTGGATTTCCAGACAAAAAAGAGGGTCTTGTTGCTCCCTGATCTGTGTTTGCATTCCTGGAGCTGTTAGGAAAATCCAGTGCAGAGCTAGGCTGACTCCAGCAATCACTTGCCTGTGTTCGCTCCTCTTCTCTCCCTGCCTTTGGTACTGAAAGGGTGTCAGCTTTGTACACAGCGGTTATGGAGAAGGCCACCTGAAAGCTTATAACTAGTGTGGGTTTAGTACTGCAGGTAACCGAACCTGCACTGAGGAATAAAACTACTGGGGGACAGGATATCTGTGTCTCTCAGCCAGGCTTTTTGCTAATTAACTCACATACACTGCTGATAGTCTCTGTAAGAAGCTTCCAAATGTTAATTTTCATTGCAAATTTTCTAAAGGGTCTTTTATTGCTTCTTCTCAATTTACACTTTATAAAACAATTGGATCATAATGGTTGCTCTGCATTTCCAACCATACTGCAGATAGTCCCTGCATAACAGCCAGGGAAAAATATTCTAGGTTCTGTAATTCCAGCTTGGAAACACACATCTACTGTGAGGGATTTCAGTTCCCGTGCGATATAGTGAGAATCATCTGCATTCACTAGTAAATACAATTAATGGCATTGCTATTCTGAATGCAAAAGCTGAACATTTTCTAATGCGGTAAAGAAACAGCAGAAGGAAAACTTTAGAATTCCTTGTAATGATAAGCAAAGATGAACTGCCCGCAGGAAAGGAAATTGGTGGTAATAATGATAACATAGAAATGTATGCTTATAATCAAGAGGGGAAAATTAAGACAAGTCTTAATAGTTGCATGCACTTTCAAGGTTTCACAAATATTGATTTCTAAGGCACTGTGGAAAAATCACAGATGCATTTGGTTAGGACAAAACATTTAGATATAAGTGAAAATTAAGACTTAGAGTGTGAAAACTATATTAATAAAGGCAGGTTTTGACTGCTGCATATTACAATACTGTTGTCCATGTTGTAAACAGGGTGTTCAAAGCCTGAAGTGGTTACAGGAAAGAGCTGCAAGATCAGTTTGATGTTGGACAAAAGCCTCTACAAAGGCTCTTTCCATTTAATACAGCAAGATGAGAGGGGATATTGTTACCAAAGTTATTTCTCCACCGGTACTCTTTAATCTAGGAGAAAGGGATGAGAAGAGCCAGTGATTGGAACCTGAAACCAAACAAAGCCAATTTAGAAATGTGATAGATGTTTTCATCAGTGTGCATGATTAGCTACTGGAATGATGTGCTGAGGATAGTAATATTTTTTTTTTTTTTAATCTGGGTCTTGTCATCAAGATTAGGAGTCTGCCTGAAATCTGTGCTTTAGCGAAAACTCAAGATACTTGGTCAAATACCAGTTGGTAAAATATACTGGTTTACAATATAAATGTGCTTAAGTGAGGACATCAGATGTTCTTGAGCAATATAAATTGGTCAGAAGACTCTACCAGCACCTGAGCTCAGGTGAGGAGTCAGTGAGCAGAGCAGGCAGCCAGTGCATCTCCTCCACCCAGCTCTTCCTGCTGGAGTGGCACCAGAAGAAATACTCCCAATTCTTAACTGGGATCCTAAGATACTGTTTTGAACAGGGTACTGGGAGTGTTTAAAACTGAGGATAAATTATTTAAATCAATTACTTTTAGCAAGTGAAGTCTGAAGATGTCACTCTAAAATGACATATGTACACAGTTATTTCCACTTAATAGAATTAGCTAAGTAAAATAATTGCATGCTTAACATGCACTCCATTTATTCAGCATCAAGTTACCAATTTAAAAAAAGCAATTTTCTAATACAAGTAATTAATTATTACTTAAAGTTATTGGGATGCTCAAATGAATGTAGAAATAGAGTAGCCCGCAGCCTGCACTATTTGCTTCCTATCGTAAGTGCCACTTTGCTTGGTTTATGTTCCTTAACCTCTTGCATATGTTACACAGCCATAATTTTCTTCTATATTAAGATGAAGAAAGTGTGTAATAGGCAGATTGAGATTTCTGTACATTTTAATTTCTTTCAGGACATAGTTCACCTACAGAATGCTGTATTAGGAGGTATCAATGCTGGGAAAAAACAGAACTAAGAGCTTTATTAGTATGATTTATTTTTTCAATTTAATATTGTACCTGAAGCTATTTTATATCAGAATTCAGATGCAGAGAACACAGTTTATAGAGCAGAACAGCTCACAACTGGAGTTTGATAGAGATGTTTCACTGTAAAAAAAAAAAAAGTTTTGATTAAAAAACCCCCACCAAATCCCTCTGTACCAATGTCAGTGGAAGTTCTCTGGAAGAAATATTTCAGAAAGATTTTTTTCCACACTATTTTCAAGTCTTTACAAGACCATGAGCTTGATCCAGATCTGCATTATATTACAATAGGTTAATATTTTGGTAGTTAGACATCTCTCATGCCATCTACTAGGACCAAAGTGAAAGGAAATTAAAGCTTCCACTAATCAGTTTTGAAGGATACTAAGTATGTTGTGAAGGGGATATAAAGTCTAGGATGCATTTGGGAGAAACAGATGGGAAGGTACCCATGAATTATTAATCTCACTATTTTGAAGTACGTAATTGTCATCAGCGGTTTGCAAAATGTTATTTTTTTTGTTGCGTTAAATGTTAGCCCATAAATCTACAAATAAATGCTGCAAAGATCGGAATCAGAAACAGTATCAGTGCAACCTGGAAGTAGTTCCAGTGGAGTCTGCAGTGCTAACCCGGTTTGCATAAATGCTAAGGAAATCTGGCCCCCTGGGGAAAGGGTGAGAAGAGCTCTGGGTTTTCACTAATAGAGTGGGTGTCTTGTGTCTGTCTTGCATCAAGAGGTCAGAGAAGAAAGGCATCGTGATACATATGCTATAAGTTGAGGAACATTAAAAGCTATCTGAAAATGAAAGATGCAAAGCTGCAGAGAGATTTTGGTGAATGTTTCATTTGATTCTCATCACATAGGACTAGTTGACACAAATGGATGTTTTTACAATCAGGGTTCAAAGGTGACAAAGAGGAAGCAAACTGCAGTCAAAGTAGAATCATTACACCAGTGACACATGCACATGAAACCTTGAAATGCTGCTTGACTTTTATAGGAAACTGTAAATCAGGCCTGGATTACTTGAAAAGTTCAAGAGCCTTAGAAAACATTTTAGCTAAATGCAGCTGAATTTTGTGACTTGTGCTTTTATGCATCTAGCTCTGAAAATGAGCAATGCAATGAAGTTATTTAAGAATCTCCCTAAAGCAGAACATTGTACCTGCCAAAAAGAAACGTAAAAAACTGTGATGTTTGTCATCCTTGTAGATGTAGATGCAAGGTTCACCAAGTTGAACGCATGCTAAAAGAAGCAGCATCCTAAGGGCTGCAATTTGTAGGCATTCCTTATAAGATTTAAAAAAAAAAAATAATGGAAAAGATATTTATCATCTTTTGAACTACAATTGTAGAGCTTCTAAGTGCGCTGTGTACTTCGTGTTATACTGGAAAGTAGAAAAGGTGCAACACTCCTAAACTAATGAACTTATTACCTATTTGCAATTCAAGAATATAATATTAGCCATTCTGATGTCAAAAGGCAGGGTGACAAGGATCTTACCCTGTAACATAAATGTGCTCCGATGTTTCCTGGCTGCTTTTTCTACTTTCTACGACATAGGAAAAAATGGCCTGTTATGTTGTTTATTTACCTTATTGTATCAATAAAATGTCTACCATAAGAAAATGCAGGTTACTTTTTATGGACCAACAGATGTTATTAATAAACCACAAACTAAATCCCTCTAGTGATGTCCTGATTAACCTTTAGCATACACCTTTTCATGCAAATGATCCTGGTTTGGTGCAAAGGAACATTTCTTTTGCTGCTGTCCTATTTAAACTGCTCCAAAGGCTTGCAAACCAACTGGCAGCCAGAGCTGGGAATCTGAAACATGTCCATTACAACCTGGCAAAGTACTTCCTTGGGTTTTAAGAAAACTTGAACAGAAAACAATTTTAAGTGCTGAAACATTTTGTGAATTGACACACACTAGTGGTGTGCTGCCTGGTAAAGAATGCAGAGGAAGAGAGAAGAGGTTTCCATGCCAGCAAATGTGTCTTTGACTGTACCAGAGAACAAAGTGTACAGACCTTGAATATAATTTATATTTGCCACAAGACCTAGAGATGTCAGAAGACTGAAGTTAGTCAGGATGATTCAAAATAAAGAATTCCTACTGTGCTTCTTTAGCCGGAATGTCTCAACTGGGAAAAGACACGTTGAACACTTCAAAAAAGGAGTAAAATTGGGTTTTATTTCACTGACTGACAGCTGTACATATCACTTGCAGGAAAATCACCAGCAATGTCTTTGTTAGCTTTACTTATAATTTGAAAAACACAATTCTTTTGAAAACACTTCATTCTTTTTTTTCTAGATCATCATTTATGTCAACAAGACTGCCCCTTGGCTCGAGCCCATGCTGGAGCCCAGCCAGGACTGGGGTGAACAGTACATGGGTGCAGCTTTGCCTTCAGGGCCTGACTGGGTGGCTCTCATCATGGAGAGAGAAAAGAAAGCCAGGCTGAGAGGACAAAGATGCTGCTAGAGCACCTCGGCTCCCTCCTTGGCATGGGCTCTCCCCGAAGGGTGAGTTCAGCACCCACAACCTGGTGCCTGAGGATCTGCTTTCTAGTAGAAAAGTCCAGAGCTTGCCAGTTACAGTAGCTCATAAACCAGCTAGGAGTAGCCCTAAATAGTGATGACCATCGGGGATGGATATCCTCAGGTACCCATGAGTGCTTAGTCAAGAGTTCTGTAATGACCCACGGGCCTGATGTGTTGAGGCACAACGCCCAGGTTGGAGCCGAGCCTCAGCAACAGGTAGGAAGGCAGCAGAAAGCGGTGCAGCCTCTAGCGCAGGGGCTCATAAAGTCAAGGTTCAGTTTAACAAGATATAGTTGCAATTACTTTTGCAGCAGGGAATGACAGTGCCTTCATAAGGAGCTAATCAAATAACCAACACATGCATTTTACGGCAATAACCGATTTGATTTACAGATGGGTTTCAGGAAACTGAACCGAAAGGTTGAAATGATGATGACAGTTATTATTGACTTTGACATTAACTTGCTGGGATGCAAAAAATCACTCTGTAGGAAGTAAATTAAAATCCATGAATGAAATTAATGTAATTTGTACTACTTGACCAGTAGGCTTTATATTCCATCAAAATGTCATACACTACGGTATGTACTTAGAGGTCACTATTGTCACAGTTATTTGAAGAAGGGGGGAGCAGTAGGTAGAGACCAAAGAGTGGAGAAGTAGGAATTAATTTGAACCTAGACTCAGCATGGTGCTTTGGCAGTTGTCTGATTTTAAGCAGTTATAGTCACAAGTCAATCCCAGCTTATAGGATCTTCTGCTGATGCATGAAATTCCCAGGTATTGAAATAAGATGTTTGAGGTACAGTAAAGTGCAATTCTGTTATGGAAAGTATTTCATGGCTGAGCAGAGCTAAGTGCTGAGATACTCTACCTGGGGGGCTGCAGAACCCCCCTCATCACTGGGGTCTTCCTGAGCCTCTCCCAGGAGTGGTGCAGGAGAGCTGACCCTGCCCTGCAGTGAGGGATTGGACAAAATGTTTCTGAGGTCATTTCCACCCCTTATTTTCTGTGATTTTATGAGCAACTTGACTTTTTTAAGGAAAACCAGCTACTTCATTCTGCTGGAGACAGTCATACATATGCTAGTGTGGGGTGAAACGTGAGGTCAAATTTGCTCTTTCTCTTGATGCATATTCTTCCAACCGTGTCTGCTAAGGTAGACAGTGATTCTTCCTGTAGAATCCCAATTCAATCAGCTTTGTGTCATTTCCTTTTTTTCCCCTCACTCTTTGCATGTCTCCTGGTTTCTTTTCAATACTCTGGCAGTTCTCCAGACTAGAAATTTGATGAAAGAGCAGGGATGTGTTATGAGCATTGGCAAGGTTTCTCATCTTTGTTTCCTTGTTCTCTGCTTACTTAACCTTGTGTGAGCAATGTACATCCATGTCTTTGTTTTGGGTAATGAGTAAATGGTATCCTGTCAGAAAAAGTAGATGCTGTTCAAAGCTTCTGAGTGTAAAAAGGTATCTAATGAACAAAGGTCAGTAAGCATGTCTTCAGACACCTCTGAGCCTGCCACAGGAGAAAAGTCCTGGATATCATTATGACTTTCTGGTACCAAGGAAAGTTGAGCTATTTGGCATGTCCCCTGCTCCTTGTGATAGGTGATATGTGTTTCCCAGGAATTAAAACATCCCTTGGATCTTGAAATCAGCTATGAAACTTGATCGTTTAATGCTTTCAAACCTAATAAAAGCTAGAACTGGTTTGCAAGCTCTTTTTGCACTAAGATTGATATAAGGTAGAAATCAATAAGTCAAGTGTACTTGCTCCCTAGGGCAAGTGTGTCAACTTCTTTTTGGCTTCAGATCCTCTCTTTCTGATATTTTACACTGGACCTTGCCAGGTACCTTCCTTGCCAGGTATGAGTTTGAGGAATAACGCAGGGTGTCCAGAGAAGGAGAAACATGCTGTTCCCTGCTTACACTGGGGAAGGGGCAGCCCTTGTAAGTTACTTGCAGGTAGTGAAATGGAGAAATGCCCTGCTCCACAGTACTCTCTTCCTGAAGGAGAAGCACCACCACAGATGAGAACAGGACTCACAGGCCATCCTACCCCTCTGCAAGTCAGTTGGAGACTGAGCTCTTCCAGTCCTAGTCCTTTGTTTCTGCAGACGCGTCTCCTATACTGCCTATGGAATTTAAATCTGAGGTATATGGAATAACTTCCTGTGACCACTAGCAGTGAAACACCCCATAAAGGGGAACATTTTAATTGCAGCTCAATGCTATCTGCTCAGGTATGTTCTGAAAACGTATCAGCATCTGGTTGTACAGATGAGTAGAGTTTTGAGCAGCTTTCCCAGGCAGCGATGAGGGGCAGAGGGAAGCCCTGAACAGATTGCTCCCTTTTGAAAACCTGTAATTTCTCTTCTGAAGTTCAGAAGTGGACACTCCCTTTCTCTAATGATGATGGATGATAGAGTTGTACCAACAAGAAAGCCCTGGGCAATAGGAATGTGAGGCAAGTTAGAGTTAAGGAACTTTTCATCAAATGAGCTATGGATTGCTGTGCAGGGAAGGCTCCAGCTCTCTGCCAGGCTGACCCAGGCAGAGCAAGTCATCTTAGCAGAATTTAACTAAAGCTTCAGCATGATTTCATCCCCTCCTTAGACGTCAGAGACACTATCCAGCAAAAAAAAAAAGAAAACCACCCATGCCTGAGGAGTGAGTTCTCTAATATAAACTCCAACAGTGACTGCTGTTTGTCTCAGCATTTGGGTGTTTGAAAGCCTCTCATTTGGGCTTTCTGATCCCCAGAAGCATTGTTTCTACTGCGCTCTTTCCCTAGCGGAGGCGTTAACAAGTCTCTTCTCTTCTTGGCTATCCATTTTCACAAAACTTGCAGAAACTTGTTATCTCTGGGACAGCAACATCTTTGTCACACATGATTCATTTGAGGGGAAGAAAGCAAAGCATAAAGGCTACAAGGCATAAAAAAGTGAACTGTGGGCATGATTTCATTTTGTGATAAGACAGGTGTTTGTTTTGGGGGGGTGTTCTGGTTTTGTTTTGTTATAAACAAATGCTCATACATATTCCTGGCTTAAATAATGCCACCAGCAACAAAAATTGGTCCAAGCGTCACAGTGACAGAAATTAAGGATTAGTTTTCTAAGAATATAGACCTTCACTTTTATTAATAGAAGACAAGGTTCTCTTTTTCAATAAATGATAGGTAGAGAAATCAGGATAGACTTAAAGATTAATTGTAGTCTCTAGGTCTCATTTTTCTTTGAGGAGAGTAAGAAAAAATAAGTGACTCAGTTTTTCACGTTTTTCTTGGTCCTCCTCTGCCTTAAATACCCTGTTCCTCTAAACCTGGACAGCTTTAACCTTCCGATTTCACAACATGCAGCCAGCCTTGTCCTCAAAACTTACCAAGCAAAATGCCATATCATGTTTCTGAGCATGAGCCTTGGGAATCCTGGAGAAGAATCAAAAGCTCATTAAGAAGTAAACAACAAATATAAAAATGGAAAGGCTTCTAATTAACTATTTATACTGTAAAGTAATGATATTATAACAAGTATGGTAATGTCTGTCCAGAAGGTTGTGTGTAACTTTCTGAAACCCAAGAAAAGGCTGGTTGAAGATTATATATTTAAAACCTTTATCTCTTCTATGCAAGTTTCCGTATGTTTTCACTTTAATAGAGAGTATTCCTTTGGAACTAAGAATTGCTCATCTTTCCCAGATCTTCAGTGCAAGGTGGTACAGCTAATATTAGGATATAAAGTTAATATTTTATTCTGGCACTGCTGTTAAACCTAAAATTCACCTAATGTCACATGCTCACAGTGTGGCTTACAAACAATTTGGTTGCTCCTTTTTAGCGTGTCTGACATACAGCAGAGAGCCACCTCTACTAAAAATATAGGAAAGGCAGTAATTACAACTGAGCAAAAGCAAATATCCATGACAATCCAGTAAATCTGAGAAATCCCATGAGGATAAAAGAACAAAAAGAAATTAAGGGGTAGCTCAATGCTGAAATGAAATTTGAAAGATTCTGAAAATACATATAGGCAGGCTTAGAGCTGGGATATAAATAGCTTTGCTGTCTGCCTTTCAAGAAATCCAAGGAAAGGTGCAGCTATAACTTTCCCTTATTGCCAACTCCAGTGCATTTGCAAAGATGGCAATGTTTCTGTGTAACAATTCCAGCTAAAATATTGCAGAAATAAAGTAGAACTGTAGAATTCCAGGCTGGCATACATATGTTAGATCCCGAGACCTATATATACACACAAGAACAGCACTTGGAGACTTGCAGGATGCCAGTCCTGCATCTCTTAAGGTACTATTGCTCCTTCAATAAATAGGAAGTTCTCTTATCACACAGTTCCCCATCTCCCAAGCAGCTCTGTCCCAGAAAGCTTTGGAGAGCACTGGCAGGTGATAAACCTTTACAGCTGATCCATGTCCCTGTCTCAGGGACCTGCACCAAAGGAAGCTCCACAGTCTATCTGTGCTCCAGAAATCACTGTCTCCAAACTGTTGCAGTTTAACCTAGAAGTCTTCTGGCCCTGCGCTCCCTGCTGATAGCGTCGTGCTGCTGGAACAGTACCATCTCTGGGTTGAATAGGAAGGTCCCAAATCACTTCTGGCTTCATACAGCAGAATTCGAGAGTCTGAGTACTATTCCTCTGTTCTGTAACCAAAACTGTAAAGGCTTTATTTACCGACTAGAAGGTCCCATATGGAAAATGGCAGAGGATATTTTGTCCCTGTGTAATCTAGAGGAGGCAAAAAAAAATTTTTTTATAGTCAGGTCTCCCCCTGAAAACAGGACAAGGGAGGAAAAAAAACTAAGCAGACACGTGTTGTCTTGGCTCAATGATCTCCTTTAATAACAATTGTGGGATCAACATTTCCATATTCACTGGCAAGAGGAAACAATTAGCTAAAGTATCTCACACCATTTTGTCACAGCCACTTCCAGGCCTGAGACAGGAATGACAATCATGTCCGAAAATGGAAAGATTCACTTGCTAGCAGTATTAGTGTGTGTCAAAAATGCTGAGCTACAGCAAAAATGATTCACGGATATTCTGCCAGGAACCCACTTATCCGGGGGTTCATAACCAGTTGAAACATCAGTCTTAATCATAATTCTGGAAAATAAAGTCATCATCAATATTTTATATATATTCACAGAAATTTTCTTAAATGCAGTAATGTCATAGGCTCTCGAAGAGGTTTTTTGTTATTCAACAGTAATTTTTATATAGCTTGAAAAGAGGTTTCTGTGTATGAAGTTGAGGTCAGACGACAGGGTAACAGTGCAACCCAGGGGCACTTGGTGCATATGCACAATGGCACCACCCAGTCACCTATCCCATCAAACCTAGTTCCTTTATAAAAGGAAAGAGGAAGAACTTTAAACAGATATATTATTTGCAATAAGGAATTAATTTTCCAAACATATATCCCGTGTTTGTAAGAGCCACACTGATGTCATTCAGTGAAGAGGTTCCAGACTGATGGGCAGTGACCACTGCAATTAAGATCACAGTGTGACTGTTGACCATTAAGTGCAAGATTTTTATTTGTAAAGATGTAAAGGGCGTTGGTCAGGCACAGCCTGAGTAATCAATGTGCTGCTTTGTGTAAACGAGCGCTGAAGAAAACCATTGTATGTGCGATGAGTTTTCAGTGAACCCCAAGGAATAATTTAATGCATTATTAAAAATCCTCTAATTCAGAAGGAGAATATTAATTGTGTTTGATGCTGAAGTTGAATATTGTATGAGTAGAGGGAAGCAGAACACTTGATTATAGTGGAATGTCTTAGCATTTACTTTCACATACTTCAAATTAATTTAAATAATTAGGTAAAGGTCACTGTCTCTGCCCTTTCTTCCAGGTGGCAGCATCATCTAGTTTCAGCAGTTTCTGTGTAAACTGCCAACAAATTGTTGATTGAAAGACATTTAAAATATTTATTTAGATTAACAGTAATTCATAATTCATTTGGTTCCTAATCAAATAACTGAAATCTATGTGTGACCTATTTGCTTTTGTGTATCTTCAGATCTGTATAATTAATACATTTCTATTTTTTTACCATAAAGTAACATAATTATTATGACTAATGTGACCAGCACCTCTGCATCATCTCCTTTTTGAGGAATATATTCTTGATCTCACTGGCAGAAAAGAATTATGTTCTTGCCTATAGAAAGAGGATGCAAAAAGTGCATGGCTTAGGGGCGATTAACTGTGCTGCATCTTAACCTGAGGCAACTACTGCACTTCAGGCTATAAAAGCTGGATGAGTGAATTGGATATGTGGAAAGCAGCAGAAATACCATCACAGTATCCTGCTCTGAAATCTCCCATGCTCCAGAATTAATGGCTGGGACTGCCACTGGCCCCTGGAGCAAGGGCTATGAAGAGGTGGATGTGAGCCCTGAGGAGGATCACGCAGTGATTGCTGCTGCGGACCAGCACGGGCACCACCCGCCCTGGGCACAGCAGGGCCTTGTCAGAGGAGCAAAGGGCAGAGACGGACTGCTTTGCATCTCCAGGGAATATTCAGCTCCAAAGGTCATGAGCTAATGAGATCACTGTCACCGTGACACTGTTAATGGCTGGGTGCATGACTTAGCTCTCACAGGACTTGTTCCGTTTTCTCCAGCCTGTTACTCAAATCAGCACAAGAGAGCCCTTTTTGCTTTCTCTGGTACTTGCCAGAGCACCTTGAAAACCTCCCCAGGTGCTCCATGAGCATCCCACAAGGGGACGGCATTTCACCAAGGGCTGCACAAGCAGAGGCAGAGAGCGGACGGGTCCAAGCAAAGGACAAGGAAGCACAAAGTACCCCCCAGCAGCATGGTTGTGCTTTTTAATTCATCTCTGCTGCAGGAAACGGTCAGGCCTGGTGAATGATTTTTTGAGCGCAGGAAGCTTAGGACATGGTGAACGTGGGGGTTTGAGTGATGAGCAAACACCACCCTGGAAGAGAAGCACAGCATTTCCCAGCGCTTGTTATGTCAAGTAACGAGTAGAAGCAAGCAGTGACAAATTCCCTGCAGTTTCATGCTTCAGGTGTTAAAAGACTAGTTTAAATACACATTGCTGTACCATCTCCTGCTGTAATTGTTCTTTTCTATTATGTGTTTTCAGAATTGGGGAAATTATTGTCCTGGTCAAAACGCTGAAACACAGACAGGAGAATCAGTGGACAGCATCACTTAAACACCCCATTATTTTTTAAGGACTCATGAATCATCACTCCGATACAACATGCATCCCCAGCGCCCCAGCCACGGGATGTGTGTTGAGCATGTATAAATCAAGAAGTTTTCATGCCAGTTAAACTGGAGCTTTATTTTTTTTTTTTATATTAGTATTCCCTTTGCAATATTTTTTCCTCTGCATACTGAAAAACACATCAGGAGAAATTTCTGCTGCTCATGTGTTTTTTTCTGCACGGGATGGGGGTGCCCTCTAGTGCTCTGCCCACCGCCGCCGAGTCTGAATTCCGAGAGCTTTGCCTGGAGGCAGCTCTTCCTTGCTAAATCCCACGAGACAGATACACGCTATCCTGGCAAAGAATATGTCCTTAGTAGATGAAAAAAAATTAGCAAAACTTAGTACCTCTGAGTTTCTCCAACAAGTGATTTTTTAATTTTTTTGGGGAAAAAAAAAATCCCCAATAAATTAAATACTACTGTCTTACTGGCTGATATATGTAGATGTATGGATATTACCACCAGGCTGGGCCCCTACGGTCACTCATGTATTTGTAAAACCACTGTATCAAGGTATGCCTGCCTCAGTAGCTCTGCTTGCTCACAGGATCAGTGTGTGAGTGCAAACAGTATTTGTGTGAGTCTTGATTTGGTTGTGCCAAGCTCTGCCCCAGTTATGCTCATTGCTACAGGTCACAGAGAAACCTGTAGGATGTACTCAAGTTAAAACCAGCTGGTTCCTAAGAAGTGTCCTGGAACTGTAATGCCACCCTGCAGCCCTACCACACCTGGTAGAGACTCCCTTTTGCAGAGAATTAAAGTCATCTCAGAGAAACCTATTAAAGGGTATGATTCTTTATTGTCTGATTAAGGTAAATCTGGGCTGCTGTAGAAGCACGACAGTATCTTACCATATTTTTTGGATGTTTCCATTAACTCTAATTTTTGCACAGTATATTTTTATCCCATTGCTGTATATTTTTAGCCACACTTCTATTTGCAAGTGACACATAGTACGACAGCTGTCATTACAAGAACACCCATGTCTGGCTTTTAGCTAATCATGTGCCGTCCCCTGTAACATCAGCATTTATTGTCTCTGTATAATACCTGGAGCTAAAAATAATCCCCTCTCCTACCTGCAATGTGAAAGCTGCAGAGTGCAGAAGCATCAGCCCATTTTAACTTTTATAGTCACGAGATGTAATACGTCAGGCCTGTCACCAGCATTTCATCCCACAAGCTGCTCCCCAGTAATATCAGGAGACCGAATACATTGGCCAGCATACATGCTACTGACTTTGATGGATGTTTTAGTGTTTTAGTTCTTTACAAGAGTTCAAAACAAAACATATGAAAACATATATAAAAAAACTTAAAAAATGGCCTTGTTACCTAACTTGTATGTATAGGGTGGGAGTTTATACGGGAGAAAACAGTGTTTATGTGTAGTGTAATTCTTTTGGGGGATAACATTTGTGTTAAAAACAGTAGAAAAAAAAAATGTGCTGTGTCATGTTAAAGTGCTAGTGACAGTGGAGGAAATACTTTTGGTCACGCCTAAGCTAAACTGGTTTTTTCCTTCTGTCTAGTCAGCGCTAGGAGTACCTTGGACACATTTGCAGTTGGATCGATTTCTAACTAAGAAATGAAGCTGAAAAAGATTTACACAATACTGAAAATTCCAGAAGCATAAGTGGTTATAAAACTTCCTTATTACTGAACTTAGTTTTTTTCCTTAAGCTGTCTTAGACTCTAAGTGTTGTTTGAGGCAAAGGCTGGGCTTCAGAGGAGTTGAAAGCACACCTTGGAACTGCCTGATCTCTCCTCCTTTGCAGAAGAGGGATTGGATTTGTCCTTCTAAAGCAAAGACAATTGCAAGAAATCTCTATAATCTGTAATTTGGTCTAGCCATACCACTTGTGAGCAAGCAAACATATCATAGGTTTTTGCCAAAGAAATGCTTTATTTGCTCTTGACAATGAACAACTTTTCCGTGAGAACAATAATTTGTGCTTTTTCACAAAACTTCGGGAAACAAGAATCTGAACAGATTACCAGCACAGATCACTGCCTCTGCCAACACATAAAGCTTCGCCTAATTGCTTGTCAGCCTCCTCGGGAGCCGAAGCAGTTCGCTCCCAGGCACAATGCGTCTGCCCAGGCAGCCTTGGGAAAAAAAAAAAAAAAAAAAGAGGCAATTAACTTTCCCATCTGAAGCAGGACATTGAGGAAAATCTGCATAATGCTGAAGAAAAGACAAGTCAGAATGTAATCAAACAGATACTGCTTCAGTGCAGAGCAGCAAGTGTCCAGGAGGTATTTATTATACCTTCTACGGCACTCCCCAGCATGTAGATGGTGACTTCATGTCTGTGAGTGCTGGAGCTGCTACAGCCAACCATACTAGTGCTAATGTATCCAGCCTGGTTGAGCTACAGCTTCAGAGCCTTTAAAATAAAACTGCCCTTATTCTGAATCTTCATAGATTAAATACTCTAGCTGTGTTTCACAATGTTTCCATGTCCTTTAGAACAGCTAAACATGCATCACTAAAATGCTTTATTACAGATCCATCAGTAATCCTTGATGCTGCAGTTCTTCTGTGTTGCTTTTTTTTTTCTCTCCACACAAGGCAGAAATCCTGAGTTTCCATTTCAGCTTGATCTCCAAAACCTGAAGAAAAAACAAATAACCCCCTAATTCTTATAACTCAAGCAATCTTACCTGCTCAAATGTTTCCTTGCTTTTCTTTCCTTTTCTCATATTAGCTTTCTGCCCTTCCTGAGACTGATTCTTACACAGATGTTTGCAGTCATGGGCAAAGCGCTGTTACTATTGCTACAAGGGTTTTGTATTTGAAAACAGATGTCGGAATTTGTGATTATTTCTCTCTAAATTTCGGTTGTGCCTATCAAAATTTATTTTATCTTTCATAGCTGTGCATTATCTGTTTGTTTCTGGTTATTATTTGCTGTTAGCAGCTGTTCTGTCACCGTCCACAAGTTATTTTGCTTTCAGTTATGTTGAGTACAAGTGTAGGATTGATAGAGTTGCTTGACAATTCGTGAAAAGGCTATCTATTGCGGTTGTGATTAATTAAGCTTTGAAAACTTTAAGAACTAAGGTCTGATTTACAAGCTTGAGTATTTATAGTGGCTTTAACATAGCTGGAGTTTAACCTCGAAGGTGAACCTCAAATTAATTTTCCAGCATTGCCCAGAAGACCTAGAGAAGCTCTGTCAGGACTTCTCACTGTAAAAAGGAACAGGGGCGGGAGAGACTCAAGTGGCAAAGATCCAGACTAGGGCATTTAAACAATATTTCAAGGGATGTAGATTCAAGATGGGCTTCAGGGCTCCTGAGATACTTTTCTAGGTGGTGGTGGAGTAGGAGCTTCTCTGAGGGGGGTTATAGTAGGGCTGGAGGAAAAGCTGAAGTCATTGCACACAGGGGTCCTGTGTTAGTGATGTTGCTGGCCACAAAGACGGGGCAGAGTGGCGTTTTCAGACTTTTAACCAAGTCTGGAGAATTTCTGGTTTATTGAACCTGATTCTGGTTTATTGAACTGGATATTGAACCTGGACCCAAGGCCCGAGTATTTTAGCATCCAAACTAGCATCTAGTGAGTTCACTGTATAACTTATTTTCAGTAGGAATTTTTCTCTATCTTAATATATGCTACAAATAAGTATAAACATGCTGGACCATGGTCTAGAGATCCAGTTCGTCTGTCTGATATACAGTACCACGTATTGAAAGTAACAATTTGAAAACCGATTTTAGAATGGTTTTGTTTCCCACATACTGCTTAATGTTGCACAGATAATTCTTTCTGAGCATACGAAGAGTGATAAAGTAATGGCAAAACACACACAGTCGACAGCCACCAGGTTTTAAATGCGTTTTACTGGAAGAAATTCAGCAAGAACCCAGAAGAGGGCACTGTTGGCTGCCTTAAGAATTCAAGTTGCAAACAGCTTTTTCTATTCCTGTCTTTGCCCAAGTCTGCCACCTACGAGAAGACCCTTGTTGCATTTAGCCAAGTAACTAGTAGGAGTACTGGGAGCCTTTGCTCAGTAGCATCTACACGTTACTATAATGATTAATATAAGTGTTCGTGGTTCTTGGTTAAGTCACTTCTAGTCAATGATAAATAAATCTGTGTCCTAAACTCTGAATCATTCTGTTCACAAATAGTGCTGAGCAAGTAGGAATCTAGCTAATGCTCTGGCTGTTTCAAACGAATAAAGCAGGGGTTCCCCATCTGTGTAAGCACTTGGTCCCAGTTTCATGTGCTTTTTTCATAACACATTTTGTGCTACAAAACTCAGCCAGGGATGGATGTCGATGGTCTCCTGTTTACTGAGAAGAGAGGTCACCCAGGGTCTTTCTGCTCCTTTATCAAGGAGTCCTATCCACAGCTGCCTCAGCTCAGGCAGGTGGGCACTGTCAAACACTGGTAAATTGAGAGCTGGATTATGCAGTTTCCACACTTTATAATCTTAATTACAAATTTCCCTGAGTCTAAAGGAATCAACAGTCAGATACCAAATACAAAACTGAACTTGGATTCTCACAGGAAGCTTGTAAGCAAAGCTGAATTTTGGTCTCAGATTAATCTTTCAAATGGAGGATGAACTCACAAGAAAGGTCCAAGAAGATGAACTGAATTCTAAGCCTCTGCTGGATCCATGTCCCAAGAGATGCCTGTACGTGGGAGGAAAGGTCAGGAGAAGCCTTTGCAAAGTGATCCAGATCAAAGACCTCTCCCTTGCTGACAAATCTGGCTGTGTAAAGGACAACCCCTCTCTCCAAAGTTAGGGCTTCTGAAGTTGTCTTTAGATCTGTGAAATGAGTGTCAGTTGATTGATCAAAAGCCTTTAGATCCCAATGATGTCCAAGTCATCACCATAGCTTCAAGTACACAGAGTTGCAAAGGGGAGTGTTTCCTTAGGTTTGCAGGGGGGAGAGAAGTGCATCCATCCCGGTAGGGCAGTAAGTGTCATAACCAGCACCCTGCACTCAATTTCGAAATGTTCCTTTTATGGGCTGGCCAAGCCTCAGACCTTTCTTGCACAAATGTTACATAAAAAGGGTGATTTACCAGAGGCTGTACCTTTATCTTGAGATAAAAACTTCATCCTCTGTTCTGGAGATTATAAGAGTGTTTAGCCATGGCAGGTTTCTCCTACAAACCTCACTTGTTCTGAAATCGCTGACTTTTCCTAGTACTAGTGTTTCTTTCAGCCTGTCAGCATGCGGTGTGAATGACACAGGCATCTCCGACAGGCCACGTAACATCTGTGTGCAGACTACTGCATGGCTCCTGTGGTCCCTGGGCTGTTTGGTGGTCTCACCGCAGTGCCCTTCCCCTGCAGTACCTGATGCCTCCCGCATGCAGCTGTAGACTCCTTCCCAAGGCCATCCAGATGTATCGGAGCAGTTACCTCTCTTCTATACGGCAGAATCTTCCTAAGCAGGCTAAATGTCCTCACTTTTTTTCTGTTTCTTTATTCTTTCTTCTCTGTCCACATAAGAGGAAGGTAGATAAACTGTAAAAACAAGTCACTGCTCACAACAGTCTTATCAGCCCTTCTCTTGCCCACTTACAGTGCTGTATGGATCTTTGACTGGTAAAGGACCTTTACATCCTCTGAAATGCCAAAGCCACAGAGGGAAGCCCAGTTTCAGATCTGATGTTTAGTGGCACTAGAAGCTGTACAGAACAAATCGATTACGCTACTAACAGGAATTGCATAGTGTCTGTGTAGCCAGAGGAGGGCATGCTTTCGAAACGCCTGAAGTTTGAAGACTTGTGGATACTCGTGAAACAATTTGCAGTCACGTTTCATAGTGCTAGGTGGGCAAACGAGTCACTGAGGTGTGCACGTAGCTGCCTGCAGCACAGGTGATATCTGTTATCATTCTAGTGAGCAGGAAAAACAGTGAACATGTGTAACTTGAGCCATGACTTTTGCCTGTATATATGCTTTTCTGACTTCTCAGCGCAGAGCGCTGTGTCCTCCAGAGCTGTGTGTTTCCCAAGTGCTGTAAATATTTGCGCCTCATCTACATCTTTGCTCCTGGGAGATAGATTGCTTTTGATCATCTTCCTTTCAGAGGTGGTAATTTCTGCTACTGCATTTTAAAAGCATGCAAAAGAAATGTGGCATCTTTGGCTTGGACATGGATAGTATGTTTACAGTTTAATTCAGATAGGAAATAAGTGAAGTGTGTGAAGAAAACACTTGTGAGAGAAAGGTGGAGAATACAAGAAGCTTTTGAAAGCTAGAGAGCAGCAGCGTTCCAGCAAAAACAAGCTGGAAAAAGGAATATTAAAGAGGGAAGTGTTAAACAGAAACCTAGCAGGACCACAGAGCAAGTGAGTGTTTAAGATTAACAACGCAGCTAAGAATTAATGAGCCAACAGTGCTTTCCTCAGTCTGCAGCAATAATGTATAATGCCTACGTGGATTGTCCCTTGTGCTCTCCTGCTCACCACACCTCATCTCCCACTGATGCAGAATCATTTTGCAAATCTATATTAAAACCACAAGAGAGAGTATTTCATGGGCGATGTGGTAGGTCATTCCTACAGTGAAGCTACAGAAACCAAATTTCACAGTCCCAAAGTTTGATGCTTCCCAGATGAGACCTTGAGCCGTGTCAATCCAAGCAAAAACCTAGAGAAATGGGTGGTATCAAGCAAGATGGGTATTTGGCATATTTGCACCCTCTGTGGCTCTTTGATCGCTGTTACTGTTTGCAGAGGAAAAGGAGAGGCCTGAAGCCGTTTCAATCTGCCGTGACATTTTATATTCTGTAGCAGATTAGGTCTAGAAACTAGAGGTCAGCTGGACCGAAAAAAAGAGGTGCAGCTGTACTCACCACCTGGAGTGTTTAATATTTGAACTTTTTTATATCACCAAAAAGTTCAATAAAAAATAAATTTTAGAATAATTATTAATATTTTTTTCTAGCGTGGCATATGATAATCCTAAACTCGTAAACGTAGTCAGGTTTAAAGAAGTCAAAAAACAACCTGAAAATGCCTCTCCAACAGAGATGACTGTATGCTTGCTTATCGGGGTATAACTTATATAAAGGTTGCTATGATGCCTTGGTTACTAGTAAAACGTGTATAAACTGATTGCAGTGCCATGTGTGAGTTTCAATGAAAAAATATATCTATGCTGTTTTAATACTATCTATCACTTGCATTTCTCCCATATGCATCAAAGTGTTTTCTTGCATGCTAACTTCCCTTTGCATTAGGATTTTAAAGGAAAAGTTTCCAATCTTTTAGAATCATTTCGATATATCTTCTTCCTGTCTTCTCACTCTTAAAAATTCTGATGATTCTGGGTTGTAAAGAATCTCATTCAAAGTAGATGCAGCAGTGCTTCAAACCAGACATAATAGGGAGGATCAAAATGAGATACAAAGGTTAAAGATATATCTGAAACAGAGAGACAAATACATTTATTCCAAGAGCTATCTCTGCAGGTACAATAGGTGACATTTTTGTATATCTATAATCAAGGGCTCGCTCTTGTTGCTTTTTAAGTCAGTCATAAATTTCTAGTGACTTGAATAGGAAAAATGAGAACCTTATTGCATAATAGTGCTACGTAAAAAATGAAGAAACAAACCACTTCACAACATAGTAAAGAAACCTGTTGTCGACTGTAGACAACAGCACACCAGCATATAGCTCATAGTGCTAAAAATGGCAACCCTAATTCAATTTCTGAAAATTCATGATGTTTAAGAGCGACCTGAGTTTTCTGTAACTCAGCGCCTTCCTCTGTCTCTGGGACCCAAGCCCAGAAAGAAGAAGAAACACACCACCAAACCACCCCTCTGCTCCACACCAGACTCTCCCCAGTCCTTTCCCTCCTCTCTCTGTTCCCAGCTCACATTGTAGATGTTCTTTAATGCATATGCTGAAGTGATGGAAACTTTACAACCAAGTGAATGCAGGCAATTTCAGGTTACTGCCAACAGCAGAACAATTTACTAAGAAAAAGAATAATCAAAGTTACCACCAAAGTCTGCTTGATCAAAGCCTTTACTGAGAAGTGCCCTTTGGTGGGAACGAAAATACATATCGGAACAAGGTTTTCAAAGCGTCTATTTGCATATTATCTGTTCTGCTGTTCCAGGAGCTCAATAGTGCTTATACTCTAACCCTCCAGGGACTCTTATATGAGTAGGTTTCTCTGTTCATGGGTTCCATCTAAACCCCGTGGTGATAATCTACTCTGATCTGTTGGAAAACTTGGGACAGGAACTTTAACTTGTTTCTGTGTTAAGCTCCTACCTCCTATTCAAGATGTATCATACAACTATTAATTTCTTTTCTGTGTGTGAGGACAGCTTATTTGGTGATAATGTAACCTCAGGCTGCTTATTGTAGGAAGTGAAACAGGACCTTGAGTGCAATCCTTGCTGTGCAATCTCAATAGAAGCTGAAACTATAGACTTCAAGGGAGGTAGGATTTCATCTCCAACCTCAGAATGCCTTGCAGATTAATCGCCCTTCACATTTGCTCTTGTTAAAGGTTAGAATAATCCATTCCCTTCTATTACTGCAACCCAGACTACTGTTATCACTCCTAAAACCTATTAGATTTCAAAATATGATTAAGTGGATTCTTGAGGGAAGCCAGGGGTGGGGGAAACTAGTGTGGTTTTTTTTTTCTCCTGAAAGGTTAAGATTTTCATCTGAGTATCAAGCCACACAGCTTTATACCATCATAAAAGAGAAGAATTGCTATATGATACCCAGAGGCATTACATATTAACAAAACCCATTGAACCCTAGATTTTAATAAACACTAAACTACTGAGCTTGTTAAAAAAATATTTTTTAATCATGAATATTCCAACATGGTGAGAGAAGTAGCACAGTGTTTCAACCTGTCGTTTTCAAAAATGTTGCCATCACGCATAATGACTTGTTGAATCAGCTGCAAGGAGCCATGAAGAGGACCGCAGTTCTGTCTCATTAGAGACTGCAATCATTTGAAATAGGATTTTACTCTGAATCTGAAGAAAAGCAGAAAAGGTCAAAATTTCTGAATGAATACTCATGCATTTGTACATTTTGCTCCAACAAAAATGAAGCAGTTTAATTCACGGCTTTGTTTTGTACTTGTGGATTTTATTATCAAAGGAAATCCAGACTAAATGACCCAGTCGTGGTGAGAGTTATGAGTGAAGTGGGTCAGAGACAGTGCTGTCATCTAGCATCACGTGCCATGGGAACGCACGACTCTCTTTGTCAGCTGATGCTGACGGCATGGAGTTACTGCAATGCACCTGGTTCTTAATTACATGAGGCTTTTTGCTTTTTTTTTTTTTTTATTATGGTAGTGTTTAGGTCATTTGGGTATTCTGAGAATGTGATATTTGCACAGTCCTAGGCTAAAGCTTTTACCTGAGGTTGATGTTATTCAGTGGCTTTTTAAACTACTTTAAAAATAGGAATGAAGGCTATTGAGCTAGGGGGAAGAGGAGAAGCTGTTTAACCAGCATCTCTAATACATTCACAAACTGCAAGATAGCTTCCAGAAAGAGATCATTCTGTGCTGCAGGACACTAGATGAAAGGACAAGATTAGGAGCATTGCTTAGGCTACCCAATGCCTTCTTTAAGAGTCCATTGGCCTCCCTCCAAGGAAACTCAGCCAGGTGTTTCATCTCAAGGCCAATTTAATGCTCAGAACAAACTGGGGTTTGAAGTATTCTCAGAACAGGGGTAACGTGAGAGGATTGAGTGCATTACCAACACCATTGCCAAACTCTGAGTACAATCTGCATGCTGCTCAGCATGCATGTTTGAAGGTGCTGTGGAAAGGTTGTGTTGCTCCTCTAAGGTTCCCTTATGTGACAAGATGTTTCGCTGTGCAGAAAGACACAACACTGTGGTACAAGGGAAACAAAAAGGAAAAGAGAGAAAGCAATTTACGGTATCTCCGCTGTTTGAGTCCTGCTGCGGTATTTTAGCTAAGCTTCTGTTTTGGGGAACACTTGACTTGAAAGTAACATATAAGGCACAATTACAACAATTAAAAAATAAGACTGTAATTTCTGTTTACTGTTCCTTATATCTGTTCTTACGGATAAGCATGTCCCTTTGCTGCCTTTCCACCAAGCTATATATATAATTTCTTTACAATATTTAGAGTTTGGGGCTATTATGTTACTTACTAAGTTGTTTATTTTGATGTAGATTATGCATCATTAGAGGATGTATTTCATCACTGCTTCAGAACTTGTTTGATACTGTTTGTCTGGCATATCTGCCCCCTGAATAAGACATCTACAACACAGGCTACTATAAATCATGGACAGAAAAGCAGCATCAGGGACAGTTTCTCTAAGGGTAGTAACACTGAAACCCTCTACATGCAGGTTTTAGATGAAGTCATATTTCTAAATGAAGGTAAAATTGTGTTACTTCTAAAATGCAATGAGATCACTTGATAGGAATTCAGTCTATGTTTATTCCATGGCTCTAGCCCTTTACATTAACATTATCCCCCAAGCATCTTATAAATGCATAACGTTTTAGGACATGCATGTGGTCATGAGCCAAAAACTAAGCTGAATTATGAATCAAAAAAGCTTCAGCCAGTGTGTCATTATTAACCTCTAATTCCCCATCTGCATGATATAACAGATAAAGAACCCTGTGTTCAGAAATAGCATTTGACAAGCTAAAGAAAAATGCATGTCAGCAGTGGTAATGAGGGAGGTAGGCTGAAGAGTGAAAGGATCTTGCACATGTAAGAAGCACGCAAAAATGTTTTAGCAGAATAAATGTGCATGAAAACCCCTAATGCACCAGTACTGGAGGCAGAAATCTCTGCATTTCAACTTTATGAAGTGATTTGGATGCTAAAACAAAATGGCATTTAATAGCCACTTCTCATAACTGTTAACGACTGTATGGAGTTCAAAAAAACATGGGAAGTGTGGTCTATTCATCTGGTATAATATGTCATAGTGCAGTAATTTTCACAGTAAACTGTACTCCAATAGTGCGAAAATCCATCGTTTTGTCACCAGAATGTTACTGTCCACTAATCTCAAACCCGAAAGGCATAATCAAAGCTGTATCCAAGAAGCAAAAATCCAACATTTTTGAGTCAATGCCTATCAAGTAAATCTGGTTTGAGAGGTGGGACTCTGGCATTTCATCCATTCTTCAAAGTGTACACACAGCTGATATAACAGCAAATATATTGAAGAAAGCCCCACAGATCTCCTCTTCCTTTTTGCAAAAGCTCTGTAAATTGCTGAAGGATGCTAGTTGTACTGCTACCTGCTGTAACCTGTGTGGAGGAGAACAAGTATTAAGTTGAAGCTGGATTTGGGAAAATAAAAACAAATAAACATACAAATAAACACTTGGAGAGCTTTGGAGAGGAGCCTTCCAGAGAAGCCACACGTGCAGATATTCTTGCCCTCTACCTACACCTGCCGTTTTACTTATGTGATTAGGCTGACAACTCGACAACGCAACAAGCACAGTCTGGCTGCAGGCAGGACCTACCTCACATGCTTCCTCTTTGGGAAGTGTTGAGGATTTCACCTTGAAGACAACCTTGGAGCCACTCTTAGTTACCAATGTGACAGTCATTATAATGGCAAACATTCCCATAGAGTTATTACTTGTTCAATCCTGGGCTGCCCTTCCATTTTTTTCTTCTCTGTAATTAAGCTCAGTTTTAGCTGCTGTAGCTCAAACAGCAATTGTCCTTTACAAGATTACACCAAAAAATGATTTAACATTGTATTACACTGAGCAGACAAAGGGTGATACTAAAAACAGGCAAGTATGCAAACATTTCAGTAGGCGGGTAATCACTGTAGCCAGAAGAGTATATTTGCTAGAAGTTCAGCAAATATTTAGTGATTTAAAGGTTGCTGCTGTTATTGTACAGACTTATAATGTCTTACCAAACTATAGTCTCCTAGCCTGAAAACTAATTATTTCTTTAGCAGAAGTCATGGATGCAAAAATTAGCCAGCTTGTATGCTGCAGTTATGTGCGTTCTTTTCTGTAAGCAAGCATCTCAAAGCTCTTTATGAATGTTTCATGACATTTTAGTCCAAGTCAAAAAGGGACTTCAGAAGTTGTAGGACACTCTGTCAACACAAGCCCTCCATCTGGTAGGATTTGTATCGTGACTTTTTCTAAATAATCTAATTCTAACCATTTAAACACCACCTCTTATAATTTTGTGTGATGGGAAAAGAAGTAGAATATTTCACTCACAAGTTCTGTTTCTGACTGCCTATAATGACTAATTCCTATTTGCATCTACAGTAATGCCAACGTGCCTTCTCATATAAATCAGACATGCAGCAGTCTTCTGACTCAGCGTGCTAATAAGAAAACTGATTATTTATTTCAAATTTATAAGTAAACGTTGGGATTCCTATCCCTACACCCCCAAATCCTTTTTCAAAACAAATTCTGCTGAGATAGATCCTCTACATTGAAAGCTGTCCTGGAGCCAGATCTTCCTTGAAAGGTGATAAATTCAAATCCATTTGTCTCAAATAAAATTCATATCTCATAGAAAGTTGCTGTAACACTTAAAATTAAAATACATCCATTACCTCTCCCATTAGTTGGTTTTTTTTTAAAGTTTTTTTTTTGTTGTTGTTGTTTTTGACAGTACAGACACCTCAGCTGCCTTCAGTAAAACAACTTCTGAGCAGTGGTCAGCTGGAGGCAACACTAGGCTGTCTCAGGTTTATCTCATGATGTTATAGTGACCAAAGGTTCTTTCCACCTGGAGGTTCTACTGCCAAGATCCCAAAAGATGGTATTACAGGTCTAAGACAAGGAGCTAGTTCTTGCTCAGCTGCACTGGAGCATGCTAGGAGTGGCTCCATTAGTGTTAATACACTTGCATCAATTGGGAACTGATGTGAGAAGAAAATAAACATGTGGGTTATCTCCCTACCCTTTAATTTGTAATGACTGAGTTATCATGAAGCTCTTCTAATCACTGATTTTCCACTGAAGATTAATACTGAGTAACAGGGTTCAAGAGAAAAGATTTTTATCCTTCCTTTGTAAGGCCTGGAGTGCTATCGGAATATTTTTCCAAACTGTGTTACTCTAGAGGAAGCAGCATGGGTGATTAGAAAGGGCACCAGAATTAGGAACTCTGTTAATGAGGTTCACATTCATCTCTTGTATAATAGAAAGGTCATTTCAGTTCACTGCCCCTGCTTCTTCATCCGGACTGTCTGACATGGGGATGCTCCTTGCCTTCTTTCAGTTCAGCATCTGCTTCTCTCATTCTGAATCTCTCTCTCTCTGCTTGTCCTTGTTACGGTTTAAGCCATACAAAGCATAGTTTCTAAAATAATTTAAGAATCAAGCTCCCCAGAATGGCAAGATATTTGGGGATTTTAAAAATAATTTTAAATTAAATTCATACCGGTTGCCTTTCAGTTTTCTGAGCTATTAGAAGTTACTGGTACAGGGCTGGGGGAATCTAAGCAATGTAGAACATAGAAGTTTGCATTTTAAAATAATGACAGCTAGGATTCTCAGGGGGGTTAGGGAACCCAGACTTTAAAGGAAAGTAAGAAATATTTTGAAGCCTAAGAAATGTTGCAAGAACTGACAATTTGAAAACTACACCGTGCTTTTCTGAGAAACTGTGCAAGCTTTCCATTTCTTTTCTAAAGACATTTCTGTGTCTTCCTTGTGCTTTCACCTTCAGAGACCAAAAGCATACTGTAGGTTAACACCTGAGTCTTCCTAAAGAGCTAGTTGCAAATGGGACCTCCTCCTCCTCCTCCTCCTCCTCCTCCATGTTTCCCATGCACCATCACTTCTTGTGAGGCTGCAGGTGAGTCATTTAGCTTGAGGCCACCCTGTTTGGCAGTAGATAGACATTAAATCAGTCTAAGGCTAAACTGCAGCCTTAGCAACCAGTGGCTGCTCACACTGATAATTTCCAGTAAAGGTTTATCATACTCCCAAAGCTCTCTTCCTACTGAGAAGTCTGCTGGGTTTTTATTCTGCTTTGTTTTCCTGGTGACCTTTATAGAACTCTGAAGCTGTTAACCAAAAGTTATAGAAGAGCCTTGATCTCATAGAAATCAGCTGCAGGTCAGCAGTGAGTCTTATTAACTCATCTCTATGACACCCCTTTCATAGCCACATATGTGACTGTGGATGCCCAGCGTCAATGGCAATCTATTTTCAAGACATGAAAATATGACATTCCTTGAAAAGGGATCAACCTGTGATCATTTGGATATGCTCTCTTCTTTTCAATAACAGTAAGTAATTGAAAAAAATCAGTGCTGAATAGATGGCTACAGTACCTGTTGTATGTTGAAACAAAATAACTTCACCTACTATTCTCTTCTGTCTAAAACTGAAATGTGAGTTGGATTTCATCTGTAAGTAACAACAAGTAAGTAAAGTGTCATAACTATTCATATGTGCAGGGAAAGAGGGAGGAGGGATGAGCATCAAGCAGAAGACTGGACTTTAACAGCTCCAGATAAACTAAATGCTGAAATACAGCTTTCTGTCTTGGGTCACTATGTAGGTAAATAATAAATACAGAAAGGTTTATGTAGTTTCACATCCATCAGTGACAGATGGCATCAAAGGGGTTTTGATGAGGCAGCTGTGCCAAGGGTGGTTAATGATAACATTAAATTTGTCTCCTTTTCTTGAAAACTGGAGAACTTTGAAGGCTGAAAGACAACATTATTCTTTAAGATGTGAGGAAACCAGGACTGGCAGAACACCACTTGCAGACATTAATTTGGGTTCGTGCAGTTCTTGCAAGTTCAAGGAGATTCTTCAGCCTCCCTGCCCAATGCAGAGGGATCTGTGTACGTGTGTGTGTGTGTATAATCCCTTGAGTTTAATAAAGGGCAAGTGCTGGATTTTGCACCTGGGGCACGGCAGCCCTGGCTGTACAGACAGACTGGGGAACGAGGGGCTGGAGAGCAGCTCTGCAGAGAGGGACCTGGGGGCTCTGGTCGATAGCAAGTTGAACGTGAGCCAACGGTGAGCCCGGGCAGCCAAGAGGGCCAGCCGTGCCCTGGGGTGCATCGAGCACTGCATCGCAGCCGGCCGAGGGAGGGGATTGTCCCGCTCTGCTCTGCGCTGGGGCGGCCTCGCCTCGAGCGCTGTGGGCGGTTTTGGGCGCCGCAGGACATCAGGGATATAAAGCTACTAGAGAGTGTCCAGAGCAGGGCCACGAAGTTGGTGAAGGGTTTAGAGGGGAAACCGTATGAGGAGCGGCTGAAGTCACTGGGTTTGTTCAGCCTGGAGAAGAGGAGGCTGAGGGCAGACCTCATGGCGGTCTGCAGCTTCCTCACAAGGGGAGGAGGAGGAGGGGCAGGGCTGATCTCTTCTCTCTGGTGACCAATGGCAGGACCCGAGGGGATGGCAGGAAGATGAGTCAGGGGAGGTTTAGGTTGGGTATCAGGAGAAGGTTCTTCCCCCAGAGGGTGGTGGAGCCCTGGAACAGGCTCCCCAGGGAGGCATCACGGCGCCAAGGCTGGCGATAGTCAGGAAGCACAACGCCCTCAGAGACAGGGTGTGAATTCAGGGCTGTCCTGTGCAGGGACAGGAGCTGGGCTCGATGGTCCTTGTGGGCCCCTTCCAACTCAGGACATTCTATGATTCTATGATAACTTAATAGGATGGGTTTTTAGCAAAATAGTGTGGTGAACTGTAGAGAGAAAAACTCCTGGGAAATAATGAAGTGCTGAGAAGCCTCACTGTTTTCTCTTTGGCCATCTCACAGGAAGCTCTCAGCACTTTTAATTTGATTCTGTATTTTGAATCCCTGAAGACTTCATCAGCACAAAAAAAAAAAAAAAAAAAGTTCCACTGCTTGTCGTGCTTGGTTTTTGCATGAGAGTCTCTGAGGGATACAGTGTCTCTGCAAAGAAAAAAGCAAAACTCCTCCTTGTCAAAAAATGGTCCAGAAAATTAATACCTTTATCTCCACACACAGAATACTCAATATCTCTAAAACCTTTTTTTAATTTATTTTTAAATGAAGCTATACATTGTCTAAGACTGTCTTTTCTGCATGTGCATAAGACTCTTTTTCTGTTGGTTGAATTTACCATGCATAACCTTTCTTTCACATAATAAACTCCCCAAGAAGAACAGGTCTCTGTGTTTGCAACCTTCAGTGCCACCAGCCAATTGAAGGGTAACCCTATTCTTAAGGGAGAGGCTTCTTGGTCTCTTTAGCTGTAGATATTCCCAATGTGATAAAAGAAGAAAGGGCTGAGCAGACAAGTTCAGTAGGTTGTACTATAATGTCAGAGAACATATCACATTGTCCCTAGGGAAACTTCAGCAGCATAAACTGCAGATTTAAAAAACAAAAATAGGTCTTGCTCTAAATTACTTAGAGTTAAATAAAGACAAATTAGGCTCTAGTTATTTCCTGCAGTCAGCTGTGCTGTATCAATGACTTAATTAGCAGGAGAGATCTTCACCTAAGTCAGGAGTCCCTGTACCCAAGAACTGCATCTGAATGCAAATTTCAATTCAGATTGAAAAAATGCACCTCCATTTTTTGAACAGATCACTAAAACCTTACATTAAAACACTGTAGTACATTAAGGTTTTGCAACTAATTAGGGGTAAAAGACCGAATGGTCAAGATATTCTCCACATGTTGCAGTCTACAGAAATTTCTCTCGGTTTTCAGCAGCGACAGGTTCACTTGCTGAGTTTGGTATAAGAGGATGGTTCAGTGACAAGGATTTAGGGACTATCTACCCAAAGGGTTCAGACAGTCCCAAATATGCGCTATGCTCCAAGCTGCCAGAATGAGCTGTCTGGCAAAGCTAGACTTGGGGCTGAGACTGAGTAAATATACCCTGGCTCTCAGTGGGGGCAGAGTGCTGTGCTTAGAGTAGCTGCCTGGCTTCTGACCTCCAGCAGCCTTGCATCCTGCTGGCCTGAGGGAAGAAAGAGCTCAGATGAGTCCCTGCAGAGATGTCCGCAGAGAAATGGATTTAAGTCCACTGGGAATTAAAAAAAAGTTTCTTAAGCACCCGTGAAAATACCTACTAGGCTCCTCTTTTTGCAAATGTAAACAGTTTAATAATCTGATTCCTAGCGCCTCACTTTCTCTTTCTCAGTCTTAGTTTTCCTTTAAAGTGGGGAAGTCCTGTCCTTGTCAAGCATATTAAAAAACAAGGAGCTCAGCTAATGTAATAAACCAGGAGAAGTTCATAAGGGAGGGCATACAGATACAAATATTATACCCTGATTAAGCTCTCTTTCAAATATAATTTTGAATTGCAATTTAATATTCAAGAGCAGTATATGAAGACACACAATTTTCACGTACAGTAGATATCACAATGTTGCACAAGGCTCCAATACCTTTATTGCCATCTTACGAAAAAAACCCTATAGTATGTAGTACTCGGTACTTGCTCACACAGTGAGATTGAAGTGCATAGAGCTGTTTCTAGGAAGACAGATCAAAAGAACTGAGCCAACTGAAGGCAAATCAGCTGTGCCATTCTTGACCACCACAGTATGAGGGATGAAGTAGAAATACAGATTTCAGCAAGGATGACCTCTATTTTTCTGTCATCAAGATTTACCTTGGTTGATCCAGAAACACTGAAGACACTGCAAAATATTCGAGACCAATATTTTAACTGTTATATCAAGTTACTGTATAAGTTGCCTCCTAAAGATGAGTGGCCTACTAAAGATTGCTTTTATTTGAAAGTGAAACATACTTTATACCTCCCTTTGCCAGCTCTGGAGTACCTATGGCTCTCTGCTTTCAGGCTGTTGTCACAGAGGAGAATCACTGGAAGGGAGCTTTTCAGGTCACTAGTCATTTTTCATTGAACTGAAAAATCTGCCCTCTCAGGTGGTTGACGTATAGCCGGGATCTGAACTTATATTTCCAGTTGTCTAATGAGGACAGTGCTTGGGCAGCATATAACACCAGGCAGAATTACTTTCTGCAGAAAATATTGGGTCATGGTGATTCTCTCGTCCTGCCTGAAGGACAGGTCTCAGCTGAGATTTTTCAGGTTAGAAAGTTCAAGAATTTGTTTCTATGACTTCAAAATTCTCTATAGCAAACTCAAACAACTGGAAATGCATTTGGTAGGTTGCAGTTGCACATTTGTGTACTGAGCCTAAAGAAACGTGTTTTATATAACCTGGGCTTTTCTTTCTTTCCAGTGTTCTATGAGATATTTTTCTCTGCACTATTGCTTTAGGGATTTAATCAATGTAGGTGTTTGGATCAGATGGTCTGTGCATTACATAACCTCTGTAGTAATCAGGAGATAGCAGGGAGTTATAGTTTGACTAATAACAGAGAATGTCCAGGCAAGACCATTCCTGCCAGGACATAGGCTGGAATACACACAGCCTGCACGGCTACAGCTCAAGGGCAAACATCTAATTTCACCTTTCACTTATGTTCAAGGACACAACTAGAAACAGTGTCTAGAATAGCTACCCAGGAACAAGTGGGAAAGATGGCAGTAAGGCCATAGGGTTATTTGTTGAGAGAATTTAAAGATGTGGGTGCTGGAAAGCAATGAAGGGAGCCTTTGGCATCCCCAGGCTGGATCCCATTGGAAAGAGTCACTATTTCTCACTGCTGGTAGAAAGGGAAACCAAGGCCCTGGAAATAAAGAGAGCAAGGACTAGAGGGGACCGGATTTGGGACTATCCAGCTCTACAACCTTTAGTGTATCACCATGACTCTAATCAGGACAAGGCCTTAAACGTGCAAGATAAGTATTTGTGAATGACTAAAGGTTTGCTTTGCCACAAGGGCATCGCTACAGACAGTTCAGTGCTCTCCCTTGGCAGAAGGCAGCTTTGTACCTCTAAGGCGTCCTTGCAGGGCAGGTTCCACATGGGCAAACAACCAGAGTGGGAAAGGACCTGATGTGGTTTCTGCTGCACACTACACAGTAGTGGAGCAAATATATACTTCATATAGCTTGCCAGTTCAAGCTTATTCAAACAAATAGCTGTTCCTATTTTACCTTCCTCTAGCTTCCCAATGGGATACCTTTTTCAGTTGGAAGCAGAGATGTGCATTTCTAAACTGCAGTGGGACCATCCCTGGAATGAGGTCTGTGTGATGACCTTTCTGTAACTGGATTATTTTTGTGGTATTTTCTGCAGATTGCAGCAGGTAGCAAATAGTACTAGTCAAAGCTTTCCAATACGGTAATTTGATGTTACAGACGGTGGTGTATGATGTTATTTTGCCTTTACTGTTATACTGGTTTATGCTCATTTTGAAAACTAAATACATAATGTGAAAAAAATCCCATTAAATCATTGAGATATTTCCTTATGAGGCTATGATATAGGCAAAATGTGGAACGAAAAGAATTGCTGGAGATGTCCTTTTTTACCTGAAAACTATGATTTTCTAATAAATGTAATATTCCTTGTTGAAGAAGACATATTTATTAAAAGGAGCCATTGTTTGCTTTTCAAGGTAATGTTTTGGACTTTGTTTGCTTCTTAAGACTGAATGAATAATGCGTATTTAAACTCACTGCATATAAAGCTGCATTATCTTTCATTACTCTTGCAGTCTTTCTAGGATGTTAGGTTAGGAAGTATATTGTAAGTAAAAACAAGAGGCTAGCTTTAAAAAATAGTCATCCATTGCTGTGCCTGGGAAAGAAACATTATTTCCTTTGTGACAAAAGAATAATAACCCTGGCAGATGGGTTGCTGCAGAGCTGGAAGAAAAGCTCTGTTAGAGTGGGACCGACAAAGCCGTCTGTGCAGAACAGGAAGTTCTCCTCTATCGTGGAGGTAATAAAAAAAGACAGTATTTCAGCTCAACTATTTCCAAATAATCCATACTTTAAGCTTGCCTTCTGACTTGCTAGGTAAATACCCATGGTGCTAAGATATTAATTACTCTTCTAGTTCATTGAAATGACCTTGTTTTTACCTCAGCAAAGACTATTTGACATGTAAAATTGGGTTGAACACAAAGCTTTAATATCTCCTGTTTTGGATGATAAAAAGTATTCAGACATCCTCTGTTTGCTTTGTCTGGCTCTTTTTTTTAGCAGATTGCCATTGTTAGAGGGACGTTAATTAATATGTCATTTAGCCTGGACTTTGCCAGGTCTTTTAATCTTTGGAGAGGGGTGCTACCTCTTCCCTGTGAAGAGCTGTCCAGATGGATTTGATGTCCCATCAACTTCAGCTTATCATAAGTGATCCCACCTGAAGGCAACAGAGACAACTCCACTAATACCCCTGCACTGTGAAGAGGGTACACAGGTTATCAAAGAAAACATTTCTTAAAAATATTTAGGCCTGTAAAACTCATCTTTTTCCTCATTACTATCTGCAATAAGCCTTCCAATTTTTCCGTAAGAACTGGATCAAAGCTGAAATAACTGGCACAAAGGAGACTAACAGATAACCACAACTCTGCAAGCAATGCAAACAAGGTGTCCCCACATACCAGAGCAGCTGCCCTAAGCAGGACTGTATTCCTGGACGTGTCCCTTCTCCCACATAGATCTACCAAACCTGCAAAGTCTGTGCTGCAGTATAGTCAAATTAGCTTTAACTGTAGCTGTAATACCAGAGTTGGGCTTGCTGCAGTACTGTGGGAGTCTGTATCAGCTGTAATATCAGTAAAGAATTGAGAATCTAGTCCTATGCTCTCAGCTGGATTGCTACCAGCACCTGAGCTAGTTGGCATTAACCCAGTGCAGGTCCAAGTAAGTTATATTGCAGTCACAGCCATGACAGCTATTGATGCATCTCACCGATACAGAAAGAGACGAAACGTTCCTGTATTTACGGAGTAAAATGAGGCTTTAAGGATTATCTGGAGCAAACTTCTCAATAGATCCTCAAGAGAATCGTTTCAATTTGACTTTTATTTTGTTGACTATTCAATGTTACCCAATCTCTTCCTCTCTTAAAATGGATTAATGGATTTCCCACCAATCATTCCTTTTTTTTCCTTCCCTTTCCTTTGCAGTGTTTTTCAGCTACTTTTGCAGGGGAGGAAGAGGTACAGAGTTGAGTATTATTGGCTCCTCTGGCCTCTTATGCAAACAAGACAGATTGCTGGCAAATAGGAGCCAGATTGGATCCCCACTATTTGCTCTCTTTATTTTTAAATTACATTTTTTTGCTAAAAAGTCCATTTAAAAGAGGTGAAGCAGAAAAGCTTCTTTTAAAAATAATTAGCTAGAGTCTTTCCAGCCATGTGAAAAGGAGCAAAATCTAAAAACCTAAATCTTCAACAAAGAAACACAAACCCAACAGTAATAAGGCCTACCTTGAAAAGACAGAAAGGTGGAAAACGAATTCTTTGGATCCAAATCCCATGGTTTCTTCTTGAAGGGGAAGATGCCATCAAATTCCAGACCTAATCAGGATTCTGCTCTTTCAGGTTTGGTAAAGTCAGATCTAAGCAAACTGGAGCATGCTTTCCTATTTGGTCTGAGTTGCAGTTGATATCTAGTCTTTCACCTAGTATTTTGGTCTTTGATCAGGAAGCTGGTGTGGCTCCTGGCTTAGACAGGTATACTCTTTCCTGGGTAAAAAACTGGCTGGATGGCCAAGCCCAGAGAGTTGTAGTGAATGGAGCTAAATCCAGTTGGCGGCTGGTCACGAGCGGTGTTCCCCAGGGCCAGTGTTGGGGCCAGTCTTGTTTAATATCTTTATCAATGACCTGGATGTGGGGATTGAGTGCACCCTCAGTAAGTTTGCAGATGACACCAAATTGGGTGGGAGTGTCGATCTGCTCGAGGGTAGGAAGGCTCTACAGAGGGATCTGGACAGGCTGGATCGATGTGCCCAGGTCAACTGTATGAGGTTTAACAAGGCCAAGTGCTGGGTCCTGCACTTGGGTCACAACAACCCCATGCAACACTTCAGGCTTGGGGAAGAGTGCCTGGAAAGCTGCCTGGCGGAGAAGGACCTGGGGGTGCTGGCTGACAGCCGGCTGAACACGAGCCAGCACTGTGCCCAGGTGGCCAAGAAGGCCAACGGCCTCCTGGCTTGTATCAGGAATGGTGTGGCCAGCAGGAGCAGGGCAGGGATGGTGCCCCAGTGCTTGGCACTGGTGAGGCCGCACCTCGAATCCTGTGTTCAGTTTTGGGCCCCTCAGGAGAAGAAGGACATTGAGGTGCTGCAGCGTGTCCAGAGAAGGGCAACAAAGCTGGGGAAGGGTCTGGAGCACAAGTGTGATGGGGAGCGGCTGAGGGAGCTGGGGGGGTTTAGCCTGGAGAAGAGGAGGCTGAGGGGAGACCTTATCGCTCTCTACAACTACCTGAGAGGAGGCTGTAGTGAGGTGGGGGTTGGTCTCTTCTCCCAAGTAACAAGCAATAGGACAAGAGGAAATGGTCCCAAGTTGTGCCAGGGGAAGTTTAGATTGGATATTAGGAAAAATGTCTTTACTGAGAGAGTGGTCAGGCCCTGGAACAGGCTGCCCAGAGAGGTGGTGGAGTCACCATCCCTGGAGGTGGTCAAAAAATGTGTAGACGTGGCACTTTGGGATTTGGTTTAGGGGACATGGTGGTGTTGGGCTGATGGTTGGACTTGATCTTAGCGGTCTTTTTCAACCTTAATAATTCTATGATTCTATGATCAGAAGGGCTATTAATGTTGTGATCAGTGCTGTGTTTGAGAATAGGGAGTCTTACAATAAACACCAGGGGTTGTTTTCCCATTTTTGGAGGGACTGAAAAACTATAACAACTTGCAAACTTTAACATTATGAAGCCTGGCTTCTCACGGTATTCCAGTCTCAGAGCTGCTGAAGATGTAAACCTAGGCATCTTCCTGAGCTTGTGCCCAAAGATGCTCTCTGGAAAGTTGTTTCAAACCATGCAGACTTGAGTGTTTACTTAGGAAAACAACCATACTTGTTTGATTCCTACTTGATAAACTTCTAGTACCTAATACAAACGTCTAACTGTGAATATTCCATGTTGAAACTGAGCAGGCCTTCAGATTAAGCAGTGATGGTACATTAAAACTTGCTATAGGTAACATTTGTCATTTATGTATTTTTCACTTGTCCTTCTTGGCTGACTAATTGATACCTACAGTGCTTTTTTGGGTTGCTGTTACCCGGAATAAATTTGCTGAGACAGCATCTCTCTTTGCCAAGTAACAGGTATTACTATTTACAAAATCACTTCTAGAGGAGCAATTATTCCTAAAGATGATAATGGGCTCTGTGTAAAAAGGCTGATACTTGATTAATTATGCCTTTTTGCTGGTTTTCTAAGGAGGGGCTGGGCAGGGAATGAAGAGCAGTATTTCACAACTTATTGTTTGTAGATGTTGCTTGAGAGCAAAAGAGTTCACCAATAGTATCTGAGTCTCACTAAGCCAGGCTCAAACTTTTTGCCTATAAAAAGGGAACAAATGCTTCATGTCCAAAAGCAGATTTAGTTCTTTGCTTTCCTAATCTGTTTTCTGAGTCCAGACTCATGTTTCTTTGCTTTGCTTTATTGACCTAAAAATTAACAATGGTAAACAGTCCAATATAAATCAACTTGCTAAGATTAAGCTCTTCCACAGACCATCTCATAAAACATCTCTGGGGAATCATTGCATGATTCTTTGTAGTCAAATAAGTAACAAATAACCTTGATTCCATGGATGAACAGAAAACACATAGTTGTTATATTATAGGTACTAAGTAAGGTTAACTAACAAAGTAAGATGATTAATTCAATGACATGTCTCAAGTAAACATGAGAATTTGAGTTTAATCTCTGGATACGTATCCACTGGTGAAGCTATTACATTTTTATTATAATAGGGAAGAGAAAGTAGAGCTGACATTTCTGTCAAGAATGTGCTTGACTCAGCCACAGGCATCACAGTTGCAAGCTTTCGAGGTGTTTAAGATGTGCTGTCCATGTTGTAGCATTCAGAATTACTCTGCTTGCAGAATTCAGATTTACGAAGAGTGTGAAAAAGAATTTCTAGAAAATTAGATCTATAGCCCTCTGTTTCTACTACTATTATCACATCATATGCAGTGAGGAATGTAAAAACTTAATTCAAATCAGTGCAAGTGACTCCTCCTCAAGTAGGCAACTGGGAAGCTCCAGCTGCCCGATTCCAGCTGACTGCCTACTACAAGAAGTCTACCGTAAGTCCATAAAGCCTACCATAAGCCCATCTTATGTTGTAAATGCAGAGACACTGTCTGGGGTTCAGATGAGACATGGGAGAGATGGCACTTAGGCCAAGGAACTGGTAGTTCTACTGAAATTGTTGAAAGAGGCTGAAATTTAGCAAGAATAAGTCTTCAGTTGTTTAACTCTTCTCTTTCAGCAAGTTGGGTTACTGAAGAAGAAGACGGAATCCTTTCCTCTTCACACTTAACTGTGAATCCCCCACTGATACTAGAGATTATGTGTTGAAGCAAATATTATCGCTTCTGTTGTTTAATTGTTTGCTGCTTCGGGGCCTAGATCTTCCATTGCATTTAACAGGGAGTTAATGGCACGTGAAATACTCTCTGAAGATATTTAAGTCTCAGGCCTTAGGTACCGACCTAAAGCCCACTGACGTTGAACTTGGTCCTAAGACCCTCATCACCCAGTGACCAAACTGTCACTCTCTGAATGTACTTCTCCTTCTGCAGTAACCCTAGAGTTTTCTGAGAATGGCAAGCAAAATTTCATTAATATTTGCAAAACCTTATGATTTTTGAGCAGCATAAGTGCTGATTATCCATATCTAAGTAATGAAGGGAAAGTTTTCATTTGTATGGAGAACGTAGGACAAAACTCACTGTTAACAATTGCTTCTAACTGGGAATTTATTAGTCACTATTGGAGTTTTAAGAATTTTAAGACTAAATTGGTCTCTTTAAATTCAAATGTCTTTATATTTTAGCTCAGTCCCAATTAATTATTTTATTCTCCTTGAAGGGCAGCTTAATAACAATTAAGTAGCTTTTATTCCTAGAAGATACCCCAACTTATGAAATGCTGTATCAGGGAGTCACAAACACGAGGTTGAAGTGAATCTTACTATTGGGGGAATGAAAAACAGTCTTTACACTCAGCCTGAATTGTCTCTCTTTGCCTGTTTAAGAGACCTATAGTAAAACCCATTAAACTGGTGATAACAGTTTTTCAAAACAGGTTGATTTAAATGTTAAAGTTGCAAATTGCATTGAGCTTCTGTTTCTGACAGAAGAAAATTAAATGTAAGTTTAATATAAATGTTAAGCAACTGCTTCCTATACCTGTGAAAGGGCTAGGATGTGAAAATTACTTTCCCTTGTTAGTAACCAGTCAATGGTTCAGCTACCTGGAAAGGGGCCATTGCATCCACTGTAAAAAGCGTGGGCAGAAATATCTCAGGAATGGAAGTGCTACTTTTGAGGAAAGGTTTTTAATTGTCTTAGGCTGAACACCCCTCACTGTCTTTTGGACCAGGGAAATTATTTTCTTAGTGCCTTCACCTTTGCTGACAGAGAATACAGCACCCTCCTCTTCTACTAAGCACTCGCCATTATTGCAATGTGAATGAAATTTATAACATTCTGAGCACTATAAAGTTAGGCAGGCTGCATCATTCTCTGATTCATTGTGCATGCATCAGTTGTCATCATTCTCTCAGAAATAATACAATTTTAAATAAATGCAATCCCAAAAGTTCCCTTTAGTTATCACCACAAACCAATGCATAAAAATATTGCTTGCTACAGCTGACACGATGACTGATGGTGGCCCATTGAAAAGTCTGCTCACTTTCTTAAAATGCAAATACCTGCAGACAAAACCTGAAAACAGCTAATGAGCAATTGCCCTTGGAAACACATAAGACAGAAGACATTCCATCCTGTTCCTTTATATATTCAGAGGCATGACTTCTCAGTAATTCACCAGAGCCATCACTCACTATATGATTCATTAGATGTTAAAAAAATGTTTGAAGTTGTCATATATAAGATGACAAATGTGCAAACTAGATATGCAGCTGTGATGAATCTGCAGAAGATGAACAAAGCAGACTTTCATGCTATTCAGAAAGTTCAGAAAATGCTTTAAAAACTCCCAAACCACAACACTCCAACATACTGGGACATCCCAGTTTAGCAAATCTTTCATATAGTGTTTGCCACAACAAATGTATCTGTTTAATTCTCAAGTAAATGTTCTATAGTAAATTGTCAGATCTTGTGACTAAAGACTAAAATAAAAGCAAAACTTCTGAATAATCATACTATACATATTAGCTATTCTGCCTAAAATATTTTGTTTGACCAAGTGTGAAGGGTTTTTCTGACAGCTTCCAAGATTAAAAAAACCTCAATATATTATCAAACTATGTTAAAAAAGAAAACAATTCTGCTCTAGTTCTGACTAGCCATACAATAAACTTTGAGACATTGCACATCAGTGGAAGATTCTTTAAAATACTGTATCACCTGAGAACTCAGCAATGTTCCTTCTTGAAGACAATCTCTACGTCTGCATATAGTCTCAATGTAAAGCCATTGTAAGCTGTGCCTTGAAAACTGGCATGTTCTGGGCTTCCAATATTCCAGCTGAAGAGATTTCATTTCAGAAGGTCAAGCGTTTTGATGGTCAAATTCCTTCTTCTAGTTTATGGTTTGTATTTGCTCACATTCACTTCACCGGTGAGCTATGCAGTACTGTGAATATTGCAAAATAAGAGGAAAGCTTACAAAGGTGTGTGAAGAGGAGGAAAATATCATAAAACAGAAACCAAGATTATCCGAAGTCCTACAAATTTGGGTCACATCTTAGGAGAAAATTAAGGACTCTAAGTTTGCTTATCAGAACCTTTCTCTGATTCCTGATTGTATTAGTTAGTTGAAAACCAAATGTTCTAGACTGATATTTTTTACTGTTTGCCACATTTCTATAAGAGATTTGGATTGATGTCAAATGATGATCAAAACAATGCTGCTCTAATGATGACTAGCAGCCTTCAGCTGTACATCTAGTCTGTGCTGTACCTTTGGGAAGTATGCCAAGGAATACTAGATAATGAACTAACCTTGTTAGGTCAACTAACAAAGGTTCAAATTATATTTCTATACGATGTTACACCACTGTTTAGAAACGGAGCTGAAATAGTTGTGAAACAAAGAAAATGGTCAAAGGAAGTGAAGAGTTCTACATCAGTATATCTCTTTCGTCTTCTAATATGCACACCATCACAGATATATATCTTTTTTCCATGCAGTGTCTCTGCACAGCTAAAAGGCTTGTAGATTCAACTGATGTCCACAACATGCTATGAGATTAAAGGAGATGGGGTATAAAGATAAAATACAGGAATGACTTATACACTCCATGAAAGCATTTTGTTTCATACCATTGTAAAGAGTCTTTTGATTATGGAGTAAGGATCTCATTTCACAAGCCTTTCATGTAAATAATTCAGCTCTAAGAAACCATGCCAGGCCACTTTCTTTTTGATGCCTTGCAGTATGTACGCAACAGCAATCCTAACAAAGCAAAACTTCGTGTGCTTTTGAAAGATGATGATGACTCTCCAAGAATATTTATAACGTGCCAAATAGCCTGAGCTTGTTAACTGTGGGTGCATTGTTTGAACTTTTTATTTTCCTAATGAAGATTTGCACATTTCTGAGGAAACAGCTGGGTTGCTTGCACTACTGAGGCTTTGTAATTCCTTCCTTTGCTCCAAAGTGGAGCCAAAAAAGACTTCAAGTTTTCCAGCAGGTAACGGGTCAATTCACACTGTGACCTTGTGGGTTTGGCTCCTATTTCAAAGCACCTTTGCTACCCATGGGTAGGAATATCCTGCCTGCCGTGCTGCACTAGACAGGCATGTATAGAATGGATAAGTAAATTCACTGATTCTCATGGCTGTGCACATGGGTGCTGAGTAACCTGTCCCTGTGTGGCAATCCATGTTCTGTTCAGACTCTGTACAAACAACAACATCTAAACATGACAGAAGCTGTGAATAGTACAGAATGGAGGGAGAGCAGTGCAATGGGAAGGGAAAACAGCTCTAAGAACTTGTTAGGTCACCCTGGGCTGCCAAGAAAAAGATTTGGGTTCCTCCTCTGATGGATTATTGGTGGGGGGCAAAAAAGCCATACTGCAAATAAAGAGGCCAGGAATTTAATACTCAGTCTCCCACAGGAAAGACAAGACCTTACTGGAAGACTGCATTTACACACTGTCCAGAGATGAAATGTTCAGATTTTGAACAGCAACTGAATGCTTTGACACTGCTTTTTTCATGATAGTTTTCACAGGGCTTTTGTCCCATTCCTGCTTACTGTGAAATAAAACTGTCTAATCTTGAAAGCTGCCGTGGAACAGAATGTGCATCCTCCCAGCAGCTTTGCCTGTCTTTAACATGATTATTTCCATGCTACGCACAGGCAAAACAAAGCTGAGGGATTAAAGGATACACCTTCCCTGTATGTTTTAGTTCCGGTTTGTGTCCTCATTTATCTTACACCTTTAGCCGCTTTCACCATTTGGTTATCTTATCGTATCATTTCAACTGGTGGCCTCTAGAATCAAAGTGGGCCAGAGCCTTTGGGTAATTTGTAGGCTGGGTGTCTGTGTAGCATGAATGAGTCCTGCAAGCTGTCTCTCTCCATGGCATCTCACTCAAGACTGTATGGGTGGCTCCCTGTAACCCAAAGTCAGAAAGGGCTGCTTAAAATGATGGGTGATTTAGGCTTCTTGGGTTGATTCTGAGCTCAAAGAGAAGAGGAAAAACAGTTCTACACAGTGACACCAATCTTAGTTGGGAAGGAAGTCCCAAGTCTATAGCTGGCATGTGCAGCTGTATCTGAATTGTTGGACTCAGGAAAGGTGAGCCAGGAGAGCCATGAAAGTGAAATCAGAGGCTCAGGTCACAGGTATGGTTACTACTGAAATTAAATACAAAGCTAATGTAAAAAACATCAACTTCTTCCCTGATGCTCATTCCTACTAACCACACCACCTTTTCATTTAAACCATCTTGCTTACTTGTGCACTGAGTTATGTGAAAAGCAAAGGATCCTTTGAATCATTGATTTCCCTGTGTGGCACTTGGAAGGTTTATTTCCTCTCGTTTATGTTCTCCTTCTTGTTTGGATTCAGGCTCCAAGCCAATCTTCCCCACCCCTCTCACTCTGCTTTTGCACGTACTTTTGTTGTATGTACATGTTGTATATGTATACATATACATACACGTAAATGTATACATACATGTTTGTATGTACAATGGATTGCTGTCTCCTTCCTGCTTCTTAGGGATCCAACTTGCCCACCTTCACTTCACTATCCCATGCCCTTTAGTTTCTACTTAATGTGGATATTTGTGTGTTGGCATCTAGGCTGTGCCTTAATAAATGCAGTGAACCCTTCTGATTCCAGTAACACTGCTCCTGGGAGACAGCATTATCTTACAAAATAGTCCTATTCTTTTGTGCCACTTGTTTTCTCAGGCAGGAGCTTCTTTGTTCTGTTCCCACAACTAAATTCTTCCAGCATAATCCTAATACAGGGATTCTCTTTTCTTTTGAAATTCTCAGAATTTGATTTTTTCTCCCCCGTACTCTGTACTTTTGATTTCCGTAAGTTAACTTTAGTGAATGTCGTACTTAAAATTCCAGTGAATGTGTTCCCTCTGTTATATGCATATGAGAGAGAATCTCAATACAATTTCATGCATAAAAAGACACAAGTACCAAATTTAAGAGTCTTTTTATTGATCTAAACATTGAGCTGTACCTGCCTTACAGAAAATATCTTCAGGCATGTTAATTCTGAGATGGGTGCATGCTCAAAAGTGTAACAGATTATGACAACATTATATGGCTATTACATAGAACTCTATTTTAATGATCATGAATGTGACTACCTTGTAATTACATGATATTCTCTACATAGCTAACAAAAATACTTCTGAGCTGATGGGTGACTTATGTACATAACTTGCCTCACACTGCAGTGAATTGGATTTGTGTTTTTACAGAATCACAGAATCCCAGAATGGTGGGGGTTGGAAGGGACCTCTGGAGATCATCCTGACCAACCTCCTGCTTGAGCAGGCACACCCAGAGCAGGGGGCACAGGACCACGTCCAGGCAGGGTTTCAAATATTTCCAGACAAGGAGACTCCACCACCTCTCTGGGCAGCCTGTTCCAGTGCTCTGGCACCCTCACAGTAAAGAAGTTTTTCCTCATGTTCAGGTGGAACTTCCTGTGCTCCAGTTTGTGCCCATTGCCCCTTGTCCTGTTGTTGGGCACCACTGAAGAGTCTGCCCTCATCCTCTTGACACCCACCCTTCAGATATTTATAAGCATTGATAAGATCCCCCCTCAGCCTTCTCTTCTCCAGGCCAAACAAACCCAGGTCTCTCAGCCTTTCCTCATAACAGAGATGCTCCAGTCCCCTGATCATCTCCGTAGCTCTCTGCTGGACTCTCTCCAGTAGTTCCCTGTCTTTCTTGAACTGGGGAGCCCAGAACTGGACGCAGGACTCCAGATGTGGCCTCACTAGGGTGGAGTAGAGGGGGAGGGTAACCTCCCTCGACCTGCTGGCCACACTCCTTTGAATGCATCCCAGGACACCGTTGGCCGCCTTGGCCACAAGGGCACAGTGCTGGCTCATGGTCACCTTGCTGTCCTCCAGCAATCCCAGGGCCTTCTCAGCAGAGCTGCTTCCCAGCAGGTCAGCCCCAACCTGCAGGGAGGTTGTTCCTCCCCAGGTGCAGGACCTTATCCTTGTTTTTGCTGAATTTCATGAGGTTCCCCTGGGCCCAGCTCTCCAGCCTGTCCAGGTCTCAATGGCAGCGCAGCCTTCTGGTGTATCAGCCACTCCTCCCAGCTTGGTATCATCAGCAAACTTGCTGAGGGTTTTATAGGACTTGGCACAGGAAAGCTATTAAAAGTTCAAGCTAGAAAGCCCACAGGGGAAAGAATCTCTCCACCGCTCTGGGGAGAAAGGAAAAGGGCTGGCTCTTGCTGTAGTTTATGCAGCACATACAAGTCTTAGCTTGTTTACTGTAATGTTGATCCTTGTTGACTCTAGATAATGTGTTATGTTGTACTCTTCAGTGCGCATTCCATATGGGACATCTCAGAAATGTTGTGTGTAATTGGACAGGAGCATTTGTTCAAGGCAAAGGCTGGAGAAAATTACCTGATAGCCCCAGTGCGAGAGTCAGGTTCAAGAGTGGCACTGGGGTTGAAGCAGCAAGATAAGCAAGTTCTGCTGTACTCCTGGTTTCCTACCTGGACACTCTTGCCCACTGGGGTAATTCTGAATTTGTGACACTTGATCAGGAAGAAATTTACCATCTCCGTAACAACTTAGCTGCTGAAACAATCTTCCTGCCAGTGCTGACGCTCTGATTATATAGAAACTGATCTAAAACTGATGAATTTCTGGGGGAACTGCCTCCAGCCACTTATTTGACCATAACGAGAGTTGATTAGAATGTGTGCCTGAGGTGAAGAGGAGACTGCAATGTCAATAAGCTCCAGCCACAACTGAACTGCGTAAATAATAACCACAACTGAGAGATGAGCTAAAAGCTTCAGACAGTCTTTTGTTGCCTTATTAGGTGAACTATGTCCATCCTTCCCCTCACACTTTCTGGCAAAGGAAAGACATGATATATGTTCCGAGAGTTCCTGTATGGGGGCAGAGGGGCAAACAGTGATGAAAATGCCTGGAAACATAAATATTAAATCTGAGTGATTGACACAAATATTTAAACAACTCAGTTTTTACTTTTATTTTTTTAACAGGGGTTTCTAGGGAATATCAAAGCTGATCTTTGCTTTGCTAGTGACAGACTGCATAAAGATAAGAGCATCTTTTAAACCCCGAGTGCTTGTTAGGGTGTATCTTGTGCATTGGGCCCATAAAAAAGATCCTTGTCTGTCTTTCCTGAAGTGATGTAGCCATTCATGATGGGTCTCAGAACTACTTTATTGGAGAGAGGTTTGAACTGGAGCAAGAATATCATTAGATGCTGTTAAATTATGGTGACCATACGGTAGCATTTCAGTAAACATCCTCTTTAGACTTCTGGTTCTTGAACAATCTGCACATTAGCCAATATAACAGTTTTATCTCCTGTCAAAGAAACATGCAAAAATACTGTAGGGCACAAGTACTTGGGGCAGGCAGATAATAGGCCTTTTTGCAAACTGTCTTATTCATGATTAGCTACTCCTGTGTTGTGCCATGTATCCAGATAATGATGGGATCTGATTTTTTTTCCTTTTTAGAAAAATGACCTCTGTTTCTGTGGATCCTAACAATGAAATTTGCATTACAACGTATGGCCTTTCTAACCTTCTGCCTGCAGTGTTCGAACTTTCCTTGATCATAATAATGATTAAAAATCTCCTGAGCATACAGTATTTTCTGATGTTAAAAGATTTTATATCAGAAAAATCTTAAGTTAAACTGCATATAAAGATAATTAAATATAGAGGGTCTCACTTCCTTACATCTTCCTGTTTGGTGTATTGCTGCAGGTTTCATTGCTTGTGATCAAAGAATGAATACAAAGTTCAGATAGACGCAAATAGGTCATCCTCTCTTGCCTGGCTGTATCAGTATTGTGCAGCTGCAGTTGAGGTTTGCAAGATCTTTAACAGAAGTTCATTTCACATTCAGAACACAGACAGATTTGTGTTGCTGAATCCTTTTCACATCCACTCGCCACACAAAAAGCACGTGCTAAATTGAGTTCAGCCCATAGCAACAGTTCTTCTGATAACCTTGGAATGCAGGCTGCATGGACAGAGGACACTTTAAGTCTTTAGGAGGAATACTTATTAAATAAGCCCCTGCTTTTATAATAAAAGCCCAATTTTAATAAAACACTCTCAGGCATTCTCTTTCAAGTAACTACTGCATTTATATAGCCAGGTGCTCATCTTGCTTTTATCTCACCACTTCTAGCACAGTCTCAATTTACGGTTTTAAATTTTTTCCCTTCTGACTTTTGCCCAGCTCTCTTTATAATTGGGTTTTTTTCTGTTTAACTCCATGCTTCCCATCATGAAATCATGAAAATGCAATCACCACAGCTGTTCAGATTTTACTATTTCAGTTGTCTAATTACAGTGCTTCTGGGACTTGATATCCTATTCTTTATCACTCTAATCCAGATTTCATTCTGAGGAGAAGTAGCAGCAGGGAAACAAGGACTTGAGGTGAGATTTCACACTTTCTGTCTCTCTTCTGGCTCTGAAAGGTAGGGCGCTGTTGGAGGTACACAAACAAATGTTTGGAGTTTTCCTTCCCTTTCCTCAGCACCTGCATCATCCAGCAAAAGTCAGACTATTGGTTTTTTGCTCAAGCTTTCTAACAAATACAATTCAGCATTTTTATGCAGGGTTGGCCTGCAAAAGAATCGAAGAAAAAACAGATAAATGCCCTTTCAACAGATTATCATCTACTCTTACTGGTTAGGATAATACAATATAAGTAAAATAATGTATCATATAAAACTCCCATATGATAAAAGGCAGGTAGAAAAATCCCATTAAAGTTGTGTGTACATGGAATATTTTCAGAGACTCATCTGCATCTAGTTTCATGGTATTGTAGCTGCATATCTTTAACATTATCCTTAGCAAAACTATTCCATGTTCAATTACTGTAGCCACTGAAAATATTTGCTCTTCTTCCTTTTAATTTTGCCTATCACTAAGTTTCATCCTTTTTTTCCTCTCAATTTACTTCCTTTCTAAGGAAAGAATTTCTCACAAGCAGTAGAGCCTTCCTATCAACCCATACCTTGATATGCTGTGAGCCATCCTTTAGAAAAGCTCTGCATATCTTTCCTCAGGAATCAGTTATGTCAGCTCATAGTGAATTTGGTGTTTCCTATCTAAATTACCTCCTAGTTTCACCTGGAGTTTGGATGCTTGAGGTAGAGAACTAGATCCTTAGCAGATGTAAATCAACATACCACTATTGATTTTAATTATGTATGGCGTCTTCTTATACTAGTTGATGACCCAGCCTGGAATAATAGTATAACAGATGGCTTGTGCATTTCAAGAAAGGAGGCACTTTTTTTTTCTCACTGGAAGCACCCAGCCTTGTTGCTTGCATCTTTTCCTTCAGCAGCAACATTGCACTGGGGTAATGAGACTCTCCCAAAGATTATCCTTTAACAGAAGCAGCATCTTGTGGTACAGCAGAGTTTCTTCCTGAATTAGCCTTTGCTAGTTCAAGACATAGCTGTAAGCTACCAAACCTGTATTCACCCAGCGGTGGATCTGATTTAGTAAGAGCCTTTCTACTAACCAGTGTTGTTGGGATTTAGCTTAGTCCTTTCTCTTCAATCCTTGATGAAGACAGGATGACTGGATAAAGAATTACTTAATACTTATTCCTTAAAGAACCACTGTGGATTTGGACATGATTGAATAAAAGGTTGGTTCTGAATCCCTGCTCTGACATAAGACAAGTGTGCCAGTATATTTCATGTGATTTATGTGCTAATTAGACACTTTTTCTTATTAGCCAGTCTGAGACTGGAATTGCCTTCTCCAGAAAAGAGTCAAAAGCTTCCTCAATTTCTGTGCAAAATAGACCTGCTTCAGTTACTAAATCTGATGTATACACGTGGAAACTGACACTTGAAAGTATACAAACTACAGGAAAGTTTAAAACATTTGAATGACAAAAAATATGTGTGATTCTCTATCTGAGAAGACAAAAAAAGGAAAAATACAACCAAAAAAATGTTAAGCATGGCCTTTACATGCTAGACGAAGGACATTTGATACAGCAACATAGGTGACATCAAAATTAATCAGATAAAATTAAGATTGTTTTTAGGGTTAGAGATGACACAAACAACTTACAATCCTGATTAAAAAAATAAATATATACAAATGTACATAAAACCTTTTTCTTCAAAGACAGTTCATAGAAAGAATGCATAAAAGGAAAGAGAATGTTGTTTGCCTCCCATGCAAGTAAAGAAGAGTTGAATTGTCAGTGCCTTAAGCCAGTTCCTAAGGTTGTTTATACACACTGGGTTACAGCAATGACTGAAAAGTGATCAAAACAGAGAGTACTTAGATTGGCATCCCTCTATAATGAAGTGAAAGCTGTGTTCCTGTTCTCTCCAGTCAATGCATGCCATGAAATATATGTATCCCATATACCGGGATCAAATTTTAAACCTAATTGTTACAGACTATAGACTGAATATTGGGCTAGAGTCTGCAATCTAGTCTGATTATGTGCAACTTCAATGTCATACAGTCTTAATTTGACACATAAAATTAAAGGTCATAGCAGCATTTCCTAGTTTCAGAGATTGATTTTTTTTCACCCTATCTCAGCTACTTAGATAAATTTTAAGGAAAATTTTATCTAGGAGAATAATCACATTTTTAAAACTACTTTTCATACTCATATTTATAAGCAATATTCATAGTTTTGAGCAACAGTGACTTCAGGGAGGCTGTTTTCATGAATAAGATTGCACATTGTAAATATGTCTCCTGAGTTTCTTTTACTGCAGTCCTTCTCTTTTGGGTTCTTAAACACCCTGCCAAGTAGGGGAGCAAGAGATTTAAAGAAAAATACACGGCGGGGAGGGGAGGGGAGGGGGGAAAAAAACCAACAGAAAAAACCAGAAGTTGCCTCTAAGTTTACTCACAAGGCCATATCTATGTTTAAGCACTTTTCTCAACTAACTTCTGCTATTAGGGCTCTGGCAAGGACTGTCTCATATTTTATGTATGAACTCTGAAATCCCTGGTTGATGTTATAATATAAACACTACTAATTATTTTTAATGTTATGGCTGAAGATAGCAGTCAGCTACTGGATCCCACTGCTCTAACAGATGTAGACTATGAGGCTGTCCTTGTCCTGAAAAGTTTACAGTCTAATTATGAGTTTAAAGCAGTCTGAGGATCAACAATCACAGATCTACATACACATATATTTTTCTCCTCACTTCCCCAGAGATACACAAAAACAAATCTGTACTTCATTTAAAGCCACATTTAAAGAAAATGAGATGTAGTAAATAAAGCTGAGTCTGAGGGGAGAAAAACATGTGAGTAGGATTTCCCAAGTTGCATGGGAAGTAGAGGATTAGGAAGAAATATACTTGAAAAGCTATTATTTTATTAGGCAGAACTTGGTCACACAAATTGGACAACAATCAATGAGAGTCAAGTAAGTGCTTTCTTATAAATCTACATCTTTAGCAAAGATAGACTTAGAAAAATCGCATCGAAGTCCCAAAAGAGTCACATAGACAGATGCTAGGAAATTTGGTAGCTTCCAAAACAATGATCTTAGTGTGCTTCGTGCTACATGATCAAGTCTGTGAAGTGACAGAAAAAAGTTAGTTAATAAAATCAGGGTTTAGAATAAACATGCAGGAGTTTTTAACAATGATATAATATAAAAATCTTTGTGTTGTTTCCATTTCACACCAAAGAATCAAGAAATTCAAGAAATCAAGTACTATAAAACAACAGAGAATGTCTCTCATGTAAAAGGTCAAAATGACATTCTGTCATCTTTAGGGTTTGCCAAAGCTGTAGTTAAAAGTTGCAATCTACATTACAAACTGTACTGCAACCTTAAATATAGAGGGGTCTATATTTAGAACAAAGCAGCATTGTTAGTGCTTTGTTAAAGTGTTACAGCAGACTGTTTTCAGATGCACGAGGCAGACCCAGTTTGTGCAAGGAATCTCAATCAAAGCAAACCCACCTTGGAACTTCCATTTCAGGTGCAAATCTTGCATGGCTCCAAGGCTCCTGCACCTCTGTTTCTCTCCAGTAGTCCATCATTCTCAGAGCATAGCCTGTCCTACTTGTCATCTCTTCTACAGACCATAGGAAAATAAAATACAGGATAAAAAGAGATACAGGATTTTTCTGCATAAGGTGATGGGTGCTTTCTTTTACAGCAACAACAAAAACAGCTAGGTGCCAAGCAGTAAGATCTTTGCTCTGATTGTAAGGGAGGACTACGCCACCACCTATGAGAAGATAAAAGTCTTAGATATACAGTGAATATAAACAATTTGATATATTGGATTACAGAAACAAAATATCCCAAGAAAATTTCACATCCTCCAGAAAACTATTGCCAAAACTTCATCCTGTTGCTTTGGCTTAATATTGTGCCATTCATTGTAAAGTTTTGCTGCCCGCTTCAGGGCTTGGGAGCAGACTCAGCATTTTGGGTAGATACCTGGAAAAAAACAAAGATGATCTAAAATTTCCTGCTATGTGTCTTGGCAACCAATAAATGATGCAAGAGGTGAAGAAGATGTGAGCTCTCTTCGCTTATGGAACTCTGCAGGTATTTGTTTTTCTGTGGTTCACCAGGACAATCCTTTCCTTTTTAAAGTGTAGTTTCACAAGAGTTGCTGCCATACCCATCCTGCATTAATATTCAGGATCTGCACTCATAATCCATTGCTAAGCAACACTTAACAAAATTGATCTTGCATTAAGCAAGCTCTGGAGCTTGAATAATACATTATTTCCTCTTTCTACTTACAATCAGTGAAAACCTTTGGTTGCCTTTTGAATGTCACAATATTAAAACTTTATTTTAAACACAGATTTTAATTGCTGAGAAAGTCCATTTGGATTAAGGATCAGATGTAAATTCACCCTTGGGACTGTTTAATGCTAAGAGTAAATAAATTGCAAAAATTGTTCAGCCCTTGAAGAATGTGGAAAAACTTAAAAATTGAAAGGAATGTAATACAGAGCAGCCATATCCCATTTTGCATTCAGATACATCAGGGGCAATTCCTTGTCAGCCACTGTGTGTATATCTTAAGCATCTCTGTCGCTGTTTATTTATATTCTGTATTAAGATCACACAACTGTGTGCATTTATGTGCTGAATACAGGAGTTTCTGATTCCCATACACGAATTTTATGTACATAGGAAATAACCTTGCCTCTCTGGAGTTTTCTGAATGGTTGCTGGGGATGGAATTCCATGCCTTGAAGTTGCTAGAAATTACCTGTTTTGTCTTCTAGCCCATTTCTCTGCCACTGCAGGATAGCTCCCCCGAGTATATTCACCAATGCCTTAATCATCCTCTTCTTAAGAGTCTCAGGCAATGTCTCCTTTGGGAGTTCACTGCACAGTCTATTAGATCTTAGCGCTAGACAATACTTATTTGTATTCATCCTATATTTATTAAGCCAGAGTCCTTCCTGTCTCTATCCTTCCCAGCCCCTGCTACACCAGTGCAAGAGAGAATGCAGGAAGTGATTTTCCTGTGATTACTGAAGGCCTAAGTGTTGGGATAATTATGTATGCCTCCACTGACAAGGCTTTCTCCACTTCCATGGAATTATTAGATGTCTTAAAACCCTAAAAATTGGGCCCTAGAGAATATGAATTGATTCATTTTCATTATCTCACACTTCATTCTGTAAGACAGTTTTCTAAACTAAATCTGAAATATAATTTCATTTCAAAATTCCTACCAGGACCCAGACAAGGTGTTAATTTGTTGACACCTCCTATGAATTATTTTTGCTTATGCTCTGTTAGTCTCCACCAAAGAATCTAGTATCCATGTTGTAACACCCATGACTGACGTGAGGAACTTTAATCAAAGGCTCTTCCAAGAATCTGTACTTTGCATTTAGGAAGCGTATGAGTTGTTTAAATGAGTAGAGAATGCAAGCTATGTAACATTTTCCCAAGGGACTTTTTTTGTAAAATTAACCAAAACGCTCCATGTTCTTGTCTTGAGGGGTTCTTTTTCTATCTGTCTTCATCAGTGTAAAACTTTATGTTGCAACTTCTCTGTATTTCATTATCCTGATTCCTCCCTGTTTAGTATCCTATACAAATTTCAGTACTGGGCTGTATACTCCTTTTACCAGGTAATTGATGAAAGTGTTAAATAAGACAACCCTAACATTCATACTTGCTTACTTACTACTTATTTCTCACTAGCCAGTGTCTTAAATGCTTGACTAACATATTTACTGGTCTTTCTTCATTCACTTCCATCTGGCAAGTCCTGTAACTCTACTACAGACGTAACCTGTTTATATATTCCACCACAAAGAGAGCGGGAAGAATATCCAGTCAGAGGCTAAAGTGTATGCTAAGGTGCTGCTCTGCAAAGATGCTTCCTTCCTCGCTGGCCGTGCTACTGCATTCATCCTCACTTTGACGAATACTTTATATTTTTGCCTGTCTGGGATTCATTAAGAATAACCTTTCCAGACAGGCCAGCCTTTCCAAGGCCAACCTTTGGTCTTGGTCTAGTTGCCCTTCTAGACATCCTGTGTTAAAATAAAATTCTCGGTGTTTTTGAATAGTCATGCAAATAACTGAATGAAATCTTCTGTGAAGAGGTGTAAGTAAAATCAGACACATTCAGGCCAATGAATGCAAAACTGCCAAAACAATCTTACTGTTTAACTCAGCATAAATTTCCAAAACCTTTTTTCATCATGTTGCCACCAACTTCTTTGAAATTCTGATAGAGCTTCTGTAAGAAAAATAAAATATGTAATCTTCATTTAATAAAAATGCATATTGAAATTAAAACCATGGGCATAAACTTTAAATGTTCAGTGGGGAGACATTTAGGCCCACAGTAAGACTGAACTTGATTTTTGAAAGGTATCTGAGTCTCAACATCTTTATCTCACCAGATATTTTGCTCATTCCTTATATTTTATCCCATTTTATTCCTTCTATTTATTTATAAAGGCTGGAAGTTATGATTTTTCTGTGACAACACACAGTCCAATGCTGCGATGGCAGTGTATCTCTGTTGCAAATATCCCACCATTTGAAAGGGTGGCTTGTATTTTTTTAAAGAGGGAGGAAGTTGTGTTTTTTCTATCCAGTTGAGAAAAATGCATTACTCAGTGCTTTCCTATATGACCTTAAATAACATTTTGCTGTTGCTGAATTGTACTTCATATGCTTTCCTGTCACTGTATATTTATTAGGCATAAACCAGGATGTAAACATCTGGTCTTAATTATACACTCTTTGTATTTTGCAGGGAACATAACAGTTTGCATTCATCCCCTAATACAGGAAAACAGAATTAGCATAGTAAGCCAGAAAGAGTCAGGTTTTTGTGCCCTTATGTCCTTCTTTTTGGGATTTAGAGACAGAAAAGTCTTGGGAGAGACCTGTGGGATAAATCTGAGACCCAACTATACGGCCAGTTTTACACCTTCTTCTTGTGACTTTTTAGCTCCGTGTCTCTGATGAGTGCAGCTTTAATTTTTGAACATCCAGGCAACAGGTTTTCAGTTTTCTGTTGAATAAAATGTCAGCAAGTAATGACTTATGTTTTGCTAAAACTGTTTTTTAATTTCAATGTGAAGTCTGGTAAAAACTCCAGTTCATCTGAGCAGGTTCTTTATTCTGTTGACACTTTCTCCCAGCAGCCCTTTGGACTATGAATGATGAGAAATACTGGTCAGGAGTCTGAAGCCACATTTGAAATTAATGGCTTGAAATCACACATACTAGGCAGGCTATTGAGCTTGTCAGTATTTACATAGCTAGAAAAATAAATTGAGACATAGGATTGTCTATTTAATTGTAGCATCTTGCAAGAAAGCTGCTGAGGGGGGCAGGGAATAATGTAACTATTATATAGTTGTTTCTAGTCGTTGTTAAATCCTTCTACTGGGGAGGACAGCAGAGGACAGGCAATTCCTTTTATGTGCCATCAGTGTGATGGTGATTGTCTCCTAATGTGCTCTTTCACTCAGTGTGGTCTCTACTGCTGGCCTAGGTGACAATATTTAATAGCTCTTGCTTTGTTTGAGGCCAGACTTCAGACCTTTTCTTAGACTTTTCAATGTCTAAAGTCACCTCTGTGTATATCTTCACACATTTTCCTATGAAGCCTTGGGGGATCACTATCTTTGCCTCTTTAACAATTTAATAATCTCATTTTTAAAAGTATATGGGCCAGGAAAATGCAGACCTGACTTGTGCTAATAGTATTAATTTCTTTCTTCAGGGGGATCTCAGCTGTAGCTTTGGAACTTGCAGTTTATACTTCATCTGAGATCAGACAGGCTAGTTTTGTGAACTGGATTTAGAAATACATGTATATAATCAAGCTCTGCACTTTGCTTGGTTGCACTTCTGTCAAATGCTCCAGAGTGTGTGCATGCAACCAAGAATCCTGTGCTTGTACATGAGGAAAAATAATCTTCTCAACGGGTTATTTGCCAGATCCTCTGGCAAAGGCAATAAGTTGTCTATACTCAGTTTGATCTGACTTTAGGATCCCAAAGTACTTAAGAAAATTTTTAAACCTTTGACTGAGGTAAAAAGTTCCTTTTCTGAGTATATTGCTATTAGGTTTTTGTAGACATAATGGTCTCCAGAGTAAGAGAACTGACTAGTCTTTTTGAAAAAAATATCTATTACCAACTTTGTTTACAGTATCATAGTGTTCCAGACTTGGAAACTGGTTACAGTTTGACGTGATTGGCAAGTCAGGATAGATTTGCAAGATCAAAACCGGGTCCAGACAGAGTAGCACTATTCCTATTTCATCAGCCCCATAGATGTTGGTGTGGGGAGCCTGTACTATGTGAGACAGACCATCTGGTTTTCAACTGGGCTAACGTGTACTTACATCTGTAATATAGCCCTCTTACCTGAAACCAGAACTCTCCAGATCAAACTCTGATACCTGGAAACTCAAATTCCATCTCCATCATAACTTTCTGGTTTCAGAAGTTATATTAAACACAAATACCCTTTTGTAGTTAATTAATTCAGGAAATCTTCATACCTTCTTTTGTGTGTTGGAGTAATATATTTATGGTGTTCCTGGATGATCTTCCTGGCTCTATTAGCTTGTCTCATTGTCTCATTTATTATTTATACTGCATGGAATCTACTTCATTTTATTTGTGGGGTCTCTTAGTTCAGTAGCTTTCATTACTTCCAAAGCTGCCTGGAGATTTTAATACTGATACTGTGTTTTTGCCCTTGATGAAAATCTTAATATCTTTTGTGTCATCAAAACATTGTTACTTTTTTTACCGAAAAAACCTCAGGAAGGATGGAAAAAGACATCTTTACTGGAAGGGGTGTTGAACGTACAAGAATAAGGAATCAAAAGCATAGGGCTAGTAAGACTTCAAGAAGCCATCTAATCAATATGCAAAGAGTCTCAGAAGTCATCTTGTCTGCTTATGTTTTGTTTCCCTCTCTACAGACCCTTTTCAGAGTCTGATAATTCAGAAAGGAGAAAGCTGTATTGTTTCAAGGACTTCTGTCCCTTGGTGAAAAACACTTCCAATTTATGTGGTGGGTTCCTTTGAGTCTATCCATAAGGAAAAGGTTCTTCTTTTTGCCATCTCAGGAGAATACTTCCCTTGGGATAAAGCAATGAGCACAGCATCTTTTTCCTTGTCATTTTGTCCTCTTTTTTAATCTCTGCCTTAAAGTGAGAGGAACTTTCCTAGGGGTGGAACTATCAGGTTTTTTCTGTGTTCTGCAATACCTCCTCTATTCCCTGGAAGACACTCACATATCCTCCTTACTGATTTTGGATTCCCTGCTTTTCCAGTGATGTGGCATCATCAAGAGCAGGAATCAAACAACAGGCTTATCTTCCTTTGAAGCAAATGTAATCTGTAGCTTTTCTCAAATTCACGTCACTGTAGATTTGATTAACCCTCTTAAGAGAATGTGTGAGCTCCCCACTAAAACGCCCTGAGCCACAGTCACTTAGCTTATTGTGTTTGGTTTTCTTTTCTTTTTCTGGTCATTTTTTTTTTTTCTCTCCTAAGAATACTATTTTTGGCGTTCCATTGGCTTGTACACCAAAATCCAACCTAAAATTAATACATCTCTGTTCCTCTCAGGCAGATAGTCCATTCATCTTCTGCTGCAGTGTTATGTGCTGCTCCTATGAAGAACTTTTCTGAGCTGCTAATGACACTGTCATGGTTTTTGATGCAGCACATGCTCTCCTATAGCATGTGAAATTATTTAAGCCTTTGCCATTACGGCATTTCTTTCCAAGCATCGGCAAGATTTTGGCTCAAATATATGGCACTGTGTGCCACCCCATGTACTACTTTTTGTGTGGACTTTGACATTTAGTTCCATATATACTCCTGGCCCCAGGCATACTTTCTGAAAATATTCACAGATTATTTCTACTCCCTATGGAATCAAAGCACTGCCCACCTTCCATAAATTTCATGGTAGCATGAATTTTGCTTGGAAGACTCTGATTGCTTTGTCTGTGTCGAATTCTGGGTCTTCTGCAGTTTCTCTGCCAGGGCTTTGTCTCCACTTGTGAGTTCACCTCCTCCTCCCTTGGTGGATTCAGTCCCTCCTACACCCCTTGGAACTGCAAGACCTTGAGCTGCATTAGAATGTGGACAAATTCTTCTATTCTTTTTGTAGTCTGCATTTAAAAACTTACCACTCCTCTTTCATTTCTATGCAGAGTGAAGTACTACTTAGATTCCTTTAATACAGTTTCAAATTTGGCCAGAGTTAACTGAAAACACATCAAGCACTTCAGAATCGCTTACTGTGAGAAATAAGGCTACTGTCCGTCTGCCTTCCTTTCTGCCAGTCTCCACGCTTGCTGACACAAGGTGAAGTTTTGCATCCTCCACATTTCTAGAGCCTGCCACTGTGGGTAAGGCATTTTCCTCCTTTAAAATTCCTGCCCCTAAGAGCATTATCAAGGTTTGGGGGTTATTTTTCTTTGGCTTTATAATCCTGTTATCATAGACAATTCAGTAATTGCTTAAAGCAGAGAAATATATCCAGAAATCTTTTAAAATTTTTGTCCATTTTCTGACCAGCACACGGTCCTTTGCAGAATACTGTCCCTGCTGCGACGACCTGCTTAAAGTACACATGGCTGAACTGGTTGTTTATAGCAGCAGGACTGTTTAGCTGGTCCAGGGTCTGCTCCTGCCATGCTCGAGCAGCGACTGTGCTGGGGTAGATACAGCAATACAGGCCTGTGGCAGATCTGAGCCAATGTCCAGATTTTTGTCAGTCACCTTCTGTATCCCAAGGTCTGAAGCTGACTCTGAGAATCAGGTGTTCAGAACCCCCATGTCACACCTGCAGCATATGGTCCCCATTTCTCAAATTTCTTACGGCTACTCTGGGTGCTAATAGACATTGCTGCTGACCCTATCTTGCACCTTTAACCTCTCTTTCAGCTGTTGCCACACCTACTGCCTCTCTTCCCTCCCTTCCAAAAATCTTCACCTTCAGCACACTGACTTCAAGGGATGTGGCGATTGTATAAAATAGCATTCGGTTTTGCATAACGGTTCAAGTTATTGGCAAAGAGAATCATCAGCTTCCCTAGAGAGCTTAAGCTTCATGCCTAAGTTGTAGCAGCAGGGAGAAAGAAAATTGTTTCTCTACACTGTCTGAGAGTGTTGCATTCCAGCACATTCTTAACATTATCCCCTATAGGAAAACACTGAAGCCGCAAAGACTGAGAAGGGTTTATGAGTATGCAAACCATTACAGCTCCTCTGTGGCTCATCTTTATTGTCCTCATCTATAGACATCAATACTTTTGTTTTATTTTCTTTAATGAAAAGAGGGTTTAGTGAGAGCCAGAAGATTGTTTGGTACAATAAATCCCCAGTTCTTGTTGTTCTCACTCTACTCAGCAAATTCAAATTGATGTTAACCATATGTAACTGGGCTGATGCCAGGCTTGGTCTCTGAAGTTGCAAGATGTTTTGGGACTCTTTGTCCATCAGGCAGCACTGCTTCCAGACTGGCTCCGTGGTGTCCAGGAAAGCTGCTGCTTTTCTAAGGATCTTAGGATGTGTTTATATGAGCAAGAGAAAAGGGGGATGGGAAGAGTGAAGTAAATGGGAGGAGAAAGGGAAGAATGGAAGAAATGATCACAAAGAACCATAAAGAGCTCAAAATGTGAAGACTGTGTTAGAGAGAAAAAAAAATAGCAAAAATGGGAAAAAATGAGAAAGTTTAAAAAGAAGAAAAGAATAACATGGGGAAAGAACAAGTACACTTGAGATTTCTTTAGGATTTATATGAATGCAAATTTAATTTTTGTAGTTCAGCCATTAATGATGCTCCATCTTCCATGCAAATTTAATTTCTGAAATCTGACTATTAATGTAAATGGTGTTATCTATTATTGTTTGGTACTGTGGTGTCTCGCGGATGTTCAAAACAGGATCTTGCTGTAGTAAATATCGAAGAAACCTATTTGATATTCTACACGTTAATCTCCAAATCTCTGTTTCTGTTCATATACTATAGAGAGGGCTTAAGGCAGTTCTCTAAGATTGCTTGACAGTGGCAAACCTTGGGATATTTTCCAGGCTGAACAGAGCTACAAAACTTCATACCAGGGTTTCATCCCAGCTAAGTATGAAGTTGTGGTGGGTTGACTCTGGCTGGACGCCAGGTGCTGACCAAAGCCACTCTATTGCTCCCCTCCTCAACTGGACAGGGGAGAGAAAATATAGTGAAAACCTCATGGGTCGAGGTAAGGACAGGAGGAAATCATTTACCAACTACTGTCATGGGCAAAACAGACTCGACTTGGAGAAACTAGCTTAATTTATTACCAGTCAAATCAGAGTAAGGTAATGAGAAATAAAACCAAGTCTTAAAACCCCTTCCCCCCACTCCTGCCTTCTTCCTGGGCTTAACTTGACTCCCAATTTTCTCTACCTCCTCCTCCCCAGTGGCACCAGGGGGACGAGGAATGGGGGTTGGGGTCAGTTCATCACACGTTGTCTCTGCTGCTCCTTCCTCCTCATGGGGAGGACTCCTCACACTCTTCCCCTGCTCCAGCATGGGCTCCCTCCCATGGGAGACAGTCCTCCATAAGCTTCTCCAACATGATTCCTTCCCACAGGCTGCAGGTCTTCACGATCTGCTCCAGCGTGGGTCCCTTCCATGGGGTGCAGCCCTTCAGGAACAGACTGCTCTAGCGTGAGTCCCTTCCATGGGGTGCAGCCCTTCAGGAACAGACTGCTCCAGCATGGGTCCCCTGCGGGGTCACAAGTCCTGCCAGCAAACCTGCTCCAGCCTGGGTTCCTCTCTCCATGGGGCCACAGGTCCTGCCAGGAGCCTGCTGGGGCTCACAGCCTCCTTTGGGCATCCACCTGCTCCAGCATGGGGCCCTCCATGGGCTGCAGGGGGAAATCTGCTGCACCGCTAACCTCCATGGGCCGCAGGGGCACAGCCGGCCTCACCATGGTCTTCACCACGGGCTGCAGGGAAATCTCTGCTCCGGTGCCTGGAGCACCTCCTCCTGCTCCTTCTTCACTGACCTTGGTGTCTGCAGGGCTGTTCCTCTCACATATCCCTCAATACAAGAAGGACATTGAGATGCTGGAGCGTGTCCAGAGAAGGGCAACGAAGCTGGGGAAGGGTCTGGAGAACAGGTGTGATGGGGAGCGGCTGAGGGAGCTGGGGGGGTTTAGCCTGGAGAAGAGGAGGCTGAGGGGAGACCTTATCGCTCTCTACAACTACCTGAAAGGAGGTTGTAGTGAGGTGGGGCTTGGTCTCTTCTCCCAAGTAACGAGCGATAGGACAAGAGGAAATGGCCTCAAGGTGCGTCAAGGGAGGTTTAGATTGGATATTAGGAAAAATGTCTTTAGTGAAAGAGTGGTCAGGCATTGGAACAGGCTGCCCAGAGAGGTGGTGGAGTCACCATCCCTGGAGGTGTTCAAAAAACATGTAGATGTGGCCCTTTGGGCCATGGTTTAGGAGGCCTGGGGGTGTTGGGCTGATGGTTGGACTTGATGGTCTTAGAGGTCTTTTCCAACCTTAATGATTCTATGATTCTATGATGTTCTCACTTCTCTCTCCAGCTGCAATTGCAGACCCCCCAGAGTGGTGGGTGCCTCTTGGAGCCAGCTGGCATTGTCTCTGTCGGACATGGGGGAAGCTTCTGGCAGCTTCTCACAGAAGCCACCCCTGTAGCCTCCCCATGACCAAAACCTTGCCATGCAAACCCAATAAAGAAGTCTGAGGACAAATTTAATTCTAATGACCTTTTCCATCTGAAAATGAAGGCTGCATTGGCAGAGTTAATTCTGGCATTAAACTGTGAGAGCTCTTCACTACAATATTTATTTTAACCAATTTTTGTGATGCAATTCCTAGTAAAAGTTCCAGTGGCAATAAAAGCCACTGTAAAATAAGGTTGCCATTTTACAAGATATTGTGAAATACCATAAAATTAGTTTTGTTGTGATCACCATACCCACTAGAAAGATAAGCAAGTGAAACCATTTGTCAAATATGCCAGGATTGTCTTCCCATTAAACACTTAGTCTTTAAACTGATGAACGTTGGGATATGACCCAAATAGACTGATTCATGTGGGTAAAGTTATTTTTTTATGTTAGTCTGCAGGTACTGAGGACAGTAATCACAAGACCTACCTCTTACCTAGTGTGTCTCTAGTTTTGTAGGCTCCTTCTGGAGTCAATAACATCCTTCAGAAAACAATCCACAATGGCTAGGATAGAATTCTGCTCTGAGGCATCATTCAGAAGAACCTGCTTCTTTTTACTGATGACAGAGGAAATTGAGGATTAGCCTCAGAAGGCAAAAGTTAAACATCATGAATACCTGCTTGAATCTCATCTTTCAGTTTAAATGTAATCCTGTGTTTGATTATATGTTTTATGCGAACAGAAGTCTTTTCAATTTTAAATGTATTTTTCTCTTTTCTGTTCTAGACACCTGTGGGCAAGATAGCTTTGCAAGGTGGGAAAAACTCGGTCCTGAAATCCACCTCCAGCTTCTGCAGGTGATAAGTCACTTTATTTGCTCATTGTTTTTACTGTTCTTTTGCTTGAGTTGTTTTGTTTCTTACACATCTCTGCCATAAACTGTGTTCAGCTTTTACTCTGCCCAGGACTTCCCAGTATTTCAATTCATTTTAATATGGGATATTACAACTAATACACACTAGCAAATAGACTGCAGAACATGTTGTAGGATCTTTCCAGGTCAATGGATGTTTTCTCTTACACTGAAATCACTGACATTGGGGTTAAGTGCTTCAGAAGGATGGGAACACAGGGGATTGCACCAACTGCAACGTCTCCAAAGTAGCTGGTGCCACTTTGCCTGCCAGAAATCCATAATTTTCCTGCCATGTGACATACTTGCAGCACTTCTGGTTGCAAGCGTTTAGCAAATTCTTGCAAAACTCCAGGTACTGTTGCAATAAAACATGGGTGTCTTATATACAGAAGAGGCCAGGAGCAGAGGCTACTAAAGACGTCAAATCAGGACCTGTATTTGTAGTATTTTCAGACAAGAGGAATTACAGTATGTTGTAAAATGAAAAAATGTCTCAGGAACTTTGTATAAGCAACAATCACTTATTGCACAGGTTAAACTAGTTTTTTTTTCTGCACAATTGCCCAGGAGAGCTAGCAAAGCTGAATCTGCAGTTCTGAGAGTCACAGGAGGAAATAAAACTCCTGTCTATTAAAAGGATACAACAGTATATGGAAGATACAAAGGGATGTTAACTAAAGGTCTGTGCCACTGCATATACCCTTTTAGTGATATATTTTTAAATCCAGTTAAATTACAAGAATTGAATTTTCTTAATCCAGTAGTGAAGGACTCTGAGAGTACACAGTAAAGTACAGAAATGCACTTTAAACATTTGTTACTGTAAAGATTTTCTTTCCTGAGTGGATGTTTAAAAAAAATTAAGTCAGTGGAATTGTGCCTCGCAAGAGGAGGGCAAAACCTATCAATAACAGCCCACAGCAGATTTTCAAGGCTCTACGACAAAGGCTGCAGCCACTGCCTCAAGAACTATGGAAGCAATCAAGAAGGTGAAAAAGTGAGCCTTGCTGCCAAGTATAACAGGGGGAAGTATAACCCTTTCAATGACAATGCTTACGTGCTATTGCTGGCTACTGGCTATGGTGTGGGACAAGTTCAGTGTAGCTTTAGGGAAAACAGGAGTGGCTGACTTAGTTCTCCAGGCATCCTTGTTTTGGTCTAGGGGGAAGTTAACGTGCTTCAGTTATGTTGCCTGCAAGACTGGTGCTGAAGGCTTTTTCTATTAACCAAAAGTCCCAGAGTGCCCTATTAAGACAACTATAACATTCCTCTGTATGGGGAATTAAGCTGGAGATGAGATCTGGCCCTTGATTCTTGTGTGTGTGAAATGCCTTCTGCACCAGACGGTTCTGCTTGCAGAATGAACCTAGACAGGCTACCGCATGGAGAAACTGGCAGAGCATGGTTGTAATTACACCTTCTGATCAAATGATTTATACAGTTGAAGTGAATTGTCAAATAATATCTAAAATCAATACTGTGGCACTTTTTACAGCTGCAAGCACAAAAAAATGGGTTTTAACTCTTCAGTAGTTCGTCTAACTTGGAACAAAGGAGCTTTTTACATCCAAAATACCAAATAGTTGAATCATCCACCAGAGAGAGATCTGTAATATTATATTCTTGGATCAGAATTAGAGGCAATTATAGCACTGTCCAGAGATAAAAAACAGCTGACAACGGTGTTTCAATTCTAGTCATGGATGATAAATAGTGTGGAGGTGAAATGCTGCAGCTGCTGAGTGATAGAGATTGCTATCAGGATTAAACAGGAAGCCTGTGTTTTACTGGATCAAGAAAGATTAGCCATGTTTTGAATATGGGATTATGAAGTAATTAAATAAATGAAGACACATTTCTGACACAAATGCTACAAGTAAGAATGCAATTACTCACTTGATATACAATGTTTCTGTAATTTATCATTCAGGCCTTTGACTGGCAAGCATATCAGCCTGCCTCATACTAAGTGAAGTCAACCACACTGCAGTCACTGAAGGACTAAGCCTGGCATGCTGTGCTAACAAGCATGTTTTACAGGGATGAACTAACTGCTGCTGTAATTATATAATGGGTAGAACTCCTACAAGTTTTGGTGGAAACAATGTTCTGCTGCTCTTTACCAGCCTGGCCTGGCAATTCATGACTTGAAGAAACAGTCAAGGGAGGATTAAATTGGTCTGACCTCTAGTGGGATCAAGAAAGTAGTAACCAGTGCATCTACACAAAACTGGAAGCACTGATGTAGTTCCTTGTGCATCAAAATCCTCAAATATTTAGCAGGTAATGTGGTTTGTGTATGACGGTGCTGAAATGCAGCAATGTCTGGGGTGAAACACGTGAGCCAAATGGAACGGTATATAATTGAACAGCAATAGATTTCTGTAAGCTCACTGGGGAAATCTCTTAACCATGAGATTTAAGATGGTGCAAGGTCTTTAATGTCTGTGCAGAGAAGACAAATTCTCTGTTGCTAAAAGCCTTACAGAAAAGGCACAGTACTCTGTTAATCCAAGTAAGAAAGGAGAAAGCTTGTGTTCACCCTGCCAGGTGGAAGTTATATAAACCTTATCTGTCACTGAACCTAACAGTTTTATAGGGACGTCTGTGCACGACAGAGAGATATCTGAGAGGAACACTTACCCCGGACCACCATCAGAAGAATGGTATAATCCAGTATAGGAGGGAAGGTGGAGCAAGGCGTTTGGATATGGATTTACATCCAAATCTGCAGGGCTTTGGTTTGGATTTCTTCTGTTTGTTTCTTTTATTGGGTAATATTTTGCCCTCCTGCAGGCACGTAGCTTTCCTTAGATTCTATGCGCACCAAGGGGAGAATGCAATGTGGGGTACTTACATGCATATATGCTTGTTCTCTGCTGTTAAAATTAATAAACCCTCATTGTTTTTTGTCCCAGAGGCTTTATTGTGGTATTTAGGAACTGTATTTAAAATCAGATCTAGGAATTGAACTGTATACTGAGTTCTGTGCTCAGATATAGCAGTAAAAAATTAATGAACTTGATGCTTTCCTGTGTTACTAAAGGAACCTCTAATGTGTCTGTCTGGAAAAAGTGGAATTAACCCTGTTGACAGCTTTCTTGGAGAGAAAAGGCAGCATTTACAAGACAGTTTGATGAACCATATTTGAAAAATGTCATATGGAACAGCACTCAGAGCTGTATTTAAAATGGATGGTCAGCAAAAGTATATGTACTCATTTTGGGGCATCATGTTAATTAGCATAATTTCTTCCATCCAGATGCAGAGAATGAGACCATCAATGAGAGCCTCCACTCTGTATTTTAAAAATTAATTGTGGATGTGAAAATGCCCTCTTTCCTATTCCTTGAAATGCTCAGAAGTAAGAGGAGGAGTGCCTTCCTCACGGTCTTTGGGGATGGATACAGCAACAACCACACAAATCCCAGTGTGGGAAACTGCTCAGCCCTTTCTCCCACCTCCTCAGCTGACAATGGAGATCTTTCCCCTTTCTTGCTGGAGAAGGTCTCCTCCTTTCACCCTAGTTCCTAGACCAGCATGTAGCTCCCCTCATCTGCCTCCTTCCCATTCTTAAAAATAGAAGACGGCTTTCCCCTACACCCTTCTGACAGCTTGGGCAGTTCCTACCTCATTAGGTACGACGAGGCATTTGGCTGGTCATTGAACAAATATAAAATTATTTGTGTTCCTTTTCTGGGTTAAGTAAAGGTGGCCCGTCCACCTGGGTAAAGACCGGTAGTTAACGACTTTTGACAGGATAGATGACGCGTCATGACTGTGAGCCCAATATCACCCCTACATACTATCACAACCATATTGTGTCGTGTTCACACTTTCACCTAAGATTTTGTCGCCCTCGGCACTCTCCTGGGGGGGTCCAGCTCCCGCCTTAGAGAGACAGAAAGAATCAGTTCATTTGCAGTTCATTAATTCATTAAGAACTTAAAACAGTCTGCTTGACTAGCACATATATGTACAATATCCATTGAGGAAAATAACGTCTGATTCAATAAACGATGACCGACCGTTTCCTGTTGGGAACTGGAGAGTCCTAATTCTTTTAATAACTCGTAATGGCCTTGATACCAGGGGAGCTCTTTGTCAAAAGAAATTAAGAAACCTGGGACGACGTCCATGCCTTTGAAATGTCATTACATCCAGAAATTGTAAAACCATTGACTCAAGATAGTCATATCCTACCCAGAGCTTATAAAAGCTGGTGTTTGTTGGGTTTTTTTATGTTTTTAAGGCCAGTTTTATGGCTCTGTAAGTCCTCAGACTGCAGCAGTGGTGAAGACTTCATCGTCGGTCTCTCTGAAGAGGCCGTCCCCAGCCTTCCTCACAGTCATCCTCCCCAGCAGCCCGTCGCGGCCCAGCCCCGCCATTAGCCCAGCAGCCTTTTCAGGGCCAAGGTACAGATCGGCCACAACCCCGCGGCCCCTTGGCGAGGCCGGCTCGCCAGCGGGAGCGACCCCGCTGCCCGGCGGACGCGCTTCGAGGTGCCGCCGATCCGCCAGGCCGGAGGGGCTTTTGTTTCCCTCCCCTCGCCGCCCGGAGGTGGTGGTGGTGGTGGTGGTGGTGGTGGTGATGGTGATGATGGTGGTGGTGGTGTCGGCGGGTCCTCAGCACTTCAGCGGGACGCTCACGGCCACCGCCGTGCGAGCGGCTCCTCCTCGCCGCGCCCTTTACCTCAGGCGGGCGCCGCCGCCGCTCGGCGGGTAGATGGCGCCAGACCTCGGCCGCCGCCACACGCACGCCCCGCCGCCGCTCTCACACACACACACACACACACACACACACACACACACACACAGCCGGAGCCGCTGACGGCGCCTACTCGGGGCTCGCCGCCTCTGCCACCCGCCGCCCGAGCAGCGGCAGCCGCACAAAGGAGAGGAGGAGGAGGAGGAGGAGGAGGAGGAGGAGGAGGACGAGGTGGCGGCGGCGGCGCTCGGAGCCCCGGCCGGCTGCTCTGCCCGGAGGTAGGGGCTTCCTCTCCGCCCTGGCAGCCAAACTTCGTGGAGCCAGCGCTGGCTGCTCCCGCGGGGGGCTTTACTGGGGCTTCGTAACGCTGTATTTTCCCCTGGCTGGTGTCTCTGCCGGCCCCAGGCGACCTGCTTTATTTTTATTATTATTATTGTTATTACTGTTGTCGTCGTTCCCCGCCCCTCCAGGCTGGGCGGGTGGGGGGGGGTGTCGGCGGAGCTGGCAGCTCCGCAGCCAGAAGTTGGCGAGGGGCGGGAGGGGAGACGAGCCCGAACTTGGGTCCCCGCAAACTTCCCTGCCCGAGAAATCCGCCCCCGCGGCCGTTCCGCGCCGCTCCGCTCCGCTCCTCTCCTTGCAGATGTCGGGGGTGCTGGTGATCGCTGCCTGGTGCTTCCTGCAAGTGGAGAGCCGGCATCCTGAAATCGTCACCGGTAATAGCAACCATGGCAATTTCCTGGACAACGACAAATGGCTGAGCACCGTTTCTCAGTATGATAAAGACAAGTACTGGAACAAATTCAGGGATGTAAGTACTTCTTCGTTTACCGCATGCTTCTTGTTCGTTCCGCTTGACCGTAGCATCCTTTCAATGGGTGGCTGCTGGCTTTTGGAAGATGTGGGTGGAAGAGCGATGCAGCTTGGGCAACCGGTGGCTGCCTGTCTCATATTCCGAGCTGTTTGGAAGCTGGACAGGCAGTCTTGGCATTCTCGGTTGCCCCATCGATCGGGGCAGCTTGGGCTGGATGGCAGTCTCACTGAAAGCAGACAGTCTTCAATTTTCCTTTGGGAAGGAACTTTGAGCAAAGTTTCTGTGCCTGCTGCTTAAGAGGCTAGTTAACTGTAAAATGATGAAACGGTGTGTGTGTGTAAGAAGGGAATATTTACCAGCTCAAGCCACAAGGTGGTAAACAGTGAAGCTTTTTTTGCCCGCAGATTTGGTAGAAAACATTTTATTGTCAATTCCGTGCATGGAGATCTTTGATGCTGGTGTAGGGTTGGAGGAAGCAATGCTTTGACTCATTTTATTTCTTTTTTTTTCTAGCCTGGAAAATAGGGGTAACTTCAACATGTGGTATGACATGTATCTGTACAAAACAAATTACTTTCTTAAGCTTGAAATTAATCCTTGAATTCCCCTAGTTTGAAACAGTTGTGTGCAGTAAGTCAATGACCGGAGAAAGGGAAACGCAACATTTATGGCAAATGTAATATTTACGGAGCTCCTTTTGCTTCTGTTGTCTGTACGCTGAAAAAGCTTTCTTTGGAGTACACAAAACCCTGCTTCAGTCTGCCCGAGGCTCGATAAGGCAAGCATTGCTGTTAATGTTGATCATGAGCATGCTGAGGTTTAACGTTCTTTATCGTATGGGATTTGTGTGCTGTGGCTGCAGTGTGACTAGGAAAGAAAGAGTAGAGCTGGCTAGCAGTCCTGCTAGGACTATTCTGTAAGAATTTTTGTGTTTGGTTGTTTAGGAAGCTCTGGTGTTTTATAATACATGAACAAGTTAAACTTTGATGCTATGTGTTTTTCTCTGTGGTCTTAACACAGTATCTTACTTTGCAAAGAGGAGGTCAATGTATTACAGGTAAATGTGACCTGTGTCTGCCTAGCTTATTCTCTCTACGTTTTTCTGTAGTTGTGGTCATCTCTGTGTCTGAGAAATAATGCTGCTCTGAATCTCAATATAACAAAGTACAGCCTTGACAATATCTGTTGTTACATCAGAATGTATATTTGTGTGCAGTCTCTGTGATGACATCCACCTACTGGGACTGTTGAAGTTCTCGTATAATAGGTGTCTGGAAAAGCCTGTGCTTGTGTGGTAACTACTATTTCATTAGGAGGATTCTACAGTTAATATGGATTCATAGATTTTTTTTTTTTATTATTTTTTATTTTAACCAGGCTCCAAGGGAATCTGTTACTCTCTGGTTTAGTCTCCTGGGGAATGCAGGTTAAGGATTTCATTCGTTAATTTCTACATCCAGCTTGATGTGAGAATTCAGCAGCATTTGAAAATGGTAAATTGAATGAAGGACTGACAGCTTAATTTGAAAACACTTTTAACTAGGGACAAATTTAGAGCAAGGGGCATCTTTCAACAGTCTCCTTCCAAACTGAGGCCTTGTATTAATCATACTTCTTGAGCTTAAAGTTTTTATTTAATTTTATTCTTAAGTCTGGAGTCCTTGCAACTTCTCTCCTCATACCCCTTCCCCAGTCTCACAAGTGCAGTTGTCAGAGAGATTACTCCTCTTCCTATAGAAGATGTTTGTGAAGATCACCTCTTTCATGTTTTCATGTTTTACAACTGAAAATACTTTTTTTTAGACTTTCTGAAAATACTGACAAAACCCATAAAGCCTCAAAATGCTTTTCTATAGGAAGAATAATTTTATGGGGAAAAAACCCCTCTTAACCAGTCCTCTGCCAAGCAAAAGCAAATAGTATAAAGTTCATGTAAAGTTTAGGTATCTTTCTACCCAGCCATCTTAATGGTTCTATTTAATTACTTCAAAACTAGCATGCTATGAATGCATATGATTATCCATGAAACCTTTTATGGGGCAAATTAACAGAGATGACTAATCATCTCTACTAAGCTTTTTCCAAAAAGAAAATCTAAAAAGGTTGCATATGTAATTAAGCTTTTAATAACTTGTCTTCAACCGAAGTGATTTAGTGCATCATAATCTTCTGTGAGAGGGTCTGTGTCCACAGATGAAGACATGGGTAGGTAGAGTTGCTGCCAACGTAGTAGGTATAGTAGAGATGGCGCTTCTTGCTTGCAGAGATGTCCTTAGAAGAAATCTGGTCCTTGCTTCATGGCTGTGTTGTCAGGGGTAGGTTGTTAAAACATTTGTTAGAAGACTGCCTGGTGAGATGAGCGTAACAGTATTAACTGCCACGTATGGAGTAGACATTTCATTCGTAGCTGTTGACCTGTAGGGAAACTATCTTCCCATCCTCCCTCGGTTTCCAAACAGTAACTATATACGTATATCATTACTAGATGAGGTTCGCAACGTGGGCTTTGCACAGGAGGCTGGAGTATAGAAGTGGTGTTTCAGTTAAAAACCTTCTTGGGTCTGACACTATAGCTACTCCAGAGCAGAAGGCCTACTTCGTACCCTGTAAATCAGCAGAAGCAAGATTGCAGTAATTATCATCATTACCTTTAGTAACTTTCTGAATTTTATGTCATGTTATATAATTAAAATTGCACAAATATTTACATGACTGTGTCCTTATGTACAGTAGGAGAAACGCTGCATGTATGGAGCTAAGATTTGATTGTTTTAGGTGTGGCTACTTCAAACTCTGTACGTGCGTGCAGCACGAACACCTGTGCACACATATGTGCATATAAATCTGTCATAATGTCGCAGTACTGGGTAGGTTTTTTCACAGATGATATGTAATTGAATATAAAATTTTAAATTGGGCTTCTCTCAACTTTTTCAGTTATTCTTTTCAAAATCAATGGGTTGGTCAGCCTTATTGAGCTATGGTCCGATATGGCCTGATTTGAGAAGGCAGCTATTGATTGGTTTTTTTAGTATGACCCATATTTCTTTTGGGCAAAGAGAGCATGGTAGTTGCATTTAGTGGCCCAGCAGTCATTAGTCTTCTGTGAAAAGAGAGCACAGAAGTACACCTCATTTGACGCCTGTATTACATGCACATAATCGGGCTAAATTTTTAAGTCTGAATATAGTAGTGTGAAATGATGGCCCATCAACATTTTCAAAAGGCCTCAAGGGATCTGTTTAAAACAATACTTTACAACACAATCTTTTCACATGATTTGAACACAATTTGTAGAATATTCAAGTGCTCCATTTTTAAAAACAAGCGGTGCCTGTAAATGAATAGCAAGACCAATGTGACTGATCTGTTGTGAAGCACAGGCTGTTGAAAATCTTGTATATTGTCCACCTGTCTAGTATCAATAACTGTGTAATGTTTGATGTATTAATAAGCTTTCAGTATGACCTGAACTTGATATTCCTGTCTCTCTCCCACCCCTTTTTCCTTATCTGCCATGGGCTTTCTGTGTGAGCAATGACAAAATCTGAGCTCTGTCTTAAGTCCCATTTTATAGCTGGGGGTAGCAGTATTTCTCTTCCTCACAACTGTGTGTTGAAGCTGTAAAAAAGAAAGGACAGAGCTCAGGAACTGTGGTAATATGGAATTTATTATTCACCTAATCCATATATTGAATGTGGCTTGATACATACTTAAGTAACTGACTAGGACTAGTTCAATAAGTAACGAAAAAATAAAAACTAAATCAATATAATTATTACTAGGAAAAAGAAAAAAGTAAGCAAGGTGGAGTCTGTAGGAAGGACCTGCAGCTATATCCTCTGTACAGATTTGAGTCTTGGAAAAGCAGACATTGGGGATATGAGAGTCCAATTAGACCTGTTGATATTATGAACACAAATGTTAAGGCCTCGATCTTTTGATCAAATCTGTTGAGAGAGATCTTTTGGCTTCACTACAAATTCGACACCTGAATGTGAAGTGAATTCTTATGAGTCTTAGAAAGCATTTATTATGTGAATAGCCATGCACACTGTTGTAATAGATCACACTGAAGCATCTCATTGTGTTCATAGAGGTTTGGCACAGAAGGCATAGAATGTGTCCTCTTAGTGTTAGGCCTGTCTTTAATCAAAATTATGTGAACAGGCTAATTCTATTACTTCTACTTGGAGTTATGTTTATTACATTATTAATGCTTATATATAAAAAGGTAATAAGTTCAACTAGCTATGGATTAAACTGTAAAAAGGAAGAAAAAAGTTAAATGAACTTAGAGGATCTAGTATAAACCATACAAGGAATTTCTGTGAAGCTGAAGGCTGAGAATCTTGGCATGAGCTCTGGTTTCAGTGCATGTTTATGCACGGCAGGCTGCCAAACCACGTTCTGAGCATTAACTAAGCTGTTTCTCTAAATTTTATTGATTACAGAGTTTCAGTTCAGGCTATCATGTTGAAACCCCCATGCATAGTACGCCTGGAGATGCTTTGAGACTGTGCATGCCTGAAAAGTGAGGCATGAAATGTCATCATCTGTGTATATGAATTTCTCAGACTTACTGTGGATAAATAGTTATATGTAGCTATCAGCAGTATGAGTAGTTATACATAAATAGATTAGATTAGATATTAGATTTCCCAGGTTGTTCATAGACTACCATCCCCTGATACGACCCACTGAAGAGACAATTTTGCCAGTTATTCATGTACATCACCTTTCTGAGCCTATGAGTTCCTCCTCACACCTGGTCAGAAGTGCAGTGTTAGGTGATACAGCAAATACAGGCCTAGGAACTGGGGGACCTGTATTGTTTCAGCTTTGCCTCTGATGGATTCTTCAACTTTGGGCTGGCTCTTTCCACTTTTGCGCTGCTTTTCCCCTTGTTGCACTTACCTTTCTCTGATTTGTTTAGCCCAAAATTAGAAGTGTGGTAGTGAAACTTGATAGCAGAGAGTTGGAAAACATGACCAATACTGAGAAGGATTGGAATACCAAGCAGGCAGAATTGGAAGACCTTGAGAACTCAAGTAATAGAAATGAAATGAAATTTAAAAGTACAAAGTAGAAGGTCATGGAATGGAGAGCTAACATGAATTTATTCTGGGTCCTGGCAGCTCAGCTTGAAATAGATGAGAGGGAAAACCTGTGTACTTTTTTTGATTTGCAGAGTTATTCTAAGTAACGAAAGTAATGCTAATCTGAGGAGAGCAAATATATTGTAGGAATACATAAAATGAAAGATTTCTGGTTCTGTTGAAGAAATAAAATTGTACAATGTATAGGAGAGAATACTCAGTTAGGAATATTGTGAGCACTTCTGATTCTGAAATTCAGGAAAGAAAAATTTTTATGGAGTTGGTGAGCCAAAGGGCTTCCAGCATCATAGGGGAAAAGAGCCTGTTTTAAAATAATATACTATATTAGTTCACTCATACAAAGCTAATTGTGTAAGAGTAGATTTGCTTCAGAGAGGGACAGCAAAAGCTGCCTGGTGGGAAATTGGGATAAAGAAGTAAGTAGATAATTGGTGACAAAAGTAACCTTATTCCTGAATTTAGGAATAAGGTTATTACTCCACCCACAGTTATGTTTTAAAAAGTTATTTTAATGAGCACTTCAGTTTCAATATGTAGCTTATATGTTAACAAAAAAGATTATGATGTAGCAAACTGTAATAAAAGAGCCTGGATTTTGGGATTCTAGAGGCCTTGGAGTTTTGTATCACATATTTCTGTTCATTAAGTTTAAAGCCCGTTGCAGATGGTTGTCTTGCTCCCTATCCATAAAGCTTCTAGAGTGGTGGAACCTGATCTGCAATACCCAAGTATTCCCTGATCGTTGGGTTTTTTGAGCTGACAGTCCATTTCTGTAGACTGGGGTCTTTCTGCTCTCTCTTCCCCGGCAGGTACATGCCTTCAATGTGATCTTACTACCAAGGACTCAACCAATTTCAAGACACCACCTGATATGCTAGATGCTAAGGGGAAGCTACCTAGTTTGGGACTGCATTTTCTTTTTCTATGTTGTGTTCTCTGTGATCTTTAGATCTACAGGCAAAATGAAGTATTTTTCTGCCAACAATTTATTACCAGAACATCACATTTTCTACTTTCTTCACCTCAAATATAAGTACAGGTTTTTCTGTGATTCAGGAATCGGTACATATTTCCTGGTGAAACGATTCAGGCCCAGCTAATTATGTAGTAGTGAAGATAGTCATAAGGAAGGTTACAGTACACTTGGAGAATACCTACTGGCTACGTAATGGATGTCCCCAGTCAGTAAAGTGGCTGGGTTATGTGACAGGACGCAGGCACCTCAGGCTTGCTTTCCAGGAGATTTATCATTCAAGGCCCACCTTGAGATTTAATTGAGGGTGAAGATTGTGTGTATGGATTCCAGTGGATCTGGACTGAAGTACAACAGAGTTGAAATGTGATTTATAAGTCTACCCAGACACTCTTAGCGTAGGTTGTCTCTTAGGGCAATCCTTACTGAACAGAAGGACAAGGCTGGAATATAAATGTGATTGAAAAGTACAGCTGAGATGTACCTGCCAAAGCTGCATGAAGTTTAAAAGAATAGCAAAACATGAGGACGAATCTGTGCAAATGTAATTCATAATCAGCTTCTTACAAACAGAAGAGTTATGCTTACTTAAAAATGCCCTTCTCAGACTTGACACTTTCCTTCTGCAGTGGACAAGGGGAAAAATAATGGCATTTATGTCAGAATAATTAACTTGGAAGGTACAGAGAGCCAGCTTTTTGTAATTAACTGACACTTATCCAGTTTCCCTAGGAATTACCTAAGACTCCAAAGCAAAGTAGGTCAGTAGAAAATTAGTGTTAGTTTCTGTATTATATGTTTCAAATTATAACTTGAATAGTTTCCCCACTTACAGAAATGTTCTGTAGACTGCACAAATCATATCCCTGCTATGGAATCCTGTAGATTTGAAATTTTCACTAATATTTTTTACAGGTTTTCAGAGTAACCATTCTTGGATTCTACTGCCCCCCCCCCCCCCCCGCCCCATTTTATAGGATTTCTTTTCCATAGGGGCTCTCTTTATTACAAATTTAAACCATAATTTTGTTAGATTCCTGGGAGGTGAGTCTTCTGTTACGTTTCTGGATGTAGACTGTATGTCTTAAGAGTTGCAGTGGGAGCTGTAGGAAATAAAATGATGTGAAGAGCATGCTGCACCTTTGTAAGGACAAAAGAGAAATCTTTTGTTTCTTGATGAGTGTGAGGTTAAAAATGAATAAAAATGCAGAAGAGCCAGTTTAGTTAGTTAGTGTAACCACTGTTGTCAGGCTCAAGTACCCATGGGTAAATAATACTAGTTTTATTTCAGGTAAATTTTCCAGGATTAGGGTTGAAAAAAATCAGGGTCATTATCCTCCAGTGCCAAAAGTTAAAGTTTAGTTATGATACTGTGTTTTGAACATCAGGAGATTATTGCCGTTTTTTGTCTCAGGTACTTTAACTGCTTGCTCTATATTTATGGTTTTAAGCAGGATGCTGGAAATATGTAATTTCAGTCAGCGTGTCTTTAACAATATGTGCGTTTTTTTGTGGCTAAAATATGAGAGTGTCTGAATTTGGGTTGGGGCAGCTGAGCTGCTTTTACAAGAGGCAGGACTTCATGAGGCAAATGGAGGTCAAATATTACATCTAGGGTATGAAAACTCTTCTTTCAGATAACGTCTGTTTATTCAAGGGCTGTTTGATTATTTCTTTTCTTATTCAACCGAAAATGAGATTTGTCCAAAAGAGCTGTAGTGAAGTCTTGGTTATGTTGAAGCGGATGACCAAATTCTCCAAGACTTTAGTGAGGCCTGAGTTTGATTGTCGTATTCCTCATCTTCTGTTCTGTTAGACAAAGAACAACTGTACATGAAAGACCAGTTCGATTAAACAGTTCTTTTTGGCTTTTGGAGGACATTGTGTAATTGGAAGAGGCTGAAAGATCAGGTTTCTGGCCAGCATAGAAGCAGCTCCCTCGAAGGCCCTGGAAGAATCAAAGTATCTGAAAATCAAACAGCTACTGTCTACAAAGTACACATTTTATAGATTCCAACCAAAACAAGAAAGTGGAGTTGGCACAGAGCAAAGATAAGGTAATGCTGCTGCCTGCAGTGTGTATTTCTGCACTTCCAACACTTAACTCTGTTTCAGCTTTACACAGGGCCTTACTCCTACTAAGTTACCAAGTCTTAACTTCCTGTAAGTAGTCTGTTATCGGGTAGATAACTCCAGCAGTTACCATTGGTGGATTTGCTTTGCAGGTTGGCAGCTAAAATTGAATTACACGTTTGGACTGAACATCTAATGTCTAATGAGTTTCAAGGCTCAGGTATGATTCAAAATTCAGTTTACAGATAAATTGTGAAGCTACTAAATAGAGGTTTTGGCAGGGAGTAGATTGGTCTTTATCTATCGCTTCTATAGCTTCGTTTGTAATCCAGGGTAACAGAAAATCATTCTCATTAAATAGATACAAGGAGGCATAATTAATTCTGTGATCTTAGCTGTCCTCTTAATGAACTCAGTGTCATATATCCACTTCACTGATTGCTTTCTCCTGGGCAGATAGAAAAACACTTTATTAAAAATTACTGGTAGAGTAACTATATTCAGACTGGTTTTCAAAAAAGGTTTTGATATATCATGGCTTACAGTTGAACTCTATGTAACACTGGGATTGATAGAGGTAGTGATACTTGTCCGTCTATGCAGGTTATTCTGAAACTGTCCAATCAGGAAATTCAGCTGTGGGTACAATTTCATTTGAAATTTCACAGCATATTCTATGAATAGTTTTTTTGTGCTTTTTAGCTTGGAGATCTGTCTTCACCCTTCCTTCCCTGAGTTCCATTGCCTATTCAGAAGTTTATTTCAGCATTGTCTTCTAGTGTTTGTATATTGTCCTCCTCTCTGCTTTTCTCTTCAAGTTGTAGCAGTTAGACAACTTGAACCTGAACAGAAGATTGAGGTAGAGAGGTAGAGGCAGCTGCAGTCACTGGAACTGGGCAGGGAGGGATGCTTAAATTCTAGAGAATGGAATGGGAGGGAGGCTGAAAATTATAATCGCAGGATTAAAAAGAAATGAAGCTGAGTTACTTGTTCAAGGGAATGACTGGAAAACATTGTTTTCAGAGTAGTGTTTCTGTGCATACTAGTGATGTTGAGGTTCTTGGTAGAATTTGATTGCAATTGGTAAATATTAATAAAAATCAATTTTAGAGAATTCACGAATGCTGTGACAGTGATTCCACCTCCCTTGGTATTTTCAGCCCCATAGCTGAGATGACCATTTTCTTCTTATGTCTGCACAACTGTCAGTTATGCATATAACTGCAGTTCTGCAGGATGAAGGAAACTGGTAAACTGGATATATTTGCTCATAAGGAGGTATATAGTAATACAGATCAGTGGCCACAGATTTATTAGTCTCCTCAAGCTTATATAACAAAGCTAAGTTGGATATAACGAGACACTTAATGGTTTATTTTCATTGGAATATGAGGCAAGGTGGACTGAAATGACGATCTTTATGTGACACAACTGTCTATTTTTATATCTAGTCTCCTTTTCTTTCTATAAAGCCTTTGGCTCCTCTCATGAAGGGGTGCTTTGTGTCTTATGCACATCTTACCTTATTAAATGTTAAAATGATTGGCAGAGTGAAGATTTTGTGGCTTGTAATGAACTTACAACCTGAGATGAAAGGTAATTCCCACCTCACCCTGCCTCCCCAAGATAGTGCTGTTAGAGATTGTGAGTAAGCGTTTCCTATCCAGGTACAATGCCTTGTAAAAGAGAAAAGAAGACTGAACATAAGTACAGGAAACTTCAATGGGTATAAATGGACAATTTTTGAGCATTCATAAGAAGATAATATAAACAATTTTAGAACCATTTTAAAATATATTGAAACTTCCACTTCTAAAGCAACATCTGCCATCACAAATAGTCCCATCTCTGTATGCAGAGGAAAAAAATCCAAACAACTTCTTATGGGCCGTATTCTGCTACCAGGTTTTTTTAAAGTAACTGCAGAATCTTAGCATTAGTTTCTGTTGAGATACTCCATCCGTGGTTTAATGGCAGAATATGTCCCTACGTAATCAAGAATGAGCAATATTCTATTACAGCAGGACAATGTACAAATAGAGATAGATGTGGTGTGTGCTCAGCATGACTGTAGTTTTCATTAGCAATGAAAGAAGCTGCAAACAGGAAGCAATTTTGAAACTCACCTCCATCATTGCAAAACCATTACTGGTATATCAGAGATGGTGCAGTTGATGTGTTCCATCTAGAATGATGCAAGATTGTCTATAAAATTTGAACTCAATAAGGAGATACATAGATATAAAATAAGATAGTAAGCTGGAGCCTTAAGGCATGGCTGATTTTAAAGCTGAAGCTTCCTGGAATTAGGACTTACTGAAACTGCAATGATGGAATAAATGTGTTTTCCTCAGTCATTCCTTAAAAAGAAAAACTACGAGTGCAAGCAAATGGAAGGAAAAAACCCGAAACCAAAAAACAAACAACAAAACCCCCCAAAACATACAATCTGTGTCATAGGCAAATAAATGCTGGATAGATAATTTAGCAGATCCAGCCAGAGGAGTCATGGCTGAGGTGGAGACATGCTCCATTGTGTGAGAAATCATGGTTGGAACAATCTTTTTTAAAGCCCAGAGATCTCTCCTCATGGAAAACACCTGGCAGAAAGAGGAAATGAAGAACACGACCTGTGTCTGTGTGTGTACCTAGCTAAATGGATTTATAAACACGGACAGAATGGGAAGGAGGCAGATTAGGAAAAGCATGTTCTGCTTCATTAGAGAGGAGTCCAAAAAGGTAGGTTGATTATGGTGTTAGGGTTAGAGGGAGAGGAGAGCAGGAAGGGCTTTGGAGAGTATACAGCTGAAAGTTAGTTAGCTGCTGATCAGTATCCTGCATGACTCTGACCTGGGCAGCAAGTGTTGTTGTGAGCAAAGCTCCTGGTAACCTGCACTTAAGAAATGTGTGTGATTCCGGGCACTGTTGTGAAGATTGTCTTGCTGAGGGTCCACAATACACTTTGGACTCCAAGCAATCATCGCTGGCTTATTGCCAGATGAGAAGCTATAAACATCTGCCCTTATGTGGTCTTCCTGCAGTGTGATTTGTGCGTTGTGTGGCGGGTGGTATTGGTTTTAATTTGAGATAAACAACTAAGATGCATTGTAGAAAGAATACTTGTGTTTTAATCACTTTTTTCCTTGCAGTGTAGTTGTAGATATCTGTAGCATTCATAATTAGCAGAGGAACAGATGGCAAAAGCTTGGTTTAAAACAGAGCATCCACTGAACACTGAGTGATGATGGGCTGCTGCAAGCTTATTTGGGAAGCAGTTTGCTCTGTTCCCTTGGATAGTGCTCTAATACAGGGTGCAGGAGTAAAGTAGGAAAAGAATTTGTAACAGTTGGTGTAATTCAGTGTGTAGGACATGTATAAAGGATGGAAAACATCTAAACTTTCCAAACATCTGGATGCTAGTGTCTCATGCTGCACAAGGATGAATTTCAACCTTTATTGTCCTGCGTAGCCAAAACCTGTTATATATGCGTTAATATATAGGGTAAACATAACAAAATGTCCACAAGATTTCTCCTTTCCCCTGTCCTTATTTCTGCGCAGAAGGGAACAATTCTGTTCTCTGCTCAAATTTGGTAAGTACTGTAATATAGCTTATTTAAAAAAACAATAGATCAAAGCAAAAAAACCTTTATATATATTTTGCTTGTGTGCTTCCAACCTAGCATTGTGCTACAGTTTTTCAAAGCTAGAAAACATGAGAGGATTTTGTCAGCATTTCACTGTGACACTTGTTTCACATAGAAAGCCAGAGGGCAAAACAAAGTGGTTTCTTTTGGTCCATGTAATCTTTTTAGAAAGCAGTGGTAGCCCTGCAGGCACAATCACTGAGATTCATATGAGGTAATGTTCAGAATGATGAGATCTCAGATGTAAAGGCTGATTGATTAGTTATGTGATTCCATTTTCCGAATTCAAAACTTAAAAATATTTAATTTTAAGGAGAGGCAGGAGCAAGGAGGAAAACAGAAGGTTGCTAAAGAGAAAAATACTCTAAATATGTTTTTCATCAATAAGGTAAAAATATGGTATTCTCTATCCCAAAGGAGCTGGATGGATTTTTGCCACCATCCAATTTAGTCAAGATCCCATTTTCTTTTTTCTTTTTTTTTTTTTTAAAAAGATAAATGAACCCATGTTGAGATGTTTATCTCTGTGAGGTGACCTGTATTTACCTTCAAGTCACAGTGAATTGGGTATTCTCTTAGTCTGTGAAACTATTTTATATCACTCTTTCTCCCTGCAGACTCTATGGATTCAGACATAAAATACTTCTGAGAAAACAGTGGTGCCATTTGCTCTATGTATGGACTATTTTGGACAGTATCTGTAATATCCAATGACGTGATCTTGGAGAGCTCCTATTTTTCTCCATATGCTGAACTATAAATTTAAGTATGTTGTGAACTGTGTTTTCTTTTTCCATCATAAACTCCCTCTATCTCCTCACAACAAGGAATTCACAGAATAAACAGGTAGTTTTTTGTTGCCTAGACATCTTCCTGATCTCCAATTTTCACATAAAACTGACTCAGAATTTTTCCAGTATGAAAATTAAAGTTTACAGCGGCGCCAGTTTCTTCAGTGACAAGATTGAACGAATTGTTTGTGCTTACTCAGTTCAATTGACAGGTTGTTTAATTCTGGAATGTATTTAGATCATAAACTTTTTGGGGTGGAAACACTTCTACATGTTTGATCATGCAGAAGCCAGCTCACTGGGGACTGTCATCTTTGCAAGGGCTGATGACCAATACAGATTTTATAATACAAATAATCTTTATCACCATGACTGATGTGGTCAGTTGTAGAATTAAAATTAAAACATCCATGGGGTCTTTTTTTGTTGACAATCTCTGTGCCTTCTCGGTATGCTGCTCTTGTTAAGAGTGTTCTGATCAGACTTGAAGCAAACTTCAGCTATGTTTATTGAAAGAACAGCACTTGCACAGAGTTTGACTTCTCTTGGGCCCTGTGTATTCTCCATTTCCTCTTGTAGACCTCATAAAACCAGTTCAGATTCAGGAATAGCCTTTTCTAAGTTAGCTGAAGTATTTTCAATTTAGTATTGAATGAAGTATTTTCAATTTAGAGATTAGCAAAAACAGTCACGACCATCATGTTCTTGGTATCATTCTAGTCATCTTAGTATTTGGCTACAAGAGCTACAAAAGCAATATAATTTCAGTTGCCCCATAACAGAACTAAGCCTGAGCTGTTTCAAACTGTAGTCAGAAACACTTCCTTGACCAAGAGTTTTCAGAAATTATTTAACTTAATGCAACCACTTGAGCCAACAGGTTCATGAGTCACAGGAACTTTGTCCGGAAGAGTCCCACTCTCTCCCTCGTCTTGGAAGCTAAGTCAGTGAATTTTTAAGACGCCTTTTCTCACAGTGATTCCTGAACACCGTATCAATGGCTCTTAGTTGCATATTCATGGCTTCAGAAGATGTTTCTTAATTGCTGAAAGTACAGAATAGCAAGACAAAATGACTTACCACCCAGGATCTGAAGTTACTGCAGCTGTGCTACTTGCAACTTCAACTGCCTTGAAAGGCTGCAGAATTACATAGCGTTCCCTATAATGATGGGGCTTATTGCTACCTGCGGAGTTGCAGAATTGTTCCTTTCAGGTTACAGTATAACTTGTGCTAATGCAACTGTGCAAAAGCCTGAGGAAGGAATGAAGACCCATCTAACCCACTCTCCCAGTACTACTGGCAGAGTAGTACTTAGGACTGTTTATTGACTGGCTGCGGGTACTGTGAGGAAGGATGGGGGACATACGACAAGAAGGTACAGAGAGCTGGAGACCTGAGTTGTTCTTTTTAAAAGGATCAATAATTTACTCTACTCAGCAGAAGAACATGAAAAATATGCCTGGTATGGTGCTATAGAAAACCACATGAAATTCAGCGACAGGAAGTAAACAGCTTATTGTTAACAATTTGGGGGAATGACAGGAGGGGAAACTAAAAGGAATTCTGTAAAGCAAACTTTCGTTTGCTGCCTAGGGAGTGTTTCTTTCTGGGGGAAGGGAGAACGCAAATTGTTGCTCACTTTTGTTCCAAAACACTGCTTATAGAGTGAATTCCTGATATGGAGGAATGGCTACCTTCCTGAGCTGTCTGGCAAGGCAAATGTAGTGTTAACTCAAACCATCTAACATTTGCACCCTTCTGTGACCATGAAACTCTTTCTCCTCCCACCTCCTTCACATATGTCAGCAGCAGTGCTAGGCCTTTGCCTGCTTACCATTTCTGAGCGCTACAGATCCTTTTTACTGGGCCTGTATGCAGAGACCACATAGGGAGGAGAGGGATAGTGACTTCCTTTATATTCCTGCATACTCCTGCTTCCTATTCCTGCATTCCTGCCCCAACACAGCAACTACCTAGCCTTTCATCCATGTCTTCCAGTTCATCACTCCTTGTAAATCTGACACTGATTTAAATTCTGTGCTTAGTTAAGGGCACTTCTATTATCTTTTGTTTTCATACACACAGACTATGCAAACAGGAAAAGCTAGAGTGCTAGAGTAATAGCTCCTCCCTCATTTCAGCCTCATCATTTGTGTTACATAAATGGTTTTATTTTTATTTTCAGCTTTCACTTTCTGAAAAGCAAATAAAAATATATGGATTTTTAATCTCTAAAGTCTGTTTGTACCCTGCTGAATATAAGAAAAAGAAGGCTGTTTTCAGGAGATAGACCTTGCATCATGCTTCAAAAATTCATAGTAAATTCCCAAAAGTGAAGTAGTGGAACTATTGCTGTAATTTGGATAATAAAAGCAATAAGAAAATGCCAGACTAGAAGTCATGGCTAACCTCACTTAACAAATGAAATGGCAAGCTACCAGCCAGTGTTAAAAAGAATATCCAACTGATTCTGCTTTTATCCCTGTACAATTGGCAAGGCTCCTAGATTGGTGCCTGGGAGAGCGTTAATACTTGGCCTGGCTATGACTGCACATAAGTGGACTAGGCCACTAAATCATTTGGCACTTCTGACAATTTTATCCCAGGAGAGCACTGGGATTTCTGCTTGTCTCCATTGAGCTGGATGGCTGCTCTGGGAGAGGAATCCTAATGTGCTTGAGACCTGAGTGGAAAGGATCCACTGGCATTTTCGAGTATTTCAGAAGTTCTGACAGTATGAAGCGCTAGTGTCTCTATTACTGAGATTCTGAGGGTAAAAAAACCCTGAGGTTAAAACAAAGAAACAATTTAGATTAAAACTGGCTCTGGGAGATTGTTTGCATGAAAATTATTCATACTTAGAGGCAATTAATTTTAACTGTTGTCTAAGATGCAGAATTTTAAGCCTAAATATAAGCCTGCTTGGGTAAGTTTTACTGTTTATTCTCACTGAAAAATCTGTAGTGTTTTTCATCAAAAACGTTTCAGGAATCTGCATGCACATTTTATAAAGATATCATCTGTAGAATGAATTTACCTTGTTCACTAAGAGCTTCTTTGTCATCAAAGATATATTCAGAAGCAAAACAAGCTGCTTTTGTTACCGTAGTCCTTGCTATCAACTAAAGTAGACATATTCTATGATTCTATGATATTGTTTCAGTTTCCTCTCAGAAATAACTGGTATTCTGTCTGTTCCTTTGCTGTACTTTGCAGTGAGCTAGGCTGTGAGGGAATCCCTTACAGCATGTTGAACTCTCCTATGGAAATAATAGACTGTGACAACTGAGGCCAAACTTTCATGATTTCTGGATATATGAATTTTAATGTGATACTAGAGCTGAGAAGAGTCTTTGAGAATGGGAAATGGATGTGTCCTACCTCCATTTTGAAGCGTGCTCTAGAGAAAGTCAAAACAACTAACTGCTCTTTATTTTTCCTTCTGGTGACCAGTTTTCTCACTTTTGCCCGTTTGGTGACTATTTCATACTCAAGCTAAGTGTCTCTGAAAAACAGATAGGATATCGTCCTGCTCCATGCAAGGTTAAGTTAGTATTTCTGAAAGGGCTGTTACTAGTATAGATTAGCCTTTAGGCAGTGTTCTCTCCCTTTGGAAATTCTGTACTGACATATAAAATCTTGTATTTGAAATATTAATCAACTATATAGGGATAGGTGATGTGCTTCCTGAAAGTGATTTTGTTCATAATAAATTTTGGTTCATGCCCTAGGTAAGGAGATCTTAGTAGAATTAAAGCATCTCGGATTACAGCATCTAACTCTGGATCCATTTTGAATGACAAGAGAAATAGACAAAATATCTCTGAAGGCTCTTGATGTGAGAAAGCGTGTCCTTGAATTGTCCACCTGTCCAGCTAGTCTCTTGACTAATTTGAACAGCCTTTAAAGCTCTAATGGCTACTGGGGAGGAAGAACAGAGAATCTGCTGAGCGCCTAGATTCTCCAATAATTAATAAGCCACTAGATAATGCTGTTTCAGATCTATTAAAATCATGGGTCTCTGCAGCCCTTTTCAAATAGGGACTTGACTCTTGGCCTTTGCTTAAGACTTCACTAAGCACCTATGGTGTCACACAATGTTTTCAAAGTATATTCTTTCTGTTCTTTAAGGCTTTCTGCTTTGTCTCCAGATTCCCTGGAAGCCATCTCCTCTTATTTATCTCTAAAGCTGACTTTAAATAAGACCTCAGCTCTCAAGGAAAGAAAGCATTTTAAAGGATTTCTCATCAAAATGTTGTTAGCAAGGCATACTTAAAAATAAACTGCTTCTCTCCTTCCCTCCTTTTTAGAGTAAGCTGAGAGGACAACACCAGTTGAATCATCCGTCTGAGTCATGCAAACAGCTGTCATTGTTAGATGTAAAGATTAACTAAAAAACTGTCATTTGTTTGGGAGTATTTTTATACTTGACTCACTTGTCCAGTGAAGGGGAGATATTTTTTTTCTTTTTTGCATCCTTTCACATGGAAAATTAAAATGAAGCAATGTGTTGTGGTAATGGCTATAAACTCTGCTACTGAAAAAGCTTTATAGAAATCTTCCACCACAAAGCATCTGTCATCCTGAATTTTTTTTTTTTTTTTTTGCACTTGTGCACAAGCTCTGTGAGGCCCTGCACAGACATCCATGCACAGACGTCCTTCCCTCAAAATGCCTGGGCGCGTGCAAATACCTTCCCCCCAGCTGTGTGCTGCCTGAAGTCATTCACTCTTGGCGTCTAGACTGTAAATACGGACCACGCTCTCACCCTGACATCTAGCACTTGACCCTCAGATTCATGTTTTTTCCCCTTGCCCTTCTCCATCTTTCTTATTCTCTGTTGTTTTATATTTCTGTATCTCTTGTAGTTGACTCTGCAGCACCTTTGTTACTTTGCACTTCTCTTTTTTCTTTACTCTCTCTTCATGCTGTCATCTCTGTCCATCCTCTTTCTTTCCTGCATTTTTCTAGTATTAATCTTTCTCCGCTCCTTTTTTATAGTCATCTTTCATATCTTCTTCCATTAGCCAAATCCTGTGAGTTTGTTACCAAATATTGCTAGCCAGTAAACCACTGCAGCACAGAGCTATTTGATGATGTGGTCAGTCTGGTTTTGATCTTAAACCTGGCTCACTGAAAACTGGTGTATATTCCTGCACCGGGAATTCCTGCACCATGCACCGTGGGGTAGCAGTACTTGAAGAGTAAGCCAGTGCTGGAAGATGGCACAACCTTGACAAAAGACAGAAGTGCAGAGACTGCTTTAGAGTCCTAACTTCTCTAGTAGTCTGTCCAACTGAGCATTTGTTTAAGCTCCCTAATCACAGCTTCACAAAAAAAAGGAGTTTTGAAAAACTCTAGCTTGTAACATAAAAGAAAATCCTTACTTCCAGTTCAAGTGAGTGGAAAGAAGTTGAAAATGCAGTTACTCTTTATTGCTCTGTCTACCGCTGATTTAAATGGCTATTATCATTATATCTCTGAAACAAGTCATGTTTTTAATACTTCCCTAACTTGAGGAATCTAATAATACAAATCTTCTAACATGAACTGGAAGACTTATCTATCCAGTTCTTGAGTACTTGGAATTTTTTTCTAGGACCCACGTTAAGCAAAGTACCATACTCTCTTTTACGCGTAGTAATTTTGAAATTTATTTTAGGTGATTTCAAAATATTAAAAGAAGGGAATAGTGGTATTTCTGCTTCTATAACTCTACAGGAGCATTTATTTATCCTCTAGAAGATGGAATTTATGCCATGTAGTAAGCTTTGAGGCTAAGCCCAAGCACAACACTGTCTGTCCGCAGTGGCTTCTAGGCTGCACTGTCATGGTCTTTTTCCTCATTTACCCCTAATCAACAGGGTAAGGTTCTTTTCCGAGATGTTATCACTCTCTAAAGTTTGGTGGCATGTTTTTTGAATGCTTTTCTTGTTTTGCATTGGGTTCATATTCCTTTCTTTCTAATCATCTGGACACAACTCAGCAAGCAAAAAAGGCAATGACTGGCTGTGACGCTGACTAGTCCTGACAGTTCCTAGTGATCCTGCGGGTGACATCGGGTGTTCCCTGCTCCCTGGAATGTGAGCTGTGTCATCTGGCAGAGCTGTAGGTTTAGAGCGCGCTAGTGCTGCATCATCTCTGCTGTCCAGCTCCGGTGTCACTTCTGGTTAGTTGTCTGAACCGCTGCTTTCATTCCTTCCTTCTATTCCTCCTTTTCCTGTATGTACAGTCACTGACCCTAAACTCATTTCTGTGTTTGCCCTACCACCCCTTCTCTGCTGCAATTATTAGCTCCTTGCTAATTGTATCCTTTTTATGGATGAAATCTCCTGGTATGTTAGGACTGGGTGTATCTGTGAATATGTGGTGCTAAATAAATGTTGTAGCATAGCATTTGCCCGTAAGAACTTGAATTTCTGAGTAAGTGATATATAGATACTAGATTAGTAAGAGTTTGGGTTTCTGAGAAAGTGGTGTATAGCTACCAGATCAGTACAGTCCTTTCAGCAAGTTTAAAGACATTAATTTTTCTGTTAGACGGGAGATCATTAACAAGTGTAATTTTGTCTGCCCTGAAAATAAATTGAACAGAGCCTCCTAGAATACTGCACAAAGGATAGACACTAACATAAAGCAGCTATACTCATTTAATGCAGGAAATGAAGGTATTGTATAAAGCAAGTTGCATTATGTAAAAGACCCGTTTGAAAACCCAAGTTAACACTTTGTACCGAGTATGCAGCATTTTATAGATGCTACAAAAATTAATTTCATTTGTAAATGTCATACTCTATTTCAGGAAAATGGTAGCCATACCATTATTATGTAAAATACCATGGAATTAAAATGCATTCTTTTGATTAGGTCAATATTATGTTAACTAATTTCTGTAGCCAGAATTACTAAAAGGACGGCATGGGTATGTTATGTTTTCAACACCATGCCTGAAGCATCAAACAAATTGCTGTTTATAATGAAGTTGTGAAGTGCTTATCCTGATAAAGCTTTATCATGTTGAGATTGAAGATACTGTCTCAGTATATTTCAGAAATTCATAATAATCCCTCCAGCTTCTCTTATCTTCTTCATGGAAAACCATAGTTTCTACTTATCTGGTCACTTATCTATCAAAACAGTTTCCCTGAGAGCTTGAGAAAACTAAGTGTGAGGCGTATCACTGCCTCTTTAAGTCTCCATTTTTCTGAAAGAAAATCTGCTGAAGTTGTTGGTATCTTTCCACTTCAGCTGTATACACATCCTGTAACTGCACGGATAAAAGTCTGTGATATCGCCATTCTCCCTAAGGGAGTTCTGATTGTCCAATGATTTTAAGGTGTGCTTATTTTTACATTTGTGTTTAGACCCAATGCAACCAGGAGACTTTTTGTAGATCCCAATAAGTTGTTCAAGCAACTGGGCTCCTCACACTTCAAAGTAAAAGGAATATATAACCTTTCTCTTTCTTTTCTACTAGTTTTATCAACCAGCCAAGTACAAGTATTCAGTTGCCTTCTGATAATTTTTCGTATGATTCTTGTCTTGTGTATTATACAAGAAGGTATAACAATCTGTAACATCAACTGGAGTTTTATAACCAGCTTACCTGCTTGCAGCAGTCTCTTCAAATCCATCTCTACTTCTCTGTATTTGCTTCTGCACAGTGCTGTTTCTGATGTGAGTAAATAGGAAAATTAAAAAAAAAAAAAGGCAGCCAGTTTTTGGGAAGGGGGTGAGGAGAATGCCTTTTTTCAAAGGAGTTTAAAATAAATTAAAACAAAGAAAATTCATTATTAATAAATTCATTATGTATTTTGGTAACTGTAACAGATATGTTAACAATTAATTTTGTTAAACATGCAGACAGAATGCTTAGAGTTTCCAAATCTGCAAATGTTTAAGTATGTGTTCAGCTTTGGAAGAGTAATGATCAAAAACTCAGTTTGCATGCTCCAAATTAGTCTTCCATAGCTGTTGCCAGGATTTATGTTTAGGGATGCATTTGATTAGCTAGTGGTTCAAGTTTGAGCCCCAATATGTAGTTGCATGGTTGCAAGTTTCAAAATCTCTTTGCTTTCACTGGAATGCTATTTATTTTACAAAAGTAATTTAGTCATTCAGTCCTTATAAGAGGACTTTGGTTATAAATAATCAGAAATTTTGTATTTATTGTGGTGACCATATGTTGATGCCATAAAGTCATAAATACATTACGAAAAGAATTGATGGGTTTGAATCCTATGAACAGTATTTGGGAAAATCTTCTAGTGACTGACTTATTTCTAAGATTTCATAAAATTGTGAAACGCTTTACTTGCCTTTTGAAATGTAGTTATCTGCAGGGTAAAATGTAGCAGCTGGTCTTACACACAAGAGGTAACCTGACCTGACCCTGCAAGGCTCAGTACCTGACAAAATCACAGTGTGAGGCTGTAAGGCTGCAGGCAGACCTGAAAATAAGCAGTATAAACTACTGACAATTCCAAATAAATGACTAAGTGTTGTAGGAGATATGGAATGTGCCATTTTGTATTTTACTTTGTGGGATCACAAAATGTACAAAATGTATTTTATTTTGTGAGATCAGGTGTATTTTGAAGCTTAACTTTTTTTGAAGTTGAGCTTGCTTTCTGTTTTAGTGGGGTTGCTACTTCTCAATGAACCCACTTCAATGGTTTTGATTATAGGTCCATTTCAGAATGATAAGGTGACAGTATTTTCTTTCCCCATTTCAGTGTTGTTAAATTCTGAGTGCTGGCAGGGCTGAAATATTAGTCACTGGGAGAGATTTGCCATTATATTCAAGAAGTCTGGTGACATTTTGGTGCTTTGAAGCTTTCACTTTAGACAAAACTAAATTGACCTTGATGGTTGTCTTAGCTCTTGTTTTATGGTTGGACGCTTCTATATCTGATGTGCAGCTCTCCTCCCTCAGTTGCTGATCAAAATCAAATGAAATGCTTATTCCTGAACTTGAACCTCTCCCAGTGTTTTCCAATTTTTAGCCACTTAGTTATTTGTATTTATTTTAGCCATGTTAGTTACTTGTAATTTCCAGGTGTCTGGTGTTTAAGGTTGAAATTGTGGTCCAGCTGAAGTCAGTCAAATTTACCTTTAGTGGGGTCATGTTTTCCCCATGAAAACGTTAAACCTCAGACATTAATTTAAAGCTTCTTCCCTTCCAAAGACAAGATAATAATCCTATCAAAAGAAGCCTATATTTCTTCAACATGTCTGTTTTGCTATGTAATTCAGTAGCCTTAAGTAAAAAAAATTAGACATGTAAGCACAAAAAATATCATTTCAAGTTAGAACACAGGAAAACTACTGCAAGTGGCCTTTAGAAATTGTTCAGTAGCAGAATTCATATTTAGCATGTGCCTTGCTGCTGTGACTGCTGCCTTCCCATTGAGCCATTACTGGTAGTTCTTAGTTGCCTGCCACAGTCAAATCATTATCAAGAGACAGATGTTTCTTAGTTGCAGATGTTGGTGATGGTATTTTTTTTTTCTTCTATTTGGAACAAAAGTTTTAAAATTAGATTTCAGCAAAAGGTCAATTTGAAGCTGTCAGCTGATAGAATAAGCTCCTTTACTTTTTTTTTTATTGTTTTTAGTGTCATAGATACAAAGATCGATACTTCCCTTCCCTTCAGATATAACCTATCAGGTAAACTCAGATTACTTTTTCATCCAGACTTGCTCTTTCTCCTCTGTTAATGGCAGTCGTCACTGCAGGGCTCAGCCATTCCTCAGAGCCATTCCTCGGAAGTGTGACATACCAGCCAGAACTGAGGCGGGGGACCTTCACAGGCAGGACTGTAGGATCACCTATTTCTGCGCTTCAGTTTAAAGCGAATGGAGGGAGGGGGAACGAGGGGGTACCGATACCTTTGAGAGAAGACGAGCAGTTTTGTACTATGTCAACAATTGTTTTTTCAGTCTCGGACAAGTATACCAAAACGAGCATTAGTCATTAAATCACACCCAGAGTACATTACCCACCAGTACTTTTTCCCTGTTTGATGTGCTGTTATTGCAGCAAGATGTCTACGCTGGTGACTGCAGGAATCAAGAATGCACAGTCCTAATCCTGACCGTTCACATACCTCGCAGAACAGGGCAGTTGTTCTGAGTAAGGGCAGCTTAGGCATGTAAAATTTCATGTGCTTCTGGGATGTTCAGACAGTTACTTTGCAGCACTGCTCTCCCAAGAATTATGTCATTCATTTTGACTTTTACCTTTCTTTTTTGTATCTAATATCTCATTTTTTCTTTTATTTGGTTTTCTCAATATGAAGCTTGACCAAGAAGGCCACAGAATTCATTTGGTAATGATAAATCGGGCTCTTCACGTAATAGTAAGCTTGGATTTCTCTCTTCTTGTATTGTAGCTTCGCTTACTTCCTTTCTCTCACAGTCTCAGCCTTATATCTTTCAATTATTTTCTTCAACTGCATAATGTGATTCATTCTGGCTTACCATTGTCTGTGTGTACGTAATTCTTCTTTAGGTATGTTTCTCCATTGACCTTATTTCATCCTTTCTTTTAATTATTTGTGTGTGTCTTTCTGTATCCCTTTGCCCTGTACTCTGCTTCTAATACCTTTCTTCTCTCTTAATTTCTGTTTTGTTCTTCTCTTTTCTTTAATGTCCTCCATTAGCTTCCATACCAGCTGGAATTATTCACAACATTGCTGTGTATTATGATTTAATTGAAAGTGCCTTTTTGGAACACTTTCAACATATAGTCGTCCGGAGCATTACTTTTACTAAGGAGTTATAGCAGGTCAGAATGAAACTCCAACTGGAATCTAAATTATTTTCTTGGTGATTAAACTGTAGTCAGCCTCCAAGAAGTCATTGAAGCTATGCTGATTTACACCAGTTTAAGAGCATTGTTATTTTTCAACTCAGAGTGTTGGGCAGTATCTGAATTCTTCTGTGTTTATACTCTGCATATGAAATCTCTCTGTTAGAATACTGATGATGCACAAAAGATGGAAGAAGAGTCTATGTGCTTCCAGACTACTAGCTTTGTTACTGCTGTGCTTGTCACAGTGGCTCAGCGGAGGAGCTGACGGTTGGCTTCCTGCAAGGTGTACTTGAAGTGACTAGCACCAAGCTTGGTTTCTTCTCCTTCTCCAGTGAATAAGTAAAAATGCAGGAATTAATCACTTGCAGGAAGTGGCATCTGCTGTCTTTGAGATGACATTAACTTTCACAAAAAGGACTCTGTATAGAAGTATTTCTGTCCATGCTATTGATGTTGACAATGCTTCATCTGGTTCTTTAAAATGAAGATTTTCTTTCCACCACTAGCAAAATTTTCTTTTTAATTTTTTTTTTCCCAGTCATCTTTCTTATGCTCGTAACAGCCATCATACTGGCTAAGTCCAAGTGTCTACCTAACCCAGTATCCAGCTTGTGTCCAGTAGCAGATGTCAAGATAAAAACTGTAAGAAACAGGATGTAACTGCTTATTTCATATGTTTTCAGTTAGGGCTAGCATTTGTACTGGGGACACTAGTGCCCACTCCCACCAGAACTTTATAATCATTTTTCATAGTCTTATTTCTAACTTGCCTTAGGTGCAGATGACAGATTTTTTTTTTTTTTTAATTTATTTACTGTATTTTATAACAATATGAGCATGAATGCCTGGAGCACTGTGGCAAGGTAGTTGTATGAGCCATCTGTACATGCAAGAAGGGATCCTGGATACTACTTAGTTCTTGGATTCTTTTTTGCACCTTAATGGAAGAGTCCCAAAGCATCTACTCATATATGTCATGCCCAATACACTTAGAGTATGAACTAAAATTTATGGCAATAATAAAAGCTTCTAAATACAAGGACAGAAAAGGGGGAGGGGAACCCCAAACCCTTAACTACTTTGAGGTCTTGCTGTGTTTATAATGTGTGCAAACTGTATAGGGAATGGGGGGAAGGGTGTTTCCTTGATTATGAGTTTTAATCTGTTTAAATTTGTAGCTCTGATCTAAGGGAGTTCTGGTATTTCTACTCAATCAATCTGTGTGTCTCTTCTGATACTGTAGTTCCAAGTAATTTTGGATGCAGGCAGTCTTCTCTAATTGATTTTTATTCCCTGTGATATTGCATTTGATATGGCAATTTTTACTGTTAGCATTTCATCTGACAACACGTCTAAAGTGCCCCAATATAGTACTTTGTACTGTTTCAGTTTGCATACCAACTGGATGAGAATATTAAAGCTAGAGTTTGAATGATCTATTAATATTCTTCCTAGTGAGCTCCCAAGTTTTTCTTTGAAGAAGTTGGTATGGCAAATTTGAAGCTTTTCGTCCAGATTTCCTGAAGTTGTGTTATACTTGGGTATATACAGTAAAAGTGTATCCTGCTACTCTTCTTAAAAATAAAACTATATACATTCAGGTATGTATGGTGTATTCCTCAAAAATAATTTTGTAATGACAGTGATTCATATAAATAATTATTCTCATGAACGTTTTTGTGAGAAATGTGCAAATGTACTCAGTTATGTTGTTATCTTGTTGGAGATATGGCTGAAAAATAACATTAAAATAACTAAAAAATAAAAAGCTGAGCAAAACCCCACATTTTCCTTCTTCTCGTATCTTCTGGAAAATCCAGTAATGTTTGTGGTTCGTGTGTGAGGGCTTAAAAAAATCCCTCACTCAGGTTTTCTTTCTATGCTCTGTATGTGCTCTTACCCACAGCAGCAAGACGTTGGCAGTGATAGGAGCTTGCCAATGTGACTGAAATGGCTACATTTGACCAATGGTGCTGTGTTTGATTTCAACATTTGAGCAAAACAACGTGGCGGTGAGAAGTTTATGATCAGAAAGCATTAATGCACTCAGTTGTACTTTACTGGACATCAGCAGCAAGGGAGGATGATAAAAGAAGAAATAAATACACTTTATTCTGTGCCAAAGCGGTTTGTCACTACCCGCTGTTGATTCAGTGGACTCCAAGTTTTAGAGCATGTAACACAATCTGGTAGATGTCTCCAAAGTAGCAACACATGGATTTTATTGAGAGACTGGCAGCCCTGGGGTAGGAGAAGGATCATGTGAGAAGAGAATGGACAGAAGTGGCTGTTACTCATTTACTGTTCCTAACTGGATCGACCTCCATAGGTTATATTATACTTGCTCTAGTCTGAACTCCTGTTTCAAAGTAGTATTGCTACTTAATAATTTAGGAAATATTTTTATCTTCCAGTTAAGTCTTATGCATTAACATTAATGAATAATGCTATGGTAGTTTGAAACGCCTCTTTCCCCGCCCCCCCCCCCCCCCCCCCCAGCTTTTCTTTGTTCCTTCTCGTTCGTATAATTACTCTTTGATTTAAGGTGGCTATTGATTTGTTATATGCTTGTCCTTGGTTATTTTGCTGTGTGGTTTCTTGGTGTAAATAGATAACCGTTAAACATCAGATAAGAGGGCATGAGTGACACTTCCCATTATACAGTGCTGTGCTGTCAGTTACCAGGAAACATTTCCTGCATTTGAAAGGATCCTCCTATTGATTATCTTTTGTCATGGAGACTGTCTTGTGGTATTTGTTGATGTATTATCCTGGATGATAATGGAAATAACTTTTTGTCAGATATGATTAATTATGTGCCAACAATCACTTTTCTGTCAAACGTAGCTACTTCACTGTACATGGACTGAGTAGGTTAAAATCAGGCAGTTTATTACGAAGGGGTTTTTAAACTAGCCCTCTGTTTACATGTGGTGCCTTTAAGTGATGCTGAAGAACTTCTATGCATTTGGAGAGGTTAGCCAGAAAATCAGAGCTATTCTCATCTACAGTTGTTATTTTACTCTGGCCCATGTTATTTGCTTGTGCTGACTTCTGGTTTTCTGTGGTGTGATGCAACATAAAGGTCTGTTTGCTGTGACAGCCAGTTTAGGTACTGCACACTTCAAGAACCTCATGAGCCAGTAACTAAATCAGTCCAGAATTCTGCACCTAAATTCAGCAGTAGCAGTGGGTTGACCAGTGTGTTCTCTGACACTATCTAGAAACGTGCGCACGTCTCGGGTGTTACACAGTTCACACCCAAAGGGGACATTCAATATAGATGAAAATCCCTTTGTTGTAAATTGGCAGGTAAAGCAGGAAGTTCTAGAATAGGATGATGCAAAGGTTTGTCTCTGATCTGGACTGCTTTTTTTCCAGAGAACTTAGGAAGAAGGAATAATACAGGAAGAATCCCTGTATTTCTCAGAGAGATCCCATATTTCTTCCAGTTTCTTGAAGAGCAATTGCAGGCAGGCAGGCAGGAAACAGTGGCCATCTGTTGAGAGTCCAGAAGAATTGGAGCTGAACCACTTTCTCCTGCTGAAAGAATGCTAAAATCAGCAAGCCTCGATGAAATTAAACAGCAGACCTCATAAAGACTGAGTAGCTGACTTTAAGTCTTCATTGTCTTTTGTTAGCCTTTTCCTATATATGCATGAATGCATGCGGTCCCTTGCTGTCTGAGAAATTAAATATAATTACATTTAATTTAAACATCCTTGGTCATCAATGAATGTTGCCCTCTCCAGGTGAAAACACTAACAGAAAGTAGCCTGCAAGTTTTCCCAAAGGCACTGGGGAGGAGAGGGGTAGATGAGTTTAAATGTAGGAGTTGTAATTCACACCTTTTAAAAAAGAGTTTGAGTTTTGCATAGTTCCTTCTGCTTCTTTTATAAGTTACTGAAAGGGCTCAGTTTGTTCAAAAGTCATCATCATCCTGGCAAATCTCTTGCTGAATTTAGTGTAGCTGTATAAAAGCAGAATTCTGTTTCTGGTAGTATCAATCCTGCTAGGCAATGTAAAGACATTCAAGAATTGTTCTGTCATTAGCATGCTTCTCCATACCAAGAGATGGCAGAGAGGCTGTCTTCAGGGCAGCTGACGTGTTTGTGCATCCTGGAGATGATAGTGTGAAGTGAATCCTGGTAGGAGACTGGACAGAGGGCTGCTCTAGGAACAGGCAATGGAAGGGAAATGCCTCGTTATTGCAAAGTGAAATGAGATTCTTGCCAGTATGAAGTTCCTCTCTAAGGCCAAGATTCATTTCATATTTTGCAGCCTGAGCTGTGCAGGTTTGCAAGGAGAAATTACCTATGCCCTAAGACAGAAGGAACTGGTTTACCTTCCCATAGGACATACTTGTCAAAAGTTGTCAGTGTTTGCTGCATATTTCCAGGGTACAATAACTCTCCCAGCAAGGTCCCCTGCTGTAGTTATCGCTGCTGCTGGAGGTAGGATTTTGTTGTATGTGACTAGGAAGCCAGAGTGGAAGTTGCTGTCTGACTCATACTTCAGTGACTTACTGCAGGACTGGTTACCTGAGAGACTAAATGCTGCTGGACTTGGCACGAAAAGGCTTCTCAGTAAAAAAGGAGATGGGATGTCTAGCAGACTGCTTTCAGCGTGACTTTGTTGGAAAGTTTGTCGCTTTTAGTCTGAAATAGAGTACTTGCTGACCTTCAGAGGAAAAAACCAGCATTTTTTTCTTTTACAGATATTGTTAGTTTTCATTGGGAGGGATTTTTCATCTTCATTTTGCTTCTGCTTTGAGGCCTGATCTGATTGTCACATGATGCATGGATGCTGCTACATTTGGTCGCTGATTGAGTCATTGTCAAGGCTTTCAGCGCTCAGAAGAGATGCCCTTTCATGTCTGTCCTTGTAGTCACCGAGCATCCTGCAACAGGAAATGGGACATATGCAATAAAATTCAACTCCTATTGTCCACAGCTTAATGGATTTTAACTTTGATTCAAGAGTAAACACCAGAGATATTTGGTGTCAAAGCATTCAGACTCATCTGCCTAACATTTTCTAGTGCTCAGGAGTCTTAACATAACGCTGGTTAATATGCTGTGTATTTTCTGGTTTTGCAGTACGGAGTAGCATGTCACAAATAATTGATCTAGAATCATATTGTGCCTTTATTGCCATGCAACTAGAAAGATATACTAGCCACTTTATTAGAGCCAGCTTTTAATGAAGATAATGAAAGGAACAGCAATAAATGGAGCAGAAGCAAGATCCAAGTATTGCTTAGTGCAAGTTACAGGATAAAGGCTCAAAAATGTCCCTTATAGGTCCTTGATTCTGAGGCTATTCTGTGCAAGGTCAGCCAGGACATGGTTTCTGTGCCCTATAATGGCCTGTTCTAGTCCAGCAGAGTATTGCTTCCATCTGGAGATGTATTGTAAGTAAAGAGAGTCTAATTGTATTCCTTCTTTTGAATATGTCTCTGGCTGAAACATCTGGGATGGCAAAAGGATTTATACAAGAGATTTGGGCCTGAGCAACAAACTTCCATCTAGATAAAAATCTTGCCGTACTCAAGGTTTATAGTGTGTTCATATTAGAGGCACCAAATGAAGACATTAATAAATCAGTTAATATATATATAACATAAATGTAATTAGGTAATATAAATGAAAATACTGCCTAAGAATCACTAGAGAGATCCAAAGTGTGACCAAAAGACTGTTTGTGGCAACACATATTACGGCAGAAAATCAAATGCTCCAGAAATACAAATTCATAGCACAATAATAAACAATGCTCCAACTAATTTGCAACAACCTGTAGCTGAAGAGAAATGTAACTGTGATTGCTACTGCAGCAAGGGTTTTGCAAGTTTATGGAACTCCAATAGGAGAGTAGTAAAACTGTAATTTTTTTTTAATCAGACAGATTGGCAAGACACAACTCTGAGCCCAAGGGCTCAATAAATGAAACTACCAGGACCCACAAAGTTTTCATTTTGAAAGGATTTTGGGTAAGTGGCAGCATTTTAAACATGCATTCAGGAGAGTGAGAATGAATATTCAGTTTGCATTCAACCCTGAGTGCTCTGATGGTGGTTGGAATTGTTCAGAAAATGACCCCTGTTATTCGAGGGCTAAAATCTGCAGGCCATCACCACCAACTGTTTTTTCCTTTCTTTCTTGTTTTTGGTTTTGTTGTTTTGTGTTTCGGGCTGGTTTTGTTGGTTTGTTTTGGTGTGGGGTTTTTTTGGGGCTTTTTTGTTTGTTTTGGCTTTTGGTTTTTTTGAATCGTGGTTGAGCTTGAGGGAGTGACAAAAAGAACACCACATGGAGCTATAAGTATGTTTATTATTAGAGACATTTGGTAACACTGGTTGTATTAATGGAAAGTACATTGGCACCTTCTAGAGAGCATATCAAGTGCAAATATTTGGAACGTTATAGGAGCTCTAGTTTGAAGAGTTGATCCATCCATGTATATAAGAACCCCTCACAAAATTCTGATGGACTGTGAAGTCTTTAGAAAGTGATCCTGGGAAATAACTACTAAGTTATTTTCCTCTGCCGTGCTTTTCAGGGAGACCACAACAACTTTGGAAATCTACCAAGAATGCAGCAACCATACCCTTTCACTTTTGTGTAAAAAATCTGTTTCATCAGAGTAATGATTTTGCAAGGTTGCTGTGAATGTCTGTTAATCCATTACAATTGTAGATAGTGAAAAAATGATGTATTTGGGAAGTTCAAAAGGCAGAGGAAGTCACAGAGGCTTCTATGGACTTCTCTCAAACCTGTGGCCCCGCTTGTACTGGATTATTCAAGAAACTTAAGAACATTGAGGGGGAGAGGAAGGGGAAGAGGGAAATCTATTATAAAGGGAACCTTCCGTAAGAGACATGCCTTTGTAGTTAAGTTTGTAAAAATTGCAACACAGAACTGATAGTGTTCCTACAGAGGTATTCTGAGGCCAAGGAGAACATCCCATTTTTCATCCTGATAGATCTAAGGATGTTAAATCAAGGTGAAAATATTTTCTTGATTTACAGTTATTTTCACAATGTAACACATTAAAATAAAGGTTGATTCCCATTTTATTTAGAGATCATTATGAATTCCTTTTAAAACAATGCATGGATCAGCAAATTCCCTATTTGTAGTCTACCTTCTGTAAGTCTTACTGGATCTATTTAATTAGATCTCACTGCAGCATCTGTAGCACTGGTTAATTCAAGTAATTAAGCTTCATGATTTCTTGTGTATTATAAATGTCACAAAACTAGTTGCTGCAGAGCAGATAATTCGTTTTTGCAATTGGAATTTCCGTCCTGAATTGTTTCTTCATTTATAGCTATTAGAACTTTGAAAATAATTTTATATAATTGGGTTCAATTTGAATTACTTTTTGCTATCGGTTCACATTTTTTATATCTTTTTCTGATGTATCTTATTTTCTTTTTCTCTTCAGTTAAACTTTGTATGCTATCCCTAAAAACTCTTATTACTCCTTTATCAAAGCAGCTGAAATAACTGTAGTCTGGGCGAGGAAGAAATGGAGAAACAGAGCTAATATGACCCAGATGTAAGCTGAGTTGCATCATTCCCAAAGCATTACCTGCTTGTGCCAAGACTTGAGTTTCTAAACGCATGTCGCTATATGACAGTCTCTGTTTCATTAAAAAAAAAAATAAATAAAAGAAAATCCAAACAGCAACATAGGCAATACCTGGAAGGGTGATACCTGCATTTCGGTCCCTGGTTCAAGGGTTGTTCCTATAGTTTTCAAGGTTTTCCAGTAGTTATATATAAAGTCTTTTGAGTAGAGACTCAAATGTGAACTTCTGGGCGTTTCACTGTATGGCAGTTGCTGCCTAAGACATCTGAGCCCTAGTGCCTGGCAAATGGAAAGTTTACACGGTATATTCTGGGTAGATCCGAAGTCCCTCTGGCTATGTTTCAGATCAACTCAAAGCCATGAGGTGTAGGTTACCCCTGTTCTGAGAGACTGGCTTTATCAGCTTGCTTCTGTCATTGCGCTAATAGAGTTGCCTGGCTTCTTGTCAGCTCCTGGCTCAGCGAGCGCCCATCTTGCTGCTTATATCCAACCAAGGCTAACAGCCCCGCAGGGCTGGTATCGCTGCCTCGGGGGAACCCGGTGCTGTCTACCTCACAGAGCAAGGGGCTTCAGAGACCAATTTAGCACTGTTAATTAGTGGGCTGCTTATTATATTTTCAAAGTTCTGGGTGATGATAAGGTTAATTGTTATTGTTACGTGAGGCAGAAAGGAAGGTGGGAGCATCCTACAGACGTGGTTCCTTGCAGGACTCTTGTGGTCATTTTGTTGAATGGAGAGTCCTGTTACACAGCATTTTGAGTTAGAATTTTGATACTGAATGAAACGGACCTTAATTGGGCTATGGCACCTGAATGTGAGAGGGAAATTCAGCTTAAAATCAGTCTTGTATGTTTTAGCAAATATCTGAAGATGTTTGGTCTTGGTTATAAACCAGCTCTTGTGGGCAGATTTCATTTTTGTTTCTAACTTAAAAATTTTAGAAATAGTTGAAAATGTAAGTAAGATGTACTATAAATGTTCTAAAGCTAAAAGGCAAACAAACCCCTTCCACATAAAATCTACTTATCTTTTTGAAATCCCTTGGCTGACAATTTGATCTCCAGATTTCTATGACTTCCTGCCCTATGACATTTAAATTCCTGTCGTTGAAAATAACAAGATTAAAACACAGAAGTCTGTGGAAGATATCAGCTGGCGGTACAATTTAATTGGTCAAACACTGACATTTGAGATTAAGGATTATTTTAATTCATGACTGATCTTCTCAACGAAGTCATTACCTGAAATTTAAAAACTGGGACCAGATTGTCATGTACACTGACGCCTAGCTTCAGTTGCCCCCACCCCGCCCTTAACCAAATGAATCAGTGGAGAATCAGGCACTTTGATCCCTTTCTTGGCTAGGACCACAAAGCTTTCTCATTGTTCTTGCGATCTAAGGGTGTCTTAACATGTCCGCAGAAGTGAAAATGTACTCAACACCCTTAATGAGGTTGGAGTAATGGGAAACCATTACTCTTACACCTCATGCTTTCTCTGCAGTCACAAAGCGTGTTTCCACTTCAGGAATCTGAAGCAGAGAGGTGATGTAACTTCTGGTTTTGACACTTTGCTGGGTGAAGGGCAGAGCCAAGAATAGAATTCAGGTCTCTGCGGCGTGATCCTGCTCTAGCTGCCCTGCCTAGTTCTTTCAGCCTGCTGCTAGCAGATGCGTTGCTGACCCAGCTGAAAGCAAATTTGGGGACAGCCAAATTTTACTTTAATTTTGTATGTTCTTTATGCAACTGCAATTAATGATTTTTCTTTCAGTTATTGAAAGTCGCTGTACTTGCATCTTACTGTTTATATGGTAATTTTGTCAAGCGATGGAAGATTTGCAGTGATGCCTCTGGGAAATGTTGTATTTATCGAGTGTTTATTACAAATCCCTTGCTGTAATGGAAAATTAAGCAGTATGGGGAGCATGCTGAATAGGTATTAAGGAATTGGAACAAGTTAAGAAACGCTGCAGATACTGACCAGCTCTTGAGAATTGCCGCTGAAACATTCAGAAGCCAGTTCCTGTGTCTGTTGGGGGAGACTGTGAGTGTCTGATCAAAGCTAATATTACACTGGTACCTTGGCAAGATACTGCTTAAAACATAGAAAGTTAGCATTGTGACTCTGTAGTTTTGTGACTTGTCAGCAAACCGAAGATGCTGAGGGATCAGAAAAAACAATGTGCTCTATAGCTTTGATTTCCAGGGCAGGCTGTTGAATAGAAAGGTCGAGACAGAAGGAAGGTTCAGTTTTATAAATGGCAATATCACTTGCTAGGCACTTGATGTGTAGGCCATGCATTAATGTCACACCACGGTGAACATTAACACAGCAGTCCCAACACTTTTGTAACACTGCTGTCTTTTCTAGTGATTAATGAATTAAGCATTAATCTATTATTACCACTGGGAATTGAGTGGTATCAGGCATGATTCATAATTTTCCATTTATACAAGTTAACAGTTTCCAAACCATTTCTAAACTAGTGATTATTTGTCTTTCAAGGAGTCATTTAAGTCTGTGTTTGTTTATTTTAAATATGTTGCATGTGATTTATGGAGCTGACAAAGACTGGATCATTGGGAATACAGTGAGTGAGTTTGCATATCTGTTGAGTAGTAGCTTTTGGTTGAAATAAACTGCTTTGTTTTGAGGTAGTTCTTAAGAAATGTAATTTTCCTTCTTTCCTCTTGTTGCATTTACTTAATGATTTACAGATTTTTTTTTTTAGTATTCTATTTTATCCTTCAAATAAGTAACTCAGATTCTAGCCTTCTCTTTTTCTATCCCACACAGTTCTGTACAAGCCAAACTACAGAAGGAGTTCAAATACTATCAGCCTAATTCACTATCGTTGTTTTTAAGCCAGTGTAACTTCACTGAAATAATGAAATTAAAACAATCACAAAGCATAATACTGGAATACTGTTATGATGAATCAGGTTTGGGCATTAGCCAAAAATCTGCTGATATAACTCCAATAATCCTACAGCTGCCGAATTAAGTAAAACAGAGATTTTTCAGGGGCTCAAAAAACCCAGAGACTGTGTTTTCCTGAAATTGTAACGTGCTTTATTATTGTTGCATGTTTGTGACTTCTCTGGAATCACATAGATTTGTCACAATTAATATGGATTCTCTGTTAGCACAGAAAAAGAGCATCATCAAAATTCGTATGTATGTCACCTGGTGAGTAGCATCACCCAAGCGATAACATGAAAGCCTTTGAAAGCGTAGAAAAAGCTGATGTTCACTGGCATGAAAAGAACATCCATAATAGTCAAGCCTATATCTCTTAATCCTAATGAGTTGCTACAGAAGTTTCTGAAAGGTAACTGCATGTTTTTGCAGCAGTGGTTAAAAGGAAAATATTGATCGGCATGGTTGATGTAATGTAGCATATTAAGACTTTTGGCATGTTCTAAGCATTAGGCTGTTTTGCTTATAGCATGGTTTTAGCAGCATTCAGGCAAATAACAAAAATGAAGATCAATAAAAGCATTAGAAATAAAGGTTATTCTCTTGGGTGAAGTAATACATTGTGTTGCACCTGAACAAAGCATTGGTTTGCAGTTGTTCATGAGAAAGCATGACGGGCCAATTGATAGAGAAGTTCTCCCAGATATCCTGTCTGCAATATTAGAAAATTCTGTTATTACCTTTAGTGAAATAGGTAAAAGTCAATTCTGTGGACTGGCTTGTGTAGAAAAGAAGCTTGTGATATGGAAATTCCCAAAAGCACTGTATAAACACAGCACTGTCTTCTGACCAGTCAGTGCCATTTTACTATGTAGTTCAGAACATATTTAGTCCATATGTAGTTCAGAAATAATAACTTTGCAGCCAGAAAGATTGAAAAGATTATGTTCACTGGAACTGGGGCAAGCATCTCTCAGAGAAATAAGTGGCAGTTCCTGACTCCTGTAAGGAACAGATACTGAGATGATTGAGCGCAGATGCCCAGAACCAGTTATAGAACAAATGGCTGCAGGCATATTCTTGAAAGTAATGGACCACGAGGGCAGTCACAAAAATTTGGTGCACATCACAGTCATCTAAAAAATTTGTGCAATATATTGGGCATTCAGTAACACACGCATGAAATCAGTTGTGTGTTTGTGCTTTGACCGGGAGGGTGGACTAAAGTCCTCCCGTGGTCCTTTCCCACCTGAATGATATGGTGATTCTGTGATTCATGTCCTGATACAGCTATGTTCAACCAAAAGAATTTGGAGTGGCTTGTTTTTTTTTCCTCTTACTGTGTTTTGTAACTGCCAAATTGAAATCAGGTGGCATTAACTGCTTCAGTGTGTTAAGTATGGATAGGTGTGACCGACGAAAACCTACGTTGTCTGTTACAGAAAGCAGCTCTGGAAAGCACAGAGGCCTAGAGGACCCATGAGCAGAGTATTTCTTCCTGTTTCTGTTGGGATAGGGGAGGGCAGAGAAAAGAGGCAGAGGCATCATAAACTGCTGATGGTCCCTTATAGCTGAAATTTGTTGTCCTTACTGAGTGGTTGCACAAACAGTTGCGATGCATGCGACTCCTGCTGAGCTGTGCGCTGTGGGAGTTGAGACACGGTGTTCTTTTTCAGTGGATGTGGCTGTCATTTTCTAAGCTTGATGCTTATGTAAAGTATGGCTTTTAAGTATTAAGGTGTCTTTTTTTTTTTTCTCTTTATGCAATAGTAGTGTGGTTCTTTCAGATTTATGGTGCATCATCTTTATGTAAGCATTTCAAGCTGGTTCAGGAAACGAAGCAAGGAAGAAAAGATTCTGTTTAACCCCTAAGCCTTGAGGTTTTATTTCTAGTTACTCCTTTTGGGGGAGTATTCACGTGGACTCCTAAGGGACCATAGTTGCTAACTGGGCTGAGCTGCAGAGGCCACACCTCCACGTGGTCCCGCTGGATGCCCTTCGGGGTGACTGAGTAGACCTCTGCCCCAGTGTTCAGGGAGTTAGAGTTTCTTTCTCCCTATCCATTGGGCTCTCCCATCATTCGATAGTATTTACAAGGTGATACAAATTTCTGGCAACAAGTTTGCATTGTTGCCCTGAGCCCTGCCCATGGGTAATAGTTGGGCCCGGTCCGACCGTGCTTGAGGGGGTACTGTCGGACGTTTGCCCACCCTTACTTTGATTTGACAAAATGGGGAAGCCGATGCAAGTGTCATTCGCATCGGTGGCTACCCAGACTTGTGTTACTGATTGGCGTGAAAACATGGTCTCTAAAGCCATCAATATTGTGCATATGTTTTTTAGTAAAGTAAGAATGGTTGTTAAATTGTAATGTTTAATTGTAACTGTATTATTTGATTATTTGAAAATAAATTCCCTCCCCTTTTTCCATCTCAGGGGGGTAAAACTAATCCTGGCTCACGATGGTTAGGGAGGGGGAGAGTATGTGGGGACTATAGTGGACTTGTACTCATGACACATCATCTTTTCTACCAAATTTGACAATCACTACTGGACTTTTCCAAGGTGGACGGGCCACCTATACTTAATGTGGAAAAGGAACATGTATACAATTATATATATTTGATAAATAGCCTCTAAAAATAATACCCCTACTCCGTGTACTCCGAGCTGTTCCCAAAAAGTAATGCGTAAAAATACAAATAGAAGAAAGCCGTTTTGGAGGAGCTCTCATCAAATGCCTTTCTGTCAGTTGTTTTTATTTATTAATTCTTCTGATATTAATAGCTAAACCTAGAGATGGGGAAAATAAATTTATCCTGCTTATTGGTTTTATTTCACTTGTACAAAATTTCTGTATTTCAATAGATTCTAATATTTCTAAGTGGATATTGGGACAATTCTTGCAATCCTGTTCTAAAGGGGAGACTCAGCAGTAGTGTTTAAGAATTGGATCACTTTCTCCATGTGTTCTGCTTTCATAGTAGGCATGTTGAACAAAGCAAACATTATAGAAACAGAAAGCGATGCCAAGAAAGTCTACATGCAAATGAGTCTGGAATTGACAGTATTTTCCCGTTGCCCTCCTTTTCCACTTGTTGCTCAGAAGTGCTAGAAAAAGATTTGATCTCAAGGACAGCTGGCATTTGAAATCCTCTGAAAACTTGCTCTGACATCCCAAAGTTTATCCTAAGTGGCATGTTATCAGAAAGGAAGTTAAACATAGGGTACGTGCAGAAGAGCGCTGAAAATATCAGAGGGAACAGTGGTTGCTCTCTGATCCGAAAAGCACGTAACAGCTGATCACAAACAGAGAGGTTTATGCTAAAACATAAAGTCGTTCTGACTGTCTGTGAAAACAAGATATTTAGAGCATGGTAATAAGGGGATAAAAATTTGAAAACCTGTGTAGACAATAAGGTTTGGAGAATGTAGACTTGGAGAGAACTGAAGTAAAACAAGGAAATAAAAATTACGTAGCCTCAGTGTCTAATTGTCACTTCAAGGCCCCTTTTGGCTGCTCTGGCAATGCAGGGCGACCTTAAAGTGCAAGTAGTGTAAATGAGAATTGGGCCACAGGAAGGAAGGGAAACCTGCCACAATCAGTTATGTAGAGTAACTGATAAATTCTTAATGCATATTAAAAAAAAGTCATAAAAACTTGCCTTATTTTGTCAGAATCCATGATATTTTTGTGTATGTGCTCCACAGTTAGCTATCTAGCTGCTTTCAAGCAGAAAGCAGCTCCCTTCTCTCTTCAACACCTGTAACATGCTTCTCACATAGGTATCTCAAGTCTCTTTTATTTTTCTTTTTAATCAGCTTAATTTAAATTATTTCTTTAGCAATTAAAAACTTGCCTGAATGCAGAAGTGAAAGCATTGGTAGACAGCAAACACACAGTAGGTCCCCTTTTCCCCCCACCATTGTTTTCATCGATTCCTCACTGTCATGAATAGAACTGGTCAGAGTATTTTTTCAAAATCAGCATTTCTTTTGAACCACAAAATGTTTCATGGGTACCTTTTTAAATGTCCCGTTTTCAAGTGTGGATGGTGTCCAAGCTCCGGAGCTCCCTTGCCTTAACTAGTAAGAGAGAAGCACTGAAATTGTTTCAGTCTTGATGTTTATTTTTCCATCTGGAAAACAGACATCAGGATAAACTTCTACTTTTACCAAAGTTTTCAAATATTTAGGAATTTTATTCCACTAGGAAATAAGGGAACAAATTTGCAACTTCTCAAGTGTTGATGAAATGGCATTGCATGTCAGTGGTCAGCTCTGCTAACGCTTCCATGACAAATGTTTCCTATGTTGGGATTCTGAGCTGGCTTTGTCAGGCTGTCGTGGCAGGCAGGTGGGTGGCTATGCTCTAGCACCCTGATCAGAAGTCCTGTGGCTTTCCTGAGTTTAGCTGCCAAACGACGGCATTGCCACGGAAGAGAGCTCATATGTAGCCGTTTGGGTGACTGATGGGATTGAAGCAGAGTAAGGTAAAACGAGTGCTTTATAGCACGGTTCGTTGGGCAAAGGTAATGGTGTGAACCCTGACAGGCATAGTGAGATTTGATTTCTGAGAAAAGTCATAGTTGCAGGAGGACTAGATTTCCTAAAAGACTATAAATTAAACCTGTTCCTATAGCTTTGCTGGGTGGCAGAGAAGCATAAGATTAGATGAGCTGAGTTGTATTCTGAAATAATGTTCTATAACATTTTGTTCTATTTAGTGATAAATGCAACTGTTTAGGAAGGTATCAGTCACTTTAAACCCTGGTCACAAGGTTCTGTTATGTGTGGTTGCAGTTAAATAAATGGTCTAATTGAGGATGTCTTTCTCAAATCCCTGACTAGGAGTGGGAGAATTGCTAAACATTATTGAAAACCAGGAAAACGAAACAGCTATAAAGTTTGAGATAGGCGGGACAGAGAGATTAGAAAAAGGCAGAGGAATAAGTTGCCGCATTATTGTGATACTTCTTCTTGCACGGGTACAGAGACTCATAGCTTTGTCTGCTTTCATATTTGAACCAGTGCAGGACTTGAATCTCCATACTGACTCAACAGGTGGGGTCTCTACTATTTCTGTATCACTGTTGCAATATGTCTGATGAAAATGTCTTAAAAATAAATGATAAAGGTTTTCATTTAAATGAGGAAAAACTTGAATCCATTTGAATCCTGGATTTTCAGTTGTCTGTCTCCCATATTGCAGTGCATTGCTTTTAGTTCAGAATACGTTATTATAGCATTTTAAATAGATATAAATACCTCATTATAATATTAGTCATATAATCTGGTGACTTGCTTTGATTTATATAGTGCAAGCTAAAGGGTGTTACTTGGCTCTTATGTACCCACAGATGCATGCCTAGTCATGCTGTTTTATGTACAACACAGCTGCTACTGTGTTACTGAGTTTTCCATCTAAGTGAAATCAATTTCTCCCACGTACAGCTTGATTAATCAGCTTGTACACAAAACTGAAACCAGGCTGTAACGAAAATCTACCATCGTTACCCATGACTGGACTGAAGAGTATCAAAGCAGGTGAGAGTGGCGTAGTTTTCATCTAAGGGCTAGAGTAGCAACTGTAGGTTTTAAGCATCACTTGCACTGTGTAAAGCCATCCATCACATCTGCATATATACAAGTCTTTATCCCACTGCTTTGGCCTTTTCTTTGGCTATTCTGAGTGGCATTTCATGAAGATGGTAAATACGCAGGCATTTCAGTTGTGACACTCTGGCTGTGACCATACCACAGAGGAAGTGCGGTTCCATCAAGAAGGTGCAAGTCTGGGATTTAGAAAACTGGCTTTCATTTCATGTCCCTTCAGGTTTCCTGTATGACCGAAGTAACTAAATTACTGCGTACCCCAGCTTGCTGTCCAGCCACCTTTGTAGTGGAAACAACGTTACTTGCCGTTCCTGTAGGGACTGTACAGATACTATACCAGCATTTGTTGGGCTTGCAAAGATCACCGTGCTGTGGCCCCAGAAGTATCTTAGATGGACTGTAGGAGATCATTTCCTCATGCCACGAATGACTCTGACTCTCTGGAGAATTCACTTTTTCCCTAAGCTAAAATCTCAGTTGCTGAAAGTGCTAGGACTTCTCCCTGACCTTTCCTTTCCATACTTGCTTCTCATTATTCTTCTGTTCCCTGTTTATCATTCCATAGTTAGCTGAAATAATCAGGGTTCCAGCAGGAACACCTGCTGTGATTAAACTGAAGTACCATATGTTGGCTCAGCAGGGCAAAGTCACCTATAAACTATTTTCATTTTTTTGAAGGGGAGGACAGATCTTACTTTCAGGGAGCAACTTGTATGAAGGGGTAGTGAAAATCCCTCTCCCAAGTCAACGGGCATCAGTGTCCATACTGCTAGGTAAGCAATGCAGCGGTATTTCTCATTATAGAATTCTGCCAGGCTGATGATATTTCAGGCTTTAACAGAGCAAAAGGTACACTTTAAATGCGATTCAGCTCATCTAACTTGAGCTAGCTACGCTATAGCTGTACTTCAGCCAACTGGCTAGACTTGTTTTGCAGCCAGTGGAGTGAAGCAGACAATTAATTCTCGGATGCGGTTCGTCTGACCTAATCTGGATAGCTGTGTTAAGATGAGATGAATGGTGCCTGCTTCTGCCTATTGACTAAAGGGAACCTAGAAAACTAACTTAGACAAATCCTACCTTTCATGTCAATATTCAGATATCTTCTGATACATGATTTTTCTATACTTTAAGCTCAAGCAACAGACATAGTCCTGAATGGACTAAGAGTTTTCCTATTAAAATGGCACCATTTCTTACCAAGCCGGTGTCTTTGGGTTGCAGAGTTCTAACTTTTCTAAAACAGACCACATGTGCAATTGTTTAAATACTGCAATGTCAGGTATTTTAGACTATAGTCTGTAGATGGCCAAAAATTCTCAGCATTGTGATATTAAAATGGTAACATTCTAAAATAGCTGAATATCAAAGTGAAATGGGACCTATTGAGAAGAGATTCTTACAGACTCTTCTTTTTCTTATTCCACAAAAACAATTATAGTACCTATGTATTTGTCAGTAGTTTCATTATTTTTCTGTAATATGACATAGAAAAATACATTTCTAGAGTGATAAACATCAATAAATTACAGAATTTAGAGGTGTCCTAGATTTTTTTGTACTTCTCATTTTTGTGGAAAGTTCTTCAGTATTTCATTGAAGGGAAGAGCATTGAAGTGGATAAGGGAAGAGCAACTGATGTCATCTGCCTGGACTTCTGCAAAGCATTTGACATTGTCCCGCATGACATCCTTGTCCCTAAATTGGAGAGACATGGACTGGATGGATGGACCACTCGGTGGATAAGGAATGGGCTGGATGGTCGCACTCAAAGACTTGCAGTCAACGGCTCGATCTCCAAGTGGAGACCAGTGACGAGGGGCGTTTCTCAGGGGTCGGCATTGGGACTGGTGTTGTTTAACATCTTTGTCAGCAACATGGACAGTGGGGTTGAGTGCACCCTCAGCAAGTTTGCTGATGACACCAAGCTGTGTGGTGCGGTCGACACGCTGCAGGGAAGGGATGCCATCCAGAGGGACCTTGACAGGCTTGAGAGGTGGGACCGTGGGAACCTCATGAAGTTCAGCAAGGCCAAGTGCAAGGTCCTGCACATGGGTCGGGGCAATCCCAAGCCCAGATACAGGCTGGGCAGAGAATGGATTGAGAGCGGTCCTGAGGAGAAGGACTTGGGGGTGTTGGTTGATGAGAAGCTCAAGATGACCCGTCAATGTGCGCTTGCAGCCCAGAAAGCCAACTGTATCCTGGGCTGCATCAAAAGAAGCATGGCCAGCAGGTCAAGGGAGGTGATTCTCCCCCTCTACCCTGCTCTAGTGAGACCCCACCTGCAGTACTGTGTCCAGCTCTGGGGCCACCAACATAAGAAGGACATGGACCTGTTGGAGCAGGTCCAGAGGAGGGCCACAAAGATGATCCGAGGGCTGGAGCACCTCTCCTATGAAGAGAGGCTGAGAGAGTTGGGGTTGTTCAGCCTGGAGAAGAGAAGGCTCTGGGGAGATCTTATATAGCAGCCTTTCATTACCTATAGGGGGCCTACAAGAAAGCTGGAGAGGGACTTTTTACAAGAGCGTGTAGTGATAGGACGAGGGCTAATGGCTTTAAACTGAAAGAGGGTAGATTTAGATTAGATGTAAGGAAGAAATTCTTCACTCTGAGGGCAGTGAGGCAGTGGAACAGGCTGCCCACAGAATCTGTGGATGCCCCATCCCTGGAAGTGTTCAAGGCCAGGTTGGATGGGGCTTTGAGCAACCTGGTCTAGTGGGAGGTGTCGCTGCCCATGGTGGGGGACTTGGAACTAGATGATCTTCAAGGTCCTTTCCAACCCAAACCATTCTATGATTCTATGAAATGAAGCAATGATACTAATAGGCTGTTCTAAAAGCAATTCAGTAACCGTTAGTATTCCTGCTGTAGCACTCACAGCACTTCATTTCCATTCAGTGGATAAAGATTAGAGATCATTTTACAGTAATCACAGCAAAACTTATGGTGATGGATGACAGTGCTGAACTCCAAAGAACAGTATAAAGTTAAGCTCATACTTATGAAGGTGGTTGTCGCTAAAAAATAATATTTCAAATTTGTGCTTGAATTCTTGTATTGTATTCTTTCTTGCTATGTAGTTGAATAGAGATTCCCAAGACGCACAAACCCAACTAAAACCTTTCTGTAACTGTAAATAGTTTCTACACCTTAATTGTCTGATAGTCTTGTATTCATTTGAGAAGAAGCGATTGTTTTGTAACGAAGCAGGTGGCTTCTCTGATACTTTGGATGTGAGGGGAGATGATTATCGTTTCCCCTACCATACAACTCTGCTGACTTGATTAGAATTGCTCCCAATGTGTACCTTCAGAAATGAGATTTTTTTTTTTTAACCTTAGGACATGGGAGAAATAGCAAAACTTTTCTATTTGATGTTTGTAATGTTATTTTGTAATGTTTGTAGCTAGGTAGCTGTGTGCAAGAGGTGTTCTCGTTGACCAGCATCATGGTAGCATCCTTGATTCGTTGACAATATCTTTTCTATAATGGACAACCAAATAACCCTTAAGGGACAGCTATTAAACTCATCACTGATGTTAGTAGATTTGTGTATGTGACTTTGTGGAACCCCAAATCTGGAGAGACAGATCTGAGACTTCTTGTGGAGGATCTCTTGGATGAAACTGGGTCTCTTTACTCCTCTTTTGTCTTAGTGAGATTCCTTTTGCTGTTAATCTTCAGATTAAAGGGATATTCTTCAAATGGATTATTAAAAATACTGCTGAAAACTGGCAGTCATCCATTTTCTTAGTCACCAAAGAACTTCTTTGTGTCTCATTAGAAACTACCTAAATCTCTTTATTGTATACTGGAAATAAAACCCTAGTAAAAAAAAAAAAAAAAAAAATTGAAGCTTTGAAAGTCACGTATCTTTTACCATGGGACAGAGCCAATGCCTACTTCAATTTATAGGAATCTATATTGAAAGATTATGTCTCTAGTCTTTCTAGAGCCAGAAGTTACTAAGAGGGCCAGGGTTTTTTGAAGGTTTTTTCATCCTATTTGTTGACTGTTTCAGCAATGTAGTTAAGTGTGCTAGTGAAACTGTAAGAGGATTAACGGTGGTACAAGATATGAAATATCTAAACATGCAGCTCCTGGGTAAGGTCTCAGATCAGGAGGTATTTACGTTGGTTTAGGGAAAGATCCACCTACTTAAGTCTCTAGTACAGTACACATGAAAAGGCTTAAACTCATGGGTATTCCAGAGGTATTAAATTGTGTCCCCATTTACTCTGGCTAAAGAAGATACCATCACTTGGGTTCATTCAAGTTGTGTGCCATTTTATTCTTGCTTTTCTCTGCTAAGCGTTCCTCACAGACTTTCTGAATTGTTTCACAGATTCTTTTGTTATAAGTGATTGGTCTTTTCCCCTCTCTTGCGTTCTTTGGCATTTGGATTATAGCGCTCATATGTGATCTGAAGTTTCCATAACATCTAAATTCTTTCTGAATAAGCATGGGCATTGAATGAGCATTTAACATGCTGCACCAAGTGGGTATTCTGTTTTGTGTGTTCTGAAAAGATATGGTCATGTCATTCTGTCTTGTTTCGGGATTTTTTTTTTTTTTTAAGAAATACTTGTGGATGGATAAACATGAAGCTTCATGGGATTATCTGACAATTATCACTAACCAGTGGCTAAAAAGATTTGTAGATATTATAGAATATAAATGAATGCCGCTGGTGTACTCAAGAGGCAACTGGCAGCATGAAAGAGACTGGTGCCAGGTTATGATTCTAATAAATCTTGATATTTAATATGCAGTAGTGATCTTCTGTTTGAAAGATAAATAATCTAGTCATTTTGCAAAAGAGGACAAAGAAATGTAGATCTCCAATGGGAAATATGAGAGAACGTGGCCTTCCCTCTCCAGTAGTACGACATCCTTCACAAGCAGACCACAGAAGGAAATGTATTGGGAAGAGGGTAGGGGGAGAGCATTCTCTTCTCTGTCATGCCCTGGTGACCCTTGGGTTTCCCGATAGGAAATCTACACAGGAACTTGGCATGTAGAAATGTACTTAATTTTCCACTCTATAGCACGGTGGGAGATGGCATTATATCAGGTGTGGGGTTCAGATATTAATGAGCTAACATGAGTATTGCCATATGATAACCTTACCTGTAGTTCAGAGATGCCGGATTCACTATTTCCCTGTCTAGGCTGGAGCAAGAAGCAAGTACATGAGTGTGCCCAGAAATACCAAGATAAAAACACTGCACATGTGGAGAAGCCAGAGGCAATACTAAGTTCTTAAGTAAGGCTCTACGCATATGGAAGTACAGACTTGAGATGGCCGGGCAAAGGGACAGCGATACTCTAAGGAGAACACAGATCTGGAGGGCAAGACACAGAGTTACCCTAGAGGGTGAAGATTATTCACTTGGGATCTGAACATGAAACACCTCTACTACACCTTCTTTCACTGTTAATTCTCATCCTTTGCCATTTTGTTATTTAAGCCATTGTTAATTTGAAGGTGTTGTCCATGATCAAGCTACTTACTGGACACATTAGGTAACAACTTTCTTCAGATAACGCTTCATTTCATTCTAAAAGCAAAGTAGCACTAAAATCAAAGACTATACCTGCTGGCTTTTCTTAATTTATATAGTAATGCCCTTTGGGGGGAAAAAAAAAAACCTTTGTGACATTTTTATGGATCTTTGAAGAATTAAAAGAATGGATCAGAAATGAGAAGCTGGGTTGGAAAAATATACTTTACTCTTAAAAAAAACAGTTAGGATGGTGAAAAGTAGAATTCATTAATGTTATAATCTTTCTGTTCACGTGCTTTGTAAACGTAGTTTTATGGTTATGTTCCATATTTCTACACCATCTGGAGAGTAAGAATTTCAAAGCAAAAAAAATTTTTTTCTTATTTTCATCAGTGTGTCAGAAGTTTGCTTTAAATGCTTCAGGAAGAGTAATTTTCTGACATAATGAACTTGAAAGTAAGTTTTGACAGATTGAGTCCCCCATTTGTTTAATAAGTAGACTTCCGTAATCCAGTATATGCAGTTGCTGCTGAGAATTTCAGAGGGTGTGATTTTCTAATGTGCAGTATGACATTTAAAAAGTAGTTTAGTTCTTATTAGGACATTACATGCTCTTTAACAAATTATTTTACTTTTTCAAATTCCCCCTGAAAAGAACAACACATTTGAGCAGTAACAACTTAGAATATTTTTATTGAACATCCTTGTACTAGTGTATTCCAAAATCAGTTTATCTGAATGTCTGGTTATATGTTTGTATTCATAAAATAAAATTAAATGCAAAAATAATTTGATAGTGGTTGTTCTAATGTAAATGAAATTGAACAATCAATTAGAAACAGCCATTCTGAAGTTGTTCTTCTAGAGAAGGCCAGAAAAGAATTAGCATGGAGCAGTGTGCTGAAATGAAAATGCACGACTGAACGCATTCCATCACACAACCAAGGACATTTCAGAGATTCCAAAGTTAAATCAAACCAAACCAGTGAATGTACAGGTCAGCTAGTTGCCTTTGAGGTTTATGCTATGGCTCAGAGGTAGTGTAACTATTTAAAAGTATTTTCTGTGCTTTTAGAGATAAATTAGTTGCACAGAGCCAGTTTGAGTGCCCGAAGACACAGTAAGGTATGTAAGAACACTAGACACTTGCAGAAGGTAATTTCTTTTTAATGTCCTGTTCCTAGAGTCATTTGGTTATATCTGAATCTCATCTTTTATGTTTTTCAAGACTACATAGAAAAAGTTAGGAACCCAAAAGTTAGAAGCTGCTAGGCTCCCACATTTATTTTTCTTAATGCCATAATCTTAATTGGTTTTGTGATTCCTTTTGAATCACTATTCTTTCTTTTTCATAGTAGCCTCTCTCTCACTCTTTGAATCTTTGGAGATAATAATACTGAAAGTACTGTCTGCTGATACATACAGTATTTTTCATGAGGTGGTGGGATTGCTCTATCTGCTATACTGCATATAGTATCTAGAAGCAAAGCAGTTAACAATTTGCAGGCCGTTTACAAAAGCCTTAGTAGATGGTCCTTGTAATGATAATCAGAGCAAGTTTGGGGCAAGACTATTTTGAAAAAGTTTGTTATATTTTCTCCTTTTCTAATATCAAATGTAGAGGGATTTAGGTATGAAGTAATGTCATATAACAGTTAAAAATGTAAAATCACCCAACACCAAACCCACAACCTTTGAGGAAGAGTTGTGAGTTGCATAATCTGAAAGAAACGTTTCAATACTACTGTTAACAGATTGAGACTGCTATACCAGGTGGGAAAGGAATTCCCTGAAGACAAAAGACATTTTGTTGGATCTCTATGAGTTATTGATATCACAATACATGTTTCTAAACTCTGTTATTTTGACAGGGAAACCTCATTCTAAATGGACAGAATAACTTGGAGGAAAATTTGCGGGGGAGGCTTCCCTTCTTAGGGAGCCATCTGGTTCACAGTTTGAAGCTTCCTGCTCTACTCACTAAGTTGTCTTTAGTTGCAATGACTGTTCTATATATGTGTCCCAATGCTTGGATCCTAGAACATGTGATAGTTACTGTAAACCAAACAGAAGATACACATGTGAAACTTGGTCTCAGAATTTTGATTTTTTTGATAGAAATAGATTTATTTTTAAAGCAAAATTTTAAAAGGATATTAGAAAACATTAATTTAATCAAAACATTTATTCTGCATTTTGGATTTTTTTTCCCTGTGTCATAACACACTGAAGTATTCCTTTGGATTATTTTCTCCTCTCTACTTTCAAGAGATGTGCCTCAATAGACTCTTTAAGTCATAGAAGTATCATCCCTACCCCTGTGAACAGTATAATAAAAGCTGACAGTTGATTAGCTACTGCTGAATGTAATGCATGGAAAAAAAATAAAAGAAAGTACTTGTAAAAATAATTCAGAATTCTTCTTTGCAACTCTTCAACATCTTGAATAGCCTTTGAATGTCTGTAAAAGCTGTGTGCAGTTGTCCTATTTTCTTGCCTACTGCAATTATATAAATTTAATCTTTTAAAGAAGTGCTGTGTATAATGATAAGTGAATTATTAACAGTGAATGAAGGCTGTCCACCACAACCCAGCCTTTTTTTCAGCATAACAGATGCAAACCTTTGCATGGTCAATAGAAAGAGTTATTTGGTTCAAATTCTCAGTTTAAATGAAATTGGATTGTGGGAAAGAGAATCAATAGTTTAAATAGTTTACTTAAAAGCAATGTGGAGATCAAAAAGAGGCTTTATAACAGGTCAGATACGTTGCGATTACTGTGCTCTGTGCTTAGTCAGCTCTTAGCAGCACTACTGCTAGCCGTGGTGATGTTTATATAGCACCAAGTACAGCAGAACAAGAATGTCTTCGAAAGGACGGTTTTAAAACAAGCTTTTGAAACCTTACAGTTCTGAGGGTTTTACAGCCAGAATCTAACTCTTTCAAGGTGGAAATCCCAAATTTACTGGGGAGCTGAACACAATGAATAGGTTAGTCATCAGATTTGGGCGTAATGAAAATGAGAAGTGAATGAGCTGTTCTCTGGCAGTTGATAGCACTGGTTCGAAGATTTTAGAAGACTTCTTTCTTGTGTTCTCTTTCATTGTATTGTCTGAATGACCGTAAGTAATGGATTTCATTGTTGCAAGATTTTTTGAGTTACAGAATCATTAATCCTAGTTCACAGCAAGGGGTGTGGACACTAGATAGCCTATAGATTATTCAAGTGGTGTTCAGAAGAGTAGACTGAACCAGTAACTGAGTCCACTTTCCTCATGAACGGTTTATTGTCCTTACATTTTCCATAATGACTTCTCCATGGATCATTTGCTGCTGTTGCACTAGATTTCAAGAAATTTAATCTAGAAAAGCAAAGTCATTGTAAATCTTGTTAACTTTCACAATCAAGGAAGCTGAGTACTTCTCAGGGTCAGCTTAAGCAGCAGAGGTGAATTTTTTAGTTCAGTTTCTGAATAGAAAATTTTGAAAAGAAGAAAAAAGAAGTCAGTTTCAGTGAAACCACCACTGTGGTAGGAGGCATTGTTTTATTATTTAAAAAGTCTATACCTACCAGATAAGAAAAAAAACATACAGAACACGGTATTTCATTTGTTCTGTGGAAAGATGTTTTGCGTCTTTTTTTTTTTTAATGCCTTGGTTTAGCCTTTTATCTAAACTTTTCCACTTTTTCCAGTGATGAGAATTTTGTGGAGATTGTAGTGGTTGCTCCAAGAGCATGAGGATTGCTTAGTGTGCACCAGCATGCGTTGTAATCCAGTTGATGAACATGGTGCTTAAGTCTGTAATGGGTTACGTTCTGCTAAGTTTTAGAGCATGTCAGAAGTGGGGAGAGAATTAGAGGCCAGGGATGCAAATTTTCTACTGTATTCCATAAATGTGCTGCCTGTGAGGACTCTGATCTTGTGCAGTTTTAGATCAGCACCACAGAAATGTCTTCTCTGATGACCCTTAGAATGGAGCCTTCATGTCTTCTACTGGCTGAATTTTGGTAGAGGGGTAACCAGTTGTATGGCAATTCATTCATTTACAACCAGGCTGCTAAATGGTGTGCTTAGAAGACTTGCTGCCTCTGAAATTGAGAAATAATAAACCTCAGACTATTCCACTTTAATCTTTTTTTCTGCATTCACTGCTTCTGGCCTGCATTTGGCTGGTAGGATATAAGAGAAGCTAACAACTTTATTTTTATTTGTCCTTTATTGTATGCTGCTCGTATTACAGTAAGTGAAAGAGTGTTTTTTGGGTTGTGCTTTTTAAAAAATAATCTTATCTGAACAAAAATTGTGCCTGAAATGACTGGAATATTATCTTACTAAAAGCATAAAGCTTGGATTAAAATTTCTGTGAATTTGTGGTTTGGCTGAAGTGGAATGACATAGGACAGGTTTGTCTGATGTTAAAGCTGTGTGAGACAAAGTGTATTTTAAAGTAACTTACAAAAATAATATTAGGAAAACACGAGTTATATTTCGCAAATTCAGTGCATAATATTCTTGATAACCTGGCTGCTGACTGAAGATGAAAGGATCTGTACCAAAGCAGTTTGTTAGAATGGTTCCTGGAAAAACGCTGTTAGATCATTTATGTCCAAATAAACATCATTGATAACTGATGAAGAATATTAACATAGAATTAGAGTAATATAATTAACTGTATTTTTGCTGTGTTTGTAAGTGGTCTGTAGCCATTTATAAGTGAAATCTGTTTTGGTTTTTTCTGCAATGAATATGTTGAGCACAGAATTTAGCTGATGCAGCAAAATGGACAAGCTGTTCGGACTCATTGTGTGTATTTCTACGGGGCTAGAGGCAATTCAGAGATCTGTTCTCAACTAATTTCCAGAATTCAGTGGCAGCTCTTGAAAAGTGACTTACCAGCTCAGTCTCATTCCTACAGTTCATCATTACAGTCCCTCTTAAATCTTCCTCTGATGGAATTGAGAATAGAAGGTACAGCTGAATTATTAGGAAGTCCTTGTAAAAATACCTAAGAGGGGGGTATGTGTACAAAGCAGCTTTTTAAAAAGTAGGATCTTGTCAGAGCTTAAGAAATTTCAGCAAGAAAGCTGAAATAACTTGCATTTTTTTCCTGTAAAATATGTCACGTAACTTCTACGCAGTATTTCTAAAAGTGTATTTATCATGTTTTTAATTAAACTTGAAATGTTCATGTAATTGCAGCCTGTGCTTCATGCAAAGTATAAAACAACCTTGCTGTGTGTTGTTCAATGGGCAATTTAGAAAACTGCTAGTGGAGTATAAGGATATTACTGCAAGCTCCACAGGATGTAGAGTATTCCCACAGCAGGGCAGAAGAGTAAATCTGAGGGTGCTGCAGAAATACAGAGCAGGCTACAGCCTCTGGTCATCGGAAGTTACTACATCCAGTGTTAGTGCTTCTACTCTAGCACTCCTAAGGGCCTTTGAAATTTCCCTCTTTCCTGCAGTGGTTAAAGATTTTCTTTGCTATGTGCCATTTCACTCAGAAAACTGCCACATGACCAATAAAATTGATTTCTCCTTTGTGTGCACATATACATATTAATGAACAAAGGAAAGCAGGCTCCATGTCTTCTATATGCAATTATAAGGTACTTTGGTGGTAAGGTGACTACTTCAGCTCCCAAAGAGGTTAAGAAGCTTTCCTGCCTGAATTTGCTACCTGCGTTCTGTAGAGATGTACCTCTAATCTATGGTTTCATCGAGTGTCGAGAAGGAAAGGATCTCCCTGAGTCAGCAGTAGTAATTTTTCCTAACGAAGAAAGTGTGGCACTTAGCTTTCTATACTTGGAAAACAGACTTTGTTTCTCTGAACCATAACCTCGTACAGGCTTTCCCTGGAGAAACTGGGCACTGCCTTATTCTCTTGGGGGCAGCAGTGAAACCTTCTTACTTCCTTTTGGCATAAACAAAAGTAAATTCAGTATGTGCATAGGTGCTAGGCCTTGATCATTGCAAAGTCTTCCTGGATTTGTGTGGGAGCTTGGGAGGCACAAGTGACTCTACCATATGATGGATCATATGCTTTTTTAGCAGTAATAATTAATGGCTGTTAAAAGTGATTTAACATGACTTGAAACCTTGTATCAATATCAAAGATGTATACAATTTATGAAAGAACAAACTAAAATGAAGCACAGCACTAAGTGGTAAGGTGATAGTATTTGTTTTGGCTCATTTTACAAAGAAGAATTGTTCTTTTTAATAACATTATTATTTTGGCTTATTAAAGTACTGTTAATAAGATCTGAATAGTTTTTGAAAACGTGCTCATTTGCTGAATGCTCTGAGGGAGCAACCTCACCATTTGAAATGTGTCAAGCACAAATGACCGATATGCCTGTCTGCCAAAATTATTTGGCTTCATTTGGCTTTCTAAATGGCGTTTTTGCAATATTGTCATACATGAGATGATTAATAGAATGAGGAAAATGAGGAGCTGAAAAAAAATCACAAAATAATTTCCTTCCCTTGTGTTATTACAGGGTTGAAAAAATCTGAGGCATCCTACAGCTGTTAGAAACAATAGCAAAGAAAGCTTTTTGCCCTCAAAACAGCTCCATGAAAAGTGAGCATAAAAAGACATTGCCATTTTAGCAGCATCTTTTGAACATTAAGTCTCTCTTCTTGTACGTTAAAGCCTCAGAAACACTTGCCCTGATAGTCTGGGAATTCTTTTTCTTTGAGGTAAGGATGAATCTGTGTTTGTTTGATCCATTTTATGTTTAAGGAGATTAACATATATTCAGGATAATGAAAACCATTTCAAATGCACAGTGCATCTTTGTTGTGATGGAAGGCTGATAATAGCTTCCTGCTGAGATCTGCAAAACCAGGGCTCTCGAATTTAACAGAGCTCAGACACATGCTTCTGGACTAACACCATGTGTTAAGAAGTTTCTTCCTTGCCATCTTGGGTTGCAGCATTTTTTGTTTTAGTTTTGGGTTTGTTTTTTTTTTCTTGTTTGTTTTTGGGTTTTTTGTGGGGGAGTGGTGGTGGGTGGGTTTGGGTTTTTTTTTTCCTTAGATATAATCCCTATTTATTTTCTTTTGCTACACAGGGACTCGAAATGTGATTCTGTGATACGAATTGTAAAGCTGTGAAGTCAAGGTCCTGTCCTCTCCTCTTATTTAGTTACTTATTTTCAACATATATTAAAGCATTGGCAGAGCTGCTGGGGTTTTGGTTTTTCTTTTGCCCTCTCCTGTGTAGTCACCTAAAGAGTTTTGTATTTAGATCTCTGAATATAACTTAAATTACAAACATGTTGCAGTTCTTAAGTCTGGCTTCAGATACCTGCCTTCAGGTCCTCATGTGTTTAGGTTGGAGAAGATGGAACAGGGAGAAATTGTCTTTTGACGTTGCTTTAAAAAAATTTTAGTATGTTTCTGTAGAGTATCCATGTCTCTAACTTAAGAATTGTTAGATTTTTTGGTTTTTTAGATGTTCATGAGTCTTTTTCTACATGAACCTTCTTTTTGTGATACCAACTTCTAGTACGAAAAAGTTTCACGAGTTGCTTGCAAGTTTCATTCCTGCATGTGAGTTCGTAGCTTAATGTTGTCATGGAGCGATCAGAAGAACACTAATGGTGGCAGCGTGAATATACAGGCCTTTCATGCTGGATCTGTTAAACATATTCTCAGTTATCAGTTTCACAAGAAATAATTGAATTAAAGTAGCTCATTTAGTTACTGAGCATCTCTGAAAGTGCAGGGGGTGGTTGTCTTAGGGGACTTGGAAAGCTGTCTTAGGAAGCCCATAAATCATTTGGGGTTTCCAGCGTGCTGTTTAACAGACAGCAGTGGTTTGGCTTGAGTGTACCATCTCCCCTGGCACTCTTCCCTGGACAATTTTAGATGCCAGCCTCTTCTCACTGCACTGTGCTAGGGACTAGCTGCGCCAGGGCAGTGTGGAACTTGGATAGGCCAAGGGAGCCGGTGAATTGAGTTGGCCACTGGTGAGAAATGTGGAGGAACAAGGTGTGTTTTGGGGAAGACCATCAAGACTGTCAATAGATTGAAAACCAGAGTCAGTGGCATAAATTTCATTGAAGGAACGATTAAATTCTTGGAGTTTTTTCCTACCTCTTTCTTTCCTTATTTGATTATTGGTTAGGACTACAGGTCAATTAACAACTCTCCTCTCTGCCTTACTCTGCTCAGTTCTTCACTGTAAACCATGAAATCAGCAAAGCTGTCAGATTCCAACTCCTGTGGAAATGGTGAAGGGTTTTAATTAAAATTGTTAAAATTGTTTTGTTATAGACATATTGTGAATTATTAATATACAACCAGCATATTGGTATGTTGTTAGAATTGTGCTGTATAATTATAATTATATTATCTACAATTTATAAATAAAATGATAAAAGTTATTGACACATCAGGGCCAGTAGACTTTCCACAACAAAAACTTACCTTCCAGAGCATCCTTTCTGTCTCAAGAACGCTAACAATATGTTTTCATGGAAATATGGAAAATGCAGACTCATGAAATACCTTGATTTCTTGAACAGTCATGGCACTACTTAATAGCGCAGAAGATTAGATCTATTAGATTTCTGGTAACTACATAAAACAACATATTTCATTACTGTATGTGTGAAACATTTTCTTACAGGCAATTATAGAACTTAAAGCCATAAATGCAGGAGGAAGAAGCAGGACTTTTCCCCTTTTAAAATTAACTCTGACACTTGGGAGAAAGCAACATAACCTTGTTGTGCCAGGCTCATCAGGTCGCATTTCAAATTGGGCTGTGATTATTATAGTTGGCTTCGTTCATTATTAGTTCATCTCTTCCATCAAAAGCATTTGTGTACGTGCCTAGTCCTGAGCTAAATTTTAGTCTATCAGCAGCAGCAAGCCAACTTCTATTTTGATAAAATCAAAGTAAATGGGCAGCTGGTTTGCGTCCATTTTCAGTGCCTTGCAACAATGCATGTGAGATGATGCCATACATCTAAATCAGCCCTTTCCCCTAATTTTACATGTATTTTTAGTATTTAAGACATTCTGACTCTTTTTGCGACTTGATGCAAAATCCTCAAGTAACTCAGACAAAAGGATGAAAAAATCTTTTTGCTCTGCAGAATCCAGGATAGGGCCCAACACAATATAGAAGAAAGCTTATAGGGGAAGAGCCTCTGAAAATTAACAAGTTAGCAGCTTGAGGGTACTGTCTATATCTGTACTGTTTCCTTATGAAAAAGGGAAAATAGCTTCATCCCTTTTTCACTGACAGTGAAACAGGAACATTTCTGGTAGACTGCAACACCTTACATGCTGTCAAGTCTCACTTGCTTGTACCTACGGTGACTGTGTAGCTGTAGTTTGTCAGCTATCCCTCCTCCCTTTTTAATTCCCAAATTAAAAGGATCTGTTCCTTTCAGTTAGGAGCAAATCTATATAAAAGACTCTTAGGCAGTGAACACTTAAAATTTATACCAAAACACTCTTTAAAAACACCTGGAATTCTTTTACCTCCTATGCATTATCTGTGTGTGTTACAGGAAGGGTTAGGGCTAATGGGCAATAAGGCCATACGGTGTAAGAAACTGCATAAATATGGACTAATAGAGAGTTTCTGCTCAAAAGAACTTAGTCTAAGTACACCTAACCTTCACGGTCATTGTCCTTTAAAAATATTTGTCAAAGAATTATTTTTCTGCCCTTAGCCTACTTAAGAATTAGAAAAAAATATGTCAGAGGAAGATTTCTTAAAATATTTCTTAGAGATTTCTGAAAAAAATTCCTTGTTGCACCATAGCTATGGAATCTCTTTTTGAGCTGTGGTAAGAGATATACTTGGAAATGTTTTTCTTGTATGGTAAGGACCTCTGGTTTCAGTAAAGTCTCGTTAGAATTTCCTTTTTCTTCTCATCTTTCCAACCATTACATCTTTTTTTCATTAACTTTTAGAATCAAGTGGAATATATTCTTCTTTTTCATTGTGAAAAGACTAAAACTTTTTTCATAATGAAATCTTCTCTATCTGTGAATAGAAAAATTTATTCCAAATGTTCCGGCAAACCAAAACATTCACATTTTTTAAGGACAGCAGATGTCATCTTTAAGAAACGGCATATTATCAAAAGTGTTACTTTCAATCAAAGTGTGTTTTTTATAGAAAATTTTCATTCAGTCTAACTGTGCATCACTTCAAGCATATTACTGACTGCAGCTTGAATTTGAGGGGAAAAAAGCATCCCCAAACTTTGAAGCAGCTTATTACATCATTCTCTCCATATTTTCTGAGGAATGAATACATTTGACAACTGTTTATGGTTATCAACTTAATCTAAAATGAACTTTCCTAGGAAAATATTACCAAGGTAAATGCACTGACAAAGGTAACTAAGGCAAAACTCTGCTTTGGCTATGTTTCTTCAGGGAAACATTTCACAGACAGAAATCATGTTCTCAAGAGTGAGAAAAAATCATTATGAGAGGAATTTCATTATGGCTGAAAAGAATATAATGGGTTTATATACGATGGAGAAAGATGGTATCACTCTTTTGAAGCCTCTCTTAATGCACCGGTGACTTTACCATTTCAGCGAAGTGCCAAAAAAGATGCATGTTATGAACCCTGGTGTCTTTATTACTGCAGCATATTATCCTGGCATATTCCTTACTGAGTAAGTGCCATTGAGTAGAGCCGACATTTCAGAGTAGAATTCTTCTCTTGCTCAATTTTTTTTAACATCTTCTTGCCAGTTGGTTCATTCCTCTTCAACTCTTGCTTTGAATTTGCTGTTCTTTTTCCTTACCTTTTGCTTTCCCGTTCCTTTTATAGCCTTGTTAGCATTAGTTAAGTGATGTTCGTTGCCATTTAAACAACTCTGGGAAAAATTTAAGACTTGCATCTGATTATCAAATTGTCTTAGAAGTGAGAATTCAGTACCATTCAGGCCTGGTTTTATTACTCGTGGGTAGTTTGCTTTGCTGTTCCAGCTAAAAAGAAAATGATTTATGAAGATAAATCAGACGTGCATCATTCTCCTAGCTTGCAAGAAGGGCTACGTACCACGTTATGTAAGTGAAAGAAGTGTAAGAGTATTAATAACGCTGTCAGTCAATGTAATGTTTCTTCATTTTAAGCCACATTTTACCTCTAATCTTAAAGCAGCATAGTAATCCCCAGTTTTAAAATATTACTGCTCACCACGCCATTCCAAAGTGCCTTTCACTGTGTTATTCCTATTTATAAACCAAGAAAAACTGAAGCAAAAGTGGAAGCAAAAGTAAAATTAGCTTTCTGAGCCCCATTCAGCTTCCCCCTTGCCGCCATTATACTTCACTTGTGATACAGCTCTTTATTTCAAAGTATCTTTATTAAGATAATCATCTCCTCTTGGACTCATACCCCAATCATGGTCATCTTTTCTCATTCTGTCCTTTTTGATAGCAGAGAAGAGGGATAGGTTGCTTTCTTCTTCACTACCACAAATGAGTCAGAGGGCTCATAAATATATACAGAGGGCCTTATTCTACTCTGAAAGCAACTTCAGGCTGAAATAATTTCAGAAGCCTTTCTGGCTTTGCTCCTGAATTCTGCAGGTTTCTGGGAAGAAAGCTGGTATCTTTAAGGAGATGAATAAAGCTCTGCAGAAGCAAGGAAGACGTTAACATCTTAACACAAGTCTGCAGTTGTGCTGATGGCAGCTGTGACACGTGCCAGCTCTACTGGGTTTGGCAGCAAACAGAAGAAGGGAGCTTTTTTCCAGATGAAGGCAAATGATACCTCTTTTAGGAACAGCTGAGACTGGGATGGATTCTTATAGGGAATAATAGCTGGGTTAAGTATCCCAGGCTTAATATGATAATCACCACCCCACAGTTTCAGCCCCCAAATGCATGCAAGTTTCGGGCAGCAGTGCAGCATGAAGAGAAGCTAAGCTGCTCAGAAGCAGAAAGCAGTCTGGCTCAGTATCACAGGGTTCAGCATAGGCTACTTCACCCTGCCTCCAGTACTGTCTTCATGCATCCATAATAATTTTGGTGCCTAGTACAGCTCTAGTGTATCGGATTGGTACAGGGGACACAATACATTGCATAAACATGCTTGCAGTTTTTCTTTCTATTCATTGTGCACTGTAAAACCAGGAAAGAATTCCATGGAGAGAAATGTGTGACTGTGGTCAGCCTATCATGATGATCATTTGGAGTGTAGCTTTTTATTTTTTTTTTTTCATAACCCCATATCAAAAGGAAAGGTAACGCCTTAGACATACCATCTCTATATTTCCAAACACTGTTCTCCTTCACCTTTGTCCAAACTTAATAGGTTGTCCTCATGATTGTCTTGCTTGGTAAGGAGAGTGGAGGGGATAGTTACACTGTGGGGATGTGATTAGTGGAAGTGGTTAGGCTCCTGTGTGCCATTTAATGAGAAAGGGAGTGGCAGGTGCTCCATCTCTCTCAAATCAAGGTCTTTGTACATCACACGGACATCCACATACTGGGTTCCTCAGACTTCGCTGTAGCCTCCAGGCAAAAATAGCATGTCTCTACTGTCCTGTCTGCTCTGAAAGGTTATTTCTAGGATGGTTATTATTTATTTCTGGGGTTTTTTCCAGCTGTTAACACCATAGTATTTCCGCACATCTTGATTCCCAAAGCCCAGCTGTTGATTATGTGCTCAAGTATGTGTCCCCCCTTAAGCATTCACTTAATAAGTAATATTCAAGGGCTATTTGAATGCTGATATATTTAAAAAAAGCCCCAAAACCCACAGCTGTGGACCAGATCTTTTCCTGATATAAACTCACATCATTCGGAAAACATATAATTCAGAATGTTTCTGCTGGGAGTCAACATGGGGTGACCTTAATAGCTAGAGTTTGGGAGACACAATTGCATGGAACCACTTTACACTTCTGTAAAAGCAGTTTTAAAACATTCTCCAGTTGAATTCAAAGGATGTTTGTGGCAACTCTTTTGAAAGGGTCCTTGACTGTACAAGGATGAAAGTTTTGGGCAGTCAAGTCCTGTAATTTATTTCTGCCTACTGAAGAAAAAGGGCGTATGTTTCTAATGAATTTGTTGACTTTTACTCCTTTTTATTTTTATTTAACATACAAACTTTAAATGAATCATTTTGTTTTGGAATAAACACACAAAAACACAACATCACAATAAATTACCAAGAATACACGCAGTCTCAGCATTTCTGCACATGAAGTACATGGCACTGTTTAAAACCTGAACTTCAGGGTTCTAGATCATAAAGTGATAATTTTGTTTTACTGTATTTTGATGGAATATTTATAAATTCAGAGAAAAAACATGTTCCCTATAACCTCAGATTATTTGGCTGAAGATGGGTTTTAAAAAAAAAAAAAAAAGGCTGGGGGTGGGTGGGGAGCAGATAAGTTGCCGAGGAAGTTGTTGCCAAGCTGTGACCTACACAGCTGTTTGTTTGAGAACTCTTGCCCCTGCTGTGATTTCAGAGATGATAAATGTGAAGCAATTAGCACTGATTCATGCTTGTAAGTGCTACTTGAAGGTTCAGCTGAGGAACTGTGCTTTTGTGTGATTTTGTGTAAGTGGTGCTTCAGCATATTTAATAAGGTCAGTTGTAATACATGTTTGAAAACTGCATAAATGTCATCAGGAAAACATTTCTGATTGCATGAATAATAGCTGGTGCACATGCTTAAAATGCAGTAAATTATAATGTGATATAAATTGAGCTCTAGAGACATTTTTACATTAATAAACGTAAAATCTCATATTTTGACTAAGCGTTCTGATTAAGCAGGCATTTGAAGTGAGTGAGGAGGGAACAACCAGTTGCTGAAGAAAAGGCAGTTACAGATGTCATAGAACCAAATTCTATGTTGTTTGCATTAGCACATATATTCCAGGCAATCACAGTATATCAGTGCAGGAGCAGGCTTGGAGACCTCATGACAAATCTGCGAATGATGTGAAGCTACATCCAGAATTGTGCATGAAGTCAAAATGTGGTGGGAAAAAAACTCTGGCCGACTAAAAGCTGTCATTTACGTGAACAGCCAATGATACCATCTGCAATTTGGCTCAGATATCAAAGTGGTGTTAGGGGGGTCATGCTTATTTAGACTAGCTAAAACATTGTATGCTTGATTGTCCTAGCAAAGGCCTAAAGCTTGTCTAGAGTATGTCCACTGATTACCCTGGAGTTTGTTTGAGCTTAATCAGCTGAGTCTTTCATGGAGATTCTAACTGGAGCTGATGACACAGACTAGGATGGATGGGGATTGTGCAACTGAAGTGTAGGTGGTGCTTAAATAAAGCGTATTATGAAGAGGTCTCTCCAGCAGCAAAATAATCATAGGCAATGTGCTTGTCCCTTATTCTCTGCTCCTTGCAGTGTCGGTGAAGGTAAGAGCACATGTGGGGAATCCTTTATTTCAGGGGCTCAGATCAGCTAAATGTCAGGTGAGAACAGAAACACGGACAGTTGGAATCAGAATACCTTGAGGGATGTGAGTGGAAATGTCATGTGCTGGAAAAGAAACGTTAGTTCTAGAACCCAACTGCTCTACTGATTCATGACTCAGTGTAGTAGATCCGCATATCTGAAATAAGAATTGCTAAAGGGATTCATGGGAACCCAGTAGACTTTGTAGCAGCTGTTTAAGTAGCCAGCACTAACAATTGTTAGGAATCCTGCAAAGCCTTTGCGCAGATAGTTGTAATGTTATCTACTGATTCTTGTCCTGTTTGTATCAGCTGAAATTGTGTAAGCACCTGTTCATTACACTAATGAGAGTTCTATGTATTATTTTTTCTTGTGTATCGGTGAGATCTCTTTTGAGGTTTTCCTTGAAACAATTTAAATGTGAGAATATCTTCTTGAAGATGCACCTGCAGTTACATGCTTTGCTTTATTCTGATACAGATACTTCAGGCTTATTAGATGATCCGCCAACCAATACATGGTGACTCTTATAAGTCATAGTAGAATAGGGCTGGCAAGATCTCAAAGTTACTTGGCGCATCCTTTTGCTCCAATACCTGTGCTTTTCCTGACAAATATTTATCAAGCCTGTTCCCATACTGAAAATTCCTACTGTATGTTGCTCCACAACTTACACATGCACTTCGCTCTTCTTGACTCAAATAAGATTTTCTAGTGTCTAGTCAATCTTTCTGCTGGAATTTGAGGTGATTTTTTCTTGTCCTATTTACATGAATATAAAGAATAGATACTTCTCTCTGCATTAATCTTTTGGGGACTGTTTCTTATCTTACTCACAGACTGCAAATGTTATGGGTTACTTGAAGGGGGCACAGTATCCATTTTTCTCCATTTCCAAAGTCAGTGGGAGTTTCCTTCACTGCTGTTCATTTACTGACTGTTTCCATGTTCTTGTTACATTCCCCAGCTTTCACTCCTGGAACAATTCCAAAGGTCCATTGAAGAATTCAGTGTCCATGAACAAGATAATATAGTTGCTGGTTCACTTAAATTTCCTTCCACTTTCAGCTACTTAATTTCGTGTTAATTGTATTCCCCGTGTCCTTTTGGTATGCATGTTAAATGTGAAATTTAAGTACATAAAAGCTGTTTCTTTATGTTTTGCTGCATGTTAAAAAAGACAATACTGAAGTTTCTTGAGTCTCATTAAGGTTTTTGGGGAAAAAAGTGGAGGCTGTAGGACTTGAAGGACCAGTGTGTTAGATGAGAAGAATGTAGGGATGAAGATGATGAATGTGGTTTCATGGGTTGATGAGAGCTTAAGGAACTCTGGAGAGCAACTGGCTTTGTGTTTAGCCTATAAAGAGAGGAAAATTGCGTTGACTGAGACTGAAAGTCCCTTGGGTTTCTCATTCAATTCCAACCTTGTACTCCCTGGGCCAATAAACAGATAAAGAAGAACTAATAAAAAAAAATCAGGTTAAAGAGAGAATCTGTAGCCACTACCACAGCTGCGGTTACATCCTTTCCTTGCTTCATAGATTGCTCTCAAGCAAAATCATTCACTAAGGCTATTGAAAAGACAAAAGCTTCTGCTTTTAATCATTGCCTGCTGAAGGGATTGACCTCTGGCTGTGCTGAGGCAGGAGGGCTGCAAAGAAAAATGCAGATTGGAAATTTGTTTGCCTTCATTTTTAGGTTTGTTTCCTTCCTCACTGCAGGCCATAGCTGCCAACAGGTTTCTCAGAGCCACTCAGATGGTCTTGGGCTCTTCACGGTCAGCATACATTTCAGGCAGTGTCAGCAATTCTCCAGGTGCTGGGGTCTGTTGCTAAAGGCCTCTTCTGCCCTCTGTTAGCAGAACTGTATCTTCCCTGCATGCTTTGTAAAGAATGTGGAGATCTGAGTTAATTTCTGGCTGTTTCCATTTATCCAATTATGACTCTGACCCACTTTGTGCCCTTTGCTGAGTTCAAAATATCCATTGACTTAAAAAAAAAAAAAAAACAAACCACCAACAGAAAACCCCACTGGAAATTGTACGTGTATATCTAAGGGCAAAATATAGCTCTGTATATATTCTCTATTCTTACATTAAATTGCATGACTACAAATCTTAGTTTGCTTAGCCTGTTGTATTTTCCCATGCCGTGGTATGATGGCAAAGCAAAATGCTTCTGTGTAAACAGAAACAAGTTCATTAAAATGGAAACCTTTAAGTTGGAATGAAGTTTAAAGTCAGGCTTCTGAATGCTGCAGTGCATGTTTAGTACACCAATTCCCGGTGGTACGTGCAGCACACTTCATTCAGGTGGATAGCTTAAATTTTATTAGGTCTGGCAGTTCTTTATTTCACTGCTGATTAGATGACCTATGAGCAGTGTAGCATGTCACCCGTGTGTTGGAGAAGAATTGGCACTGCCTGTGGAGTTGGATTCAATTGTTGGGACATATGAATGTCTGCTTCCAAATGCTTGACAGAGATTAATAAAGTGCAGAGATTCTTAAAGAGAATCAATGACAAAATGGCAGATGCTATTTTCTTTACCTTTTTTCTTGAGGGACGGGGAGGGGAAGTTGCATTTTCAAAGTAACAAATTTTGTAAAGAATTGTAGGCAGCTAACAAGGGATTGTGAGGCTCAGGTGTATCTTATGCTATCTTGTGTGGTGGGTTAATGCTTAGATTGAGGCTTGGAGCCTCAGGCCCAGTCCTGCCCTTGGTGACATAATGCACAATTCCCCTTAACACTGAGAGCTTCATGAACGTGAAGTGAAGATGGGTTCACAAGTGTAATACTTTATTTCTGCTTGTAAAACATTTTAAGTACCTGTGGGCACCATTCTATTTGGGTTTTTCTGTTGATGCAGTCCCTTAAAATGGTGATTTTAGGGGAACTATTTTATGGCAGCTCTAGGGAAGAATTAATGTGGTGAAGCTTCACTGTCTTCCCTGTGATGTCCATGACCCAGCTCATACACATTTCTGGGGAATGTCCATTTGCCATAGAGGGTAGCTGCTATCTCTGTATGAGTATTTGGGGAAGAAACTGGTCCCTAAACTTGATTTTTAAAATATTGTTGAGATTTCTCTTTATTGGAAGAAATTGTTGCAGTTGTTCTGCTATTAGTATTACTTTGTTGAAATAAAACTTAGATTTCAAATTAAATGTGTCATACTACTAACACACTGTTACATATAATTTACATTTACTGAAGAGTAGGCAGATGTTTGTTTTTTTTTCCCATTAACATTTCAATGCAAGTTTGCATCTGATGTTGCTCTCGGGAAAATCTGTTCCTGTGGAAATGTGTCCTCAGATTGAAAACTATATGAGGAAGGAATGAGAAGCCCTCCATTTTCAACAAAATAGTTCCCCCCAGCTCTTGTGAAAACCCTGCTTGCTTTTCAAATCCTGTTCCAGCTGTTTTCAACTTTTAGACCTACAAGACAGTCATGCTATTCAGAGCTTTTATAGAATAAAAAAAAGTCCCACCATCACCAAAAAATAGAAGCTATTGATATGTCAAAAAGTGTTAATGTAATCCACCTACATGCACTTAATTTGGTCTGTGTAATTCTTCTCGCTCTTCTCCTACTCCCCCAACATATCTGAAGAGTTCCAGGGTGTGTGGCCTCATATATACTCCTTTGCAACTCAGGTCCTGATGTGGCTGAGGAAAAAAAAGAGTATGGGAAGCGTATCTTTCTGAAATGGACCTAGTGTGCCATTTTCCTATAGAGTTATACACTCCTCTAATAATAAAAATGTGCATTTAAATGCAATTTCCCCAACAAGTTTTTCTCATATATAACTTATACTGAAGACTCTCTAGTGAGTTAAGTTTCAGTAACCTTCCTTGGGCTTATGAGAAAATTTTTTTCAGACTTCAGTTGCAGAAACAATACCTGAAAAAGCAGTCCTGTATTTTCCTGTACTATGGGCTATGTGGTCTTTTAGTTTTTTTCTGTGGTATCACTGAGTGCCTATTATATTGGAGTTCAAGGTAGCTAGATATGAGGCAGGAGATACAGGAAAAATCTGGTTTAAGTGCTTAATCTACCCTAGCAAAGTTTCTTGAAAAAGATTGGCAAAAGCACGTCCCATACTGATTGGTGGGTGTATATAGAAAGCAAATGGAAGGAAACCCTTTTCATCACTTGCAGATAAATTTAGCTTTAGGGGGAAAAAAGAGAATGTATGCTGAGAAGTTGAAAGACTATTAGGGAAAAGTCACTGTAATCTAAAGAACACTGTTTGCACAAGGGAAAGGCAGTTTTGCAAGAGTTTTACCCATTAGGTTACATAGTTCTTTTATCAGTATGGCATGTATAAGTGTATTAAATGAAACTTATTTTATTATGGATTTTAACTTTTGGGTTAAAAAAAGGATTATTTTTTATTTGGGTCAACATACAAAATTATTTCTGATTTTGCTAACAGCTGCAATCTCTTCTGTAAAATTTTTGCCTTCAAGATTTGCTGCCTATGTAAATAGAAAAGGCTTACATGGAAGAATGAATCCAAGTGATTAAATGACAAATTGTGTTGCTTCTTTCTAATAATGGAATAAGTGAAGGGCTTCAGAAAATGATGGGGAAAAAATCAGTAGTTAACCCCCTCTATAAGTAACTGCCTTTCTAACCTTTATCTAAGTAGTTTTTTACATTTTCCCTCTCGAAAACCACAAGTTTATTCAAATCAGAATCTTTTTGCAGGAAGGTATCTGTTTCCACAGAGCTGTTTTCAGAACAGGATGGGACTTCATATCCAACAGGTATTGAGATAGACAGATGAAAGCAGGTCAGTAATTAAGGTATCAGCTTGGATATAGCACATCTACCTGAAGTCCTTGCTCTGACTTGTTAGGGTGAAGGACTTGTGCAGTTTCATGAGTACCTTTTCAGAGGAAGTACTACTCTAGGCAGATCCATGCTTCTTTGCCTACGTAAACCTGCATCTCTGCAGCCTCCAAAGTTGTGATGATCCATTCAAGATGGTTGTATTTGCCACACAGACAGTTGTATTTGGTTAGGGGAAAAATACAGGTAGGGCCAGAGGAGTAGGGCCACCTAAGCAAGCATTGCCGTAGAAAGAAATGTTTGTGAAGTTGGGCCTTAAGTTCCAAACATACTTTTTCTTGTAAGGAGCTGAACCCAACACTTCTGCCCTGGGCAATAACAAATAGCTTCGTAATCTTGGTCCCCTTTGTTTCTGGGCTTCTCAAGGGATAGTGGCTATCAGAGATCAATTGATGAATTTTCATCAGTGTCAAAATACATTTTTTTCTATCAATGTGAATTGTAATGTGAGTGTAGAAATCTTTTCTATAAATATGTTTTTCAGGTTGGGTTTTTTTACTTTTTCTTTTTGTCAAAGTACTTTTTAATGTGGGCCACTGGGGGAAATAAAAACAATTTAATTATTAACTAGAAATGTAAAAGGAAGAAAATCACAAAGTGATGAAAAAATGGGGTCAGCTTTGGACCTTTAAGAATAAAAACAGCTTTGAAAGTTCTCAAGTGCTCTTAGAAGGTTTTGCAGTTTATAACCATTTTTGCTTTTCACAAAAGTCTTAAGTCCCTCCGAATGACTTGCTACAGTTTTCCAGATCCTTTATGAAGTTCATGGAGGCCAAGGGATGAGTGATCTCATGAGAAGGTCGACCATCAACTTATTCTTCAACTCTCTGTAATTAAGCTGAGAGCACAGTGGGAGGCTCATCTTCATACGCTGACCTTCCTGCAAGAAGGGAGGTTATAAAATAGCAAAGCAAAATTTCTTTCCTAGTGTAATCAAATTTCTGAGACGAGACTGATGTACATGCAACTCATAACCAGGACAGAGAACAGAGCCCTAAACTGGCAGTAAAGTTGTTTCTTCTCCTCTTTGTAATAGGAGCCTAGATATTACATGATAAATACATTAGGAAGTCATCAATTGGCTGACAGATAAATTTCACTGAAGTATTTTATTGAGGATTTTGCCATCTCTCATTAGAATAATCTATTAAATTAGGTTGGGCAAGACACAGGTTTCTCAAAAGTGGAATGGAGAAGGTGACGTGGGGAGCTCCAGAGAATGGGACTAAACCCAGATTACTTTAGTAAAAGACCAACAAATAGGTAAAGAGCATATTAATGAAGTGTAGGGACAACACTGAGCAGGAGAAACTGCATATGCTTGTGAGCATAATGAACAGAGACTGAGAAGGTAAAAGCCATATGGAAGATAACAAATGGAGAGCCATCTGTGATACATCTAACCATACATGTGGAAAAAACAATCCAAAAAATACAGCTAGATTATTAGGTCGGACACAGTGGTGGCAGTGGGAAGCAAGTGAAGTAGAAGAAATGCAGAATAACGGATTTGGATTTCAAGGTTAGATATATCTCCATAATTGCAGTGTAAATGGGGCTGCTCTGACTAACATGGTTTCCAGTTTACTCATCTTATGTCATGAATTAAGTTCTGCTGCTTAAACATTTTCATATCTAAGGGCATATTAAATGGTCCTTCCTTGAATTGTGTGCGTTGAACCACGCGGTGCATTGTCCTTCAGGATTTTCAAAGTGATCAAAATCAAATCCTTATGGCTAGAAACCAAAGATGACAAGTTTCTGAAGGAGTAAAAAAGCAGATCTGCTGGGGTGTTAACCACGTGAGTTTGTGAAGACAAGAGAAATTCTTTTTGTCTCCCAACAGATAGGTTGTACCATTTTTTGTGCATATACAGTATTCCCAGCAAACTGCAGGTGTTAGTTTTTCCTCAAGGTAGGATGTTCTGGCCATTCCTAAACTCTCATAGTACACATGACCCAGTGCTGTCCTTTGAAACGCTGCAGATTTTGAATGTGTCTGCCCACTTCTTCCATGATAGATTGTCCAGTCAACGTGTCAGAACAGTTCTTGGCATCTCTGTGCTGGCTGTTCATTAGTGTTCAGGAGTAGTGTGGTTTTAACTTGTAAAGACTTAGCTGTGTTGGAACATACCTCTTTAAATAACTGTCTTGCTTTGTCTATGCTGCTGTGATCTAAGAGAGAGGGCTGGTATAAATAGCCTTGTTCACTTAAACAAAAATGAGAAAAAAGTGGGGGTTACTGTTACACTTTTTGCCTTATTTCTGCAGTTCTTGCATATCTTAATTTGCAAGAAGCTGAATTTATCTTTTAAGGTCCTTCATATTTTAGCTTTGTTCTGAGGGTTTTGAACAGAAAGTGTATTCACAATACTGAGTGTTTCATACTGAGTTTGTGCTGTGTAGTAATACTACTGCTTACGTTAATTGGATGCTTGCTAGGCTGATGCATCTCATTATGCACTATGTGTTCCGTGGCTGGCTTCTGTTCTCTGTGTTTCAGCTCCCTAACTGTGTCTGGGGTCCCTGACCGTCATCTTATTCATACTGCAGTGGTGTACAGGAGTCTCACTCTATCTTGATGTGTCTACATTTTGAAATATAGTTGTCGGATGTTTGGCTCTTTTATGCTTTGAAAAGATGGAAAACTACCGCTAACAATTGCCTTTCTTTGTTAAGATTTAGGGATACTAAGCTGCAGAGAATTTTTGTACAAGGTTATTTTTTGTGAGGTTATAACACACTTTAATAGGTTGCAATTGTTTTAACCAGAGGCTGTAAATATTAGAGAGAATTACATGCGCTGTGACTTTTGCAGGTTGTTAAACAAAATTATAGGAGGAAGAGAGTGTAGGAGAATGCATTCATGGGAGATGCATATTCTGGGTCGACAGCCTAATGGGGGGACAGGGCTAGGATGTGTGGGTTGTTTTCTCAGCTGTGCAGTTGGCCTGCTGGATGACCTTGTGAAATACATTCCCAACTTTGTACCTCAGTTTCCTTATCTGTGTGGCTATAAACACTTCATTTGCCCTCCAGTTCCTACACGGGACTGGAATACATTGTACTGCTGCAGCTACAGTCAGCTGAATTTTGCTGGGTTCTTGCCATGCTGTCTTCTGTTAGCATTTTCTATACCTAGCAGTTGTTGGTGAGGAAAAGGTATCTGGAAATCAGATATTTACTTTTTTTTAAGACCAATGATGCTAGATGTGTCCCAATTTGCAAATTCTCTAGAGAATAGTCACTGCTTATTTTTAGCAAAGGTCTAGATCTGATACTTAAGTGCCAAAATACATAGACAAACACCTATCAGGATTTCAAAACTCACCTTATATTTCAAAATTATCCCAGAAGATTTCTCAATCTGTCTCCAATTCCCTTCCCATTTATTAATTCAAGTTCATGAATTCAGTTTTATTTAAAAAATCGATACAAATTTGGCAGTGATGCTCTGTTTTTGAATTGTACTAAATTAAATGTATGCATCTCTTAGCATCTAAAATTAATTTTAAAAAATCTGGCCCAATGAAAACAGATTTCTGATGCAGTAGTTCTGTGTTTCCAAGTGTTTCAAGAGTTTGAAAACAAACATTTGACAAACAAAATAGTCAGCATATCTGCTTCAACTACATGTGAAGCAGGAAGACTTTTTGCTGTTACAGGCTGTTACACAGACCTGAAATGATTATTGATTGCCTGCACTGATTTCAGCTGTTACCTGTTTCTGTATTGAAATGAGACAAAAGTGATGGAGCTAGAACTGATACTATACCAGATTACTTAGCTCGTTATCTATTTTAGAATTCATCAATCATAATTACTGCGGGGAAGATTTTTAAGTGTCATTCTTATTGAAAGCCATTCTCTCCTCCAGTCTTTCTGAAAAAAACTGTTGGGATTAAGTCTCCTCCTACCTGCAGTTATGAGAGATTTTCACTTTTTTTGACTTAAGACCAAACAGAAGGATGCAGGGCTACCCCAGGCCTTTGCCTGGTTGTCTGGATAAAGAACAAAGATCCAGGTGCAGAGATGGAGCAGAGAACTTTGATCTGCTTAGGCAGGCATGAAGCATCTCCCCAGCTATTCCTGTGCCCTGGGAGAGATTTCTTCTCCCTCTTGCCACAGCTTTTGCTCCTGTCTAGAAACTACTGCTGTTTTCATGATCGGTTCCGTAAATGTTAGAGTGTGGAATAGGAGTTAACATAACAGTGTTTTAATCTGACTGGTTTTTTTCTTACATGCAGTTTCCCTAGTAGAACCAAATCCCGTATCTCACTCATAGTTGGGGCTGATTCTTGTTCTAGTAATGAATGTCTCTAGACCTTGTGCCTGATTGAGAGGGACTAAGTTCTTTGTTGAGGAAATGTGCTGCTTTGATATATCCTCAACAACGATGTTTGACCTTGTGTGTTGTTTGTGGTTCTCCTCATGGTAGAGATTTACTACGTGTATAATTGTCACAGAATCCTGTTTCGAGAATAAATAAGACTAGGAGAAAAGATGGCTTTCATTTCTCCCACCCACACTTCCCCTTTGGGAGAAAGGGGGGGCAATGTGGGAAGGAAATTAGGGGCAAGAAATTGAGGGGACAGAATGGAAAACAAAGCACTCTGAGGCCATAAAAAGGAAAAAAAAAGGAATTATATTAAAATATTTCTTCTGAAATATTTTACTGAAAAATGTCAAATTAGATAGTAGACAGATTCCAGAACCTATTAGGTCTTTCTTCCCATTATTTGCCTACCTTTTTCTTTGCCTTTTTCTTTGGAAAAAGCCAGGTCCTGTATATAAATATCTGGAACAGTTTTTATAACAACAGTGGACAGGCTGATAGAAGATGCATTCCTTAGGGAATATCTGAATAGTTTTCCCTTGCAGCTGTTAGCAATATTTATCACTCAGATGATAAAGCTGTTCACTGGCAGTTGATCAAGCATACTTGACACCATTTTAATAAACATTGCCTATTTCCCCTATGTTGAAGTGGACTGCTTTTATCTGATGGGAGAGAGATTTGTTCCAGACACAGGAAGGGCACCTAACAGTGGTGCCAATATGCCACTTAGAGTAATATAGTGATGGACTACCAAGCTAGTCTGACTCACTTTGAAGAAGCCAAAGCACTTATTTCTCAAAGGGCTGGCTGCTTATTCATATTGATGAAGTATAAACAATATACAAATGCAATAATAAGTGAAGAAATTAGTATACTAACATTTTTGTTACACTTCTCACAGGATTTTGAAAAAAATGTTGATAGAACAAAAAGCTATGAAAATTGGCATGGCTTTCTTGCCAAATGGAATATTAATAAAAGAAGGTGAATAAGATTGAAATCAATTTTTCATCTTTAAATCTAACCTCCAGAAATGCCATGTCCTTTATTTTGTGTATTACACTTACTGTGAGCCCTAATTAATATACATAAAACCGTATGATTCTATATCAATAAAACCTTTTGAAATTCATACAAGGAAAATGCTATTGCTATACTAAGTGTTTGCATGAATGGTAATTTATTTGACTTTTGCTACTAGTGCTAATAATGTGCTGGGGTTTATAGAAACACAAGCTATGGTAAAATAAGATATGTCTGTATATTTTTGATGCAGATAGCGTGCCCTAGACCCAGCTGTGGCTAGCTCTGCAATAGAAGCCAGATAGCTGAATCCTACATTGCTTTTGGGTATACAGTAGGAATCCACAAATAGTCTAGTTATCCATTATTCATCTAAAGGTGATACCTACCTTAGGAAGTGCTAACTCATTTGCTTGCCATTGTTAGACTGTGCCCATGGTGGAAAAGGTATTTCCACTTGGGTGTTAACAGATTGGTAATTCACACCAGTGGAATGGCAGCTGTGGTTACCTGATTGTTTTATTCTAAAAAAAAAACCACCCTCTCCTTGGCGCTGAAAGGATTCGTTCCAGCTGCTCCAGCTTTTGTGTAGCAGTGTAGGAAGTCTGATCCGAGAACTGCTCTGTCTGCGAACCAGGCTGGCTGAAAGAGAGAGATGAGTTTTCAGTCTGGTTCAGGTATAAAAGTCAGTGTTTTCTATTTCTGTAGCAACACAGATTCATGTCAAATTAAAGTGACTAAGTAAACATAGCTCGAGCAAGGAATTTAGCCCAATATGTGGTATTTACTTGGCATAAGAAAATAGCTGATATCCTGATGACATAAGCAGGGCAAAGCCAGCATTCTTATCTCTGATATAGCCGTGTAATAACGCATACCATTCAATCTGATGGCTTTACTTGGGATTTAGTATAGAATCAGATTCTAAATCTTCTGAAGAAGTGCAAATAGACACGATGTTTTGTCTAGCATCTACAGAGCTAAACTTGTTCTAGAGAACTTGGAGACCCATAGTGAAGTACAGTTGAGAAGAAATAACTAGGTGATGGGAGGCTGAATGTGGAAGAGAGCAGGACCTGGAATACTTCAGTGGAAAGAGGACATGTTGGAGAAGGGGCTCATTGGGATATGTAGGGTAAGAGGGAATTTTTGCTGAAAGTTGGGGCTTTGATAGTAGCTTCTCAACTGCTACATGGTGTGTATACTCTATTTCTCCGCAGACAATGTGGGAAAGTTGCAAGTAGTGTTTGAGTATCTGGTATCAGATTTGATCTGTCATGTGTCTTCCTCCCTCAGAGCAGTGCCTATAGCTTGTCTGCTCGCTGCAGCTTTTGTAATGATATTTTGCTTCTTGTCATGTAAAACAGTGATAAGAAAAGTGGGCATTTCACTCTTCTGACCTAGTGGTATGGCCTCACCTTAGAGGTAGCTCTTAGTGGTGTGTGAAGCAAATAACTGGGTGGAGAAAGTGACAGTTTCAGAGCAATGATTGATGCAAAGAATGTAACATGGTGCCAACAAGATGTATGCACGGTTCCGAAGCAGATAAGGAGAAAGAAAAGTCTGTCTGAGAATTGCTGCTCCTTTTTCTCAAGTTTTTTTTTTTTTTTGAGTTGCAGGATATTCTCTGCTTTTCTTGCTGCTGTTTCCACAACTAATGAATAAACATAAACTGAAGTAAGGTAGTGTGTGTCTTGGATCTACCCATTTCTCTCCCACCAAGAGAATGCGAGCTTGTCTGTCATGCAGTCACCATAGTTTCAAGTCATGATCTCTGAATCCTCACAGCTAAAAATCCCTGACAAGCCTCTGACACTATATTTAATCCTAGCTTTGTTTTAATTGTGATTGTGTATTCTGTATTTCTGAGACATGATTTATAAATGTGAAGCAGGCTTGTCAAGAAGTCACTTCAAGCCTTTACAGGTTTTGGCAATTGATACACAAAAAAATAACTTTGCAATGAGGAGTGCAGTGTGCTGTATCTAAGCCTGAGGAGTGCTCTGGCATCATCGCTCGAGTCCCCTGCTGGTATTGCCGCAAGGGATCCTCAAATAGGAGATGACAGCTTCCCTTGTGTGCGCGTTCATATGATAGGCACAGGAGGCTGCACTCTGCACTCTGATGTGACACCAGAGTAACTGAGACCAGAGGTCAGTCCAGTCTGCTATAGCAAAACCAGCTGACATAGGTATGGCCCGTCATCCTGTTACATCATCAGACATTGAGGGAAGAAAACAAGCTGGCTTTCAGTAACCTGAGTTACCAGATTTTTTTGTTAGATTTTTGGATGAAATGTTTTTTGCTGTTTTGTTATTTTTTTTTCCCCTCTGGAAGTTTCTCGTAATTTAATGTTTTCTTCAAATTAAATTTTTCCCTACAAAACTGGAGGCAGGGGGTAGGGATGGGCAGACATTGAGGGTGGTTTAAAGAGAATAACTGATGCAGCCAGAAGCTAGATGTTGTGGTTTAACCTCAGTCAGCAACCAAGCCCCACGCAGCTGCTCGCTTACTCCCCCTTGGTGGGATGGGGGAGAGAATCAGAAGAGTAAAAGTGAGAAAACTACTGGGTTGAGATACAGACAGTTTAAGAGGGAAAGCAAAAGCCACATGCACAAGCAAAGCAAAAGAAGGAATTCCTTCACTCCTTCCCATGGGCAGGCAGGTGTTCAGCCATCCCCAGGAAAGCAGGGCTTCATCACGCGTAACAGTGACTTGGGAAGACAAATGCCATAACTCCAAACGCCCCCCCTTCCTTTTTCTTCCCCAAGCTTTATATGCTGAGTGTGATGTCATATGGTATGGAATATCCCTTTGGTCAGTTGGGGTCAGCTGTCGCAGCTGTGTCCCCTCCCGGCTTCCTGTGCACCCAGCAGAGCATGGGGACCTGAAAATGTCCTTGACTAGTGTAAGCACTACTTAGCAACAACTAAAGCATCTCCACATTATCAGCACTGTTTTTAGCATAAATTCAAAACGTAGCCCCATAGTAGATACTATGAAAAAAAAATTAACTCTATCCCAGCTGAAACCAGGACTCTAGGAAATACAGCTATGAAGCAATTATGAAGTAAGCAAATATGTATTTCAGTACTACACTAAGAATGGAGCAATGAAAGCTACCTGCTGCACTTGATGACTGTGGATTACGATGACATGAGAGTAGAAGAATATGGATTTCCAGCCCACTGTAGTAAACTCAGAGGTTTGGGTAGGTCAGGTACCTTGAGATGAGCCCCCAGACATTTGGATGTTTATCTGAACTGCAGTATGTTACTAAGTCTTTTGACATTCAAAAGTCAGCAGCACAAATCTAACACGCTTCCACTAAGTAGTTAAGTCCAGAGATAAAAGATTGCTCCAGGAAGTAAACTGTAATGTTTCCTTATAGCGTAACTCCTATTAAGTGCCATCTTCCAATGCTGAAGTGTGTAACATCACCCCTATTTTAAACACTTTGGGAGAGGAAGATAACGCTTTTGAGCACCATTTTTAAAAACCCTTGTGATGAGCAAATAAGTTACTTGAAAGTCAACTTCAAGAATAATTGCCTAGGTGATGCTGAGAGCTGCCATTAAACAAAAGGATGAGCACAAACCAATAAACTATTTGAATCCAATATGTTCCATGAATCTGTCTCCTTTTAAAGAAACTATTGATCGTTACCATCAGACATCTAGACAATCAGTCATTCTTTGACAGCCACCCATACGCATGCAAGCAGTAGTCATACCATGGAGTCTGTTCCCCAGCAAAATACTGATTTTTATTTTTTTTTTACTTTGTTTAGAGACTTTTCCAAAGATGATCTTTCTTAACAATTTGTCACCACACGTGCATTTTGTAGGGACCCTACATGAAGAGGACAAATATGCAATGTAGAGGTTTTGTTTTTTTTTCTTTAAAGCTGTGAAATTTCAGGCCTGGCTGGGAGGCTAGTTTAAAAGAAACATTGATTTTAGGAGGTTATTGAAGTCTTAAAACACTTAACTCCTTTATTTTTCATTCAATTATACTGAAATCACTGGTCTTAACAATTAGCCAAGTCAGAGTTATTTGCTTTTAAGAAAGATTTAAACATTATCTGCTCTATTGTCCTTCACAAAACATCAATATTATATGTTGATGTATCCTCACATTGTGGGAGCAACAGACAATTAATTGTCCACCCAAATCATTTAAAGCTAAAGATGTTATAGTTGCCAAGTATCCATTTAAAAAAAAAAAAAAAAAAGAAAAAAATCCACCAGAAAAAGGTTATGAATGTGGTTTCACTCAAGTGTAATCACGTCAGTTTGGAATGTGTTATTCTTTGACTATATGGAGACAAACTGTAGTAGAATGTATCCAACAATTACTGGGATAGCTTCTTTCTTATAAATGAATAAACTATCTTGTTGTATCCATAGCTGAGTAACATCTCTCAGCTGCAATGCTTGTGATGGAATAGGTGCCCGTTTGTTGTTATTGTTTTAATTGGCAAATTAAAGAATTTTTTGAGTTGGAATGCCTTTATATTTCTTGGGTGCATTGATATCCTGTTACATATTTACTGCACTTTATCCAATATGCAGAAGAAGGAAAACAATTTTATGTGTTCTCTCCAAGTGATGTTGATTCAGGCAGGATTTTGAGCTTTGATTTTTGTCATTAAAAATAGCTCTCTTAAATCAGAGGAGGAGTGCTGAGAAGAAAGAGTGATCAGAAAACATACTGAGAACAGCATCTGGTTTCAGACAACTGTCTTGGATTTCAAGGAAAAAATGTTTTGAGGCCATTCTGTTTTCCATGGATTATCAATTATAGAGTCATAGTATGTTGAAAGGTTTCTTGCATAGTTATTTGCATTGAAAACTTGACCTCCTTTAAGTCAAAGATAAAACTGAAATTCCAAAATGAATGTCTTATAGTAAACTTATAGCTTTGCTCCATATCTTTGTTCCCTGTATTCCCTGTGTTTCAAGGGATGTCTGGGTAAAAATATTTCCTTTTATAAAATGATTTCTTAGACCATAAAAATAAAAATTCTTTCCTTTTGATAGGACTTCTTTTTTTTTTTTTTTGAATGAGGCTATGAGTTTCTCCTTAAATTTAGAATTGCTTTAGAAGCACAGGGCATTTGTAATCTGCGTTGCATTGTCACACCGAGACTTCTGAATAGATTGCCGGCCTTGAAATTCACAAGAAGAGCTGTAAGCATATTTTTATCCTTTACATGTAAGAAGCACATCAGACAGAATCAAGAAAACTATTGAATGAACTTTCTTAAGATTAATTTTGCAGCGCTGTTAGTATTAAAGCAGCGCAATGTTAAAGCAATCCTTCCAGTATTGGAATCTGCTGACTAACATCTGTAACTTGTAGTACTTTTGAAGCTTTAAGAAAACAAAGGAAGTACATTCCTTAAACCTAATCTGGGAGAAATGTAAAATTTGATCATCAGACACTACTTGTGGGAGAGATTCTAACCCCCAATAACAAGATCATTTATGGGAGAGGATGAAGTACAGTAGAGAATTGCTCATTTTGCAGTACCATTATGGTTTTCTTTCTGAAGGTGTGTTTTGTATGTGTAGTTCTATCTGTTTATTTTTGTGTTTCTCTAAACAACTGTCAAGGAAAGATCCACATCAGTAAATATACAATCCATACTGACCTTGGGTCACCAACCTTCAATAAGACAGCCTCCTACAAACTATTCTAATTGAACTCTCAGCACCCAAACTATGCTGGTAAGATTGGTGTTACTGTCTGTTCAAGGATGATAAATCATTCAGGTGAAATCTCAGTTCATTTAAATAAAGTCACATGTTGAGTTTTATTTTCTGGGAGAAAAGGGGTTTATCAATAAAAGTGGGCTTAAAACCAGAAGGATTGGTCTTTGGGCTGCAAAATAATTTTTCACAGTAAAATCTTAGAGAAGGAAAAATACAGGGTGAAATTCTGCGGGAGGTTCTGGTGAGGCATGTTATTTTCCTCTAATAGTTGTATCCTTTGCAGGACAGCTGTACCCCCAGGGAATATACCAAGCACATAATACAAGGTACTTGTGGAAAGTAGTTCAAGGTGGTGAGACTTTTCATTTTGCATTTTTCCTATTAGAAACATCATCTTTATTTTTTTTTTTATCATTTAAATAAAATGCATTAGGGTTTGGTCTCATAGCATTCCAGATAAAGGGTCAGACCCTTTAACATAGGAATGTAAAAAGCTGGGCCCTAGAAATGGTGCTGTGTTGGGGCTGATTTTCAAATTTGGTCCAAGAGGAGATCCAAAGTAGACATCAGATGCACTGTGTAGATAGCCTCAGTCTACAGCTGCCAAGAGACAGCTAAAAGGCAAGCACTCAGGAAGGACATGAGGCAAATCCTGCTGCAATCAGAGCAGGAGACCTGAGGTCTCCAGGTGGAATGCCTAATGGGGAAAGTCTGTTCTACTGTTTAATCCCATTTCACAGGATTGAAGGTCATTATTTTAAATAATATAAATTTACATTTAATTTTAAAGCTCTTCAAAAGGAACTCTAGCAGCAGAGCTGGATAAGGTGCTCTATATCAGTGTTTGAATTCTAGAGACATCTAGGAAGATGGTGAAAAATTCCCTTCTGTGCTTAGCTAAAGAAGGGGTTCAAGCCCATGACTGCAGTTTCTGTCTGACTCTTTTGTTATAAGTTGTTCTTTTGGAGCTTTCTTGCTGTATAATTCAAAATTGATCGAAGCAAAAATAGTGGACAGGAAAGGCCATAAATCTCAACCCCCTGTAGGAGAACATGACCATATTCTTAAGAAAGAAAACCAGGAATATGCAGAGAGTGTGCCCGGAGGTGCCGTTGTTAGCGCAGAAGTCCTCCTACCCACAGACCCCAGTGCAGAATACGGGATGGGAAATACGCTGCTCCTGTCAGGTGTTTACACAACCTAATGTGTGGAGCCCCTGTCCCCATGCTCTGTGCTTTGGGAAAAGATTATGATTTAGGAGTGTAATAGGTAAAATTACACATCCTGAAGCAAATATAATTCTGAAGATCTTCAGGCCACCAGGATTGGGACCCGTGTTCCCGACCAAAGAACATTGGGATGCTCTAGCGTAGTGGTAAACATTCTTACTTGGCCCAGGGCAGTTTTTGTTTATTTTGTATAAATGCACAGCAGCAAGTGAAATTTACAGTAAGCCATCATTTTGGGTATTTCAGACAACATTGGTATTAACTTTTTCATGTTATATCTAGGATTCAAGGGTATGCACTGAGTTTTTTGGCCAGAAGATCCTCCACATTAAAATAATGAGAAGTGCAACTTGAAATGACCTCAGATGTCCTGTTGTCACTAGAGCTAAGATGAGGTCTGTGTAAACATGAATATCTAAATGTTTCAATGATAATTTCAAAACTGAGATTTTTTTTAAGCAGTTTTTATTTATTTTTTTAAATTGATTTATTTGACTAAAAATGTGAGGAAAACTTTTTTTCTGCTCTAGTCTCACATTTTCATCCCAGAACAGCAGGAGCTGAGCAAGATAGATTGGCTCTCTTGAGAGCAAACAAACTAGTTGCTACTCATAAATAGAAAATAATGATGTAATGGCCAAGAGAAATAAAACTCACTGAAACTTTAATAAGTACAACGAGCCCTCTGTTACAGTCTCTTGGGAGGAGTATCATCATTACTGAAAAAAGATTTTCTTGGGGATTTCAGCGTTTGACCCTTTGATTTAACATTTCAACTAGTAGCTTAAAAGCTATGGAAGAGTTACACAGTAACTTCCATTATGCGTTGTACTCATAACAGCGTAGGGTCTGCTCCTATACTGCGAGATGAAGACTATTTTGTAAATGCCAATGGTCTATAAAATCTTAATTTTAGCACATACATTAATACATTAGTTACATATTAAATGTATTATTAATGTATTTAATACATTATTTAATATATTAAATTACATTAACCAGGATAACAATAACTTGCAGCAGTTCTTCATATTTCTTATTACTTAAAACTCTGGGTGTCCCTATTCATTTTGGTTAGATGCCATCCAGGGGTGTCTGTGCATGTAGATACATGTGAAGGAAATAAATTTTGAAGACAGAAATAGCCCTTACTTAAATATAGATTGTTTGACTATTGTTTGATACTGTGTACTGAGTACTGTTCTTCTGGAGTCCCCAACAGGCGTCCATCACAAGTAGTCCAGGACTTGGGCCTAGGTTAGTAGTCTTGCCTGGCACCAAGGTTAGCTGAGTGCTCTGTGCCAAGTTTGAGAACAATTTCCGTTTAACAGATGTATCTCCAGTGGCGATACAGGGGGCTTGTATACTTAGCATGTACTCTGTACTGGAGGTTTAGTGGAGGTGTATGCATGTCTCCGGGCATAACCTGGACTCACATGTTACATCACATTTTTACTCCCATTCTCTGTAAGCTACACAGATGAATAGCGAACTGTGATGTTTCTCAGCTCTGGTAATCATAGAGCTGCATGTTTCTGCCCTGTGTTTTGGGCAAATGGTTTGTTCAGCAAGTATGTGTTTTCATTTTCACTAAAAACTGGACTATTTCAGGAGGAATAAAATATTTTCTGGGCTAGTCTTTCAAAACAGAGAATGCATCTCAGCACAGATGTGTCTGTGCCCTGCTAAAATCTTTCTCCGAGTTACAGAGATTTAACCTTCATATCCCTAGACAGTGAGGGGATATCTCGCAACGTATTTTATGCTGTGTGTTCTCTGACTCCTTGGTTAATATTGTTACAGTTCCTACAAAAATGTGTAAATATTAGTGAAAGCCTGTGTATGGTCTGTTTGGGCTTTCTTCCAACTTTTCTATCCAGCTGGCAATAGAAAAATTATCTGTCTGGCCTTTTGGATGAATCAATATTTAAGTATCTTATGCAAATCGGAAAATTTTCAACAGGCAAATAAACTTTCAATTCCAAGGCAAAGCAGGGGTCTGCAACCTGTCAGAGAATGTCTTTAACCACAAGTGGGAATAAACCTGCTATTTGTTAGGGTCAGGTGTGCAGACCCTAACTGAGTACTTCTCACATCTTTGCTTCAGCTACCGAGCCAACCAACCAGAAAAGCTGAAGACTCCTGCAGTCTTAGTTATTGGCATAAATATCTTAATGTAGGGGTTTTTTTGTTTCTTTGTTTGTTTGGCTTTTTTTGTTTTTGTTTTTTGTTTTTTTAACAACTGGAATTTTGCTCGGCTCTGCTAGTTTCTGTCTTTGCATTACTGTTGCCATTATGCAGGGTTAATCATGTTTTGCTTTTTGAGTGGTTCTGGGATGTGGAAAGGTGGCAAAATCCATCCCTTAGTGGCTGCTCTAAAATGTTGTCTCCTTTTTTAATTTTATATTGTTAAAAAAACCCAACAAACCAAAACATGTTTATAGTTTCTTCTACCTTCAAGAATTCCTAAGCAACATGGCTTCTTGACAGATCAATAACAAGAATTCAGCAAATATACCCAAAGTAAGACAATTTTTAAAGCACATCTTCAACTCCTGTAAAGAAATGATTTTTTCAGACCTGTTTGGACACTGCTTATCTTTGATGCTGTCAGTTACCTGCAGCAGCTCAATGGATAGTGTCTAGAACTGATGCAGTGTTTCTATGCCATCACAGTCATTCTTCACTTACCACTATGGCAGTATGAATTAAAAATAAATGAACAATAACAGGCCTATCAAGTGATACCTATGCTTCCCCTGAAATCTTAGCTTCAGTTGGTCAAGATTCTTCACTGACTAAGTGTTTTGAGTATTGGCCCCTGGTATACTCCTTCGTAGGGTTGTGAGATGTTGATTACCATGTGTCAGAGTAGCACAGGAGACTTATGTTGTCTTTTTCCCAGCTGGGATAATCATGTTTTCTTCAGAGAAGACCTACAGAGTAAATTATCTTGTGTTTCTAAAGTGTCATGAAAGTGCTGCATTACCCCCAATGAGGGCCATGTGAATAGTTTGACTTAAGTTCTAAAATGCTTTATAAAATTCTAAGTATTTTTTAAGATAATTAAGCTTGCTAGAAGCTTGCCACTTCTTAGTCTTTTTTTTTTTTTTTTTTTAATCATAGCAAGTGGACTAATTGGTCACAGAGTGGAGAATAGCCCTACAATTGTATCATCAGGCTTGTTCATGTTGCTTGCATCCCCCGTCAGCTGTAGGCCAAATGCCAAAATCTTAGATCACACGTGTGGAATTGGAAAATATAAATAAGTCTGCAGTGTCTCCACTGATAATTAGGTTGGAATGAGCAAATATTCTCTGAACAGCAAACTAACAAGTCTTGGTTTCCTACAGATTTTTGCCATACGAAAGCTTTCCCAGCTTTCATGGAGCCTCAGGCACATGAATAATATATGTGTTCATACCGCAGCCTCTCCCTTTAGTATTCTATTAGGGGCAGTTAGAAAAGCTCTCTTCTCATCCATCTCACATGTTGAGAGGTAGTTATCTTCGAGACCCCCTACCCTTCTATCACACTGATTTAAAATCAGTCAGTGTATTCAGAACTTGGTGGCAAAGGGGATTTATAGACTTGTGCACAATGCTAACACAGAAAGAATGTATAAACAGTGTATCCTTAGGAAACTTGACCAAAGATTTAGTGTAGCTATGAAAAATGATTATTTCTTTTATAACTGATGGCGTCTATTTCTGCTCTTAATCTAATCACATAAAATAAATGGCTGGTTTATCTGCTGCTGCGTATCCTGTTGTTACCTTAGGAAGGATCGGATTCACTATGAAAATTGTCTCTCTATGTTCTATATTGAAATGTTGGAGAATGGGAGACCTGTACTCCCAGCAACGGCTGACAGTGGTCTCTGGAGGCCAGATTGCAGGACGTTAAGCCGTGATAGTATGACCGAAAAGGTGCAACAATCTGTCCGTCTAAGTAAAACAGAGGTTTTCAAGCCCCTCCTAGTGCTTCCCCTGAAATAATGAAATGTACCTACAATTTTTTCTTCCTTCTTTGTTGGCTTTTGGCAATCAAATCCCTCCACCACTCAAGAACCTTTCTTACCCACACGTCAGCTCTCTTCTAGGAATCCTGCAGAATAACCTCCAGAAGCAACCACTCTCTGCAAATTGCCTTCTGATGCCATCTGCTTGATGGAGAGCATTAAATCTGTAGTTTTCCTGCACTCATTAGAGAGATCCATTTCACATGTCATTAACGAATACTCTTGTCCAGAACCCTAGGCATTAAAGATGGAGTTGTCTGTGTACTTCCTACATATCCAGACCAAATATACTGAGGCTTTGAGTTTTCTGCCATAACTAAATAAACTGCAATACTCACCTCTCAGTTGTGTCACTGTGACACCGTGGAGCATCTGACCCTCTATCTGAGCTGTTGGGTGGACTATAGATATCTTCAGTTCTAAGGAATTATAATTAGAGGAATAAGCACCTGCAAAAATACATTTGTATATGCAGCTGAGAATGCATATTGTTTCACTCTTTGTATCAACTATATCACGTTTTATTTTTGTACCACTATTACTTTGGTAACATAATTGCATTCCATGAGTCTTTATGTTATTATTAATGGCTATCATACTGGCAAGTTAATTTGGATACAGTTATTTCCTTCTTCTAATACAAACAAGATTTGATTAATAAGAAACATTAGGAATATATAATGTGCCCATTATTACAGTTGTGTATTTGCCAGTGTGTATTGATGTCTGGAAGTGGCATTGTTTGTTTTTGCTCATGCATGTATTTGTTTCACTTGCATTCAGCATTTTAAATAACAGAAAATTGCTAAAGCAAGTAGGGAAGCAGCAGTAAAAAAAATGTGTTTAGAGCTGATGATTAAGTCATGTGAGTCTGTTACACTCCAAGGTATGTGCAGTAAGTATGGATACCATGAGAAAGGCCAGTTATTTTCATGGTGTTTCAGAAGTTGAATGCTGTCCCTTTTCTGAATTCACGCCAATGTCAGCGATGGAATATTGATGGGCTAATGCTAACCCTCACTGGTGCCTCCTGCTTTGAAAAGGTATCAATGAGTGAGACAACGTTAATGTAAGTACATAAATAATTGTCCTGCCTGTTTACGGAAAGCCTGAATTATGAGAAATAAATGGATTATGTGTATCAAAGAGAGTGCCTGGAGTTGAAGCTGCAATCTGTTTCTAGTTCAGCCCACCCCTTTACCTTCACAGCTTTCTAATCTAACACAGTTAAATCATACTGAACTAAAATTGTCCGTACAGTTTGGGGGAAGAGAACGTAAGAATAGGCACTCATGACATCCCTTTCCAGTGTTTCTGGTTGGAATCTTCAATAATTTTAGAAGACTCTAATGGGGACTTGACCCTTTACAGCATCATTACATGCTCTGTCTCAGCAAGCACTGAGCAAACCATGCATAAACACCAGGCAAAATAAAAAATTGTAAGTATGGAAAGTGGCAGGGATTCAAGGAATACCACATCTCTGTAAATTTTATGTACACCACATAGCCTTACAGGTTCAGGTAAAACAGTGATATTCTGTCCCTTTCTGCTGTGAATATAAGGATATTCCAATATGTGCTACTAGGCACCTATCAGTAGCCAAACTGAGTGGAAACTTACTGCTACCTGTTGGTAGGAAAGTCCAGTTCAGATGAGAAGGGTTCAGGGAATTCCAGAATTGGAAAAATCAAGCAATATATACTGGAGGATTTGCTTGCAATCCAGTGTACATTGCAAGAAGGACAAGTGAGCTCAACTCCAATAACCCTGTAGATTATTACAAGCTCTGCAACATTCCTTCCATGTATGCATCAAAAAGAAATGAAGATGCTGTATGGGTAAGGGCAAAGATCCAATTCTCCGCTTCTTTATGATTCTAACCTTTGCAAAAGCAAAACTGAAGTCTTTCCTTCTATATTAAGGCCTTCAGAAGGTCTCAGTTGAAATGTAGCCACCTTTGGGATATTCTCATTCTCAACCCATAAAGTATTTACTTTTGTGGTTAGTTTTGTTTAACAGGCTGAGACATACACCTTCTTCCTTTCGAGGTCTGTCCTCTAATATTAGTTGGTCCACCTACTGCTATCATTCTGATGAGTCTTCCGACCCGGCTATGTTTTTAGCCAGACCTGTTGCATGGTTAATGCAGTGCCATGGCGTTCAAGCGCACCATTTCCACTGTTTTTAGAGAGGTACAAGCTAATGTATACCTCAGCACAGTGTGTTACAATTCTTTTCATGTGTGATTTGTAGGGTGACAAAAGTTGGCTGCCGTTGACCTCCCTTCCACTTGAAGTTCTTGAGCATGGTGCTTTACCTGAAGGATTTGTTGGTTTTGTGGGTTTTTTTGCTTTTGCATAATTTGAAGCAAACAGCCTTGAAAATTCTGTGTAAAAGAAGATATCAGAGCCAGAAATTACCTGAAACCAGACCAAGGCGTTTAAAAGTATTGCTTAGAAAAGTTGTCTTTATTTCTTACCTCCCTATCCCACAATTGGCATATGCAAGCACTGTCAGAGTTTCCTACGCACAAAATGCAGCAATGTGGGGATCACAGGTCCCTGCTCAGTAACATCTTCCAGAGTCTGGACGTTCACTTCAGTATGTTCTCTGCAGCACCACGGCATGAGTACAATCGAATGTGCAGAGAAGAGTACTAATACGTACGTATGTTCTAGGTAGTGTGTGAATTCATGATGCACGGGGGAGAATTACAGAGAAATATAGAGGATCAGTTTTCTTGGTGTCTTCTGCTTATTTTGGCCAGTTCCCAATTAAAAAAAGCTGCTGTTTGCTTGTGTTCGTAATGCCAGTGACGGTTGCTTACAGATGCTTTGTGAGACTTGAACAGGTGGATTGTACTGATGAGTTTGGCTCTTCAGGTACATAGAAATGCTATGCTGGGTGCTACATTATATATTTTCTGTGTGATCAGAATGTTCACATTCAAATGATAGTGAATTATTATATTCAAATGATAGTGAATTATTATTCATTATAAGTCAAGACATAGTTTTAAGCAAAGAAAAAGGTTTCTGCCTGTGCCTCGTTACCCATAATGACAGAGAATATGAATGCCCATTTTGACTCTTCTGTTACTAAACTCAAGAGCGCTGGAGACTTCCTCCTGCTCCTCTTCCTTTCAGACACAAGTCAAGCGGATACGACATTTTCGTGAGAAGCAGGTGGTGTGATTTGAATCCTATCAGATGGAGGGGAGCTGAATTCCTCTCTCGGTTCTTCTTCCCCTCCTCAGTGGTTTTGCAGAGGGCTCTGACATTACCTATTGGGTCTGCCCCTGTAGCAAATTACAAAAAAGCCTCTGTGCCCTGCAGAGTACCTAGAGTAGCTAGGTACTGCTGTGCTCAGTACTGTCAGGGCTTGAGCTATTCTCAGCATTCCCAAAGGAGATCCAGTGAGGGAGGGAAAAATGAATGGGGATAGGAGGCGGAGAGAGATCCCACCCAAAATTTTAATCAGTGCAGTTCCTGATCCAGGTTACCACATAGCTACCTGTGTGAGTGCTTGGGCTGAGATATGATATAGGAAAAAATAATGACAAAGAGGATGGGGCTGAGTTTTTTCAGCCTGTGCCAGGTTCAAGCAGCTGTGAAAATGTGGCCCGCCCTTGCCAGTAAGGAAGCATGTATTGTCATTTGCTCTCCAATGCAATGCTGTCTTGCAGTGTCTTCAAACCCGTTCCTTGTGGTTTAGAAGGTACCAGCAACTCTGAAGGAAGTAAATGCTCTTACTGTAATAGAGAGTCATCATTGTTCACTGTACAGCTTTGAGAAGTACAGTGCATCATGAATAAATAAGATGGAGGATTTATTCTAAAAATTACAGCACATGGTTAATCCATTTTGCCATTGATGATATCCCTGAATCTGTTTGTCTGTTTTGGCTAATCTGCGTAGGCGTTTGTATTATGAACGTCACTGTGCTGTCTCAGTGCTTACATTATCTGTTGTATATTAGGGAAGAAACATCTCTAATTTAATTAGTTTAATTTCTGGCATGAATGAGTTTAGGATTTATTATACGATGGATGCTTATTTAAGAGAGACTTAGTTATTCATGTCTACATTTGGGTAAGAGTAACGTAGCCTTAGCAGAAATACATTCCTGTTAAGTTTATAGGTATTAGTTTCTTCCACTGAGCTGTATAAAAGTCTGATGAAAGAAAAATCTAATGCAGACACAGTAAATTACTCTGCTCCCACCTCACACTGGGATTAAGCTCAGAAATGATGAATGTGCTATAGATTTCTATAGCAGGTCAGAAGAAGCAAAGAAAACGATCCACTCGCTCTCACCAGGACACAACAGCTCTAGTGTTTAATATGTTCATCCATGCTTTGTCTGTCTGAAGGATACAAAACAAGAAACCAAAAAGGCATTTATCTTTATTCTGTGTAAAGGAGGGAGAGGATGACAACTAAATTACATAATGGAAAGGCTAAACCTCTGCAATTTGTATTTGATCTAAAACCAACTATTATCTAAGCAAAATGGGTCAAATTCTACTTCTGGTGATGTTGTTACTATCCTGTATTGTTAACTAGGCAGCAGGAATGCAACTGAAGAGCCTTTGTGGGCATCTATTACATTGGGTGTATAGAACACAATGTTATCGATTAAGAGAAAATTATGAGAATTAAATGGGTGGTGATTGAGACAATTTTCTGTTTTCTCCACTTAATTCATGATCTCTCTCTTCTGCTGCCTTGGGTGCATTTTCTGTAAGAAGTTCCTTAGATAGCCTGGATTTTGAAGAAGCAGAAGTAGCTTTTCGCTTCTAAATTCATGTGCTTCACTTCAGGGCGTACCTGGGATATATCCTGTGCTGGGGGAATCGGAAGTGTTCTTGCGCGTGTGTGGCAGTCCTTCTACAGCAAATGGAGACTTCAGCTGTGCTTTTTTAAATTTTCATCTAGAGAGTAGTTGTCTGTAGGGGAAGTTAATGTACTCTGAGGTTGTGTGGGAATGAACAACAGCTTATTGCGGGGATATGCTCTTTGTCCTTACAAAACCTTTAAGGTAGGATACTCTGATAAGAACAGCTGGATTGGTTTTCCTGAGGAATTAGTTGTGTTGTATGCAGACAGGACTTGAATTCATTTGACAGATAGCCACAACTGAAATGTGCATTTGGAAATATTGGAAGAAACAATAACTGATCGTTTCACAAAATATCCAAATTTTGTTTCTCAAGCTGAGATACATTAGGCTGTCTCAGCGGTCATTAGTTGTGCAGGTTTGTTGGAATGGTTTAAAGTATATGTCAGTCACTGCCCTCTTGTGCATGATTTTCTCTCTATTCATAAAGATCCCACTCCCCACACCCAACTTGAATCAGGGATGAGAAAAAGTCTGGAAGTAAACTAAAGCTGTGTGTGAAGCATAACAGAACTCAAGTACAAGGAAGACTGAAGTAGACTCAACTTGAAAATTGTTGCAGAGATTGGAGAACCCAATTGGAAAAACTCACTTCCTCTCACATTCAAGCCCAGTCAGCAGCCGGGCTACAGCAAAGCACTAAATCTCCAGAGCTTCTGTGCCATGTATTCACGTCTGTGCTCAAGAGAGGCTGCCAACATCGATATCGATTGTGCCGTCCATTCCGAAATACAGAATATATGTCACAGTTTTGTGCCAGTCGAATCAGCTAATATTGAATACAGGGCAAGTGCCAGAGCTCAGCAGTGAGATTGTGAGGGAGGATTGTTAGTTTCTCTCAGATATATTCTACAAAAGAAAGATGTTTTCCTTGACCAGTACATGTTAGGGGGTGATGGGAAGGACTTTGATTTTCAGGGGTTGTTAGGATTTCAGACGAAAATCCATGGAATTTTTCATTTTATCAAAAGATGCCCTTTCTGTCACCTTTTTTAAAAAAAAAAAAAACCCACCCCCCAAATGCAGGGTTTTTTACATGCTCTATTTTACATGCCTAGTTTTATTCAAACAATTAAACATAAAGTTTTAAATAACAAAGTTAAGACAAATGCAAAAAAATGTCAAAGGTAGATCTTTGGGAGATGTAATGTGCTAGTATATTCATGTTTTGTTAATATATAGCTGAAGATCTGCACCTACACTATAAATAAATGACAATAATATACAGTATATCATCAAAGCTTAGCTATTTCCTCATAATGGATGAGATTTGAGGCTTTGTTTTGGTTAATATTCCTATCACATTCTTTATGTATATATGATTATACCAAGCAGCCAAGTTTACATGTGGAAAAGGTTGAGTCTGCATTTTTAGCCCGGGGGTCCCTCGGGTTCTGTGAGATCCTAACAGATGAAGATTTTGCCAGCTTTTTCAAATTTGTAGGGAAAGTAATTAATTCCTTTTGCTAGTGAAGAGACACCAGAATGTCGCTGTTGATGCTTAGAAAACAAAACCAAACGTAGTCAGACTAGCAATAATGTTCTTAAAAGGTGGGAATTAACTAGTAGATATCCAGTTGCTTCTTGGTCATGTGAAATCCTTAAATTGGAACTGGATATCTTTGTAAAAGTTTAGGCTACAGTAGGGACACAAATTCTGAGTTTAGCACTGAAAATACTGAAATTTAACATTACAGGTGATCATCTTTCAGTCAAGTTTTTACTAGCAGGGCAGCTGCTTTTCCTTACTTTTTTTAAATATGCAAGACATAAGTGTTGCAACAGAGCCTTATAACATTAAGGTAAATTTTATTTTAAAGTTGCAGACTGTAGTGTTCCTGCGTGAGGCAGACAATAATTTTGAAAATAATTTTAAAAGGTCAATTTTTCCCTTTTTGTGCATGGGAAACATGCCAGCTTTTTCAGTACTCATAGATTCATAGACTTCACAGTCACAGTGGTCTGTTATAATACTGTAGTCTGATTTCCTGCATTATCCTTTGACAGGAGGAGCTGAATTCTGCATCTTTTCTGGTATCATTATGTATTTGTTCATTTATTTATATTGCAATTTTATTGGCGATCTCAGGTCAGGAGTGGAGTTTCTTCATGCTGGACCAAAAAAAAATAAAAAAAAAGGAAAACCAGAAGAGCCAGAATGCCCATGATTTGGTATGAGTCTATATTTCTAGTGTGATAATTACTTTTTTCCATTGAATGAGCAGTCAGTGTTCTGGCTTCAACCCTGTGGCTTTTTATTGTGGCTCAAACAGCTGCTGTACCTTTTTTGTTTCCCAAGGTCGTACTCTATCTCTCAAGACACTTCCTTATTGTTCAAAGTGTGTCTGCTTTTGAGTTTGAGTTGTTTTATATCAAATTGCCCCTATTCTTTTAATGTAGGATAGTCCAAATCTGATTGAAATTACGCTAATTTTCCATTGCTTGTCATTTCAATTTTGAATGTTGCTTCCAGTCATCACAGTGGCTGAAGTTTACCTCTAACTTTATTTGGAAAGAGATTACGACTGTCTGACTTGCTTTTGTTTCCTGTGTTTTAGAAAAGATAGTGCTACTCCTTTTTTTTTCCCTTCAGAATAAAAGTTATTTCTTTACTTCATTCATTGCTTTTGACTTTGCAGAAATTTCTCAATCTTCTGTGACCTAAAAGATTAATGATTTTTCTGTCTACTATTAATAATGAAACAAGGCAATCAAGTGCAACTGTCTTCAGAGTCTTTCACAGAAGTGCACAAAGCTACACGTGTCTGTATTTCCCCACAACGTTCCATCCTGTTTAAGTCTTTCTAGATTTATGGCATATTGTGGCATATTTCACCCTTCTGCCTTCAGTTTTTTTAATTAGGGCTGCCTTAGTCTGTGACTAACCTGTGTGTGAGAGAACCTCATTTCTATCTTGATTGTCTGTGTGTATGTGTAAGAGGGGGAAGCAACGCTGCAAACCGTTCACCGGCATTTCTTACAGTCAAAGTGTCGTGGTTTAACCCCGGTCGGCAACTAAGCCCCACATAGCCGCTCGATCACTCCCCTCCGCTGGGATGGGAGAGAGAATCAGAAGAGTAAAAGTGAGAAAACTCCTGGGTTGAGATAAAGACAGTTTAATAGGCAAAGCAAAAGCCGCGTGCACAAGCAAAGCAAAAGAAGGAATTCCCTCACTCCTTCCCACGGGCAGGCAGGTGCTCAGCCATCCCCAGGAAAGCAGGGCTCCATCACGCGTAACGGTGACGTGGGAAGACAAACACCATCACTCCAAACATCCCCCCCTTCCTCCTTCTTCCCCCAAGTCTATAATGCTGAGCATGACACCATATGGTGTGGGACACCCCTTGGGTCAGTTGGAGTCAGCTGTCCCAGCCGTGTCCCTTCCAAGCTCCTTGTGCCCCCCCCAGCCCCTCGCTGGTGGGCTGGGGTGAGAGGTGGAAAAGGCCTTAGCTCTGTGCAAGCCCTGCTCAGCAGGAATGAAAACATCCCTGTGCTATCAGCACTGTTCCCAGCACAAATCCAAAACACAGGCCCGTACCAGCTACTGTGGAGAAAATTAACTCTACCCCGGCCAAAACCAGCACACATAGTAAAAGAACCAGACTCCAATGAAGCCCTGTTTTGTTAGAGCACCTGTATCTCTGGATGAGAAAATACTAAATTTATTGAGAGAACAGCTCTGTATTTGATATGCAATTTTAAAAAAAAAGAAGAAAGAAAAAGCTGGGTGTAACAATTAGGAGAGGAGGGTTTGGGTGTGGATTTTATTCTTTTGTCTTGGTGGTTTTTTGGGTTTTTTCCCCTTTATACTAAAGGAAAAGATGTGTCCCTGAGAAATGTTTTTGCACCACTTCAAGGTGAACTCAGACACCTCAGAGTCAGACTTCTAGTTCATAGAAACAGCCTCAACTCACATACTTTCAAGGTTTGGTCTACTCTCCTCATCTGGCTGTCAGAATTTCAGCAAATCTATTCCGCAGGAACATTTAGCTTCTTTTTGAATACTGCTGTGCAATATATTCACTGTTCTATCCTGGTTTATTTATTTTAAAGAAATTCTCTTTTCATGCTTAGGTTAGGTTAGTCATCATCAGAAGATTATCTCTGATGTTTGTTGATCAAGAGACTACGCTCCAGAGGAAAGGGAACGCAATGCTGTCACGTTATTTTTGTTTGTTGGGAAATATATGCCTTAGTTGTTATCAGATGTGATACTCAGGGTTGTGTTAGGATCCACTCATTCACTTTGCCATACCAAGTGATAAAGGCAAACAAATGTCTTTAAAACATGAAAAGAAAGAGCCTTTTTCTTTCCCTTTTTCCAGTGCTCCTCTCAGGTAGCAGACAGCTAGCAATTTAAATGAGTTGAGTTTATGGATGGCTGCAGAAGCTGTCTTCATTCACACCCTGTATATATCCATCAGCTGCTCTGCAGCATTTTACTGCAGCAGCAGGGGAACAGCTAATCAGGCCCATCCCGGTGGAGTGCTGCGACGGGATGGAGAGGGCTGGACTGTGTATTTGTGTAGGCTTGGAAATGCACTGGAAAAAGGCGGCTGTTTGGAACTTGAGCAGTCAGAGGCATATTATGTGAGTAACTGCCCCCAGCAAACATGCATATTAAAACCCTTGGAGGTTTAATAATGAAACTAAATATTCTTTCCTACTTTTTAGTTGTTCTTGTGTGTTTTAGGGGCAAAAATTGCTTATGGCAAAAATTAAAAAATTTGCAGACTGTACCTAACGTAATCAGACTTTCCTTACATCACAGTGACTGAATATATAACAATACTCTATGGCTTTTCACCTCCAGATCACTTTCAAGTGTAGACTCAATCAGTCATGCCACTCTGCTGCTGTGGGTACTTCACTTCAATTGCTAAAGAGAATATTGTAGTAAAAAAACAATGTTAAGAGCTTGCTTAGCATATGAAAGGGGAGGCGGTCACACTTAAAAATGAAGAAAATTGTTTTAAGTGGAATTTGGTATTTCATGGATTTATATGAATTTGACCCAGGAGATGAGAGGTCCCCAGAGCACCCCCAGATTCTTTTTGAAATTACCTTATTTTGACTGATGAGCTGAAATGAATAATGGTGATATATAAGGCAGCCTGTATGGAGTGATTCTTGCTTTGGAAGCATATTTGTGTTGCACATATGTCCAGCCCTGTTCTTTCCCTCTTCCATCTCAGGCTTTTTTGCTATGCATTCCAGAAAAGCTAAGCATACTCTCTGACAGCTAGGTGAATATATATGGTGTTAATAAAAACAATATTTTAGCTATCAATCTTCTGAGCTGGAGAGATACCTGTAGCAGCTCAGTGCTCAGAGTTACCTTTGAAGTTTACCATGCCGTCTACGGAAAAATAAGTTTCAAGATCACAGCTGTGTGATCAGCCCATAAAACTGTGTGGCCAAAAACCTTGGTTAAGAGATCAGAGACCTTTCTCCTTCATTGCCTTCATCAGTGCTCCCCCTTCACTTGCCCCTAGGGCCAGCAGAGCACAGTCCAACCTGTCCAGGACATCTGACCTGGGAGCAGCTATGTGTGTGTATCTCTACATCCTAACTGCTCCTTGCCTGCAGCCTTAAGGCATCCCCCAACACATTTCACACCTCAACAGCCCTTAACCCCCAACATCTTTTGCCCTCCCACACAGGTTTTATCTGTAGCATTTTACACCCAAACCTCTACTCACCTGCTCCTGCCCCACACCGTATTCCCAGCCTCATGCTGTTTGCTGACAAACTGATGCTCAGCCTCCCATCAGAACTCCTTTGCCATCACTGCTGCTAAAGCTCTCTTAGGGTATTGGCACAACTGCACAGTCTGTGCTCTGTCATGCCTCTCTCCTTGTACAGTTTGTCTTGTTGCAAAGAGAAGAAATATGTCTGCATTCAGAGGGCTGCTGCTTCATGCAGGTAAATCGCAGTTGACCACCACTGCTGTATGTCTTCATGAACAAGCTAACGGTAAAGTAAACCAAAAAAAAGTAGCAATGGAGCAAAGGTGTTTTGCAGCCTTCGGCATAAAAGAAGAGAGACCTGACAATTTAAATAACACATGGAAAGTAATCACGGATTAGAAGCACTTGGAGGATTTCTTCCTAGTGAGCTGGAAATTTTAATCCATTGAATGAAAAAAATATAATGTTATTGCCTGGCTAGAATGAACTGAAACTAGATTCTGATATATCCAGTGTGGGAACACTGGAGTTGCCATCAACTGAGAGTGTTATTATGTTCTGAGCTTGCTGACAGTAAGTTGTTGAGGTATGTCCATAGGATTGCGTTGTGGCAACTGTCCAACTTTCTGAAGATAAATTCTTCAGCTCAGTTCGCACAGAATTACTGGACGATTAAATCTTCAAACAAATAAACTACAGTGTGGTTTGGATTTCTCCAAAAGCTAATGTTTTCTGGTTTTGAAACGTAAAGTAGGAGGCAATCCATTGTCTAGCTGATGAGTACTATAGGTATAAATAATCAGTGTTCATCAGAATGTCAAAAAGTATGTGAAGAATTTGGAAGTGGCAGGATGGTGAAGAAAGATGGTGAAGAAAGACAAGATTCTGTGGGTACCCTCTAAATAATAAATTAAATTTTCAGGAAATCCCTTCAAAATTTTCTTTTATTGACAGATACGTAATAGATATGTAACATTCTTTGTTTTTTCTCTACAGCATCAGCAAATCATGAACCAGTGTTTTTGCCAGTGCTGTAGCTGCAGATAACCAATATATTCAGAAAGCAATCTGTTATGCCTAAGCTTAGGAGGAAGCATTGTAAATTCTCAGCCATGATTTTCTTGTTATTTGGGTAGAAATAAATTAGGCATTGATTCTTTAGTCCATATTCCGCTCTCATTTCTGTCACTTTTACATCTGCACAAATCTGCTAATTTCAGTTCAGGTACTCCTGATTTATAGTGATGCAGCTGAGAATATAATCTGTCCCAGTGAGTGCAAAGTAAACAAAGAGAAATAGGTAATTAAAGATATCAAGGACATGTAGGAGACAGAAACTCTAGTGAGAATCCATCAAATGCGTCAGGACAGACAGTGAAAAATCATGGTATCTAGATGACAGCCAGAAGTGAAATAGAAAGCAGAATAGGAGTTCTTCTTCGAAAACGTGTTGAAGAAATGCCAGTGTGAAGGATAGTAAATGAGAATACATTGGAGATGCCAATTGCAGAAAGCCACAAAGCCAGGCTAAGGTCATAATACGAGGAAATAAAAAAATTGGGTGCACATTCTGAAGATCAATTTATAGATATTTGGATGAAAAAGGGGAAGAGAGAGAAGAGAGTAACTATAAACTGTCTTTTACTGAAAAATTTAGTGTGGGTGGCTGAAAACCAGTATGAAGTTGAGAGAAATTTAACAGATCACTGAGAGCAAAGGTTTTTTTTAGCCTGACTGAATGCAAAACCACTAAGAAAATCTGAGCCAAGGTGAGGAAACATAGGTAATGAGAAATCTTTAGGGAGTTGCATGCTAAAGTTGAAGCAATAAGCACAGAACAAAAACAACTGCTAACAATCTTCAGTAAACACTCATTCTGCTGCTGGAGTCATCAGCAATCGCAGAGAAGTCTTTACAGTGTTTGTAAAATGTAGAACCACTGAACCTTGCAGAAAGAAATAAAAGATATACAGGTAACTGTGCAGTTCTCTTTAACGTTAATACAAACCTTCAGGAGAAAAGCTGTAAAATTGAAGAGGCACTCAGAGGATGCTAAAGGTCTTAAAATCCAGAATTATGAAGATTTATGATTAATGACTTTTTGCTTCCCCACCTTGTTTGGAGATTTTGATGATTTTTTGAGTCAGGAACTTTAGATTAACCATGCAGAACTAGATACAATGAGCTGTAAACCAGTAAGTGAGGGCAGTTTTGAATGAAGGCAAAACCATAGCTTGCAGCTGAAAACATAATTGCACAGGTATGGTAACCAGGAAAGCACACTACAGGGTCACACCTTATAGAGACAAAGAATCACACAGAATATTCAGTATGGTTATTTGAGATGTCTAAGTGTATTGACTTAGTGTGGGTTTTTCAAAAACAAAAGGCTCCATATTTGTAGCCTATTTGTAGATATAAAGAGGGGATTATAAGGAGTGTAACACAGCCAAATAAAGCAGTACCGGATCGTGCAGAGATGTTGGTGTGGGGTGTGTGTTTATTCATCTTTTTAAGGAGATGTGAGACTCCTTGTGGCCATTCTCTTCAAGCTCTTCCCGGCTCTTGTCGTGATTAATGACACTTGATTTTTGAAAGGATAGTTACAGATGTATAATGATGCCTTCCAGCAGATTTCAGGATCTACCATTCTTTCTCAGAGGTGAATTATAGATGTAATCTCAGAGGAGGGTCTGCTATAAGGAAAAGAATGATTAAAAAAAATCCAGAACATGGTCTGTTGGCAGCTGGTTCTTGAGGTCTCTGCTTCCCCTCTTGCTATTGTGTTATAGTTCATTCCTGGATTCATCTCACACTGTGTCAGACTTTCCCACTGCTTTCTCTTCAGTTAGAAAAATTGCTCAGCCCGCAGCAGTCCAGCTCACATGATCTAGATCTCTTAATCATCCAGTATTTAATCAGGATCTGTTTTTGTCCTTGAAGGTCTTAAAAGTAGTGTACAGTGAGCACAGGCCATTTCTTCATTAGCATTTTAGTTCACGTCAAAGTATGCCTTGGAAGCAAGTCCCCAGTTGTCTCCAGTTTGTGCTGTTGTTTGCATTGCAGAGCATGTGAAATGGATTCCTTATTGATGAAAGGAGAAAACAGATGTGCTTTGAGATATGGTACCTAATAACCAAGAGCTCAGTTCAGGGGATCAGGCTGGAGCTAGTCTGAAGCAAAGTGTGGACTTGATGTGCAAAGCAGATGTTGGATCCTGAGCATGAATTATTCCATTCTGCAAATCCACTCCTCAGGCCCCATGCTGCTTGTTGATGTAGGTGTCAGAATCTGGGCTGTAGGAGGCTTATTGTGTATGTTCTTTCCTTCTACAACATACATCTGCAGACCTGCTTGTGTAAATTGCAGCTGGTGAAGGGTCCAGTCCTTCCCCTGTCACATACACAGTGCTTTTCAGCCATCAAATGTTCTCAACCCACTGGTAAGAAACAATATGTGAAACCATCATTTGTGTTTTATTAACTGTTTGCAGGGTTCTAACATGAAAAGAAGCGCATGCAGCCTCCAGACTGATGCTAACGATTCGGTTTCCTTTTAAGCATCCACTGTAAAGCTGTGGCAGCCTTAGCGTCTCAGTGTGGTTAACCATAATTTTCTGAGGACTAGACAAACTGGGAGATTTAGGAGAGTCTCATATAGGGCAGATTTTTCCAGTCCTCAAGCTAATATTAAAATTCTCTGGGGTATTTTTCATTCGGCTGGATTTTTGTCTCTTGATTTCAGGTTGCAGTTTCCCTCGCAAACACTTCTCAAAATACTTCTGTGAAAATGAGTTCACCTCTGTTGAAATATTCTACCAGCTCATATTATGTTTGACTGAGCTGACAAATGGCTTGACAGCATTCCTGGAATCTGCCAAAATACAGTTTCAGAAACGACAATGCCAAGCAAGGTAATAATCTAAATGAATGTTACTGCAGCTGAGCATTCACGTTCCTGACTTTCTTTGATTCAGTTAGAACCAGGCAAGTCCCCAGTTGTTTGTTTCTTAGTAAAAATTTGTTTTGTGTTTCCGTGTTAATACATGATTACAATTCACATTTCAAGGTCATCTTATAACAAATTTAATACATCTTCAAATTGTTCCTTAGATAATGGGGTGAATAATGGGAATGACCTTAATGTATAACTACTAAGAACTAACTTCAGTGCAGGAAATCCTCTGTTTTAATTAACTGTTCAAACTCCATTGGATCTCCTAAAAAATAAGTAAGAGCTGCTCAGAAATCTCAAATATATATGAATTAGCAATTTCATAGTGTTTGTGGAGATGAAATTTGTCATGTGGATTTTGTAGTGTTTATGTATGAAGGCTGGTTTAGAGGACCTACAAATAGACATTATAGTTTTAATGTAAAAACTGTTTTGTCTGCCATACCAAAACCTGTGTCTTAATTTCATGCAGTACTGTAATGACACTATATTACTAGGGAACTTAGTATTTTAAATCTTGTGGATATTTTTGTGGATATGGTTTTAAGATGCTCTTGCTTTGGGGGATGTTTCAGAATGTTTTCTGTAAGTTCCTCAACACCATCCAAACCCCACTCTCAACCAAGAGAAAAAGCCACCACCTGCTCTACTAACCAGTTCTGCAGTTGAAGAAATCACCTTCCTAGGACAAAACAGGAGGGAATTTTGCTTTCAGTGGAAGCAGAAGGGAGCTACAAATCCAGGAAAAGATGATGCTTGGGTGATGTGAAGAAAAGGCTAAATCTGGGTCTGTCTCCAACAACAAATATTTAATAAAGGTGACATTGAACCATTTCAGGACACTTTTCTTAGAGGGTAGGTTTCAATCTCATTCCTTTTACTAAAATCTGTTAGGATGAAGTCCTCTCTAAGCCCAATCTTGCATATATTGAAACAAATAGAACTGTGACTCTAAATCTCAACTCTTGGCTTAGGCGAAACTACTGATATTTACTAAAGAAATCTGCATTAATATTTTGTAAATAAACCAGCTTATTTTGGTGGAGATTCTCAGAGTTTTCCACTGCTTGTGACACTTCTGAATAAGGTCGAGGCTTTGGCTTAGAAGCATGAAGAACAGCTTATGAAGAACACTTAAGGCATAGGTTCGTTAATTAGGTCACTAAAGACAGAAAGAAAGATTTTTATTTTATTTTTCTACAACTGGGTAGATTAGTTGTAAAGCATCTGCCTCAAACCTTTTCACGGTACAGTCCATGGAACCAGGAAAAGGGTTCGTTTAAAATGTGTATGTTGTTGAACAGAAAACAGAAGAGTGTTTTAAGAATAAGAGATTAATGTTGAGGTTTACACACTGTAATCTTAACATATGTGTGAAATTCATAATAAATGTGTGTATGTGTCAGTGTTGGCAGGAGGGTTCAATTAGAGCATGTTTCTGTAGATCCTCAGCACATTTACTTAATTTTACATTCTGCAGATGCAGCTGCTCTCTAAGATATATATTCTGATTTTACATCTCTAAGGTTTGGAGATTAGTTACACTGCATGTTTGAACTATTTTCTCAGTTGTTAGAATTAAATAACTAGTTGTACTATACCTCAGGTGTAAAATTACAGCTGATCAAAATTCAAATGTTCTCTTGTGCCTTAAAAAGTCTTTATGACCTTCAGTACTCTTCAGATGTCTCTAAGTGCTATTTTTTTCAGGTTCTGTTCTTCATTAAAATGTCATTTTGGTTTGCTTTTGACCTATTTCATGATTTAATACCTTTAATGGTGAGCAACTGTAATGTCTAGAGATCAGGAACATACTTCTGTTTACAGCAGAGCAGTTCAAAAATGCCTTTTTGAGATCTGGAAGCTATATATTCTCTTGAGCCATGGCCACTTGGTGAGAAGGTTCCTGCGATTGTAAAATAAAGTTTTGCTACATCCTACTTTCCCACGCCGTTGTTCATTCTGTGCCGTGCCACGCTACACACTGACCTTTTATCACTGACGCACAGAGGCGCACGTTCTGGCAAGTTCAAGAGTGCATTATATCTCCCTACAGGAGACTCTTTCAGATGTCTGTCCTTGATCCAAGAAGCATGCTACTGTAAAAAATGAGAGGTCACTTAGTTTTCTCAATTTGGTCAGAAGAACTTAGCTTGATTGTTGCTTTATCATCATAATCACAGCTATGGAAGCTTAATACTATATATTTCATATTTTTAATTTATCCTTTTCTGAGCAGCTCTGAACATGCATCAGTAATTGACAATGTTCACACCAAATATTGTTTCTGGAGTGTCTACTGTGTGAAATTCCCTATGTAGACAATTAAAAATTTTAAATGATGAATCAAGAGCCAATGAAAGAATAAATAAAATGTTCAAAGTTTCTGAAATCATGTAACACCAGTGTATCATGTTTAAATCTTTCTGCTCACTCATTTGCCATGATTCTGAAGCAAAATGGAAATATGGTCTGAGTATAGCTGGCATAATGGTGTTCGTTAGTATATCGACTTGTAACTGATATAATGATGTAGTATCTGCAACAGTAGTTTTGGGGTGAGTAGTTATGGGCCTAGTGTATAGCATATGAGGGGTCACCATATCCCTCCTTGAGGGGAAGATACTAAGATGGTTGCAGTGGTCAAATGGAGTAAAATCCTTATCCAATAATAATGATGTTGCCGTCGGTTTGGATTCTTGCTAGCAAATACAGGTGTGCAAATTAAGCTATTAGATCATCTTTTTCATTGCAAATGCAAAGGGGACTCTAGTTTGACTTTTGTGGCTTAAAATGTTCAGCATGGATCTGAAGTTGCCTTTGGACAGTGTTCTGTGAACTTCTTAAGAACATATTATGCACAAATTGGGCACTCAGGTGCTGTCTTCTGCTAAAATAAAATAGGAACAATGCATATGGAAATCTTTGTACTGCGGACACTTACAGCTTTGGCATTTAAATCCCACTGGAGCCATTACTGCAGTGTAGCTATCCTTTGCCTGAACCAGAATATTTTGGTTTTTTGGCCTTTTTACCTTACTGTTTTTTCTTCCTTCTTTTTTTTTTTTTTTTTTGTATTGATTATTTGAGCTAAATCTTTTGAAATACCATGCCAACAAAAACTGTTTCTCTCCAAAATACTGTTGCTTCAACCAGATGGCAAGGAGCAATCATTTATGAAATGTAACGTTTTGTTATTGTTACTTTACAGCTGATACAAGAAATTAGTTTCTTAATATTCAGAATAATCTGTCTTATTTCATCAATTTAATAGATTAATGAGGTACCATCAGTGAAATGTTACGTTCGTGCACCTCCTATGATTTTTCAGGAAATGAGCAGAGATAATACGAGTCTGTCAGTAACAAAACAGAGTCACGAGGGACTTTACTTGAATCAACCAGCCCAACTATTATGGAAAACCTCATCACTTGGTAACTTTTATAAACTGATCAAGGTATTTAAAATAACCTACTCTATGTTCAAGTTGTTGGTGATAAACTAAGTGAGGAGCGCTTTCTTGAGGGAGGACAGGACTTCTGTTCGCAGCAACCGCTGCAAGTATTTAGCTCTTTTGTTTTCATTAAGCTTGCTGTCAGTTTTGCGTAATGATTTTTGATGTTGTGTTCTTTTTTTTTTTTTTTAGAATGGATAAAACGCCAGAGACAATTAACAAAATAATATTATAAACTGGAATGGAAACCATACATTTGTAATGGCTCACAGGGTTTCTGACCTGAAAATGTGTACAACTGTCTCCCACAGTCAGCAACTGGTTATTTCATAGACTAGCTGACCATGACTGCTTTTTCCTGATGCAGTTCTAAGAAATTTCAAATACTGGCCAAAACTGGCTAAAGGGCTGCAAAGTTGTCCTTTCATCGGCAGTATGGCTAGTTTGATTTCACCTTTGGCAAAGGTTTTTCTCAACAATACTTGATTTTCCTTGAAGCTACAAATGAAATACAAACAAATGCATGTGTGCTCCCAGTTCAGTGCTCATAAGTCAATATAATTTATACAGTCTCTTTCCAGTCATTAGTTATGTATTTAAAGAAATAATTTAAAGATTTAGGGCATAGTAACTAGTTTAACTGTCTCTATAGGTCTCAGAAAATTGTGTCGCTAAATATCAAAGTTAGATAAGCTGCTTTTATTCAACTGCTGTTTGTTCCCTTGTACATTTTAACCACTGGGATTTGTATATCTAAGTGGAATATCGGTATTAATTTATTCATAACTTTTATTTTATAACTTTGATTTTAGGGGAATTATCGCTTTATCTCCTAATGACATTATTCCTATAATGGTGATTTTTTTAAAAAATCACATGACTCAAAACAGATTTCTGAAGACTTCTTGTAAAATAAAACAAGAAATAACTCTACGTATTTAATCATTATGCAAATTGTTATTCACTGTAAAGCAGTTCTCATGTGTGAAAGCAGTGGTAGCATTAGGATTCTTTTATGTGGATATTCTCCAGATAAAAACCCCAAATGTTCAGCTAAACAGGGCCAGTGAATCTGTCACAAACAACTACTGTAGATGTACTGTCAAAGCAACAAGGATACTGAAAGTGAAGTAACATTGCCAATGGCTTTACAACCTTCAAGCCTAATGTGTTTGGCTTTCAAGCTCCCTAAAAACAATTGCTCTCTAAGCATGTAATTCGAGTCTTTGAATGAAAATTAAGATGCGGAAAGAGTTTAGTAGCTCTCCTTTCAAGGTATGTTTTAAATATTACACCTACTGAGAATATGATTTATTAACAATACTATTCTCTATATAGAGAGAACCTGCAGGTGGCCATTCTTCACCAATATTCACAATAGTAATCCTAGATAAAGGCACATTGGTTTTGATAAAGTGGAAAACAAGCAAATGATCATGTGAGAAAACAACACTAGGCCAGGTTCTCAACTTGTGAATCAATTCACACAGCGGGCACTCCTGTTATTTTTGTGCATTAGTTGGAACCTTGTAAGGATCACTAGATTCAGAGAGTTAGCCTGTGTACCCAGTTGCTAATTCATGCGTAGTGTTAGTTCAGAGATCAGAAATAATGCTGCCTTAAGAAATTCCACCTGGAAGGAGGGGGAATAGATTTCTGTAATCTCTGCCTCTGCTTCTTGCTTCCTGTCCGACGAGGTGCTGCTCAGTTTGTGAAAGTGGGAGTTAACGATTCCCAGGGCTGCTTCTGTCTGTGCTCTGTGCTGAAGCTGCTGCACAACTTAAGTAGTTCTTCACGGGTCAAACTGAGGACCAGCGCAAAGCTCATAGGGAAGAGGGTATGTGTATTTTCTAGCTAAGAAGTAAAAACCCCATTGCTCTTGACTGTATTTTCCCAGTCCCCTGAAAACAACGTCACTCCATTTTCCATGGCAGACTTTTGTTTTCTAACTGGGTTATATAAATTCCACAGCAGATAGTACAAGTGCCAAGTATCGCTTTATCAGAGGGATGTCTCAGGCTTATTTTGTTGAAATAGGTTTGTTCTCTGGCCTCCATGAGGGCACTCAGCTTTGCTGCTCTGTACCACCCTGCTTGGGCTTGACTCCTTGGGTAGGAGCTCCGTGGTAACGAGCCCCCAAACAGCTGCTGCGATCTGGAGCTCTTGCTGCATTTGCACCCTGTGGAGCTTCAGTCCTCTTTGTCCCAGAATTCTGGTGCCATCCTCTTTTACTTGTCTCCTGTTTGCCACCTACACCTTCCCTCCCACACAGTCCTGTTTCTGAGTAAGTAATTTTGAATTTAATTTACTGGCTAGTACTGGGAACCCTGTCTGAAGTTCAGAAGCTGAATCAACCATGTTTGTTGTGGGAGATGGATGGGGAGTCCTGGTTAAGTACAGATTTGCATAAACATGCTGCAGGCATTGGAGTGTAATCCGAGAGTAACCAGAGAAATTAGAAACTCTCAAGTGTCTGGGACCAAATGCTGGAGAGAGTAGGACCGTACACATTTATTTAGTGGTTAGTGACTATTGAGTTTCTTTGCAGATTGCCCCAGGATCTGATTGCCTGAGGAAGTTGTTCCAGCGGAGGTGGTAAATCATCACTACAACACTTCTCGTCCTCAGGCCTTGCTGGAAGTATTCCACTGCCTGTCTTCCCTCCATCCTAATTCCTCCCTCCCCTTGCTGTGCCTCTCTGATAGCCACAGCGGAGGTGCTTTGCAAAGGTCACGGAAGGGCAACTTGTGACTGGAGGAAAAAAATGCATTGAACGTGATTCTGCAGTGCCTCTAGGACAGTTCTGTGTGGCTGAGGCACTGGAGCTAGTGGGTATGTGTTGTTAATTTACAACAGAAGCAGCCAAGTAAGGTTATGTTTTTCAATCTGGTCTTGGAGTTATAGCATCTGTGACAGTACGGCACATCCCCCGCCACAAGGATCGGTGAGCCCGTACCTTGGGAGCCTCCTGAGTTTTACCTTTTGGGGCTTGTGAGAGCTTTACAGCTTGCAGCATAACCTGCTGTGGCTGGTGGGACATACTAAAGCATGAAAACCTTGATGAGAGTAAAGTTAGAAAGAATTATTTAACTCTAGGCAGGGATAAGAGGCTTTTTAACACATGCTAATGAGAGGAAGAGTTCAGGCAGAAGTGATAATGTATTTCTAACGTTAGTCTACTAAAAGGGCCAGCAAAGAATAATCAAACCAAGGCTTTTTTTTCAGTTTTCAGTACTTCAGCACAAGCTGGCGTAGACAGTTGTGTGATTGTTCCAGCCACCCAAATATATCAGCTGTGTATGCTGGCACAGTGCTGTGCTAAAGCAGCTATATAGCTTCTGGCTCACAGCTGGCCCTCGTTCATCCTGCTTGAAGCACAAGCAGAGTAAATGAGCATCTGTTTGCCCTCGTCATTGTAGACATAGCCTCTGGCTTCATTCTTATGCATAAACAAAGAGTAGTTTGGGGTTTTTTTTAAGAAATATTTTTAATTCTTGCTATATTTGTCTTTTTATAAAGAAAAAAAACAAACCAAAAACCAACAAAAAAAAACAAAACACAAAAAACCCAATAGAGCAGCTGGAAGATTTCTGTGTAAAAGGCCATATGATTGAGTTCTAAAGAATGAGAATTCTTATTCTGGCTGACATGGACTCAGTGGTAAGTTATTTTTCAATTATTTTTTCAACTTCTTCTTATTTCATTTCTGAAATTTTTGCCACTCCAGTGAATCATTTGTGACTGTGGGTAAAGAAAGCCTATGCTGAAAGTTTTGCCTACCACTTTCTTAGTATTGCCTATGGAAACCCCAGTAAAACAGGAGTGGCAAATCTTATTTCCTAATATAGTGCAAAAAACGCCAACAACCAACCAAAAAAACTTTAAATTTATGAAAATAAGAAGAAAATGGGCCACATTAAGCAGGAAAAATTCCTTTGCACATTAGTGGTAGCTGAAGAAAAAGTACACGTGCTGAGAATTTGAGTCTTATGGAACATCGGGATTGTAGTACACGGTCAAGGATCTTTTCTATCCATGCGTATCGGGGGACTTATTTGGGTATGTATTTATGTATTTTATACTGCTATTAGTAAACAGGGATTAATATATTTAGCATTATATACGAGTCCATTGTGAACCCTTTATACCAGCCTTGCTTTCATTCTAGACTAACGCATTTCTTATGTTTTTGTTAATGACTTAGCTACAGTGTTCTAGGCAGGTCCTGACATCCTCAGACCTTTCATTACATGTGGTACTACTTCAGTCGGGAGTGGTTTCTTTCACCATTTAATGTTGCTAGCTCTTTAAGTAAACCCCTACACTCCTGGCCTTTCTGGGAAATTTATCACTAAACTTTTAAAAGGTTTCCCCAACTAAATTTAAAATGAAATATCCACAACACAAGCACTACTAATTCTCCAAGCAAAAGCATCGCATTTGGATGCATATTCTCTGATTCCCAGGAGAGAGCGAGCGAGCTCAGAGGTGGTTAGAGACGTCTTGATGTGCTTAGGAGTTCGGAGTCAGCTCTTGACACTAATGCAGACTCCAGGCACTAGCTACTATTGGGAAATCTTTATTCACTGAAGTATTTGGTGGGCAAAATATTTTCTCTTCCTCTTAGAAAAATAAATAAATAATGTGTAATTTGCTGACACAAACTATTTGCTTAAAACAGGCAATAGGCCTTGGGGAGATATTTATGATACAGGCTAGATTGACTTTAGCAAGCAGCAGCTGGTGCTTTCACACTGCTCGGTGTTGGAATGATCTTCTGTACTGCAAGGTAGAGAGGCAGAAAATGCAGCTGCATCTTTCTGGAGCTAATTTTAAAAAAGCAATGAGCTGGTAATTACCACTTTTCCCAGCTGGTCTTTATGAGGGTAAAAGGTTTAATCATAGATTGAAGTTGGAAGGGGAAAATACTAAGCAGGCTGCAAACCAGTGTTAATAAATGTCCTTCCTGGAGATATTTAGAAATTTAAGCTCTTGTTGGCTGGGAGGAGCTGGGAATGAAGATTACCTCCAAAAGGTTATCTGACAGTCCTTAGGGTTATGCCCTTTGTATATGACTTTCCTCAGGAAGGATGTGTGATGAGGGTTTTGTGATGGCTGTGTACCCTGCGGGCTCGTCCAGGCCAGTGTGATCATGCCGGGTCTTGGGGGAGGAAACTGAACGGAGCTCATTCTCAAAGGTGAAAAATAAGGGGGATTTTCTGTGGAGTTTTTTCAGTCAGCATCTCATTTCTGCTTGATTCATACAAATAACTTATAAGCTTGATTAATGCAACAAAATATAAATATTTATGCACCCATTTAGCTAATGTTTGGCTCTATTTATAAACAAGAGCATCTTGCAAGAGCTTTTTTTTGACAAGTAAATAAAGTAAGTATAGATAGTGCCTGTGTGTTAAATTAACCATGCTTCAATAAGTCTTCCAATATATCAAGTCTTAGGTAATAACTAAGCCAAAAAGTGACAGTAGAGTAGGTTTGGTGGGAATAACTGAAAGACATAAACTTTAGGAGGAGAAGCAGCTGTTGTTTACTTTCTTAGTTGGTGGGGGGAAAGAGGATAAATCTCTGGTTTTACCATTAATTTCAGTTTTTTAAGTCTATTGTTATTGTAGTGATATGGAGGGTAACAGGACAGAAGAGCAGTCGCATCTTATGTACAGGTCTTGGGGTCAATTTCTATTTGCTGACTTCTCTGATACGACTAACAGAAAATTGTGTCAGACCCAGGTCTAGTTCAAGGCTTGATTTTTGCAGATCAAGGTTTGATTTTTGCAATCATCAGAACCCAATCTGTGAATTCTGATGAATCTATGGGTTCTGATGAATGAGATTTTTGATAGTTCTGCCTGTATGAAAGTAAGAAAGCATTTGTGAGCTTTTAAACTAGCACTTTTTAATATGACCTTTGCATACTTAGTTTAACATATGATTATTCTCTTGATTGATTTTGTTGATGGCATATCAATCTAAGTTGGCTGGATTTGACACCTATGTATTGAATGATAAAAGAATATTTTGCTCTTGTTAGGAAACAATAATTTATTATGAATGATACGGCAAAATGGATTTAAATCACTTCAAAACGTGTTTTCTCTCATCTCTTGATTGCTCAAATCAAAATAATAAAAGTGCAATAAAGAACTGAGGCCCAAATCTAGCAATTTATATTTGCTTTTCTAAAATTTTTTGATTTGTTTCTATCATAAATTATTTCTCAGTTAAATTTCCTGAGTGTAAAATCTTCAAGTAGGATTCCATGATGCTAAGTGATGAACAGATACAGAACTGAGAAGACAGCTCCTGTCCCAAGTCTTGCAATGGAATTAGGTCAGGGGATGTCAGAAGTGAGGTGCTCTCTGTGTGAGGGACCGTCTCGGGTTACCTGCCTTGCTATCTCAGGCGGCTGTCTGTCCTAGGTGGGCAGTAGACTTTATAGGGAGGCAGAAGGGAATCTTGCCGAAGGCCTCATCCTGCACCCAGTTAGAACAGAACTCAAGATTTACTCAAGAACTGGGTTGGGGTCAGTTTTACAGGAGTCAGATTTCTTTCCCTGGAAGTGGAAGCTGAGCAGTTACCTGGGCTGCGAGACTCTATCAGGGACCTGAAGTCATAGGACTTTTGCAGTAAAGCTCCGTATCATTCGCTTCAGTGTGTTTGTGCTCTGTGAGGGGGACAGGCAACTTCTAGAGTCTGGGGTTCACATTTATTTCTGGCTGCGTGCAGAGGCCAAGCCAATACATCACATTCATACAACGCTGGGTTGAGCTAAGGGAGTCAGATCCGGTCTTGGTTTGTGGTATCAGTTCTTCTCTTTTCATGCATGATTTTAGGTGTGCAGAGTCCCTTCAGTTAATTAAAAGATTGACTTAGTCATATGCAGCCACTGAACCATAGGCAAACCCTTCAAAGTGTGAATTTTATGCAAGGAGAAAGATGTTTTTGAATATTTGTTCATCAAAAATATTTCTCAGTTGCTGTCACCTGTTGTACTGAAGTGGATCCATGGCTGGTTTGCCTTCCCTTCAAAGTCCATCAAATAAATAGTCTTTAAAGTCAGTGAGGGAGAGAAAAAAATTAATTCTGTCTTATATCAGGTATGTAACAGACGAGTATGTGGAAAAACACTTTCTGGTGGTTTTGTCAGCCAAAAGGAAGCCAAAGTGCCTTTTTTTGGTGCTCTACGAGAGAGAAACATGCTAAGAGAATGGCATTAGGCTAATAGCACAGCAGTTGAAAACTGGGCCATGACAGCAAAGGTGGAAAGGTCAGAAAATAGAGAGAGAAAATTATTTCCTTTGGAGCTGAAGGTCACGTGAAAGAAGTGATTTCACATTTAAAAGGCCGCCGAGGAGAAAATTGATGAATGTTAACATATTTTTATATCGTTTTATTTCATTCTTTTTTCTTTTCTCATTTGTAATGCTTACGTATTCAGGAAGTTGAGGTAGGTTTTTCACTTTTAACTTGTAAATATCCGTAGAGTGAATAAAAGTATTTACAACATATCATAATTCATATTATACTTTAAACTCTTATGATCAACTGTTAATATTGTTGTCAATGAAATGTATTGATACATGTTAATTATTAATGTGTTAATACTGATTTATTAACATGTTAATATTAAAATGACATAATAGTTTCATATGTTACAGCAGGCATAAGGTATTTGGAGCACATTAGTATCTGTCCTAGTAGAAAGCTCAGAAACACAGAGATTTCTCTGCGGTCATTTTTGTCAGGTAGGTGTTTTATTGAACGGGAATGTTAAATAACTTAATCAAGCTGATCATACTTTTTTTTTCAAATTATATACATCTGGAAATCAGTGTCACATTTAGTCACACATATTGCTGTACCAGCATGCTGCTTTTCTGTTGGAGGAAGTTTCAGTAAAAAGATGGTATCCATTCGGAGATGTTAAGAGTTGCTCTTCCTTACAAACATCATTTCAGGTTAATGTATAACTTTCAGCACCTTGCAGAGTACTAGCACAAAGCCCTGTCCATTTTTCAAGTCAGAGCTTTAGGTGGTATTTAAATGAGACATAGATTTTCTGCTCAGCCATATTTACAGGGTGAATTTCACCTTTACAGTGCCATAACCATTCACTTACAGTTCTTGCTGGTATCAATGCTGGAGTGAAACTCCAGTGCTGTGTTTTCTGTTGTCTGACTGGCATAAGTTATTTTGAACTGCTATTGACCATATTGCTCTAATGTATGTATAGTCATTATTTACTCCTATAAATAATAACAAGTTTTATATATGGAAAATCTCAAAGGTTTTCTCCATTCTACTTTTTAGGGTTTTTTTCCATATTTTTTCTTGTGTATTTTCCTGTTATCATATTGTAGTTTCAGGCATCTTCTAAAATAAATATAGTTTCCATTTTCAAAAAGAAATACTAAACAGTTCTGCATAAAGGAGAAGAGAAGGAATAGGTTTACAGAAGAGATGGGTGTTTTGTAGGTTTTTTTGTGAAGAAGGTGCATTTTCTGTAAAATACTCCTTTGACACTGAAATTGAGATAAACCCCTTTTCCAATCCTTATTTCAAAACTGGTTCCATATGCCAACAGCATAAGAAATCTTCTGGGATTTGAATTATTCAACAGTTTCTGATGCTGAAAACCCAGCAGCAAAGCAACACCTAGGAAAAAATGTAAGCAGGCAAAAAAAGAATATTTTGTTGCTGGAAGAAAATTATTCTGCTCAAAAAGCTTAAAACCCAACACATTCTGAAAAGTGATTAATGCTTGGTGAATTTAGCAGTACATCATAATCAGTTACAAAGCATTGTATAACAATGAGGGGTTTTTTGTATTAACAAAGCTGTGAAATTCAAAAGCAAGTCTGTGATTCTATTTCTGGTGCCGAACCCTGTACTTCTGAAGGAAAAAGGATAGATACTTTTGATGTATCTGAAATAAATTATCAATAATAATCTTTGTTGTTATCGTGGAACATTGTCACCGTCCCTGAAGTCAGTATAGACACAGAGCATGAATGTGATCAGAGAAAGAAAATACATTTCCTCCTGATAGTCATGCAGAATTATGTCCAGCCCCCTTCGTTACAGGGAGCATTTGCCCATCCTTGCTTGCCCCCAGAGCAGGCAGAGAAGAGCAGGATAGCGGTCCACAGTTCTCTGTGGTGTAAGCATTAGTATTTTCTGCTTCTCATGCTGGTCATAGCGTTCAGGAAGGAATGCACTACCCTAAGGTGCATCTCCTGGTGTTCAGTGAGGGCATGGAAAGTCCCCACTCGTCCTGTAACAGCCCCATGGGCTGTTCTGGACCCAGAAAGTAAGACATGCTGGCTTTCAGGTCTCCAAAATGTTCCAAGTCAGGGCGATTGGATAGCATCAGAGCATGTGAAATTCACTGTGCGGGAGATAAATGGTAAGCAAAGCCCTGTGGAAGAAATAATTTAGGTGTCTTAATCACACTGATGGGTTTTCAGTTACCCTCCTGGCAGGAAAAAGAAATCCTGGTGTCATTCTGGACAGCTTGATAAAGACATTCCTTCAGTGGCAGCCCTCAAGAAATGAACATAGAACACCAGATATATTAAAAAGGAAATTAAGATTAATATGCAGAAAAATATCAGAATGTTATAGAAATCTTCCATGCTTCCTCACTTCAAATACATTATTCTGTTGTTATCACTTCCTCTCGAAGAGGACACAAGTGAGATATACAGAATATGCTGAAACTAAATATAACAGTTGGGCTTGAATCCCAGTTCTTCAGGACTAGGGTTGATGGCACTCTGAGGTGGGGGCAACTTTGCCTTCAGGTAAATACTTGCAAAGTACATAGAATACAAATTGATCCTACACACAGAGGAGTTTTCCATTTTTTCTGCAGACTTGTTTGCAACAGTACAATCATTTGGCCCGGCACTCGGACAGTTCCCACCTTCACCAGTTTGAAGTCCAATCAGAATTATGTAAAAGAGAACCACAAGACTCACAGCAGAGTAATATCTTTACGTCGGATTTAAGAAGATTTTTAAAATCTAGTAGTGTGAACAGTGACAAAAGTACTCGCTGCAAGTGCTCCTGGATGTTGTTACACTTTAAATATAATGTTTACGATCTTATTGCTGTATTTTTGTATATTCACAATGGTGTGACTTACATGTGTCCAAACAAATATAAGTATTTTTGGATTTACTTTGCTGACCTTTCACCACACCAGGATGGTGTGGATCATGCGATGTTATCTGAACAATATGCTCTTATCTTTGTTGTCAAAAGTTGTAGACTGAAATAATACAGATTTATCAGAAAATATTTAATAATGGACATACTTTGAAAAACAATTCGGAAGAAAAATTCAAGGTGCTGAATACAAGGAATTTTTTATTTTTTTTAGTTTCTAACCTGCATTTACTACTCTTTAGGACACAACTTGTTGATAGTCTTATCTGATTTGGGCTAAATATGTTAGGATCAAAAGATGAGTTGATTAATGTGTAGTTATGTAAAATTGTACTGAAAAGATGGATTATATTTTTCCTGAGTTTCCTTTTTTTTTCTCCCCATTTAGGATGATTATTTCAGAAACTGGAATCCAAACAAGCCTTTTGATCAAGGTAAAGTTAGTACACGTTTTGTGGTTGTCTTCTGCTATTTTGTGATATCCCCATATACTTTATGCCTTTCTTCCTCCGTCAGTCCCATACATTAATGAAGAGCTATATTCATACTTATATCTCATTCCCAACTGAGTCACAGCTTGAGGTGGTTTATGTATAAGGGTTTGACTCATCTCTATTTTTCAGCCACATTTTTTAATCCCTATTCATTCCAGTTTATATTCAGTATATGCTTAGAAAGGTTCTCCTTAACCATGAATCTTGGTCTAATATGCAGTTTAAAACAGGTATCTTCACATACATTTTCTTTCCTGTTAAAAACTTTGCTAAATGAATGTCATAATTATAATTACTGCATTTCCTAACGCTTAAGGGGCCAATTCTTTGAAGCCAGTTATAATGTGTGAATTTCAGGGCAGGTTTTTCAAAAGAAATGTGTGTTGTGTGTATGCTGCTGATTCAGATACGGATTCTGTAAATGACAATTTGCACTTTGTCTTGGTGAGTTGTTAAGTTATGGCAGTACTTCAGTAATTTCCGGGCCAGCCACCAAAGGATAGGAAAAAACAATACAAATATTCTAATTGTTACGTCCAGGATAGCACCAGAAACAACAGCCATGCTGGGAAAAAGACCTTTGAATTGACAATTTAAAGGAGGTCTCACAAAGCAACTCCACATCAAGCATTCTCTGCTTGGTGTTCATGGCTAGCAACAAACTTTTCAGATGGGATGATAAGAGGCATTCATTCTAAATACCATAGGTGAACATCGCTGGAAGCACTAGTAGCCCTGGTGTTGCCAGGTGTGGTGGGTTGTATTTGACAGTTAATGTCTCGTCAGTAAAAAACACTGTATGCGAAGAAATCTCAGCAGTCCGTCCTCTGAAAGGCAGATACAAAAGTAGTGCAGGCTGATAACATGCCATAATTTTGTCCTTAAAACCAGAATATTGTATTTTAACTTGGCTATTTGTTACATTTGTCACTGACACTAAGATTCTATAACACTCCATACCGGAGCACCCTCAAAAAGTATAATATGAAACCATTTGGGTCTTATATTTCATTATTTCTTAAAGCTTTCTAGAATGGTTGGGTTTTTTTCAGGACAAATGTTAAAAATTACATATTGCACAGCTTCTTTTGATTTGGTAGAACCAGTTACCAGCCGTTTGGTCTGTGGAGGATAACAACACACAATATAAAGTGCAGGTTGGTTAGCTTCTCTGTTTGCCTTTTGACAGTTGCACATTTTTCCTGTTTGTAATGTTCAGTGAAGCTTATATAACTCCTGCTTGAGAACACATAGGAGGCGAGGATATTATAGCTGTAAAATCACAGGTAGATGGTAGACTTTCTCCATTGCTTAAGGCATTTTTAGGATCCTGGACTTCTTTGACTAGCTTTGGTTCATTATTCAGCATCATGCCTCTTAAATTGCATAACGCTGGTGTCCTAGAATTTTATTCAAAATGGTATTCTATAAGTTTCAGTCTACTTCTGCTCTGAAATTTGTAGGGATTTTAAAAGATGTAATCCTGAAGTCACTTAGAAAGGAATGATCATATACATGGTAACTACAATACAAATGAATTTCAGGCATGTAGATCCATTGCACGGTCCTCCTCTCTTTTGGATCCTGTGTTCAAAGTTAAGCGGCATTCAAGTAGAGTGTGAGACTTCTGTTGCCCTTCAGGATGTGAAGTGGCTATTTCTATATGTAATTGTTGGGATTTTACATTCAGAAAAGTTATTCCTGCAAGCAAATTGCTTAGGCAAATTATCGAACAAGCAGATAGCTTTTGGTTTTGTTTTAGGTTTGGGTTTTTTTTCTAAAAAAAAAAGTTCATGGTGAAACAATCACAATGTGTTACACAGAAGGAAACAAGAAATTGGAAATTATGTGGCCTTCTCCAAGCATGACTTATATCTGGTGTCACTGGGATGTAACCGGTGGATAATGGTTAAAGAATAGTAGCTAATATCAATGTTGCATAGTTGCAGGAGGTGCCCGATGGTTAAGTTAATTACTGGTGGTTTTTTACTGACTGTTTAAAAAAAAAGAAAAGGCAAGTCGTGTTACAGAAAAACATTTTTCTGCCTCTGGAAATCAAATATTATGAAATTATACTTGTGAATCTTACCACAAATGAGAAGAAAGAGCGAATCAGTTAAGAAGGAAAAACATGTACAAATGAATGAAGGGGTAACTAGATAAATGACAGGCCGGTGGAGGAGACGAAACCACAATGCTTTCTTTATTTGCTTTCAATTTGAGCTTTGGCGGTCATTTATTTTACAAACAGGAGACGAAAGGGAGCAGCTGTGCTGATCAGAGATTTGAATCTTCGAAATTGCTAAAGTGTTTAGGAAGAAAATACCCACTGGAAGTCTCTGAAGGTGCTTTCAAAAATTTCACTTTACGTCTATTTCTATATTTCATCGCCAAACATGTTCCTTGTATTGCCTGTAGATAGCTCCCAGGAATATCATTGGGGGGCTTATACATGTTAGAGCTGAAGAGTGTAGATTCTCTGTCTTTATGGAAATGGAACTTCAGTGTCAAAGGAAAGGGAAAGATGATGATTTGTCAAGGCGTATATCCACAGAGAGATTTTTCAAAGGCATTTGAGGGATTTAGGATTACAAATACTCTTGACTTCAAATGAAACTTACATTCCTACCACTTTCAGAGGCCTTGTGACCCTCTGTCTTCCCAAGAGGAAAAACAAAAAGGTAAATCTTGGCAAAATATTGCAAAAAGATTTTGAACTGACATGCTTTAAAACTGTCTTGTTCATTGTGTTACTGAGATGTCTGACTCTGGGCAAAACCACCAATCGTTTTAGAGAATCTAAAAAAAAAACACATGGATACCTTGAAGCAATAAAAACATTTGTACATCTGTTAAAGAATCCTGTCTCTTTACAAAGAAAAGGATCATTTCTCTTTCAGTGTAAAATTTCTCCTAGACTATGGATAGTCTGTCGTCAGAAGGCAGAATGCAGACTAGGCGATGCAGGCTGAGTGTGATACTCTGCCTTGCACAGAGATCTGTGCACTGCTTTTGTCTCATTTAAATCTTACAAATGGATTTTATTTGGCCAATAGGTCGTTCTTTTTGACAAAAAGGTGACTAATTTCGGCTGTGGTAAAATTCACCCTGCCTAAAACATTAAAATAGCCACTCATACCTTTCTAAAAAGATTTCTTACAAAAAAAAAAAAAACAACCCTTAGAAAATGGTTGCTTCATTTAGTTACATACACATGGAGCATGTGAGGCTTTAGCCACTGACCCCTATGTTGTTGTCACCCAAAAAATGAAAAGAAGAGAAATTGCATCATGACGCTGCTTGGGGCCTTATGAATCAGATGCTGACAAGAATAATCCTCAGTTTATATATACATATAGGTATACAGGTGTGTAAATGTATATATACTATATGTATGTGTATATATAGAGAGAACCATTTAAATAGGAAGTGCTGAGGCAAAGGAAGGAAGGAATGCTTTCTTTCTCTTTTCCAAGTGTTTCCTACCACATGTTTAATTTCTGTCATTTTCCACACAAATAGAATAGTCAGAAGAATTTGTCCTAGAGTTTTTACGCAGCGCAAGCTGAAAGAAAATTGTTTAATCTGTCTTTACTCTTTACTTCTCCATCCTCGCTGCCTTGACATCTTTTTCGATGTTGTTCCTTTTGGCTTTGGGGTGTTTAAATGCCCCCTATGCTCTTGTATGATTTTGGAGGTAGAAAAGCTTTTATTTTTTATTCTTTGGGGCTCTTGTATCCGGAGAGCCTGTGGAGATCCTGCAGTAAGGAGCCCTAGCTTGCTCCTGTGACCTCACTGGCAGCTCTGTGTTCTCACCACACAATTGTTATTTTGAGAGATATCCCAAAGGCAAATTTTAACCTCACAACATGAAGGTTCTTCCTACGGTGGGTGAATGAAAGCAGATGGCTGCTTCTGTCCCTGGGTTGTATGGGAAAGCTGAGTCTAGCATCACTAAGCTAAAGCTAACTTGTGTGAATACCCGCTCTTTGGGACAGATTTACAAGTTTTTAGTGTTTAAAATCTATTTCTCAATTCTAAATCTAAAATCATGTTTGAATAATCTAATTGTGAAGTCTTCATATGGAAGCCAGGCTGTAGAATCACGAGGAAGGAGTTGGGAGGGCAGGGTTTAGAAGTAACTGAAGGTGGCTAGTACCTGCCAGAAGTGATCTCGCAAAGGCAGCTGGAGGATTCAGTATGTTTAGCAGATGTAAAAACCAACAGTAGTCGGAGGTTTTGAAAATTAGCAGAGTTCTGCTTCTAGGCTTGTACTTCATTTGCATCTTTTAAAGAAGAGTCTGGTGGGTCTAACCAGCTCTATATTTTTTCTAAAAAAAAAGCTAGCTTTATTCAGCAGATTGAATTATTTAATTATGCATTTAAAAACAATAGCAGTGTAATCAAGCTGTCTGCTTTCCGCTTGCAACATGGAGAGAAATATCTGCATGTATGTCTCAAGAAAAGAAATACCTTGTTTTGTAAAAAAGCGTACATGACTTTCACTGAAACAACCCCTAGAGAGTCACACAAGGTGTTTTTGCATAACATGCCTTTACAAGGGAAGTCAACTTGAATGGTTCAGCTGCATCTCAGAAGGTACTTGAGTGATCAGAATTTATTTTTAGCCTAGCTACCAGCCCAGCTTTTTATTCATCTTGAACCCCAGAGAAACCAATACAAAGGTGAGCATCTTACTGACTAAGCCAAGCTAACGAGGCATTCGGACTGCAGAAGGCAGGAGAGCGTATAGCCTGAAAATGATTGCTGGTCATTAATATTGAACTCAATTCTGTCAGAGTTGCAAAAGCCGGAAAGCAGAAGAGCAGAAGGCACAAGTTAGTCAGGATTTTGAAATATGAATCAAAAGGTTGGTTTTTTTTTTTTTTTTCTGACAAGGTCATTTGAGAGTTCTTAAGGAGCTTGACAGCTAACTTGGCATACTTTCCTAGTCTTCTCCATCTACACTGGAGAAAAAAAAGAGGGAATCAGGGAAAAAGTTTAGCGTAATGTTCTCAAGTCAGAGATTTTGGTACAGTAATTAAATGTGTCTGATATTCTGCACCTATTCAGACTTGCCAGAAAATTAACTCATTAAGACTTTATTATTATAAGTAAAAACTGCTAAATAAAACCATGTTTGTTATTGAAAATTTCTGCTAAAAAGCACCTCTCAATAGGTGTAGTAAATTCTTCTACAGACAAATAGGTGTTACTAATTGTTATGGTAAGGTGCACAAATAAAGACTACATTTTGCTAGGCTTAAAGTTGCTGGAAACAGTTTGGAATGGTGTCCAGTTTGCTTGCCATATGGCTTTTTTTAAACCATTGCTATGCAGAACATAGTAACAGCCGAAGTGATGGGATGCGCTTTGTGTTACAGATACATAGGCTCTGAATCCAAAACTGTTTAGACCATTTTGCTGTCATTATTATTAACAGCAAGGCTATAGAAGAACACAGTAAGAGGGGGGAAAAAACTTGATTCTGTTGCAGTGCTGCACTTTTTCCCAAGTCTGTGCTTAAAACCATCCACTGAACTGTGGAATTGTCTGTTCACGTAGGTGCAAGTCTCACCCTTTCTGTTTTGATTGTGACACTGGCAGGTTGCAGTGGACTGAGCTGGTCTGAGTCTCCTATACTGACCCTGCCTCCTGCGCTGAGGCAAAGAGACTGGCTAGAAATGGAATTTTGCCCATCACTGGTGATAGAAATCCCAAGTGTTCCAAGCTGCTGGACTTCTCAGGAAAAGAAGCTGCTGGTTAGAAATAGTCAGAACTTTCCCCCTTGTCTTCCAGCCTTTGTCTTTATTTTCACTGTCTTTATTCCCAGTACTCTTCCCCAGTAACTGAGAAATCTGGACAGGGATATTACTTCTCAGAGATTTAGAATCATAGAATCATAGCATGGTTTGGGTCGGAAGGGACCTTTAGAGGTCATCTAGTCCAACCCCCCTGCAGTGAGCAGGGACATCTTCCATTAGACCAGGTTGCTCAGAGCCCCGTCCAACCTGACCTTGAACGTCTCTAGGGATGGGGCCTCCACAACCTCTCTGGGCAACCTGTGCCAGTGTTTCACCACCCTCATTGTAAAAAATGCCTTCCTTATAGCCAGTCAAAATCTACCCTCCTTTAGTTTAAAATGATTACCCCTTGTCCTGTCACAACAGGCCTTGCTAAGGAGATTGCCCCCATCCTTCCTATAGTCCCCCTTTAAGTACTGAAAGGCTGCTGTAAGGTCTTCCCAGAGCCTTCTCTTCTCCAGGCTGAACAACCCCAACTCTCTCAGCCTGTCCTCGTAGGAGAAGTGCTCCAGCTCTCGGATCATTTTTGTGGCCTCCTCTGGACCCACTCCAACAGGTCCATTTCAGTATCTGCCAGGGGTGGGGCAGGGAATCCAAAATCCCTCTTCCACTGCAGTGTGTGAAAATCTTCATGTGCCTGAATTGGACCTATCAATGACTGACTCTAACGTCAGAAATGCTCGTGTAGACTCGACTATCATTATTAATTACAGACATGAACTCTCTGTCATTTCAAAGAATTCCCCTTGAGCACTAATGAAAGTCTGAACTGGCAAAATACCCTCGCTTTTGAAGAGGCAACACCACTTTTGAGTGGATTGCGGCCTTAAGCATAGCATAGACTATGACTTTCACAGTCCAGCAGCCCCATGGAATTAAATTTGTCAAACTGAGAGCTTTATATCTAGAGATGGATGTATGGGTATTCATCCTTCCTATCCTTCTGCACTGAATTGTACCTGTGTCTTTCCAGTGTCTAACTGGCAAATCCAGACTCCAGAAATGGCCTCCTGCAGCTGTGCAGAATAAAGTTTGCCTAAAATTCATAAGCCTTCCAAAACAAAAAGGATGGTAATAGGAAACCTATGATGTAGGATGAAAATCATAGAACCTACAATTATTTTTGAACATGTAATTTTCTGTTAGCCCAGTTAAGATGTTCTTTGAGAAAAGCCTGAATAAATTCCTTTCAGAGAGATAAGTACTGTACACATCTCTAGCCACAAATATACGTTAGTTTTATAATAAATGTTTTCTATTACTGTGCCTCAGATGGCAGATTTCAGCTGAATAACTTATTTTGCAATTTATTTTTTGACTGTGGTTGAATTAGTTTTAGAGGGTTATTCATAGGACAACTGCACATGAATTATGTTTGTAAATCTTCAGTAAATCAGTACAATTTTAAAACATGCTAACTGAATCAACAGAAAACAATAGCTGAGATGCAGCACATGAAATATACTATCTTCCATCAAATGCATTTCAAGCACATATGGCTGCTTATATCCTCCAAGCAGATGCACATGGTTCTCTGTGTGCTAGAAGCATAATACGAAATTCCCTATAAGCTTGTAAGCAACCAATTTTGTCATTAAATATGGCATCAGAAGTGACAGAGATGGGATCCCTGTCTGTGAATGTGTTATGACTGATGTGCTTTGAACTGAGACAGTGATCGATACGTTGCTTGTCTAGAATTTTATTAGCACTTGGGGAACACTTGTTAGTTTTGTCAATAATGATGCTGGCTTTCTTTTAATATCTCTTACTTCCTTGACTATGAAGCAGACATGATTTTTAAGGGGAAATTCATGCCTCCCCATGCTCATCTGGCTCCCATTGCAGTAAATACATTTTTGGGAGTATCTCAGGGCCCAACCCTGCTCTCATTGACATCACTGGGTGAGCAGGGGTCTCCTTCCCTTTGCATCAGTTCAGTATATAGGAGTTCATCTCTGGAAACCTACCTAAACCTTTAAAAATGAAGTGTGTTTGAAAATACATGCCTGAAAAGCTTCCTTCCTTATTTGCTGTAGGAGAGACCCCAGTTTATTATTCAAACTAGCTGCTTTGGTTTGTATTCTGATTTAACTAGGCCAAACCAATCGGGGGCAATGTCTCCAGCTTTGAAATACTATTTGACTTAAATATTGGATGGCATAGCAGTAGATTTATACTGCATGTCAGAGTGAATTTTAAATCACTAGCCAGTCAGAAGAGTAATTTCCACAATATTTAAACATGTTTATATGCTTGTGAGTTAATAGGTGATTACTAACTGTCATTTGATGCTAATTGAAAAACAGGAACTCCTGTGGAGAATGAAAGCAGAAGGCAGAGTGACAATGGCCATAAAAAGGAATAATGCAGAATTTTTAGGAAGAACATCAAAATAAAGACAATTTATTTCAAAATCAGATTTCAGTAAACTGAGAATTGGTAAGGCAGAAATTAGAGGAAGAAAAATCAGGGTAATTGGCATTCCCTAAATGTAAAGGGCACAAACACAAATTATCCAAAAGCCAAGAGCTTGGTTAATGATAAAGCTCTTAGTGACTGCAGTGGCAAGAAGTAATGTAAAGAAAGTGCAACCTGCTTGAATTCTTAAGCGAGCGCAAACAGTAGCCCCAAACTCAGAAAGCCAAGTATAAAAGGAGATGTTTGGGCAAGGATTTAAGAATAACAATTTTTTACAAGTGTATTAGAAGGGAAAGAAAAATCAAAATCAATGATGGCTCACTGCTCAGTGGAGAGAGATGCTTATATAAAGGCATTGCCAAGAAGGCCAGAGTACTGTTATGTGTCTTCGCTTTGGCTTTCACTTAAAAGGTCAGCTGTGACCAGGTGGCTATCATAATTAATATCTTCAGATGAAGTGTGAGATTCTGGATTACGGAAAGAACAGGCTTGAGTAAAATAGATGTTTGCAAATCAGCTGGAATTGATCTAAGGTTTAAGTGAATTGGCTGAAATAACTTTAAAGGTACTAAAAGTTATCTCTGAAAATTTGTGAAATTGTAGAAGACTGGGAAAGGACAAACAGCATGCCTATTTTTTAACGTTAGAGAAAGGAAGAAAAATTGGAAATTATATCCTGTGATTTGAACCTGAAATCCTGAAAAAAAAAATACTGGAATAAATATTAAAGCAAATATTTATTAGCGTCAAGAAGATAAGGGGATGTCAAACTAAACTAATTTTCTTCTGTGACATTTACAGGCCTTGAGATTCAGGGATAATCTTGCAACATGACATACCTTGACTTTAATAAGGCTTTTGACATTGGCTTACATTACTGTCTTATAAGCAAGTTAAAGAAATATTGTCTAAAAGAAACAGTTATGAGGTGGATACAAAATCAATTGGAAAACTACATTCTGGTAGTAGCTGTCAGTGGTTCAATGTCAGGCTGGAAGGATAAATTGAGTAGGGTTCCTCTGTGATCTATTTTGGGTCCAGTCTTATTCACCATTTTCATTAAATTGTAGATCATGTAATTAGCGTGCTTATTAAATGTAGCACAGCAATAAAATTTACGGTCACCTTAAGAAGGTAAAGAAATGGTCTGAAAACAAAGGATGAAGTTCAGTCTGGGCAGATGCAAAGTCCTTTACTTAGGTCAGAATAATGATCTGCACAAAACAGGATGAAAAACAATCGGATAGTAATAAATTCAGAGCACAAGGGTACGGGATTACAATGGATTACAAATAGAACATGAGACAACATTGTCATTCTGTTGTAAAAAAGGCAAATGTTGCACTGGCATGTGTAACTATGAGTAATCCTTCGGCTCTAGTCAGCACCAGTAAGACCTTGGCTGGAATACATTGTCCAGATTTGAGTACCAGGCTTCTAGAATAGTATGAATCAACCGGAAAGTACCCAGAGAAAAGCAACAGATATGGTCAGAATTGCAGAAAATATACCCTGCAAAGACTGAAGGAGAGGAGCACATCCTCTGTGGAGTGAAGACAAACAAACCAACCAAAACAACAACAAAAAAACCAAAAACAACCCACAAATCCTATTATCAAATACATAAAATTAACTGCAAAGCGGAGGAATTGTTCTCTGTCCATTGTGGGTACAACAAGGAGCAATATGTTTACATTGCAGCAAAAAAAAAGATTAGTTTTAGCCTTTGTAACGACAGAAATACTTCAGCATTGGGAGAGGCATTTTAAAGAGGATGTAGAGTCTCTGTCTTTGAAGGTCTTCTGAAAGATGTTAGTTATGTCTTGCAGATAATGACACATTGAGAGCTGATCTAGCTATGGAGAAGGGGAATGGAATCGGCATCCTTCCCAGAACTGCCATTCTAGCACTGTGATTCTGTGATTGTATTTTGATTAATGGAAACCAGCTAATTTCATTGAAAGCACACAAGAAATGCTGAAGAAAGTATTTCTTAAAATAGATTTCCAGTCAAAGCAAAGAAGGGAAAAGAAATGAATCGGTATTCTTGACAGACATTTTGGCACCACCTGAAAAAAATACAGGTTCTCATTTGATGGGAGTAATGTGCATAAACTTCAAGATAAGTACTAACCATGGTTGTCACAGGCTTGCAAACCTCCGTGAATGTAGACAGGGACTGGCAAAAGACAGCCCATTTCCTCTGACTGCTTCTCCCTATCTCACTTGCTTTCTAATACCGAGACAGGAGTACTTCCTATGGATGATTCTGTACTTGAATATTAGTGGGGTTTTTGTCCAGGCAGGAATAAAGGTCGTGATCTAACCCTAAGGTTAAATATTTAGATGAAAATGAGTTAACTGTTCTCTTTCAATTAATTAGATAAAACATGACAATGCACGGGTATTTAGGAATTAAATCTCTTTCTGCTATAAACCTAAGGCGCAGGTCATCAAAACACTTACTGAATCACAGCTCTTTTTCTTCCTGTTCTTAGTACTCCAGATTAAACATATTTGTATAAAATAATGTTATTTCTGCTCTAATCTGATGGCTTGCATTCTAGCTTTGCAGTCCTTGGTCATTTAGAAAGTTACTTTAAACTACAAAATGGTGCTAAGAAGTACACAGCAAGATGAATAAAAAAAGTTTTCGTATGTATTCTGGTGGTGTTGTGCACTAAAAAGTTCCCTAAGCATAGTATGTTGGAAATTAGTATCAGTTTGGTAAGCATTGTTTAGTTATTTAGTCATGTTTTGTCTTTTCTCTCTGTGTCCTCTGGTTGCAATATATCAACAGACCTTGCCATTGATAGATGTCTTTGTGCTGTCAGTTATTGCCCTGCAGCTTTCTTTAAAGGTCTTGTTGACTTTACGTACGTTGTCCTTAAAGTGTGGGGACAGGAAAGCTATATCTGAAGACCAGAATTCGACTTCCACTGTCCTTCTTGAAACCTCTGTTTGAGGATTTGATCTGTTTTACCTAGGGGAGGTTAGTAAGCAGCACTGTTGTCATACATGCATCCTTGCAGTGCCTCTGTAGCCATACGAGAGGGATGGACACAGACGAAACGCTGCCCCAAAATCTGGAACTATCATGTTCACTTTAACCACAAGGCAAGACAGTAGACTCAAATCTGTAATATAAGTAGCTTCTGTTCCTGGCATAGCTTTAATTTATAAGCTGGACAATTGATTCACTTAGTCCTTCACTTGCCATTTTGTCCTTAACAACAGATAAACAGAACTCTGTGATAAATGGATGTACATATAAGCAATCCTAGGGATCATTGCACATTACTGCAATCTTTAATGCAATGTAAGTAAGCATTATTGTAATTATTTTGATGTGATACATCAGTGTGTTCATGGAGTTTCTCCTTTCTTTTAATTGCTGGGGGTTAAAAAAAATCAGGAAATGCATGTCATAGTCTCTAAGAGCAAATATATCATTGCTATGAAGGCTCCAGCATCTAAGCCTGTTTGTTCAGTGAGGGACCTGTGTAATGATCTTCCATATTTAAAACCAAGCAATGAAAAGTTGCCGACACAGGATGCAGAAGTCTGCAAAACTGAGAAAGGGAAGAACTCCTGCTTTTCATAGTGTTAAATACAGACATCTAAGAAAAAAATGTGTCTGCTTCTTCCTCAGTAGACCTTAAAGGAAGCAGCGTTAGCTACAAAAAAGTAGCCATGATTTATTAATTCTGTTCTGAACTCTAGCACTAACGGTTTTTATGGTTGTAGTAAATTCACTGTAACCCGTAAGACCCATTTATCCTCAAAATCCAGATTATATTTAGCTATTTCAAAGGACAGCATGGTACAATAATTGTATACTTCTTCTGTAAGCAGCATTTCCATCTTTGATTTTTATCAAGGTGGTCATCACCACCTTGCATCCTTGACATTAATTGCAGAACTGCAAAATGTTCGTTCTTTTGTAGGTGCCAATGCATTTGTTTCTCTCCCTCCCTCCTGGTTTTTCTACCATTTGCCTGACATACAAATGGTACAAGAGTCACATGATGATTGTCTGCAGTATGCCCTTAGAAAGGCGTTATATTTTTATCTACTTTTTCAAGTAGCAGTGCTCTTTTTAAATTTAAGCTTCTCAGCACCCCTTCACTGTGGTGAACAACCACAGTGAATATCCAGCTGGTAACCATTTATATGACCAAAAGCCAAATGCTCTTATTCATCTTCCAGGATGTCTTTGTTAAGTATCTGTCTTCCACAATTGCTTACTTCAGTAAGCTCAAGTTACTTCAGTAGCCTTGAGTGTTTAAAAAACTGTGCTTAATTTTGTGAGGGTTTTCTGAAATCGTGGGAGATTCTCAGGTTGCTGACGCAACAACTCAACGTTAAAAAAAGCGCACGTCTCCAGCTATATTGAGACTGTCTCGTCCTTCTGCATGCACCAAGGGGAAGACTGCTTCTTCTAAGCCTTCAAATTGCATGTTTGCATGAGTGTCAACTAAAATCTGACATTCATGATAGAGCCTGAAAACTTTTCAGCAATCATTTCTTTCTTTTTTGTATTTGGGTTTGTTGGTGTGCTTGTTCATTTGTTTTTTCTTACTAGCATGATAAGAAAACATCCTACCTATCTGAATGTCCACTTGGGCTGACAACTTTTACATAGGTCAAACCATCTGAAATATCCAAATAAATCCATGAAAAGCCATGTTCAAGTAAAGCCATGAAAAGCACAAGCCTATCTGAAAAATACCAGTAGGACCTTAACGTGGACGATATGTCCCAGTTTCAGAAACATAAATAAATTAATCTTGATAGTTTAGATCAAAAAGATCATGAGTTATTACTTTTCATCTTTAGATACTTCCTCAGTAGAACTCCAAAATATGTCATTGCTGTGTGCTGGGTATAGGCTATACTTAGTTGTTCTCACTCCTAATTGCCTAACTTTACTCCTGGCTTCCTTCATCATTATTCTGTTGCAAGAAATGTGACTTGATATTTAGGCAAACATTTTTCATTTTCTTTATATTTCTCCTTCTGAGCTGCTTTTTCATAAAGTGGCACTTCCAGTCTATTCTCCTACACAGGATTGTGCCAATAACATTTTTCCCATGCCTATAAATAAATTAAGTATACTGTGGCTTGAAAGAGAAATTGCTATCAGCTGGTGTTCCACTACCTACAAAACATTTTATCTTCTTTCAGTTTCTATTACTTCACTCTTCCTTAACTTGGTAGAGGAAGTTGTATTCCCTGTTAGTGTCATGTGGTGCATTTGTGTGTAGCATGCTTGATGTATGGAACTATTGCAAACACCTAGTGCCGATAGCTCGGCTTTTGAAATTGCTTTGAAGATGAACTTTTTGACAGATGGAGCTGTTGATATGATTTGGAAATAGGCCTGTTTGTATCAGTCAGTCAGGCACTCCATTTTTCAAAATGGAAAAAACATAAAGGTTTGAGATGAAAGAGGAGTGAGAGGCCACCCATCTAGGGGGAGCAGAGAGCTTGAGCCCAGAAGGAGGAATGCCCTTGAGAGCTATATATGCTGGTTTTATAAGGATACAACAAGTAATTCCTTTTCACAGGCTGCACTTTTAAACAGAACATAGTTGCTTAACTCATGTCATCTGCGCAGTTATCCAAAAGCCGGATGCCTAGCCTGAGGTAGTTGTTCGTTTGGCTTTGTAGCAGACACTGAAATAAGTGTTTCAGCTTAGTTAATATACTGGAAGCCACTGTGAGGCCTAGCTGTAAGAGTATGTAACTTTTAGAAGGCTAAAGTTAGATGGAATCAGACGTTGCACAGATCCTGCCCAGGAAAGCAAGATGCATATGGAGACCTCTTCTAGACACTGTGATTTCAACTGCCCCAGAGAAGAAGAGGTCAAAAGCACAATGGTTGTTAAATTTATGAGGATCCTGTCCTGGTTATGAAGCTCAAATTGAGTGAATTTTATGATTGAAACTACCTCTGTGTTTTGTGGAAGAGATGGTGTACTCCAGGAGAGAAGTTGTGCACGTTGTTGTTTGTAGTTCGTTACATGACCTCCCTGTTTTGCAGGAGGGATGCTGCGGTCCAGAAGAGTCGGGTGGATTAGCATAGTGGTACCAACTGTGTGGTGCATAGTCCTGGTGAAGGGTCCTTGATTCTTTTCAGTTGCCTGCATTCCCCTTTCTTCTGGCTTTCCTCCAGTGTCTCCTCCCTCTGAGTCTCCCCAAAAAAATCTTTGGTTCCCTTAGTTATAGGATCAGATAGACAGTACCTCCTTAGCGACTGGTCCATTTTCTGATTTGCTGTTGCCTTTGTTGGTGCCCACAATGTGCTTGTTCAGGACACTTCTGAACATGTTTGCACTTCTTGATGATCAGCAGATTGTTTGCATAGTTTCCCTGTACACAAAATACTATTCAAGGTTCATTCTGCTGTTTGGGACAAGAGATGAGTCATACTTTTTTGTCTACTTTTGCTAAAATAAAGCCAGCTGAAGTTCACAGCCTTGCACCAATGGCTATGCTAACTAGACCTAAGTCATGTTAGTTTATGCACCAACACAAGATATCTGGAAATTGCCTTATCCATGTTTTCTGAAACTTTAAAAAACAACGAATTCTGCCAGGCTTTCAAATGCAGAAAAGAACTCAGAGGAAAGGCATGACATTAAATAACCATGACAGGTGTCCCTTACCAGCAGGATTCTCCTGGAACACTCCCCTGTAAGCATTTGTATCATCCTTGTGAAGGCCAGAGTATTTGAAGATTACCCAGCTAAGAATATGGCACAGCACCAAATAGTCAGTGGGGGAAACGTGTGTTGGGGTGAAGGCTGTAGGAGCTGGAAATTTATGATAGTGTTTTACTGTTTTCCTTTGAGTTGGGAGAAGATGGGGAAGAGAGAGCTGAAAGCAGTGAAAATGAAGTATGCAGCAGACAATGTTTAACACTTTGAAAAAGAATCAGATAGTTTAATAATGGATTTTCTGTGTGACAGTCCTTTGGCATAGCTGATTTTTACCTGTACATTAGTATGCTGTCTGTTTTGTCAATCTAGCAAAGAGGAAGGAGTCTTTTGCTTGCTTTTCTGCAAGAAGTGGAACTCTGTGATTTCTATGCAGCTTCTAAATTAAAAATTATTGTTTTGAATTAAAATACTCTCCAGACCTTACGATATGAAGTTTTTATCTCACTTCTAGTTAGTATTCAGTGAAAGAAGGGATGGGGTTTCAGGAGGTTGCTGGAGCAAGGTAGTAAAAGATGGAAATATTGTTTTCTGTGGGGTGGAGAGGCCAAGAAAGGAAGATTTAGAGGTATGTCTGGAGCAAAGGTTTTTCATATGAGAACATTTTTATTCATTTTTGGGCCATCTACATTAAATTCTATTTTGGTATCTCCATCCACGTGTTTGTCCAGTACATTGGCACAATAAGATGTTTCAAAAGGAAATTATTAAAAATTAAAGTCTGAAATACTCACAAGCATGCTTTTTTTAAGGCACTGAATAATTATTAGAGGACGTTCTTATATGTAGGCAATTTCCTCAAAGATAAGAACTCTTAGTTTGAGAAATTAATTTTCAGCATGCTGACTAAATAAAAAAGTTCATTAAAATCTTTGTATGGTCTGTAGTAAGGAGCTAATAACAATGTTTTGTCTTTTATTTCAATTATGGTAGATGTGAATTAACTAGTATTTTAATAAAAATTAGTAGTAGCATTTATTTTCCATTGAGTGGTGTGAATTTACGTGATGTGCCTGAAACATAAAGAGCCTAGGGTGTGGATATGTGTGGTGAATGGATTTTATGTTAATGAATTATAATATAATTGCCCTGTCTTGGCAATTAAAGTTGGGCATTAAATCTTAATTCATTAATTCCTTCGCATCCTTTTTGTCTTTGGGGAGAGAGGAGGAAGTGCTAAAAATTCCTTTAAGCTTATAAAGCTGGAAGATGTGTATGACAAATAGATTTAAAACGGATTTCTAAGAGGTAGAACACAAAGGCAGAATTACATCAGTGTCAAATTCTGCCCTCAGTTATATGCAGGCTCCTTGGTGAAGTTACAGTGATTTAAATTTAGCTTAGACTTGCCTTACTTGGATGGAAAATGCATGCTCTTTGGGTATTTCTCTTTTTCAATCATTGTGATATAAAGCTGGCTACCGGGCATTTATATCACATGCATTTTCCTATCCGTATAGACATGGTATTTTGAGAATAGTTGAGCAAATTTGCGCCAAATTAGTTTCTCCTTTTTAAACTTAGCTGAATTGCTTATCTTGGCTTGTGGATTTAGCCCACTTCTCCCCGGCAGGTAAAAGTACAAAGGTGCAAAAGCAGTGTTTATATTGTTAGTAGAAATATCTAAAACCTTTGAGGGATTGGGAAGCCACCTTCTCATCTCTTGCGCTCCCTTAACACAATAGTCACAACAGTGCCCGCATCTTTTCATTGATTCTGCTGGAGATGCACTTCTGAGTAGTGACCAGTTCCCTGGTGGCCTTGTTGTCTCCCTCAATATGTGTGTGGACATGTTTATTTTAGCAGAATTGGACTAAGCTGGGGGCAATAAGATGGTGTCTGAGATATCTGGCTTCGTTCTTGAAATGTTTATGAATTACAAGACTATGGCTTTGAAAGAAGTTTCAAAGTGAATAAAGCACATGAAGCAGAAGGATTATGCATGTGTCCCATTTTGTAGTTCCGCTGTTCAGTGCTGTTTTCTAGGGGATGACTTCATAGCAGACTGAAAAAATATCAGTAGTCCCACCGTTAAAAAGTGGGTATATGACCAGATCTCCGAGTTCCACAGTTTCCTAGCAAATATGCTGTAAAGAAAGAATCTGCAGATCTGGAGGTAGTGATGAGCTCAGCATGATCCCGAAGTTTGACAGTCTTAGTTCTGTTCTTCTAAATGCTGTCTGATGCTGTTATATGCTGCGTCCTTCTGCTGAAGCAATTTCACACCTCATCTGCTAGAGATGAAAATGGCAGGGAACAAACTATAAATCCAGCAAAATCTTAGTTTAGTAGATAGATCATTCTATCAGAATCTTTTCACGTAAATAATTAATTCATCATTTCCTCAATCCACTAAACTTGCAAAGCTTTGGAAATGACATGGGGTTATCTCAAGAGACTCTCAAGGAGTTAGCTAATCCACCCGTCCCCCAAGGCAGCATCAACCGTATCTGCATCATTCCTGACATTTATTCACCATGTTCATAAAGATCTTCAGTGCAGGACACTCCACAGTCTCCCCAGCAATTTATTCTGGTGCTCTCCTCTGGTACTCTTAACCATTAGAAATGTGTAACCTGAACTTGCCTTTTTGTACTTCAGACCATTCAACTGAAAACTTTTGTGTTGTGTGCCATTGACATGACAAACAATTGGGTGCCACCTTAAATTTAGTGGCCTTTCTTTATATGAAGGCTTGTCACGTTTCCCTTCAGTGCTGTCATCTTAACCGCAGATCTGTTAGTTCTTCCTCAGAGATCATTTACTAGCCTCATTAGCCTCTCTCAAACTGATCAAAATGGGGCATTTCAAACTCATGACAGCAGATACCAAGAAACCGAGTGTTTGAGGAACTAGAAGGTCATCTTCTGCGTATGATGGTACACCTGTGTACCCGCCTGTGACTTTCTATGTATGTGTGGAACAATCTATATATACACAAACCTGGAGGTGAACGTATTTGGTGCTGTTTTTGCCAACAGGCAGGATCAGAGGAGCAAGAATGATATGCAGTAGGATTTGAAGTGGCACTTTTACATTCTGTTCTTTCCAGTTAAGCTAGATAGTTTGAAAGATATTCTTGTCACATCTTCCCAAGATGTAAAAGTGGCAACACAGTTTCTATCATGAAGAGTTGCTGATCTATTTTCCAGGGACCGCACCAGGTGCTTTATGGCTCCCAGCTCCTTACTGCTAGGACATCTGGACATTGGAGCGTATGTGTGTGTTAAGACCTTAATTATGTGATAAAACTTATATATGTGACTGGGATTGTTAACAAATTTAGGATATTATCAGGGCAGATAAACTACCTCTATAACATTCCTTTTCCCCACCTTTTCACCCCATGTATTACTCAGCGTGTTATACATCTGAAGAGGATTGTATCTGTTCCATCCCCTTGGACTTGTTGACTGCTGGCATTATGGGGTTGGCAGAATTGCCAGAATCCAGAGTTTGCCATGCACCTGAGATTCTCTTAGCACCTCTCGAAAGGTCTATGATGCCAAACCTAACTCTTCAGACTGCAAGCATGGGCATATACTGTTCATTTGTCATTCCTCTTCAATAGTTCTATCTTTCTTTGTGTGCTTTGAATGTTTTTAAAGATTTGCAGAGAACTGAGCTATGATTTCATGTGTGCACCCTGCTATAAAGCTCCCAGCATGAAAGCTGGGAAGGTTTTCCTAAACTGGACTAGTAATTACTCAGACACATGAAGAACATCAGTCTAATGGAATGAACAGGCCAGTGGTACGTTCTTACTGTTGTATATGACTGTTCATGTTTTATTTGACCGCTTTTAGACATTTGCATTCATGTGCTTGTCCCAGTGCATACATTTGAACAAGATACGTTTGATCTTTCTTCCGTATAAACTTTTTTGCACGTAAAATGAAAGAGACCTTGGGCGTTTCTTTCCTGCACTTTGGATTTTTCCTAGGATTGTATCTTCCATAAATAGTGCAACCCAGTGTTTGTGCTGTTCACCAGAATCTCCAGTTTTCACTTTGAAGCAAATGGGGTTTCCACATTGTTTGAAATAATTTCACCTTCATTGCTTTCATCTGGTTAAATAATCCTTTAATCCATGCTCAGAACCAACAGATCTTTTATTTTTTTAATGTTTTTACTAGTGGATGCCTGTATCGTTATGGTAGTGCAGACAAGGTATGATTGATCAGTTTGTCAAATTACAGTTATTGCTGGATCATTAATTCTGGCTACATAAATGATTAGAAGTACAGATTTTTACACCTAGGACCAGTGATATTTTTTTTTTGTAGTATGGATTTAGGAGATATTTATGCAAGCTGAAAATTGTATCAGTGTTACCATCACTGCATTAAATTATGGCATTGTATTGAAGAAGAATTCCTTTAGAATATAATAAAAGTATAGATAAAAAAAAAAATGTGTGAGGATTACCAGGAAGGGTTTAGCATCTTTAAATTACATTTTGAACTTTAAAGTATTGTGCATGCCCAAAATCATTCCTTTTGCCTGCAAGATATCACTCCTGTATGATTTATGTGTGTTCAGTGTGCACACCTTTCTCCCTCAATCACTAGATACTAGTGATGATTTAGCTTATGTGCTTTGATTTGTGCAGTTTGAGATAGTATGGTCTCCTAGATCAAATTAAATAAAAGAAAGGAAGGCAAAAATCCTTTGCTGTATGGAGGGCTGACTTTTTTTTGTGTTACAAACAAGTGAATCATTGATATGACAAAGAATAACTGTTACTTAAACCTGACTGAGCAGCAATACTGTGTCTGAAAGTTCTGTGCTAAGCCATTCTTGGCTGAAGAGACCAATTCAGCTACTGACTGGCAGAGTTTGTACACTTCAGTGGAAGACAGGCTGTGCAGGTAATGCCACACTTTTCTGTACGACCCCTCTCTTCCATAGAACTTCCTCTTAGTGGTTTGCACAAAGGTACAGTTGCACAACAATTAGACATTCTTGGCACTGACAGCTGTCTGTAAAATAGGTGTTGTAAAGCGAGCACAGTTTCCATTTTCCTGGCATAAAGGCATAAATGCACAACGCTTGATGGGAAAACCACTCAAGTTTGGTCAATGGTGGTCTTGTGGGAGGCCTTCCATGTGCAAGGGGCAAGCAAATGGGTGGATACGTTGTTCTATATGTTGGCTGCCTGAGAATGTCCTCACTCCAGTAACAGCAACCTCCGAGGGCAAGTTGAATGGAAAGGGTGCTGGTAAAAGAGTAGTGGAACACTGGATCCAGTTAATCTCTGCCTTCAGGTACCCCAAAACTGTTAGTTCTGTGGAACAGGGTCACCAGTACATAACACAAATCCCTAATCCATTGGAAACTCCTGTTCAGTTCATTTTTTATTACTACTTCTTTAACATCAATAACTTCTGTTTGTTGATTGTAGTCTATTTGCTTGTGTAGCAAATGATGTTTCACATGCAAATCACCTTAAACAAGTTAGGGACAAGCTGGGACCATGATATTAAGTGCCTGAATCTTGTTTCTAGTTGGTTTGCTTGTGTGTTCCTCTTTTATTCTTCTCTTGTTTGCTAAACCTTTTTGTCTCATTCTGGGCATACTGGAAAGTTAGCAAAAGTGGTCTATAACTAAGGTTCCTGCCTATTAGAGAGAAGTAAATATGCTTCATCTCTGGAATGTCCATGCAGTAAGAATCTGTCTCTTATGATCATCAACTTTCTGCCAGATTTGTAGCAGATCTGTTGGGGAAAGTTCCATTGCAGCCATCTTTTACTTAAACCACTTGATAAGTTTAGTTTTTAAAAAAGCAAATTGGAAGGTGGTGGATTGTGTAGTATAATTCCTTCATGCTAAGCAAACTCTGACTGCTAAAGTATCTTTAATCTCACAGAAGAAAATTATAAAAAAACAACTGCCAGAAGTAAACCCCATATTAATTCAAATTGGATATTACACTTACATATTTAGAGAGTGCAACTAAATTGTGCAACTTTGCTATAATAGAAAATGGCCATGGAAAGTTATAGAAGATTATTTAAATCCCCATTCCCAGACTTTCTTATAACAATACATAGACTATGACACAAGATTTTCTAATAGTTAATTCTAGCCTTCACATCTGTGAGGTAATCTGTTCCCTAATTCCATTAAAAGTTAGGCTGAGGATCATGACATAAAGTTTTGTTTTCTAGCTTCTTGGGAACCTGGGATGAGATGATATAAATTGAGTTTTAGTTCGTTGTGCATGTAATTGGAATAATAAAACTTCTTTTTCCTGTTTAGTTTAAATGCACGTGTGTGTGACCTCCATGAATGATGTGCTCTATAATTCTTTTCCAGAGCTTCTCTCTTAGTTTTGGCAGAACCACTCCTGGGGAAAAAACAAAACAGTTGCAAAAATTGTTCCCATCCCTCCTCTTCCCCTGTAGTTCGTCATCCTTCCAAGGTTCTGCCACCTTGACTGTCCCAAGTATCAAATCAGGATTTGAGACTCGGTGTTTAATAATCAGTGTTTGATATTGAGATAATTATGAACTAACAGAAAGGAGGGAGCAGACTGACCAGTGGGCATAAGGGGCAGGAACCTCTCCAGGTGGTTGTGAAGCAGTCACTCATAAGCCAGTTACCATGCAACAGCCTTACTTTTTTCCCCAGCCACATACCCATTTGCCCTTTACCGATCAGTACCCAGAAGCTTTCAGTGAGGATGAAAACCTCCTGTTTGCCCCATATCCATTTAGTTTGCTTCTTTATTAACTGCTGCTGATGGTCCTTCGGCCCTTTCAGCTTCACGCTATTGGACTATCCCTTATGGCCAAGTGAATTTTCATAAAACTTTTTGAGTCTGATCATGCAAATCCTATCCAATGTTTCATTCAAATGAAAAACTATTACATTTCTGTATACCCTTCAGCTACTAATTTCTGTAAATTGATAAGAAAAATAGTCATGAAATCTTTTTGACACTGTTTGTTCTATGTAATGCTGTAGGATTTAAAGTTTACAGGCCCAGTGTGTTCTAAGGATGAAACATGAGCCCCCATGTAGTCAATGGGAATTCTGTCATTTATCTTAGTGGAGGCAGAATTTTAACCCAGATGCTTGCTTTCTTTTTGAGTCTATTTAGTTCAAAATTAACTAGACTGATCATGGAGTTTTTTAGGGGAGAAAAGGGAAGATAATGGTGTTTGAGGTGAAAGGCAGGATGCAATAAACATCCTGGAGGGACCGTACTCCAAATAAATATACTGTTTCCACTAGACCTGTAGCCACTATAGGATATTTTCAGATCCCAGGTTGCACTCCAGAGCCCCCAGGGAGGAACAGTGCCAGACAGATGTGTTTTGCAGACTGCTAAGGGTGCAAAAGGAGCAACAGGAGGGGAGTGAATGAGGAACATGGGTTGACTGGATTTTGGGGAGGGAAGTGGGAAGAGGGAGATGAGAGTGATCAGTGAGGTTAAAGAGAAAAGAATACTTGGAGAAAAAGTTATTGGCAGAAAGGAGATAAAATGAAGCAAGTGGGGGGAATAACAGAAGGGAAGAGAGCAAAATCATTCTGATATGACGTAGTTACAGTGGGAGGACTGTGGAACATAAAAGAATCAATTATTAATAGCAGTGGAGTGCATGGAAAGTACTCTATCCCTGGTGTTGAATGAATGATACTGGAAGTACCTTCAGATACTGCCCGTGTGTCCTTGGTGGGTGCCATTCTGTCTGTGGGCGCGAGGCAAAGATGTGGGAAGATCTGCTGCATAACAGCCTTACACTACTGGAGTTTTCTGTAGACTCTTCCAATTGCTCCCCCCACAAAACAGGGTATTAATTTCCACTTTCTGAAAACCTTCTCTTTATGAAAGCCAGGTTAAAAAAGAAAGAAGTGGTGAGTACAATGGCCTCTTCGCAGCTTCTTCCTCTTACACGTTAGTTTTGTCTATGTTAATTTTCATCCTCCATCTGTTTGTTACATTTATCTTCCTTTGGTTCCAGTTTTTATCCTGAATTTAGCAGTTGCGTGATACTACTTTGGTTTTCTTTTGTACAGTTTTCACATCACTTCATTTCATGAAGTCCGGCTACTATTGAACCTTATGGTGAAGCATAGTTTGTGTGAACCACTTCAGAGACAAAAAGCCCCTGCCGAATCTCAGAACAAGCCTTTCTTAAGCATGTTCTTTTTTTTTTTTTTTTTTTTTTTGAGTGGGGTCTGGATTTTGGCTTCATTTTTTCAGAATTTCTGTTGCATCTTCTGATGCCTTATCTACTGGCTTCTGTGAACTTTGCTGTTCTCTTTGCCTTTTATGCCTTTTCTTTCATTCTTCCATCCCAACTCTTATTACCTGTTTTCTTACTGCTCCACTTTGGATCCCTCTCACTCATGTGGAAGTGCTGATATGTTCCCTGTCAGCAGGACTGATTGTTCCCGTGAATGTTTCAGCAGTATCTTTTTGTAGGAGCAGGTATGTGATGAGACAGATCAGATTAGCCCCCATTTTGTGGGTGTAACAGTGTTTTCTCTAACATTTAAAGTCATCAGAGAAAAAGAGAAAGATTAGGGAACAGCAAGATGCTCCCATGACTGTAGGACAACTGGGAAACATGAATGAAAGGCTTGCTGTCAAATATTGCATATCTAGGAGGAGTCAAAAAATAGTAATACTAAGAATACTAAGTTTAAAAAAAAAAAGAGCTAACAGGTTGACCTTTTACTCCTGGAAGTCAGAACTGCACATTCCAGGGCCAAAAAATAAGGTTGGTCCTGCAGGAGTTAGAAAACAAGTGAGTTTGTTTCAATATGATCTCACACAGTTATGCTCAACTAGGTAACTAGAAAAGCAATTAAGGGCAAACCATCAGTGAGGAGACCTGCCAGAACGAAAATGAAACTGAAGATTACTGTTGTTTACCTTCAGCTTCTCTGAACTGAAATTACTTTTTGTTGCTTCTATATTCAAACACAAAGACAAGAGCGGTTTAATCTGTTTTATGTCTTTTCAGAATCTCCGGATGGGAATGATCATTTTTCCAATCTGCTTTATTTGCTCATAGAGAAATAGAAAAGTGGCCAAAAGAATGTGTTATTTTAATAAGTTCCTTCAGTTGAAAAATATAGCATTTATACTTTCTCTCAAAGTTTTGTTTCTTCTTCTACGCCATAATTGTTACTCCAAACATTTTCTAAAATGAAGTATATGTATCTTTATTAGGTTGTCACTAGATTTGACAGTGTACCATTCTCTGTAGATGGATATAGTGACATTGGCCGTATTTTCATTAATTCGCCATATTAGGATGTGTTAGTGTTTTGGCTTTAATGTACCCCTGCAATGAGATTATAACCACTTTCAACAAAACCAGATAATTAGAGAAGTAAGATATTGCTAGAAAGATTTGAGTATTTTTTGCAGCTAGAGTCAGTCACAGAAAAATTATTCCCAATATGACTATCATACACAGATTGCATGTAAATACACGTAACTATCCCTCATGCATTCCCCAGAGCCTCTGTGTCTCACATTTAGAGTTAAAATATCCAAAGACGACTGCGGAAAATGAGGATGAGGTTGCATCATGTTCATACTCAAACTGGGTAGAATCTTATTTCTCAAGGATAATCAGCACGGTCCTCATTGTGCTTTTATGTTGAAAATTTGTAACTTAGTTGTCTCTTAAGAATTCATGCTCCCAGAAAGTAATTATTTCTTTCCAATTACAAAAACTTCTACCATATGAAACCAGCTCACCAGAAATGAAATCTTTACCTTGGCTCCCTGCTTTTCATATTCTTTCTCAGTGAGCTGGGGGATGGTCTTTCCCACTGCTTCCCCAAAGAGACAATTCAGTAGCAGAACCTGTGATTCTCCAGCGCCAGGAAGGCAGCAAGGAATGCGTTCATCTTCTCTTCCCATCCTTCTGCTGGACCTAACCCCAACAGAGGTCTCAAAGAGGTCATATAGCTCTAACAATTGTTTGCCCAGGCTAATCATAAACTTCTGAAGAAGGCAATCTGATTCTTCATAAAGATTCCCCCCATACTTCAGCAAAACCCCTGGGCTGCTGTTGTCTGTTGTTCCTTGTTCTGTCCCCATAGATGTGGAGAACAATCTTCAAGGATAACTGCTTGCTTTATGACAAGTGTTTGCTCATTCCAAGACATATAATGGCTCCCTGTCAAGTCTTTCCTTTATTGAGTAGTTGAATCTATTTCCTTTTTTCATTTCCTTACATGTCATATTCAAAATTTTATCAATTTTGTTGTTCCCCCCTGAACTCTCATCCTCATCTTATCCTCTTATCCTGTATAACTTGTTTATACTTTTATCCAGACAGAACTGTATTCCAACTGAGGGCATCAACAATGCTTACTAGAGCAGAATAATTGTCTCCTATGTTTTAGTTAAGACTTTCCTGCTCATACTCTCCAGTAAAGAGTTTCCTTTTTTGCAACAGCTTGACAGTTTTGATTCCTATTCAGTCTGCAGCCCACTGACACTTTGGGATCCTGTTTGGTATTATTTCTACCTAGTCAATCGCCATTTTGTGTTTATGCCTTTGATTTCTGCTTTGTAATGATGCTGCTTTGTATTTGTGTGTACTGACTATTGCCTTACTCATTCCTCCCATTTCCCAAGATCATTCTTCACTGTAACCTTCAGAGCATGACGGCTCCTTTCCTCATTTCCATGGTTTATATGCCTGCTCCCCATTCCATTATCCAAACAGTTGATCTATCTTTTTTTAATCTCAAAATACCTCCTCATTTAACTGAATCATGCCAATTAGCAAAAAGTCTCTCACGTGAAGACAGACTAACGTAAAAAATGAAATAGAACTCAGATCCCTCTGTTCATTTTAGTGTATTTTATGCTGGCTGGCTGGTTTTGCTTGTTGGTATTTGGGGGCTAGGGAGGGATGTTGTTTGTTTAGCAGTTACTCTGAATTATCCTAGTATTAGCTACATTCTCTGAGGATTGATCCTCCGGAGGCTCTGAGTCTGCCCAGCAGCCCATAGGAAATGAGAGATGTGCCAGCTTCACTGATCCATGGGAACAGGATCCTGATCCAGGGTAGTGTTTGTTCTGTTTGGCAAGGTGATTATCAAACCCAGGAGCCTGGTTCTCACTCTTGGGAACTGAGCTCCTTTCCTGCTGATAGTGCCTGAACCTAAATCGAAGCCATTAGGAGCAAAGTACTAGTTCGTAAGTACTGGCAAAGTGACAAGAAGTCAAGGTGGTTTTGTCAGATTTTCTTTTTTCCTAAACAGAAACTGAGCTGTTGAAAACTTCTTAACAAGAAGAGAAATATTTCATGGAAGTAAAATCATCTAAGGCTGGTAGCTGCAACAGGCATAGAACAAGAAATGCAAGTCACATATCTCAGTACACAAAAGCAATTTGAGAGCGTGTCCTTTGTGCGCTGCCCCTGTGTCTGTTCCTGCCTGCAGAAGAACTGCTGTGGCTGGAGCTATGGGCAAATAGCATGTGATTGTTGGAGCCGGTACCAGCCTATGGTTTTGTTGCGGTAGGCAGTTGCACCACTGGATCCTGGAGTTTCCGTGCCAGCAGGGACCGGAATATTCCTCATGGCCAATCCTTCCAGCTTTAGAGCTTCTCCGTGTCAGTGGACTTCTAAATCAGGATAGTATGGTAAATAAAATCAAATGCAAATATCCTGAAGTGAATCATATTTACAGTAATATTTGATGCTTTTCTTTGCATTTCTCAGTTTTCTTTTTGCTAGTTCAGTGCATGGGGAAAAAACATCAATGCTCCTCACACAGGCACACTATCGTATGGTCTCTGCTGTGAAGTCTGAGTGTCAGTTATGTAAAATGGACTTTGATACCCATGTGGTGTCACTTTAGCCTTTAACAATAGCAAGGTGTAGATGGTATGCGTGGTAAACAGTTTAATTTGGTCAATAGTTTAATTTGGTCTGCAACTTAATGACATTTTAAAGTATGCACTGGCATTTCTGCTAGGCTGCCTGCCATCATTTTTGCCTTGACATGGCAAATAAAGGCTTACTAACTCAAGAAGGAATTAGCATGAAACATGTCCATCAATCTCCATAAAGAAGCATTATGTAGTAGAAGTTTATTAACTCTGAAGTAAAGGTGGTATAATTGAACAGAAATGTGTGCAGCAACTGATAGGGTTGTCCTGAGAAATCCTCAGCATTGCTAGTTTGTGTTCTTTTTTGAGCACAATTTTAATTCTAGCGTGCATTTTTTTGTTATCACTCCTCAGCCTGTGGACAATACTAAATATTTTAGTTTGAGAAGCTTTGCAGAATAACCTGGGTTTCTTACCCATCAAAAGTGACTGACTGACCTGAAATCAGATAAAGTGCACACAGAAAGCTACATTCTATCACCTATATGCTGCAAAGTCACTTCTAGTTCAGCTGGCTGTTATTAGCCCTATCTAGCAAAACAGTTCACAGCATCCTATATTGATAGCAGAAGATAAATGTTACAGTAGGTGCACTTTAAAAGTTCATTCCAATTTTAGAAGCATTACTAGTAGCTGAAATATCCAACATTTTAGGTATGAAGAGATTCACTGGAATTGATATTACCTCTGCAAAAAGATTCTGAGAATCTGTTATAAATTGGCCTGGCTATTATGAACACATTCTATTTTATAGCATTAGATACTGCACAGCATGCACACCTTGGAAAAAAATGGACATAAATTAACCTTGTAAATGGTTTCATATCCTGTATTAAATGAACTGCTGTGAGTCTAATCAGAAAAGCATAGAAATAAAAGAGATTCCCATTGTCTTCAGTGGTCTTGGGTTCAGATCCTATGTGTGTGTGATCATAAAAGCCATATTGTGACACATTCATGTTCTAAAAAAATTAACGTATCTTCCCTCAGTTGCTTAATATTTAAAGCTGTATGTTTTCTCATTAGTTAGACTCGGGAATCGTTATGGATCAGTATCACTTTTCCTTTCTATGCAGAGCTCCTGTTGACTGCAATAGGAGTTTCGTGCATGGAGAGACGGTAGAGCCAGCCTTAAAAAGGTGCGTGAGCAAGAAATGATCTGCTCAGCTTTCTATACTCAGTGTGTATTACACAAGGTTGGTGACTTTTCCGTCATTAATTACAACTGACATGAAATAAGACCAAATAAGGTTTTTTTTCTGTTGCTTCCAAGGGGTTATTTTACAAGGTTTCATATAGATTCTCCATTTTTGAGTCAAAACATTTATACCAGTTGTGTATCTGTAGCCAAATTGTTGACATTTCCAAGTGCTGAGAAACTCTGGTAATCATTCCATTTTTACCTCATTCCAGCCTCTCTCAAGTGCTGTAGGCCTATAGCTCTTCAGCTGAAATCCACAATATTGAAATCAGGATGAGTTTTTTAGTTGCTTGAGTAGATCGATGATTTCATGATGCAGTTTTTAGTGAGATTAACATTCTTAATTTACTTAAAAAGCCTATGCAGTCCTTCATATAGTCCAACAAAGTAACTGTCCTTGGTCTCTAGAAGTCTTTTGCTTTCCTCTCAAAAATATTGAGAAAGCATCTTTAAGTACAGAATGAAGGAGCTGTGTTAACTTTTATATATTGCCACCTATCACCCAGGCATGATTTGCTGCAACTGCATCCTATGCAGAAAAAACTTACTTTGGTTGAGAAGTGTCCTAATGATACTTAAACTCAACAGGTTTTCCATATCCTTGTACTACACTATAGTAACTTGTAATTGATTTCTTTATAAGCAGCTGAACTATGAAAGGGGAAAAATGGACAAAAGTGCATTAATTCTTTGCAAACAGATCATTAGAGATGTGGCACGTGAAACTACTGGTAATTAAATGCAGAATATTTTTTGCTTGCAGCTTTTTGGTTGAGGTACCCCAGAGGCCAGATACATACGACATTAATAATACTCAGTTATCTGTTGCATCAGTTCACTCCAACAGCTTTATATGGCACTTTGTAGGATTCTTTGTTATTGGGTTCAGGACCCCAGATGAAGCAATGCTGTGACCACCTCAGTCCTGTGAGTTTCCCCAACAGACAACAGAGTAAGAAGATTGCTAATTGCTTTTGTGAAATGCTTCAGTTTGATGATATGCGCAAGTAACCGTCTAGATATCTAGAATCTCAGATCCCTCACAGGAGAATTCCCTGGATTATTAAAGAGACATCCTTCTCTTTTTTAATTATATTTTAGATACAGAATCAAATTGTACATTTTTATTAGAGAGAGTAAAGCCTGTTTTTGTTTTGCTTGGTCTCAGTGCACCAATATTTTTAAGCCTGCTAAACGCTTCTACCTTCATCACTGATGTTTGTGTGTCTCGATGTTTTCTTTCCAAATCTTCATTATTGCTTTCTTAATCCGTTATTGTTTTATTCTGGGCATGATAAAAGCAAAAAGCCATCTTTTGGTTGGTTGCAGCTCACTTGTGTCTTCACTTAGTTCATTCTAAGTCACGTTGCCAAAACTCAGCATGTAACTCAGACTTTGGGTCTGCAGCACCTTAAACCTTTCTAATTCCTGATTTATGTAACCCTGTTCTCTTTCCCAACACCAGCTGTGCATTCCTTCAGCTCACTTGGATTTTATCCAGCGTATCTTGATTCATTTTTTTCCTTAAATTTCAAGTGAATCTACAACTCCTGTTTGGTTGTTTTTCCACTCAAAAACCCAACAGAGTTTACTCACACAAGGTACTACTAAGTGTGATAAGTAAAAGTAAAAAACTCTGGTCTCTGCTCAAATAATCTTGACCATGAGCCCAAAACTGGATTCAACAAACAGCAAGGAATGGAAAAGAAGCTGGAGAGGAAGACGGAAAGATTTCATTAGAAGTAGTGATAGTATGGCAACATTGATTAAATAAGTGCGGTATTGAGATAGACATGTTTTTTATGCAGGATTTTTTAGGAACAACTGCTTAATACATTTATTTTCTAGCTCAAACTGAGGAGCTTCATATGCATTGTAGCATTTCGGGCTATGTAGTGAGTGATGTACGAAGGTATTACAAGTTACTTGTACAACGTATTTGACTCATTTATTATGGATATGGCATTAGAAGAAGTAGTTCTTAGTCATGTAGCTCTAATTTTCCATGCAGAATCCCCACATTCTTTTATATAAGTTGTGTTCTTTCTGCCCTTTCTTTAGTTAAAAGTTATTCTCTTAATTTAAATAAATAGCACTTTTTCTATAATCTGAAAATATTGTGAATTTTTCTTGAAATTAATCACTTCCGGTGTAAGTTATGGCTTTAAATTACAGAAAACATTCTTTAGGAACTCAAATACCTTTTAATCACCCCAAATATAACTTCCGAGGTTTCTGTCACCTCAAATGCCATATAATTCATACACGGCCCAAGTGGTACTTCTTTCCTGAAAGAAAGTGTGGCTTGCTTTCTATATTTCTGGGTCTTATGAGTGTAGCTGTGATTTTCTGGGGGGCTTGGGGTTGTTTTTCTTTTTCACAATAGAAACTTGGGAATTAGGGATTTTTTCTGGTGACACAGTTGTGGTCGGGCAGGGTAGTTCAGTTGCATGTGTTAGATACATTTTCAAGATACAGATCACCAAGTGATAAATATGTAAATGCATAAGTCTAAATAGGTCTGGGCAAGAAAAATTCACATCACCAAGGTTATTTCCTGGTGTTCTCTAGCAACTAAACTTTCAAAAATGGGCTGTAGGAAGATAAACTTTTAATTCTTTAGTGTCAGATAATCTTCCTGCTGTATAACAAGGGCAGCCAGCATGTGGGAAAATTCAAAGCTTGCAATTTTTTAATTGTTCTTAAAATTTCAGGTAAAATAAAATAAATTCTAAAAAGGCACTTAGGGAAACAGTATTTGCATTTCTTCTAACGTGGGGCCCAATTAACAAATTGAAATACTTTAATGTGTATTTTACTGTGTATTTACTGTGTATTACCACTCAAGACAAAATGGGAGAAAAATTTCTTGGATAAGTCTTCAGAAAAAAAAAAAAACCAATGGAGGTCTGATAATGTGTTGGGTTTGGATGTATCTACTAAGCCTGTAAAGTATACTCTTTTCTATTTTGCCTTTGTATCTTGTGCTGAATTTACTGGAAATTCATCAATGGAAGCAGTGTAAAACATTCATGACACCTGTTCCTCTTATGCATTTTTGTCCATAAACAGCCCAAGCCACTGACTTCTGTGATTCTTCACTTGTGAACATTTTGTAGGGGATGTTGTGTCCCTAAACTTCCTGGAGGGGGATGAGATGGAAAGAACAAGAGAAAGAAAAATGCTTTTTCAGTATGAATTGGTTCTTCAGTTTGTTGGAAATTCCAGAACTGATGTACATTCAGGACTTCAAATGAATAGATGGTACTTGGTACTGGTGAAAATTAGGGTCTTGGAAATTGCTTATTTAGGAATTCAATAGAATTGTCTTGAGTTTCTTCTCTTCCCACTTCATCCGTTCCCTTTGCAGTGTATAACCTGTCCCATGGCTGGGCTGATGGAGCTGATAGCAACTTTTTGTACCATTTCTGTAGGCTGCAGTGTCAGAACAGTGCTTCTTGTGTAGTCCTTGTGAGGTTGGCTTGTAGCTTTCCACTAAGCTAGAAAAACTGTGCTAGAAGAAACTTCCTGGCTGCTTCATTTCAGGAGTCTTCAGACAGGAGATGAGCTAGGATAGAAATTGCTGGTTGGTAGTTGATGTGATGATCTCTTCAAATTCAATTGCAGTCCATTTAAATGATTGAATAATATCAGCAACAGGGTTAACAATGGCTCTGTAGTTGCCTTGAATATAGAATTTCAGTCTTTATTTAGTTACCTACTTCTGAATATGTCAAAAAATGTTTTCCTGATTAGCAGAAGGGAGAGATATTAATTTGTCATTTGAAGATCTGATAAGCGTAGTGTTGAGGGCTGGAAGGACAACAGTTTCCAACTGACTGTGGCAATAATAGAGGGTTTACATTCACATCCCAGGAAAATTGATCTGTTGACACTTATTTAGTCTGGAATTTTTTCCTGGGTTTCTCTTGGAAAAGACCTGCTGATGTTCTACTGAAATTTGCTGCAAGACAGGCACATCGTTATTTTACAATTCTTCAAAAGTCCGAACCTTTCCACTGAAATGAGAGTTTTGCTTTCTTTGCTGCTTATTATGTAGACATTAGCAACTCTTTTCATTGAAACTGTACGATATACCGAAAAGAATTTTTTTATTATTCATAGATAATGGCTGTTGGCCTGGAGAGCAGCCAGTGAAATGAGTGATATAATGGGGCCCGTGATTTAAGAATTTTTATTTGTATTTGAGCTCTGGCAGCAGCCTTTTATTGAAAGAAAGCTGTAATGCTCATAATACATTTTGCAGGTTGGAAGATAGGCTCCAAACCTACCATAAAACCATTGTTTAAGTGGCAAAGTTAATCAAGCTCCAGATCATTTGGGTCTCCTAATATTTGATTAAATTAATGAAAAATAGAGAAAACATAAATACAATCGATGTTGAGAGGGAAAAGAAGCATTATGAATAACTTCAAGTTGTTTGTAAATAGATAAGGAATGACCTAAAATGACTGCATAAGCAAGCTATGATCAGAAAAGGAGTAAGATATAAACCATTTGAACGTGTTCAGCATTTTATTAATCTTCTCTGTTGCTGGAACTGTTTGTTCAGGTGCATGAAGGATTTAAAAAGTGCTGTCATGGCTTAATCCCAGCCGGCAACCAAGCACCACCCAGCCGCTCGCTCACTCCCCTCCGCTGGGATGGGAGAGAGAATCGGAAGAGTAAAAGTGAGAAAATTCATGGGTTGATATAAGGACAGTTTAACAGGTAAAGCAAAAGCCACGCACACAAGCAAAGCAAAAGAAGGAATTCCCTCACTCCTTCCCACGGGCAGGCAGGTGTTCAGCCATCCCCAGGAAAGCAGGGCTTCATCACGCGTAACGGTGACGTGGGAAGACAAATGCCATCACTCCAAACATCCCCCCCTTCCTCCTTCTTCCCCCAAGTCTATAATGCTGAGCATGACACCATATGGTGTGGGACACCCCTTGGGTCAGTTGGGGTCAGCTGTCCCAGCCGTGTCCCCTCCCAGCTCCTTGTGCCTCCCCAGCCCCTCGCTGGTGGGCTGGGGTGAGGGGCAGGAAAGGCCTTGGCTCTGTGCAAGCCCTGCTCAGCAGGAACGAAAACATCCCTGTGTTATCAGCACTGTTGTCAGCACAAATCTGAAACACTGTGGAGAAAATTAACTCTACCCCAGCCAAAACCAGCACAAGTGCACACCGAATATTTCAGCAGGGAAGCAGTAAAATTGTGAAGCCATGATAATAACTTTGGAAAAAGAGTTATATGAGTTTTCTGGCATCTGCATTTTGGCTGCTATCAATCCAAATCTGTTTCATGGAGCAAAGCTGTATTCTAGTGGTTGTTTCTTGGCAGTGGGAAAAAGTTGTGGAAGCTTGAGCAACGTTAAAATAGTTGTTAATAAGTTGTAAAATCATGAATGGATAGAGGTACAAAATGTCATTACAGGAAAAGATGCAATATTTTGCAAAACTGAAAATTTTTTTTTTTCCATTTTCTTTAGTTGTGATTAGTAAATTTAAAATGGCTTGGGAACACTTGAATGAGTAAAATAGAAATTATTTTGCTTAACTGATGTGACCTTTATTACCAGCCAGTAGCCTACACTGTAAACAGACATCACAACATGGTTTAGTACCACTGCCATAGATTGCCATTACCTGAGGTAGGGGCTTTGTTTTGATATCCCTCAGCATACTTGTGCATTTTAAGTTTGTTAAATCAGAGAAGGATTTGAGAATGACCAAATACTGGATCTGTCACAGAGGTCACACTACTGTAGAGCTTGAGCTCCTCAAGGTGAAAGTTACAGCTGTACTTACTTGAACTAGAACCAAGTGTGTACTTTTTCCCTAGGAGCAAAGGTTTGCGTGACAGTACTTAGAGAATCCCAAGGTCAGCTATTTGGACAGGTGAAAGATAAGCTGTTGCAAATGCTGTTCAGATTTTCCTTTACCTTGCTCATTAGTGAAGTTCAGGTGCATATATGACCGTACTCATTTTCAGGAGAGGTCAGAATGATTTCCCTAGAAGTTCACCCAAACTAAGGATACATTATATTGATTTTGGATTGTATTTTTCTCCTGTTATTCCTTAAACAATTTTTTTTGTGGAAGTTGGTGCTTCAGCACAGCAGCTGTTCTCAGGTTGTGCACAAGTGTCCTTCCATCAACTTTTTCAGCTTATATACTGAATAGTTCAGAAAACCTGTAATTTCTTCTCTTTTTCTTGTAAACCTTTCTTTAAAAGCTATTGCTGGCAAATCCTCAAACTATTCTTTCAAGTCTTATACAAAGTAGTAAATGTCTTTGATATGTAATAAAAGGATTCAACATATGAATATACAATTATATTAGCTAAGCTAAAAAGGATGGGGCTTTCACTCTTTATGCCTCATCAGTAGAGCCCTGAGAGCATAAACCCTCTTCATGGGGGGAAATCGTTACTCAAGTGCTTGATTTTGACAGATGCCATGATTTGTAGTCGTGAATGATGACCACTGTCACTGAAATCAACAGGAATGTCAATAGGAAGAGATGCAATATTCTATAGGAGCTGCTTTTTGCTCTCCTAAATCATGCTTGATGTAGGATGATGGAGATTTTACTGTTTCTGGATAGTTCTTTGTATCATTGTGGTGGAGATAAACCAACCAACAATGGGCTTTATTTCCAGTTCCTGGGAAATGGATGTTCTCTGTATCTGTGCAAAATGGATACAGGAGACTGGGCTTTGTTAGCAGCAGTGGTTTCATACCTACTTTACTCTGACTCTCCATAAGGGCAAATAACTTTGCATGTTCTTAGAGAAAGACTCCTTACTGGTTCATACCCAGTTTTCATGATATACAAAATTTGTTTGTTGTTATTCTTTGGCTAAAGGCAGCATTTGCTGAGATATCAAGTGATTGGAATCATATAGCTACTGTATTCAAGTAATGCTACCTTTACTGTCAAGAGCCTGCCATTGAAAAGGAAACATATTTTAAAATGCGGCTTTCTAACTCATTTTACACCTGTGTAGCCATCTGGACCAGTGGTATCAGCCCCAGTCCCCCCTTGCAACCATCAGTGAGATTTTGGAGACATCTTCCATTCCAACATCATACATCACCGCATCTGCTCTTACAGCTTCTTGTTAATATTCATGAAACATGCTTTGCAGATTTGTATTGCAAAAAATCTTAATACCTACCACTGTGCACATCATTTGGAATGAAAGATTTTCCAGCTTGAACATTAACAGCCTTGTTCCTATAAACCCCCCCCCGTATTTTATGTAAGCAGCTTGTTGGACAAATTGTTTAGATGATGAAAGTTTTTCCTGTAGGCATGTTTGTTGCTTATCTTAAATTTTTAAGGATTTGGTAATGCAAAGCAGTAGAAAGCTTTGCATCAAACAGACTGAACTCTTTGAGTTTATGTCTAATTACTGCCCCAGGAATAGAGAGCAGGTTGTGGGAAATACATTTCAGTCAATGCATGACCCAAGCTGAAAGATTTGCCTATAAAACCTTGTTAAAGGAGTGACTTGGGATGCTGTGTCCAATTTTCAAATGTGATCTGCCACTTGATAGTTTTGAAACCAATGGTACTTAGGCTCCTAAAGACAGATTTAGTGATATCTCTAGGAAGTGTCATATCTAGAAGATATAATCTCTAGTGATATTATCTCTAGAATTGCTCTGGGAAGCAACTGTCTTTTAAATAGGAGTTTAAATATTCTGTTATGACGATTTTTGAACGTATTGTGTATGGATCTTAACATATATATACCTCCTGACTTCCGGGGTCCTCAAGATGAATTTTGGAAATGAGCAATCATACTTCTTAATATGTTTCCATAGTCCAGAGATATTAAAATAATTATGATGATTAGCCAGGTTTGACTCCTTTATTTTGTCAGGGCTAAGTCATTGTCACTGCAAAATTCAGTTTTCAATTAATTAATCCATTTGAAGAAAATTGCACAAAATTTAAAGGGGGAAACACAAAAGATTGTGGACAGTTAACATGAAACATTTGCAGCCAGACTGCAACCAGCCCTCAGATGTAGTTGAGCATGGAGGTAGGATTATGGGTGGGGTCCTGGAGGTCAAAATTTGAGTGAAGTCCCCTGCCAGCGGTCAAGACCCTGGCAGTGATTGTGTGTGTGAACTTGAGAACCCCACAGAGCCCCGCATGCAGGGGGACAGCCAGGAGCCGACGGAGTGAGTAGGAGAAAGGGGAAGAAAAAAATCTTCCAAAAGATTGTTAATGTAAACCAACCAAAATTTGAACTTCAGGGCAATCTGCAATTTCCTCTTTTAACCGGATTGTTCCACCACTGGTACAATGCTGAGCTTCTATTTTGGTAAAAGCTGAAACACGGTCTGCACTTGTAATGATCTGCTTAGCTTATATACATGCACTTAATTCCTAGCACCTGGTAGCGCTTGTTGCAAATTGTACCAAATTCAATCCAAATCCAATGCAAATAATACTTTAGCCCATCTAGAACATTTCTGAATTTTGGACTAGGAATGGGTTGCTCTGATTCTCTCTGGAAGGTTTCATATGCCTTTATAATAATTTCTATATTTCAAGCATTGATCTCCAGTTAATGCAATCGACTTGCCTGACAAGCTTTATGTTCTGAAGTCAAGATTTTCCTTTGTTATATACAGCGAGATGAGCAATCAGCAAATCCAGTGAAATCTGACAGTCAGTCTCATGTTAGGCTGTACATTTTTAGAGACGGAGGTATAAATATGCATTAGCAGCTTCCACAGATTTTTGGAAGATTTTGTTAGCTACTTCTCTTTTCTGATTTTACTTTGGAAGTGAACTAACTCTTTTTTATAACTGTATGGTTTTGGTCTAACAAATTAATGACAACCCACATGAAAAGAGGTTAGATTAAAGTTGCTTTGCCAGATGATTTGTAATTGGCTGCCTTCGTGACAGTGACAGATGAAGTGTATGGGCTTTTTTGGATGTGGTATATGTTCTGTCAGTATGTGCAAACCCCGCATTCAGAGAAATGTTCATTCAAAGGGTTACAGGAGAGCTGCAAGGAGGAAATAGTTAATTACCAGATAAAGAACCAGCAGATGGTGGTTAAAAGCATGGCATACTATCTGGGTTCTGTGGGCCACAGGAAACTTGCTGGAGCTTGGAAAAGGGTTTCCTCCAGCAGCAATTTACTCCTTTCAACAGGGAGACTTATGTTAGGTAGTAATCAATAGGGAGTATGTTAACATGCCTGCTAAAGTTGAGAAGAATAATTCTCTATGGGGAGAAAAGACAAAGCCTAAACGTTGCATGGTTTTAATCCTTCTTTCTTCTCATGCTGAGGAGAGAACATAACGTTAAAAGTGAGGCAACTCCTACAGGTACATACAAGCAAACAAAACAGTAAAGGTCAAACAGTATTCAGGGAAAAATACCAAACTCTCGTCTTTGAGCAGATGGACATGGAACGGGATGTGTTGAATATTTTTGAGATCACAGTGGGTGCTGTATGAAAAGGCAAACAAAACACAAGCAGATGTACTATTACACAGACCACCAGCAATTAGCTAGCAGCAAACAAAGGGATTCACACAAAGCTCTAGGAGCACTCCAGGAATATTTGCAAACCACAAGAAAGATACTCAACCTGTGCAATCAAGGACCTGAATAAACACTAAAGGAGTATTTAGCTAAGCTGTACCAAATGATTGGCTCATGCAATTATCAAATCTTAAAAGATGAGTTAATTCCTGATAGATTAGTAATAAGAACAAAGAAGGAGATCAAATGAGCATTCAGAGAATCTGTCCTAAGTCTATCAAGATCTCTAGACATCTACAAAACAATAGTTAGCAGGCTCATACTGAACACGGAGAATAAAAGGAGCAGACAGGTAATTTGCTAAGTTAGGGAATTCATGAAAACAGATAGAAAAATTGAAACGAAACTAATGTAAAAATAGAAACACAATTAGTAGATAAAAGACAATAGAATACCTGTGGGTAGTGTAGAAAATAGCATGATAATGGAAAATAACCAGCATAGGGACTCTTGCTGTAATAGCAGCAAAAGAAATCAAACTTACAGATGGGTAAATTGAAGGGAAGATGCATGTTAGCAATTTAGTTTACCACATACTGGACATCAGCCAACAGATACAGGTGCTGGAGAATGTCATTTGGGATCAGTCTAGCAGATGGACAAACGTCAATGCCGCAAGCAAAAAATACTAACAGGATGCAAGGATCTCTATAGAACTGATGACATAATGTTGTATAGATGTGGGAAGATAGTGGATTCCAGATTTTCTTACAGAGAGTTTAAGCTTATAGTGGCCAGGCACATGAGGAGGCCAAATGAGAATTTAATTTTTTAAGACCTGATTAGAAAAAGCTATAAGGAACAAAGAAATCTCTTGGCATGCAATTACTGAATGCATAAGAATTCCATAGATGGCCTTAGTTGCTATCTAGTGACAGCACTTCTTGTCAAGATATACATCTATGGGTGTATCTCTGCCTTCAGCATCACTGCAAGCAGCACTAGTCAAGGTGGCAATAGGCAAAAAGGAGAAGCAGCACACAAAAGCTGACAGCCTGTAGAGTCAGCAAGGTCAGAGTCTCCCATGAACTACAACCTAGAAATCCTGTCAAGATAAAAATATTTCCTCTAAACAAATCAGATACTTGGAAGCAAGCTACAAGCTACGTGAGCAAATAAATCCTTTTTCATATAACCTGTCAACCAGTGGGGACATTTTTCATAAAACCTCTAATACATTCAGTGACTACAAACAGAAACCAAAGTTATCTGCTGAAGCAGGCACTCTAGTGAGATTTAATTAGTGGGACATAAAAGGAATCCATGGCAAAAATACCAGAGTCTCCAACCACCACCACCGAAGTGCCAACTGTAACACATTCTCTTATCATCTAGAAGGAAGATTTTCCCAGATTATTCCATTAAATTGCCTGGATGCTATGCACAAGGCTTTGTGTAATGTGAAGGCTTGAAAGTAGAACCCAAAAAACCCAGTAGAAAAAAACTTCAGTCTGAAATACAAGGCACAAACTTAATCATATGAGGACCTTTATCATGATCAGTACATTTTTACCTGTTTTATGGCAGTAAGATTTTAAGGGAGTATAATAAAATGCTGAATAAGTAAGCCATCTATGATATTCATGCTTATTATTGCTTTTTTAGATAAAATGACAGAAGGTGTTTAGTGATAGAGAGCTTCCCAGTAATATATTATATAATATGTTAATATCCTTATGCAGCAGGTAATACGTAGGAATATGGAGAATGCTAACTGCAGGGAAGTGTTTGGGCATAGAATACAAAGGGGACAGAATTGCATGTCTTTTTGTACGTGAGCACGATCAAAATACCTAGCTTCAGAGAATTTTAACAGCTTTGACAGGTCCTTGGTCTTATTTGTTATTGGCATGAGAGGGTCTACTAGTAAAAATTAATGTGTAAAATATTTGTGGTTAACCAGTTTGTATCTTGTCCCACTGTAGGGAAAAAGGAAAATGAAACCTTTCTCCTTGTCCTACTGCATATCCATATAAACTAGTTTTTCCCTAAATGCATCATGAAGGGGGAAAAATGAAACAGAAGAATTGTGTTGCTATGGGTAATAATAAGTTTAGTCTGATGATACTACAGATACAAGTTCTAAAATGAAAAATATGTATCAAATCAATTTTCCCATGGAAATTTTGCAGGCAAATTACGGGGAGGAACAGATGAAAGTCAAACATTTCAGTAATGAGAAATCAGAAATCGTAATATGTTAGCACTAAATCAAGGGTATAATGTTTAGGTTTGCATTCTGCAATTAGTGAGTTTGTACTTTTAGTCCTTTTAGAATGTTTTTTTTCTATCCTGATCTAACTGCAGGATGTATTTCTGTACTACAGTGGCTTTCAGCTAGGTAGTCCACAAACCCCCTAAGGACTTTATGGGCTTCCTTAAAGGATCCTGGAAAACGGAACGACAGATAGTAAACCTGCTGCTGAAAGATTCTTATTGGTCTGAAAAATCAAAAGACAGTTGAAAATTGGTGGTATTATGTTTTGCTGTTCTCTAGTAGCAAAGACAAACTGACAAATACACCAATTAATGGAAAATCAAGTTCTATTTATATTTTGTCACTTCTGTAATTATGCTGATCTCTCAAAATATTTCTTTTTGCATCTCCTTTAACTAACTTCAACATTAAGTTCTTTAAAGGCATTTTATATGAGGTAATATACATTTAGTCAGGTTCAGTCAAACCCAGCATTTTGTAATCTTTTTCACCAGGTAGGAGTAAAGAGTCTCTTGATACTTGGCTGAACAAATTGTTATGAAAATAGTTTTATATCCCCGGCCTGTGGTAACATTCTGCATTTACTACTTCTGTTAAGTAAATTTAGATTTTAAATCCAAAAGAGAAGGTGTTTTCTTACATTTCAAATACTCTGTCTCAACTTACACCGCTTAGATTTTTTTCCCCAAACCTTTGAGGTTTTTGGTAGCATTGGTTAAATCAAGGAAACATGCAACAAATCTAGGTTTAAAAAAAAAATTAGTATTGCTGAAGCATGTTTTCTTTTTTTAATACACTCTGGTAATAATGTCTTTTCCATCATACTTTCCTAGGGTTAAGATGTCAATAGAACAATTTTTGGGGCCATGTCTGTCAGTGATAAAGTCCATTGACCTGGTAACATACAGAGGGATTTTGAAATACTGAACACTCGTGTTCTTGTCCTCTTTTTAAAAACTAGGTTCTTTCAGCTTTTTTTTTTTTCTTCCAGACCTAAAAACCATAAATACTGAGGTCAGTGGTTCAACTGTTGGCTGGTGTGAATGTTATATAAATCATTGTGAAACACATGACTAGTTTCTTGGGTCTTGCTGGCATGATAAAACTGTGTTTGAAAAATCCAGGAAGTTTGCTTTAATCTTAGTGTTTGGCCTTTGGTTCTGTTGTGGCACTGCTTTGCTCAGTGTTTGGCTAGCAGCTGTAGGTTTGCTGGGAGCGGAAGAGAGGAAAAGTTGGGAGTCTTTATGACTTTTCACTACCTTCTCCCACTAGCAACGATGATAGCTAGTTAACCCACTGAATTCAACTCAGGCTGTGCTCCTCCCCTGGTCTTTGTGGTATACGCTATGAGGTCCCACAATATTTTTCATACGCTGTCTGCTTCTTCCCATCGTCACACAAAGCTGTTGATGTTACTGTTGACCACCTTTGCAGAAAGACTGAAGAACAAGCACGTGCTCACTGGAATATCCTTACACTTCACTAAATGCATGTCCCATACAGAAAGCAGACATCAACATGTTGCAAAAGAGCAATTTTTGTCTAGCAGTAAGGTTTATTCTAAAAAGCTTTGGAAAATTCTCAGTGGATTATTTTTCTTATACAGCAATATACTCTTGGGATCTAGCTAGTTCTGCAATTACTTTACACCTTTTCCTCCTGGAAAAAAAAAAATAAATGGATTAGTGTAATATAGCTATGGTAAGACAAGTTGATTTCATTCTTGTGCTGTTTAAGTGATTGGAAGTGTCAGATTTTTCTGACTTTAATCCTTTTTGATTAATTTCCCTTTTTTATCCTTAAAGTAATATCTTTCTCTCCTATAAAACCGTTCCACAATAACCTAGAATATTTAGGGGCACTTTTCTGCTCTCAGTTATAAAACTGTAAATCCACAGTAATGCTACAGAGTTTCAAGGCTTTGCTTTCAATTTACACTGGAGTAACTGAGAACAAGAAGGAGTTCTGGCTCTTACAGTAAAAGTAAAGGAAAAATAAAAAAGCTGTCCTTGAAATTTTATATAATAGTAAAACTACAATCCCAGGGTAGCAGCAAATTATGCTGCCAGCTCTGCAGGTTTAGCCACAGATAGGAGTATGTGACTAGGTCCTCATAGTGTGAAGGCCTTGCTTAGAAGAAAGTTCTCTCCAGATTGTAAGCATCTTATTGAAGGAATTAATGTTTTTCCTTTTTCCTTCAGGCTGATTTCTTGTGAACTCAAAATTTCTCTAATACATCTATTGCTGTACCAAAGTGATTGCATGATACGCTAGTTCTGCACAGAAAGATGTAATAGGCAAATGCACTGCTTTTAAAATATATATCTTTTTTGTGATGTTGTAATTCTGAAACTTTGAAAGATAGTGTTTATGTTAAAATGATTGCCTAGATTTCCCATAGGGGAACAGTCTTCTCCCAAGATTCTTCTATACATGACAGAAGATTTTGGTGTTTGACCTGAGCAAGTATAAACCTCCTGGTGCATGATTGTTACTTTTTTCAGATGTACCCCCTTTGAAGAAGTAAGCCAGACACCAAGGAATACAAACATGCTGGTTTCAGTGGATGAATATTCCCATTAGAAAAATTAACTTCTTTGCTTATGACTTTTGGAAGTCTCTGGACTTGTGTTTAAACGGGTATAGATACCATATTGCCCTTTAAGTTAGGGAGGTTGAGTGATAGTAATGTCAAGAAACATTAAGTTTCTTTGCTTTAAATTTGTAAGTTCAGTAGTCTGAATCCACAAATAACCTCAATTTCCAGGGCTGTAAGACCAGTTCATCATCTTTATGGACCTTAAATTTAGCCCAAACAATAAAAGCAAGTTCCACGAGGAAGTTCATTTGCTGCCAAGTGATAGTAGTCTTTAATTCCCTTCTAGAAGCTGACAGCAATACTCCTAGGAGAACAGAATGGAAAAGCAACAGGTAACAGCCTCCCATTTCACCCGTCACTTTCAGCATTATCTGCAGAATGTTTAAATAACTTTATTTGAATTTTTAAACCTATCATTAGTCCACATCTTTAGGCATCTTCAGATATTTCTCTCCAGTGTTCTTCCCCCAACCTGTCATTTTGATTAAATAGTTTAGGAAGAATGTTGCAATAAAGATGATTCCATGGGACCATACAAAATGGGTTCTTTTTTTCATGTACGTGTTGAAATTGCAGTTTTCCATTGAATCTCACTGTTGGCATAAAAGCTTTGTCAAAAATATTCATGCTAATTCAAATGTTTTCGGGTATCTTGTGCATTAAAATGAAAACCTATTTTTGTCATTTACTTTTAAGCACTGTTTAAAAAGTATTTCTGCTATAACAGGAAAATAATAAAATTCAAAGCAATGTTTGGGAAAGCAGCCAAGAAAAATCCTTGAGTTAAGAAAACCCTTCTTGCTGCAAGAGTATGACACAGAATAGGGCCTCTTTTTTCTCTTGGTTTCAAATACTCCTTAAACAGAAAGCTTAACCTGACATCAATAGCAGTTTTTCCTGAAAATGGATTGCATTATCAGGTCCTGAAGCTTTTATTTCACCTGGTGCTCCATCAAGGCCTTCAGCAAAATGTTCTAGCTAGAGCCCAGTCTGGTGACTTTTAAATGCACATAGATATGTGTGAAGTTTATCAAACATTGCTAAGACAACTAGAAAGAAGTCTGATAGCAACAGTCAGCTTCTCTTCAAACTTGGGTAATAAGCAGAATCGAATGAATTTTCATTAGCGATAATGCAGCTGTAAAGAATAAGTCAGCTATAAAAATTAGCTATAATCAGTTCTTGGAATAACACCAACCAGGTCTGGGAGAGCTGACTTTCACCCTAATGCAGAAAACAATCAACATTCAATTGGTCAAGTGTTTGGATTAGTTGAATAAGAAACATCCAGGTACTAAATGTGAATGAGAGTCCTAAATCAACATATGCAGATCAGTAGATGAATTTTTTCATGAAATCACTTGTCCAGCAAGTTTGAAAGGTTTGCAATTAATGAACATTCATTCATACATCCATGTATCCATGTACGTATCCAGTTCCATTTCTTGGCTCTTAAGTAGGAGGTGGCTGTTGATGACCAGCCAGTCAGTCTGTGATAATAGACAGCCTATGATTTATTATTTTTTATTTTTTTCCTTTCTTGTCTCCAACATGTTCCAATACAATCATTTTAATCTGTGAGGTTTTTACAGTCTCTTTTTTAGTAGAGCTGTGCCTAAACAGGAATTCAGATTTAGGAAAAGGTCTTGAATGTTATCCAAGAAGTTGTTTTCATAGGTACCTGTGTTTTTCTTTAAACTCAAAGGTGTCCTGGATATGTGGAATGAAGATATTTCTGTCATAATTTATGCCTTCTAGGTGATTTGTGTAGTTTATCAACAGCGGGGAGTATCAGAACTCTACCTGAGTAGATTAAGGGAAGACTATCTACCCAGCTCTGCTTTTTGGGCTACCAACACCTAGAGCATTCAGATACTTGAGTCTAACCGCATTCAGTCCTGATGTGCATGAGGTGGCAGGATAGTGGGCTGCACAGCTACGGCGTATAGAAATACATGCACAGCAAGTGATGGGAGCAGGAGGTTGCCCATTTGTTCACCTTTCCTTCTTCTCATCTTCCCTGCTCCTCTCTCACCGAAAAGGTTTGCACTCACAACAAAAGCAGCTAACTCGTCTGAAATCTCCTGACATCAGGAAACATGTTGCAATCCAGGGTAAGCTCTAAGAAGCCAGGCTTTTGAAAAAGTTGTTTTTGAGGATTATTTGTCTAGTGTGGAATGAACGAGCTGTCTGGTACTTACCAAGGCACTTCTTTGTGGTGCACTTTTTTCATCTCTAAAATGGGATTAATTATATCTGCCATATACCAGAGTTAGAAGGGTTTTAATGTGTTCTACTGTACTTCAAAAACATAAACTACTCCCTAAGTGTAAGCTCTGTTACTATGTCGTGGTAAGCCCTTACTTCTGCTTCCATCATACAGATTCTGACTGTTATCTCAATGAACTAAAACTTCTGGTCCTCCTTTCAGTCATCTGATCTAGCTGGGGCTTTATACTAACACAATCAATCATTGGGGTTTTGGGGGATAACAATATATAACATTACATAGCTATCAACATCAAATTTTAACACAGATTAATTTCAAATGATAAAATCTGAAATTAGCAGCACGTTTTGGATAAGATCCTGATACAGCTGTCTGGGACTTTTTTTCAATAAAGCTAAGTGTATTAACAAGGGAAATATTAAAATCCCCATAAAAGGAAATTGAATTACTATAACATTACATTTTGTATAAACAAATATTACAGTGAGAGTACTTGAAGTTAATTCAGAAACAGTAGGGAACCTCATTAATGTTATATAATGCAGATAAGTATGTCTGACTTCACAGGAAACATCTTTTCTTTTGGGTGCATTTATGAGAATGTTAGTGATGTTTCAATTTTTAGTTGCAAATAGGCATTATCATTATTAGCTTCCATGAAATTATTAGTATTCTATTGGTTCCTATTTGGTTGTCTTGTTCATTAAATTTTGAACACCTGTAACACACTTGTCAAGCAGAACTGCCCTTTGTACACCTAAGTGACAAGCTGACAAAAGAGTTACATGATGATTTAAGTCCTGACTGCAACGCAAGAAAACCCCAGAGGAGGGGAAAAAAGCAATCCTATGTTAGCAATTGTAATAGATACAAGTCCAGTGAGATTCCAAAGATTTTGAGATTTGCCAAAGGAACCTATTTGACAAGAGTCTCATTTGACAGAGAGATTTGTCAAGGAGGGAATAGATTTTTCATTGAAAAAGTGACAGAAACAAATTGACAGTCATCGGGTTTTGCCTCCCTATATATAGGAGAAACTTAACAAAGTCAGAATGTTTTGTTTCAAAGGTTTTTAAAATTAAGTGTTCCATTTGCTTATTTGAAACATTTTTCCACTATGTACCAACCTTATTATGTCGTAATGATAATAATAATAATAATAATAAATGCTATGTGTGTGTATATATAAAAGCAATAGTTAAATAATAAACAAACACAACCAATGAAAACTGAAACCTGGAAGCACAGTATCATTTGGGGAGAAAAAAATCTCTGGTTATGTTGTATGTTTTAATCTATTCTGAAAGAATTAAGTTAGTGATAGCTACTCACGGGATTAGTGGATTGATTAGCTGCTTTTGAAAAAGAACTATATTTTGGTCTACATGACGCATTACAGTAGCAGCTTTGATTAAAAAGCTCTTGGTTTACTGAATTAGTTATGGGTGAACAAGCTGTTTTCAGTAAGATTCACGAAGATAATTCCAACACATAGTCCAGTACAGCTTGGTATTCTTTGTAAAAAATATTTATAAGTTTCCAACTTGAATCACATATCTGTGTCCTCTTTAATGTTTGATGAGTAAATGGTATTTGTCATCGTTCTTTAAAAATTTTTCTCATGCTTTGAGGAGAGCTTTGGTGAGTTGCAGTAGAGTCTCTGTCCACAAACCCCTGAAGACTGAAGGTCTTTTGCAACCTTATGAGAAAATCAGGGGACCCATCCCTGAACTGATGAAGAAGGCATAACAGCTCCCCTGTTATTTGCTTTACTTTGTAGTAGATCCAATTCTTTTCTGAATTGGTTTTTATTTTTATGTTGAAAAAACACCAAGTTCATGTTATATATAAAAGGGAAAGAGAATTTCTATAGATGACTTGGTTTATTGTATAGTAGGCAGTGACTGCAATGTAAGATCTCACAGCCAGTTAGTTTGTTGTATGTTTTACTAAAATATTTTCCTGAAATTTATAGCAAGAAAAACAGAACCTTGGAAAACAATTTTGGCTCTTTTTTTCTGCTAGAGGGAATGTCAACTGCACTACAGAAAGAAGTAAATAGTTAGAGTAGCCACGGGGAGAAAGACGTCTCTAAAATTCACTAGGGAATTTAACTGTGGCACACGAGGGTAAGAGGAGCATGCAACAGGGCATTTGGAACAACAGAAAATTAAATGGGAAATCCTTGATAAGTAGAAATTGAATCTGCTGTGGAAGTGCCCTGCATAATGGAAGCATCCAGACAAAAGAAAAGGTTAAATAAACTCAGTGGAAATGTTTTGTTGGTTTTGTTGAATTGTGTCAGACTTTAACTTGGAATCAGAGTTTTTCTTCTCTAACCTCATGACCTGTGTAGTTACAATGTCTGAAAGTCCTGAATGACTATTAAAATTAATGAACTTGAAAGTATTCCTGAGGAAAGAAATCAACTGTGGGATTTTTGCTTGATTTAAGAAAAAAAAGTTTTTCACAGATTTTGATAGAACTAGGTGAATAAACATTAAAAAGTGTCAGCTTCTCTTACCGTAAAAATTTCAAATTCAGTATTTCAAAAAATAATGTTTAGATAATAAATGTTTATTCAAAAGTCACGTGGAATTAATTGAACCTTTTTTTCCCCACTGTGCTCTGTCAGGTAACTGTGATTTGTGGCATTTGTTTCAGCTATAAAATTCATAAAGATGTGCAGCTCAGATATTTATCTCCGAATGCAGCTACTTAGTCAAAAAGATCTACAAAGCAAAGAAACTCCGAACAGAAAGAGTTAGAGACCTTCTGGTATTCAGCTTCCTGAAATCTTTGAATTACGGATAATTCCTTCATCAGGACTGGCATTCTGCTGCCTCCCATTTATCCTCTCATGGTATTTTAAGTTATCTTAGCATCTAATGAAAAGAGGAAATTTGATTTAGAGATGAATGAGTCGCAGTGCCAAGTGTGAGCAGTATCACAGTTCGCGCTCTCTCTCCAGAGACGGAAAATTAAACAAGTTTGGCCCATTGAGCAGAGCCCAGAGGGAGGAGAGCAGGTGTTGCAGGAGCTGAGAAACCATCTGGAATAAAGGAGAGCCCCATGAGATCGATATGATGCAGCAGAATCCCCGAGGGCTTATGCCCTGTGCGTTTGAATTTTATGCTGTTGTTCGGTGGCCATGAAAAGAAAAAAGAAATATTTGTGCTTGTTCCAGAGGAGTATTCAAATGATGTCAAGGTGCTCAGGCAAGTGAATATACATTTTAAAAATACGTGCATTTGGTGATGACCCTGTATAGTTTCAGTTTATATATTTATCCACCCATTCAGTGTTGTCCAGGCATGACTGGATAACAATAGAACTTCTCAAGCAGCTCATACAAATCAATTTTCTGTTTTAAATGTATTCCATGCTGTTCTCTTGGGAACAAAACATACCGTTCATTTCTACAAGGGAATTCATTTGCTTCGCTAGGCCTTTGCAAAGCAGAATACCATCACCAGAGGATGAATGGAGATGAAGTCATACACAATTTTAGCACAGCCAAGGGCCCAGTGTTGACAGCACATTGGTGCTGGTGAGTTCAGAGATACCAGTTCTTCAAGATCATGATTCATCTAACAATTAATTAGTGTGAAAAAAATAACAATAAAAACAACTGAAAGTAAAGCATACATCTCAGAGGCAGATTTCAATTGTGGACTTCCAGTGTGTTAGTGATAAAATGAAGTTATCTTCAGGGAATTAGGATGCTGATGGAGAGGAAAATGTGTGACCATTTGTAAGGCAGCAGCCTTCTCAAGACTTATGTAATGGTCTCATTATTCCTATAGAACAGAATTAATGTGTCCTATCAAACACAAATCAGTGCCTGCCTTTTACAGACTTTTTTGTGATTCTCCTATGCAATCATAACTTAAAGTGTAAGTTGAATTTCTCAGGACATAGAACTCAGTTACTCTGGAAATTAGAGGTATTTCTAAAGAAACCCAACATGAATCAATAGCAAAAAAAGTCAAAACTCACATAGAATGTATGTACTTAGAAAAAATTGTTTTGATAGCCCTTCATTTGTTTTTATTATGAGTATAGTGTAAAATAGAATTATATGCAATATAATTATTTTTGTAGTCCATTTATTTGTAAGTGAATTAATTTTATTATACATTGAAACACATTTGTGTTGAGTGTTGTTGAAATCTTGTTTCTGCAGAATGTTCCTATTTCAGAGAAATTAAACTCCCATTGATACTTTATAATTAGTTCTAATTGCAAAACCTTCTTGGTGTAGTTTTTCTGTAACTCTCAGAGAAATTGTGTGCCAATCCATGACTGGAACAGCTAGATGCCATCACCAAATAAACAATTATAATGAAAAAACGAGGGTCAAATGTAGTGGAAATTGATAGATTTAGCATCTGCCTCTCATTGTGCCTAATATGAGAAATGTACTTCTTTAGGATTAAGATTGGAAACCATTGCCTAAAATGCAGCCGATGTGCAAGCATGCTCAGGATTTACCTGTACGACAGGCTGGGTTCAAATGCAGAGGCTTGGGTTATTGGTTTTGATAGAAGAATGCATGTGTGGGGTCAAAAACATCTGGGGTGTTGTACATACAACAAGAAGTATAGTAGAAGGTGATCAACAGCCAAGAAGCACTGATACTATGGCCTGTAGAAGTAGCAGAGAGCTTTTAGAATAGAGTGCTGGCTGAGAAAGGAGTTTAACAATTTTAGGCAAGGAAGCTATCGTCTGTTGTTTGATTAATTTTGTTTTTCAAGAAAATAAGACTATTTGATTTTTTTTTTTAAATAAGGCTTTCACCAAAGGCATAGCTGACTGTCCTCCTCATAACAGAGAAACCTGCAATAACTCAAATTTCAGCTATTGACTCTTTCAGCTTATTAAAATGTGGTGATTTTACGGTGTCTGTCACTGTAATGCATGAATCCTTCACAGTCTATCATACTTTTTCATGTAATTTTTTTGAAGTAGGCAAGAATGGTAATATTACCTGTGCAGAAGTGAGGTTCAGTTACTGTATCTATAGGTCTGAAGCTTCCTCAGGATAGAACCCAGGTTTCAGGGGACACAGTCCAATGCCTCAAATACAAGATACCCCTTCCTTCCCTTACCAGCTTCTCCACAACAGATTATTGCTGTCTTGAAGAAGGAAAAAAACAAAACAAAACAAAACACCACCTGTAGAAAAGAAATTGAAGATGTGTTTTTATTGGCTGCTCTTTCAGTTTGTAAAGCATTTTTAAGCTGCTCTACATTGCAATTTTATCCTGTTAGTGCCACTTGAGTTATATTAGTATTCTATACCATGTGCATTGTCAATAAACAAATCAAGAAAATATGCGTAAGTTTGGGAGCTGAGTGAAGGACATTGTGATTTTTACTTATTGTACCTCCTCTTATTCAAGTGTCTTTGTTTGCTAGTTACCATTCGTATTTTCTTTCTTTCTCTGGTGAATATAAGCAGAATTTACATTTGCTGCTGAAACAGCTGAGTTGGCAAGATCCTTTTGGGGCTAATTTTGTGGTGTTTTCATGAATGTATTCTCCAGACCACATGCCTCCCTGGTGTAAGTGTGTAGTTTACAGTGGGCCTTAACATGCCGTTTTGAGTTTGGTGGAAACTATGCATAAATAAAAAATGCAGGTCAGGGAATATTTTAGACTGTATTTTCAAAAAACCTCTGCTCTGATTTAAATACCGGTATAATTGGTCATTGTCCCAGTTGGGACAGTTTACATATATTAAGTGTGTACAGAACTTCTTGGCAGGACTGAAGTCTGTGTTTGAATTGGAAAAAGATCAGTCTGCTTTAAAGAATGTTATGTTAATTAGGAATATACCACAAATAGCTGTTATCTATGTGGGTAATCTCTGGAGGCAAATTATTCCAGCCCCATGGCATTGTGTAAACATTTGTAAGGGGATGGGATTCCATAAGCCAAAAAACAATTACATCTTTTACTGCGAGGTTAGTTATGGTAACTTCTCTTAGTAAAACCTTTCCTTAAGTCTTTTATGTTATTCTACCTCTCTCGGTCCCTTTTTCTTTCTCTTTGCCTCCCACCTTCTCTCCCTTTCTCCTTTTCATCTGAATAGTACTTGTATGGCATTGAACACCATAATTTCCTAGGTAATGGTACGTTATCGCTGTGTTTCAGCATCGACAGCAGTAGGGGTTAGAAAACAGTTTTAGGATCTTCCTCTTCGCATGTTCTGTTAATGCAATGGCTCCCACTGTGCTCAGAGCCACGTTTTGCATGTGCAGGAAAAGGTGCCCCTTTATGAAGCTGATCTGAATCCGTTGCAGGCAGTACAGCTCCAGGCAGACCTTTCGAATATTCTCCTGCCCTTGCAGAAGAACTACACCTGCTCGCCTGCCATGGGGTTCTCTGCAGGAGTGGAGGACAAGGGCAGGGGTGGCTCTCACTGGGTATAATGTGAGTGATTTGCTGTATCCTTTTTCTGTCCTGATTGGGCAGCCGTCATTGCCTTGCTGGCACAGAGTCATGTGTAAATCTCTGTAAAAAAGATTGATGTGTCATTTCACTCAAGGTTTGTAATACGCCACTCTCCAGACATCTGTTTTCATAACTACACTCAGAAATAGCTTCTACTAAGATATTTAATGAAATTCAGTGAGCTTTTTTAAAAATGACAACAAACACAAGCCACAACCCTTAGCTATTTGTGAAATACATTGTAGCTAAGTGAGTTTGATATGACAGTCATGGCAATATTACAACACAGTGCTATAGTAGAATCGGAGATGGAAGAGCTGGGGATGATATGTTGGGACGGGTCCTTGAACTCCTGCCTTAAGCAGCCAATGATATATGTGTCATTTCTAGGCTTTTAGACATTGTCATTTGCAGGAGTGTGCAAAGGTTAAAGGGCTGTAGCTGCAGTAGTAGCAGCTAGGCCGATGTTGTAAGTTATAATAATTAATACATTTTTATAGGCTTTGATTCTGCAAAGTGCTGCGTATCTCCTTGGGGGTGCAAAGTGCCCTTAACCCCCACTGATGCTGCTAAGAGTTGAGACTTGTTTAGCCCTCCTCCGCTCCCTTCACAAGAGCCTTTAGAGCTCTTCTGTTGCTTCTTTCAGTCAAAGAATATAGTTGAGGCTTTTTATATCCACCAGTGTGATCAAACCCAGGTGTCTGCTGGTGTTACAGAATAGGTTTCAAGCACTGCCTCCGTTTTGCAAGTACCAATTACTATAGCATTCCTTTGTTGTAGGTATTTCCTCTTGTTCCTGAAATGGCATTAATCCACCTACTCCAATGTCATGAATTAAAAAGGGAGACTTAATCAATTAAAGTAATTGAGACCATCATTTCATCATCTTTCAAACGGGCAAAACCTGTGTCCTTTGCTATAGGTACCTGGGTAGTATGGTACAGTCAAACATCACATTCTTCTAGAGCTGGTTTGTCACATCACACAAGAGAGACTATTCTCCAGCAGTGTGGAACAAGAACATTCAAAATGGTTTTGGAGTGGGACAAGTATGTAACTGGTTCTACCTCAGTAAGTCATGGGGAACAAAAGATGGTGTAAGTCACCCAAAGAAGAGGTTATCACGTGCTGTACATGTGCATGAGCGAGTATATAAATACGTATTTACAGTCATTTTTGTTTGAAAGTTCTCAGTGCTTTTAATCTTTACGCTTCTTACGTTTCATAAGTGAACAAAGAAATGTCATCTCGGGCACCAATTACTGCTAAATTTTTCACTAGTATTTGATGAAGCTGTGTGAGCTGTGTGTCAAGAAATTTAACCCTGCTTCATTTCTATATGATTGTTGGCAGCTTTGGGCCCTTATAATGCTTTAAAACTGCAGAATTACTGTCGTTGCTTCTCTTAGCAAGAAAACAATTTGGGAAGAGAGTTACTCATGCGTCCAATAAATTGATGGTACTTGCCATGTGTGGTGGATGAAGAGTCATCACTGTGCACCTACAGAATAGGGAAGCAAGAGATCAAGTGGTGATGACAGATACGAAGTAGTTTAGGGTCATGAGACCATTACTTAATTCCAAGATTTTAATAGGAGGTTCTTTTCATCCTTTATACTGGAATTTACATCAGGTAACAGCCTTTCAGGTGTACTGTGGATTTACAAAACCAAAGCCCTCATCCTGAGCCTCTGGTATAATCTGAGCACAAGTGTGTAAGCAGCCTGGGGGAGACAGCAAGTGGCATTTTAAGATTCTGGTTAGACAACCGTCTTGCCTTATGTGCATGTCCAAATGGAGACTGAAGAATTGACTCATTTCTCATTCTTCCCAGCATCTCAGAAATGTGTGAAACACATCCTGTTTGCTCTTCTATTGCAGTAAAGATTGGAGAAATGATCTTCCAGCTAGACGCATCAGTTGCAAAAACTTTTTAGCTCTCTCCGTCATCTCTCTAAGGCAGAGTGGGAGTTGAGGGGGGAGAGAGCTCGCGGTCAACAACCTGATAAGACTCCAAAGAGCAAACAAGGTAGCTACCTAGCCCTGATAGGTTTATATTATAATACATTATTTGTAGCTGTGAGGACTCATTCAGTTGCCAAGAGCCTACACAGGCTTTGTATTTGCATGAGAGTTTGGCTGAGTATTGGGGGATTCTGTTTAAAGCTCCCAAGATTTTTTTCATTTTCTGTTGAGTAGATGGTGGCTTTGTTTAGCAAATGGTTTGCAAGAGAAGGGTTAGAATAGTGCTGCCTGTATTTGTCCATTCCCTTTCTACCAGGGGTTACAATCATTTTTTCTGTGCTATTTTTAACTATCTTGATTTATATATATTTATATTTATATTTAATGTATATAAATTAAATATCCTTTAAGAGTTTGGGAATAAGATGGACAAATTACTGGGAAGGAAATAGCTTTTTCTCCTGTCACCAACAAGATAACCCAGAAGCAGCAATGTAAAATGACAAAAAAAGTATTATAGCAGTATCCTATATTAAAGATCCTGGCAGCCTAAGGGGAGGAGGTTATTTATTTTAAGGTTTGTTTTTGGCATGATATACTGATTAGCAAACTCCATGGTAATTCATGTTATTGAGCTCTAGTTTACCTCAAATACTACATTAGCTAAAGCATCTTTCTTATAACTGTGTATCTGATTTTTAGCATGACTAGGTCTTCATGCTGAGATTCTGTTACTTTTGGTTTTTTGCTTGAGAAATATTGGATATGTCTTGTAAACCACTAAGGGCAAACAAGTAATAAAGTAAACTCTTTTCGACCATGTTCTGTAGTAGTTGCTGAGATTGTCAAGTTTCAGTTATGTTTAGATAAACTAAAGTTAAAGCATATCTTATTCATGTTTAAAATACATCACATGCATTGCCCAGGCATTCAAGTCATTGAACTGTTCACATTAGCTGTATTTATTCCTTTTATAAATTTTACTCAGAGGCTAGATAGTAGCAATATTGTGCTTTAATGAGCATATGTATGTTGCAGTGCTTTTCGGAGAGATTTAGTTCAGTGATTACATTTCCTTGATCTGCCAATCTGCACATCAAAAGAAGCCATTTTGTTTAAATACTCTGTCTACCAATATTAATTTCACTGAATAGGTGAAAACCACCCCCCCAACATGTCAGTATGTTTTAAAACTATTTAGGGATTATATTTAAGCCACTGTAACACTACTTGTGTCTAAAGGTACATCAGCATCTGTTGTAGCACAACGTCCACAGATGAAAGGCAGAGAAGATAAAAGGCAAAGGGAATGTTATTAATTAACTGTAGATATCTAATGGGCCCCACTTCCAGCCCAGTCTCTGTAAAATAACTGGCATGCAGAGCGGGCTACAGATGGATTGACTGCAGCACGCATATGGCTGCAAATAACCAATGCACATGTCTTGGGTTTTTACTTCTTGGATGCCTGGCTGGTGGGAATGGAATGACTCACAGTTGTGACATAGAAACATAAAGACATCCTGGTGCACTGGCGCATCTATAGTAATAACTCAGTTTTAGGCCCAGATGGGAGGCAGTAGTTGCTGGCCTTAGCTGAGCATTGCAAGAGAGAGGGGTTCTTTTCCTATTTCATGTATGTTTGACGCCTGAGTGGACAGTTAACCTCTTACTGGGGTCTCCAGTTGTTCTTATAAATAATTATAAGCCCAGAGACACCTGTTACTTGTTATTTTTTTATTGTTTTACTGTCTCTGCAAGGTTCAGTTTCACCCTTCGAATAAGTCAGCCACCTGGCACAGCTTATTTGGTTTTTAAGTCAGCAGAGGTCTATCACATATCTGGCTGGAAAAAACAACACAGGAAAATAGGAATTTCTTTTCTAAATTACACAAATCAGTCCAATGTCCATTTTCTCACAGCGGCTTGAGGCAGATGCATCAGGAAAAAAATGCATTAAAATTGTGCAATAAGCAAATAGGCAGGAATTTGCTACATGCACAACATTGTCCTTTGAAGGCCACCTCAAAGGCACCTTCAGAACCAGAGAAATTCCCTGCAGCTGCAGACAGTAGGGCCAGCAGGAAAGCTACAGAGAAAGCAGGACCTACAGTAGCCAACGCACACATAGATTCTTAATATGCCCGTAGGTGGTTTGGGTTGCCAGTAGGCAGCATGTGTAGAGAGAGCAAGCGAACCAGAAAGCAAGCCATGCACAGCTACCATCACAGTCATCCATCACAGCTGCCTAGATCTTCCCATTAGGTCTTCTCCTGATCTTTCGCAGATATAAGCTTAAGCCTTGAAATACTTAAGCTTGAAAATCCTTTGTGTGATTAATTATGGTAGCTCTAGGTATTATTGCTGTCTGCATAAGTGTCCAATCCTCTGGGGACCTGGTTAAGTTATTAGCTTCATCACTTTCCTGTGGCAGTGATTCTGCAGTTCTGTTCAGGTCAGCATGAAAATAAGTACTCGTTTTGCACTTTTGCCTGTTGATTTCCATACAGCAGCCAAAGTTCTGAATTCTGAGAACTGAGCAAAGAATTACTGTTTTCCTGATATTGGAGCTTGTGTTTATGTGCACAAATGTCATGTGTGAAGAAGAGCATCTTGCACACGTGGAACTATAAGTGGTCTGATATTTCTTCACTCCTGGAAAGCTTGTTTGAACATCCCAGGAGAAAATTCCGCTTGCTGTACCAATAAGACTTGCCTGTGCTTTTGCATTGAGAGCAAGAATTGTTGATGCCAGCCTTAATCCTAAACCTTTCTTATGAAAGCCAATACACAGGGTAATGCAAAAATCGGTTGCGTTGACAGTGCCCTGTCATGCTGAGAAAGCTCTCAGCAGTGTTTGTTTACCACCTTCCTCAACAGAGGAAACAGCAAATGGGGCCTTTTTTTTTTTCAGTGGCAACAGAGATGCTGCTTTAATGTCATCTCTGTCTTTTCCTGTGCCTGACTGGCTCTTCAGAGCCGGCCGTGCTGTCAGACCGCAGGGATCCCGTGTTTGGGCAGGTGGTGCACTGCTGACAGAGGAATAGCTTCAATAGCAGGAGAGTGGCAACATGCCCGCCTGTTTCAGTTCTGTTTGAGGTTACTAAGCCTGATATTAAAGGCTACAGAGAATGAGCAGCTTTGATGAACCATCACTTTCATGATTTCTTCACGTTTGTTAAGACACTGTCTTGACAAAGACACCAAAGCTTTTGGGTACAGAATCAAAAAGAGGATCTAAGAGACAGCTTTTCAGTTGTGTTATCCGTTCACATATACCCCTGAACTGAGGCCTAACACTCAAACTATTGGTAGGTACCGTCCACCACCCTTCACACTTGCATGGTTCTTACTCCCTCATAGGAAATGCCAACAGTTGGGTGCTTAAATATTTCAGAGTCATTAGTGCCAGGGACCTGAGCATCACAGCAAGCTCCAGTGGTTTAACACTTGGGCATTTTTCCTGACGTATTTTATCCATCCAAGAACCTGCTATTACATAAAATGTAATTTGAAGTATGGTACTTCATTAGATGATTTTACAGTACTACAGCCACCTAAAAGCTTTGATGTAGAAGATAATTAGTAAGAAATTATGAGGAGATAAAGTATGGGTGGGCAGACAAGGCTAATGAGTCACAGTCAGCAGAAAGTGTGAACCGAAGTAGTTTGCTTACATTAATATCACAAGCATATTCCCATCGCATTTCTTCCCCAGGTGTGCGAGGAAGACACTGAGAAGATGCATTCTCAGAGCCAGAAGTCGATTCTAGGCTTCCTGTGTGGTCTGTCTGGCAGTTAGCAGTATCATTGCTGAATGACAGTGCCTCAATTTCTGAAAATCTCAGGTCATAAAAATCAGATTGATTCCAAAATAAGCAATGATGTAAATGGTTGTTTTTCTTCTTAGTCTGAAAGATTCGAAACTTGTTTAAGGGTAGTAGTATCCATGTTAAGATGGTGAGCTTCATTGCAGTACTGATTTGAGTCTGTTCTCAGACTCCTGGCAGACTTTAGTCTTTGTGATTGTGCTGGGAATAGTATTGACCTTCCTCATAAATTTAAACATACGTGCTGTCTCTGTGTTCCCAAACGAACTCTGCACTCTAGTCTCTTCGGCCTCTTTCCTCTTATCTATTGTTTCATCAAGAGAAGGGAAAGAATCTGTTAAAAGAAATTATTCAGTATTTAACAATGCACGATTTCCATACTAGTCATAACCCACCAGAACAGGTTGCATGAGGTCACAGCAAAATTCTGTTGTTTTTCTTTGAGGTAGCAAAATGCTCTCCGTTCTTTTTTTTTTTTTTTTTTTTACCTGGCTCACAGAGATAAGGTGGAAGGTGATGAGGAGGAAACTGTGGCGTATCTTGAACCCAAAGATACCATTAATTAAACAGATAATAGCCCAGAAGTAAGCCCTGTAGGTCCATTGTTTAAGGAAAAAAAAATGTGATATTGGAAAGACAAAATTAGGAAAGGGTCCAGCCTTAGCTTTCTGTTGAGATTTTCTTTCCAGCTAATCACATATGCTACTGTGTGCTCCTTTAATTCAGAAGAAGGTGGGTTTAGAGCGCATTTTATTTGAATAATCTCTTCCCTGATGCTAACTCTGCCCTTACCATTTCCCTTGCAGTTCATCTGCATTCTGTTGCTGACATAACTTGCAGTTACTGTCTCTTACATTCACAAAACTGCTTTCCTGAGGAGTTAACAGGTTATCAGCTCTTGTAGTCATTTTTAATCATTGTGAAGAATCATATCTTTCTAATAAGCCAGTGATTAATTATCGTTCCCTTTTTATCAGTGTAAAGCCTTGCGGGGTGTTGTGGCTTTCAATTATAACCTTTCAAGGTTTACTTTGGTAGAATCCAGAATACTTAGAGACACAACCCCATAGTTAGGCAGACATTTTCTCTGTACAAACTATTATTATCTCCTCACTTATTTTTCTATTTATTTACAAATAAAGACCAAATATCCTCAGTGGATCATATGAGAAAATAATAAGAAATTCCATTACCCCAATACTGAAGAAAAATTTGACATCAGAAGCTTAATGGAAACGGAAATATATTATTCAATTTTATGATTAGAGAATAAGAGCCATTCATAAGCCTAAAATAAATGAAATACCAATATGAAATTAAGAATATGTTTTCCATTTATAGAGAGTTCTGAAGCAGGATGCTTTTGTCTTTTCTTAATAGCCTCACTTCAGACTCAATTGTTACAGATTACTGGGGAGATGTAACGGAACTATACAGCAGTGCAGGGAAAGAGGCAAGAGAACAGCGCCTGATAAGCCAAATAAAGCAGCAGGGATCTTTACAGAGAGGGTATGAAACTGCTTTATGGCAAGCCATATCGCTTCCTTCTCCATAAATCTGCGGGAAGGTTTGGCAAAGGAGTTGAGGCAGTACAAGATCCAGAAGTACTGAGCATCTCCCAGAATCCGTGTCACTTGGGGTGGCCACAAATCCCTCCATAGCAAAATCCTGGCATTCCTCACGCTAATTGATACTTTCCGTGGACACATCAGGTAGCCCTTGTACAGTTCTCTTCTAGCCTATGCCTAGGGAAATAAATACATATGTTCCCCTTGCTGCTCTGGGATTTTTCAAGTGGCCTTTGAATTGCTTCCATCTGCTTTTTGTGTATGCTCTATTTTTTTGAGATGCCCCTGCTTTAACACTGTACGGACAAGCTCTTTAACCTACTCAGTGGGAACATAGACTCTGCTTTTACACTGTGGTACAAAAGGTTTCCTCCACAGAGGGAGAAACACAGCCCTTTTGAGTATTTGCATAAATATCAGAAGGATTCGGAGGGACACAAATCTCCTTCAGCAGTAATTGCATTTTTGTTGCTATTAGTATAACAAACTAAAAATCATTTTGCATTTTGCTTAGACCATTTGTTTTCCCAAAGGGGACTGCTCATGCCATTAAAAACCATTTGTATGTGAAAAAATTGCATGAATAAAAAGACAACAGGAGACAGAATAAAAATTTATATTGTCAGCATTCTGAGCATTATGGAATCTTTTATATTTTTTTTTCTATTTAAAATTGAAATAACCAACAAATAATGAACATTCGTGTAGAGGAGGTGATCTTAGGAACAAAGCCTGCCACTGGGCATGGGGATGCTTCTGCCAGTCTTAAAATGTTCTGATCCAATTCTGACTTCAAGAGTAGTTGTCGGAAGGCTTATTCCTCTGTCTAGGACGTTTTGAAGGAATAGTTACCTAAAAAAAACAGCATTTCATGGCAGAGGGAGAAGGAAGTTTGGAATTTGATTCTAGACTGATATCTGGAAAATATTTTTTCCCAAGTTTGCAACTTCTATTTGCAAAGTGTATTGATCCCCCCAATTATGAAATACATGTGCAATCACATTACTTCTAAGAGCATAAATTGTCTTTTTATGGCTTCAGCAACACAATTCACTTTCCGTTGCTTCCTGAAGCTGATGTCCATTAAACTAATTGTATTCAAACCTGACTATGATTTATTAATGCCATGTGTTAATTCTAGTTTCCCTATTAATTCTAATTCTTTCACTTGTTGATACTGGTTCTTTCACTTGTTTCTTGTAGGGAATATAGTGTGGATGTAAGTGACCTCTCTCATTTTATAAGTTCTGCATATGGATGCGTAATTCTCCCCAGATCCACCAAACTTTGCAGCTGCAGGAAATTTTCATGTCCTGCTTTTTTTTCCTCCCAAGCCCCAGTGCAGTCTGGTAGGCAGCGTACTATTCATCGCTTGGCTGGCAGTGCAAGACGTAGTATGCTCTGAAATTGCTTCCTGGTACATCTTTGCAATAGATCAGCAGGGAGCTCTGAGATGAGGAGTGTAGCCTGCATCTCCTCTAAGATTTACTATGTCATATTCAGGGCTCTATTCACATTTCTGTGAATATACAGGGATTTTTCTTGTCTACAGTACAAATAAAATAATCCTCTCTTTAATCCTGTCAATACCAGTCCTTCAAATAGCCAGTAGAGGCTACTTTCCTAGTGACAGAGGTCTTTCTCGTGTGCAGTTGCATCCAGAAGCTTCCAACTTTTGCAAATATAGAGTGCAGCATACAATTTGGCTAATTCATGATGACAGAGAAGCACATTTCAATGAACTGGCACAGAACTGGCAGCCAGAGATACTAGAATTCTCTGTCTAGCTCTGCCTTTTATTCTCCATATTTCCTCGTCTAAGACTGATAAATATCTTGCTTTCATTTTCCCACAGGCTAAAGTGCAGCTAGTGCAATTTTATAAGGTTCTTGAAGGATTACTAAAGAAATTTAAAATCTTCCTAAGGTGCTAATAATGTTAGGCTGTACCTATCAGAACAAGCTACCAGCTCTGATAGATAACTGAAGTATAAAAGCTCACGTTAAGGAAGTCACTGTAACTTATATATTCTAAACAGGGAATCCATAATACTGCTTACCAGGCTATTAAACCTCCGTACTCGAAAGACTTTCAGGGACAGGTCCTTAGATTTGTGGTACAGGACTGAGCATACTGCTTCTTTAATAAGTAATTAAGGTACCTGTTGATGTATTTGCTGACTAAATTCAAAGCATAAGTGCTTTTGGAACTTTTTTGATGAGTAATTGAAGGCAACATACCCCTCTCTTTCTCCCCATCTAAGGAAACCACTTTAAAAATGGCCTAGAAGAAGAGGCTGAAGGACAGAATTCATGGATGATTTTCACAGGTAAATTGTGTGAGACTCCCTCTTGTTGATTTTTTTTCATGGTAGCATTATTACCAATTAAAGATTTTTAATAGTAGTACCTCAGTAGTGTAGGAGCCAGCCAAAAGTTGTCTTTTTTTTTTCCCCTATGGATTATTGCATTATGAGTAGGGTGCATCATCACAGCAGCAGGGTTTCATCTAGCTACATTTAGGTGTCTGTTACTATGGATCTGATTGTCTAGATTCTGTTTCTCATTAGTACAGGCAAGTAGATACTCTGGGGTGCAATTCATCTCATATTCAGATAGCTGTCAGAAACAAGTCACAGGAGTAGTTAGGTTTCAGATGCCTGAAGTGTTGGAATCTAAAGTTAAATGAGACGGTTTCCCACCTGGTATGTTTTATGTCTTGACATTTCTACATCAACATGATTTCCCAACTGGTAGTTGTCAAACACTGGAGAATTTTAGATTTTCTTAAACTTAAATGGAAGTGTGAGTAAGTCAGATTTAAGTGATATAAATGTTTTCATTTCTCATTTTAGTCTCTCAAATGGAGAATCTTACACTTTTGTATTTTGTCCCTTTGAATTATATAGGCTGTAAGGAAATGGGGAACAAAATGTACTAAGGGATTGCACTCCCTTGCGTGAAATAAATGCCAAGCACTTCACATTGCCTCAGCTATTAGAAAAAAATGCTTTAGTCTGAAAGCATGTTATTGAAATGGTCGTTCCCATCACCATTACCAGCCCCTGCACAGAAAAGCTGTGTGTAATACCTTTCCATACAACAGATTTCTCAAAGCGGGTGTTTAGTGAGCCACCTTGAATAAGAGTTTGGATTGGACATATAGTTAACTGGTCCCAGTTTTGCAGTAAGTTCAGCATGTGTTTATCACTTAAAATACTGTCCTTGGTATTTATTACCTTTTAATGAAGTGTTCCATCACTGTAACAGTTTAGAACCTTGAATGCCAAATTCTGGCATCTTACAATTGCTGCCCAGTACCATATTTTCATGTATAGAACTCATAGGTCATGGAAGGCTAAAACCAGGAGACTTTAGGCAAGGGAAGCTGCTGAAATGAAACTTCTTCATATATCACTACCACACACGCAAGTGCAATGCCATAGAATCCAAGCTTGCTCTTTTTTTTTTTTTAAATATAAGCTTCAGTTATACACAGAGATGTATAGTTGGTGTAATCTCTATATATCACAGGATGTTACAGCAATAGCATATTGCTTATAAGCTAATACTCAAAATAAGAACATCTGATCGATATGTTTTTCCAGTTTTTTAGGTAGTGAGTATTCTAAACATTCTAAACACCATGTTGTGTTTGAAATGCAAAATTCTGAAACATATAAATTTAGAAAACTGACCACAAGAATATTAATTAGGAGCATTCCCTGAGTAACTGGGCAGGGCTAGCCACACATTCTTACAGCCTCTTATGTTGTGAGTTGCTTGGAACTGAAAGTTCAATTTGTATTAATGAGGGAAATCATTCTTTATGCTGTACATCAAGATGATAAAATGTGTATTCATTGACTAGACTACAGGTAGGAACATAATGAATTCAAGGGCTCTCAAAATAGCAACCTGCCTTTACCTGCCACAGCTAAAATCTATGCCATGATTCCATGTCTTCTGTGTTTGAGGCCTGCTTTGCAAATCCAGTTTTGTAATGCGTCACCAAGCCCATGCTCCTTTCCCAAGAGTTGGTGTGACCACATCCTCTAACTGGAGTTCTGCCTTCTGACTGACATCACTGTCTCTCCCTTCTACTTTATCAGTCTCTCTTCTATATATACTGTGATGGATATCCCATCAGGAAATGCAGCTTATTCCTTTCATTTCCTCTTAATTTTCTAGGCAACCTGTTGATCTGAATCATATGGATTTTCAGTGGTGCATTCAGTTGACCAACTTTTTTTGATACATCTCAGCAATTCTCAGTATAATAAATTCAAGGCTAAGAAGAAAGGCATTTTCAGTGCAGTTTTATACATATGGTACAAAAAAAATATTCTGATTATTCTATAGATTCAAGATTCTATCAGTTGAACTCAATAGAAATCTCTGGATATGTTCACATGATCTTCAGATACCTGATTAATCCATTTTAAGTTACTATTTGTAGGTAAAACTTACCAGCCCTTGGCTGAAACAGTATAAAGGTTAGTGTGCTGCTTGTAGTCTCATAGAGTGCAAAAGGATTCATTCAGTTGTCAGGGAGCAGCAAGGACAACTTACACTTATTTTCATCTCGGCAGTGGACAGATGAGGCTTTTGATTTCTAAGTGTAAGAGGTAGTGTGGATTATAGATTTCACTGGATTGAGGTATTTAGTTATACCAGAATTTAATTGTTTTCCTGCAGTCTGAGAATTAAGATCATATTGGGTTACAGATTGTACTTCTTGCCTTTGTGCTATTTGTAGACTCATCTAGGAAATGTAATATCAGTTATATTTGTTCCCTCTTGGCAGAGTAATTTGGTAAGTAGTTAATTAATGAAATTCCACCCCCACACACATTCCCTACCCCCCCCCCCCCCCCCCGGCCCCCATTAGACATCAGCGTAGTTTCCCAGGTCAATATTTCAAGGCAGTGCTGATGAGATAACATGTAAAGTTAAAATAAAAGAAGATCATGTTGGTAAGTAAATTTAACACGCACTCACGCCAACTGGCAAAATTTTGGAACAACTAGATTTTCAGAAAGTTAATTGGATATGGAGTCATCTGAGTCATCTGAAGTGAGATGAGCAAGTCTTTCCTCAAAGATGAGGATGTAGCCTAGAGATAACTTAAATGCTGGCTGCAAGCTAAATTAGCAAATGGGAGTTGGGCAAAACTTTAGTGGGGAAGATTAGGATTATTTTATGTCAGCAAGTAGACAACCTGTGATTAAAGTACCAAAACATACTGGCATGCTGAAATATAGCATTTCTGTAGTGCTTCAGTTGCATTTGCAAGCTCTCAAGTAATGTATGAGCTAGAGATACCGATGGTGTCAGTGGGCCCACAGAAGACACAACACTCAAAGAATCTCTGGTACTTCTCTCTCTTAGTACTTCTCTGTCTCTCATGCATCCAAGGGCATTAGTTGATTGATACTTTCTAGGTTTGGGTTTTTTTCACTGAAAGATGCACAGTTACCAATAAGTGGAGCCTTCTGTTCTTTGCATAGCATTAAGTATTCCTTGGGGGCTGCTCAAGTAGGTATTCTCTGCTAAAGATTTGCCTCAGGAGTCTGTAATTTCTGCAAGAAGAGCACATACCTTTATTTCAGAGTCATCACAGGCTATCACACTGGTTGACACTCACTCCCATTCTGCTTCATTAACTGTTCCATGTTTGTTTCCTTTTCTTGCCAGCCCGCTTAAGCCACATCCCCAGTATAACTCCATTAAAGCCTGTATTGGTTTCAGTCAGAAGACAGATGGCCTCATGCCCTATTCCCTCCCTTTCTGTGATGTACAAATTATGTCTTGAATACTTCTTTCAAATGTTACCAAAATACCAAAAGACTGCACACTTGCCATTCTAATAAAATGACAAATATTACAATTCTTTTTTACACTGGGTTTGGAAAATACATGGTGCTGGAGAGGAGGCAGCTAGGCATGGGAGTGTGGGCACAGCTTCAGATGTCATTAATGGGCAGCAATATTCCCCTCGGGGCTTTCTATCTGTTCCCACTAAATCTGAGCCTGTGCTCTGCATTTGCATGTTCTTAAGGTATGGCCTAGGATAGCTGATAAAAGGCACACTTAATCTCAAAGAAATAGTAAAATGAGTCTAGAAGCTTTTAAATGTTGATGGATAATGTAACTCTAATTAATCTAATCTAATAAAACAGCTTCCAGTTGATCTTCTTGGTAAGGGCCAAAAGCTTCCATTCTGAAAGACAGTGCGATCGGTTGTGGGTTTCTCCATCTCTGATTTCAGCTGCAGAAAGATGTAGGATCATTTCAGGCAGTATAATGGTATACGTTATATGGCAAACCCACGTGCATGACTGTAGCTCTGAACAACTTTTAACATCATTTTGAAGCTACATGCACTATCTAGATGTTAGTATTTATGTGATGCTTTTAAGATTTCTTCTTCCTACATTGCTTGTGTATATGTTCTGTATGAACGCACATTGTCATCTTTGCATTAATTTGGAGATACTGGTAAGTGAAGCGTGCAACAAATCCACTATTCTTTATTAGCTAATTATCTGGTTGTGACTCCCAGCATTCAGCAGTTCAAGCAAATAACATAGATGTGAATTATTCATTACATGAGAACTGCTGTAATGGGTAAGAATGAAAGATTCTAGCTATTCCGGTCTCCTCTTTCTGACGGCACTATCAAGCGTGAGTGACAAAGACACTGGAACCATAACCACATGCAGAGATAGACAGGGTCATTGACCCAAACTGTCCCTGATGTTTGCCTTCCATTTTTTTCTCTTCTAGAACACAGTATTAGCAGTAATACCTATTGCCGAGCTATCAGCTTTACCATGGTGGCAAGAAGGTTTATGTCTACTGTTGTTTCAGTTCCATTTGTTTCTTTTTCATTGGTGCTTTTTTTTCTCAAATGTGTCAGCAGTAGAGTAGAAGTATTTTAATCCTCCAAGTGACCAAAGCTGCTGTTTAGGTAAGTCTTGAGTTTCCTTTACCTTCCTATTGGTCCTAGCTTATGAATCATTTAACAAAAGCCATTTAAAGGCAGAAAGTGAAATCCCGAACCCAAAGAAACCAAAGCTTCCACAGGTCTATGGTAATACCCAGTTTCTTCATTAAGCTATTAGTATCTGTAAAAATATGGCCATATTTAAATATGTGCGTTCTCTGGTACAGGCATTTAGTACTTCCCATAGAGGCAATGGCTCTTCATGGATGTAGACATTTCTATGGCATTTTTTAAGGCTGTCACTTAATGCCATCAGAGGAAGTTGTGGGTAAACAGCATTTCACAGGATCAGCATTTCAGCTGTAACGTTCTGGGATTTTAAGCACGATGAAAACTTATTTGAGGTTACTCACAGAAAAGAAAGACTATATGATCATTTTATTTCTCTACAAAAACATGACAGTCCACTGCCAGTAAAAATGCACATCAGTCTTCCATATCTGTAGTCGTGAGCCTGCGGAGCTTCCTCTTCATTTGTTTGCTTTCTCAGGCTGCAAGTAAATAGCAAGGGTCGGTGCAGCCCTTTTAGCTGCAGCCTTTTGGCTTTGTCCCGTTTCATTATAAAACAAAATGGTCCGGAAATCCACCTGAAAATGTAGTTAAGTGTTGTGAAATTTAGACACACTAACAAATTACCAGTAGCAGAACATGCTGAGTTTCAAATCATCCTGCAGCCTGAGAGACTGCTAAATTAATTAGCTAGATAGAAAACTTCAAGGAGGAGCTACTGAGACAATCCACTGAAAGGAGGCAAAAAGGATCTTCTGAAACAATGCCATTGGCACTTTGACACCTACTGTTCTGAAGTGTTTGCCAAGCCCTTAAAAAAAAGAAATCTATGTATTGTCAGTGTACCACATCTACCTTCAGCAAATACTGAGAGCCAATAGCAAAGGCTATGCACATACTAATGGCCATGTCCCATATAGATTCTTCCATGTTTAAGGAGCCTATTATGCCTAATAAATATCTTGACTGTTATTGACTGTTCAGCTCGCATTAAAAGACCTGATATGGTAGTCTTCCTTTAGAGAAAAAAACAATTCACAAAGATTTGTGGGCCATTTAAAAACCTATAGGGCATGAAATTGATACTGTGTGGGAAAGAGAGAAAGGAATTCCCTCATTAGGTCTTGCGCATTAGTACAAAGGCCGTTGCTGTAGTTTAATCTGAGTTCTTGTCATATATCTTCATAGCTCGTTTATACCGGACATGCACATAGAATAATGCATGAAGATACTGATATTTCTTTTAAATATATTTTTTAATGTCTTAACTTTTTTTGTATGTGTATGTACTGTGTGTGAAAGAGCAAGGGATGATTATGTAAGTAGGTACATTAAATACCCTGAACTGAAACGCTGACTCCCTGCTTCCAAATTGTGATGTATAACATAAGGGCTCTCAAACACTATGGGCAGAATTACATTTTTACTCTGTTGTTGATGAACTTATGGTACTGAACACTAAGACTGCCTCTGTGGCAACAGTAGAAGCTGACGTGCCAGTGGTTCTTTCCAAGAGTTGTGACACAGTTGATTGGCCTGTAACTTAGCTGCTGCTGAGGCTTACTAGCTTCTACAGCTGTTCCCCACCTCTATATTTCAGTAAAGAAAGTTACTTTAATATCCAAACTGTTAAAAAGGGTCAGAGCACAGAAGATGAAGCTCTTGGTTAGTTTTTTTCTCTCCTGCACGCCTAGCATATTCAGGGTGTCTACAGTCTTTGCTCTGACATGGCTTAGAGTGGATGAAAATTTTGAGTTAGGTTTTCTGGCAGCGACATTATCTTGGAAAGTACTATGAAATCAGCTGGAAAAATTATCTTGACCAAATTATAAATGCAAATTCAGTCATCATGTCAGACAAACATTTTCTCTGAACCGATTTTAATGTTTGACTACGGTAAAATCAAGCTAAACTAATTTTCCAGTTCAGTGTCAGCCCAAGTAACACAGGGGGGTTCCACAAACCCCCTAGGGAAGGAGGAAGAATCAGAGAGGAGCAGAGATCCCCCCTCATTTTCAGTCCATCTTACTGTACGGCTTGCTCCACTGCCTTCTTGCAGTAGACCTCTTTGTAGTGATGCACCCTTATTAAAATGTCAATTTACTGATTAAAAGCAAATAGAAATATATTCTGCCGAAGAAGCAGTGGCGTGAATAAATCGTGCTGAAATAGAATTTTCGTTCCCTTAACATCACAGCACGTTTATATAAATAGGAATGTTTTTTCCTCCTTAAGACTAAGGTCACAGTTATACTGTTTCTATCTTCTGACTGTCATTTTTTCAACAAGGATCTTGCTTGAAATTGGAAAAGCATCTGGCATTATTTGGCATTCCCTCCAACATGAGATCCACTGCTTATTCTTCTTCATTTTCCATGTTCACTGGGAATGGTGAAGTCTAGAACGGGATAGCAGTTGCGGTTCAGGTCAAAACTGAATGAAGTTAATTCATTCAGAATTATAGTAGTAGTTTCTGCTAGCATCCTCCCTCTTTCCCATCTCCTATCTCCAAACCACTGTAACACTGTTTCTTGCTCTTCACATTATTCTTCTCTCAAATTTGGGGCAATGCCTCCAGATATGTCTAGAGACAGATCAAACAAGTTGACTCTGGAAATATATATTATATTCCCTGAAAGGGAGTAAAACCCAGTTGCCAACTGCATTGTTACTTTGTGTTTGAATTATTCAGCATTACTGATAGACATGGTTCTTTTTTATTGGAACTCTGTGTTTTATCTTTGTTCCAATAAAAAGTAACATGTACATTAGGAACCCTGAATAATTCAGTGTTACTTCATAACTCAGGAAGCTTACCCTGTTTTCAAGGCATTTCTTGCCTAGGTGTTCCAGAAATGAAGCAATTCTCTTATGAACAGTTGTTCCTCTGTTGTAAAAGTGGATTTTAGCTACCATGCTGAGTGCAAAGTTACAGAATTTGCTGTTGTATTGCCTGAGGCAGACTTGGCTCTTCCTCTGCGGGAAAAGGACAAACAACATTTTAGTTATTCCAGGCAGTTACTCAAGTATCCACAAGGAACTCTTCAAACTTTAATTCATCATAAAAGATCTTTTTTCAGAATTATTTTATCGAAGTATTGGCAAGAGAAGTAGCATTCTCCTCTGTCAGATGATCTCTTGATCAATGCATAATTTTTTGAGAAACATAAAGCATTTTAATTAAACTGTGAATCCATTTAAAGCCTTCTAAACATTTTTTGTGTGTGTTTAAAAATTATTATCAATCACTTATCAAAAGACACATCAAGATGCCCTGGAATGCATTAATGAGACTAGAATTTTACCCTTGTATGCATTTACATACATACATACATACATAGAGAACAATCAAAAGCCAACTGCAAAGTGTGTTGATTTAGCAGCAGTTCTGTAGAGGTGCTCTTTTGTTGTTGAAAATTAATTTTGAGGTCTCAGAACCAAGAGAGGAACTGTAGGCTGTGTGAATTAAAAGCTGATCATCAGTTTCCACACTTCTGTAGCGACTAAAGTGTAGCAAGAAAAAACCTTGTAGAAAGAACCCCATGTTGGGGTTTTTTCCATCTGTATGTATTGTTCTGCAAGGCTGTACACATCCTATAACTTCATATTTTCATTGCTATCATACCACTAGATGCTTCTAAATTGCAATGCTAATGCTCTTCCTTGTGACCACTTTCTGTCTTCCAGCCCATTTGACAATCTGCTTTTTCCACTTCTGAGGTTAGCTGCTTATTTTACCCTTTCATTTCATTCTGTGCAGAAAAGTCACCAATCTCCTACTGTTTAGAAACTCCCAGTCTCCAAATTTCTGCCTTTGGCACAGTTTCAGCAATTGCTGGTCAATTCTAGCAGAGTAGAGTTAATTTTTACAAAATGATTTTGTAGTTCATGAATTTTCATCTCTTTGTTTCCCATTAGAGATTCTCTCTTGCACTGTGAGTGAGGAATGGTATTAAATATTCACTGGTTTTCACAGCACTTGTTTCTGTTAAACCCATGCTAGAAGAAGGAATTCTCTTTGCTGTATTTATATTTACTATCCTTTAGAACCAGCCAGGATAGGTGTTTGCCCTTTCATTTATTTCCTATTTAAGCATCTTCTGGATATCAATTATATGACTAATTGATTGTCCAAAGAGGAGCTTCGTCTTTTCCTGCTTAGGTAATTCCTCTCATAAGCAGTGAAAATTATATCAAGCTACAATCTTAATCGAGATTAATCAAGAAACAAATCAAAATTAGGCTACCCATCCCCAGCCAATTTACACTTTTGATGTGTTTTGTTTATACAGATTTCTAGATTATGTACAAACCATGCGTTGCAGAGGCAGCACTTATTCTGTAGGGTGATGTCATTTTGTCATGTCTCATGGGTAAAATCTCTATAACTTTAAAATTCTAGTGATTTCTTCTCACAGTAAATTCTTTTCCTGGAAACTTACAAGTCTGTGATTTTTCTGTTTCATCCCTAAGGCAGAGGTGTTCTGCAGAATGCTGCACATCTTGCAAGGTTCTCTACTGTGGTATCAAGTTGACAGGGACTGCTTCCGTGCGATAGGACTGAAACCGGTATCTTCTCATAATGAAATCAGTCTTTGAAAAGTCTTTTATTTTTGTGTTTGTTTTGCTCAGTGCACACTAAAACTAATATAATATGGAAACGAATCTTCCTCTGTTGATGTACAAAATAAAGTGTTTTGCCCATGTTTCCATGGAGACAATCAGACTGCCATAAATGAACATGAAACGGCTCTTAGTTCTGCAGAATTTAGCTGGTTTGAAATCATTACATTACAAGTCATTAACAGGGGCCCTTTGCTTTTGTTCTGTGATGCCTTCCAAGAGTCCCAGGGTGATTTCTAGGCAGCTAAGTATTACTATCTCCATTTTAAATGCTGAAAAAGAGGAGGCATAGAGTGACTAACTCATCCCATGTCACAAAAAAGGCAATGATAGAACAAGAAGACAATGTAAGGGTGTCCTTTCCTTCCTGCCCCATCGACTAGGAGAGCCACTGCCCATGCACTAAGATGCTAAGAACAAGTGTAAAGTTGGTAGTTCTTCCATGGCATACTGTTTCAAAGAATTCTATCCATATCATAACTTATTAATTAAGCATAAAATAAGCTCCTATATTTTATAGCTGATAACAATTGGGGCCACTTATCCTAGCAAATAAGCAAAGGGACCTAATAGAAAACGTAGAGGTTTTTCTCATTTCCAGGGCTGACTGTCTTATCTAGTTTAACATTTAAATACAAGTATGTAGAGATACACAGGGTGCCTGGCTGGGAATTGCTGTAACTGTAAAAACATTGACATTCAGTCTGTTGACAAATAGAGCAAACTCATCAACCTTTCAGAGAATTCATATCCAGAATTGCTATTGCTTACCTAGCTCTCTACAGTGCTGTGTTAGAAAAGAATTGTAATTTTGCATACTGAAATACTGATTCATAAAAACAGCAGTTTGGTCCTCAATTTTTACTCTTGGCTGATGGAATCAGTAATAACAGTGATGCACTTTTGCTTCTGCGTTACCTCTAAAATATAAGCATTAAAAGATCTCTTATTCATGTTTTCAAATGAGATTTAATGACATAAAATATCTAATGAAGAATGACAAAATGTGATTGGTAAGAGATTTTTCTCTGAAAAATACAGGAGTTCTATTTCCACTTATATTTGTTTCAGGTTTTTTTTTCTACTCATAGTTCACAGTATTACACTTCCTTATAGTTCTTAATCAAAGCTGGAAAAGGGTTCAGTTTCGCACAAGCTAGCTATCTGAATTAAATCACGGTAAATTTTTTCCCACTATATTATTGCTTCAGTTAAAGTATAAACTGCAACAGCCTCAGAAGTATTACAGAAGTGTTTCGTGACATACAATGCAACTTCTCTCCAAGCAAATCAAAATATATGTTTGTATTCATCTGAAATGGGAAAGGTGTATCTTTAATTATGCATGAATAATTTAAAATATTATTTTCTGAAGCGGGTATAACTTCTTTTGTTTTCATTGGCCTTGGAGTAAAATAATTGGTATTAAATGAAATCCCACTAAATAAACAATAATTCACTCCAGTGTAACAGAAAGGCAAAATAGTCTGGGTCAGTTCACAGGAGAAATTATATTCATAATTTCAAAATTACCGGAGGATTGTTGAGTCCAAGCATTCACAAATCTCAAAGTTATCTTAAATATACTTTTTTTTATTATTTTAATAATGATTTGGAGTCTTTTGTATGGCTTTGCTTTTTTAAAATCTTTGTAGTTTATGTTTTCAGTATTTCCCCAGCAGCAATGAGAACAGAATCTTACTGACTTTTGGAAAGAGAAGCAAAGTTCTGTTCTGGTACTAGGATCTGGCGATTTGAGGGAATCAGCTGGTATCACGGGACCCAAGTTCAATCACAGATAGGGAAAATGCAGCCTCAGCTTCTTACAAAACTACAATCTGACTTACAATCATTTCACAAGATGTTATCAGCTAGCCAGTTCTACCAGTGTGGAGATCTAAGTGCTTTCTCTCTCTTTTCCTCATATTTATTTGCTAGAAAATGGAGCTTGAAAGTCTGAGGGAGCGTATTTCATTGGAGAAGAGGAACGGCTGGGCTTGAAGGCACCAAAGGGGCAGGGGGGTGGAAGCGGTAATAGCTCTCCTGCAGCAGGAGCCACGCCTGCTCTGGCAGAGCCCTGAAAAGCTGGTAGGGTGGAGATCATCTCGAGTGAGCAGCCGGATGCCTGGGGTTAGAGACGCTTGACTGCATTGTTACAGGGTACCTTCGAAAAGCAAGCAGAGAGCTAAGGCCGACTGAAGGAAACAGTCATGTTTCTTAGCTCTGCTTCTGTGCTGAGGGTCTGTTAAGACAGATACTGCAGAACTGTGTCCTCCCTGCAAGGCAGAAGCAGAGGTTTCTTCATTTTCTCATGTTCCACCAACTAAAGATTAGAGCAATCTTTTGAAGCTCTCTACTTCCATCCCAGGAAGCTTGAAGCTGGATCACCCCAGGGGTTTTTGGGACTCCAAGACAAAAAATGTAGAGCTGCTGTCATGAAACATATGCCAAAGCAGTCTGAGTCCCTGAGAATGGGGTTATTTTTGTACCCTCGCTACTTCCTGGAATTAATAATTGAACGGAACATCTGACCAATGTCCTTCTGTCTGTGGGTTTTTTGGGTCTGTTTTGCCTTCAGCTTACCAGGATATGCAGAAACACACCCTCAGGTGTGACACGTACAAGCACGAATTATCACATAGTGGAAGTGCTTGGAATTTAGAGAAGCATTATGGCAGTGACGCCAGATCATACTTTATCGAACCGATGCAAGTGCTCTGCACTTGCATGTCGGTTGAACCTTTCCCTTGCAGGCAGGAGAGTTGTTTGTGAAAAGCACACCTGGTGCTAGCTGAAAAACAAAGCAAATAGGTAGCTGTACTTGACAGCTTCTTTTTACAGTGGATGTTTGTTTCTTCAGATTCAAAAGGAAGTGTTAAAAAGATAAACGTATTAGCTAAACATACCTAAGTATATGAAATATTTAAAGCCTGCCCCAGTGTAGGGAAGTACTGGAGATATATTTGCAGTATATTGAGATATAAATCGTAACAATTCATTGTCAGAAATCAAACCAGGAGCTTCTCTTTTATGACTCTTTGGCAAATCAGCTTTGGTCTTGTACATGTCTCTGTACTAGTTGCTAGCCAAACGCCTACATTCATGGTTGTGACTGATTGTCACATCCACCAATGCAAGCACATTTCCTAACTTACAGTCCTCTCTTTTTTTCCTTTTCTTCACTTATTTTCACTGCATCAGATTCCTGTATATTTGTCAAGGAAATTAATTTAAATACTCGGGTTCTTATCCTTTGCTTTGGAAAGGAAATCTGTAGAGTCCTTTGAAGCATCTTTTGCCTTGGATGGCCCTCAGCAATGTCAAAAGCAATTATATGTCAGTTATAAGAAATGATTTTTGAAAGTGCCTGTAAAAATTAAAATAGATGTTTCTGTGCACTATACCAACATCTTCAGCCACTTAAATGTTACGAGTGCTCCAAAACAAAACTATAAAAAAATACTATGCAGTGATGGAATAAATGCTGAGTTTGAGATGTTACTGTTTAACTGCCTTGAGAAATTCCATTTACTGAAAATAATTCACATACATGTTTGAAACATTCAGGCCTATGGTAATTAATTTTCAGCTGAATTGATTTCTGTATGCAAATTGCTCTGAGTAATTATGCAGAGAGAGAGCATGCGAGAGAGAAAGAGAGACTTAAATATCTGAGCTTGTTAATTGAAGACATGTTCTCCCCTAGACTTGGGGGGAGGGCTAACACCAATTTTCTCCCTAATGAAGCAGAATGATTTATGCCAAGATTTGCAGAAGCAGAATAAAAACCATTGGTAATTATTTGCAATTGATATTGGGGGGGTGTAATCTGTTATTGAATAACATTTTTTAAAACCAGAATTATTAACAATACCAGCTCTGAGAAGAAACGTTACACTCATAGACTCATAGAATGGTTTGGGTTGGAAAGGACCTTGAAGATCATCTAGTTCCAAGTCCCCCACCACGGGCAGCGACACCTCCCACTAGACCAGGTTGCTCAAAGCCCCATCCAACCTGGCCTCGAACACTTCCAGGGATGGGGCATCCACAGATTCTGTGGGCAGCCTGTTCCACTGCCTCACTGCCCTCAGAGTGAAGAATTTCTTTCGTACATCTAATCTAAATCTACCCTCTTTCAGTTTAAAGCCATTAGCCCTCGTCCTATCACTACATGCTCTTGTAAAAAGTCCCTCTCCAGCTTTCTTGTAGGCCCCCTATAGGTAATGAAAGGCTGCTATATAAGATCTCCCCAGAGCCTTCTCTTCTCCAGGCTGAACAACCCCAACTCTCTCAGCCTCTCTTCATAGGAGAGGTGCTCCAGCCCTCGGATCATCTTTGTGGCCCTCCTCTGGACCTGCTCCAACAGGTCCATGTCCTTCTTATGTTGGTGGCCCCAGAGCTGGACACAGTACTGCAGGTGGGGTCTCACTAGAGCAGGGTAGAGGGGGAGAATCACCTCCCTTGACCTGCTGGCCATGCTTCTTTTGATGCAGCCCAGGATACAGTTGGCTTTCTGGGCTGCAAGCGCACATTGACGGGTCATCTTGAGCTTCTCATCAACCAACACCCCCAAGTCCTTCTCCTCAGGACTGCTCTCAATCCATTCTCTGCCCAGCCTGTATCTGGGCTTAGGATTGCCCCAACCCATGTGCAGGACCTTGCACTTGGCCTTGCTGAACTTCATGAGGTTCCCACGGTCCCACCTCTCAAGCCTGTCAAGGTCCCTCTGGATGGCATCCCTTCCCTGCAGCGTGTCGACCGCACCACGCAGCTTGGTGTCATCAGCAAACTTGCTGAGGGTGCACTCAACCCCACTGTCCATGTTGCTGACAAAGATGTTAAACAACACCAGTCCCAATGCCGACCCCTGAGAAACGCCCCTCGTCACTGGTCTCCACTTGGAGATCGAGCCGTTGACTGCAAGTCTTTGAGTGCGACCATCCAGCCCATTCCTTATCCACCGAGTGGTCCATCCGTCCAGTCCATGTCTCTCCAATTTAGAGACAAGGATGTCGTGCGGGACAATGTCAAATGCTTTGCAGAAGTCCAGGTAGATGACGTCAGCGGCTCTTCCCGTATCCACCAGCGCTGTAACCCTTCATAGAAGGCCACCAAATTTGTCAGGCGCGATTTCCCCTTACTGAAGCCATGTTGGCTGTCACCAATCACCTCCTTATTTTCCATGTGCCTTAGCGTTTCCAGGAGGATCTGCTCCATGATCTTGCCAGGGACAGAGGTGAGACTGACTGGCCTGTAGTTCCCCAGGTCTTCCTTTTTTCCCTTTTTAAAAATGGAGGTTACGTTTCCCCTTTTCCAGTCAGTTAGAACTTCATCAGACTGCCATGACTTCTCAAATATGACTCAGCTCCAGTAATCAACATAGTCTTAGCCACTCAATGTGGCTGCTTACCAACGTGTAAAATAAGAAAATCTGGGGAAAGGGCATAGGCGGAGACCTTCTGAACAGCTGCAAAAGCCTGGAAGTCCATCACAGGCTTACTTGGGTGTCTTGTTCATACAGGGGCGATGGGGTAGTGCCATTGCACTTGGATTAAGTTCCACTGACAATTTAACCTCAGCACATGGGTTGGCTGGATTTTACCACTGGAGCATTGAAAACTATTGTGTTTTCACAGAGAACCAGAGTGCTCTTTAAGTTAATATGTAAGGTCATGTTCACCTTAAGAAAAAAAAGCGTAAATTCATCATCTGCTTTAAAGCTGAGAAGAAGCTCTCATTCTGGGGGAAGTCTATGGTTTACTTTGAACAACTGAAATGATAAAAACAAAACTGGTTTTAGCTATCACGTGTTGAAAACATGCCCTTTTCCTAGCAAAAATCAAGGGCAAAGTTTGTAGAGATTTAATTAATATATGTTTCAGCTGGCTGCATGGCTTCTTACACGTTTCCTCTTCGACAGTTTTCACGGAAGTATGTAATAAAATTCCTCCAAGTGACTACTTAGTTGCTTTGATCACACTTTCTCTTTGGCTGTCACCATGCTGTAAGTGGAGACAAGATGCTGATTTGAAATGTTGCCTCTTAGATCTAACATTTGACATTAGCTGCCATTAGAGCTTCATGCTGAGTGAGGAGGAAGCCAGGTGAGGAGTCAGCCTTCTGCCCAGACCAGCTTGTGTTCACAGCTTTCTCAGTCCCATGCCCTAGCTGCTGGCTCATACAGCCAGGAGCTTTGCTTTCCTGCTGGTGCTTGCTTGTGGAGTATTGCTGGAATCAAGTAATACATAATAATATTGAAATACACACCTGTAATGTAATGCATCATTTAATTGAGAGGCTTTGTTTTATTGTCAATCTTTTTTGTCTTAAAATATGCACTAGGATCTCTGCATCGAAGACAACAGGTTCCATTTTCCAGTTCGTCATACCTTTCTCAACAGATGTTCTTTTCTCATACAGTCAGAACAGTTCCAAAGGGATTGCATAAAAGCAATTGCTCTTGACATTTCATTATGCAGAAGTATTTTTGTCATTGAGTGATCATAGTACTTATTGTCAGGCAATTTTGAAAACAGAAAACCCAATATTTACATAATGCCATTTCTTTTTGATGTGTAGTTTGTTTCAGCTCCACTAAACATCTATGAGTTTGAAATTACTCTCTTCCCCCAAATGAATGGTCATAAAACCAAAATCAAGCTCATAAATCTTGCTGTGAACTAGTTGTACAGTTTCTGCAGGATTACACATCCATTGCTGCAAGACATTGAAAGTATTTATTTGTTATCACCCTTTGCATGTCAAATGTGTGAAAAATAAATTGACTCTGTTGTGATTAACACAATGACCCACAGCTGCAGCATATAGAGCTACAGTCTTATAGAGCAAGTTCTCCCTGTACTGCCATTGTCTGAACTAAGGAGTTTCCTCCAAGTCATAAGTCTTCTTTTATAGTGGTAATATATAAAAACATGAAATGTAATAGAAAAGTATCTCAAACACTGTTGTTAGGTCTTTGTCCAGCACTGATTTATATTGCAAACTCATAGCCTCTGGTGAATGGTACAGGGAGAGGAAAGCGTGTACAGTTTGTAAGCGAATGTTCTCTGGTCTCCTTTGTGGAGCTGGGAGGGAAAGGGATTTGGGATGCAATTGGTGTTTGCAATCCTTCTGGTATTGGAAAGAGATGCCAGCATACTGTTAGGAGGTTGTTAACGGCCTGATGCAATCCCTTGTGTTTATTGTTTACCAATTATTTTGGTATCTCTGTGAGGTAACCACAGAAGATTTATCATTTTAATAGGAAGTTTAGGTTGTTATGCATAATAAAAGCTTGACTTAAAAAAAAAAAGGAATGCAAGTCCTTTGTCTCTTAATGACAGGGATTCTGATCCTGCACTTCCATTTTGTGTAAATGGGCCTGGCATACGTTTATGTGAAATCTTTAATTCCAGTAGTGGCCGGACACATATCCCCTCCAAAAATTTTGGACTAGTCCTCAGCCACTGTTAGGTCAGGACAACTAACCTTATCAACTTCACCTTCAGTCTCGGTCTAAAGAAAAACTGGAAAAATGCTCACATATTACAGCCAGGCTTAAGGTATTTTTGCTATTACTGTGCAGACAGACCCGAGTAACTACATGCAGACACTTTAACATAGAAAAGGGACGGCTGTAGTTTTCCTTTCAAACTGATAAAATAACATCTTTATAATAAAAAACTTCCCTTTTTTTCCTCACTCCTCTTCCCACTTGCGTTTATTTATTTGTACTTTTGGCTCTTCATTTTCAAAGATTTCATACTCATTGCTTTAGGACAAAAAGAACTGTGATGACAAATAAGGTTGTTATGTTTCATCTTATTCCCAAGGGTCTTTTCTTCTGCAGATGATCAGCATCTGCTCCCAGTCATGTAGAAATCTGATTAACAAAGCATGATCTTTGATTAGCATATTTCAGAAATTGTTTCTTATTATGAGCTCTCCTTAGGGCTTGTGTTGCTTAGCAGTGGAACAACCTTCCAAACTTATTTAACATGTTGAGGAACTTCGCAGACATATAAATCCCTATTTTGCCCTTTCATGTTCATATGGATTATGCATTCTGCATAAGTGGAAAAAAATCTCAAGAAATAGTAATCCAGATCATGGGTTCTTTTGATGTCTTCTGACAAACACCACAGTCTTGCTTGTATTTAATAAACTTCCTTCTACTGTCTTGAACTGTATGTAAGGGCTGTTTGTAATGAATAATAAATTATGCTTCTATAGTGTGTTCCATTTAAGGATCTTCGTGAGCTTTTCCACCATGAATGAAATAATTACTCCCAACACACAGGTCTGGAAAAGCTTAATTTATTAATATTGCCAGCATTATTATTCTTTTCAGATTTTAGAAGCAAGACACTGAGGTAGAGAGAAGTTGAGGCCTGATTTAAAACGAATTAGTGACCAGGATTTCCAACCACATCCTTTCCCATTCCTGTCTTCAAACTGATGACCATTCAACAATATTTTTCTTTTTTGATAGACAGCTTTTTAATTGCAAAATATTTCAAAGTTGTGTTTCTTTTAACAGTGATGTGTTGTGTGATGCTATTTCAGAATATACATACTTCAGAAATGCATGCATTTTTATTGCTTTAGAAGACCTAAGGAGTTCCTGAAGCGGATTAAATTCTTCGAGTAAATTTTGCTATGAAAAAATGCTAAGTTTTGAAACTGTGTGTGATGTCACATAGACCACGTAGGCCTAAATCTTGCTTCTCTCATTCATGCCAAACTAGTATTGACTTTCAAGACTAAACCCACATCCCCACTTATGCAGGATCTGGCTGATAGAAAACCATGAGCACAAGGCTAGAGAGTGCTCTCCAGCAGCCTAGCGATGTTGGCAGCTATTAGCCCTGGGCTCCTAGCCAGTTTGCACAATGGTTTCTGTCGATGGAGTGTTTTGCATCGAGGATGTGTCACCAGCAAAAGCAGACAATGTACATGTGGTCCAGTAAAAGAGCAAGGCCAGCTGCAAGCCAGCAAAAGTTCTGGTCATTAATTTTTTTTGTGTGGGTATGACCTTTGAATTGTATCAGCCCACCGAATCTATAATCTGGTGACCCTTCATGGTCCAAATGGCGCTTACGTATCAAAGGCTTTGCAGAAGGAGGGTATCTCACTCTGTTTTGCAGTTTAAGAATATCTGGGTAGACACATAGGTAAGGAAATTGTGACTTGCCATTTCAATCCCTATCAGTCTTTAACTCAGTCTCCAGTGAGAGGGAAGTAAGAGGATTAACAATGTCTGTCTCACCCCCGGTGTTCTGGGAATGTAAAGAGCAGGGGATGGGCTACTTCTTACGTACCAGTTGGTCTGACTTAGAAAAGACACCAAAAGGGAACAGCGAAAGACCCCTGAAGAGCCTTTTCAGCCTTTGGTCTTCTCAGTAGGACAGACCCTGGCCCCTCAAACACTGCCTATATATTTTCCTAATGACAGCTCCTTGGATGTTGATGCCTTGTTGTTTATGATGCAGAAAAGGGATGGTCTTTTCTCCTTCATTTCTCACTTCACCTTTTCTATCAGTTTTAATGGCTTAAAAAGCTTTTAACACTTTTGGTTTGTTTCTAAGGTTTCCCCCTGTCTTGCACCAAAGGCATTCCACTAAATACATATGCACTAGTGAAGCTCAATTGCCCATCACAAATGTGTGATGGGTGTTAATGAGGTAGGAACTTGTAGCTATGGCTGTTAAACCAACGAAGAACAGCTGCAGCACTTCAGCACTGCAGGAAAACAGAGAATCCTCTGCTTGTTGGAAGTGCATTTGCTGTCATATAAAGAAATTTGGTACAGAGAAAACAGAAACTTCTTGTACTTCAAATAGTATCCTTTAAAGGTTTCTCTGATCAGTCAGTAGAAGTGGGAAACTCAGTTCTCATAATGTGCAATAAGAGCCTTATACAGTCCCAAAAATGAAACTAAGAGTTGCTGATTTCCAGGACTGGCCCATTATGTGAGGAGAGAGGGGAGAGGTAAAATGGGATTTGAGGACACATTGAAGAGGAACAGAAAGTCAATTCCATGGCAAAATACTGTCCAAAAAAAGCTTATCTAAAAATCACTTCTTAAACGAAGGTGAAATTTCTCTGTATGGCTGTGGCCTCCCTTCTTCTGAAGTATTCACATAGCCATTTTCTGAATATTTCTAATTCATCCTGGCAGATACATCTTATTGCTGATCTTTAGAAGCATCCTTTTGTAAGAGAATTAATTTCAATAGATAGCCTTTCAAATGGGACTTGATTGCAGAAAAGTATTTGTAAGAAATTTTTCCAGGTGGGATCAGTGCTCTAATTGGAGTGGTATCCAGCATAGCACTGTATCACTCCTCTTTTTTTTATTTCAAAGATTACCAAATCGCTGCTCATTTAAGGAAGCAGTCTGCAGAAACTTGGCAGGAGCAGGCAGGTTTGCACACTGGCAGGACAACAAATACTGCCTGCCTCTGTTGAGCATCTGGAGGGACCAGGAGGCTGCTCCAGTGCCTAATGCACCAGCACCTTCTTGCCTCTGTGAAGGAGCAGCTCATGCCTCCGCTAAGTTCAGATCCTCTTGCTCCCTTTGGGTGCTAAACAGGATGATCCCAAACTAAATCCTAATTTTACGGCATCAAGGCTCTGATATATGCTTAATATTTTCATTGATTTGACTAGATATGAAAGGTTTGTGCAATTCTAGTAAAACCTAGTGTAATGTGCCATGTGCTAATTTCTTCATTTAGTGTTAGGAGACATTTTTGTGCATAGAGAGAAAAATGAAGTGGCTCCTCAGGCTCTCACTGCTCCTTTTGAGTGTGTTTGTTGCATCTGAGGGAAACGTTTAATTGCAAGCTGAATGGGGATCTTTGCAGGAGCCTCCTGTTGGGATATTGGCAGTGTATCGCTGTGCCATTTCAGTCTCCAAGTACCCTTTTCAGATAAGCGGGGGCGGGGTGTGTGTGTGTGTGTGTGTGTGTGTGTGCGCGTGTGCATGTGAGTTGATCCTTGTGTCCTGGCTAAATGCCGATTTTGGTAATTACTTACTGTCTGCAGTCCTTTAACTCCATTTGCATCGTCACTAGGGTACAGCATTAGTCACTCCTTCAAGTCCACTACTGTGCTGCCTTGCAGTACGCTGTTATAAAGAGGCAGGTTTTAACCAGAGGACTGGGAAATAGATATGTTCAGGAGGAAGGTTCGTGGCATCTTTCCTAATCAAAACTGTAAAGAGGGTACCTGAGGATAAACCCTAGTACCCCGCACTTTCCAGTGCAGGATTGCATGTCACTTTTGCACATTTTCCAGGCTCCTCCCTAGCTGCAGCACCTCAAATCATCCATCATATTAGAGGGAGAGAAATTTCCTGTACTGCTACCATGTCCTTTTCTCCAGCAACTTAAGAATTGTTGAGATAAAGACTGCCCACTGCATTATTCATCCTGGGGCTGGCTGAAGTACTGAAGACACGTTTCTGGGCAATGTGTCCCCATGTGTCCCCAGATTCTGTTAGGCCACTGGAGAAAAGGACAAAGCAGCAGTGATCGCTCCTCAGGGAACCAAAGCCTCAGACCAAAGCAGGGACCAATGCTACCACCAAGAGGGGGAACACTGGATAGTGTCAGAAGGAGAATAAAGAGTGTAAGGACTGACTTCAGAGGAAGAACCTTCCCTGGGGAGCATCAGCAGGGACAACAGCTTGGGCATATTTGCTCTGAGGTAGCAACTCATCATGCTCTCTAATCCCACTTCCAGCAGCACTGCTGGTGATGTGAGTTGTTGTATAAAAGCCCAGGATTATTTTATTGTTATTACTGCTCTTCTACTCAAGCATTTTAAGGACAGGAGGTGCTTATCTCTAAAAATTAAAAATAATTTCTACAAAATAATATACTTGTTATACAGTATCTGTGAAATGAATTTTATTAGCACTCTGTAATATGTCAGTTATTAGATAGCTTCTAAAATACTAGTCATTTTGTGAGTGTATTTTATTCCACCGTAACTTTTCTATGAAATGAACAGCATGATATAGATTATTATACCAGAACTTCTTCCTGAAGTATCATGTCTAATATTAATATGAATGCCAAGTTAGACTCAGATCGCTCTTCAATAATCAGAGTCTTTAAGGTCTCCATCTATCTTTCCACTTAAACATCTCTATTTAACATCCCGTCTGAAAACAACAGCAAATACTTTAAATTGGGAAAGTATTTGTTTGCTCAGATGTGGGAGTGTTTGTTCTAACCAGTTGTCATCTGTCAACCAAGAGATAACTTTATATGCATTTCTCACTGTCTTTTCTAATGTTTGGTTTTTTATAGCCCTTGATCCATCCAAAGATCCATGTCTGAAGGTGAAGTGCAGCCCACACAAAGTGTGTGTCACACACGACTATGAAACTGCTATTTGTGTAAGCCGCAAGCAGCTGGTACACAGGTAAGGAAACTTCATGTTGTTTGAGGTTTTTGTGTTTTCATAGACATCCAGTAGGATGAGAAGAAGTAAAATGAGAAAACTCCAAAATGAACATTGAAAAACATAATTATAGAACATTCCTTTAAAGTTTAACTTGCATTTTTTTCCCCAAACCAAACAGAAGTCTTATTATTTATAACTGAGTCTGTTCCAAAAAGATGAACTGGAACATGGTGCACCAGGTAGTGCAGGGTGCAGAATGCTCTCCCAGTTCTGGGAGTGGTTTTCTCCTCCTAGAGAGCAGTAACTATGGATATTTTAAAGCCTGAAAACCAGTAATATGAAATGAAAACATTGTGTCAGAGACATCCACAGTTCCAGTAACTTCATTAGAAGCAATTAAGAAGAGATTAATAAAGATTTTTTTAAAATATATCAAACCTCTGCTTAAATTTGGTAAAGAACTGAAAAATGCTGGTGAAACTTTATAGAGCATCTCCCCGGGGAGTCACACAATTACAGAAAGCTCCAGATGTGATTGTTGAATGACTGAATTAAGAGCAAATGAAATGGCTAATACGTTAAAAGCTTTGGCCAAGGTGTTCAAATTAGACCACAGAACTTCATTGAGAGCAGATATGAATAAACAAAGATAAGCCTACTGAGCATAGGTTGAAATATGCTACGAACAATCAAGAATGAAGAAATTTGTAAACAAATTTAGAGAAAGCAAACTAACATTGCCCTATTTGGGGAGTAGAACAAGTAGCACCAGTAAGGAAACTGGTCTTAAGTATCTCCAGAGTCTCTCTGAGTCAAGACCCAGAACAAAACTGAAGAAATAAGCCCCTCCATTTGCCAACAGATGTTGAATAAAACCTGTACTGCTGTAATGGGCAAGTGTGAATGGTTGGTCTGTACTTTAAGAAAAATATGTTATTTTCATTACATTTGAGTGATAAATCTGGGGACTGCTCTCCGATTTCTTTCTGTATTTAGTGGGGAAGAAAAAAATTGCCTTTAACAACTCAGGTCCCTAAATGTCATTGTCAGCTGAGATTTTAGTTCCGACTGTTTAAGCCAAACTAAATCCAGGATTATCTGATTCCCATGTAGCAGTGCTACATCTCATCTTATCTCACTGCTACCTGGCTGAGGAAGCTAACCCAGTAAAAAGAAAAAAACTTGCCTTTGATTGATAATACAAAGTTAATGGTGTAATGTGCATGAGGCAGTGTGTTTAATCTTTGGTTTTCAATATGGAATGAACCCTGGAAGGATGTTAGGAGTATGGCTATGTGCAGTGCTTACATTCTAATGACATTTTTGGCATTATGTAGCTTACATTTTCTAGTTAGGATGTATCTAAAGCACTTGCATTATATAGTAGTCCTTATGATAGACAGACATAGATGTTGAGCCAAATGCTTTCTGAGCTATTTCCAGTATTTAATGTCCCGAAAGTGGTCAAATGGTACAGAGCGATGGTACAGAGGAGGAGCTGAATATCCCTTTTTCCAGAAACCAGGCTGTGTTTCATGTGATCTCTCTATGATTCCTCCACTGCCTGCAGCTATTTCAGCTAACCTTTGAGTAGCACTGTGACTACGGAGATGAATAGAAAGGTATTGAAAACTTACTTTGAAAATTCTCCAGACAATTTCCAGCAAGTTTTGTAATGCTGAAAGAACTACTGCTGATATGTGATAGCGGCATATATGTCCCCAAAGTGTTTTTATTCTCAAAATATCCAGCTACCCTTGCCTCAGAGGGTAGACATATCAATGAGGAAAGTAACTAGGCCAAATTCTCTGCTGATTTGAATCAGTGGAGTGACACCACTAAGGATTTTCATCTTTAGTCCCACAACATTCTGTTCTTTTTTCTGTGTCTGACCTGAATACTGCTGTACGGCTGACTCCAGTCATATTTAAGGCTGTGTTAATCAGGAGTAAACGCATTACAAGAGGTGGGGCTGCACCTATTTAAAACTAGTGAAAGCCTGAATACATTAGTGTGGGCGCATGTGTAGTGAGAACCATCAAATAACACAGCACCATTGCGATCGCTTTGCATATCCACAGTACTTTTGGGTGTGCTTGGAAGGATTTTCCATTTCATGCATCATTATCAACTTGCTGTAGTGGCTTTACAAAGCATGTAGGCTCAGCAAAAAGTAATCAGGAGAGCAACATCTTGCATTATTGCTGAGGCTTTCAGACAGAGCTATGCCGATTTGCATCACCTGATTAACTGGCCTGCTGAAGAGTTGCAGCACAAGGAAACTATTTTTCCAGGCGTAGTGTAGCTAACTTTGAAATCACCAGTGACAATGCAATGCCATTGCTGCTTCATTTTCTTTGTGCTGGCATGCAGACTTTTTAAATCACTGCAGGAATACAATAACAGTGTATAAAATTGAGTTAAATGGAAACTTGTTATTTTACATTTACTCAGACCCTGGCTCTGTGATGGCTAACTCATCCTGTAAGGCTTTCAGGCAGAGGAAGCCTCATGCCTTTAGAGTAAGACTCTCGCATCTGGCAGCACGGCTGTCACATATTTCACAAACAGTGCTTTGGCTTTGATCCTGCCCACGGTGGACCTGCTGGATGTGGCATCCCCTGACCCAGCTGGCAGGACACATGGGGTGGATCCGTGGGAGAGCAGCTCACGGTGCCGGGAGGTTTGGTTGTGGGTTACCCCAGGGTGCCAGAGGAGCCTGCGAGAAGCCTCATGCCCCAGGGGCAGCCTGGCCTCTCCTGTGCAGCCTCCTCCTTCCCTCTTCGTCCTCCCCTCCTCTCCAGAGTCACCTGGTGAGCAGCCCTGGGTCTTGAAGATAAGGGAGAAGATGTCTGAGAGGTATTTCAGACAGATAATAGCGTTTTGTCAGCACATCCTCTAAGGCATTTACAGTACAAATTGGACAGGGCATTAAGAGAAAAGGCAAGACTGAGCAGTGATTGAAGAGTGTATAAAAGATAAATTTGAAGGTACCTTCTTCTATGCTTAATAGTCCCTGGACTAATGGTAGAGCCTTATGAGTTCTTTTGTGTGGATTAAAACCCCTTTCAATTTGGACATGATCTATGAGGAAGAGTCTTTATTAGTTCAGTTTTGTGTGAAATGCAGTAGTTAATATCTCTCAAAGATTTCTCATACATTTGCATTCCTGTAAAACTTTATGCCATTTGTCTCTGCTGGTGCAGCCGATGGGAAGGATGTCACTCTTGGGCTTTTTTTTTTTTTTTTTTTTGAAGAACAGAATGAGAAAAGAAGATTGATGAAAAAATAATGGCCATATTAACATGTGCAGAATTTACAGCTTTGTTCAGTCCATTTAACTGGCAATCACCAATTAGTTCATCACTGCAGTGTATGTCAATCACAAAGGTAATCAAGCAATGTCTCTGTTTCTCTGCTGTGACTTAGAAATCCAGCTATTTACTCAGTATTTCTTCAGTGCTTTTGAGGCTACTGCTGCTGACAAAAGAGGCCACTACTGAGTTCCTCATGGATTTTTTTTTTTTTTTTTTTAGGATCTGGACAAGTTTCCAGATAAAATATCTGTTCTTCTAAATTATGTAACAAAAGCTTGGTCTGACCAACGTGACAATGTTGGCAACTACACTCATCCACAAGGAGCAGACAAATCTCCCTCTCTTTACAAATCCTGTGGTTGATACACCATCTCTGGTTAGGAGGGACCCTGTGGAAAACAAGACCAGTAAAACATCCCCATATGTGAAATTGAGCTTTTTCGTACCACGGCTGTTCTATGTGCTATTCATGTGGTTTAAATTGTATCCAAAAAGGAATTCATGAATGAAGCTAACTATAATTGCAAGAATGTCAGTGGCCCACCCGCTTTCAAGAACTGCTTGGGAGCATTAGAGAAAAATCTTTGACCACAGCAAATGCATTTTTAGGGATTTACTGAAAAGTTGTACACATAAGCAAGGATTTAAAACAGCGCTATTCCTCAATGTCTATGTGTTAGATCAACAGTTACCTTTTTAAGTGCACTAAATATAGGGCCTATAAACCCTAACCTTGTTGCTTTGCTCTCCTCTTTGCCTCTGTGTTTTCTCTTGCTTGCTTTGCTGCTAAACGCTAATGAAGGTTGGCACAACACCAAGGACTCCTTTGGGGGTAATATCTTCCCGTGCTGAAAGCCTGACTCCCACATTTTCAGTGGCCTGACTGATGTTACGAAGGGCTTGTTCCTAAGCTCATGATGTTTAATTCTGTGTGATTTATGTGGCAATGTTTATCAAAGCCTGAATAAGTGAGTAATCTATATGAGGTGTTGTAACAGAACCAAACCTGGGAGATGATTAATTATCTTTGGATCTACTAATAACATCAGTTTGTTCCCCAGTTAGCCTTGCTGTGTTCATAGCTTTTTTCTATTCTCTTGTTCATTTTCATGCTGATTCAGAAAAATAATTGTTGTTCATTTTTGTATTAAGTACAAGTCAGGAAAAAAAGCATATCCTAAAGGGAACTTTACAAAATAACATTGTTCAGCTTCCTGTTGGTATATTTATCAGTGTTAACTGTATGTGTTTTACTTGTACGTATTTTCTTGAAAGGGCTACCACATGCAGCAGGATGGGAGAACCCAGGCAGTAATAGGGCAAGACCACTTTGGTTTACTCATTTTTTTGTCTTTCTTCATGGAGACTATCCAACTAGGTTTTCTAATAGGCTTTTATTTCTTCTGAACGTTTCCGAAGCAAAGTGTCGCTATTTCTAACTTCTCTGCAAATCTCTACTTTTCTTTCAGTTTCTGCTAAAAATGAAGAGGGAAGGGAGGTGACTCCGTAACAGGGTGAATTCTCCCCCATTTCATTGAAGTCTTGATGCTTTTGTATAAGCTGGCAGATGCAAGACAGGCAAAATTATGCAGAAAATTTGGAAAATCTGCTGTAAAAATACTGTTCTTTCAATTATTATTTAAGCTTAACTGAGGAAAAATGTCATTATTTTCAATGGTGCTGCACTAGACTATAGTTTCTTCACCCATCTTGAGTAGGAAGCATGCCAGAAAATGTGTTCTGGAACACTGAGGCCTTCCTAGAGTAACAGGGCTCCATAACTTTAATGGTGAGACGTGGGACTCCACTCAGTAATTTAGGATAATACAGCTCTATAATAAAATCATTAAGAAGATGAAATTGTTAATGTATGCACTGGATGCAGAAAATATTATTATCAATATAATTTTTCACATCCCCAGAGTTTTTTGGAAGTTCTGGGATGAATTCGCAGTTATGAGTTAATTTTTACTGCAGATTTATTTATGGGCACAGAACGAATTCTTTTATTGATTAACATTTTCAGAATTAAGGGAAGAAAACTGCCCAGTTCAGAGCAAAAATAAAAAAAAAAAAAAAAACTAAAATCTTTTGACCATTGTTTTAGGAAAAAATAAAACTATTTCAAATGTCAAGTTTTTTTTCCAAGTAATGATACAAAAATATTTACATCTTTCTGCAAACTGTTTTGGAGTCACTAAATCTGATTTTCCCTAAAAAAAGAATGTTTTCATGCAAAACATTTTATCCACCTCTAATGCTGAGCATTGATTTCTCTAATCTACTGGCATAGATTTTTCCTTCAGAAGAGTGTTGAAATATTTGATTAAACACACACTCACAAAAACCCAACAGATTGCATTAGGTTTTTTTCAAACAAATATATTGTACTGGGGAAATTGCCAAAGTTTAGGCTTATTATTCCCAAGGGTACCTTTGACAGAATCTTGGAGAATTATTTTAATCCTCTATGAATGAAAGTTCTAGATGTGAACAGGAGGGAGTAAATGGCATTTTTTTGTCATGTGTAAACTACAGTGCATTACTCTGTAAAGACTATTATTCTTTCTAATATCTAATCACTCATGGTACATTGCACAGTTTAACTGTAGCTCATGCTGTTTGTCCAGAAAAATAAATGAGAATCCAGGAAAATCAAAGAGAGAGGGGCCTTTGAGGTCACAGCCAAATACATTGGATAATGTGATGTGTAAGTGGTGTGCAAGTGATGTGTGCAAGTCCTTAGGGAAAACTTGAAAGCTTTTAAAAGTATTTCATCTCTGGGCGGCCTGACAACAAAGGCATGCCTCTGCTACAGTGCAAAAGCTTTGGATTCTGCAGCAGACAAGCAACAGACACGTGGAAGTTAGGCATGTTTGTTTTTCTCATGTGGGCTAAGTTGCCTTTTAATAAGACAGAGAGCACATGGTATGATGTGCCATCAATCTGCAAGTGCTCAAGGGGACCACTGAATATTAAGAGAGAACAGCATAAGAGTCTGGCACTATCCTTTATTCCCTGCTACAGTTATTTTTAAAATTTTGATTATGAAAATTATGAGCTAAGCATGAACTCCCAAAGGTCAATAGCTTTTCCTCCAAGACAGTCTCCATCTTTAACAGCCCGGGATGCGGTCCAACGATGCTTAAATATTGGAACAGCACTCACCAGTTTTAAAAGCAGATATTACTCTGCTGAACAGGATAATCTGTAAACTGTAGGTCTTATTCTCCAAGTAGTCCATTTCTCAGTTTCAGCTCTGCCTAAGGGAAGTTGCTTTTAACTAAAGAGACTGTAGGGAGAGTCTGTGGAGGGACTAGCTTTCTTCAGTCAAGATGATATGAGATCTGTTCTGAATCATGAGAGTGACCTACTTGCTGGGAGGATTTTCTGCACAAAAATCCTCCAATTGATTGTTTTCTGGAGGAAGCTGGCTATGGTATCTCCCCTCAGTAGACAAAACTTCATGTACCTTTTAGGCTGTTTTCTGGCTTTGCTGAGCTCTGGATACATTGTTGACTTCGGTTTATTTCAAACCTCAGAGGTAGAAGACCCCTGAATGTTAGCCAACAGGTAGAAGGGAAGGTCCACTTTCCTTGACTTTAAGTAGCACAGTCATCTTTAAAGGTGAATTCAGATACGGTTCATGACTCAAAGCAGAAAGTGCCGAAGTTTTGCACCATACATTTTGGCATTTCCATGCATTTTCAAACTTTCAGAGAAGAATGTAGACATGCTAAAGTATGGTCAGGCAGAACACAGATATCTCCCATGGAAATTGCATAACAGCTGACAAGGGGATTGTCACCAATAGCCTAAATGGGAAACTTTCTGCATCCCAAGGCCAATTAACCATTCTGCGCTTCTCTCCCCAGAACTGGTAACTCATTGCTAGTCATGCTTCATCAGCTTTAGAGCTCATTAGAGTAGTGCAAGGTGACTGTCTCCTGTTGGACATGAGTAATTTTTGAAACATATGGTAGTGCACAGCTCTTTTATAATGGATTTTAGAGTGTGTAGTCCTCATTTCTGTCTGCTTTGGCATAGCAATAGATGAACTTGTTCTTGCTATCAACAGGGGATTTACTGTATTTTATTCACAGTCACCAAGCACCTGGCTGCTGGGGTGAATGTCTTACTGCTAAGGTAATTGTCTTTTACTCTGCAGCTCCTATCTTTCTCTGCTCTACTGTGAGGATGCTGCAAGCACAAAAGGAAATACAATGGTCATTGAGACATTCTCCGACTGCATAACTCCTTTTAGACTAGTATAAGAGCACTCACTGAAAACCACCTCAATACCTCTGGATACCTTTGCTATCATCAGAAAGTTATTATATTGAATAGAATAAGAAAATAGCCTATTATCTTCTGCACTTTAATTAACGTTTATAAATAGTTTAGTTTGTGCATTTAAAGGCAATATTATTGGATGGGTTGAATACCGCTTTGTGATATTTCTGCTCTTAATATTTCTAGTTGTTTGCTTTTAGCAGTATATAAAAATGGACCAGAAGTGACTTCTTGGATCAATAAGTCCAAAAACTCTGCAACAGTATCATATAAACTTTTTCGTTCACCTACCAAGTTCTGTCTTAAAGATAATAAGGTTTATCGCACCCTCTACTCAGTTTGCAAGAATCCTTAGCATCTCAACACTTCTGGTTAGAAACCTGCTAATATCTAGCCTAAATTTTTTCAAATCCAGCTAAAACTTCTGGAGTTTTCCTCAGTATTTATTTGGAAATAATGACCTTCTGTGGTTTTGCTAAACTTAGGAAATACTCTTACTCTTTTCTTCTAGTTCTCTTAACGTTCCTCTTGACTGTCTCAGTTTTCCTTCGTAGCAGAGTTCATTGGGCTTGGCTGCTGAGATCAGTCAAGAAATTAAACCCAAAATTATCACTTTGCCTTCTTGCTATTTAAACTCTTTACACATCTTTAGGTATTATATTCCCTCTGAGTCATTGCTTATTGAGATTTTAATCTTTATTTCTTGAATTAATCCCCTCTTTTAAGTGCCTGTTTTATCCATGCCTGCTTTAAACCTGTGGTTGTCCTTCCATGAGCCCTAGTAGCATATCTGCAATTTGAACGTCCATATTCCAGGTGGGCTTTCAACTGAGCTTTATGGAGAACAATTCTGGCTTTAATGTTCTGTGTACCTCTGGATTGATATACAGTCCAGAATTGGGTAGATATATGTGCAGTTTGCTGTTTCAAGGATTTGTACACAGCATTCTACTTTTGTTTTGTCCTCATTAGAAACATAGAATAGCCAAAATAACTTTTCTCTGAACAAAACATTTTTTATTAACATTATAACAAAAAGAGGAGGAGGAGGGAGTTTGAAATAAATGCAGGCCATAACCAGCTGAGCATTACATATAAACTTTATATAAAATTCAGTGGTTAGAACTCAGAGATCTGACTAAAATGAAACTTAAATGTATAATGGTGAAAAATGCATCTCTGAAAGTTTTTGCAACAGGTTCATAGGGAAGACAAGCCAGCAGGAAAACTTAAATACAGAAAAAATAAAATAAGGGCAACACAAAGTTGGTTCTTCCACATTTTTACTATTTCAGTGGATTCTTTTGTTGACTGCAGAATTGGTCATATATAAATCTCTTGATATAGCTCTTGTCAGCTCGTCAAGAGCTAGCATCCAAAGCTAAGGTAGCATCCAACAGCTCCTGTTTCCCTTGAGTTATCTGGGAGAAGGCTGAGTTAAAAGTTCAATCACTTCTCCTATGGCATTTGTCTATTCCCGACTTGGACTGTGAGATGTTTACAGCATAAAGGACGTTGGCTATTTTGTTGTTTGGAAAGCTCCTCTTGCTCACTCTAAAGTGAGCAAGAAATGAAAACAGTAATTCGTATAAATGTCATCTGCTTGGCAAATGTCAAGAGATTTGCCAACAAATGAATAAAATTTAATGGGACTCACTGCATGTGTATCCTTGTCCTGTAAGAAGACGTTAGGCTTTGCATATGGAGTAGCTTGGTAATTCTTGGATTTTCAATGCTTTTTCAAACCACCTTAACACATCATCATTATCACTCTTATTAAAATGCAAACAGGTAGGTATATTAAGATGTGGGGCCCCAGATGACCGTTCTACAGGCTCTCCATATACCTGTCAGCAGTACCACATTTGACCATTGACCTTGTAGGTCACATGCATGTGTTATTGCCTTGAGCTGTTGGCTGACCTTCTCTATGACTACATTAATCCTCACAGGACTGGGAATCTGCAATCTTTCTGGGTTTACCACAGCCCAGTAGATTAAGGATCTATTTCCCAATTCATGCTCTTTGTATTTTCTATATGCTAAAAATCTTCACCATAGAATTGCTGGAAACAAACTTGTAATAATATTTAATACGTGTCTGTATTTTTGCTGTTTATCCTTATCTTAAATCTGTTGAGTAATCCAGTCAGTCAGAAGTTATTATTTAATGTTTACAAATGACCTCCAATGCTCTGGAAATTATTCTGTATTTATACAATAATCTGTTTACTGGAGATTCTAAATTTGTTGCTGGTTTTTTGCTGTAGAAGCCCCAGGACATGAATGTGTTCAGTGGAAAAGTCTTTTTAGTGCTAATAAAAGGCATGCTTTTGTAAGATTGGGACTGATATTTACAGTGAAGGAATTTTATTAAAGCTTTTCTTCAATTTCCAACATCCCATTATATTGGAGAAAGTATCAAATGTGTAGCATTTTAAAATACGCCTTTTGATAAATGGCATTATATATTGCAATTGCAGTGAATATTATAAACAATATATTTTGTATGAAATTTGCAAATTAGGCCTTAAAAAATATTGAATTTCATTTGATGCTGGTCAGTTTGCTCCTTTTTACAATCCTGTGTCTTCAATAGGATGCAGACTCAACATATATAACTTTTAAGCCTACCAAAGACTGATCGTTATTGTTCGTAAAACAGTTCTATATTTTATCATTACACTTTGGAAGTTTTCCAGTTATTGCTTCTAAAGCCTTTCAATAACAGCGAAAGGCATTGATAACGACAGGCCAAAATTCTAATGAGTTGGGCCAGACTCTTTTACACCTCTTGCCTTGCATAGTTCACAGCTTTCTGCCCTGCGTGTATGGCTCTATTCGTGGGAAGCTTTGGCTCCTCCAAAGGTGGAAGTGGTTTTCTGCAGATTTCTGCTGAATTTCATATCTTGTTCAACATCCTTCATCAATTCAGGCACAAAACTTCACTAGGAAAAATGATAAAGCCATATCCCAAGACCACCCCGATGAATTCATCAGCAAGTATCTTGGTTTTCATTTTTGAGTTAAAGGTTGCAGAAAACTTATACTGTGAAGACCTTTTCCACATAGGTTTGCCAGCTCTAAACTAGATTAGCAACAAAGGCATGAATGACAGCTAATATAAGAAGCTGAAAAAGGTAGTCTTAGTTTTATCCCTTTCACAGCCATACAGTTCCATCTAATGGCACTCTTTTGAAAGAAATAGCATATGAAAACAACAAAAAGGAGCTTCTTGCATCACTCATTTTCTTATTTGGTGCAAGTTATGTTATCAAAATTAACTTTCAATCTGTTATTTCCCGCTACTTTAATATTTCAATTTCTATCATTCTCTTTTCATTAATAAGCTTATGATTGCCTGCTTAGTGCTCTGCCAGAACTCTTCAAGAGCTCAACCTACAGATTTTCAATTTAGTCATTTTATATCAGATTAATTCAACCAATGAACCACGAATGGCATTATTTATGGACATGAGCCACCGAGATACAGTCTGTTTAAAGCTCTGTACTTAGGGAGTACTAATGATGATTAGAAATCAACCCAAAATATTTTCAGTCTTTAAATATGTCTCTTCAGGTATCACTGTTCCACTTCGACATGAACTATAGAAAGGCAATGCTGTGCTATTAACTTGGTAGGCAAAAAGAGTAATACCTCAGCACACTTGTGAAAGATATATTGCTTGTATCTCTAGATTTAAACCAGTCTTATAATATATGATAACTTCATTCCCATGAGCATCTTCTCTATCTTAAAAAAAGGGGAGGAAAAAAATCTTGATATTGCTGTGTAATACTTTACACTTCTTACTGTTCAGCCAATTTTTAAGGGAGTCAAGGAAGGAAACACCATGCCAATGTGCGTTGTAATTACAGTCCATATCACCAGTGCAAAACTCTTGTGTGATCTCTCTAATAATTGGAGGAGTTAATCAGATGTTTGAACTTCAAAAGCTAAAAAGGAAAAAAAGGAAGCTCTCTTCTGTGGTTTGAGCTCTTCCCTTCATTCTTTCTCCCTTGAATCTGCTGTGAAAGTCAATGCTAACTTCTCAGAGCCAGTAGTCAAAAGATCAAATTTTATCTCATACCAAGCTTTCCTCAACAGGAAAATATTGATTCATTAAAGCCCATCTCATACTTACATGCCTGTAGAGTTGGAAGCCTACAGGGTCATTTTATGTTTGGAGGATTCATGTTCAGCTTTCTCATCTGTAAACTCAGTAGTATGTCTTTTATCAAGGACTGTATATTCATTCTAAGCCACTTAACTGGCTACAGTGTAGAGCTGTCTAAAATAAATAAATAAATAGCAAATATATCATGATAGATTCTGTTACATTAATGAAGTATAATTACCAGGAAAAATTTCTACAGATCTGTGCTATTAAATCTTTGTGGAATAGTGGGGGAAGGAAGATTAACAGGTTTCCAAATTAGTTAAGTAAGAATTATCAAGCCTTCATTTTGTTCTCAATTATTGGATTTATGTTCTCTAGTTTAACAGTGAAATCCTAAAAGATTCATTGCAAGTAAATACAGAATGTTCAGTGATTGCAATTTAAAAAGTCAAAATTTCTAGCAGACTCCACAGTTACTTCCTCCTCTAATTAGTATATTAAAACAAGAAAAAAAAAAAAGAAAACTTGTATTGCAGCCAGTATAAAAATGCCACCTCTGTGAAATCAAATATTGCAGTTAGGTACTGTACTTAAAACTGGGGTTTTTTTATTGTTCTTGGATTAGCTCTTAACTTTGTAGAATTGTCTGTGTAGTCTTTGCAGGCTCAATTTGTGCAGCTGAGCTCCCTGTTCAGGTTTTTTTTTACGTTGGCACGTTTTGAGAAAGTAGGAACAGAGATTAGACAAGCTTTCAGCTGTAAGTATTGAGTAGACATGTTCTGGAGTTTTCTGACAAAATGGTTTTCCTGTGAATTCAACAAAACATTTCCTAGGAATGTGAAGAATAGTTCTTGACAAGAAAGTCTCTCACATCAGAAATGTGAGTAGGTTGGTGAAGAGACCTTGAATGCAGAAAGTGAAAAAGAGAGGTTCAAGCCTTGTGACTCAGGTAGAATAGCCTTCTGGATCTTCTGGTAAGTGGTTATTGGCTTTTCTTTATGGCTTTCCCTCAAAGTCTGTAGTTTTCATTCCTTTCTCTTGGGGTTAATTGGAGAAGGGATTTGGTCTCATTAGCCTAGGTGAGTGCCCTAGTCACTGGGCTCTCAAACTGGTATTGGTCCATGTCTGACCCAATGAATATTTCATTAATTATGCGAAATTCACTCAGTAGCATCATGGCTATGGCATTCAACTGGGGCCCAAGCTCTACTGAGTCGGTACTGCTATTGTTAACAGAAGGGTAAATAAAATCCAATCCCACGACTTCCCAGCATACCACCTTGAGAATTCAGTAAAATCAGACTGATGTAATCACCACCTCCTGTCTTGTTGGTTTGACAAATTTATTTTACATAAAGGTTGTGAAGAGGGTCTATAGCATATAGTTACCCCCAAATGACTTGAGTATTCAATTATCATTTGTACCTAGAGAAAATAAGACATTATTTTCTTTCATTATTATCTCAAGAGATAATAATGCTTTGCTCCTGGAAAAGTGCCTGGAGACATTTTCATTCCTCTTTTCATTGTTTGGAAGTGATCTAGCATTGCTGCTTTCATATTTTATTTCTACAATGGTAGAGAGGAAACATATTGGATTATGATTTCTGAAACATGAAATCCTTTGCTTGGGTCTTCACTGGTTTCTGACAAATGGCAACTATTAAAAAAAATTCCCAGTCTCCTTTCTTTTCTGTTTTCTGGGACAGTATCCTTAATAAGTGGATATTGCAAAGAAGACATTCCCAATAGCCCTCAACTAGCCTTTTTCCTTAGAATTCTCTTTGCATACTGAAGAATGGGCAATTTGTATCATTATCTCTCTTCATACTTTTCCAGGAAAAGCAAATTCTTCAGACCGTTCAAAGGAGTTGCTACTAGACCTGCAGGATTCAGGAAAAAAAAATCTCACAGATCTTGTGAATGCTTAGTGATATGATCACTCTAACGACTGCAGTATTTTGCTTATATTACATTTTAACTCTAGCAGCAAAATTTGTCATGAAGTAAATATTCTCTGACAGTCTCTGTACTTGTCTCCTGCCTAGATGTGCATTTTGAAAAGAAATTATTTTGTCCCTTAATGGGGGCTTATGTTATCTCACACATCTGAATAAACATGCTCCTATACAACATCACACAGTTGTAAAATAAAGAACAGTTTTTTGTACCTTGAGTCTCTTTTACAACGCTGTAAAATTTCAAAATTAGATTACTTTAAAAAAAAAAGGAAAATATACCTGAGGGCTAAAGCATGCTGGGCAGTTCATTGGAATCCCAATTATTTTCACCGATATATTTTATCTCCTGTTTATTTTTATGTATTTTTACTTGTCGTCTGGCCTAACCTATATTCTCATCTTTAGATTTGTCTCATCTTTCTTTCATCACTGTACTTTGGAGGAACAGGACTGTCCTGACAGTTAGGATTGGGATTAGAGAAGCTTTCTACTGCAGTCCCAGTTTTGACCCAGACTGAATCAATCATCTGTAAATTGTTCATGTAGCACACTCTACTAGAAAGGAATAGTTCTGTAAAAGTTTTGGAGAAGATATTTGAACCACCTAAGTTGTTCAACTTTTGCAAAGATATCTGTGCAAACTTTTTATTAACAACATCGTTCACTCTCAAATTTAAGATGTTGATTACAATTTACCTTAAAGATACAAACCTGAAGTTTTGTTCTGAAGTAACATTTAAACTGTCGCTGATGGAGAATGGAGCCTTAAGACTTCAGATTATATTGCAATTTTGTCAATTTTTCTTCTGTTTCCCCTTTTTCTTTCTCCTTTCACTGGCGATAATATTGAGCCTTCCAACTGTATTAAACTCAAGAGGCTTCATAAAATACAGAGGATAAATGCGATCTAATCACTCTCATTAAATCAGTTTATTAATATGCTGTGTCAGAATTGGTAAGAAATTGTTTTCTTGTCTCTTCACAAATTTGGAGTTTTTAGCATTTTTCCATCTTAACAAAAAGCCAAAATCTTGAAAAAAATCATGTTCAGATACACAATATGGTTCAGTCAAATTATTCCAAGCATTTGTTCATCTAATCTTGAAATATTTCAGTTTGATGTTTCTTTTCTAACAACTTCTGGTGTAAGTTCTGTTTTAACACAAAGCCACTTTTAATATAAACTAGCCTATAACTCTGAATTTAGGTAAGTAAAACATTTTTACAAGATTAGCTCTTTTCTCCTTCAGCAATTTTACAGATATGGAAATCCATTTTCCCACAGATAATTTTGGTTTAAACTAGTTGGCATTTGCTTCTTTGAGAAAGAAATGTTAAGTATGTTTCTAAACTTTCCATATCCTCAGTGTCAAGACAAGGGCCACTGAGGCACCAACTACTTATCCTGATACACAGGAGATAAAGTAGAGGGTTGGAAATGATGATTCTAGAAAATGAGGTCAAAATAGCTGAGAGAGAGGTATTTATAACACTTCATCTTTTCAATTTTTCCAAAACCAACGTTGCTGAAGTTTGATGGAATTTGCTAAAAAATGTGGGAGAAAAGCTCGTTCAAACAAGTGGCTACTTGGCAGTAGCATGCCGAGCTTTCCATACTCTGCCAGAAGGCTATTGCTGAGATTCTTGGATGGCTGCATGCTTTATGTCTCACAAACTACCTGGTCCACAGCAATATCCTGTTAATGCGCGCTTTTTTATGGCTTATGATTGTATTTCTTGTCTTTATCTGTATTTATGCAGCTACTACGGAGAATTGTCTCTGTATCATCCACACTCATACTATATAAAGTTTAGTAAGAACCAATATGGTCTGCTTACGCTAGCTTTGTTATTCTAACTCTGTCACAGCTTTAATATGATGATATCTAGAAAAATGTTATATAGTATCTATGGGGGGTGACAGTCGGGAATTTTGCTTTGCTGATTTACCTAGCCCCTAGCTTTGATCACCATGCAACCCATCTTTTATGAAACAGAACAAACCATTCTAATTAGTTGGTTGTTACAATCAGTGATCACCAACTGTGGAAGACTAATTAACCTTAGTAGTAAAGCAAAATGTAAGGGTTTTTGTTCATTTGTTTAATGAGTTAAGAAGTCAAGAGAATAGGGTTAGTTAAGAGTTGAAAATGCTAATAAAGAATCAAACCTGCTCCTCTTATCTAGCATCCAGGCTCTTGACTTGCTCAGAAGATGACTCAACTGATAGAAACGCAGGGAACTTACATGTCCTCTGCTTTTTCCTTCCTCTTCTTTAGAAATTCTTCCTTTGTGCCTTATTGGCATTTAAATTGATGGTCCACGTTGAACAGAAAGGACATTTTGTATTTTCGTTGTATAAGCTAGTCTGTCCATTCTTCATCGCTGTACGTTGTAATGCTGTGTGCCATTATTCTGGTCAGTCATCTGGCTTTAAATCTCTTTCAGGTCCTTTGACAGATTTTTCTAGTCTTAGCTAATCCAGTTTACCTAAAGCCCAAGACTGCCAAATTGAATTACACTGCGGTCATTCCTGCTTAGCACCTCATCCATAGTTAATTTCTTGAGCTCCTGTGTTTCATCTGTGTATAAATTTTTCATTTGCAACAATATTTTAGCTTAGGAAAGGAAGAGCTCAGAAGTCTGAGGGTTTTATTAATTAGTTCCTTTGTTAGTTCAGAAATTCTTGCTTCATTTCAAACCAGCTGCCTGTATAACTGAGGTTTGTAGTCCTTTCAGAAACTCATATTCCAATTTTTGATGAGATGCAATGAGAGCTATTCATTTCGTAATGAGTGTCACCCAGCCCTTGACAGCACACCAGCAATATGTTGAGTGCTGAAATGTAAACCCTTCTCTCTTCACAGCTGAGTAGAGATGAACTCTGTCACTGACGCCTTAGGATTATGATCAAGATGAGATAAATTGTCTATAGACCATTGGTCAGAAAACACAAGATGAAGTTTCAACGTTCCTGATATTCAGTGGGCTGATTACTCCAGTTCACCTGTTTATAGGGATCTCTGCTAAATTCTAAAAGGTAGGAAAGAGCTGAGGATCATAAGAGCGTGAATCCAAAACACAGTGTTGATATATAGAGCAGCCTTACAGCTGCTATACTGCAGCCCTCGGAGTAAGATTTAACCAGCCTTTGGCTACCTTTGTATGTAAGGAAATGGGCTCATGCGGAAGGTATCTCAGAGCATGTAAATTACTTTCCAGCTCTGAAATTACTTTCCAGCTTTCCAGAAACAAGCTCATATTCTGTATTTTACCTTTGCAAATACCTCCTTGCCTCGCCAAAAGTATTATTTACTAATGACACAGAGCTCTGATAGGTCTAAAGGTAAAAGTACATTTTGTATCCTGAACAGCATACAGACTGAAAATAAGAGAAGAATAGACTGTAAACAAGCAAAATGTGAGAATGATTGTTCAGGTGATCCGAAAGGATTTTGGGAAGATGATATAGGACATCGCTAAATTCATGATATTTTCCTCTTGGGTGTAGTGGAAGGCAGGATGATAATGTGTTATGGCTTGTGTCAGGGAGAGGAAGGATATGGTTAAAGAATAAGTCCAGATGATGAATGTGATGATAGGGAAACAGTGACTGAAAAATAGAGAAGCTGATGTAAGAAGAAATATTGTATGCTTGGTTTTGACATAGCGAGCTTCTAATGTGGACAAGATGTTCCTGAGCAGAAGTCACAATAATAGTACAAAGAGATAGCAGGATAAACCAGAGAGGACACCTATAAAGTTTCTCAGGCTTCCAAGGATTCAAGTGTAGAAAGATAAGAAGACAAGACTATTACAGATAAAGCACCAAAATGACATCAAGACACCATCTAGAGAGAATATGATAATTAGTATGATATTTCCCAGCACAGATGGAAAGAATGGTTAAGAGTAGGTGAAGAAATAACTGCTTCTCCAAGGGACCTCATTTTTGAGGTTGAATGAAGCAGAATGAAAGTTTCGGAGGTAGGAGGGGAAAAGTGAGAGGAAAAGGAGATTAGGTAGGAGGAGGTTGGAGCACAGCAGTCAGATTGAAGGATTGTAATCAAAATGGTTAAATACAACAGTCATTGAGAAAGGGCACTGCAATTTTTTCAAAATTTTATTAAATTCTCCTTAAACAAGCTGACCAGAAAATAGGGCTGGAGGAGAGAGTCAGAGATGTCAGTCAGGCAGAAGGTAAACCACAGACAGTAGGTTTTGAGAGCAGAAAAGTGTTTTATGAAGGAATGCAACAACATTGGGGAAAAAAGAATAGGATGAATTTGTAGTGAAAAAAAAGTAGTGCAGTCCCTAGATTTCCACCAGAGCAGCAGAGAAAATGGTAGAAAGAAAGAATAAGAGCAAGAACAGTGTACAAGGAATCAATACGGAGTAGGAGAAGGATGGTGGAAAGAAGGGGATTGAAGGAGAAACTGTTGAGAAAGCCATCTGGGTGCTCACAGGAATAGAGCTCAGTACACAAGAAAAACATGGTCAAAAGAGTGGCCGTTTCTTATGAGTGAGATGGTTAATTCAGGAATAGACCAAATGAGTTGATAGAGATGAAAAAATGTTGATCCTTGCTCCATCCATTAGTCTCTCATAAGCTAAGTCACAAAGGACAAATGGGGACAAAATCAGAGTGGTGAAGACATAGATGTGTAGTTGATCACAGCAGGATCAAGGGAGATATATGCTGAAGTGAAATTCAGGTGGGAAAGAGTGACTGAAAGTCAGGTGGCGCATATTCAGCCAACAACATTATCTGCACTGAACTGATTCCTGTTTAGTAACTTAGCAGCGAAGTATTTAAATCTATTTTTTTACAAAACCTGTAAAAGTGCCAGGTAATGTTATGCTATATATCTAAATAGGTCACTGGTTGAGTCTCAGTTTTTCACACAGTAAAATATACTTTTGAGGAAGCTGCTATAAAAAGCTGAAACTTTTAAAAGTGTAAATGCATAGCTACATTGCATTTTAATGGCACCTTGAACCTCCATGGGTAGGGGAGCCTATGGAGCTACATATTTGAAGAATGTGGGAAGAATGGGTGGTTTGTAATGCATGGTTGCTAGGCTTCATGATTCAAGGTCATAGCAAAGTGAAATTTTAATAACTCAGTGGAAAAAACTCATGAAATGTCTATCTTGCAGTTTCTGCAAGTATGTCGACTGCATTCATCCTCAAATTTTACCTAAAGGTGTGTTTCACCACATGCTGTCTCTAGACTGGATCATGGGCATTCAGTTAGTATCATAAATTAATGTGATTATGTAAATTCTGTCTATCAGTTTGGGACCTTCCTGAAGCTCTAGTCACCTTTCATTAAGACATAGCCTGATATAAGATGGGTAATGCTCTTGATGGCCTCATTTGAGAAGCTGGGGATGGTATGGATATTATGAGCTCCATCTCTAGCATCAAATCACCAGACAGACAGCACTAAATATGCTGAGAATTTCAGCAGAATGTTTAGACATTCATAGTACTGAGCTCTGTAAATCAGCAGTGCTGAATAAGCAACAGGAGCATTAGCCTATTTAGATGCTAAAAGGACGGGATTTTAAAATTACCCAGCTCCTTATAATATTTATAACTGGTTTGGTTAGCATGCATTTCACTAACATTCATTTTATTCTGACATAGAAAACTGCATTCTGATTATTTTTCCAAACCAACCTTGAATAGTGGATTTTGACTACACTCTGGAGGTGCCTTTGGGATTGATTTTTTTTTTTTAATTGTCTGTTGTTTGACAAGCCAATTCTATTCAGAAATCATATATGAATTCTTAGGTAATGGATGCTAATTGTAAAAATCCTCAACAGTTTAATCTGCTGTAGCCTTCTTGAGATTTTAATAAGCCTCTCTCATAATAAAATGTGTCAGAAGGGGCAAATGTTTTGCTAGCACAGCTTGTAACTGATTGTTTGTACCATGGTAGCAAGTATTCACACAACAGAAGTACTGTGCAGTCATTTTTAAAAAGAAACATTTGGTTTAGTGCCCTAAGGGCAAGAATTATTACTGTATTTTTTAAAATGCATTTACTTTCTCATCCCTACCAGCAATATGTCAATTTTTGTGAGGATTGCATGTTATTCGCCTGAGGAAAAGCAAAATCAACATAATGAAGCAGAACGCAGCTGAACTGTCTAAGGATGCTTGGTTGGGGAGAGGGGCGTTGATTTTTCCCTGCAGTTGCAAAGTGACAATAAGATTTCTGAACCTTTTTGCTTCAGAAAAAGAAAACAAAACCTTCACACTTTCTGGGCAGCAGGGCTTTTTGAGTGTAGAAGTAAAGAATGTGTTGCATGTGACTGAACTACTTCCATTGCTAGAATAAATGAGACTGGGTTATAAACCATCCTGAAGGACATAGAGCTGATAAAAATCCCAGTGTGGGTCTGCCACCTATTTCAGCCCACTAGTTTGTCCCAACAGTTTCATTCTGCCAAGCAGCTGAAGGGCTGCAGAGACAGGAGACATTGGGGTTTTGATGGTGTTACACTTGACAGATCCCCCCGCGTTTGGCCGAGAATGAGGACCATTTTAAAGCTTGTCTGTCTGCAGCTTCTGGGAGATTCATCAGTCACGTTGGAACTTCCTGGTGTTATTAAATGCTGCCGAGAAATCTGCCCTGATTTTTAGCCTTACTAGGTAACTTGCACCTTTCTGTTTGCACAGCTACTCAGCCACACAGGGTTCACCACTGTAACTAGAAATATGAGCTGTAGCAGGGAAATGGTGGAAAAGACTGCTCTGCCAGATCTGGTGAAAACAATTTTGAAGCTGTCTAATTGCATGAAACAGGCACAGTGAGTGAGGATCAGCATTCCTTCCCAAACAAATGTGGCAGCTCAGATTAATCTCACATGCCATCAGCAATTCAGTTTCCTCGGAGACCTTGGCAAGCTCCGCCAGCAGGAGGAGGCAGACCTGATCAATACAATATTTTAATATCAAAATAATCAGATCCTGCGTGGAGAAAAGGTGCCTTCATCCTCTTAAAAAGTATTCTTTTCTGGTAACAGGGAAAAAACACGTAGACTATCGTAGAAGGAAGGAAAGAAAGCCAATGCCAACACAAGCATTAAAATTGCTGCGCACCTCACCTTTAAGCGCTCTACGCCAAGTTACAGCATCTCACACAGCACGCAAAATCCAGGGTTCAGAAGTCGCTGCTGAAGATTACAAACTGAGGAGTGGTAGAGAAGATTTCAGCTTTAGTTATGAACTTCCTGCTATCTCCCCTCCTCCTTTGAAATTCAAGGCATTTCATTTTATTTTTACATAGTTTGGTGTCTGAGATTCCTTTTTATGTTAGTATAAAAATAATGATGAAAAGGAAAATAATTCTCTTATGAAAATTCATGGGAACAGGCAGAGTTTAGAAGCTGTGTTATTTATTCCAGAGAGCATAATGACTTTTAAAAACACCGGGATTGTATGTTTGTGTGGATTTTTTGTTTTGATTCTTTTCCTTTGTGTATCTTGCCAGTTTTCATATCTATGCAGCTGTCTAAAAGTTGCAAATCATTAAGAATTTAGATTAAAAAAAAATTGCCTGTAAGCACAGTAATCTGTTAGCTAAGAATGTAAGGGGACCTTTCAGACACCATTTTTATGTATTAAAGTGCCCAAAGGCAGAAATCCATGTCTTTCGCTAATGACCTTCATAAAGAACTTTGTCATTTTCAGTCCAGGAATAAGTAAGACCAGGTACTAACATCTCAGAAAGATACTTGTACTGAGAGATCCTGATATTGTGCAGAACTAGTTCTCTTGGCATTTTAACAGTATCCATATTTAAATGCCATATTATAGCTGTTTAGACATAGACCTTGTTTGAGCGGCCTTGCTCAAGTACATGCATTCGGGGGTTCTCTGTTTCAGTGTTGCTGGATCTCAGAAATTACCTGCAGCAGGCTGTATTGAATCAAAGAGAGTAGTTTTTCTGGCCCTCTAGGTCTTCACAATCTATGTCAGCTTTTCCAAATCCTCTGTTCATTTGAACCCCGTCAGAAAATAAAAAAATAAAAAAGATTCCTTCATCTTGCTGAACCAATAACCTTGAGCATCCTGGGCCCCATGAGACTTTATTCTCTTTCAAGAGTTGGCTGCTAGCTGGACCTAGTAGGATCCATGCAAGAATCTTCAGGGCATTTTCCCTGCAAGATGTGTCAGGATTTTTTCTTGGAAGGCATATTGCTATACCAAAACTTTCAGCCTTCCCTTCATCTAGCTGACAAGCTCCTTCTGTATGTTGTTTCCCCCATGCTTATTTTCATACTGCTGTCTTACTGTTGGTAAGAAATAGAGGCTTGACTCTTCCTTGACTCTTCCCTTGGAAATGCCTTTTTTTCATTTCATTGAAATGACATCTGATACACTTTCACCTCAACAGTTGAGGTTTTCCCTTTCGCTTTTCCCTGAATTTTTCATCTCCAACTCTTATCTTCTGAGTACAGGCTGCTTTCTGAGAATAGTCTTGCGGCTACTGGTGTTCTCCAGCAATGGACAAGTTTAATTGCCAATGTAATCTCATTGGTGGAGTTGTTTGAAAGAATAACAGGCAAGTAGAGTATCCATTTACTGTGGGAGAAAGTCTTGAACAAGCCTCATTCTGCCAGAAGGGTCCCCAGTCACCACCATGCCCCATTAAGAATCTTTGCACACCTACCAAAGTACAGTGAGTAGAAGCCTTTTTATTTCTTATGGCTCTTTTTAAGCCAGATCTGTCAGGGAGCAGATATGAAGGCAGCAAGAGAAAGTAATCAACAGCCTTAGTACAATCAGACAATTGAAATTATTTCTTTGAATAATGAAATCAAAGAAAGCGTTGGTATCTAAGTCCAGTGGGATGATGCTGAAATGCAAGGCAGCTCTGCATGTTATTATTCTTTGTATGTGAAGGTGTAAATTCCAGGTAGGAAAATTACTCTAATCATATGTCTGTTCTCATTTTACAGTGTTTGTATTAAATAAGGAGTCTGTGTGTAATTCAAAAGCGTAGTATCCTTTCTTTTTCAAGGTAATATGTGTAGACTGTTTTCTTCACATAGCTTGACTGGTAGTGGCTCAAGGTATATTCAGCTTTTGTGAAAAATACGAAAGGTTGTAGAAATGAGGCCAAACTCTTAGCTCTAATAAACAGAATACAAAAATGATACAAAGAGAGAAGAGAGCATTGCCATTTATACTGGCAAATTTCAGCTCTGGCATTCTTTTCCTCAAGAACAAGAGAAACAGTGTGTGCGAAGGAAAGATAGAAACAGCCAGGCACCACTGGGTTTATCTTTAGTGTGATAAGCTTCCTTCAGGGAGGCAAGAACAAATTGTGCACAAGGCATAGAGAAGGTACAGGCAGTACATTTTAAACTCTTTCCACAGTGAATTGTTGCAGCTTCAGGAAACCATTTAAGTTTGCTCTGTCAGAGCTCCTTCCAACTTCTCAGGAAGCACAAATACTTGGTACCTGCTTTGGTGCACTGAACTTTTTGATTTTATTTCAGTAGGGCTTGACTGATAAGTAGCTGTATGTGACATATGGCATTTTGGTTTGCTATAAGGTCTAGAAAGAAAGAAAGATGGTTGAAGTTAATCGTAATCTTGAGGAATATCTCCATGTGAGCTGTAATTGAGAGTTAATGTGCTCAACTCACAGTCACCTAAAGACAAGGTTATATGGAGAATCCTTGCAGTAGCTGGGCCCACGTGTAGGTGCCTAACTCCAACCCGCCTTCCAGGGAACCTGTGAACCCTGAGGGTGGTGAGATCCGCCTTTGCTGTGTGGAAGAGGTCTCTGGAAGAGATCATTGGGAAGACATGGTCTTCCATGCAATCAGCCCAACTAGGACCAGAACTCTGAGGGCTTTCAGACTTCTGCCTTTAGGGTGGAGGAAATAGGAACAAGAGCTTCTGTCCCTGTAGCACTTTACGTGTCACGGCATCTGCAAAGCCCCAACCTTGGGACCTCAAGGTCACTTGCAGCCTGCAATAAGCTGACACAACACCATCTAGACCTCCAGTGGCAATGTCACTGAAAGTTCAGTAACACCAATTTATCTCCATAAAATAATTTGGTTTTGTCAAGTTAGTGTTTTGTAGCTAAGGCCTGTTTTATCCAAAAATTCCTGACCAGCTCAATACTATTCAGATAGGACCTGAAGTAAGTAGTTGTGTTATTCTAGGCAGCAGAAACACAGAGAGGTGAGCGTTGCAAGTAATTTGCAACATGTATTGAGCCAAATTCTGTGCTTGTGTAACATCACTGAAACAGTGACTTCAAGAACAAGAAGAGACAGTACCAGTCTCTCTATTTTGTTTACCTGACACTTTCTGTTAGAAGAAATTGTGTAACTTGTTTGCTGAGGTTTTTTTGAGAAACTTTCTGCTGTTATTTGCAGCAGACCTTTGAAAATTCATCTAACAAAAACTCCTTCGGGTAAAGAAGTGTCTTTTTCTTGTTCAATAAAATTACTAAATACATTCTAAAGGTCTAAGGAGGAACTTCTGTCACCTTCCTCACAAAATTTTGGCAGGGCTTTCAAAAAACATAGCCTGCCAACATGTATTCAAAGGAGCCTGATTTGTAATTTCACTAAAACCATCAATGCTTAATCTGCTGATTTACTCTATGTGCATTTGGGAATAACCAGTCTTGAAAAGGAGTAACATACTTTTAACGTTGTAAATTTTCTTCTGGATGAAAATTCTGAATTCTAGTGCATTTCATATCTTTGTTAATATTAAAGTTCATTTACAGCTTCAATTGAATTTGCACTTGGATGATCAAATGTAACTACATAAAAGCACAGAATTGATCTTGCTTATATAATCTGCTTATATTTTGGCTGTTTCTAGCTGGTAGTGATAAGAGAAATATTAATTGAAACAAAAAAGTTAATATAATTTGTCATTTTAAATTATATTATAATTTCTCAATTGTTTTTCTGAGTTATAGTCATTATCTTAGGTAGCAAAATTATACAGCTTATTAAAATAGAATATGCCTATGTTTTCTGATAAGCTGTTGTCTCAAAATTCAACACTGATATTCTCAATTTACACATTCTGTATCAAATTTACACGGTCCCATTTTTAATTCTGTGTCTTTATAGACCACCTAGTCTTATCGTACTATATTCACCACAGTTTCACCTAGAGACCGCATCAACAGGAGAAATCAGGTGCAGAACAGGAGTTAAGAGATCATTGTCTTCTCAATAAGTAAATTAATTAAAATCTATCAATCAGTTCAGTAAATGGTAAGAAAATGAACTTTGTGCAATAGTTTGGAAATAACTATTGGGTGAAACTGAGCTCAGCCATTTCATGTCCACTCGCGCTTCCTATATTGTGGTTATGATGCTCTTTGGTGATCCCCTCCAGGTTTCACTGTGAAAGATAAATTATTCCCTTTTAAAAAGTCTACTTTAAAACATTTTAAAATTTTCAATTTTTCCAAGGGTATTTCAAAGCAAATAAAAATGAAATTATTCATAGTTCTACGACCTGTATAAACTTTAAATGTAAATAAAACAAATTGTAAATGTAAATTTAAATTTAAAAAAAACAAAACAAAACAAAACAAAAACATAATTTTTGTGCAAGGGACGTTATTTTGGCCTCTGGCTTTGTCAGAGTTTGTTGCCATATATGCTGTTTCATGCCATCCTGGAGAGAATTGTTATAAGCAGAGATGCAGAGATCCCTAAACGGCACAGCCCCTGTCATCCACTCAGAGACTTGGTCAGGAACGAAGCTTGTGGCTTTCTTCCAAAAGAATAGGACTCAGTGTGAAATGTTTTGTTTGAAGCATTGGGTTTGATAAACTTTTGCTGAATTCAAAGAGTTCAGACCCCCCTAGCAGGCTGCCTCAGTGCCAAGAGCTGGTGCTGCCGGCCAGGAGCAGCCCTGAGTCACCAGCCCGGTGGGGAGAGGCTCGGTGATTCGCATCCCTGGGGCTGCCGGCTGGGGCAAGGCTGCCAGCTGCACACATTAGCTCTCTGAGGGGCTAAGCTTCTGGATCCCCAGGGCGCGCCTGGAAGCCTTAAAATCTTGGGTGGAGCCAGTTTTCCTAGCGCTTCAGAGCTCCCTTTTTCACTGCCAAAGCTTTGTGCTTGGAAGACCTGTGTTGAAGTGCAGGTGTTTGTGGCTCTGGGGCAGGTTGTGCAGTGTGGCTGTCCAGAGCTACCATGTATGGTCCTAGCATCTGGCTGATGGCATCTGGAAACCCTGCTGCGTTCTCCCTGTTCCTGTGCAAGCAAAACAGATGTAGTCTCCCTGTATTTTCACAGTATGTGGTAAGTAAGTAGAATGCCTGTGTAACGGGTAATGAAGCTGAGTCAGCGTACATTCTCCCCGTGTTGGAGTGTGAATGTTTTAAACCACTCAAATTTCTTTATGCGCTAAAATGTTAAGAAGCTGAATTCTGTGAAACTTAACTACTCCTTACACCTTTCAGTGCATCGGTTCACCAGTTTGAAAAGCAAAAGCAGGTAGGGTTTTGCCTGTAACTCAATACTTGAGCAGGACATTCATGTCTGTTTGCTTCTGGAATATTGAAAATACTTGGCCCTCTTATCCTTATAAATGTGGCAGACTTTTACCCCAGTGGGGAGTTTCTGGTCTGTTCTCTCTGCACAGTTGTTGTTTTCTAATGATTTGTAGTAGATCCTTTCAACTCCAAGTCTTACAGCAGGATTAAAGTTGGTTACGTTGTCAGAAAAAAAAATAATGCCTAATTTGCTTTGGCCTGCCTTGCTCCTGACATATTTATTCTAAAACAAGATGATTAGCATAGCAAAACGTGTTCCCAGAGTATGTGAATGTGCCCTTCCATTGAGAAGGGATTTGCAGGCTGGCTGCTTATGACAGCCAATATTCTTGTCTAGGTTTTAATTTGTTTGTTTGGATGTTTGATGTGTTGTTAGGGGTTATAAGATTGAAAAGCTTCCAAAAGTCTTATCCAGCCTCTCAAAATATCACACCAGAAAAATACATGTTTACTTTTAGAAAAATAGATGTTCTCCCTAGGATGTACGTGCTTACCTATATTTTTGGCAGGGATGTGGAATCTGGGTATCCAGTTCAGACTTCTAGCTATTGCTCACTTGGCCAAGCTGACCAAAAATTATTTTTGACTCGCTTCAAATACAGTGATGTTTTGCGCTATTGTTTCTGACAAAATTGTAGCTTGGAAAGAATATATTCACTTTTGAAACCCAAGTTGTTTCCTGCAACTAAAATGGCTGCTGTACTGTGCTGCCAATTAAATCACATGTGCAGAAGGTCAGGATTGCTGCAGGTTTCTTGCAGCGATCCCCTGCCTTGTTATGCACATTACATGAAGGGCTACTAAAATTGCTAACTTTTTCTCTTTAAAAGAATAAAATGCTTTGAGATGCACTCCACTGTGAATTCATCTTGTTATTAAATATCACTCATTTTGAGAGAATGGATTTCCTCTTATTATCAAAAGAAGACCCTGAAGATGAATGTGGGGGGGGGGGGGAGACAATAATGTTACCTTCAGTGTCTGTAAGTGAAACACTGCAAATCAAGTTCAGGTGAAACCATTACTAGTTAAGTTACTAGCTAAGGGAGAGGCTCTGCTTTTATGCACATGGCTTGTTGTTGGCTTCCATGCAGCTGCAGCGAGAACAGAGCTTAGGCCTAAGGCTGTGCGTGTTCTTCATACTCCCAGTAAAGTGATGGAAAGGGCCACCAGGCTTGATGAGCTGCTGAAATGACTTGCAATGGACAAATTAAATTACTTTTTTTTTTCTAAGTGAGGATGGGAGAGTGGAAAACATTATTAGCTCCAGAAGAGTCTTAGAATAGAAACTGGCTTTGCAATATGAATCTTGAAGGGACCAAGGCAGGAATAAGGAAATTGAGAGCAGGGGGGTGTAAGGCTAAGCAGAGAGGGGTTAAGCAGCCACGTCCGGAGTGTACTTTTCTTTTAAGGTTATAGTGTAAAATGCCTGAATGTAGTTTGGTCCACAAATGCTGTACAATGTATTTTATACTTGCCACTCAGAGCCTCAAGATCCTGTGATTTGTTAGGCATCAGTCTAGCTAAGAACTTCAATCTACGTCTAATTTTGATGAGGTGCTCATTAGTTCAATCGCTCATCTCCATCCTGCATGCTTTGTGGCTAATGGTTTTGATGACGGTGGCACTAAATCATACACTTCAAGTTTAGCATTTCTTAGCTGTTTTTCTATAACTAATCCTGAAACTTTCTTCTTCATAATTTTGCATATAGACAAGGGTCTGTTGAGATTGTGGAAATCAAAGTCTGTGGAAAGGTAAAAAGTCTGCTTTGTACCATGATCCATCGAAAGGAGCACAGCACCTTTCACATGTGTCTCCAGTCTTTGCTCATCAGTAACTACAGTACTGCATCCAAGCATATTTTTGACTCTGAGTTTGTGTTTTCTAGAAGTGCAGGGCTGAAAGTAAAGTGAATGAGGATATTTTCTTGTCAGGCTGAAAATACAATAGAAATGCCTGTAACACAGTTCCAGAAAATAAGATGATCATTACGTTTTAGTAACAAAGCATTGTTGGAGGCAAGGGGGCTGCAGAAAAGTCAAAGTTACTCTGGAAGACTTAAATAAATGGTTTGTACAGCCCCAGCAAAAGAAAGCATGTCTGCAGAGTTGTATTTAGGGGTTCAGAGCCAAGCAACCTCCCATGTGCAGTATTTAGCATCTGGTTTAACGGTAACTCTGCAAGGCACAATGCATCTGAAGGGGGGAAAGCTGTTCTGTGCATTAAGAAAATTTCTTCAAAATAACAAGGGAATTTAGTCTTTAATACTAGCTTTCTGTTTTCGTAGTGTATAGAATGATAGAATCATTTAGGTTGGAAAAGACCTTTAAGATTATCAAGTCCAACCATTAACCCAGCACTGCCAAGTCCACCACTAAACCATGTCCCCAAGCACCACATCCACGCGTCTTTTAAATACCTCCAGGAACGGTGACTCCATTGCTTCCCTGGGCAGCCTGTTCCAGTGCTTGACAATCCTTTCGGTGAAGACATTTTTCGTAATAGCCCATCTAAACTTCCCCTGGCACAACTTGAAGCCATTTCTTTTTGTCCTGTTGCTTGTTACTTGGGAGAAGAGACCAACCCCCACCTCACTACAACCTCCTCTCAGGCAGCTGCAGAGAGCGATAAGGTCTACCCTCAGCCTCCTCTTCTCCAGGCTAAACCCCCCCAGCTCCCTCAGCCGCTCCCCATCACACTTGTGCTCCAGACCCTTCCCCAGCTCCGTTGCCCTTCTCTGGACACGCTGCAGCATCTCAATGTCCTCCTTGTCCTGAGGGGCCCAAAACTGAACACAGGATTCGAGGTGCGGCCTCACCAGTGCCGAGCACAGGGGCACCATCCCTGCCCTGCTCCTGCTGGCCACACTATTCCTGATACAAGCCAGGAGGCCGTTGGCCTTCTTGGCCACCTGGGCACAGTGCTGGCTCGTGTTCAGCCAGCTGTCAGCCAGCACCCCCAGGTCCTTCTCCGCCAGGCAGCTTTCCAGCCACTTTTCCCCAAGCCTGTAGCGTTGCATGGGGTTGGTGTGACCCAAGTGAAGGACTTGGCACTTGGCCTTGTTAAACCTCATACAGTTAACCTCGGCCCATCGATCCAGCCTGTCCAGATCCCTCTGTAGGCTTCTCCAGAAGTTCAAGGTAGCAGTTCTGCTGACCCCCATCCTTACTTCTCCAAGAATTGAAAACTCTATCATTTCATGATTGCTATGCCCAAGATGGCCTCTAACCATCACATCATCCACAAGTCCTTCTCTGATTGCAAACAACAGGTCCAGCAGGAGCCTTCCCTGGCTCCCTCACCAGCTGAGTCAGGAAGTTCTCTTCCACACACTCCAGGAACCTCCTAGACGGTTTCCTCTCTGCTGTATTGTATTTCCAGCAGACATTTGGTAAGTTGAAGTTCCCTAGGAGAACAAGGGCTAGGATTGTGAGACTTCTCCCAGCTGCTTATAGACTATTTTGTCTGCCTCTTCATCCTGGTTGGGCGCTCTGTAACAGACTCCCACCATGATATCTGCCTTGTTGGCCTTCCCCCTGATTCTTACCCATCGACACGCAACCCTACCATTACTGTCATTGAATTCTAGATAATCAAAACACTCCCACTGCCTCTCCTTCCTTGCCTGTCCCTTCTGAAGAGTTTATAGCCATCCGTTGCGGCACTCCCGTTGTGTGAGTCATCCCACCATGTTTCCATGATGGCAACTGTATCATAGTTTTCCTCATATCATGATTGGATTCCTTCTGTGGACATAGGCTTCTTAATAGTACTATTCGTCACTGTGACAAAGGTTAGACTTGAAGAAAACTAGAACTGAGATGAAAGAATAGAATTTTTATTATTTTAGCAGCTGAATGTGTCATTACATCAGAGTCAGTATTGTGTAGCAAATTGCAAGCTGTAGTGAAATTGCTTTAAAATATATCTGTATATATTTTTCTAAAACTGTGATAAAGTCATTCAGCAGCACATTTAAATGTATTTCTAGCTTAACTGTTATATCATATCTTTTTTACTGTGATATGAGAACAGACGGCAGTTATTTTTCTTAACAGTCATCAGGAAAGCTGATGCGATGCCTTGCCTTCCCTTGTAAATGCTTTCAAGTGAAAGACAAGTACACGTGGCCAAAATGAATCTGCATTGTAACATTGACTTGTGGTTTCTAAAGGAAACTTTCAATCAGCTTACAACAGTATGCTGGTGATAATTACTTAGTGTTGTATCAGTCAAGTAGTTCATTATGACAGGAAAATGAGCTATTAATCAGAATCAATTGCACATGTTTTGCAATAAGTTTTTGGAGCAGATGTCTTTTCACAGACATTTTTAATGCAATAATTGACTAGTCCATGACTCGAGGACAACTGCAGTCACTCCCATGGTACAAATGCATTTGTAGATTTGGAGATGCTTTCTGCCGCTTTATAGCACTCCTAGGGGGACTGTGATTGATCTGAGAATAACAGCTGTTCAGTAGCTGGCATGTAAAGAGGGCTACTGCACGTTCAATGACAAAGTTGTTTGGTGATTTTATACATTTTTATAACCATAATATAAATTGCAATGTTTTTCAAAGGATTTTCTTTTAAAATTGTTGCTACCTTAACAATAACTTGGCAACTCAGAGACAGCCTGGTGGGAATGTTGCTAAATACAACCTGATGCAACGTAACTTGCCTGCTTCATCAGAAATGCTATGTAGTTGAACAAAATGCTGTATTTTTAAGTGAAGTCATTTGTAGTTAAAAATCAAAATGAAGCTGCCAAGTATTGTAAATCTAGGATTGCCTACTATTTTATGACTTTTAGGTTGCCTGCTGTAATGTGCCATATTATAGAAGCATTGTTAGGAGCTACATTTAATTTACTTGCTTTAAATTAATACTGTGTTGAAAATCCAGCTTTGCTTTATTCAGAGAAGCTTTCATTCTTCTGCTTTATACAAACACGTTCAAAGAAAACCTGGTGTCTCTTATTTTATAGCCTTCGACAAAAGAAAGGAAATTTGGCCCAGAAGCACTGGACTGGACCAGCTAACATAGTGAAATGCAAGCCTTGCCCCATGACACATGCCAGCGCTGTCTGTGGATCTGATGGACACACATATACTACCAAGGTAAGCTCTGCTTGTGATCTGAAATCCTGTCGTCAGTCATGGTCATCCAGGCTGTAGTATGAAGATGAAATAGCTTTCATTAATAGGCAGTACTAAATTAGAGTCTATTTTTAGTTCTTGGTATATTTCTGTGTAAAAAGTGCTGATAAATACAGATTTTTACATATTTGACAAAGAGCAAATCAGAATGACAAATCAGAATCTTATGACTTTCGTGATTCATGTTTCTCTAAATAGCTCGTTCTTGCTAATGAAGTAGAACACTTTCAATATTGATGATGCAACAGAAGAAATTCATTTGATCGGATTGTCTTGTTCGGACAAGAGGATTTTGGGATAGTTCTTGGTTTGAAGATTTGGTCTCCAAATGGTAAAATAGCTTGCAGTATCATTGTTCTGTGATAGATATTTTATTTTTTCTAATTAATTTTTTTTTGTTTCCAGGCTACATGGGTAACATACTACAATTCATTTAAACCACAGTTTTAATATGCTTGTGTGCCACATGCAGCATATATGGTACCATAAAGAAAAATTCCCATAACACAGTGGGGATAAATTGGCTCATTTTATACGGAAAATATGATCACCTTAGGGCTTGATTCAATAAAAGAAGCTGGCTTCACAGCCATTCAACAGTCCAGATCTCCCATTATCAAATAAAGCCTTCCATGTCTCAGAAACATGTTCCATAAACAGCACTTCAGACACTGGACGTCATGTTTAGGGAATACCCCTAAGGCTTTCTTCTCTTCCTGCATGGAAGGTAAGGTTTGACAGCCAATAAAACTACCCTTTAAAATCCAAAAATAGCCCCCCAAAAATCCAGGAAAATAAAATGATCAGGGGAAGAAATTCTCTGCTGTGATGTAACAGAGATGATGATATCACAGCTACATTCTCTTCTCAGCTAGGCAGCTTGAATTCTTCATCCATTAATGGGCAGAAATATTGAAATGCTGCCATGGCTAATTCATTTAGGCCTCTCTTCGATTCTGGCTGAAGGATTTGCATGGCCAAAGGAGCAAATCAGCAGAAACTCTCTCAGCCTTGTATGCACAGACTACAGAAAAAGTGTTCCAAGTTGCCTGTTAAACAAGCTACTCTCTTTAATACTCTCTAGGAGTATGTAATACGATAATTTTGCTTTGGTATTTAGGATTAAAATTGGGTTCACTTTGAAAACAAAGTTTTCTGTCTGAACTCTTGAGAGTATATAAAATATTCTGTAGTAAATAGCTTTCATTGCATATTCAGTCATCCTGTTGAACTAATTTCTGTGCGTCTTACCTGCATCCCTGTTAGCTCTGAGTCTATTTTTGACCTTCTATATTTCTTACCAGAAGATCCAAATGGTTTTTATCAGAAATTCTACCAATGTCATAAATTCACCAAGCTGTGGTGACTACAGTGTAAGCCTGACAGTTATAATGGAGACACCAAACAATTCGTGTTGCTGACATGCTTGACTCTTAAAGACATACCTCCCTCGGTTTGAGTTGTGTGGTTTTTTAAAGGAGACTTTTAGAAGATTTACTCTGAAGCAACTTTGTCTCATCTTCATTTATTGTGTGTTTAACTATCAATTGCTCCTGTCCTAGCAATTGACAATTACAGCATCTTGTTGGTCTCTCCAGTGCAGCAACTTCTTTTCCACAATTTTTGCCCACGTTCTCTGCCACTGCCTGGGGAAGGTGGGATTTCATTGCTTTCTGAGTACTGTTCTGCAGGGGTGATTGCTTGTCACATTGCATATTTGTAGTTGGTTTTTCTAAATTTTCGTTTTTGATTGAAGGCTCCTCCAGTGTCATGCTGATTGGTAATCCTTCTGTAACGTCCAGTCCTAGCAAGAGGATACATATCTGCTTAACCTTTACGCAATATCAAGGAGGTGCTTATAGCAGTACTATTATTCTTTGCTGTATACAACACATTGTAAATCTGTAAGCATGTTATTACAATAACCTGTAGAACATCATTGCCTCTCTACAATTTCTTCTAAAAGCTCTGCTTCATTGATCCCACCCCACCCCCTACCCCCCCCCAAAAAAAAAAAGACAAATTTTGGTAAATGAGATGAAGATACTTTAGGCAGAGCATTAAAACTAAATGGTATATTTTATGTCCTAACAAATAACACTTTTATGTTCAGTAATGATCATGGGTTTCTGATATCTTTTATGAACAGAATCCAACTGCTTCCCTCAAATTCAGCATTAGTTTTCACCAGGTAATGTGATTCCTCTTTCTTGCCCTTAAGTCACTAAAATCAAAGCTTTTCTTTGGTGATGTTTTTTCATATACCGTGCTGTTGGCAAGTATTATTTCTGGCACTGCAGTGCTGGCATGTTCCAGTATTGACTGTGAAAATGCAAAAAGATGGACATTTGAGTGTGGGCAAATACCATGCTGCTTTGCATTTGTATGTATATATTCATATCTGGCTCTGCGTCAGCTGCTTTGTGAACATGAAATGATATGCTGGACAAATGAAAGGATTCCTGCTAAGCTTGTAAACAAAATATGGAGAGTAGCCACTACATTTCAGGGGGAAAAAGTCTTCTGAAGTTGTATATTGGTCATGTACTCAGGCAGGCAGACAGGTAGGCAGTATACACATCCACACCAGCATTTTGATCCATCCTGGCTCAGTTAGGTTTTTACCTTTTCCTGCCAGCACAGCACGGGGTTCAGCAGGAGACAGGGTTTGGGCTTATAGTTCATGGCTTGGGAGAACAGCATCAAAGCATTTCACTAATGACTGGGGGCTACCATTCAACACTATCGGTAATGTTTGTACCAGGGATTGCTTTTTCCATACTTTGAACTGTTAGCTGAGGTGAAAACGAATGGAAAGGAAATGATACTGCAGAAGTATGACTGACTGATAAAATGCAGATGAAACTTGGGTGTCAATAAATGCATAGTATTTCACATTAAGAGAAAATAACCAAATATATGTATCTCAAGCTCTCATTTAGCCACTTGATCTTAGAATACCTCTGGCTGTTTCTCAGAAGACATTGTAATGATCACTGCCAGGCAAAAATGCAAATAATGTGTTAAAAAAGGAATTGAGAACAAGCACAAAACATGATTATTTTTCTCTGTAAATGCCTGGACTTCTCACTGCCTTCAGTTATCATCACTTCATCTCAAAGCTGACATGGTAGAACTAGGAAATGCTCAAGAAGGGCAGTGATGGCTGTCAGAGAGTGGAACCTGCAAGGAATTAACTAGAACACTTCAGCATGATTTAATATGAAATCATGAATAATATTGGAAAAGGAATGTTGTGCTTCATAAGACAAGACCTAGTGAAATTATAAATCAGTAGTTTCAAAGCAAAGAAAGTATTTTTGTTTTTTCAGCTCAAAATAAAATTGTGAAATTCACTGCAGCACAGTATTCTGCAGGCCAAAGATACAAACAGGATTTATATAAATCCATGGAGAACGGATCCACTGCAGGCTTGTAAACCTCTAGCACACTGAGTCCCTGAGCCAGTGATTACCAGAAGGTGGGATGATTGGTGTGGTTCAGCAGGACTGATTTGTTCTGTTTCTAATTTGCTCTTCCTTTTACTCCTTTGTAGTTTTCTTACTTTGAAGGGTCCGCAACTTGGCAGGATACTAGGCTGAGGCATCAGGGGGCTGAACTAATGTGGTTCTTGGATTCTTACGCAAAAGTGGAGGCATCCATATCTTTAGATAAGGCAAGCTGATAATGGAGCTAACATACTCACTTCATCAAAGTACCGCTCTTTAAGAAAGAAGCGTATTCCTTTTTCTTTTCAACTTTGACTGGGTTGAAATTTCTTTTTAAACAGGTCCTGAGTATTCCTTATATCACTGCTTGGCATTTTTAATTTCTAGATGTTCAAAGTTTAGTTTCAGACCTTAAAGCAAAATTAAGACTGTAGAACTTGATCTGAAATGATGCTCAGTAGAGCTTGTGGAATATGGAGGACTTTGACTTGTTCTTCTTTTATGAAAATTTCAAGAAATCTGTAAGGATTCAACTCCAGGAAAGTAATATAAAATGCATTTTTAATTGTTGTTCTTTTAAGTGATGTCTTAGTTATTCCTGATTGGATAATAAAAATCTTCCGTTCACAAAGGCTATATGGCAAAATAGCAAAACCATTATCATTTTGCTGGTTTGCACTGTTTGATAATCCTCAGACTGTTACGCTCTTTGTTCTAGTGCTTTCTGCAGAGATTGCATTTTGAAAGAAAGCATTTTACTTATGTTAATTATAGTGCTGGTGGATCTGGGAACTGACTGTGCCCATCTACCTTGATTATAAGGGATTAGGATTCTCTGAAGGCAGCCATTTGCAGAGCAGCAGAGGAAATGTTATTGGCCCAGCAGAAATATGGGCTATGTGGCATATTCTTAAGGACCATTATTGCAATGTGTTGTTATGCCTGGACATCTCTAGAGATGCTCAGTAACTGATACTGTGGGAAAAAAGCATGAAACAGAATCATGGATCCTTGCTCAGGTTAATATGTTGGGTTAACAGCAGGTCCAAGCATCCTCGGGAGGTCAGCACAGCAGACTTTCTTGAGATTTTCTAACTGCATGGCTTTTCATCAAAACCAACTTTGTTTTTTAACAAGTGAAATTTTCTTCATGAAGGAAGGCATTATAGACCTAGAGGCAAGAAGTTCTTGACAAAATCGGGGAGAGTGATCTAGCCCAAAGCACTCAATAATACAAGGCTTATAGGGAAAAAAAAATATAAAAGGTAAACTATAAACAGCCATGTTTAAGCTTACTGGTTGATTTAGGTAGAGGCTCAGGTTTTTTAACTTGCTCTCTCAGTTCCATCAAATACATAGAAGCCTTGAGCGTGTCGACTAATTTGAGGGCTAGTCAAAAGAAACTTTTAGGTTTTTTGTCTTTCATTGGAAAATATTCAAAGGTGTCGGTTTCCAACACAAAGGTAAATGGGCAAGTATTGAAAATGATCAGAAGTCCATGCCCAGATCTTGTGCTACAAGGAATTGATTTAAAAACGTCACCCAAACTATCACAATAGAAGACACAGCTGCTGAATGCTTTAGTGGATCTTAAGTTGATTTAGCTTCATATATGGGAGTTGTACTGCTTGATAATCTTGCCAGCCTTTAGACATTAGATCTTTCTGGTTCTTTTTCTGGAGTGTCTTCAAAACTTGTCTCCACTGTTGATCTGGATTGTTTTATCTGCTTCACAAAAAGACTAAAGTTGAAGGGGGTGAAGATGTTTGGCTGTGGTGTGTGGTGGGATTTTTGTTCCTGTTTTGTCTTCCAGGTGACAAACTAGTTCTACAGGGTGGTGGGATTCTTTAGCTGCACCAATAAGTCATTATTAATGCTTGTGCATTATGAAATTTGAACACAAGTGTAAAATGTGGCCTGTATCTACTCAGTCCTTATACCCTGTTTCCAGCAATCATTCCTAGCACACTTTTGGACTTGCATAATTTTGTTATAATTCTGGAAACTTCAGAAACTCTCTATCACCTTTTCCTGTTAACTGTGAACTCTGTGGGCTTTAGGTTTCTCAAAAATTTCACTGAGTCTCTAGTTACCACTTGAAAAGTGGATGTTTTAAAATGCACGTGAGTTCTCCCTTATTATAAAACTTTGTAAAGAGAAATCACTGTTTCCTGAGTATAACAGCTCTATTTAATACTCTGACAACGCAAAGCACTTCCATAGTATATTGCAGTCAGAGTTTTCAAAGCTCTTTAAAGTACTAATGAATTAAGCTTGTGATGTAAGCAAGCCCTGTAAAGAGCGCTGTGTAATTAGTTAATGCTTTTGTCAGCAACACATTAAGAAGAATAACTCTGTAGCTGTCAGTTTTACAGGAAGTTTAATTAAGCTAGTTAATAAAGCAATTACCTGAACATGATGATGACTGCACTTAACTAATCAGAAAATATAATATAAGATCATCCTTATTTTCAAAACATACCACCTCAATGGCTAATGGTCCCTTCAAAGATGGAAAGGTACATTGGTACAATTATTATGCTGCTAATTAGGTACATTGTTGTTCTGCAAATTTTAATTCAATCATTGCAAACTAATTAAGTCCATGATAGTGTCTCTTTTTGTTTGAAAATGGAAAAATCACCTCCTGTTGTCATAACATTAGGTAACAAATTTGATATTAGGAGATGTGCAAGATGTGCAAGATAAATAATTTTCCAACAATCTTGAAACACGAGAAAAAATAATGACCAAAATAACAAGACACTATTAGTGAAATGTGTGCAATATGAGGGCTGCTCTATTTAATTAGGAGGAGTCTGTATTCAGAAGCACAATTAACAAATATTTGTTGAAGTGTCACAAGCGTTGAGTATTTAGTGCAACATGGCTTAGTTTTTCATAATCTATCAGCTGGATTACCTGTCCTCTAGGTGTGGGGTGCCATTATCCAGCTGTGGTTTTGTACAGCTTTCCCTGTGTGTGGTTTGTCTAAGGGATGACTCAGCCTCTCTGGTAACAGAAATGCCATGCCTGATGCAAAACAAGATACTCAGCAGAGCTTTAGCAAGCATGAAGACCTGTCCTGTCCTCTGTTAGATGAAGAATTGGATTAAATTCTGTGTTAACTTTTAGCTTTGGTTTAGTTTTGTGTAAGGGAAGATTAAGGAAGAATGTGGGGGACGGGGAAGGAAAGACAGAAAGAAAGACAAGTTATGATATGGTTAAAGAAATCCATGGAGAAAAAAAATTAAATCAGCCTTATGTGTTTGCTTCCTGTACAACATTTAGAGATTATTGGTGGAATGTACAAGAATGAATTATTCTTTCCTTTCCCCCTCCTCTTTTTCTTCATCTTTTGCTTTCTTCTTTTTAATCTAAGAACTCAATTCTTTGCTCTGAGTTCGGAGTCTAGGCCTGACACAGTCTATCATGGCCTGAACCTGTATGTGGTAGATCTGGTACGTTACCCAATTCTTCCACTGACCTATGTTGTGATGCTGGGCAATCTGCATTTTCCTCATTCGTCATTTGGAAAGATCTGGATTTTCTCCCTTAATAAAATACTGGGAGAGCTACTTTGAAGTCACAATGAAAAAAGCTTGAATGATTTAGGGGTTTGGGGAGTGTGATGTTGTTGGTTGTTTGTGTTAAATCAAATGTGTCTGTATAAGACATGACAGCACTATTGCTAAGTTTCCTGGAGTTTTCTGATCGAGTTGGTCAGGATTTTTAATGGAGTATTCAAATATCTTTTCGTGGAAATTGATAGGTTTCATGGGATGTGACTGTTCTGATAGAGTTTTCTACAGGAAAAATATTTTACGGAGCCATGACTGCTTCCTTATTCCAGTAGCAGGTTTTCAACATTCATTCCAATTTGATTATTTGATTCATTTGTTGCAGGGGGGTTCCTAACTGTAGCAATACATTTGGCATTCCTGACTTTATTCTCACAAATAACAAAAGGGAAACTCCAGAGGACTGTGGGAGAACTAGAATTTGCCTAAGGCTGAGTGGCTTTGTAGATCGCTCGTTTGACTTGGGCACATCTGGCCACTATATGCCCAGCAAGGTAGCTACTCCCTCAGCCTGGGCCAATGAGACTTGACTCTTGTAATCCAAAAGCTATATGAAGCTGTTATTGCATAATCAAGCCCTAAATGATAAACCCTGTCTCTCAGAAGGCAACACATCTAGAGCTCTGCACCATGCCTACCGCACCTGCACAGTTTGTTTGGCTTGAAGCATGAGGTGAGCGCTGTTATTTGATGAAGTGCTGTTTATCCTAAGGACATCCTGTTGTTTATACGGTTCTTTTTTCTACGTGGTCTCAAGGAATGAGCAGAGAATTGGAAATAAGGTGGAACTTGATTCTGGCGTACCTTGTAATTCATGCCAAGATAGTTGGTGTCTAAGGGGTATTTTTGCATATGCCCAAAGAATGACATTTACCTTTCAGTCTATTAATGTACTCAAAAAATATCTTTCTACCTCCTATGTTCTTTCCAGTGCTACCTCCCAGGGGTGTTTTGGCCACAAATTAACAACCCAGAAAAAGAGAAGTCTGTGCTTTCCCCTGGTCGGGGTAACCTTTGTTAAACCCCGCGTGAGCCGGGAACTATAACTTTTGAACTCTGTTCAAATAACCACGCAATCCGGCAAATTCCTGAGCTCCCTTTCAAATCCCATTTAGTTTTATGTTGAAGTGGAGAAGCTTTTGCTTTTCAGTGGTGTCAAATAGTAAATTCAAAATCCCAAATGATCCTCTACCAATTTAATATCCTAACTGGGAAAAAATAGGCCTGCGTAACCACTGATCTGTGCATTGTGGCTACTTCTACGACAGCTTCCCAGCTAAACCCCATGAATATATACATGTTTGCAAGATTTTTCACTTGGCATAGTATGAATTGTGAGAATAGCTAAAATAGAGGCTTCTGCAGTGGATCAACAGATAGAGGAAAAACCACAGAGCTCTGGGCAGTTTTTACATGCTAACGGCTGCTTTGCCATATTGCCAGCTTTGAGATTCTATGAATTTACAAGAAATTGCTGTGGCCCAAGACAAAATGCTCTTTCAGAGACTGCTTGTTGCTATCCCTTTAGTCTTTGGAGAAGGAGCCTTCATTAACACAGTTCGGCAAACATAGGCCAAAAAAAAAGGGCAAGAAATCTTTTTAACCCCATGAAGAATTCTCTTATGCAGAGGATACTGATTGTTTTTGTGGGAAACTGGCTACTTAAAACTCTGTTAAAGGCACTGGTCAGTGTTGGAAAGAGAAGGGGGTTGCTTTGGTTCTGCTGGAGGCTGGTGATCTCTCATATCCTGCATAAAGGCAGGACAGAAGAATATTGGAGGCGTCCTGGGGACAGAGTGAGGTGGCTCGCAAGCTGGTTTTATTCTTCCTTGGCATAAATTCTTTTAGGAGAAATTAGTTAAAATTCCTACCACTTTGATTTCTACTAGGGCCAGTGAGTAAAAGGCCCTGACAGAAAGCAAAATTTGTCCAAGGTTGTACCTCCAAGTTTTAATAATTATGGGTTAAAGCAAGTTGGTCTAATTGGGGTATGGCAATGTTTGCCTCCTTTCTGTAACCTTGCCTAGCAGGGAAAGAGTATTTTGAGTTTGTTTGTCCATATTCTAACATTGCTCCATCCAAAACAATTTGGCTTTGCACAGACTGGGTTCTTTGTGATTAACATATTTTCTCAGTTTCTAACTCTGTACTTTTTTCTTTAATTCCTGAATCTGTTATTTTACCGTAGTTAAAGCTTGTCAGAGCTGAATGTTTTAATTACCAAGTTAAGCCCACAGAATCCAGGGGAAACTGCAGTAAAATATCTCTATTAGGTGAGTTGCTGCAAGTGGTAATTCATTCTTCATATTATTTTGGTAACTTGAGTATATAGAAAACACTGCTCTAAACTCCCTAAAAAAACCTTCTCAATATGTAGCTGCAGTAGTGATGTATAAATACCATGCTGGGAAATGCAGTATAAGAACCTGTGCAGAATAAAATAACCTTCAGATTTCCAACAAATGCACACCATCACTGAGCAACAGAAAGAGATGAAGTTTCAGGCAGCATAAGGTGCCTTCTCTCACATCCAACTCCCTTAAATTCTTTACAAGCCAGTTTTCCCAAATGGCTCTGGTAATACTCATACAGCTCTGTGGAGCAACAGAAAGAGCTCATTTTTTTGGTGCTTCGGAAGTGGAGGGTTTTGTGGTTGTTGTCTTGAGTTTCACCAGTGCTCCCACAAGATAATAAACTCTCAATAAATCAAACAAAACTAGCACACTGTTGTGGGGTTTTTATGCTTTTTTTTAAAATTGCATTAATTTAAATTGGCTAGAATTCAATTGATTAGATTCACTTAAATGTATCTTCCTTAAATTGGATATATCAACTTCATGTTTACCCACTAAGAGTCTCTAGAACTCTTAAAATAATCAGACCTGCCATGCGATAATGCAGCTCCTCATGTTTACATGTCATTTATGTGTCACCAGATTACCCCAAAAAAAACCCTATGAGGGAGCATGGGGCATGGTGTGTGTGGGTGAGTCATACGTGTCTAAAATACTCTTTGCCAAGGTATTATCGAACAACAATGAATATTTGGGGATTTTGTTACAGCAATTTGTAGCATGGTAAAATAATTTAACCTAGATTCTTGTTTCTTTCTGGTTTTGGTGTTTTGTGGGGCTTTTGTTTGTTTGGGGTTTTTTTTGGGGGGGGGGTAAAAAAAACTTTTAAAAAACTGACTTTCTTTATATAGCAAAGACCAATGCTGAAGAAGGACTGTTCACTGCAGGAAATGTTTGCTCCATATGCCATTCTGATTTGCCCACAACTGCTTTTTTCAGAGGGATGAAATAATGTTTAGAATGTCATTGATTTTTATCCTTCCCATTTACAAGCTTCTACAGTGTTGAAGGCAATGTTTTTATTTAGGCACCCAGGTAACTACTGCCAATAATTAGAAGTCTGAATATGTAACATTTCCACTGTTGGCTGCTCAGGATTCCAAAAACTCAAAAAAACAACCTTTTTCTAGGGAGCGTTTTTAAATATATGTGCTGAAGTCTTACTGAATTAAATAAGACTGCATGTCATTAATGACTTGAAAAATGAAGTGTAGATGTGCCCATCTTTAGGCTTGAAGATGTAGGCCTGTCAGCCATATTTTACACAGTAAATGAACATCTCGGTTAGTTCTCTACATCACTGCAAAAGTTTTGGGTTTTTTTTTTTCCCCTGGTGTTGGTTGTTCTGTGGCTGAATTCTTTTTTTTATTCTTTTTTTTTAATTCTCAGTACCACGTTGCATTACATTTATAAAAAAGTGTTTGTTGATGAAACACATTACCAGCGATGACTTGCTTGGGCACGTTACCCCGAAGCAGAGAACGTTAGATGTTGCTAGAAGAAAAGCATAATTTGGGGCTTTTTCTTTTCATATGTGTGGAAGAAGCCAACACTGAATGACAGAAGATGATGTACTTATTAATAAGCTTCTACATTGAAATTACAGCAGGTGCAGATGGAAAAAGAAGAAACAGTGAGTAGACTGTGCCTTGTGTACTTTGAATTATTGTGTCAGTAATGATGGATGGAGCAAACAATAAAATTTGACCTGTCACACTATGCTTATGAGGCTATAAGCCTTAAGGCATTTGTAATTGGCTTCAGCCAGCAATGTTAATGAAGGTGGATTGGAAAACTAGATTATTTGAATGATACAGACTGCTTTACATTTTTAGTATTCAAAAGAAAAGGCTAGATACTCAAAGGGACTGAAGCCGTAAGGCTTGTTCTTTATAAACTGTCTCTTGTCCCTTTATAATAGAGCAGGCAAAGGAATAGTTTTTAGATAACAGGTTCATACTGTGTAGAATGTGAGTTATTTAAAATTATTCTGTGGGGCATAGTTTTTAAACAGTGTGTGGGAGGTGCAATGCACATAGTTTCCATTAACAATAATGGGATTTATGTATCTTCTTTATATTATGCATCATGCTCAAATGTGCCCCTATAGTATAATTGGACTAGAAAACACATCTTGGGGTTGACATTACTCAATGAGTTGTCAGTGTGGCATGAAGTGCACAAGTGAATGCATTTCTCATATGTGAAAAAATCTGTGCAGTATAGATGCACAACTAAATTGCGTTTTAAATAGCCATGCACAAAGTAATTGTATCCTATTAAATGTGTTTAGTTGGTGTTAGAAAGAAATCACATCGATAGCATATACATAATATTGAGGAGATATTGTGATACTTGTTGCAGGTAGAATGATATGAGTATTTTCCAGTGAAAGCATTTTATAGAAAAATGTCAGTCTGAGCTCACAGTGTTTTCACCAAAATCACTACTCTGAACTTCCACTGAATCTAAGGCAAAATTTGGAGAGGAACCTGTCTGGGCCCTCAAAATATCCATACCCTGGGCTGGAAATCATCTGAGAACCTGCTCAGTGATAACTTACAGGTTGACAGTTCTTCCTGAGGAGATAGGGAGTGGGATGGTTTTTTGTGGGTTGTTTTTTTTTTTGGTTTTTTTTTTTTTTTGGCTGGGGTGGGGAAGGGGGGAGGGAGAGAAGTCAAGTGAAGTGGTGGAGATGGGACAGAGTCCTCAAAATCCTCAAAACATGGAGTTACCCAGATTACCTCTTGACGGTATTATAAGGATTGGGCCATTTCTAGATTACTTTGTCTTTTCCCTTCAAGGGCCATTCATATTCTCTTCTCCATTTCCCTCTCCCTATACCTCCCGGTACCGTGCATTAAGGTCTTTACTCCATCCAACCAAAGGAAATGGCAGGAGGGAGTTTGGGTTGTGGAGAGGACCTGGGAGGATTGCAGCGATCAGCTGCAGAGGTGGTTTGGAACTGATGGTCTTGGAATAGTCTCTGTGGGAAGGAGAACGAAGAATGCCAAGATTATAGTGGGGATGGGAAATGCAAAGGATATGAATTCATAGAAAAATTGGACTTAGTTTCACTGTTTGCAGAACAGCTTACACGTACTGGGCCTATGCCCAGTCACTGGCAATTAGATGATACAAGCAGAGTTCTTTGATTCACTGAGGGTTTTCTTCCCAGAGGTAATACTACACAAAACAGAAACGGAGAGCTCAACTAGTTGCGTTCCCCTCATCTGTGATATTTTCATCATAAATAGAGGAAAGCAGAGAAGTGAATTTAAAATCCATGTAGTTATACCCATTACTTTTTGTTTCCATATGCTTCAGACTGTTCTCCAACAGTGTATACTTTTCTTTTAACCGTTTTAATGTGTTACATATAGAAATAAATATGTAGGGAGAAAGGATCATAGTCAAAAGTACAACGTTCTTCTCATTTGCTGTAAGGTAATCCTAGGAAAAGTAGTTTCTACTGCAAATATACCTTTTTTTTTCCTAGAAGAAAATGGTATATATTTTGTTTCACATATATGACAGTGGAGGGTATTTTCTTGTTAATACAAGTTTTGTCTTCCATTGTTGTTACCTGTTCAAATTGAGAAAAGGGTGTGAAGTGGGTCATTTTAGGTCTAGCCAGCTGTACTCACTTTTTCTTGCAGGAGATCTTGATGAAAAGGTAAGAAAATAAAGAAGAAAGGGAAGTTTCCTAGTTTAGATTTCAGTAATGCTGGTTGTGAGATCTCGGTATGAATTTCTGCAGATTGACAGAGCAGACATCTCAAAAGACTTTTAGTAACCTGCATTGTCAGGTCAAAAAAGACTTTTTTAAAATGAGAGGTATGAGGGGGAGAGAGTGCTGAAATGTCTTTTAAAGAAAAGTTTCCTTAGGGAGCATGGACAGGGTAAAGAGCCTTTAAAAACTTCAGCTGTTGAATGGGGATGATGATGGCTTTCTTCCGTCAGTGGCGAAGACACAGCACTATGTTCATTTGCATTTCATGATGAGAGTGAGTTCAAAAACGTGAGAAATTATTAATAGAAAAGCAGAGGCTTTCAGAAGGGCAATGGCACTGTTTATTCAAGCTGTCTCTTCCAGTTCCTGTGCAGGATAGAAAAGACAGGAAAACCTTGTAGGATGCAGTTCTAATCTGGGGTTCTGCCCAGCCTTGCAGATTTTGCCCTGCAGGACCTCTGCAAATAGATCTCGTGTCCTGGGGCAATACATGGCAGCATCATGCAAATCCTCCCTATTTGATTGTGTGTCTTCTGCAGATTGTATCCACCCCGATGTGAGCTCTGGGGTGGTGGACTGGAACTGCTGATGGGGCTCAGTCAGCAGGAGAATATATTTGTCCTATTCTGGCATGTCTGTCTGCGGCTGTGCACCACATCATTCTTGAAGATTGGCTTGCGGTCTTAATATTTTGTGTTGAGACATAGAATTTCTTTTCTTACAGACTTATAATCGCATCACGTAATGCATTTTGTCTGCCACCATGTACTGTTCTGGCTTTAGGTGAATCTTTGGTTTTTATTTTTTTGTATTATATTTGGGCTGTTCCTAGTTAGGGGCTAACTGAAGCGTTGGATTAGTCCAGCTGACTGGTGAGATGGAACGTGGCTTTTTTTAGGTAGTCAGTAGCTGTGTCCTTCTTTCACATGTGATAAAGTGCATCTTTTCCACAGCTTTCTCACATCTCCCTGGTTGAGGATGACACAGCATAATGTCTTTAAAAACCTGTTTCTGTTATGGCTGTAAATGCTCTGCAGCAGCTCTCTTCCTCCATCATGCTTAAAGTAGAAAACAGATTTGAAGACCTGAAGTCCATAGTTGGATTTCCAATAGCAGCTCCCAAAAAAATGACTTCTTTGAAGCAGTACCCTGTTGGAGTGCAGAATGCTCTCCTTTCGCAGAACAGCTCCCTTTAGAGGGTGGGGGGAATGCTTAACACCTTAAACTTGAGCAGATGCAAATACCGAGTGCTTTGCTGTGAAGCAGGCTGCTGCCTGAACTCAGCTTGCATAAAGTACTACAGTATTCGCTCAAATGAAGGCCAAGTTTGTTTAACAGTTATGCTTACATGTTCCAGCGCTGTGCTCTCAGCAATGTGTGTGCACTGGTATGAGCAGAGTGCCTTTACATCCAAGCTTGTCCTCATACAGACAGGGCCCATGACAAATAAAGATGTCTGTGGACATTTTGGCTTATGGCTGGAGTCCACAACACCCCTAACTGTGCCCACTTCACTGGGATGCAGTGGAAACTTAGTTGGCTTTAGATTTCTGTGTGGTTATTTTTCAACTATGTGATCTGAGCTAACTTGGTTTGTTCAAAGCATTATTATAACAGGAATTTTGTTTGTTTGCAACTTTGCCTCGTTTCACTATTGCTCACAAGACTGAGAATAAATAACGAATAAAAGATTCTCCTTTAAAATCTCAGCTTGTAAGAAAGACAATTTAATATAAATGTAGGGCACAGGTGAACAAAAGATGAAAGGTAGAGAATGTTTCCAATACTGTTTCACAGGATGAGACTATTACCAAAGCTAAATTGTAGTCATTGAGAAGCTTTTCGTCTTAGACCCTTTGTCTTTCTAACATGTCTCGAGGCTGGAATTAGTCCTAGCCCTAAATTTAAAACTCAGGTTTTCAATGAAAAAACACTACCTCAACCTGTAGAATTTATATCTGCACAGACCAATAATATTGACCCTGCCAGACCAAAACTTCCTTCCGTTTTAATATTGACATAAGGTAAGAGTAGGGCTGATGATGTTTCAGAGAGACAATGGAAAGGAAAACTGTCCTCAAATGGAGGCATTGGTAAGGGTGTGTGTCTGGAAATGCACAGTACTGCTTATCAAGTTAAAAAAAAAAAAAAAAAAGAAAGACAATAGGTGATGGTATAGTTAATTCCCTTGTGGGTGTGAAAGACTGGCTCCCATAATTCCTATTTCCATTATATTTGCTCCGTTACCTTCACCAGTACTTACTAGGCAAAAGAGATGATCAGCACACCCCCTCACGTGGCTTCTACGTGCTCCCCCAATGCCTAGGAATAGACTCAGAACATCTGGTGTCTCAACTGTGTGGCACTATTTTGTCTTTCAGTGTCATTTGGAGTGTAGTTGTGGTAAAAGGTGAGGATAAATCCGAGGATGGAGGTGATCTTTACATGTTTATAGCCAGCAAAACCACATGGGAGTGAGATGAACCTCCAGTGAAATAAATAGGATATTAAAAGGAAATGTGAAAATTGTCTGTGTCCCCAGATAATTTAAACTTAAAATCAGTGTATAATCATTTATTTTGCCTGTCAAACCAATGGCATCCTCAAACTTGTAGTCATGTTTGGATATGACTTAAAGTATACTTATACTTTCAACCCTTGGTTAAGATTCAGTGCACAAATAACAACTTGCAAGACTTCTTGACCCAGGTCATAATCAACAGCCTGTTCTTGTTTTTGTGGGCAGCTTCTTTATTTTGACTTAACTATAATAGAGTTGTAAATGGAAGATAGCAAATAAAAATGACATAAATTGTTATTACTTCTCGTAGCTGCCTCTCTGAGTAACATATAGAATCAATCAATGGGATTAATTATCTGTGGAAATGACATCATTACAAGGCAAAAGCAACACCAGGACTATCTATAAATTTCAAGCAGAATAGCTAAAGATACAAAACTGAACTCTGCAGAAAGTCAAAATAATTAATTTCATGCGCAGGGGTTCTTACCAGGGATTGTGGATGCACTGTTTGAAAAAACCTGTCTTATTAAATACAAATTAGATTAGATAAAGTGCTAAAAGACTCCTGTAGATCAAGGCTTCAACTTGTTAATGGACTTTTTCCCTCTTCAGATTTTCAAGTTATTTCAGGAATATCTTGCCTTTCACATAAATGAAAGCTACTTGCTAGAAATTCCAATTTTAAAGTCTCTGTGCTCAACGGTCTCAAGTGAGGTATGTCAAAGAGGCACCTGCCACCCAGGGGGGCTAAATGCTGTAAGGTACACTGTGAAGCTTGAAGCTTGAAGACATTTACAGATCATATGTAGCCAATTTAAATTGCAGGGAGACTGAAATGAAAGGCTGTTTCAGTTGATGCACTGCACTAGGCTGGAATATGGTCTGTTTTGTGCTGGATGCCAAACCTGGGACTGTAGGATGCCCATTATGACCAAATTCTGCTGAACATGGTATCAAAAGCCTTTCAGTTCAAACGAACAAATAAGCAGTAGAAAATAACCAGCAAAAGCCTCTGTTAGGAAAATGGAAGAGGAATGTTAGCCTGTACAGAGACCTGTCTGTATTTTCAAAACTAAAATCTGTCATCATAGAGCCTGTATAGGAGGGTTAGTATCAGAGGTGTGTTTTATTACTTAAATATATCTTGCACAGGCAACACTGAGCAAAGAAAACCCTTTTGAGTTATATAACTCTTTGATGGGATGCCATAAGGTCTTTCATTTTAAGCCAGTAAATTCCAGAGCAGTAATTTAAAGACTACACTTTTCCTTAAATCTAAAAGTATGTTCTAAATCTTGTTGTATTTAGTTTGAACACTTACCTGATATTCCTGATCCTTTATTTCCAGACTGTGAGTTACATCACCTGCAGGCTCTCTGCCATGCCTTTTGCCTACCATAAGACAACTTGCCCTGGAGAAGGCACTGGGAGACAAAGAACATGGTCAGCACAAATATGAATGTGGGCTAAATAGAAAATAGGGTGAAGGCTTGTGCTCCTGTAGGACACACCGCTGTGGAGTGGCAAGGGATATGTCAACACTAATATCTGCAGGCAGTGTAATTCCAGTGGGAAGTTAGTTTTACCTGCCGTAAGCTGCCAGTATTACTAATCCAACAAACTTTAACCAGTTACTCTTGCCAGGCACTGGGATTGCCATTTCATCTGTGCACCAGAGGTGGCGTGACACTTTGCACCCTTCCACAGGGGAAGGCGCAGTCAGCCTTTTGGGTTTTCACATGCAAATTTTGTTCAGCTTTGATAGGATTTCGGTGCTTTTGATAAAGCTACCCTGTAGATGCTGGTGCTTAACACAGAGGTTAGATGGGGACACTTCAGTCTTCAAAGATGCTTGTCTACTTTCTTTTCAGCAGTAGTTTTACTTATAGGAGATACTGAATCCAGTCGTGCAGCTCTAAGTGTTCCTACTGATGCCAAAAGATACGGGCTGCAGGTTGAGGGCACTTAACTGTTATTGCGTTCACTTATCTATTTCTTAGGACCATATAGAGTCTATAAAAAGAAAAAGAAACTGTTCATTGGGAAATGGAAATAGGAAATAGGGCATGTAAAGATTAATTCAGAATGCATTTGTGAAGCAAGAATGTTATGAGCGCATATGGTCATACACAGAGATAGCTTTTGCTGTCAAATACAGTGAAATATTAGATAAATATTAGATTAATAAAATGAATAATATATAAATTGATGGTTGTGACTACAGGTTAGGATTAAGCAGAAGACATATCTGAATTCAGTCTGCAGCAAACAGCTTCCATCTGTGCTAAAGGCTCACAGCATCAAAAAAAATATAATAACGAGACGTTCCTTGCTGTTGTTTAATTAGCTCTGTGCAATTAGCAGGAAAGGTGGTCAGGATTTTTGGGGCACAAAGGTTGTTGATTGGGGCCAAAAACTGAGGCTCCAAAAGTGTCTAATACACCACTGTGAGGGTAGTGCTGTGATCCCAAAGGTATTTGCCATAGAATTGCTTTGTGATGTTGAAATATAGCCTAATGCCTGATAAGAAGTTTGGATTTATTTTTTTTTTAGTCAGATTTCTCAGATTACTGCAATAATATAAAAGTATGAATAATACATGGGTTTAGATGATGTGATATCTGTAATTCAGGAATGAAGGGATGAAAAACTCTTTTAGATTTACAGGTGAGAGTGAATCATATTTCTACTGTGTTAAATTTGGCATTATTGTTATCTAAATTTCATCTCACTTTCTTCTGTTTGTTGATTTCATATGTTTTTGTTAGAGTAGTTTTTAGACCTAAATCATAACTGGAAAATAGTAGGAGGTCATTTTTGGCAACACCTAGGCTAATATGTGACTAAAGAACAGTGATTATATTGGTTGGAAAAATCAAATGTGAATAATTACTCACTTGATCGCCTTGTGGAACAACGCCCAGGTTGATGCAACAGAATATTTGAATAATAGTCAGCAACAGTTTCCTGGTATTTCAACCCTAAATCTTCTCATTCATCCTGGTCTTCTATTCGTTTACCTTGCAGCATTTCTTTTCTGTAAGTAGTTAGTCACTGCAAAGTTACTTTTTCCCTTCTCCTTACATCTATTCTAAAAAATTATTTAAAATCTAGTATTTGTTATTATTTCCATTTTCATTAATCAGAAGCTTTTCTAATTAATGTTTTTCTTTTGATGCACTATCATAAACTTTTCAGTGTTGTCAGTGGAAGAATGAGACCCCACATGGCACAGAATGTGAAAGCTTTGAATAAGCCTGGTGATTTCCAAATAACTGCAGTGAAGCTTATAAACTTCTGTAGAAATGGCTTAGAAAAAAGCTTTCTTCATTATCACTGATTATCTCTACATTGACATGGTGAGTGAAACCCAGTCCATCAGCGACTAAAATTTGATCATCTAATTCTTCTTCAGAGAAGGCACTGTGCAACTTCAGTATCAAGTCTTGCAGTTCACCAGTAAATTGAGTGACCCACTTAAAGATACCTTTAGAAGAGAATCTGAGATGTGAGCTGACACCGAAACTCCAGTATCGTCTTCCCTTGGGCAAAAACTCTCAAGACTAAGTATACACTGTGCTTTCAGGGTGGCAGATTACTCTGTGGGATTTATTGCTTTGTTAATATGCTCAAGACATCACCTTTCACTACTGCGAGAACTGAGAGCACTGTCTGGATTTTTCTGCTCACTGTTCATCTCAGGCTCCCTTGTTTTACACCTTTGGCTTTGGGCTGTGTCCTGGGTTTGGGAAGAGATTCATTTGCCACCTCCCAAAATCTGATATTCTCTGGGCCTTGTATTTCCTCTATATTGACAGCCATTTCTCTGCTTCTGGTCAGCTCCGGAATACCACTGCTAGAAATTTTAAAAGCTGATCCTTTGACTTCACAGGCTCTTCCTGGGTGCACTGCCTAAGTTTGTCTGTTCAGTGGCTTTAGTTTCATCTCTGTATCCGTGATTTTGGGACGATGAACAGAAATGAAAGGTCCTTTCGTATTCCTTCTTTCCTCTAATCAGCTGATCCCCTTGGTTTCATGCTTTCTTTCCCCCCCCCGTATCTTCAATGGAGAGCTCTTCTGTCTCCATAGATGGAGCTCTGCGCAGGCACTGACCCTCTCTCCAGAGCTGCACTAAGAAAACAGTCACTTTCCTTGGTGCTAAACTCACTTCAGAAAATCCCCGCTGTTTCTACCCGCCCCCCCTTTTTTTCCATTTTATCCAGGAGGCAAGACACTCTGCCATGATATCAATACATTTTACAATATAGGTTGTGATATTTAATAGCCTAATGCCTCCTTGCTACTGAGCATCGTCTTTTTTTTGGGAGTGGGGAGGAGACAGCAAGATGAGCTGAGCAGTCACGCATCGTTACACAGAGAATACCGTGTGGATATAAAAAGCAACAACGTATGCAGGGAAAGCATTTTCTTTAGTGTATCCAGGAGGCTAGGAAGGAAAGCCAGTTGTATAATTCATGTTAGATGCCCTTGCTGCTGATCATGAATTTAGTCTTGATCTTGGCAAATCAGTCGCACTTAGAGAGTGACAAGGAAAGGTAGCGCTGGTGACAGCCTGTATTGCGAGTGGTTTTAAGGTCTTGGATAGTACACAGTGCTGGCCCAAAATATAGGCCCAAGGCCTCACTAGACAGGCACTCTTGTCAGGGGCAATTATGACAATCTCATCTTTCTTAAATTAAATGTTTTTCTACCCAGGGAGTTGTGCAAATCAGTCATGCTCCCTCCGTTTCCAAGCATTAGCCTATGCGCTGCCTGGAGGATAGATTTCCTTGTTCATCCCATGCACAGGGATGCAGTTGACTTCTGCGCACTGCTGGCATCCTTCAGCATCCTTCAGCACAGTTCACCCATTCTCATTTAATTTTTAAACAGAATGATCCAGATCTCATCCCTCCGTCAGCACCTTGATGAGGGGAAACTTCCCTGTTGAGATGAGTCAACCAAGAGATCAGGAGAATGCTTAAGGGCAGTGAGGCTTTATCCGTCTGGCTGGTCAGGCTGTGGTCAGAATGAGGGACTAATGCCTTTCCCAAGGGATGGAGGCCAGTACTCACTGACTTATTAAATGCTTCCCCATGGAAGTGAGGGCTCACACACCCTAATCCTGCTGTCCAGGGCAAAGGAACAGGTGCTGCAAAATAAGATGAACTCTACTGTCTCTTAAGTGTATGGCTTTAAATCAACACAATGACTCTTCATTTCAGTGTCTTCTGATAGTACCTTCAGACAGTGTACCAAATAGTGGCAATTAAAATATTTAGGTTATTTTTCAGCATTTTAATATAATTATTTTTTCAATATATGTATATATGCAGCCCATTGATTGTGTGAGCTAATGAATAGATAAAATAAGTCACACTTTATCCTTCTATTTTCAAGGATGTTCACCCATCAAAATACTCACAGTCTCCATAATGTTCAAGAATAAAATACCGCTGCTAAAATGGCATTTGAACCTTCAGACGTTGAAGACGGTCCTTCCAGGACCAGCTCAAAGGATAGCTGGTAGCGCTGCAAGACCACGAGGACTAGTCTGTAAAGTGTGTGGCAAACATGTAGATACCCAGCCTGGGAACTTAGTATCTGTTTAAGGCATTAAAAGTCTGCAGGTTGAACAGATCAAATCCTGTTTCAGTGTCAACCCTATAAACATGTCTTATCAGTCACTGTGAGTATTAATTATGTGGCAGACTAACTGCAATAGTCATCAATTGGATTAACCTCACTCTCATTGATTCTGCAGGGAGTTAGACCCTTTCCAAATCCAGATGAGGAAAGGCGACGTTGTAGCATCTGTCCAAGGCATGTTGCAGGGTTCAGCCAATACTGCCCCAAGGACCCAGTTTCCCAGCCTCTCCTCTGAGCAGGGGCTGCCTCTGTGCTTGGGGTTTCGATTGTAAAAGCAGGACTTGGGCAAAGATGCCTCAATTCCTAGCATTTCAAAGGTGACATCCTCTGGACAATCGAGGTACTGTGGCAAAAACCGCATGCAGCTCTTCTTCAACTGCTAGAAATGGTTTCAAGGCTTAATATTGAAGTATTCCAGAAACTGGCTTCAAAAAAGCAGTCATCTTTGACTTCTGATTTGGTGAAGCTTCAGCAGTAATTTACAAGATTATTATTACAGTCTGCAGGAAGGGTGCTGTATTGCAATTTGGAAGGGTAATTTCTGAGTTCTTTTGGGGACGTGCAGGAATGCCTCAGACCTGTGAGGGGGAAAAGGGAGGTTTTGTCTGGAGCATCACAGCAGCATGAACTGCTGCAACCGGCTTTGAGCTCAGCTTTTTGAACCAATGTAACATTTGCATAAATAGTAAATGGGGAATAAGTGCACATACCAATAAATGAATAAGTAACTGGTCAACAAAATGTACAGTATTAAATATGAGAGCTTTGCTGTGCTTTAATTCTGTGGAGTAGCTTTTTTAAAGGGAGTCACAAAAAAATTAAAATCTCTTGTTGATTAAAACAGTTCAAGTATCAGAATTATATAACTGGTTATTTGTTACTGTTTGAAAAATACTGATTTATTATCTAGGTAAAACTTTTGATTCTTGAGCTATTTATATTGTAAGAAAAAAATTAATCTTAGCCTATTGGGCTGAATCCCCTTCAAAAGTATAAATGCATTCTCCAAACATTTTTGTAACATAAATATGACTTCAAACTGCAGTTTGATTTAGGCTTCAATAGAGGTAAATTTTAGCAGGAATGTTCTTATATTCTATTTTGCACAGTCCTGTAGTATTACACAGAAGCTAGGATAGGTGGCATTTTCCAGTTCAAAGGGTCTGCTAATATTTATGAGGTCATTGGACATCTCATTGTAGGAAAACACTTGTAAACTTCTGGGGTCCTGGAGTTCTTTGGGAGATAACATCTAAGTTCTACTAATAAGTTTCACTCATTCTTGATGAATTTATATTAAAGAATAATAAGATGTATGCCACAGACCTCATCTCCACAGTGGCCAGCTGGAGAATGGGAATATATTAAAGCCAAGAGTTAATGAATTTGTCCAGACCATATGACACCTTCTGCAGTTCTACTGTTATCGTGTTCTTAATGTAAACCTGTTGGATTTTAAGTTAGCCTGTTAGATGAAGAAAAACTGAGGAGTTTTGACCAGTTGGTGTGCCTCAATATGTGCAACTGTTAGCAGAATTAAGTGGAAAAATTCTTCTACTTTTCTAAACTGTAGCATTCAGCTATAAGGGTTTTTTTTTTTACAGAATTTGTTGCTCATAGGTTTTTCAAACTTGAAATCATTTGTTTCCAACCATTCCTCTTGCTAAGAGGCAACAGTTTTCTTTTTATTCTTGGATCTAGTGCCACTCAACGCCAAGCTAAGTCAATAAAAGGAGACGGCATCTCCAGGTACAAGCATGAGACTTACTAAGAACCAGTTTTGTAATCTGAACCAATGAGTTTCTGTAGGAGTGCTGTGTTGGTTGATTTATGGTTTTAAGCAAGCAGTGGATTCTGACAGGTGGTCTGTGGGCATCTGACATGGGATCCATGAATTATTTTGCTTTGTATAGGGTCCATGAACTAGTTTGCTTCGTCAAGAAAGGTATGTAAGAAAAGCAAAGCTATTTTCAGAAGTCTTAAAGTCATGCTACAGTGGACTGAATTTTTAGGAGCCAGTAAATAATCAAAAGTTTGAAAGCCCCCTGTATTGGAGTATGTGTTCAGTACTCTAATCTGGTTAATTGGGTCATGTCGTCTCTCTGGATTTAAGTATCATCGTTCCATTCATACAACCCATTATATTGGTGCTGGTGCAGAGCATTTGATATTTCCTGCTGCAGAATTGGCTGCACTTGAGCAGTAGTATATAGTTATACTCTTATAAATACATAGGACTGACTCTTGTGTAGACGAAAGGTGCCATATAAATGGTAATTTCATTGCATAATTGTCTTACTGAATACTTTTCAAAAAATATTTAGTAGGAAAGATACAGTACATCAGTACCAGTCAATTAAACTGCTTAGGGATCTTTTTTGAGGATTAACAAATGCTCTGTTATCTGCCTGGTGTTTATAAAACATACAACATTTCTCTCACAAAGCCTACCTGAATATAAATGTTCATGCCTTACCTTGTGTTGCACCAGGATTGCAACAACTTCTTACTAGAAATGCCCACAAGGTTATAAACTTTCTCAAGAAATTTGGTGCCTTGACCTGTCGTAATTGTGAGTGTAAGAGTAGTGTATATTAATTGTAAAGGGTTTTTATTTAGAAGGCATGCATGCTGTAGAATATCGTACTAGAGTAGTAAAAACACTTCAACTTTGAAGGACTTTCTTGAAGCCTTTAGGTTTCTCCAGGGTCCATGACCTTTTCTTCTGCTCCCTTAAGGATAGATGCTCAAGCTATTCAGGTAGTCTTGCTGTTGAATTCACTGAAGTAGCAAAGCTGAAATCAAATCTGTGTTGTAACAAGAAACACAAAATTCTAGTTTGTGTACTTCATTAAACCAGAGGGGTTTTTTTTTTGATAAACATTTGTCATCGCAATGTCAGATTTCTCAAAGAACATGGTGAATTAACAAGACATGTTTAATGCGATCTTGACAGAAAGGTTAATGAGAATTCAGAAGGCAGAAAGGAGCGAAATAATATGTACTGCTCCAGGTGAAAACTACAAGTAAGCAGAATAAGTTGTAATTCAGCTCGTCTTAAGTGGACGTATGTATTTATTCTACAGTGAATGTATTTAAAAATGTTTTAAGCAATTCCCCCCTTCAGTAATGTTCAGTACTGTCTGTCAGTTCGTACTGCAGTAGGACCTAGAAGGCGGGTGCCTGCTGGGCTGAATTATTTTGCCAAAAACATCTTTGAGACAGGGGTCTTCTGCCCTGTGTACTCTGACTGGAAAAGGATTCGTACATCTGCCTGGGTCATGCTCTGTAGGATCAAGGTCACGTGGCTGAGAAAGGCAGAGGGAAAAGTGGAAATGAAGGCAGATGTCATGGTCACATCCTGGTGAGAGTGGGTGCTGTGTTTTGGGGCTTTCTCCCATAGTCACCCTTGTTGAGCCAGTCCAATTACTCAGAGGACTGAGAAGGGGGCACAGGACAGTGAGGCATGTGGCTTCCTTGCACTTAACCATGGCACCTGCGGACATCTGCATATTTAGAAGTTCACAGGTCTCCCTCTAAAGCTGCAACAATTTCCATTGAAGGGGATGATCAAAGCACAAAGCAACTAAGTTTGCGTAGCTTCCTGTCCTTGAGCCCTCTGTGGCTGGTTGATGATTCGCCCTATGCAATGAATGCTTTTGCATTGAGCAAGAAAACACCTTTGAAGAGAAGTCAGCAATAAGTAAGGATTGCAAATACAGTGTTTGTTCTTTTTGGGCAAGCTACCAATCTCGATGATGGTAATCACAGGGCTCCTTTTCTAACTTGATTAGAATCACAGTTGCGACTGCCAAATCAAACAAATTGGCATGTGATGGTCGGAACTTAAAAACCCATCAGTTACATACACTCCTCAGTCTACAGTCACCTTTGCACTAAGTACAACCTGATTACTTTTGTTGCTAGTTCAGCTTGCCTGTTGTACGTTTTATGTGTAAAGCCAATATTATTTTTAAAATCCTCCTTTCTGCAGCCAAAGTGAAAATAGGAGAAAATTCTGTTATTTACACTATGAATCACTTGCCAAAGTTTAAGCATTGAAATTGTGTTCTTTACAGGAAGAGGAAACAAGAAAATCTTAGACTTTATTGTGCCAACTCATGGCTAAAATACACAAGCTTAAATAAAAACATCATTTGTGCTAATTTAGTTACCTTGTTCCAAGCTCCATGCCTGCATTCAATTAAAATGCAAAATTCCTTGTTCCAGTATCCACACAATGCACAATAAGGGTTGTAAGACAAGGGGGTTGGCTGATTTTGGGTAACTGGCTTGTAAGAAACTTGTATTCCAGGATCTCTTCCCTTTATACATGGGCAGAAGATGCACCAATACTCGAGGTGCTAAAAAATTGTGATCCTAAATGCTCTGACCTTCCCGAGAGATGCCAGCCTCTTCGCACAGAAAAATGACTATTTTTTTTCAGTTTCAGAATTCATATTTTGAGCTTTTACCAGCAAACAGATTATTTGAGCCATTTAAAACATCAAAGGAGGTGTTTCTTGGCTTGGGTATATCTTTAATTTAAAACAGATTTATTAAAGGCCGAAACAGGATAATACTGCAAAAGGATTAGCTGTGGTTGCTTGATTTCTGAGCAAACAGACTAATTCTGCTTTCTTTGTGTGGGTGTCTTTCATAGTGAGTCCATTCACTGAGCATCGAACTAGGCCTGGGGTTTGGTTTTTTCCTTTTTTTTAATTTTTCATTGTTTCTGTTGTCTTCTTTACAAATCAGAAGCATTGCTAAAAGCTTTAACTTCAAAGCTTAAACCAGCTTACTCTCCATTGGTTGCTATGCTCCAAAACACATTCCCGAAGCGTCCTTGCTAGTAGCTGCCAAATGTTTTGTTTCAGCGCTTTTTAGCATTGGGGCTTTCAGTCTGGCTTTTGTTTTGATTTATTCTTCACAAAACAAAAATTCTGATAAGTCAATTAAAAAATAGGTTGGCATTCTTAGCGCTTAAATCTTGTTGCTATTCTGAAAGCAACCAGAGCAATGGCACTGCCGAGTGCTGTTTATTTTGTATTAGTACTTAAACTTCACATGTCCTCCATCTATAAACAACAGGCAAAAACTGTCTCTGAGATCTGAAATTTTACTTGATACTGTACATTTCATACCTCAGTAACAAGGAATGAACACTGCTGGGGCCACATCATGGTCAGTGAAACTTGGACAAACCTATGGTGAACTAGTTAATAGATTTGATGGGAAAGGAATGGGATAGCTGTATTCTGGAGAAGAGGATTGACCTCCTGGAATTTATTATCAGTGATGTTATTTGGGAACAAAAGAACCCAGGCTGACCTTCACCTGTCACATGGAAAGACAAAGTTTGGTTAGAAGAGGATGATGCATCCTTTGAAAACCAAGCATGCATGCTGTAAAAGCTCACGTTTCCACTTTTACAGAGGCACTTCAGGACTTGGTCGGGTCTGGCATATGACTGGTAGCACAGGTAAACTACTGAGTTTGGTAATAAGGAAGTATACACTTCGGCTGCTCACTGCACCGCCAAGTTGTCAAGCAAGCCAGGGTGGTCTTTCAGTGTATCTGTATCCTTCCCCACCACCACCATTTTTTACTCATTCTAGAACAAATATACAGTGAGTTTTAAGAAATCATTGCTAGCTAAGGATGTATGAGCTCAGAAGCCCAGAGTACAGCACCTAACCCGACCCTTGTTCTCTTAGTCTCTCCTGGAAGCACCCCAGACCCTCATCCACATGGGCTCTGAGATGTTTCCAGATACTTCCTCCTCCTCCCCAATAATTTTATAACACAGGCCCTGGGAAGCACAAAACTTTATGAGCATGATGTGCTAGTTCAAGCATTACTCTGTTATTTGTGGCAAGGTTGCTAGAGAAGGAATAGGCAGCAGAGAAAAAATTCAATAGACTACTTGACCAGCGTTTCAAGAGGTGAAGCAGGTGTAGTAGTAACCTTTCTTCAACTTTCATTTGTGAAAATACACACATCAGAGAGAGGGTTAAACTGTACTTCTGAACTGTTCTCAGCCTGTATAGCCATATCAGTCAGAATCTTGTCCCTAATAACGTATTGTCAGATGCATCAGACACCTTAAAGTAACTGCAAATACAGTACTAAATACAGGATCCTCTACCTAATGCCAATACCCAATTCCTTGCCTTAGGCTCCCTACAAACTAGAGTTCTCCTACGGAAGGCATATGACTTTGCAGTTACTAATTGATGAGGAGCATTGACTGAGAGATTTTTGAGATGCTAAGATATTGCCATTGTACCAATTGCATAAAGCCTGAAGGGAATGTGCCTACCCTTTGTAGTGGTCATCAGATGCTGGGTTTTTGCCCAGGTATGGACAGATGGATATGAGAATGACTGAGTAGATGAAGCATTGCCTCGTCTGAGATCTGGATTGATACAGTTGCATGGTGTAGCTAAATTGCTCTGTTTAAAATGTCATTGCCTGGGTGGAAACCCTGTGCTTGGGGATCTGAATGTCTTGCAATGCCTTCCCTCTGCCATATGTAGGCAGTTGTTTAGCTGGTAACTGGAGTATCTGCATGTGCATAGAGCCACAGATCGTTACCTCTTGATTATGTTCACATTATGTGATGTGTCGTCTCCATGAGAGAAATTAAATTGCCTTTAGTAATTTGAAGCAAGTAAAAATGACAAATCATCGTTCTCATGTGATCAGTAAATGGCTACAGAACGAGAATGCATCTCAATTACATGGCAAGTACATTTCAAGCAGCATCGATCGTTCCAAATCTCCAATTGTTTTCCTGTGATTTTCTTTACTTTTAAACTAAGATGGCTTTGGTCTATTAAAAAAAATTTAAGTAGCTTCTTTCCACTTTGAATAACGCTATTAGCTATGAACTCTCAGCTCATAATTATGAAGAGTTAGAATAGAGCATGATTTCATAGAAACAAAAGCAATATAATATATATAGAAATGAAAGAAAACAAATGCAGTAGGAAAGTGATTTTTAAAGTCCGCAATTTGGAATGTGGCAGACTAGTGTACTGGAAAGCAAAGACTCCCATGTGCAGCTAGAAAATGGTCATCATTAGTGAGCTATCATGCAAATCCTGCAGGAAGAAAAAGGAGTAGACATTTAGCAACAGGAAATGCTTTTGTATGTGAATATAGGATATGGGTTATAAGATACATTTTTACTTTTTTGAAAATAGGCCAGCATTGCTGTCTACATTTGCATTTGGATTCTGATCCTGCAAATATTCCTGACTAGAGAATTAGCATCTCCAAAGACAGTTCATAGCAGTAATTACCAGGCATAGCGCATGATTATGCCACACAATGAAGCATCCTGCAGAGATCCCCAAGTACATGCCAACCTGCGGCAGTGAGTCCCTGTGCATGGGAGGAGGCTCAGGGGCAGAGCTGCCTCTCTGGCTGGGCTGCCCGTGAGCTGGAGCTGCCCTTTGGGGACGGGTGACTTTGCATCGTCTCCTTGGCACCTCAGCTCCTGCATTCGTGCACAAGGAGCCAGCTTGCACAGCCCAGAGGGTGGGCATAACCCTGGTACTCTGTCGTGGTTTAACCCCAGCCGGCAACCAAGCCCCACGCAGCTGCTCGCTCACTCCCCCCTGGTGGGATGGGGGAGAGAATCAGAAGGGTAAAAGTGAGAAAACTCATGGGTTGAGATAAAGACAGTTTAAGAGGCAAAGCAAAAGCCATGCACGCAAGCAAAGCAAAAGAAGGAATTCCCTCACTCCTTCCCATGGGCAGGCAGGTGCTCAGCCATCCCCAGGAAAGCAGGACTCCATCATGCGTAACGGTGATGTGAGAAGACAAACGCCATCAAACATCCCCCCCTTCCTCCTTCTCCCCCCAAGTCTATAATGCTGAGCATGACACCATATGGTGTGGGACACCCCTTGGGTCAGTTGGGGTCACTGTCCGGGCCGTGTCCCCTCCCAGCTCCTTGTGCACCCAGCAGAGCATGGGGAGCTGAAAAAGTCCTTGACTAGTGTAAGCACTACTTAGCAACAACTAAAGCATCTCCGCATTATCAACGCTGTTGTCAGCATAAATCCAAAACGCAGCACTATACCAGCTACAGTGAAGAAAATTAACTACCCCAGCTAAAGCCATGGCATACTCAAAAACAATCTGTAGAGTCACCAAAATCAAACCACAGGCTGAAGCCCAGATTTCAGTCTAAGAATGTGACTCTGCTGGGGAGAAGACAAGCACATGCTGCCTTGTAGTAGCCATTGCATGAAAACTAACAGAGGCAGAATCAGAGGAGAGCAGGGTAGTTTGCAGATTTAACACAGGCTGGTACTTTGTGTTAAATCCCAGGGGGAAGAAGGGATGAGTGTCTTTGACTCTGCCATTCATAGTGACAGAAGCGCTTTGTCTTCAGTTGCCTTTTAACTTCTCTTGGTCTCTTCCACCAGTGAAAGAAAAGTTGAAATCAGTATTGCACAAATGTTTCCACTTACGAATTGTGTAAAGTTTGTGTCTCCTCTGCAAAGTTCCAGCCCTGCTTGGCCCCTGCTGCTCCAATAAGCACCTGAATTTCTTACAAGATAATAAACCAACTGAGAGATGCCCCCCCGCCCCACCTTGGCCTAGGTGTTTCCAGAACTGGCATCTAAATTACTTGTAAAACCAAATTTAATTTCTATATGACCTGGTAGATTTTGGTGTCTAGAACTATTTACTTGTTTGTACCCAAAATGGCAACCATTTGTTTTCGTTGTTACATTGCATTAATAAATGGTCCCTCGAATGTCCTCCACCTCCTGTATCCAGTGGTGTGACCTTATATGCCATATCATCTAGCTGATGCAATTAGCTGTATTTGTAAAAATTCCTGCTTCACATTGACCTGATTCCCAGCTGTTTCTCAGGGCAATTTGTTTTGTATTAAAACAGAATTTTGTCCTTCAGTCATCTGTCCAGAAGTCCCCAAAATAGCCAATTTTGCTCTGCCTGTAAAGGCAGTTTGCAGTAGTACAAGCACATGATCATTTCCTTCGTTTGCAGCCCTGCCATTCAAACACTGAAATGGTTCATCATGCCTACAAGCAGTCGCCCTACTAACTTTTCAGCTATCAGTCAGCTTGGGAAATGGTGGGGGTTTTTTTCTTTCTTTTTCTTTTCTTTACAGTCTGTAGTTCTTTCTTCTTTGGGTAGTTTTAACCAGCAGGGTAACATTTAATTGCAAAGCTACTTTGAGTCCAGTTACGGATATGAAAGATCAACCAAGTAGTCCTTTAGAAACAAATTAATGGCAGAACACTTAGGAATAGAGCTGAGTTTGCATCCGTAGCCTGATGCAGTGTGGTCGGGTACTTTGCTCCAGAGTCGTTGCTTTAGCTGTGCCATTACTCCGGGTTTCCACACCACGGGGGAGCGTTTCCAGCTGCCGTCCCGAGAGCATCCTGTTGGCGTGCCTGCCCCCACGGCTCTGCCCTCCTCCTTTCCTCCCCCTTCTCCTGGCTGTGGTGTGTAGGACTTGTACTCACAGCCGCAGACTTTCTTTTAAGGATCTCTCATGCATGAATTTGAAAGCAAGGAGGAGGCATGGACTCTTCTTAGGAGCTGAGCTGATGGGCTACTGACTCTCCTCACACAGGCAGTCAGGCTCATTGTTTTCTAAAACAACTCTTTGACTTTAACTGATGAAAACAAGGAGCCCCTTCTACTCTTCTCCTACTGAGAAGCTGAAACCTATTTTTAGAGAAGTGTACACAGTTCTAATTGTACTGCGGGGCCGCAAAACATACAATTAATGCCATCCTGAATTGCATGATAGCTGCCTTTTGCAACTCAGCTCGCTCTTTTCTGGAGCCCAGGCCAGAAACCAATTGTCTCTTCCTGGAAGATGAACCTCTGTCTTTCCAGTTGCTCTGGAGTTGGTAGTCAGTTGTTAAAACTTACTCTGTAAGACTCAAAAACATGTAACTTACTGATTGCATATGGCCAGGACCTAAAAAAAAAAGCAGCTGAAAATTAAAAAAAAATAAAAAAAAAAAAGTGGTGTTACATTTTAAAATCTTAAAATTGACAGGCTTAATTTTAGGGACCTGAGCCATGTGCTTGGAGCACCTGCGGTTGGCAATATTAATGATGTGACCTCCTGACTTGAAAAGTGATATTTAAAGATTGCCCAGGTCTCATGCTTTCCATCCACTCTGTGGTTAATTTTATCCTGAGGGCAAAGTCCTGCAGCTCTCCCTCATCAGAGGTGCAGGATTGCAGAGAGCAGAGCTGTGGAGGGTGGAGAAATTTGTGGTCCTCAGAGCTTGGCTGCATGAGACCTTTGGGCGTTACCGCATTCAGCTGCGTAAATCTGTTCAGCCTATTTAATATCAGTGCCTTGGAACCTGGCTCTCTTTGTTCTTGACCCCACACCTGGAAGCTGTTCTGTCTTTCTAGCAGATGATGAACCACTAGCCTGTCAGCTAAGTGCGCAATGAGAGACTTTCTCACGTATCTGTTGTTTACCTGAGATATAATAAAGTCCTTCATGTCATTTCTTGCAGAAATGGGAATTTCTGAGCCAATCAGCTATAACATCTGCTTCAAGGCTACAACTAGCATGCATTTTAAAAATGGCTCAATATGTATTTACACAACAGATTGTTTGTGTTAATTAGAGTTTATTCCACCACTGGTATGCATGCATAACTCCTCTTGATAGCAGCAGCAGCTATGTATTCTCATAAGGAGAACAGATCTCCTAATTAGAACTCCAAGTTTTTAAGATATCTTTGTACAGCTTTTATTGCAAAAGTAAAGTGCTGTATGTTCGCCTGGTAGCTATTCTAATAGAAACCAAATTGGGTTTAGTTGTTTTTCCAGCTTCCCCTTTATTTTTATTGCAATGACATGAGCCAGTCCCGCCCAGGAGCTGAGCATGTGCAGCATGTGCAAAGCCCAGCTGTAGGGAGCTTACACTTCAAGCAGAAGGAGCAGTATGTGTGTGCCCAGAGGAATGAGATGACTGTACTACCTAGCAAAAATGCTAGTCTGGCCATCAAAAAGGCACTTTTGTCAATATAAAGCCTACCCAAGTGGTCAGCCCTGGGGACCAAGCTTGGTCCGTATTTTCAGTGCCCACTCTGAGGCGCAGAGCTCTGTTGCCCTGTCCCAGTGCAGTCCCTCTCCTTCTCCGGAGCACAGGGGTCTGGTTTGCAGAGCAGCAGAGGCAGCAGAACTGCATGGCAGGGAGGAGGAGTGCTAAGGGACTGCACAACCCTGTCACGTAGCCCAGAATTTGAGACCCGTGTCAGGACTTCACATTAGTGTCTGAATTTTTACAAACCTGAATTCACGTGGTTGACTTTGCTGTCTCCCGTCTGCCCAGCTGGGCAGTTTGTGTTCAGGATTTCAGGTTTTACCGAGCCTAAAAAGTTTGCAGAATTCCATTAAAACTTTTTAATGTACATGTTCAGCAGGATGCAATGGGAGTGCACCATATGACATTTCTTTTGGGATTTGAAGAAAAGATACTGCATCTTTTTTTCTATTGTGCCAAATCTTAAAAAAAAAAAAAAAAAAAGTCGTCTCTTGGACTGAGGGTGTTCCAGATATAACAATTTTTTTTTCCATCTGATGAAAACTGGAAACTGGAGGCTTATAAAGAAAATACTGATAAGAGTCCTAGCTAAGGAAGCACTGGCAAGCACTGCTCTAAAGCATGTAAACAAACAACCCCCTCTCAAATGGGTGTCTGAATTCTGATGGATTCTAATTATCTGCGAAGACAGATAGGTAAGAAAAACTACTGATATAAAGAAAATCTGGACTAAAAAATATATGTGCTGCAATTTCAGAAAGTTTTAGCTTCTGCCGGTGGCGAGTACTAAGTAAAAGATAAGGTAGAAAATAATGAGCTTCTGTTATTTGTATCTGAAGTTTAGAAGAGACATATTGTGAGTGAACAAAAGATGCACCATAAAAACACTGCACCGAAATAATTCCCGGTGGAAATGTAAAAAGCTGCAGGGTGCTAAAGAAGATGCAGTGTCTTCTAGGCGAGAGCACTGTTCAACAACAGAGTTTTAGAGCCACTGCTAATAGTAAGATGTAATATTTCAGATTTTAACATACATTTTAATTAGTATACTCTAAAATTTTACCTCCTATTGTAATCTTCATTCTTTCGAGAAAGAGACTTCATGGTAGTTTATCTGCATCATGTATAGTGTCTGCTAATTCCTACGTATTCCCACCAACAAAAATACACTTCTCTCCTTTTTAATTCACATTTCAGTTAATGACAGAAGGAATAAAAGTTTGGAGGCTAACATTTTCTCCTTTGTCAGCTTAACTACAAGAAATTTTAAATGGTAGATTTCATATTATAAAGTTCATGCATTAAGACCAATCAGGGTCTCAGAGAGCCTCTCTTCTGCTGAACCCTGGATAAAGTGTGCTGTCTCCTCATCGCCTTCCCTAGTGTTTGTTATCAAGGCTGTGAGATCGGCCAGGACACTGAGCTGGTGCAACACGCTCCGGTTGTCTGTCCTCTCTGTGGCCCTACAAGCAGGAGCGACGTTAGGCACGTGGTATGTCCCAGGCCATCTGGAGCACCAGCAGCAGATTCTCCGTAACATCTGCATTCCCAGTGGCAGGTGCTGTCAGGGCTAGGGCCCGACAGTATTCACCCTATATATTGTAATTAGAATCACAATGAAGAAATGCACGGCGATGTCATTACTGAGTGAGCTGCCAGCCTTCATCCCAGCTTGTGTAGTTAATGCATCAAATATTGTCGGTGTGCACCAAGTCCATCTCTGCTGTTGGGAGCATTTATTGTTGCAGTGTTCCTGTCTGCTGTCCTCTGCGGGCAAGGGAGTATTAGCTGATCTCAGCAGGGACCGCCTGGGTATCTGCTGGCGGAAGGAATAGCTTCCTAAGCTGCTGTCTCACCTGTAGCTGACTGGCTGCCAGAGGGAGTTTCAGCTCATCAGAAGGGTACAGAGGTGCACATCACTCGATACCAGCCCGGAGGCAGCTCATCTGGCTGCTCCGTACTGATGCTCCTGATGGCCGGCAGCTGCCTGCGTGCCCGAGCGCTGCTGTTCCCTGTTTCACCCCGCTGCTGCCTTACTTTGCTGTATTTTAAGAAAATCTGTGAGTTCCTTGTGTCAGGATGCAAAGCTATTCAAGGCGTTAATGTGGTCTGGAGGCTGCACTAAGCTGTCCACATAGGCATTCATTAGTCAAATATACACCCTAGTACAAAAGATCACAGTAACTTATTGACAATATTACTTATGTGCGGGTTAGATCAAAACCTGGCTGCCAAAAGTTGAAAGCCAGTATAAAGACAGAGATACGCTGTTTTATTACATCATTAAAAAAAAAAAATCTAGATTCTATTCTAGCAGGGACTACAGGCTGGAGACTGACAGACAAGAATAAAATAGCTGGGAATAAATTTTATGTAGCTATTTTCTTTCTCCCTCAAATGTGAATGCTTATGCAAAACGCATTGCTGTAGATTCACTGACAATAAAGAGGGAATCATTATACAAGTAGTGGATTCTCAGGGGAACACTTTATCCAAAACACACTCTGCAATAATTTCCCACATCTTAGTTGAATAAATTAATTTATGAATTTTCCATGAATATGTTCAAACATTTCTCCCCTCATATATTTTATTGCTCTCTATATACATTTAGCAACAAATAACAGAGCTGCTTTTCCATTTGCAGTAAAATAGTTTAGAGATGTTTATGTGGGCCTTGGGGTTCATAGTAAACAAATGCAGTTCAAACACCAGGGAGGTAGCAGAGAATCATGAAGCTTGGCAGGACCCAGGGAGCTCTACTAGGAGAAAAGCTCAGCAGAGAGTCAAGGCAGATCTACTCATACCACCAATGAGATGGGTCCCCTGAAATCAGAGACCCAGCCCCAGACTGTGGGACTGCTCCCGGTGAGTCCTGTGTAGAATCACTGCAAGGAGCTTCGTGGCTCATGTCTGCAAAAATTTTAATGTCCTTTTGGTGTGAAAGTCTGACAGATTGTATCATTCCCCTCATTTAACACGTTTTGTCCTGTACTGTGTATCTTTTTATTTTCATGTGAGAAGGAGATGAGGATGGCAAAAGGAAAGAGGGCATTTGGGTTTTCTCCACAAAAATAGAAATGCAGTGTCCATGGTCTGGAGAAAACCAGCAGGCTCCTTCTAGACTGTAGATCCAGTGGCAGAGAAAACTTCATTATTGTTCCACAAGACATCTCCCGTGGGCACTCTGCCTCTCAATATCACTTAGTTTGGCTTAGACAATGTCATTAAATCCAAAGTTGAGCTACTCGTGTAGGTTATTACAGTGAGTAAGCACACCATCACATGGAAAGTATGATATCTCCACGTTTTTCTTTAGGGAAGGAAAAAAACAGTTTCATACAGTGATTAGGTGGTGAAAAGTAATCAGTATTATCCTAATTTAATATTTAAAATGATGGAGTTCTTTCATCTTCCTCCCCCAACACCGAGCTGCCACCCCAGCTCTATATGTACACAAACTCGCATCCCAGACAAGTATGATGGGAATACAATGTGGTTAATCGTAGGTGTAAATTTACTCACGTGTGACAGCGCCATTGTGATCCTCAAGTTTACCTCTCCTTCTTGCCCCGCACGCTCAGATGACAGAGATAGCCCTTTTTAAGGAGCTTCTTTTTTTGGTTTATTTTGAGCTTTTTAGTTTTCATTTTTATCAATCATAAGGAAAGCTGAGGAAAAACTTGCCTTGCTGTTTCCAAGTGTAAAGCTCTTTCTCTCTTAACTGCACATAATAACGGTCTTGAAATAGGCCTTGCTATCTTAAAGGTGGTATTTGAAGTATAATTGCTAATGCTTAGATACATAATTTACATTTATTATGCATAATAAAATATGTAACTAATTGATGTTCTGCAAGGGATTAAATGATCAACTCCAGCTGCAGGAAGATTTATGCCTGTGTTCTCAATAACATGTTGACTATCGGAATACGCTGCAGAAGGAGTCGTTGCCTTCAGTACTTTGCGTGCAGAGAGTGTTCTCCCTTCTCCTGTTCTCCTCTCCTTCTGATGTGCTTTCTCTTGCGTTTGTGTTCTGTCCAAACAGCATAGATTAAGCAAGTGTATTTATGGAGCAAACAGATGAAAAATAAGTGCTTATATTCCCTTCAGCCTCGCAAGAAATTAGTGTAAAGCACAAGCTAAGCTTGCACATGTTTGCGTGTGGCATTTTCTAAATCTGAAGGGCAGAACATCACACAGAGCTTGCAACCACCAGGGTGCATTGAAGTTCAGAATGGCCAGGAGATAATGTCAACAGAATAGGATGTAGGCACAGGATAATGGTCTCCTGCTGCTAGATTAAAGCCTGGGCAAAGATGAGCCCTTTTAACAAAAACAAACAGAGGCAAAGCCAAGATATTTGTAGTCATTTCAAAGCAGAAGGCATTTATCTTGTAACAACATCCTGTTCTGTTCTCTTGGCTTCCACTGTACCAAAATAACAGAAGATGATGCTGTGATTTTTGTCAGTGACTGTTGCTGTAGGAGCTCCGGTTGCCCACTGCATCCTCATTGGGTAACGCCGTGGTCTTACGCTGTGCATCCTTCGGCCTTCAGAAAAGCTGCACGTTTCAAAACACGTTGTATCACACTGTGTAAGCGTGCTGGCCTACTTTTAAATGAAAAAGAATTAATCTATAATAAAACTCAGACTTATCAAAGGGATTTTACAGCCCAGCATTTCTAATTTCCCCTGGCAGGAGGCAGTCTCTGCAGGGAGGAGCACCAGCCTCAGCGCTGCGGGCAAAACTCCCCCTGGCATTAAAAGCCCTAGGATTCTGATCTGGTAAAATCCGTGCTTGAGGAAGACAAAAAATGGGATTGAATTCAGTTCATTAGGTATCAAGCCAAAGAGAACGCCTTGCACATTTTTGTTCCTGCTTCTGTGTGCTGTTTTCTTTTACTCCATTCTATCAGTACATTAGTGTAGTCTCCAGCACCGTGCTGCTGGGCACAGTGTGGGGAAAATATCCTTGGGGCAGTAACTGCAGAGGGGACAACTACACAGGCACAAAGCTCTTAGAGGAAAGTCAGCACTAAAATATATGTAATGCATAAAGCCAAGGCTATGAATAGTCATTATGTTATAAATCAGGGCTTTTTAACTAGCATGGTTTTGCAATAGTAATTCTCCTGAGTTGTCTCATTCATCCAATACTGCACATGTCCTGCTGTCCTAAATGGTTTGAATGTGGTGATTGTCAAGAGGTGCTGTAAATCCCATCTTCTGAGGTTCTAGGGAAGGGAAAGGAATAAGTAACAATATGCAGATACAGGCAACTCTACAGCACTGCTCCTAGGTTAATCTTTGCTCTTCAGTTTTACAATTTTGTTGTATTTCTGGAGTTGAGTGCGTGATGAATGGCTATTTTTAGGGATGGTGCTGTTAACTGTTAAGGCAATTTTTAGTTATTGGTAGGAATCATTTAAAATTTCCTCCTCGTTGAGAGAAGCTGACGTGTTGAAGGCCCAGTCTCATCAGCTGATGAGCTGATTTCTTTCAGTTCTCACTATTGTGAGGATTGGTGTGTCTTCATGGATGTTATTCAGACCAAGCCCATTGCTTGCAGTGGAAGTTGAGAGCTCCCAGCTCCTCAGAAGACCAAATTAATAAATCAGTAGTGGTAAAAAGTGACAGATGGCATGTTTTCACACCCAAAACATGGTAATGCAGCATAGGAAACACATGGGATTCGGGCGGTTTGTATTTTCTTCCAAGCTTTGCCACTGATCTCTTAGGTGACCTGGAAGAAATTGTTTCAACTTTCTGTGCTGCTGATTCCATATATTTTAGCAGGGAATAATAACAACACTTTACGAGGCACGTTTAGAAGTGCTGTGCAAAACTCTGCATAGGAAGTAGCTATTATTGTTGTTATCTGTAATAATAAAAACAATGGCATTTTCAATAGAGACTGAAGTTCTGCAATCTGTCCAATGCCGTTGCTGCTAAATGCAATTTCTCTTTTAATCCACAGCTGCTGCTTTTATATCGTGTCCTAATTCAAAATGTATTCTTGCTTTTTTTATTATTCTAGTGCAAGTTGGAGTTTCATGCATGTACTTCTGGCAAAACCATCACAGCTCGATGCGAAGGGCCTTGCCCCTGCCTTCCAGGACCTGAAAGTTCAAAACACAAGATGGAGAAGACTGGTGAGTTGAGCTGTTAATGGAATTATAGCAGATTAATTGGTTCCTGCTATGTTCTCAGAAAAATGTAAGAAAGACATTTCTTAACTAGAAGATTTTATATGTAACGCTTTCTGAGAAAAAGCTAAGGTACAACTAATCCTTTTCTAAACACGCTGTGCTTTCCAACACCTTAACTGCTGCAAAGCTAACACCCACTTGATAGAGTCTCATAGTAAAACTGACTTCTAGCTACTGATTCTCATTTTTGAATTAAAATATTTTGAATTAAAGTACTGAATCATCATAAAAGAAGACAGAAAATAAAAAAATACTACTTCATGGTTCATTACTTCCTAAGTAAAAAAAAATAATCAGTAGCCTGTATGTTAACCAAAAAGTCATTTAAAGTCACACATATATATTACTTGGGATCTGAATTATTGTTTTAATCTTTATTAACATCATTAGATGTCAAATAAATATATATATATATGTATCTGTATTTATACATGAAACTCTTTCAACTACAAACTCATTGCAAATAATGTTATATAAAACTGAAGGTTGAAATCTCAGCACAAATGGCCATTTTCCCTGCCAGCTCTCTGGTGAGTCTCTTTAGGTCTGTAAGCCCGGTGAGCTAATTCACTCCCCCAGGTCTTTTCCAAGGAAGTAAGCACAAGCTGTCTCTGAGTGACCTCATCCAAAGGGAATTAGTTTTTGCAAAAGAGACTGACTAAAAGCAAAGGCGGCAGCAGGGCCCCAGCAGCAGGGCAAGTGCCACAGCCAGGTTCTGTCTAAGAGTTTCTACCCAGTCCCTTTGGAAGGGAGAGGAGTTGTTGCTTGTGGCTGTGATTTCTTGATATGAGTGCAGATGTGCTGGTGAGAGCATCTGTGGCAAAGTGAATATTAGCCTGTTTTTAAGTACAGTGCTGTCTCCTCTCTCTTAGGAGGAGTGCTGAGAGGGTTAACTTCCTGACAGCTGCTGGGCTCCTGTCTGCATTAGTAGCTCACAAAGCCAAAGCAGTGACTTACACAGGGTTTGCTCTGTCATTTTAAGCAGCAAAATGTGTTTATTTGCCTTGTGCACCACATGGAGCATAAAAAAGATGAAGCTTGGACAATGGTCTGTTTGACCCAAAATGCCTGAGATCCTCTCTTCACTCCTCCCCTCTGTGGACACATTCCAACAGTAGCAGACACAGAAACAGGAAAAAAAGTTTAAACAGCACTTCCTTCGGTTAGTTCAGGCCCTGTTGCTTCAGTTGAAAACACTGCTGAGCCTGCTGGTGGTGGTCCACACACTGTAGCCTCTAGCACAGCACCAGTTTTCACATGGAGCCTCCATCTGCTTTCTATAACAAGCAGTGATTCTTGAAAATTCAGGATTATTCCATTTTTTGGCAAATCACAGCCATTTTTCTGCATAGCTACCAAACTTAGATGAAGTATTTTAGATGGCAAGTTTCCGAAATCAATATATAACTATAATATTACTTTATGTGGCTTGAATCTTTTGGTTACAGAATACCCACTGATAAATTGCCTTATTCATATTTTCTGTTTCTTGTAGTCAGGCACAAACATATACTTTTCTTCTCATAAGTTGCTTCCTATATGCCCTCTTTGTTGCCTTTATCAGAAAGAGTATCAGATTAATAAATCTTCAGTGACAGTTTAAGCTTACGGTTTCATTCACACAAGAGAAAAAAGATTCTAATAACCCTTATCTTGATAAATGCAATTTGACAGGGTATATGTATTCTGAAACCCAGGCTTTTCTTTTGCTTGACTCAAAACATTAACTCCAGCCAACAAAGCATTAATTTAATGGACTGGGTGATATGCGGAGCAACTTTCTTGAAGGCTTTTTCAAGAGGCTGAACTTGAGCTAACGGTACTCCTGCCATTGCCCTGGTGACAAGGGTATTAAATGCCTCAATTCTGCCATCTTCAGTGTGGCATAAGGAGAGTGCTCTGCTCCCTTGGAGGAGCACGGTCGCTTGGGAAATAAGGGAGATCGTTGCCAGGTGTGTATGGAAACATTCAAAACACTGAAGACACTAGACATCATCTGCACCAAGTGTATGCAAAGAAACTCGCTCGTGCGCCTGATTATAGTGTCATAAGCAAGATAAGTGTACAGGCATGGGAGTGATTGTGTGTGTGCATGCGTATGTATATGCGAAAAAATAATAGCAGTATAATATTTTGCTTTATCGCTGTCTGTTTCTTTCTGGGGTTAGATGCCGAAATCTTATGTTTGCCAGAATTTGGCCCGTGATGGTCTGATGCAGTTTTTGGGGCACGGCCACGGTGCGGGCAGTGCCTGCTGCTGTGCATTTGCCTGTGCCTGCCTGAGCAATATCCAGCTCCTCAGGGGCAAAAAGATCCTGCTCCAGGAGTAAACAAATAAGGATGATATATCCATGGGATTCATAAATGATAGCATCATTTGAATTGAAGTTTATACGGTGCTTTTTAGCAACAGTTTCTGTATAGCCATATTTTGGGGCAACAGGCTAAAAAGCAGCTTCCCTCCTAAACTCTCTCATGAGCTCCAAAAATAAGCCAGCAGCAAGTCCACTGTTGGCAGTGCAGTGTCGGTCACAGCACTTGGCTTTTCATTTTAGATGCTGGCTTTGCTCACCTGCAACCAAACAATTTGTGGATCTTCCCTGCACATTAAGCAAGTGAAATAGCGGCAGCTTCTGGACTCATGTTTACAAATTTAGGGATCCAACCACTCTGTTAGGGAGCAAACCTCCATGCACTTCATTAGAGAAATGCCCACAAAAGGATTTGGTAGAGACTCAAATAATCATTAGCAAAGGGCCTTTCTAACTTGATTTATCTTAAATTTTTTCTGGCTCTTTGAACATTCCAGTAACCTGTCAGTTAAAGACATCCTTTAACTTACCTCCTTGGTCTCCTTTCTTCAGATATTGTCTCTTCAGTTGACCCCCTGAGCATAATGGAGTCTCAAACTGAATATATCAGAGTTTGTCAGTCTTTTAACAAAGAGCTCCCAGGAGTTTCCATGAGAAAACATGAGTAAATTCTATGTACCAGTATAAATTTTACCCAGGTGCAATTCTAGCAGCATCTGAAGAGGGATTCGGTACTCTCTGCATGTCTGCCCTTTACAGCCTGGAAGCCAGTCAGCTTCCCTCAGGTTTATGGGGGAAATTAGGAATTCTAATTGCTGTCCACAGAAAATTTCCATAGCACTGCCTTTCATAAGATTACTTTATTTGCTCAACAAGTAGTGTCACCTCGCTTTGGAGAAAAAAGCCCTGAATAGAATCTAAGGTGACACGTGTGAGATGTACAAGGCAATCACATGGCAGAGCCTGGCACAGGTGATCTCCCCTCCATCAACTCTCCAGACCTCTCAGTCTCGAGCTCCTGCCTAGCGCTTTGGTTACTTGATACCTTAATGTTTTCTCTAGTCTTCACAGAAATCTGTTTTATTTTCCTCATATAGTACTATAGTATCATTAATGTTGCTGAATTGGTATAAAAATAAGTAGTTTGATTTCTCATATAAAAACTTGTATAAAAGAATTGTGTAGGCAGTTGGTCCCCTGTTTCTGCTCCTCATGTTGTTGTCAGGTTTGTGAAATCCATTCAAATACAGCATAATCTTAAGTAGAAAATGATAGAGAGCTAAACCTCATGCCTCATACAGACATGTCAGTGGAAAAATACTAAGGAGAATTACGGTGCAAATGCTTCCAGCAAAATGGAAATGCAGCTCTTAGAGCTACTGTGTAAACTTTTTTATGCCTATTATGCAACAAGGTTAAACGTATGTGGTTGTGAAGTTCCAATTTGAAGACAGTTTGCATTAATCTTTATACATTCATTCAATCATATTCAAATATTATTCCATAATAAATTACTTTCAGAAATTAAAAATGTAAAGGAACATTTAATTTCCAGGGTACTGTAATTCTAAACATCATGACCTTTTTTTTATACGCTTGTGAATAAAACTGGCAGCAGCATCAAAGAAAAGCAATCTAAGTGTATGTGCTTGGAGGTAACACTTGACTGCAGTGTCTGAGTCATATTCCTTCCTCCTCCCTGGGCTTCTTTGAAAACATCTCTGATGAAAATCTAGACTAATAATTATGTTAAAAATTGGAATTCTTTTTATAGTGCTAAATGTTATTATGGAGATGTTAATAAAGTAACACAAATGCTAGCAAAAAAAAACCTACATCAGAATGATTGTTTTTAATGGCAAATAACAACAATATAATCTTTCTACCACGAAGTTTAATCTTTGAAGAGATGGCAGGATCGTGTTCTTCACTTTCTTAAATGGAATGTTGAGTCAGAGTCTGAGATGTAGAAAACAGGACTCTGTGAGGGTACTAATGGAAGATTTTGGAAAAGAAGACAAGCCCTAATACTTTCACTCTTTTCTTTTTAAGGCCCATTTAGATTCCTTTGGTTTATCAAAACACTTGATATGCTTCATTATTCACAGCAGTATCGCAGCTTTACAGTATGCTTCCATGATAGCCACTGATTTTCAACTCAGCTACCCAGGGACAAAGGCTGAGCTGTAATCTGCCCTGAGGTTAGCTGCCCTTTCAGAGCATATGTGCCCTTTTATCTAATACTATAAAATGAATAAGGCTATAATTTCAACAAAAGGAAAGGACTGTTAACTGACTCTTAGTGGCACCTAAGTGACAGAAGTTAAAGACACAAAGTCCTGTCTGCTGGTGGTTTTCAGGTACCTCTTTCCAAAAGCTCTGCAGTATTAACTAGAGTTTTCCTCAAGCATAACTTATTTTGACACTACCTGAAGCTTCTAAAACCCCTCAATAAACACAGGACTTCAGACGAGAAACAACCAGTTTTAGTTCTTCAGAACCTACTGGCAAGGGAAGAGATTTTCCCTTGAACGTCCAGTTCATTTTATCAAAAAGACAACATTGTGCAATGATTGGTGCATCTCTTGGCAAATGTGAATTCATAGTTGCAATAATGTAGTTCTGTCGGCTTCCCCCATCCCCGTGTGTCTCCTGTTTGTTACGTGTGTTAGCAGAGTAGTAGCTCAGGCAGGATGGTAAATGTTTAACAGCATGTCAGGGCTCTTTCTGACCATATACTCTTTTTGTGTGTTCTAAGAAGCTGAGTGCTATACTCCCAACATACTCGTCTTCATTTGTTGCCGTTGGGGTTGCAGAGCCACTGGAGCATGAACAAATGCAGTAATTCAAAGTAGGTTTATCCCTATCTGTGCATTGTGTCTTTGCATTGTGTCTTTTTGACCTTGCAGAAATGCCCAAGGCAACTTCTAAGAAAATGCTATTATCTTGATAAAGAAAATGTAAGGTCAATAGGCAGAAGCAAGTATATTCAATTATACTGAGTGTTGTTTAAATTTCTACAGGGAACCAAGAGAGCATTTTTAAGTTACAGGAATAGGTCTTGGGAAGCTCGATCAAGAATGTACTTTGTTTAGGGTATAGTTTAGGATATGAATTGTAGTTTAGGCTATGAGTTGTAGCATTTACCTACCAGCCCTATTGGGTGTGATGGATGAGAAGGTCTGATGTTCCATTCCTTTATAAAAAGAGCACTCAGCGCCATGAAGTTCATTGGGAGAAATCAGTCTTGTTTCCCAAATGAGTTATATTGCTTCTTGTGCCTGAATGACTGACAACTAAAAGAATTTAAAGTCTTGGAACTAAGTCTTTCCTTTGAAATCCACTTTCAGCAAATATTTCAGTTTCAAATTGCTATTCACAAGTTTTCATGACTACAGAGTACATAATTTTAAAGTTTATGAAGATGAAGTATGAGTCATGAACATGGTTGAGTTGAAATTGGTTCCTGGGTTTGATTTGCCAGGAAATTTTTCCTTTTGTGGCTTTAGCTTTGAAAAAAGACTTCCTCTTACACTGAATTTAGAGGCAGATTTTTAAATTACCTGTTTGAGTCTCAAACACTGGGAATAGTAAAACAAAAACAATCTAAAATTAAGATTACTGAGAGTTTCAAAGCTTTAGTATATCTCATTAAAATTAGGAGGGGTTTTTTTTCCTGTATTTTTCCTCCATAATTTCCTGGAGAAATTATGTTTGTGCAAACCAAAGAGTAACTTTCAGTGCAGGACAGATATAAGGATGTGGAACAGAGTGATGTGCATTCCAGACACTGACATGCTCCTTCTCTAGAATTCATCAGTAAAAAGTGGGTTTGTTAGCTCTAAACTATGCAGGATCTGGTATTTTTGCTCCAAAATTTTCTGTATGAATACGGCAATTCACTCTTTTAATTTGTTACATGATGTAATGACCTTACCCAAGTAAATCTGAGTTTTGTAGTATCTGTAAATAATAATTATAATAATAAATATTGCTGTTATTATTACTACTATTTTGCTTGCAAGCTTTCATACAAGGAGATCAGTCTTTGTTATTCCTTTCCTGAAAGCATGAAAGATTAACTTTAATTTCTGCTAAACATTGTCTGTGAGTAGTGAAGTGGCTGCACCCAATTAATATTTGATTACAAGAAAGTGAGAAGCAGGCAAGAACAGATACCTTTGCTCTTCATGGATGGCTATTAGCATCACCCACTCCTATCAGAAGCAAAAGCAAATAGCTTCAAGACTGAGGCAGCAAAATCAAGTTCTTGCCAGGGTCAGAATAAAGAGCAAGGTAATGGTGGCTGGGGATGTTTTGCTCTGCTGCTTGACCTCACGTGCATCTTCCTTTTATGCACCAGAGAAAAGCAGGAGCTTATGAGGGAAAGGCTGCACATTCTACATATACATATTTCATGGGAAAACTTGTATTTTTTTGTCTTATCTTAAATGGAATGCGCAATCTAAGAGCCAAATTAATAAAATGTTCACATGCTGAAAAGGAATAAAGGAAAAAAGCTAATAATGTGAATGAGAACATATTAATTGATTGATACACAAATGCTAGTTTTTCCTGATACTTCTTTATATTCCTACACCACATCACTCTGATATCTCCTATGTCTGTGAAGGAGGTGTGTTCTATCAAGACTCGTATGCAGAGCTAGCCTTGGAACAGCTGAGGAAGGATCCATTAAGTGCAAGTCCTTTTACTGTAGCTCAGAAAGATGGTGATGCCCTTGCAAGAGGTTTGATTGAGAGGCCACTGGGCCCAACTCTTTGCCGAAGGAAATGTTGGTGTGATTTTGTGGTCGATACTTAACCATGTCCACAAACTACAGAGGATTTCCTAGCAAAGGTTGGTGTTCATAACTCACTACCTGGGCAGGAAGTCCTCCATGTGCTTAGTACGCATAAGGCTCTTTCTGGTCCGTTTTGAAAATCTGATTGTCCTGAAGCATTTGTAACCGAGCAATAGATGTTGCAGAGTGGGAAACATTAAAACTGCTGCTATTTATATCATTCTGAAATTGTATCACTTACATTCCCATGAAATCATACATCTTCTTTGCATTGATTTCTAGGCAAGCTACATATAGTGAGGTCATCAATAGTAATTACTGCTCCCCTTCAAATTCAGTGAAACATCTTTAATCAGTGTAATTTAACCTCAAAAACATCCACAATTTTTGTAATGACTTTGCTGTATTGCAGAAGTGAGGCAGAAGGAATTTCTGTGGCATACAATTAACAAGTCATCATGCAGAACAGTTTCAGGTACTGCAAAACCCTTGCAGATAAATCACTTGCAGAATCTTCTAGGTTTTTGTTAGCAAATTACGACAGATCTTCTAAGGCCTTACGATAAGTAACTGTTCCACTTTAAAAGTATGGTACTTCCCCGAAGAAGGCAAGGAGGTGCCTTGAATCATGTAGATCAACTCAGAAGCTAGATTATTTTGTAAGGCTTCCTTTTAAATACATTTAATGAAAGCAACAAGAATGTAGAAGGAAAAGGCACAGTATAACCTTGTATGCAAAGTATTGCCACATTCTATCTCAGAATCAGCTGATATATCTGCTTTGAGGTGGAAAGGATCGTCAGCTTTCATAGGGGTTGCATGCATCAGGATTCACTGTGAAGACCTCACGTAGTGGTCTTCCCTCTCAGTTTATGCAGCTTCTAATATTCCTTTTTTTGAGGAAGAGTTAAGGCTTGGTATCTACATTCCAAAGTGAGCAAAAAAAACTATTGAAAAAAAGAAAGTAAAGAATGCAGAACATAGCCATCAATAAACAAAAGACATTAGTCAAGCCAGGAAGAGAAACAAGAGAAAAGTACTACACATAGTTAGATTTAAAGTAGACACAAAACTATTATTTTGAACCTATGCATTTTTCTAGGTCCTAGCAAATAATTCTTGATAATTTTTGAGAAGCTCCACTTTTTCCTATAGTGATAGCTGAAAATATGCATTTCTTGGCCATTTTCATTGTTTGAAATTCAAAAAAAGTAAATGACTTAATTATCAATTCAAAAACCAATTTGTGCTTTGAGTTGAGTCTTGTCACTGCGAACGCTTGTACTCAGGAGTTACTGCTTGAGTAAGTAGGTCCATTGTCTTTGGTAAATGAGATATTCTGACTATGTTTGAGGATATTAATATTTATAGGACAAGGCCTTTAGCTATTTATAGAATTCATGTGGTATTTTTCCTGTTCGCAGCTACAACTGACTGTGACTGTATAATTAGCCAACACATAATGTGAATTGTAAACTTTACAATTGACAAAACAATTCTAAATTTCTTTTTCACAAATACGTGAGCATCATATTTTAGGATGTAGGTGTGAACAGTCATAATGGTATAGTTCAAGGGCTCAGACCTTCACCAGGAAAGAATACAAAGAGATTGCAAACATCATATCAATAACCACTTTCCAGTTTGAGCAAATACTATTGGATTTTTCACCACCATTCCTTCTGCACATACTGAGGTATTGAATTATATGTGGAAACTATTTATACAACAGAAATGAAATACATTTTTTCAGACTGCTGCGTTTTCCATCATAGCTGTGTAGTACAGGAGAATTGCCTGCCCAAAAATCTTTGTTAGGCTTGAAGAGTAAATTCAGGTTTGAACCTCTGATACCTGAATGCTTTTTTACCAAAGAGTATAAATTAAAATATTTTTTGTACTTTCAACAGTTATACATGGAATGCACTTGGGTGTATAGACAGAGCCTGCTTTGACATGAACTCGAAAAGAAGAAAAAATTGTCCCCTGTAGAAGTTGGTTTGCATTTTGATCTGGCTCTAAGATTCTGGAGCTCAGCACAGAAGCATTGATCCTACCAGACCCCAGACAGATAACAAGTTAGGGACGATACCATCCATTGACTAGCTGTCATTTCTTCAGCATGATCTTCCTTGGATTTGATCAAATTACAGCAGGCTCCAAAATATAACAGACAACTTCTGCTTTAGAGGCAGAAATGACAGAAAGGAGGAAAAGGCAACACTAGAAGCAGCATACTGTTCACTTTGCTTCTTTCAGATACTTGCTGAAATGATGTTAGCTGTAGTAGCAACATCACTGTCAGCAGGATTTGCACTTTTAGTAAATGCATCTCTTTAACAAAGTAACATGCCGATAGAATAACGTTGAGCCAGAATTCCTGTCATAATTTTTTTAAAGTTGAACCAGGACATGAGACATAACTCTTCATCATTGCTAAATAAAGACTAATCCCAGACAGCAGCGGGAGACAGGCACTGCATAAAAATAAGTGTGTCTTGGTGTAATTACATTAAAAACAGTAGGATTTTTTGAAATCCTCTTGAAATCTTGTGAAAGAAAACTTTTAAGGCTGTGCTATTTCTCTGGCAATTCTCTGTGGCTGAGGCAAGTCCTTATGTTTTCATAAGCATTTATAGCTGTACCGTTGCCCCAGGCTGATCAGTGGATATGGGTTTCACCCCTTGCCCAGGAGTGGTCATCACCTAAAACAGAAATATTATAAAGAAATTTATTTGGTGGGTCTCATCCATATAACCAGTAGCTGTGGATTGCTTAATTGCACATCAGATTCAATACAGAGGCTCCAGAGTTGCAACAGGCAAGGTCTGTTCCAGCGTGGGGCACGCACAGAGCTCTGGAGGAATGAGTTAGGCCAGCGCTGGAGGTGGCTGCCTTGCAGGGACGTGCTCAGCAGCGTGGGGTAGCTGGTAAACCCAAAGCTCGGCAGTCACACAGCTGGTGTGAGCTAGAGAGGAGCTGACGTTTCTAGTGTGGACAATCCCGTTTCAGGCACCTGACTTGGCAAACCCAAATCTGAACGGGGCACAGGTCCCAAGGGCCCTATAGGCATAACCTGGGTCACTGACCCTGCCGATAACTTCCATCTTTCCTATGCAGAGGATGCAAATGCCACTGGGGTGTATAAACCCACAAAACACAATAACAACATCCTTAGCTCGATGGTAATCAGAGTTTCATAAAGACTTATTAAACAAAATGTTAAAATGGCTATTGATTTTTTTTTACCATAAAGAAAAGGTTAGAAAATGACAGACATATTAAACACTCAGCACCAGCAAGTAACAATAATTTTCAGACAAGAAGTAATTTGACTTTGGATTGCCAACAGAAAACTATTGAAGTGGCACACTGTGTTAATAGAAACACTGTCTAGGAACAGCAGGTGTTTGTGCGCTGATAATGATAATTAGAGCACTAAAATCTTTCTCATCATAAAGAAAAACAAATAAGTAAGACTGGTTTCATATAGGTTTTTCTCATGGATATTGACTTTTGCATTTTTGGGAATATTTCCCCAATATTTAATACAATAAAAAGTTTGTAAAATCTCCAGAAACCCGACAGTGAAATAAATTATCACTGCAGTGTTAAGCTAAAACATCCCTAGTGAGAGGGAAAAAAACCCCAAACCTTTTCAATAAAATACAGGAGAAAATAAGACTTTTGAAATTTCAGATACATCTTTTTCTGGTTGTTTGGTTTGGGTTTTGTGGTTTTTTTTTCCTTTGGTATCTTTTTGGTGTTTAAGGCCTAAACTCCATCTTTGGTTACTTCAGTATATATCTGGAATAGTTCCAACAACAATGTTGAGCTAGTTGCCTTTGGTAAAGTTATTCTGAGTCAGAAGTGGTATAAATGAATATAGACTAGAGACTAATTGATTGTTCCAGAGAGTTTGTTGCTTTCTATGCACTTCTCAGCATTGTGTCAAATTATTTCTGATTTTTTCTGTTTCTAATTCCCTGTTTATTAGTGCAGAAGAAGGGAGATGGTATTTGAGATATCACCACCTCATTCCAAGTATATATGCTTACATACTTTACAGCTTTCACTGTCCCTACAGGGACATCTCTACATTCATTTTCCTGTGAAGAATTGCATTTTTTAGTAATTCAGTTTAATGGACTGGGTGTAAATCAAAAAAAAAAATGTTATCTGCTTCCTGTATAGCAGACATCTCTCCTTGGAGATGGACTGGAATGAGAATCAGGATCTGCATTTGTGAGTTATTAAAATCTGAATGATTTGGCTGCAGTCCATGTCTGTCAGACGAGAGTCCATCATCCAGAGAGAAAACACTTATTAAATATCCTGCAACACAAAAAAATACATGTCAATATTAGAAAAGCTTCCAAGCAACCAGCATGGGATCTTTCTGTCCCGAATGTTAAAACATGCATGCCTCTATTCAGTTCATTCTTCAGATACAGACTCAAACTCTGAAGACTGGGATTGGTCACTCAAAATTGCAGTTTAACCTTCCCTGCAGGTGTCCAGCCTCTCTGGAGATCCCCTTGGAACTAGCTTGGACAATCAGATCTGTATTTGGAACTGAATTACAAAGCCTTAGTCCCCTACAAGCATTCAGACATGCCTTCATAATATTTCTAATTAATAGTAACATAGAAAGTGTCTAAGCTGTGTCCAAGCAATCTGTTTACTGTATGATGATTTTCCAACTTAGTTTTAATTACAATTTTCTAATATTGTGTTCCACTAAGTGAGGCAGAATTTCATGACTAATTGTTTAGAAGGGTATGTTTATGGAAAAACAGTTTAGTTTCCTTTATGAGAATATACTTTATACAATGGTATCACTATATTCTTGGATTTAATAAATTATGGCCCTGGCTCCTCCTTGCTTGTCTGAAGGTAATTTTACTCATCGTCGTGTCCTATTTCTCACTTTGTTGACAATGACAGTCAGGGCCTAGGACTTATCAGGCACAGACAACAGGCAGATTCTTCTATTGTCTAAATTGTAAGTATGGTTTATAACAGCAAGTACGCACTTATCAGGCGATCCCTGTCAACAGGAAAAATGAAAACTGGGTGAAATAAAATCATGTCACAGTCCTTTCAGGCAGCAGGTTGCATGTAACAAATGCCTCACTGATCTTTCACAACTGAAATTCAGGTTTAAGCTTTCAGTTCTTGAAAGGGTTGCAAATATTCTTGGAGAGTCTAAGATGCAAAAAAACTAGAAGGGACGTGAACTTTTGAAAAACACAGTTCCCTGAGCATTTTCATTGAGACAACCAAAAATAGGCTTCATTTGGGACTGTAACGTGAGAAAAAGCCTGCATGTCTGCAACATGATTTTCCAAATAATTATGGTATGTGGTTGTTGATCTCTGTAATACCTCGCTGTGAAAAAGAAATGCCTCAGTATTTCTCAAGCATAATACATGTTTTTTTAATGTTATGGTACAATATTCAGGTGTGGTTAAGAAAATAGTTATATATAGAAGGTGCTTCATTCTGTTTTGTGGTTTTCACCAAGGGATTAATTAGCTTCTGCTTCAGATATGTTCATTTGAAATGATATCCAGGAAACACCAGAAACAACTTTGTCTGCAGAAGTCCCAGTGCTGAGGTACCAGTATAGCACTTCTCCCAATAGGAGCTTAAGAGCCTGAAAAATACTGAGTTCACAGGGAAGCTTTGCAGACCTTGAGTTTTCTTTGCATCAAACCCAATGTTTATTTCTAGCTGATCCCATCCAGAAAAAGTGAGAACCTACAGTTCCAAAGTGCCGTGAGATTGGCCTGTGTAACACTGCACAGCCTCCCCTCGTTTGCGGTCCTTTCTTCTGAGCCTGATGAGCTGGAGAAGCACTGGAAGAAGTGTCTCCTAGATGAAGCACCTTATCTCTATATTACATTGTTGGTTGGCAGCGGAGAATTGGTTTGAGGGAAATTGTCAAAAGCACAAAACTGAACAGTGTTATGAAGGATGCATCATGGTTCCCTTTCATTTCACATATTAATGCTGGACATTTTAAATAAATAGTCTTTCATACCAAACTTCACCTTGTACCTTTGTTAAATGAAGCTTATAGATGAACCACATTCCTTAAATTAGTAAAATCCCATAAGCCAACAAGAAATTCTCAACCAAAAAAAAGAAACAGATCAGAGTTTTTAAAGCTCAGTTTGTTTTTATTAGCGAATATAATTTTTAAGTGTTTGGATTTTTTTGAATGTATGAGGAGGAAAGACATGGTGGCTGCTATATAGCATATACAGTAACTGCATGTGAGAACACTGTTACCCAGAAGGCAATGAATAATTAAAATAGATTTTTCAATAAAGAAGCAAGTGGGAGGCAGTGTTATCTGTTCAGTTTACGCTTTTATGAAAAGAAGTCAAGCTGGTTGCAAAAACACTGGACAGTATTTCATATTTCCTTTTAAAAGTTCTTTTTTGTATTTTCAATTGGATGTCCTTGAGAACTGGAGCAATAGAAATGGGAAGAAGTTCATTAGCACAAAGTGCATAATTATACACTTGGGATCTAATAATATGAACATCTGCTTTAAGCTAAGAGCTCTTTGGTTAGAAATGTGTAAAGGAGAAAATGACCTTAGTGTGGTAGCTGGTCACAGAATATATGCAACTATGAGCTGTGAAAAAGACGTATGTAATCCTCAAGTATGTCAGGAGAGGCATTTCCAGAAATATTGGTAATATTTTACAGGGCACTGGTAAGACTTCTTCTGGAGTCTCTTGTAAGTTTGGATCAGCAATGTTCATCAGAGATGATTTCAAGCTGAAACAGGAGAGAGAGGGAGTTTTTCTTTTTCTCTACCTCATTCTAGAGCTAAGCCACTCCTCTCACTGACTTCTTTGTGCTTGGTAAAATGATAAAATAATGTCCCATCTCCCAAAAGTTAACGTTACAGCACTATTGAAAACATGCATTGAAGACATTAGCCTGGTATAGGTATTTAAATGATAGTACAAAAACAACTTTAAGGCAATTCTTTCAGTATGCATTAAATCAAAAAGAGTATATTTTTGCACATAATTTTATAGATTTTTTTTTTAGTCATATAGTTTAGGGTGTAAAATGAATGAGGAATTTGAGGAAGGGGGAAAGACATCTGCTACTTTTAAGAGATTTCGAAAATGTGAGCTCATGACAGCATTTCACACTGTCAAGGTTCTTCTGTTGCAAGGGCAACCTTGCAAACGTCTGTCCGCTCATGTACCCAGACTGATTTTCTTCCTCTCTTTCTTTTTCTCCCTGTCTTTTTTAAGACCTGTCTGTTAAACGTCACTAGATTCTGTTTTTTCATTACCAACACTACCATAGTTAAGGTGATTGAGGAGTTTCTGTTCTTGGGCTGCTGTAATTTTCATCCCGGTTTTCCAAGGCTGTACAAAGGTGATGTGTTACTGCTGAGTCTTGGGGCACAAGGCATTTGGCTACATTCTTGTGGCAAAGAATTCATAAAACAGAATTTATGTGGTGCTTCATGGAACCAGCTGATTAACTGCAGCCCTCAATAGAGGAAAGATGCTGTGTGCAATTGAAGTACAGATACAAAAGAGTGACAATAAAGAAGATGCAAGTGAAAACAATATATTAAGCTTCTGAGAAGCAGACTCATTGGCATTTCAAAAGAAATTCAGAACCTGCTGATATGTGGTGGTGCTATTTCATGTTGCACGACACCGCTGTTAAGAACGAGGGTTCAGAAATAAACTCCTTTTCCTGACCTTGAGAAACTGAATTACATTAAAGCAGCTTATGTTTTAAGGAAGCCTGGACTTGGGTGTCACACTCTGAGAACTAGTGAAGGCCACAGAGTAGCTCCTGAATTTACCTTACTATAAAGAGAGATTGTTTTCTTATTTTAGGGCAAAAAGTTACCAGGTTGCACACGCATTTATGTTTGGTTGGTTCATTGGGGATACTTTTTATCAGCAAATGACACATATGTGTTATCATATTTGTGAATATTTACACCTTAAGTTTGTAAATAATCCCCAATAAAATTCCAATTATTGGAATTCTAATTTCTGTAATTGGAAATTTTGCAAAAAACTTCAAGAGTTTGAGGTTGCTCAGTACAATGTATGTTTACAAGGTGATTGGAAGCGACTGAGGGTTGGTGTGTTTTTTATTCCCTCTGTAGTTTGCCCAAGATTTTGCTACACATGAGCTAAAGGTTTCTCTTCAAGTCTGCTCTGATGATTTAGTAAACTCAGAAAGTGTTATATCATACCCCTCGGAAAACCTGAAATGTGTCTGGGTAAATGACCAGTCCTTTGTGGTAGAGTTGCTGAGTATATGAAAGTACTGTATGGCCAATTATTTTGCTAATGCTAAAGACAGTGCTTCTCCAGCAACATTGATAGTGAAAAATATTGTGTTTTATTTCTCCTGGTGCTTCAAATATATGGATATGCATTAACTGTATTATATTTTGGACTGGTGGAATCCCTAAGAAAGGTGCTGCATGAATTTAGATTGAAAAGCAGTTATTTTTCAAGTAGACAGTCAAGGGGGAAGTTCGGAAGCTTATTTCACTGGTATGGCAAGGGATTGAGAGTAGCAAGAAAGTTCTTAGTTCTGAAATAATGGAATTATAGTTATCGGTGCAAACTGTGAGTATATTATCATGACATTGCCCAATGTCTATCCTAAAGGAGAGTTAGCAAATTGGTGCGATCTTTCTTAAAAAGCAGCCATAAATGCAAATATTATATACTATTTGTATAACATTTTCCTTGGCAACATTTTGACCAGTGTATTTTCTTACCCTCATTCAGATGTGAGAGAATACCAGTCTCCAAGCTCTTCACAGTCTTAGAGTAATTGCCGTTTGTTTTTGTCCTTCACCTCTTTGCTCTTCTGCAAACAGATTGTATTCCACAGCAGGGTTTCAGTGATGAGAGGTAAAGTAAACCCTCCCCTAGCAATTGGATGCTTTGACTTACTAAAGTCACTGCTGCTTGAAAGAGAAATCGGCTTCCCTTGAGAACACGTGAGCAATAAAAAAATAAAGCTGTAGATGAGTTTGTATAAGGGCACATAAAATCCAAATTCCTCACTGTAGACATTTTTGTGAGAAGTGGAAAACCGATTCACTTATTACTAGTGTGGACATTGTATTTGTTTAAGTCATTTTAGAAGTCCAAAGGCGCTTTAAAATTGTTTATTTCCCTGAGGAAAAAAATGCAGGATTCTGTATTGCAAGTCAAGTATGCCAGGCTTTAACAAGATTATGAGAGTCTTTTCCCAGGGCCTGCAATGTGAAGAATGTCCTTAGTTGTAGGTCACAATGAATAAGTGGAGAAGAAAGTAGCCAGAAGAGATCCAGCCAGCCAGCTGGTTTTATGGGTAGGTTGTTAGACAGGCTGTAAAGGACTGGTTTCAAATTTAGACTGGTGCTGGGTATACAAGTTCTGTTGAAAATACTAGTCTTAATGCTATAGGGCAAAGCAGTTACAGTATTAGATACTTTCAGGACATTTTATTTTAATAGAACAGAATGCCCTGGGCTTTTGCATATGACTTCTCTTCCTGCTTCGGAATACCCAGATGCAAAGTTAAACTTAACTTGCTTTATTTCACAGATGACTGTTTCGAATACATCTTCCAGGTGTTATAGCAAGGATGAGGAGTGTCATTGATGCCACAATGATAAGTGCTCTGTAAATGCCTATGCAGAGAGATAAGGCACGAGGATAGTCACTCACCAGCTAATTCAGGATAATAAATGAAATCTAAGTGAGATGTAATTTGTGTTGTTAATAAGTCTCTTCTCATGTTAGTAACATGCAAATCTATGCAAAATGGTTTGTTTTGCATAAAGAAATCAGGTTGGAAGGATGCCCTGTGGCCTAGCTACAGAAAGTCCTTAACAAATTGCATTTACTGTGCAGTGCTTGCTCCCTCACATTACTCTTCTCTGATAATCTGTATAATCTTAATGTAAGTAAGCACCGTCTGGGTGTTTGAGTAGGTTCTTTTGCTGCCATTAAATACTAACCAACATGCCTGTTGTGGGCATTTTAACACTTTGTGCCATCGAAACCCTTTATTTGAGTTCTTTAGGCACTTTGCTAATGTTAATGGATTCAACCTCACATTGCCTCTGAGAATTAGGAATTCATTTTTATGCACAGGTAAACAAAAGCACACGCAGTTTCTACGATTCATATAGCATACTTCAGGAAACCTCTAGCAGAGGTTTAAAGCTCTCACTTTAGTTGCTGGACTCAGCTTCCTTCCAAAACAGCAATTACTTTTCTCCATAGAAAGACATTTCAGGTGGACTGCCAGAGGGCTCTTTTCCAATTTCTGCTCAGGCTGTTTTTGTGTAGACACTTAACTTGTATCAGGGACTGTTGCGTCATGCACGTGCTTTTAATTTCTTTTCAGATTTTGGAGACCAACTTCTCCCTCACTTTTTTAAATGGCTGTCTTCTGCTGAGAAGCGTTACTAGCATTTGCAGAGACCATCTGCCCTCTTGCCAAGTCAGAGTACTTGGGTTGTGTGCGTGGCTGTGACACTTGCCAGCTTTTCCACTTTCAGCAAAGTTTCTTCTCCTCTCTTTCCCCATACGTTTCTAAATACAAATCAGGAATAGCAGTCAGCTTTTTGTAAGGCTCTGTCAGCCCTGTGGATAAATTCTGGGTTTATTTTCTCTCACTCTGTTTGATTCCCCACTGGCTTTCATATGTGCTTGTCTTCTCTTCTGGCCTTTTTCCCCAAAACCAGTACTGTGCAAATGATTGATTTTTCATTTTACTGACTGGACTGGAAAGTCAGGATTTGAGGTCGTAATTCTTCTTGGTAAAGTAAGACCTTTTAAAAAACTGTTCAAAAATGAAATCTGACAGTTTTTGAAGCACAGACATCACTTTGAAATGAATGAGCTTAATTTCAACATGTGGTGGGTTGACCCTGGCTGGATGCCAGGTGCCCACCAAGGCCGCTCTATTGCTCCCCTCCTCAACTGGACAGGGGAGAGAAAATGTAGCGGTAGGTTCATGGGTTGAGATAAGGGCAGGAGGAGATCACTCAAGCAGTTACTGTCATGGGCAAAATAGAGTCGACTTGGGGAAATTAGCTTAATTTATTGCCAATCAAATCAGAGTAAGGTAATGAGAAATAAAACCAAATCTTAAAACCCCTTCCCCCCAGTCCTGCCTTCTTCTCAGGCTTAACTTCACTCCCAGTTTCTCCACCTCGTCCTCCCCAGTGGCACCAGGGGGACGGGGAATGGGGGTTGGGGTCAGTTCATCACACGTTGTCTCTGCTGCTCCTTCCTCCTCATGGGGAGGACTCCTCACACTCTTCCCCTGCTCCCTCCCATGGGAGACAGTCTTCCACAAGCTTCTCCAGCGTGGGTCCCTTCCATGGGGTGCAGCCCTTCAGGAACAGACTGCTCCAGCGTGGGTCCCCTGCGGGGTCACAAGTCCTGCCAGCAAACCTGCTCCAGCCTGGGCTCCTCTCTCCATGGGGCCACAGGTCCTGCCAGGAGCCTGCTGGGGCTCACAGCCTCCTTTGGGCATCCACCTGCTCCGGCGTGGGGCCCTCCATGGGCTGCAGGGGGAAATCTGCTGCACCGCTAACCTCCATGGGCCGCAGGGGCACAGCCGGCCTCACCATGGTCTTCACCAGGGGCTGCAGGGAAATCTCTGCTCTGGTGCCTGGAGCACCTCCTCCTGCTCCTTCTTCACTGACCTTGGTGTCTGCAGGGCTGTTCTTCTCACATATTCTCACTCCTTTCCCCAGCTGCAATTGCCCGGTTTTTGGGGTTTTTCCCCCTTCTTAAATCTGTTATCCCAGAGACGCTACCACTGTCACTGATGGGCTCAGCCTTGGCCAGCAATGTGTCTGTCTTGGACCCGGCTGGCATTGGCTCTGTCAGACATGGGGGAAGCTTCTGGCAGCTCCTCACAGAAGCCACCCCTGTAGCCCCCCCCACGACCAAAACCTTGCCACGCAAACCAAATACACAACATTTCAGCACTTCAGCTTGTTGATCTCAACTTGTAAATTATTTTGATTGTCTCAAAACTCCATTTTCCAGTACAGCAACTGTATGCCGAATAATAATAATAACAATAATAATAGCAGTCATCCTTTTCTCCCCAGGAGTGCAGTAACTTCCCATGATATTAGGTATTTTTTGTTAGCAGTGATTTTGCTTGTATGTAACTCCACTTGCTTATGAAGGCTTTTCAGTTCTAGCATACTTCAGAGACACTTTGTCATTGCATCTGTATTTTAGCCTCCTGTTCACATTTTTAATCTGTCTCTGCTCTAAATAGCAAAAAATCATGGGAAGTTGGAAGAACATTCTGGAGAAGTATGACTGTGCATTCTCCTAAACAGCACTGGGCATTGCCCATCATCACGGAGCATTAGGCTAAATGAACCTGGTATGACCATCCCATATCCTTTTATTCTTTAGCGTCCTGTCCCCTAAGCAATTGTTTCCCTAGGTCTAAGAAGATGCCCGTTATTCCTATCCATTTTGCTCCAGGTGAACCCGCTCATATGCCATTCGAATGCAAGTTCAAATGTCCTTGACATCTGGCAGAAATGGAGCCATCTCCAGCAAGAGGACATGAAAGCAAACCTCCATTTCTCTTCTTCTGCACTGGAGTAATCGAAGGATAGTTCCTGGTTGCTCTGTGCATTGTCAGTGTTGTGACATTGTTCTTCCATATCAAGGAGGTGTAACCAGCTCCTGCGTAGCCCACATCAGTGATTCGAATTACTCCTGAAATAGCATTTGCTGCTCTCTGTTGAAGTATGTGGTAATCAGTTCCAAAAAGCTTTAGTGATGATTCTCACTTCTTTGTGCTAGATATCATGCCTGACCATATTATGAAAGGAATGTTTTTTCACAAAAGTGCTTCGAGTACTTGCATATATGGTATACAGTAAGTGGTGTTATCATTATAGAAAACCCTTTTTTTTTTTTTTGTCTTTTTTTGTCATGATTGTTCTCCTTCAAATAGACTTTAAATCTTTCAGTATTAGTGACTTGTACATACACATAGGTCTGGCAGATGCCAAAAATCTAGAAATATTCTAGGGAATACCTATTTTCAGTGGAGTTTTCCAAATGGTAGAATAGTCAGTTGCTTTAAGACTCTCTGAACAATCAGCCAGCCAAGATTTCTGCCTGCTGTAAATCCGCATAGCTCCATTAGAGTCAGTACTGATTTATATCAGTGGAGGACCTGGCCTGGAGTATTCACAGCTTGATGGCCTCCTCCTTTCAACAGAAATAAAGCCAAGTCTGAAAGAACAGGAGTTTAAAGCAGTTGAGTTCACACCAATTCATAGGAAGTGTGACCCTTCCATTGCTATCATATATATTTAGGATTCTGTAAATGGCCTTCTTAGAAAATTAGAATTATGTATAATGTGGTGGCATGTTCCCCTAACTGTCCTAAAGATACATGTTAACCATTATTAGGATGAAAGGCAAGAGCAAACACGCTATTAACAAATGCAGGGTTTGTGCATGAATTCAAAGGTTTATTTATTACTGTGTCTCTCTTCTCATCTTACACACGAATGTCACCAGCCTGGGAATTACACAAGATCATGTTTTCACTTTTTTCCAAGAAAAGTGTCTTTTGAAGCTTCCTGAATGTGACTTTGATAGTTGAAATCATTCTCAGATAATTGTTTGGTTTTCAAAGTAGACCTCAAAGTGAGAGAGGTTGATGAGTCCATCTTTCAGATAGGATTAATTCAACCTCTTCTCTGTATGCAGTATAATATAGTTTTTAATTACATGTTTGTCTGCCATTTAGTCCATAGCATCATTTTGTCATTCAGTACAGAATGTTCCTGTTCTGGCCATATGTCAGGTTGCATATTAGAGGAGACAAGTTACGTATTTCTCCAAAGCTGCAGAGCACAAGAGGCAGCAAATTGCAAAGGGTGAAGAAAATCAAGAAAAAAAAGAGTCACGTAGGCAGAGCAGTTGATGTGTTCTGCCCTGGAGAAATTAATTCTTGTGCAGTTCCTGGCACTGATTTCCTTTGTAATGCTGCCCATCTTGCTAAGCCAGATTTTTCACAAAGGGTTGCTAGCTGTGTCTTCTAATTTTCCAGGTTCCTGATTTGAAACTAAGATTTGAGGCCTCATTTGCAGAAGTGCTGAGCACCCACAGCTGAAGTGAGTGGTCAGTGTGACGTGAACTTGTTAACAGTTTTCAGATACTGTGAAAAAGCAGGTCCTCAATACCTGGAACTGGACATCCAAAAATTGACTAGCAATGGCCTTCTTAAATTACAAATGCCTTGCTTTGTAATTCAAATTGCTATATAATAATCTCTATGAATGGTATAGTGGCAACAAACAGCACCGGTGATTGATTAAACACTTCAGCCTCCCTTCAGAGTTTAATTAATCTTGGCAGTTCTTTATTGCTTTGTAGGCTACAAAGCGATAGATGTTACTGCCATTTTAGTAGGGAATAGAGAGTAGCTTCTCTGTGTGTTGGTTGTGGTCTTTTCCCCCTTTCTGAATAGTCCTCCTAGACACATGATCGGGAAGTCAACTTGCCTATGAGTTTGCACTGCTTGAGAATACCTATTTCCCCACCTTTTTAGCATGTGGCATTAGAGCTTCATAGAGCCTTTCAAGCCAAGCTCTCTGACAAACTGGGCAGTGCTTCATTAGGTGACCTCTCCCTTGCCCACACAAAGACCCCTTCCAGCCAGAGCTGCACTTCTCTCTGTATAATAGGATTCTTTCTAAAATCCCAGTAAAGTTTCTCCCTTTTGGGTTTTTTGTTGTTGTTGTCCATTTCTAAGAATTTTCCTGTAAGGAAGGCACACTGTAGTAAAGTTTTATGTCTTCGTCATATAGGGGCCTTCACATTTTTTATTAATTCATTTGATACCTATGCTGCCATTCCCATATTTCTATATATCCGTGACTGCATTGTGTGGGTTCATTTTCAATCACTCCATGTGATACTTTATACTCTTTGTCCAGCCCTTCTTAGAAAAATTTTTTTGCTACTGATACAGGAATTGTTCCAGGAACTGACCTCCTTTCTTGGCCTGTCTCCCCATCCCTTTTCCTGGGAGAATTCTTGTGCTTGGCTATGGGAAAGTAATGGCAGTGCACCATCAAAGAGTCAAAAGGAGATTCTCTAGTTTTAATGCAATACACTCAGATGATGGGTCGTATCCTCCACATTTGTTCCATGCTCTCCTTGAGTGGATATATTAGCTTCTCCCTATTTTCTCCCAGCACTTCCAGATTTGGACTTGGGTCCCTTTACAGTAAGTGCCACAGTTTAAAACCATAATGAGAGAAGAGGATTACCTGGCACTTATTTTACTCAGTACTAGGTTCACTTTTGATTACTTTTTAAGTTTCATACAAAAAAAAAAAAAAAAAAAAAAAAAAACAAACCACAGCAGCAGGAAGAGGATTAGCATTGGGTCATAATATACTTTCCATTTTAGAATCATTTTCTGTTTGGGGCTCTCAGACCTTTTAAGGATTTTAGGATTTTAAGCTCCCCACATCTCCATAGAGAGTAGGTGGTTTCAAGCAGCATAAATACAGGTGAACTATTGGCAGAATAAAATTAGTACCTATCACACAGCCATCTTACTCCTTTCCTGAATAATTTTTATCACTGTCATGGGAATAGTCATAGTCTGCCATTTACTTTTCTTCCTAGCTTTTTTCTGGGTTGTGGAATATGAACATACAATGCATATAACCTATAAGAGAGTCACTTGCAGTATGAAGTTAACCTTTTAAAGATTCAGTATTTTGATTATTTACTATTCCACCTGTTCCTCTCAGATTACCAAGGCAGCCAAAGAACAGGAGTGACCAGGCAGTCAAACTGAAGAACCATGAAAAGGTCATATTAGGAAACATATAATGCATTTAGTGCATATTATTCTGCTGTCTCTTAAAGACTTTATGGGAGATTAAAAACCTCCCTCTTGTGACAGAGATCATAATGAGAACTGAAAATGTCACAACATAAATTGATTTTATGTTAATGATTGTAGCAAGAATGGGAAACTATTCAAATATTACTTTTTACACTAAACCTACGGCTGCAACATTGCAGTCTTGTGCTGCTTCATGTTTTCAGCATTCATGGCAAGTTCACACTCAGGCTGAGGACTGAGCACTCCCCATGTAGGAACTGGCACTTCTCTTAGCTTGTGCTTGGCACACCTGCAATTACAGGAAGGAACAAAGAGCTTCAGTGTGTAAATTTAAGGAAGCCAAACCAATAGCTTCATCACTCTAAGCCTGATCAGTATCACCAGCACAGTTCCTCCTAATTGGACTTGGAGGTGAAGAACAAGCAAAGCAAACCCAAATTTCTCTCCATGTTGGGCTCCCTGGGCAACTTTAATGTTCATTCCCATTTCCTCTGTTGATGGGCTCAGTACAGTCTTCTAGTTGGAGGAAAACACAAAAACTTTGAGTCTAGCTTAGACCATGCTTTAGAATAAAATGTAAATGTATGCGGTTTGTGTGCAGGCCTGTATTACTTGCACACTCCTATTACCTGCTTTGCTTATTCTGGACTCCTTTCATTTCTCGGAGAAGGAGGGACTGAATACTGGCACTCTCCTTACATTATTCTGGGGATGAGAATAAAATGTGCGCAGTAATGTGGCTGATCTGAAAGGACCTCATTGACCCAGTAGAATTGAATGACTGTCAAGTGAACAAGTCAGGCAACTATTGCAGCGATAGTGCTGGGTTTTCCTCTGTCTCTAGGAGGTATTAACTTCAGCAGAATAACCACAAAAACACTTTCAGGAGTAGCCTTATGATATTTGCATAATACCTAGTGGTCAACAGTTTTGAAAAACAGGTTGGTAAAGTAGGGTGGAGTTCAAAGCAATTAGTTACTCTCTTAAAAGTGGTAGTGATCTGCATTTTGCCCTTTTATATTCTCCTCAGAAGGATATTGAAACATATTTTCCAGAAACGGCTCACTAGTGTTTCAGATGTCTCATAGGTACATAGATAAAAAGGAAAAGATTAATATCCCTGTAGCCTAATTCTAAACAAGATATCAAGAGACTTCCCCCCACACACATGCTCCACAAAGCAGTTTCTAACCACTTATTCTACTAGCATTCTGTGAATGCCTTGAGAATATAGTATAGCCTTCAGTTTATCTGCACATGGAATCATTCTTGAAGGAAGCAGATGTGTTTTTTCCTGTCCATAAATAACTTCATATGTAAACAAGCTCTTACTGATACTTTATAAGAACTCTGGGAAGACACAGTAAAATAAAAACATAGATTTGCAAAAAGGTTTTTAAAAGCCCAGTAATAAATGACATATTTAAGGAACTGACAGGTATCTGCCAGGAGACAAATAAATGGGAACTACAGATAACAGTGAATGGAAGCTTCCTTCAAGATTTGCCACTTATATGAAAAATTCATATGGAAAAGGGCAAGGTAGGCATTCAGATTTCAGCAATAAGTACCCATTTACATTCTCATTTTCATGAAGGGAAAAAAAAGTTGCCAGAGTTATAATTTTGGAAGTGAAAAGTGTTGTAATTGCTTGATATTACCAAGTCAAAAGTCCCATCTTTCCATTTTTTTTTGCTTTACTGTTAGCTACTGGAACCTTGGGAGTCTAAATTGAAGAGGAAATAGAGGACTTCAGTTGACTCTCTCAAGAACTGTTGGCATTATACTTAAAGATGTAGCTGATTATTTTAGTTGGAAAATCAAGGAGAAAATGAGAAGATTTGAGGCAATGTGTGGCGTGGCAATGAAATGGAAAGTCAGTGTCTCCTCATCCCTCTTATTATATCCTCCTTCCTAGGCTGTGCTCCACTCCTCCAGTGCACCTCAGTCTCCTCCTTCTCTGTCACACCTCAGCTGGCTTACACGCGCTCTGTGTATCAGCATCCTGCTCTGTCCTCTCTCCTGCACTCATATACCCAGTCTCCTAGCAAAAATTACACTCTTCCCATACTCAGAATCCATCACGCACCACCACAATGCCAATTCATAACCGACAAACTACCTGAGCACATACAGATTGGCTCTTTCCTCTCCCCAAATCCATTTGTTTGATCCTGGCTCTCATCTTATGAGCACAAGACTTCATAAACAGATTATCTCTAGAAAATGTCACTCTGCTTCTCTTCCATATATGAGTGACTCCACCTCTTCAGCCCTCTCTCATCCTCAATTTCCTAATCTTTAAACGTATTTATATAATCTTCATTCTATATTATTCCTTATCTTGACTACATAAATAACTGGAGGAAAAGATCATATCAATATTATTCACTTTATTATAAATACTCACAGCTAAATCTGCGAAGGATTCTCTGCAGTGTGATCTAATGTTCTTTTGAGAATGAAGGTATGCCCATTAAGTAACAACTTATTGCATGGCTTCAGCTTAAAACCTAGTGCAATTTTATCTGACCTTCATCTGATTTTAATTCAAGAATTTGCTTGCATGTGTAAAGTCATTTCAATTAGTTTCTTCCCATTATCTCTACAGGCCTTTGAGTAATTGCTGCTGTCTGTGAAAGAGTCTGTGTTAATATTTTGTTAGACAAGATTGTAACAGATGACTTTTTACTCTGATTTTCACAGACTGATAAACGTGATAAAGGGTAACTTTTCCAAAAAGGCCACTCTCTTTGAACTTGCAAGCCCGTGTGACAAGTAAAAGGGGTTCTTGATTTATAATATTCCATGTGGAACATATTGTGATTAGACTCCTAATGATGACGAAATATTGCCATTAATACACAAGGAAAATAGCCATAAATCTTACTTCAAATCAGAGCAAACAGAAGATATGCCCACATCATGACATTTGATGCCAGGCTTATTTTCACCTAATCAAATTTGTTTCAATGAATGGCAAATAAAAAAATCACATACATAACATTTTGATTTGAACCTGTGACCTTTGTTCCCAGAAAAACTCTGTATTTTCAATTAAGAAGTTTATACTCTGGATGGAAGAAAGTGGATTAATATGCCACCCTTCAGCAATCTGTGCATGCAGATCCCTTCGGCTTGTAATTGTTATTAAACTGGTTCACTGCACTTTGCATAAAGTGTTAACTCTCTTGGTAGGGAAGTGTATAGACCTCTGTTTATTCTGAAAAACCTGTGAACTACTCTAATTTATTTCGGATTTATAGTTTCACCATCTTTAAATTGATGTAGTTTTTTACAAGGAAATGAACAGCCAGGTTTTTTTAACAAACCAATGCAATTTAATGCTTACAGAATTTATCTGCCTGTGGATCAGCAGCATAACACAATTCTAATTACACCTACCACACTTCACTGAATTGTCTCATTCTGTAGCAAAGTCTTACCAGACTAAAGGTCCATGAGATGTGTTGAGCTCTGCTGAGCCCTACGTCACAAGGTTGGCATTCTCAGCATTAAAAAAAAAAAAAAAGAGCCAATCATTTACACTTCTGTCTCAGAGGGAAGTGATACTTGCTATTATATAGAGAATTAATGGAAAATACAAACTACTAAGTGCCAGTGTGGTTAAGAAATCAAGTGCAAAACCTGCTAAAAAATATGATTAGAGAAAAAGGAAGTGTTAAAGCAGGTCAGGTGCACTATACTGAAATAACTATTGTCAGTTGTTCATTATGTATTAATTCATGGATAAGTGGGTTTTACTGCTTTCTTTGCAGTGCAGATATAGTTCTCTGGTAGTAAGGCTTTGTATCAGACCATTCATTCTTAACTGCAGTTTTTTCTGAAAATGTAGATATGAATTCATTGCAGCTGCCTTTATTGATGTATCTAAGAGGCAAGGAAACTAGCGAAAGCAGGTCACATCTAATGGCAAAGACCTGCAAGTGCTTCTGCATGTGCTGTCCCTGTGCCTTGCTAAATACAGAAGCTGTTTCTTTGCAGCAATCACAGAGCGGGGAAAAGGCTTCAGCATCTATACTTTAATGGCTTCAAAACAATTTTTCCCAATTTCAAAATAAACAAATCCGCAGAGAGGAATTTCTGTATCGAGAACTATTTTCCTTTATTGCATAGAGATATATTGGAGGCGTTTTAAACAAAGGCTATACAACCTGTTTGCTGAACTCCCTTTCACACCTGTTGAGCCTATAAGTCCACTCAAATAGAGTAGCAGAGGTCGTGATTCCTACCTGGTTTGGGACAGAACTGAGAGATGGGCTGAAAAGAAGGACCCAAGGGAAAGGCTTGGCAGTTCCCTGGGCTGCTCGTCCCGTTACCAGTCATGCAGACAGCAGGGAAGTCCCCACAGCTGCTCCTTGGAGATTTAGTTTTGTTGGAAGGGAAGTATTTCAGGGGGAATTTGGGGATGGCTTTGGCACATGTAGCGTTGCAGAGTTATATGGGCTTACGCTGTTGGGACGTAGGACACACGTCTGAAGCAAAGCAGGTTTTGTTAGTTCTGTTACTTAGTGCAGTATTTATTTTCTTATTTTTATATATAACTATTGACTGACAGTAGTAGTTTGTCTTTCTCTTAGAAGAGTAGAAATACATGTACAATACAGGAATGAGGAGGTAATGTCAAGGAGTTCTTAGGAAGATTTAGCTAGTGATTTTGATTTGAAGTGCGTCTGTGATTGAGTGGAGAGGAGACAATCTGAGATAGAGATCTTAATCGATGTGCTGTTGTCTACCATTCTGTACTTCTTGGCGTATCTTGTAACAGCTCCAAAGTTGGACAGCAGAAGCCATGCAGTACAGTAGTACGGTACTTCTCTAAGTACAGATGGGCCAAGCACAGATGGCTGAATCGCATCCTGTACAGCCTCTCAGTTAAACAAATATGGAATAATTTCACTGATTCCACTAGATTTTTTTCCCGATTTACAGTGAAATAAATGATGCCATGAATTTTGGATTTTCTCTTTACCTCCTCTTCATCCATCCCAGTTAATGGGTTTTATTTCTGACACTGCGCCAAGTTGTTAAATTCATTTTCTTATCCTTTGTAAAATATATTTTATATATCTGGAAGGGGTTATATAGTTCTCTATTTTAAGATAGCTTTCTTTGAACAATGTACTTGCTTAAGATCGTAAGGGAGTCGGATATTTGCTATGCCCATTTCATGTAAGAAGAATAAAAAGATGGTTTCTAAGCAAAAAGTTTACAACCTACATAAAGCAAAGAGAAAAAAACAATACTGGCCATGCTAATTAAAAATGTGACAATACAGATCAGCAGTATGGGCAATCTTACAGTCAGTGCCTCAGTGCCTAATTATCATGCATTTGTCTGGGTTTGTGTAGGCATCATGTTAAAGCTGAGTTTTAAGAAGGATTCTGACATGACTTTGCAGGAATTTACAGAGAGTTTCTGACAGGTATGACAGGAAAAGCTGAAGATACTTGTTTCAAAATTCAGCAACTGGGTAGTAAAAGCTGTCATTAATAGAGAGAAGTCAATGATGGCTGAGTAGAGGTATGATTAAAAGTAAAATAGACAGAAACTGTAAAGGGTCCTGAAACAGAGACTTATAGCTTATGTGTGATGCAGTGGGGATTGGGAGGCTGGTGGAAAACTGCAGGCAGCAGAGGATGGCGTGGTCAGCATGAGGAGCTGGGCTACAGTATCTTTGCAAAATTATCTTTGCAGAAGCTTTTTGAAAGGATATGAAGAGGATATGGTGGGATTCAGTAAGGCCAGAGGAAAGGGTGTGAGAATAGCCAGGAGGAAAGCCGATAAAAGCTGCTTACGTGTGAGAATGGATTGGAAAAGTCATATTTTAAACCATCGTTTACTGAGACTTTGCAAAAAATTTAAGCAGAGCTGAAGTTTGACACAGTCCCAGGAAAGGCTACAGCCCCACTTAAACGTGCCAGAAGGAGGGGTGGGAGAAGATCACCAATGAAGGGGTTCAAACACTGGAAAGGAGTGATGGGGAGATCTGTTCTGCCTATGGGGATCTTAAGCTGACAAGTTGGCATTTGTGAGGAGATGTATGAAACATGGACAAAAATTTCAATTTTATGGGAAAATAATCAATCCATCGGTCTTGCACGTGCGTGTGTTAGAAAGCGAACCGAGTTGGTGTTTGTGGAGAACAAGAGAAGGGTGAGAACAGAGGACCTCTCCCAGATTGCTGCAGAGGGCACGAATGGGACATGTAGAAGACAGGCAGAAAAACATGGGAGGCAGAGCCATGGGAGAACAAGCTTCTCAAGAAAACTGGGTTGAAGGTAGCTGAGAGTTGAAGAAATAGAGAAAGAGTAGTTGGCATCAACGTCAGCCAGACACAGGCCATTTGAAATGAATGAATCTGGCTTTACTGATGTGCAAAAAGTGGCTGCTGAGGTGGAGAGGAAATCCGGATGGCACTTTGGGATGGGACCCAAGGCACCAGGTAGGGAATGTAGTGAGTGTCCAGACAGTGGGGAGGTCACTGGGGTTTATGGTAGAACTGTAGTAAGAAATGAGAAATGATTTAACATTTTAAAAGAGAGAAGTCATAATGATTCCTATACTAGAGAGCTTTTATTCAACAGTTCTACAAATTTATTCTGATGACAGGGACAATGACATAATTGGGAACATCTGTAGCATTTGCCCAGGCAACACCAGGTAACAAAAATATATTTTTTTTTAATTGAGTAGAGCATGCCAAACTGTTTGAAAGTGAACTGATGGTGAGAGGAAGGGGAGAGAAAAGCGGGTATCATTTTCATTTTCTAAACAACCAGAATAATGATCTGTAGAAATCAACACAGCAGCTATTGAATTTTTTATTCTGAGATACCATAAAAGATGCGGATATACAACAAACACAACTCCCACAAAAGCAACTAGGTGAAGAAGGCTCACTGAGACATGGATAGCTGAATTTTCTCTTACAGAAAAAGTGATTGGCAGATCAATAGCCAAAAAATCCAGCTCTTGAAAAATCTGTGAATGTTCAGCTACAGCTATACTGCAGATCTCAGTTAATATCTATGAGTGCTTCTTCCCCTCACAGGAGCTCAAGAAATATCTTATTAATCTTTCTTGACCTATTGACCTTTACATTTATTTCCTAGAATATGGATTTACTTTCTTTTGAGAATTCCAAGTTACCGTGTACAGGCATACATATTCCATCATACTGTATATACGATGTAATGTGTAGAAAATTGATATATATCCTTTTTCCTTTTGCTTCTTTTAAAAAGTGCATATATAGAGGGTACTGAAAGGGCAAAACAATCATTTGTTGTTCAAAAGCAGGTCAGCTCAGGAACTGAGCAACCAATTTGTAAGCGGTGAGACACTGCCAGACGTGAGGTTCCCCTCCATGACCCTACCAGACGATCTCTGCTTCCCTGGTCTTATTGTGCCCTGATGTTGGCTCATATAACACGTCTCTCATGTCTGCAGTAAATCCAAAAAAAGAAAAAAAGTCCCTTCTTTTTATTGGGCTTTTGCTCACTGGCACACAAAGGTTAGCACAGGCTACGCCAGCACTGAACTTACTCCCCACTAAGTACTTAATTGCGGTAAGTTATGTTGCCTCCACACTTAGAGCTGTGTCCTGGTGACTGATGACACATCACCTCCACCTCTGCAGTAGCGTCAAGAAATTCTATAGACTAATGCTTTGTGCTGCTACCTGGTGACTGTTCGCTGTAAATACACCATCTCCTGGGTTTCCAGCTCAGCATACCTCTGACGCAGGAAAATATATAGACTTGTTTTCATGAAACATGGGTGCTTGAGATTTTTTTTTTTAACTTACTTCTGAAATTCTGCTACACAATAAAAAGGCCTTGTAGGTTGAGTTAACATTTTCACTTTATAATTTTGACAGTGCAATATAGTACAATTGAATTCATCAGGTTTTCCTGCTTTTCTGTTACAGGGATTTTGAGGGTCCCACTGAAATCGTCATATTTGCAGACTGATTACTAGGGAGGAAATGTATTATCCTGGGTTTAAATTATCTTGCTGGGAACAGATTTTAATCTTTTCTTTTTTTTTTTTTTTTATGGAGTCCTGTGGAAATATTATGGTTATATATCCTATATATATATATATCCTATTCAACTATATGTTTTCAAAATCTTTGTATTTTCATCTGTGTTTAATGAAGCATGTCAAATATGCCTCACTTTTTGCACTTTAGAAATCTGTAGAAATAATTTCTTCTCCTGTTCTTTGTCAGATAATTTCTTCAGGAATACAAAGAAGGACTGAGGATTTGTTTTACTTTTCCAAAACAAAATCTGAGCATGAACTCTTTCACGCATGAGCTGTTTTTTTCCTATGTTTGTATAGCATTTAGCATCATGGGTTAGTCAGAGGTGCCAACTTCTCAACTGCACAGTGCTGGGATTTAGAAACTTGGCAAAGGGTCAAAGTCTCCAGGGGACCAGTCTGGTGGGACAGGCTGTGCTCAGAACTGCTTGCTTTCTAATTCAGCACAGTGATGTTGCATTGCTGCTTTCTAGGAGTTAAAATGGCCTTTTGCAGGAGCCCCCATGTGCCGAGCTCCCCACGAGGCTTCAGGGCTTTGGATCTGGAGCACACAGCGCATTTCCTTGCCAGCTCAGCCCCGGCTCCTCAGACCTCAGGAACAAGCAAGATTTCAAAACTATTTCTGTGCTTCTGGCTAGGAAGAGGTGCTCTCTGCCCAGGGTGTGTGCGGGTACTTTGAGTCAGGAGCGTGAGTGTCTGGCACTAGGGCTTGGACTCTTTTCCAGGATCCACTGAATGAAAATTTGGATGATTTAACACCTGACTTGGGGACACCAAAGTACTTATCATGCTGAAGGTCACATTCAATCACTGTAGTCATGATGAATATGAGAGCAGAAGGCAGCTCAGAGGAAATCTTTATTTCTATAAAATACCCTAAGATCCCACCGTGCTTGTGGAATATATAGATAAATGTGTAGTGCAGGGAATTGGTTCTTTTTTTCCATGTCTATTTAGTAGGAAATAAAATGGATCTATATCTACACCATATGAAGAAATCCAAGGTGTATTTGGCCTGGAGAGCCGCAAACACTGCTTTCTTTGGCACTGGTTGAAAAAGGGACAGGAAGGAAAGAGAGAAGGAAGAGGAGAAGTAATTAATCCCCATTGTGACGATGCTTAGATAAATACTTCCCAGATTAGCTATCAAACCATTAGCTACTAGACTCAGTTGTGGTCTGCTGCTACATATGCAGTTTTGGTTGAGCTTTCATGTTTTCGCTGAAGAACTGACTTGGTTTGGATACCAATGAAAATCATATTTTCTGTAACTTCTTCTCTTATCTCTTTCTCTACAAGCTATTGTTTTTCAATGAAACCAAGAACAGCAAAGGTCAGGATTTATGCAATAACATTAGCTGTGAGTACAGAGAGGCAGCTGGAATAGAAGGTGGAAGCCAGCTGGTAGCCATGGCAAGCTCTCTTCTTTCTTCTTGCAATGTATCACTGGTTCATGAAGGACTATTAACACCCTCTGTATATACCCTCTCTGTATATACTGTTGAAAATGTGTAATGTTGTTCTTAATAACAACATTCCATTATTTTCTATCTCACAGTTGTCAATAAATCATTTGTTAAATGCATCGGGCCTTGTGAACTTGTACTGGCAAGATTGATTTCTGTGTGACATTTCTTTAGGTAATGAATTAAATCTTAGAAAGAAAAATGTGTGCACAGTGGCAAAGTGTACTTTCACAGAGAGGGTATTTATGATGAATTGAATGAAGATAGAGTACACATGCTTCAAAGAACACATTCTTGTAATGATGCACAATACTAATACGATCTGAAGGAAAGATGGTAAGATCAGAAGCTTTCAATGCAGAATGATTACCATTTCCTTTGAAAGCATTATTTACTGTAAATTCCTGAGGTACTTTTAGAAATACATTGAGTTCTTTCATTGTAATTTACGTAAGTCCTTATTTTTTTGTCTCTCCTTGGTATCCGTCAAAATAATTAGGCTTTCAGCAGTGCTTTTTACAGACAGGTGGATACGAATCCAGGGGTGATTTTTTTTTCTCTTTACTGCCTGCCTTTATGACAACTGAAGGAGGCTCCTCTTGCATTATTACTTGTATGGGGGCTAGTTCTGTGATTCTGCCTGCCATGCAAAAGAGTGAATGTGTGTGTCCTTCACCTGTTGTTACATAGATACTTAAATCCAGTCTCCTGTTGCTGTCAGTGAAGGTTTCAGGAAGGAGAAAAGAAAAAAAATCCCCAGTGACTTCTCTAAGATTTTTCTTAACACTATAAGTGCATTTCTCTTCTGTTTAGTTACTTATTGCTATAGCAAATGAACAAAACATTTTCAAAAACTGATGTTTGTAAAAGTATTTGAGAACTTCACTCTTGAAGAAAGTGTAAATTTTCATTTCTCACACTGGAAGCCTTTGTGCTGTTCTTACGTGGGAACAGTGAGGAGAAATGCCTGTTACAAGAGTGCAAACCCACTGTCTTGACTGCAGTAGCTTAGTTTGAAAATATTGGGTTGACTTCCAAATCCATTTTACAGCCAATTAGCGAAGAAAATACTATGCTGTGAGCTGAAATCTACACTCTTCCAATTTATGTGAATATAAATCTCAACTAGTCCACTTGATCTGTATATAATGTAATTCTTTCTACGGATTTTACCTTCACCATGGAACAAAAGAAATGCTGTGTTTTGTAGAACAGTCCTGATAAAATAGTAATCCAACTATCAAACTGTGTGAAGTATCAGCAGATCATTCATATCTGCTTTCTTCCAGAGTTTAGCCAAGTTTAAGGCAAATACTTTCACTTATAAATAATGTTGCTATTTAAGCAGTTGTGTTTGAACCATTGAGGTATATCAGCAGGTTTTTTTCTCAGATCCTTGGTTGGCTTGTGTTGTGTTTGGTTGTTGGAATACACATCAGCATTTCTGCTAAAAGGCAATACCTAGTACAAGTCTGTATGACTGTAGGTAATTATTGATCTAATGGTTTGGACTGTAGTTTACAGCCCTGGGACAGGAGAGCCCCCCTGAAACTTCCTTCGCAAGGCTACAACATACTACGCTGTTTTTCACTTCTCCCCTCCCTCCCCACAGAAGTGAGCCAACTTCCATCATCACTGACGAGTCAAAATCTTCTCCACAGACTCCTTCAAAGCACTGTATTCTCACACCTGTTTATTGGGGAAAAATCTAAATTTGGTACATTAGTCTCTCAATATGACTGGTTTTCTAGATAAACACTGAAAAATACCCCCTCAAACTCCATTACCATAATTGTTTATATTAATGCTCCTAAACATATTTGTACAAATCTTTTGCATGCTCATTATTCATCATCATCTCTTGACTAGAGACCAGGAATAAAATTACTTTCACTTCCGTAGATAAAAAACATCCCTTGATGCCCAAGCCATTTGTAAATACACGCAGAAAACAAGGACTGGATAGCACTAGCAGTGCAGCACTGCCTCTGTTAGCTGGAAGGAAATGATAAATTAAGAAAGATGAAGAAAACATTCTTTGTTATTTAGTACAGGACATAATTGTTGTGTTTTACTTAGGCAGTTTTCAGGGGAAAAAAATGGATAGTTTGGCATCACTGTTAAAATGTTTATTCCAGTTAGCGACCCTAGCCCCCACAGATTACTCTGCAAAACACTGCTCCGTTAATGCCCATTACAAGCGCTCTGTACCTGCTCAAGTGTTTCTTTTCCAGATGAAAGATTATCACTAGAATCAAGGGAAATATTAAAGCTTCCTCAAATCAAATTACTCAGAATAGTCTTAATTGGCCTAATAGGTAAATTTATCCAGCTTCACATATAGGTTTTATCTTTAATTAGTATTCCTCATGCATCGTTTTACCCATTTGGATTTACTCATCCAAATTTAACATCAATACTTTAAGCCATTCCACAGATTACGTTTTAAACAAGAGTTGATTATCAAATTTCCTGAATCCTTTTGGGACCAAATTTATCAGCCAAGCTGCGATCCTCTATTAGTCACACAAAAATCAAACCACCCAATTCTGCTATCAGCTACCCTGTGATCACATTGGGTAGCAGAGGATTGAGATTTGGGACACTATCATCCTGAAGGATAATTGTGGGTAGAGCATCTGACTCTTTCCATTAGAAAAGTAGAATTATACTGTCTAAGTGTGTAGATTTGTGGATACCAGCTATGATCAGTCATAGCACACGTAGTAGGAACTGATTTTTAATCCTTTGCAATGAGACGCACACAAAACAGCCTGCCGGTTATTAGCTTACAATAACGTAATGGGTCTTTCTTCCTTTAATGTAATGACTGCTTTTTCTGAAAATGACAAGGATAGCAAATATTGTACTACAGGCCTGTAAGCCCTACTGATATTTTAATGTCCTGCTTTTAATGTCCAAGGACTTGTGGCTAAATGGGGAAAGTACATTCCAGCTTTACAGTGAATTAAAAAAGAAAAATAATAAAATTAAAAGGGCCAGAGTGTGAAAAGATATCCTTGCATCTTTAAGGAACATCAAAGGAATAATGAAATCTAAAATGCACAAGGGTACTTTTGGAGGGAGACTGAATAATATATTCAAAAAGTCTTTCAGTGTACTGCACCTAGGGAAATCAGACTCGACTTTCAGTTGCACCCAAGTAAATTCAGGACATTGGAAAAGCAGAATCAGGCCCATAGTCTAATTTTAATAGTGTGGTCTAAATGTACTGAAATGTGGGGTATGAACTGGACAGCCTGATAAATGAAAAAATCTAGGCAAAATATTGGTTTAACTAAAGGATGAATTCCTGTAGATACTTCTGTACAGAGTGAGAGAAATCCGTCAGAAGCATGGTCTCGGTGTTCCCAATTAAAAAGCTGCCTCTGGAAAGCTGCTGAAGTTTGCACAACGTACAGTTTTATCTGCAGCTCCGAATCTTGAGTTCTGCAGGTTGCCTTGCTGGACCTTTTACAAAATTTATTAATTGCAAACACTTTGAGAGCATTGATCCATGGCCACTCTGATGAAATCATTATTCTGAAGAACACCTATGAAGGCTGACAGGCAATGGGTCTGAAAGAACTGCCTAGATCTACGTTCCAAGGAGTGCCGCTGGCCCCTGCCCAGAACATTGCTCTTTCCTCGCCTGTTCTTTCAGCAGGTACAGTTCCAGCTATTTAATTTTCTGCAGAATGACTAAAGTCTGAATTAGATTCAGATTGTTTTCATTTTGGCTTAAGCCATCAGCAAGTAAGCATCTAGGCCTGGGAAAGGGGATCTACTTCCCAGCCAGCCTTTTCTCCTTTTCTTTGCTTTTTTTTGCTCACAGACTTGTCTGTGCTTTGGGGAAATGATAATAATTGCTTCTACAAAGGCTTACAACTACCCTACAATACACCCTGTCAGCCTGGCCGCTTTCAAAGCTTTCTCAGCCACCGTTCCAAATCTGTCATTTTTTTTTTTTTAAACAAATTCCTTTCACACAAGCCATTTTTATCCTTTTCAGAATTGCTCGGCTTATGATTTTCATAATGCCACAGGATGGTTTTGATCTCACTTGACACTTTTTTTTTTGGATGTTAAATATTTTAATAGTGCAAATATTTAAAAAAAATCAGGACGTTTTCAATAAATCATACCCTTGAGTACACAAAACTCAATCCTCCCTCTAAAAGACTTTAAAAATACACAAATATGCATGAAGGGCTGAGAAGAGAATTGACATTTCTTTAAATGATTCTTCAAAATACGCATTAGTAGGAGATTTTTGGAACTCCGTTCCATACTTTTTTGAAGTTCTTGATTCCCGCAGCAGCTAAATGGCCAAGTGCTCATTAGTATGTTCATCTCATACTTTTCTTTATGCTGTGAAATGAAGTTATGTAGTTATTAGGAGGTACATGTCACAGTAGGTAAACAACAGACAATAGGTCTTCTGAGCCTCTTCTTATCTACAGCCTTCCCTGACACTCAGCTTAGTTATCCTCTTTTTAATCCCGGAGAAGTTTGCTTTGTGCTTTAGCAGCACCCCAGCTCTTCAATCCAGAAGCAGAGGCCATAGCAGCTGAAGCCTCAGTGATCACCTCAGCCAAAAGCACCGAAGCTCGTTAAAAATTAAGTCACTCCACCACTTTGCCAGTGTAAATCCAAGCAAGTTCCTGAGCACCAGTTTTGTGAGGGAAGAGGCCCTGCATCATTTCACACCCAGCTATGGTCCTGTCGTTTGGGGAATTTCCACAGTCCCTTTTGCCCACACCACAGGAGGCAGTTGTCTAACCAGAAGCCAAAGCCCTGCTTGTGATGCACCTCCTTCACCTTCAAAGTCGTCTACAGTGAGAAGTATATTTCTAAATGCCTTTGTTAATGTGATGCATTTGAGCGTTGATGAACCAACCCAGACAAGTGTGTTTGCTAACGTACCGATTGCCATTCACTCCTGTGAAGTTAATGACACTTCCAATAAAATCCTATTCAGATCTTAAATCCATTCAAATTTGATTCTCAAAATACATTGCATTTCCTTACTAAAATTACTCCTTCGCTTGATTGTTTCATATTGCCCTGGATGCTGCGTTCCTACACTGTATTTCCTGGTGGTATTTATGCATTTCTTGATTTTGCAAGGTGCAGTAGTGCAGAGATAGTTCTGATTTCCTTCCAGGGGATCTCTGCAATCCACTGAGGAGCTATGTTGTCTCATTTGCACTTTCTTGTTGAATTTCAATCAGTTTTCCCAACAATTTGATGGACGAATTCCTGTGGGACATCTTCAAATGCTCCTAGCCCCATGCTGCCCGACAGCTCCTCATTTTCTCTTCTAGGGTTGTCTGTGTTTTCTCATTTAAGAATAATTCACCACATGACAACATTTTACATTAATGAAGCCCTGGTGGTATCAGATGTGATAACATTCAGTAGGGAACATAGAGAATATGTACAGGGATATAGACAGTATAAAACAAAAATCAGGGGATGTGTGAAAAAGTTAATGAGGGGGAAAAACAGTTTTTGCTAGCATGTGCTGACTCACGAGTATCCCTCTCTCCATCCTGCTCAAGCATGGGCAAACTGGATTTATCTATCCCTTTTCAAGGGTCCCTGAAGAAGCGAATAAAGATGGTGGACTCTGGTAAGAATGAAGTGAATCTACTCAGTAGCTTCCCCCTTCTTTTTGTATGATAGAGTACCAGCTCCTGGCAAAAAAAGGAGTATTTCTAATAAATCCCTGGGTCCCTCTTGCAGCTTTTAGGCAGTAGCTAAATCACAGCAGGGACTCTGAGAAGGATGTGGTATAGGTTTTTTTCCTATGGGAAAGTAGATTGGGCTCACTGGCCCTCTGGAAATGCCCTGTGATAGTTACACATAGGCTGCGTAATAAGAGCGCTGCTTTTACATTGCTGTACAATGTTCTGCACTTAGCTCCTTCAGGTAGCAGCAGTCATCATTACCATAAGGGTGGATAGCCCAAACTTTATCTCCCGAATAGGCATCTACCAGTCCAGCACACACTGGCATTTAGATCTTGCTAGCCATAAAAATAACATCTTTTCTCATTAAACAAAAAACCCCAATAATCACCTGGGAGCTCATTAATTTTAGATTTGAACAAACTTACAGAGATGGAGTAGTGTCAGAAGAACTGTGCAAAAGAAGCAGTTTTATCCTATGAATCACTCAAAAATTCATGCATTTTTAAAAGAATGGTATCAAATTTCCCGCTCTGACTGAACATAAATAGATCTGCCCATTTCTTCTCAAATACTGTCAAATTACTAAATTTACTACCCGAGTTTTGCTCTTTCAAGCTCAAGGCCATTTTCATTATGGAAGTTAGCAGCTGCCCTTATCATCAACAGCTCAAGTTATTTCCAATTATTGTAATTCAGAACATTTTTACTGAAGTTCAGAACCTTAAAGTTCCCTCTGTTCAGCTCTAGAAAGTGGAGCAAAACAACCTCCTGGATGTGGAAAAGTTCAGTAGGTTGCCTTAACAATTTCCGCTGTGGCTTTGGATGGTCTGTAGGAAACAATTCCATCTAAAACTCAAATGTACACACTATGGTAGCCAATACTGTTTGCCTAAAAATAACCGTCCCTTAATTCCCTCATTTTAACCCCAGTGAGTTTTGTTTCTACTCTTAATGATTCTTCCAGCTTTGCTTATTTATTATTTCAAATGCCTAAGAGTACAGTATCTGCTAAGCTGTTAGCAGCAAAGTCAGGTATCTGTGAAAACCTCCCCTGGACTGTGAGCTGTGGGTCTGCTTTAAACACTGCTTTAAAATCAAACCAATGTTCAGTTTTTCTAAGAACTCGGCCCTCTTGCAAACACTGGCCAATGCTTGACAAGCAACGACTACAGCTGACTGGAGTGCCTTCTCTGAGATTCAGCACAGAAGACGCTGGGTGCCTACGTATGTCTGCCAAGTCAAGGGCATCTGTTCTGAGCAGACTCTAAAAAGCAGAGAGGAAGGGAGGCAAGAGGGGAGATGAAGACTCTGCTAAGACTTTTTTCATCCAGACCACAGCATGAAGTTCTGGAAAAGTCCATTCAGTTAGACATTTTTACGTGCTCTAATTTAGTTTTCAGTTGATATAACTCTGTCTATTCCTCCTTTCAGGTGATATGACAGAATTTGAATGAGAACACTAGGGCGAGCTGGCAAATGAATTTTGGGAGGCTGAGAACCATGGAGGAGTTAACATTTTAATTAGTACCTGACATGGCCAAAATGTCACGCGGGGTGTTACTCCCACAAGCCTTCCTACCCAGTTCTGACAGAGCCCCAGCATCGTTGTAGTTTGGATGTGTTTAAAATAAGCCTCCAGGCTTCTTAAGCACCTAGCAAAGATGAACTTTCCAGGGTTTTCACAATTAATGCAAGCACAAAAGGAACGAGCGTTAAGTACTAGGAAAGCAGATGTACACTTTGCCTACAGCTTTAGAGAGTGAACTTTGTAGTTCTCAATCTTAGTTTATACAGTTCTAGCTGAGCTTTGTGTTTTAAAAGTACCATTTTAAGGAGGCTTCAGATCAAAGCCTATTTCGTCTTCCCAAGAACTCAGCTGCTCCTGTAATCATCTCAAAGTCTGAACTGCAGGATCTCGGCATCTGCTGCTGTATTTATAAGACAAGGCAAAACAAGTGACAGAAGGGTCAGAGGTGGTTATCAGCATAGGTGTCAACCCTGTGGAAGAATAGCCAGTGAATGCCAAAAATGCAGTACGACAAATATACCCGCGTAGAACTTTGTTGTGAAATGTTGGTGACTATAGGAGGGTTTTTAAATGAAAGACGTTCATTTATCGAACCAGCAAGGCATGTTTGGAATGCAATATCTCTTCTTATAGTAATAGTAAACAATCCATTCCTTTCTGCTTCATAAAATTATTGGCATAATACTTCCTTTTTTATTGTTATAAGAAGTTGCCTGAGGCCTCAACAAAAAGAGCAAATTAGAGCATTGCCCCTCCCAACCAAGAACAGTGAAATATTTGTGAAGGTAATTATCACCACAATTGCATCACCAAATATCACATATAAAACACTTGGAGTCATCTACAAGTCACATACACGTGTGTACATTTATATGCATGTGCGTGTAGTTGCATTTGAAGTGGAGGGTTAGCACGGCACTGAATTTATCTCGATGTTTACTTTCAAATCAGCTCCTGCAGCAGCAGTTTTTACAACAGGCTTTGTGTTTTTCATGACTGGGAGCAGATCCGCTCCCTGAAGCCTGAAAGCTGATACAATTTTTTTTTACTTTAGTTTTAAAGCCTGTTGTGACAATCCCCACACTTGTAGACACAATTATAGCGGGGTGAAATTAGTTGTCGACTTACCTACAAGAGAGAAGATGTAGTGAAGTTTGTCAGAGAAAGCATGGTTAAAGTTGCCACATTTTCTTTTTATACAAAGAATAATATAAAAATTAGTACTTAGTACAAAAAAAATGAGCATTATCTCCTGTCAGCTTCCATGCTATGATACATTTACGTCAAACCTTTTTAGTGTTATTACAGTGGTTTTAAATATGTTTTACCATATAACTTTGCACCCGATTGTCATGTTAGTCTTCAAAACTACAGAAATGAGACCTTTTTTTCCTTCTGAATTGTTGAAACTCTGCCTGTCCTATTTCTAACTGGAGGAATATAATATCATTATTGGGCAATGTCAGATAGGTTTGTGCTATATTGCATTTTAGTCAAACTAAATAGATTTGTCCTCCAGGCTCACAGGACAAATGACTGAACTGCTTGTTATGACTAATACGTCTTACAAATACAGCTTGTGAGCCAAGCGGCAATAAGGCTAGTTTTCATTAATGCATCCACTCCCTCTTGCTGCTCAGGGAACTCCAAGTCTGAAATTGCAGACTATGGATTGAGATGGGCTCTCGCAATGTTTTCCATTTCTTATTCACATTATGTGGCTGGTCATGTTGATCACAACGCATTGGTTCTGCTCCATGGCAGGACATTTGCATCTTTTTAAGCAGGTGACTCAAAATTAATGACATGTTTCTAAGCTAAATTCTGTCATGGCAGTTGGAAAGGGCACTAACCTCAGTGGCTAAATATGCATTTTTAAAGTTTTCCTTTTATTTCTTTTTTTTTAATTTCTCTGCATTTGCAGTTTCCTTTCCTCTACAGTACAGAAACAGTTGAAACTAGCCCAGCTCTCAGGAGATGTTCACATTCTTGGCATTCAGGGAATAGGGAATTTGCTCCTCAATCTCTACCTAAGAGACTATTTTGTATTGTATAACAATAATGTGATCCCAAAAAAACACTCTCACCACGTGTAATTGGTAAAAGTGTAGTACTGTTTGTAAGAATAATGATTGTAATAATACCAATAGTAATGGTAAGGCAACAGATATATGCTAGGTGGATGACTGATAGCAGAGAAGTCAAACGATACAAAAACCAGATTACACATGTTCTGTGAGTCTGGTCACATAGCTTGCTTCTTGTGAAATACAGCGTAATGTATCACTGTAACTTTTTTCTGGACAATATGGACTCCTTGCTTGCCACATATTACCAGCATATTATAGCAGCAAGCGAGACATTAAAGCCATAATGCAGTAATGTACTTCCATAGTACTAAGTTTTGGTTAGAGTTAACTGCAGTATGAGTTATAAGGCTTGTTTTGATAGTGGCTGGAGATTTTACAATATTGTTTGGCTAGGCTGGAGTAAAAATGGGATGTGAGAGAACATTCAATATTGATTTAATCTTATGCTTCTACAGGTAAGTTTGGTTTTAATGTTAATTTCTGGCACTGAGCACTTTTGAAAGTCCCTCCCTGAACGAGTGAAATTAAATATTATACTGTTAATTTTCACCACCAATGTATATAGATTAGTATATGTAGAGCTGAAAAAGTCCATAATGGAAGCACATCTATAAAACCTGAACCTTTCCAGCATGCTAATGGCTTTCCATTAGGTCTGATTAATGTTTTCTGCTTGGTGAAAATAGGTATTTAGCAACAGTGCTTTCAGTTTGTTAGGAATAAATGACTGCTGGACCAATTGCTTCACCCTTGGGAATAAATCTGCACTTTCAGTGCTTGCTATTAAATCACTTGTGCAGGATGATTTGTAACATCTGCAGATTCAGATCTGAGGATGTCATTTGGATCCAGCAGCAAATACATCCTCCTCCTGCGTTTGCATCACCGTAACTCAGAGAAGTGACAGATTCTGCCACTGCTCGTGGTCCCACTGCCACATCAGATGCAGGGCACTGTGCACTGTGATAAAGTTGACAAGCTGGATGTTAACCAACCTGCCTCATCGTCCCAGTTTGTAACAGCAGCAATACGAACCTACCGCACACAGGGAAGTCGTGGGCTACGCATCGGATGTCATCGAAGCGCATCAGCAGTGAAGGATCCAGGATTTAATATTATGTGGGGACCTCATATCAGAGGATTGCTAAGGTGGAACTTTCAGTGACATTGATAAAACAACAAGGATGAAGTCTTGTGTTTTCTCCCTTTTTAAAATGTGTAGGGAAAGATTTGAAGCCAGATTCTCTTACCTTGAAGAACATACACACAGAGGTGAAAATGCGTATTTGCGTATATTTGCACTTGGGTCTTTTTCACAGCAGTAGAGTTTTAAACGGTTGTTGACAGTTGACTGGACAGATTTCAGTTGCTAGAGAGGGGTATGGAAGGGTTCCTCCCTTGGTGTTTCTCTTCATCCCGGAGTTTTTAATCAGTGTTTCAAGTCATGTCAATATCCATATTGTTTGCAACCTACATATTTTCTCCTTATAGATCTTCAAATAGCAAGAGACCCATTATCACATCTATTCCTCCTACAGCCTTATTCTTCTCATCTGAGAAATGTTGCTTGGAACTTCTATTAATAGTAAAGAGGTACATTTGCATTGTATTTTTCATGAAGAGGGCTCTTAAAAGTGCTTTATAACTTATACTAATGCAAATTTATAGAAGAGGATCTTAGATCTGGGACTCCTCAGAGATATGCTTCCTAATTGTTTGATATGTAACTAATGGGCTCTACCACCAGAAATAAATCATTAAGTGCTCTTGTTCCTAGATATCCAGCTGGAGGCTGGGCCTGACTTTGTGTTAAGCTCATGCCCTCTGAATGTCAGTCCACTTTGAAGTGTCTAAAATAATGTGACCCAAACCAAACAAATTCAGAATGATTAGAGACTTCTGAAAATGTTCAAATAAAATAAATAAAATAGAATGCAGTTCCATTAGGCAGAGAGGCAGAAGCTTTTTAACCATGCATAGTAGCATTAAAATAAAATTTAATACAAAAAAAATGCAGAATAATATTTCCTCTATTTTAATGTGCAGGAGAAAGTAAGATTGAGGGCATGAAATACTTGAATAGAAATTTAACTGAACTATGCATTGAATTTTTGAAGTCTCACGAGGAAATTTATTATTCACTACATTTTAACAGCACAGTTGGTTCCTGTTTTACTTCTGAAACAGCAGCTACTCATCTGAAGAAAGACAGAACCTCAACATAATATCCACTGTTGGATCATCCTGAAGCAACATACTTAAGGAAGATCTGTTATTCACAAAAAAACTCTCCAGTATGCAGAAAACTCCAGTTCTGGGCTTACTGTCAAGTCATGCCTCAGGCCAAATTCCAAAGGAAATCTGCAGGGTTTGTGGCATTTTGCAGACTTGTCAGTGAAAACAAGAGAAAGCCTCATCCAGGGTCCACTTTTAAAGACTGCCCTCAGAGTGAGTGAATAAGGCAGTCTTCAAGGAAGCTACAGCATAGAAGCGGCTCAAAGCCTATTCTTGCTCCGTCAAAATCAAGAGAAATATTGTCAGAGAATGACAGGAGGATACAGGGGTCCTGTGTCTGTTGGAGCAGCCATAGGGTATAACTGAGCTGATGTACGTCATGGATTGCAGCACCTGGGTAATGGCAGAGAACTGATGTAAGTAGGAACGTACATGTACATGGTAAAAGCTGGTTCTCAACATGGTTAGCATTACAGATGAAGAAAAAAAATGTAACGACTTAGTTATGAGTGGCATTTTACAGATCCTGACATGTTTGATTGGCTGGACTATACAGAGAAATCATTTCAAGTCTGATTTACCATTAATTAATTTACTTCTGTTCCACCTACACTATGCATTCAATCCTGTTTTCTATTGCAGTTTAAAAGCATGAATTCAAATTACCTCAGTCAATGCAGTTTAAACCAAATGACCACTTTGTGAAATTTATTTGAGAGATGGTAGTTTTTCACTGGGAAGGCCATTCTGCATGGTGCTGAGGCCAGAAGAGGAGGTGAGCATGCTCCAGGCTCCTGCCCAGCACTCTGCACTGGCAGGATGGCATTGCAAGTTTGAGAACAAGTACAGTATCCGTCAGAGCATTTGACTTACCTTAGGTTTCTGTGATGTCTGGAGTTGTCTTCGTATTTGGAAGTACACAAATCTGAATAAGGAAAACAGCCCTAGAGGGTATTTTCTTTAATATTATTTTTTTTTTCCCTGTGATTTGTTGACTTAAAGTCTGTGAAGCTCAGTATACCTGTACAGAAGGCATGATGAGGGTGTCAGGATGGCACAGGAATGGCTGTTTGTAGTCCTGAGTTCCAGCCTTGGCTTCCTAAAGATGTCGTGTGCCACAATAAATGTTTAATAAGTATCAGGTTTGCACAATAAAACTACATTACTCATTTCTTGGACAACTGAATCGTCTTTTTTTCACCCACTTGATATGATCAGTAGTCAAAGCTGTGTTTATGTGTGTAGTTTTGACTGGTGATACATTTGTGAAATACTCTGAACATATGGATAACCTATCATGTATGAGGTATTGGCTAAACACTTAGTTGGTATGTGCTGTGTTTCTCTTTTTTTGCCCTACAAAACCGACTTTCAAAGGACAAGATGGCTACTTGGCAGAAGGAAAGAAAAGATACTGCCTGCTTTTAATTCTGGAAGATGATATGATTATCGGTACACTCCTCATGTTGCTCTAGTTGCCTAATAATATTTTGGCAAAAAATACATCTGATGAAAATCAGCTGATGACAGTTCAACAGGGGCTGCAGGAACAGCATCTCCCATCCCATGTAAAAGAAGTATCTCCATCACTTATAACACGTATTTAGCTGCCCAGCTCCTGTTGAAATTAGCGCATAATGGAAATTTCTTTATCCTTATGGATCTAAATTCACAAAACAAGAAATCATTTGTGCCGGTCTAGAGGTAGTTGATTCCTGAATATTTATTACCGATAAAATTTGTTTTCTTCCTACCCCCTCACTCCTTCAGGGAACATCTGCTGATGGGGGCTTGTTACGGGCAGGATGATGGAATTTGTTCTGCTATTGCTTCTGTTGTGATTTTTCTCTGATAAAAGACGTTGTGAGTAACAGCCAAGGAACAACAGTGGCATGAGATGTTCCTTATAGAAAAGATGGCATGTTGGGCTCAAAAATCCTATCACTCTATGATTTTTGTCTTAACTTGCAAAGATATGATAGTTTCCAATGAGTAAAATATAATGCTAATTTAAGTAAGAAAATAAAGTGATAAGCTTTTTCAGTAATGCAAACCATTTTACAGTTAATATTGCATTGTCTTCCATTTATTTTTACATTAATTGCTGGGGCTTTTCATTAAAACCTGATTTGTCCTTACCTGGACTCAGCCTTAGTGGGGTAGTGATCTTCATATTTTTACCTTAAATAGGAAAAATCTATCAAACTCTTTCAGCATTACAGAAAAATGGAGAAATCTCTCTCTTTTTCCCCCCTTCCCCAAACACTAAAAAGCTTTCCACTTATAAAAAGCTGTAATGGCCTATTTTTAACCTCAGAGTTATTTCTGACCCCAAAAAACCCTGTGAGAACAAACAAATACTCACCACAGCCACGAGATACCAGCAAGTTCATTGCAGTCATTGGAGCAGTGGGTTTAACTTGGGAAGACAAGCTGTGGGACTCAATTGTTCTTCAGTAAGGTGGAAGGAGGAATATTATAATGTGCAGTGAATTGGAGAAGACTTATTGTGGCTTGCCCTGTGAAGGATGTCTGCCTCTATGGCATAAAATCTTGCTCTGTATTCCAGGAAATGTCATTTAAAATGTGGAATGTGTGCACAGCAGGAATAATAAAATTGTCTGAGCATGTGAATTTTAAGCACTAAACATGATACAGAAACAAGAATATTTTTTCTGACAGAAACTGGTGACTAATGCAACTTTCTTCCTTAAAAATATTTGCTTCAGCTGGACATTAATCTCTTGGCAGAAATTTCTGGAAAAATTAGATATTTCTCAGTAAAAATTTATAAGAAAATAAAGTTTTTACCTAGCTAACAAAATGGAATTGACAACCTTCAGAGGTGGCAAAGTCTCATTTGCAGTAGAACTAGAGCAACATAACAATTTTCTCTTTTATGTATATAAATAAGTATATATATTTCCTATTACTGTGATAATAGCCTTATACTAAGCCAAATGTGGTTATAAATTATTCCTAGCATCTTGTTCAAGTAGTTTGTCTGGGCAAGTATGTCCCTCCTCCCCATCTGTTTGACTGATATTTTTCTCTGAAATCCTAAAAGGTGAAAACATTTAAGTTAAATAGTCTCATAGCTCTAATTGAGAACCTGTGGGTAGCTCTGTGTGTCACTTCTTCCATCACAAATCATGTCAGCTACTGAGGAAGTACTTGAGTACAACTTATAATTCATAATGAATTATATTTTCTTTTTGCATCCTTTTCCCTAACCTTCTCATTTACTTCAGAGCTCTTGATGGGAAGGACTTTATACCCATAAACAATATTTTTCTAACAGGCTGGAGAAAGGCTTTTCACTGGTGCTTTTGATTCAGACTGGTCCTTTGTTCTTTTTCTAGCTTGCACAGACAAAGAATTGAGGAATCTCGCTTCGCGACTAAAAGACTGGTTCGGTGCACTTCATGAGGATGCAAATCGAGTCATCAAACCAACCAGCTCGGAGACGGCACAAGGCAGTAAGAAAACACCTTTCCCGTTGAGCACTGAGTGTTGTAGGCAGCTTCCCAGCCTGAGCGAGCGTTCAGCTGAGCACAGCTGTTAGTGCTACAATGTCGTGTCAAGCAGGTGCCAGCACGTAAGTGGGTATGCAGGAGGCCTGGTCCTGCAAATAAATAGCTGCACCGTTTTCTAAAGGAGCTGCAGTTGTTCTATGCTGTCTCTGGCCCAAACTGCTCTAAAAAATGCCAGGCAGAGACAGAGAGACCTTTACAAGTTAATCAGGCAAATAACTGTCTGAAGGCCGTGGAGGTCACATCTATACTAGTAAATAAAACTGCTCAGAGACTTTTTTCAAGCCCTGAGGTTACCTAGCATGACATAGTTCATGTCTGTACGGTTAAAATCCATGACCGTCCAAATCAGTGTGGCTGCATCTGAATCACTTCTTGGGGATGGACCGTGGCATGTCCTTCCCCCCCAGTTTATGGCCAAGCATTATCTCACCCAATGTCAGTGACACGAGCCAAAACTATGGCATACAAGCATGAGGAGAATTATGCCAATGTTGGAAAGGACTCGTTTAGGTCTTATTTTGTGATTTCTTGCTAACACCTTATATAAGAGAAAGAATAATAAAAACATCCGCATTGCAGCCACAGAGCCAGAATAGTTAAATGGTGTGGAAATCTGTTGTGTCCCAGGTATTTAATAACACTATCTTTGCTTCCTTTGATATTTTTTTTTTAAGAAAGGAAGAAAATGAACAGTTTGGAGGACATTTACTCTCTGTGGGATTAGCCAACATGACTGATTTTAATGTCATTTACCCACCAGGGAGGGGAAAGATTCAGATAACAGCATCAAAAGAGGTCATGTTCATCAGAGAGCAGATGCGAATTTATTTTCTTTAAGGACTCATTAATCCTTTTAAATAGTATGTCCCAAAACACGTGGGCCCCTGAGCTGCAAAGTAGGATGCGCAAGTTTTATCTAGGTGTGTGACTCACCTTCACTTCGCTGCCCTCATTCTCTGGTGCAAGCTGTCTAAAGCCAGGGTTCGCACACACAGAATTTAAAGGGTTCAGTAAACTGCTCCCTTGTATGGCTCTTTTGACCCCAGTGCCTAGTTTCCCTGTAGTGTGAGGCTGGAGAGGCTAAACGTGCAGTAGAGCAGACGCAGCACATCAGGATGGACATTTACTGTTGGTCCATGTCTCCACAGCAACTCTTCTTTTGTGCTACTTCTGAGCTTGTGTAGCAATAGATTGCCTCTTCCTAAAGAGACAGAACATACCAGAGCCTATATTGCTCAAAACTCTGGTCAAACCTCATTAATGCCAAGTCATTTTGTCTTAAAACCTTGTGGTGAAACAAGCCATGTTCTGTGTCAATGATCTTTTTCATATGTCCCTTACTTTCCATAGCATTTTCAACAAAGTCAGTAACTTTAAAACCATATGTCCTACTTATTTCTCAAACAGTACTCCAAAAAAGGATATTATCATGCAGAGAAAGCTGAACCATAGTGCAAAAAGACAACTGGATGTACAACTAATCATGGCTTCAAGATGTGAATTCTTTTCAGAGCCCATGACAGAAAACGCCAGAGGCTTACAACTTTGTCTGAAGTCCTTTAGGCCCAGAACCACATGAAATCTCAATTTTATCAGATTGTTAAAAGGATGTTTTTCGTGCAGATGACCTGTGAGCTGCTCATGAGGACCTTACCAAAGGCCAAAGATCAAATTCATTCCTAAAGGTGTTGGGTCTTCTTCTTTGCTGAAGCAATTTCAGGGAGAAAAGCATTCCTGGTAATTCTGCAGTGTTTGCTCTGATTTGCAGAGGAGCTGTAATCTCTTTTTAGTTTAGTTTGATTCCTGGCAGCTTTTCTGTGAAAGGCTGCCTTGATGATCTTAAACACTTGATCTCAACAATGTTCATTTTTAGACTGTTGACTTAGTTTGGCACATTTTCTTATATGTCAGTTAAAAAAAAAAAAAAAAGAAACTTTATGAGTTAAGATGCCTAAATAGATTTTGAATGCCATAAAACTTGGGCTTGTTTTTCTTTTTAAGAGTTTGCAACAGTGTGCATGAATTAATCTGTGTGTGCCAAGTTCTGCAGCTCCAATCCTCTCTGGTAGCACTGAAAATACCATAGAGTAAGGATGGCAGTATTTGGCTTCCTCTAACTTCAACTTCAAACATTTGTAAAAATGAAAGACATCTTAAACAGGGCTCAGAATTCAAAGCAAAGTTCACATACCCAAGCTGAAAAAAAGAATTTGTGTGAATCCTGGCAAACAGGACACAGGCAGCTCTGGAAATATGCTCTGATGTACACATTGATTGCCCTTTTTTTATTGCTCTGCGTGTGTTGCCCTCCTCACCAGGCTGATCACTTCATTAAACTGGTTTGGTTATGCCTGTAGTGCCTTAAACGGCATGCACAACCTCAAAGTAATCCATTTTGGGTATGCCCTTGTGGCAGTAAAAGGAACAGATGGTGGGATGCGATGACTACGATGCCTCGGACACATCAGCTGTCTAGCGAAGGTGTTCCAGCAGAGATTTCTCTATGCTACATTAAATTTTCAAGATGTTACCATGAGTGTAAATAAGCTTTTTAAGTGTATTAAGTTCACCCCCAGGTGAAGAAAAAAAGTACACCCTTTTTTTTTTTTTTAACTCTCTTGAAAGGAAAAGGATGAGGGCAAGTCATTGTGTTTGAAATCTCAAATCTTCATTTAATGAGCTATCTGCCAGATCTCAGCAAAGCACCATAGGCCAGGAACTTTGTCTTCTGCAGGATTTGTACAATTGAAATCTCCTCAATAAATAATATAAGAAACTCAGGGACATGCTTTGACATAAGGACATAATAAAACTAATTAGGTAGTAAGATCAGATTCAAATTGCTCCTGAGCCTGTTGATAATTCATAACATTCCTGTATTGTATCTAGATAGTCTCTTTGGTTGGAGTGGGAATTGTTTTTCTTTTACTAGAGATCTATGCAATATAAAGGACTTTTCTGGGGAACATTTCTTCTCCTCCTTTTATTTTAACTGATGGGGGAAATTAGGTTAATTATTCCCCTGTTAATTTAATTGTGGTATACTTCAATAAAATAAACCTGGCTTATGTAAGTCAACTTTTGAAGGGAGAAAATAATTTTATGTGCCAGAAGGTGTGTTTATTTTTAATTAGGATTTTCACTTAAAGTCCTTTTTAAATTTAATTCCATTTTACTTCAGAGGAGGTGGAGCGTTTTACATATTAACAGGAGATTAGACTTTTACATGTAGGTCACCGGTTTGATTTCCTTCCAGATCTGTAGTGAATGAAAGTTGTTAGGATGCTGAACAGCTGTCAGTCAGAATGAGAAACATGATGGTCTCAATCCAGGTTTGTGAGCAGGTGTCCAAATGAGAGCAACCACCACCACAGCTGACATTAATTGGCATCTGCGTTGGCAGCCTCTGCCAAGGAGCCAAGACCAGAAGGGATACGGAGCCTGCACCATTCTCTTGCTTCTCACCGTAGGCACTGCAGCGCTGAGCTGATGCACAGAAAGATGCAGAAAAGTTCTCATGGAAGTTACTGTTATTCCGGGTCTGTTGTGCAAGAAGTCCAGTCTATTAACCAAGCACTTAATTCATTACCGATTTACAGTATGTGGTTTATTTCATCCAACATATTGCATCATATTTATAAGCGAGTATATCAAAACGCTCCAGAAGGGAGGTAATTCATTCAATGCCACTTGGCCTCACCGAGCTGATAGGAGCACAGTGACCTCCCAGTGAAGGGAAGCGAGCCCCAAGAACCATTTTCCATCAGCTGCCTTGGTTACGCAGTAAGTCAGAGCCTGTGTTGCACACTCAGGGCACACTTTGCTTTCATTCCTGTTGCTGGGTGCCAAGAGCATCCAGGGTTGCTGGTTTTGGACTGCAGATGCAATGTTGCAAAAGGTGATTTCCAGGCAGTAGCTTTCACCGGGAGTCAGCATGAAGCGGAGGTAGATACTACCATTCACTTTCAGTCACAGATTGAGGGACAATAGTAACCATCTAGCTAAGGGCTTTCCATCACACCTACCACTGATATTTAAAGACTTCCAGACCACACTGTCTAATAATCCAGCACTGCTTAATAATAGAGCTTCTTAATAAACCTAATCTGGAACTCTGGTCACAACAGTGAAAGCTCCCTTGTTTTTAAGAAATTACAATCAAAAACTCTTCAACTATTGTAATTAACTCTCTTCGTAAGTGACCTTTCATGATTGTATCTTGCATCCAAGCCCTGATGGTATGTCACAGAGCGGCTTCGTATTCACATCAGTCACTATCTTGTGATCTGCTCAGACAGATCAGTACTGAGGGCATGCTGCCGTTGTATCCCTGAATACATGTTGTACACACAGATAAAGACTTCCCTGTGGGGAGGAAAACAAGACTCAGAAATAATCCACAGACACTGTCAGGAGCAAGTTCATGCCAGGATCTCCTCCTCCCTGCGTTGATCCTTGCTGGTTAGGAGGTGACCTTTAGAGACCCACAGGGCTGAGCAACACGTACCATACTCAACTGGTTGTACAACAGACCTTGCAGTTATTCACTGTAGCAGCAGAAAGTGCCACAACAGGGCGTAAAGACCATCACCAGAGAGGGCATCTGTGCAGGAAAAGAGCAGCCAAAGGAACCCAGCTGTTTTCCACCTGGAAACTGTTAAACTGGGCTAGCTGAAGAATGTACCAATCCCTGCTCCACCATGCAACTGAATGATCCACCCCTGGCTGTCTGACTACTTTTAACGTGCCCCATGGAGGGGTATCAGGCACAGCATACACCCGCACAAGGCGGGACTGCATGTCCTGCTCCTCGGTGCTTTGTTAAAGGCGAAGTCAAGGATTCTTAAATCCTTTCACTCAACAAGAGATCGCACAGTGACCAAATCCTGCTTACCTTCTTCAGATGAATAAAATAATTGAAGTCAATAGTCCTAATTGCTTCAGCAAGGCAGGCAGGCTTCCTCCCTACATCTATTCACATGGCCTTTTTCTTTTTCACTGTGCTCAAACTCGATTAGATAACGTTAGAGGAGATAACAGCACAAAAATGTGATGAAATGTTCAGCATGATCTCTCTTCCCCGCCTGAGCTGCCTCTAGCCCTGAGGAAATGCTGTTACCGTCTTCCTTTCTTAGAGAAACATGTATTATGAATGACATAAACCTTCCTATTAGTTAACCCTTCTCATTGTTCCTCCATGTCACTGACATCCTTCAGCTGCAGTTGCATACAAAAAGCACAGCTTCCAGCATGAAGCACTGCCCTCCTTTGGATTAATGCTTAAAATAGCAGGTAGGCTGCAGAGCTTGGGCAAACTGTCAGTGTGATTCCAGCAACATCTCAGGTTTCACTTTAACAAAGCAGCATCCTGAAATGGGACTTGACACTTTCAGCAAATAAGGCTAAGCTTGACCTCTTTCAATGAAAGCTGCAGGAAAAAAGAAAAAGCCCATCAGGCTTCTCCACGTGGCCCATAAATAGTGCACAGACAAGTTAGCGCATGCAGCTGAAACAGCGTGAGCGCAAGGTGCCCAGGGTACGTGGTTCACGTACCCTCTGTGCCTGTAAATCCCCAGGCAATGTGTGCAAGTTTCTGAATTCTTGGTGAAACCAATAGCCTTATTATCAGCTTTATTAGCTCTACGTTACAAATATGCTTTCTTGCATCATAGCTGACTTGGAAATTAGTCCATGTTTGTACCAAGCATTGAAAATACAGAGACAGCATGGATTTATAATACCCTGTCTTGTTTGTGAAAGAAGGCAACCCCACTGTTTTTGTGGAGACTGCAGGATACTGGAACATGCATCTCATGTACATTGTGGGTATCTATATGCATGGCTTGGTCTTCCTGTGATACCGCTGCTGCTGCAGTCTTTTAAGGATTTGGGCTATTAAAATGAATGACGATGACGTTTTCCAAAGTGCTGGACGAGCAGAATCCTGTATTGCTGCACAATCCTGGAGGCCACAAGAACGCATTGTGCTGGTATGGCATACAAGAGTATGTGCAGCTCTCTGGAGTTCCCACCTGAAGCAGTGCCATTCTTCAGAGTGGTGCAAGCAAAACAGATGCTTTGTCCCTTCTCTCCCCCTGCCTCCCCCAGACAGCTCACCATGCAGAGCAAAGCATTTCGTTGTCCACCACAGGAGGCAGGGCTTTGCAGACTGAAAAGCTGGGATGAGAGGTGGAAGGTGATAGCACGCTAGCAAAGAATTTGATCAGAAACCTAGAAATGGGTCTGGGAAACAGTATTTAAATTTCATTCAGACTCACTCTAGTTTGAAAAATATGTGGATGCAGCCGTTTCTCATCACATTTCAGTTTCCTGGAAGAAGGCCAACCCACTTGGACTGTGGACAGGGAAAAAAAAAATGTGAGAATTTTTTGAGTAGAAATAACTTTGAATTACAGTTATCGGCTATGAATCTCATCCCTCCCCACCCTGCAGCTCCTAAAGACTGCGAGTAGTGCTCTAGTCTGTAGCTGTGCTTGGGTTTTAAGCTTTACACAATCAGTTCAGTCTTAGAGTTTTGTTCTGCTTTGGGCAAGTGAGGGTAATGTTCAGAGTCCGGCCAAAAAAATTATAAAGGCTTCAGCTTAGCAATGATTCCTGTGCAGTGAGCGTGCTGGGACTCAGTTGGGGGTATTTGCCTATCTTCTTACAGGATTTGACACCAGCATACTACCGATCTGTAAGGACTCCTTAGGCTGGATGTTCAACAAACTTGACATGAACTATGACCTGCTGCTGGATCCCTCGGAGATCAGTGCCATTTATCTGGATAAGTATGAGCCATGTGTCAAGCCTCTCTTCAACTCTTGCGACTCCTTCAAAGACGGAAAGCTTTCGAACAATGAGTGGTGCTACTGCTTCCAGAAGCCAGGTGGTGAGTTGTGCCATTTGCAGTACAAAGAGAAGTTGTTTGGGTTTCCCTGTGTTTCAGGTTTGATTGATCTGCTTATAGAGATAGTTTGGTAATTGGCGGTCAGTTGCATTAAAAAGCTCTTTTCTCCAGCATTGGTGTGAAAGGGCATTGTGTAACAATGTTTAATGTCACAGATGAGCTGTATTAATATCCCTTGATCATTAAAACAAACAAAGAAGTAATAAGTGCCAGTGCACGCAGTCTAGAAATAAACTCTATTGCTGATAGAAAGCTCAGGAACTTACTCTTCTATTAATGCAGAAATTAGCAAATCATAAGTTAGAGAGCTGGCATTATGTCAGTTTGGTGAAAAGAGAGAAAAAACAGTTTAACAATGAAAATGGCCCCCGAACACTATTCTCAACTGCAGTGTGTTGCAATTTTTTTTTTTTTAATTAGTGGAGCTAATGACATAAATTTGTTTTGCAGTACAGTACCAGCATATGGGCTTCTTTCGTTCCCAGGTGTACAGTAGTCTACATTTCGTGTCAGTAGTGAAGCCAGTCATTACAGAGTCTGTCCCGTACCATCTGGAAACTGATTCTCGTACATTATATTTTAGGTCTTCCTTGCCAGAATGAAATGAATAGAATTCAAAAGCTAAGTAGAGGGAAGAGTCTGTTGGGTAAGTTCGATTACTTGCTATTCATTTACTCAACTAATTAAAGCTTCTGTGATTATTGTAACTTTATATGCAGTAATGGTTTTTCAATTAGAGACTAATGTTTTGAGTTGGGAATATGCACCACAGAGCGTAGGCCTGACACTATGAAATTAAACAAATAATGAGATAGCAACATACAGAACAGGTGTCAGCGTGGCAACGGGTTCAGAACGAATTTACGGCTCTCCAGAAATGCAAAGCCTTGCCTGCACAGAGCTTAATACTGCTTTCATCACCTCAGAGGTCACAATAAGTACAGAGGCTGCTTAATACTCAAGCCTCCCATTTTTGAAGAGCGACTGAAGGTACCACAGTGCATAGCCAATGGGTTCGTGTCTTCTTCCAGTTATGGTGCAATGCATGTGTTCCTTGGGGTTCATTTTTGACTAATCACCCTTAAAAATATTTCCGTATATTCCATGTATATGAGAACAGGAATTCATATTATCTCATTTCAGGCAGCCCTGCAGGATGCTCCGTACCGTAAGATGTGAAAATGCCTGCCCCTCTCTCTATTGACTGTTGAGAGCCTGAATTGATTCATAACTTACACTGCTCTGATGGATATCTAAAATTAGGTGAAATAAATCCCCATATGGCATTTTCCCATTTAATTGCTAAAAAAACAGATTGTTGAACTGAGTAAATTTAACTAATTCCATACCCTAAAATCAGTGTTGTGTGGCCTAGCGTTTATGTGGTGGTATCTTATTGAAACTTCTGTCCTAGCGCATTCGTGCACGTAGATCCAAATCACGTGAGGCATATCAGTACAGTTTATAGTCTCTGTTTACAGGAAGCACTGCATTCCACCCTTGGAGAGTCTGGCTTACCTCAGACCCAGGCTGTCAGGCCCATCATCGAGAGCCTGTGTCAGGTTCTTACAGCATCAGTAGCTGCAGCAGAGAGCACGCATGTCAGCTCTGCTGACGTGCTTCTCAGATTGCAGTCTGCTTCTCAGGTTGCTCTCAGATTTTAGTCTGATGTTTCTAGATACTCATAGCAGACTCTGCAAACAGAGCTTCTGCAAACCTCGTCTTTGCTAAACCCTGCCATTCTCAGACACCACTGCTGTTTGGACTCAAGGTTCAGGTACCTTAGAAACAATCCCAACCTGGATTCTTTGGTTTAAAATAAGAATAAACATTCCCAAAGGCCACAGGGACTATGGTTTAGTTCCATCATCCTTTCATAGCAAGTTCACATAAAGATTAAGATGTTTCAGAGTTACAGCTCCTGCTGTTCATAGCTGTGGGAACAAAGGGAGGGTTTATTGCTCAGTTGTACGTGTGCTCCATTCAGCACATATTTTGCATTTGTGTTCGAATGCATGTTGTGGCAGAGGAAGTCACCGTGTTCTCTGTCTCATGGGTGTCATGATTTTCAGAGCCACCTAAAAGAATAAGAAGCCCCGTTCCTAATAGATAGCTTTGGCTACCCCATATTTATTTTATGCTTTGCTGTTATTTGCTATATGCAATAAATGTCATCTAGGTTGAAACATAAGTGGTTTGTTCCAGTGTGTGGGGAAAAATTATGGCTATATTGCAGGTAGTACAACATGCAGGCTGTTGTAGCACATGTCACTGGGATCTGATCACAACAGCAGGAGTAAAATGACAAAGTAAAAGCAGTAAGAATGGTCCCTCACCACAAATAACTTCTAGTCAACTGTATTAAAAAAAAAAGAAGGATGAAAGTGGCTAAGCTCAACAAATCAAGAAGTGTCAGGCATAGGTTGTTCCACAAGCTAGAAAATTATAATATAGAGGGGAACTCTTTGCTTCACCTACCTGGAAAGTCTGCCTGCATAATGGCACCTGAATGTGAGATTTTAATCTGATCTCATAGCTATTTATACAGCAGAAAACATTGTCTTTTCTCTTCACTGAGTGAAAAATCATGCAAATAGAAACCAAGACATACCTGTGACAAAAAAAACACACTTGTAGCAACAATAAAGAAAGATTGAAAGGAGAGATGAATATTTGCACAGAAACTAGCCTTTAATTATTCTCTTTCCTTCTCTGTCCCTGACATATAGAGCACAGCATTTACAGTCTGGACAGTATGCATGAAGAAGATTTCTGTTAACCTGTATCCATTGATAAAAAATGATGACTTTTGATATTTTGTTCTCCATATATTTTTCAAAACACATGACAGTTGCAACAAAGTACTTCAAAGCCATTGCCATTAGATATGTTGAATTTGGAGGCTTTCAAATGTAGTCTAGCATCCCAGGGGACTGAATTAAAAAGTAAACAGCACTATTCATCTTTTCCTACCAGATTTATCTAAAGTACAATTAACTGCACAGAGTGTACTTTTAGAGCATACAACTGTGCCGCCTGATAATGCTTCTCCCACATTGCTAAGGTAATAAACTTCTGCGCCCGTCACTATTTTCTTCTGTATCATCAGCCCTGTGAATTCAGCTAACATAATAGCTAATACAGGGAGCTGTGTGCCAGTTAGCACTTAATTCTGCAGGCTTTTACCTGTGTGCTTTACTATCTTTAGAATATAATTATTCTCCCCATGTCCTCTGAGGAATGGGAGTATTATATAGATAAGGAAACGATGCAAAAAAAACCCAAAAATACATAGGTCTGGATCCATAAAGAGGATGTAGATGCAACAGTGCTGTTCAAGTTTGTGTGCAATAATTAAATACTCCATGGGACGAAGAGAGATGGGGGGAAGCAGGATTCACTAGCATGAGGCACTTCAGTGCGGAGTGACTAACATTTTGTAGGGCTTAATAGTAAAGCTGGTCCACCAGCGGTCCTCTCCACACTTGTGGGGAAGCACCATCTGTGCAAGAACGTCTGGAGAGGAAACATGAACTCCTTTCTCCTTGCAAACCCTGTGGTTTTCTCTGACGCCAAGCCCAATTATGGGGTGAAATATTCCCACTAAATGAATGGACTGTCCGGATGCCATGCCCCAGAATAGCAGAGCTTGTAGCCAGAGCTTATTTCTAATGAACACAGGGACTTGTCTGTGTAGGATTTACAGGACGAATCAGTATGCTGTACAACACTTGCTCCCAGTGACTCTCCATCCTCACCAGATTACCACCTGCACCTGACACACTGGAGAGGACATGCTATAATCTTCCCTCTGATGGCTGGCAAATACTGTTACATTAGTATGCGTAGCTAAATATTTAAAGCTCCAGTGTTACATACAAATTGGCACAAATTGCCCATGCAGAAGGAAAAGTACCTTCTACTCTTCACTGTGACCCAAAGTGTGAATCCTTTCCACAGACAGTTATGTTGGCAGTGAGCCTGGGCCATAATTTATTTTTAAATATGTGGCTTTTACAGGCAGCATGGAACATTTTAATACCTTACAAGAAAGACAGTGAAACTATGCGAAAAGGCCTGTTTCAAAGAAGGGAAAGGTTGCATTGCCCAAGGAAAAGAGAAAGCATGAGACAGGTTAAAATGCAGTGGCTGTTCTCTGCTCACCCCGTAATGCCAATGAGAGTCCCCCTTTGATTCTTCCCTAGAGCCAGATGCTCATCTGATATAACAGAGGAGCTCTAGTGACACAGGTGCAGCTATGCTGATTTACGCCAGCTCAATATCAGGACCTGAGCACTTTTCCCAAGCTTGTGTATAGTCTGATAAGCACCTGGAATGCTTAACAGAGAGAGGATGTGAGCATAAATATGAAAAAAAAAAAAAATTCTCAATATTGAAATAAAGGATTGAACAATGAGCATTAACTTACAAAAAACCTGCAAAGAAGAATACATATACATGGTTATTAGAACCAGGTTTTTTATAAATAGTGAAAATGAGTCTTCAGTAGTCATCAGTATGCCTACATTTGTATGTGAACATAATGATGGTATATATAAGCAAACCAGCTATAAGAGCATGCGTTGAAATTATTTAAAATACTCTCACTAATGGATGTGAAGTGGTCTCCAAAACTGATCTGCTATACAAAGATTTCTGCAGATGTTCAAAGGTTTCTGTTCTCATCTTCCAGACCTACATTAGCAGCACGCAAACATTAGACAAGATGCAGTGCAATGAGTTTGGAAATTCAAGGATTCACTTTATATAGGGGTGTGTGGGTGTGTGTGGGTGTGTGTGTATACGTGCATGGGATTGACTGACTTCCACTTTCATGTCTTTATATAGGAAATTTCATGACATTTGGGCAGCACCTTCTCATTCATTTTTTCTGTGAGAAACATAGTGGAAATAACCCCTTTGACACATGAATTGTCTGAAGAGATGCTAGACACATGGAACTAGTTAAAAAACTTACTGTGTGACCAGTAAATCACTGATATCTTTGACAAAGAAAAAAAATACACGTTCTCAAAAATCATTTGAGATAAGAAATTTGGGGGCAAAGGTGAGTTTCTGCCATGTTTCAAAATTGAAGCAACTGGCGAAGAAGGGAAAATGACTGCACTGACCCTCCCCTGGGAATAAAGCTAACTCATCTCAAAGGACAAGAGGGCTTTTCATACTGAAGTACATTTGCTGTATCTGCTGAAAAGTGGGAACAATAAAACGGGTTTCTCCTGAGAGCTTCCTATCTGCTGAAGGCAGAATGAACCACACTCTACAAGGCTGAACTATATTGGTTTTATTGTGAGACAAATCTTGGGCTTCAGATCCAAAGACTTCTTGACTGCAAATCCTGTTGTTCCTCCTGTAAAGCTTATGCATTATTTCTCGTTTTATACATGGGAACTCTCAATAAGTCGGAAGTTGTGCTTGAGATTAGTATGAATAGCAAACAGATGGCAGATACCTTCCAGGGATAATTACAGTGTTGTGGAAAGACTTATATGATAAACACTGAAGGAGTGCAAATGGAAGGGAAATGCAGAATTAATGAAGTTGGGGTAATAATCCAGTTGGGAAGAAAAGTTTAAAACCAGGAGTTAAATCTGAAAGGGACTCTGTGGGAGTATTAATCATTCAGGGACAGACCAAACGTATCTCTAGTACCGTATGCTGTCACCCTCCATGTACTCTATATGCACAAACATTTACGCACTGTGCTGTGACCAGGGTGGCTGAAAATAGTTAATTATATACAATTTCTGCTTGCTTTTAAACACTAGATAATCACATGTATTTTCTTGCCAAAGTTGTAAAGATCTTCGTTGTAAAGATCTTGGTGTAAATAAGTGAGAAGTTCATAATACTCTATATACCTGCTTGCTCCTGCAGAAGCTTGCATTACTGATTATACTTTATATTTTATTCAGGTGCTTTCATCCCACGGTGCAATGAAGAAGGTTATTACAAAGCCACTCAGTGCCATGGCAGCACAGGGCAGTGCTGGTGTGTTGACAAGTACGGGAATGAGATAGCTGGCTCAAGAAAGCAAGGGACAGTTAGTTGTGGTGAGTAATGATGTGCTTTCCTCAGACAACAAAGGAATTAACACTGTTGTAAGCCCTGTCATTGCTATATGATGGAGTATGATAACCAGAGTGACAACAGGGAAACATGAGTACCAGTGTTCAAAGTGCTCCTGTATTTTCCTATTCAGGCTACAAATGGGGCCCTTATATATGTATTGTTGGACTGGGGGGGGGGTGCAGCAGAAGTTAACAGGCAATAACCATGGGTAAGAAGATATTTTTTGCCTGGAGAATGTAGTAATTGATATTAAAATTAAGGCTATGGGATTGCTATGTATGGTTATCAAATATATTGTCCTGTATACTCTGGAACGCACATTTATTGGGACTTCATGAATAATGTCTTTCCAGACAAAGGAAGGCCTAAATACGTAAAATTTTATAAATTGACAACCAAGCCCAATAAAATTGCTGACAGGACAATATTATGGCCATACGTGAAATCACCAATTAGCTGTTATACCTAGGCAAGCAAGATTTCAGTTGTATTCCTTCAGAGTGCTTCAGCAATGGTTGTGGATGCAGCTTTCTTCTTTGAGAAGGAACAGAAAAAGCAGAGACCTAGAAGGTCTGAGATGCCCAGAATCACATCACAGGTCTTAGGCTCAATAGCTACATTTGCAGAGTGTGGTTTATGCACTCAAATAAAATGCATTTGTGGAATATTTTTAGCCTGGTTTTCAGAGTTGTGATGGGATGAAAGTATTTACAAATGAGTAATGATTTTCTAGCCTGCATGCATGTGAACTGAGACTCCCTAGTCGAGTCTCTAGGAGGAGGGCAATGCATAGATTTTTATGCAAGTAAATTTTTCAGAGTAAATTGATATATCTGTATTCCAGTTCAGGGTGAAAACTGAAATTTAGAGGTTGTTTCATGAATAGCTGAACCAATGAATTTAAAAACTAGCATTGCAAATGACAGTGGCTTGAATGACAAGGGTAGTGATGAACAAGGGCTTCAGTGTCATGTGAGAGAATGACCTTTCCTGATCACCTGTTTCAGAAGAAGAGCAAGAAACCTCAGGGGATTTTGGCAGCGGTGGATCTGTTGTATTGTTGGATGATTTGGAAGAGGAACCTGAAGCAGCAAAAAAAGACAAAGAAGGGAAACTGAAGATTCATGTAAGAGCAGCTAATGAAGATGATGATGATGAAGATGATGATAAGGATGATGAAATTGGTTATATATGGTAGTGCCCATCATAGTGAGGACTCACATTTTGCACAATATTGCAAGTCACATCATATCTCTGCAATTGTATCTGAAAGTACCTGGCACAAATATTCCCTCTCTACTGAGTTTAATTTTGAATAGTCTATTTAATTCGGTAGACAACTTTTTTTTTTCCAGCAAGAACTGTATGGAAAACAGCTTTTGTTCGGTTGGTTTGGGGGAATTTTGTTCTATCCACAGGGGCAATGAGTTTTGTTTCAAAAACATTTCATGTCTTAATCCTCACTTGCACAGCTTATGAAATACATCCTGTGAAAGAAGAATCGCAGAAGGGGCTCAACAAACCAATACAAGGCTTAGAAGCCCTTCTCGTGTTAGAGCATTTGTGTCATAAATTGTTACCTGGATCATATCAGAAACAGTTATTTTTCTTTCATGAAGAAGGAAAAGTAGGTGCCTCATTTTCTAGTCCATATCTGTTACATTCCAGTTAAGAGTAAGTCTCTTTGGATGGTGACTTCTGGCTGCCCAGCACCAGGGGTTTAATCCAGCAAGAAACCCACTGGTGGGATTTTTCTCTTCCTCACATTCTCTGAGGATGAGTCCAACAGGCTTAGTCCAGCCCACACTGAAAGCAAAGCTCCCACCAGAGCATAGATCAGCTCACTGACACTGTTTATTTGGTTAAGGGACATGGCCTTGATCTTAAGAGGTGCTGAGAACTTGCAGCTATCATGGACTAAGCCCTACAGGCAGGAAACAGAGTCCATCTGCCTTTCAAAGTGTTTAAGGAAAGAATGTTTTGTGAATTTGTAGCATCATAACCACCTCCATAGCTGTTCCTCAGCTTCTGTCTGAACCCGTTTGCAGTAAGAGTTGCACTAACATCACGCAGGCAGCCTCTGCCTCCTGCTCACATATTATGGATCTGCCTGTTCTTCATTTACTCTTAGCAATCCCTTATCCCAAAGTTATAAAGCTGTCAAAGACACTAACCATCAAAAGTAATAAGCTGTCGTTTCTTTAATTTAAATAGTTAGTATTTATTTGGCCTGTTTAAAAAAGCAACTTCAGGTGGTCGTGTTTCAAAAGCATAACCCCTTTGCTCAGTGTGACAAGCTGCACACTCATAATACACACACGTAAAAGAGAATAGTATTAAAATACAGTCTGTGATTCCCTCAGCATCTCCCATACAGTCATAGCTGTTCAATTGTATCACAGCATATTGACATTAAATTATTTGTTGTGTCCTTTCCCATTGCAGTACTCTGATGCAGTAGTGTACTGTGGTGATCTTTTATTATTTTGGCTGTTTTCAGAAACAGGAAGGGGTATCTTAACCCCACGCTTGCATTAGGATGCAGATACAAGTATTTTAGCAGTCCCTGTGATTTGCCTGTGAGGGGTTTCTTTTTGGTTTGGTTTTTTTTTTTTTTTTCCAGAATGAAAAATGTGCTTATTACACAGGAAACTAATTAATCGAATTATTTTTCCTCTAAGTTAGTGTTGGATATAGAGGTAGAGGCAGTATGGAGTTAAAACATGGCTAGTTACATATTCACTCTAAAGCAGGAAAGTACCGTGCTGGTTGGCAGAATGTTTTCAGGACACTGGCCCAAGGGCTGTGGTCCTCAGCCCTCTCCAAAGTCAGTGCCCGCTGCTGAGCTTGGCAGGGCTTTGCAGCCCCTCTCCCGCTCTCTGTAGGACCTCTGCTTTCAGAAACGATCAGAAGAACAGTACCAAAGAGGAACTCCTTTCAGACAACATGTGTTGCAGAGGCTCAGTTGTTTTCTCCTCTTTCATTGCCTATTTATCTAGATCAATGACTTGAGAACAAAGAGCAAGCCTGCATAATTGTTGTTAATGCAGAAGGGGGTGTAAAATTGTGAAGAATTTGTTGTGTATTGTTTCACGCCCTCGCATCCTCCCAAAAATCTGCCATCACAGTCATTTGCAGAAGGCCTGCAATCCTCCCTGCCTCACATCCCTTTGGTTTTCCTATAGCTTTTGAAAATTTATTTAAAAACCGTTGTCCATGAGCTGCACAGCACACAAAACGCGCACACTCTTTTTGTATTTGCCTTTCATAGAAAATGACGCTAACTTGCAAGAGGAACAGATACAACCAGCATTTCTGTTTCCCTAAATAGTATGATTTTGTGAGAAGCAATTGAACACCATCAAGAGCTTGCTTCTCAAACATCGTGGCTGGTTTCCTTCTGGTGTTTTATTAATTAAGCCCGTGCCCTCTGGGTCTAGCTCTGCTGTCCTGTACAGGACCTGCCTAAGACACAGAGTTGCTTTTTCACTCTGACATAAAACTGAGCTCCACAATCAGTAGCGTTATGCTTATCCTCCTACCTGGACTCATTCTCCAACACAATTAGGTTTGGGTTTTTTTGCAGTTCTGTGTCCCTTTGCACCGGCTTATCCTGGAACTATGCATTACTTCAAAGGCCACATAGTAAATCCCTTCTCCTGCCCAGCACCTCACCAGGGTAAAGCCAAGGTTGCTGCCCTTCTGTATCACATGCAAACATGAAAGATGGTTAAATAAACCTTTAAAAGTGATTGTGGAAATCCTTCAGTTTACATGAGCAGACATGCCACCGCCATCCATTTCTCAACACCATTGATCCTCTCCTAGCTGTAACCTCTCACATGCAGCTATTCCAAATCAGAGCTGGCAGTTTTATATCTTTCTCTTAAACTATAAAACAATTACTGTCTCTCAGCCTCATCAACTCAAACATGCTGTGGGTCCCAGTCAAATGGCTCTGTGCTCAGCACAGCCAGGCAAGAGGGCAGATGCCATGGCTGGTTTGGCTGACCTCTGGTACCACATTTCCCATCACACAGAAACACACCCCACACACACCCACAGACCCGCCCCCCCCATTTTAAGCCCACTGGCCTGGATTCAGGAAGACACCCCTAGCCAGGCGATTGTTCAGTCACCTGCCTCAGTTGTTCAAATGTTCTTCTGAATCAGGGCCAGCACTGGAAAAAAGATGCCATTTTATTGGCTAGTTCAGTTGGGTGCGACTACAAGAGAGTTTAAAGAGAGTAGTGTCAAATCACAAGGTGTCACAGCCTAGTCAGGAACAGGGCAGACAGGCTGTCGTGCTTGGAAGGGCAGCTCAGACTATGGATTGCTTTAAGAGCAAGTTCCCAAATAGTACAAAGCTATTTAGCAAAGCCCTTTTGTGATCCACTGGCATCCTCCGGTGGTTGGAGGATCTGCAGCCTATATATACATATGTGTGTATGTATGTGTGTCTGTTTATATACATTTATACACATATATGTGCATGCACATGTGTGTGTGTGTCCAGTTTGGGAAGATGCATGTTTTATTTCTTTAAAAGAAACCAGCAATTCTACCAAGAACCAGTGCTCTTCCAGATCAAGCCCCTTCCATTCTTCATGCTTTGTAAAGGATTTAATTTGCTTCCAGCTTAATTTAATTCCCTTCCTTTTCTTATTTTTTCTTTTTTTTTCTTTTTTTTTTTTTTTTTTTTTGCAAAGCGGGACTTTCCATCTGCATCAAGTCATTGACCTTCCAAACATTTCTTCATTTTGAAAAATGGAATCAGAGTTGTCCCATTATTTTAGAGACACAAACCAATTTTTAATCTCATTTTCTTTTCATATTAGAGACTATGAAATACTGTTAGGTGTTGTGTTTCAAGGTGTCCTTTTCACTACTGTGGTTAAATCAAAATCTCCTTGAGTTCAGATTACAGCACAGTTGGGTTTTTGGGTCATTACTGGCCTTTGCTGTGAACACAAAGAATCCTTTTCCTTTTCTTTGCCTTTTTTTTAAGCTATTCCGTACTATTATTTTAAACCATTTGAAGTGTTTATTTAATATTTATTCTACAGTTTGTATTGAAAATGTAAAGTTTATATTTAAAACAACACTGTTTGTTAGTGAATGCTTCTCTTTGCCTCTCCAGCCTAGTCTGTTAGTCTCTGGCATGGGAATATTTTGATATTAGAAGTTTTGTAGCATTTTTCCCCTCCAGCAGCAAATGACATAGATCTAAGGTCACCACTTGATACAGACCACCAGATCGCTCAAGCTTAGCTTCCTACATTTGTTGGCTTTTATTGCAGTCCCTTCTGTATGCTATTCAGGTTCCTTTAATACATAGACTGCTTTGTACAGTTACTACACATCAAAAAGCCCTTTCTACAGTAGGTGGGTTTTGGTCTTTTTATACTTTTCTCAATGCTGTTGACGTCCATTACTGTTAAATGTGTAGATCTGTAAGAAGAGATCCAAATATTATGTGTTTCAGTTTGATGTCCCTACTGTAGATGGATGTAGACTGTCATAGTAAGTAGATTTGCATAGTAGATTCTGAATGCTTTTTCCATAAGGAATTAAGTGGAATGTGAGCATTTTGCTATCTTTGGTTAACTGTAAATGCTTAACTGTAGTCTGAAATAGTTGCATTTTTGTCTGTCTCAATAAATTTTAATTTGTCTGCGACTCCTTATTGCCTGTCCTGAATTTTATTAAATTTTGGGGATCAAAAATACTGCAGTACCTTGAGCTAGCATTTAATCATGCATGGAAATGGATGGTCTTTTATATTTGGTTTATACCTTATACCTCTGTTCAATGTCAGCTGTAATCAGTGAAGCTAGTGTAAGGTCTCTAGAAAGCTATATTTTAAAAGCAGTGAAACCAAACTGAAAGTAATAACTGTACCAAAATCAGAAGTTTTCAAATTACGTTGAAATTGTTTTTTAAGGAACTAGTAGGGGCAGGGGAAGGGGGAAGCTTTCATTTTTATTTCCTCCCCTGTTTGCAGACCATGATGTTTTCCTGTTTCTTCTGAAGGTATCCAGGGCAATTCTATAAACACAGCCACATTCTATGGCCATTATCTACAGGATAAATGAAGACAAAATTATATTGAATACAGTTGGTAGGAAGCCATCCTTACTCAGAAATACCTGGCTTTATGTCTCTATTATTAAATTAGAGCTACTCTTTAATATTACTAACTCATTTAAACAGCCAACATTATTACAATGTTAATTACAGAATTTAAAATGTTATTTCATCGCCTTTCTTCTGTATGTGCAATATTAAAGTACCACATGAAAGCATGAAACCTATCTTCAAACATTTGTATGATTATCATCTCATCAGGTAATACATTTATAACTTGCCCATCTATACAGCATTGGCTGAGTTGTGTCATCTAGGGTCAGAACCTGCCTTAAATTTCTGTTAAATTGACTGTGTATTAGTTCATTAGTTTATTTTTACTGTGGGTACCACACATTGCTTCCAGTATGTTGCCTTACCTGACTCTGCGAACAAATGGGTTTTCCCTTTCCAAAACCACTCTGAGACTTTGAAGTGTTTGATCGTCCATGTTGAAGTGATTCAGCTGCACCAGATGGCGGATACCGTGGCACTGGGGGCAGGAAGGCAAGCAAACCAAATCCAAAGCTTAAGAGTGTGTGAGTTGCAAATGAGATTTTAGTTTTCGGGAAGGGTTAATGATTGGATTTTTTTTTTTTTAATATGCCTTCTAGATTCAAAATTGCAGGCGTCTTGCAAGCTTTGCTTTGCATTACACATGCATAGCTATGCACACACACATACAACCCCTCTTTTCTATATATAACTGTGTATATATATATGATCATAACATACACGTGTGTGTATCTATATAGACACACACAGTATTTACGTATGCGTGTGTGTATATATATATATATATACACACACACATATTGTTATGATCACCTGCCCTAAGAAGTGTTGGTCAAGGCCAAAAAGTGCCTGAGTATTTTGGGGAGGCAAGGAGAGCTCAGTTGTCATGGGGACACGTGAATACCCAGTTAGCCCAGCTGGCCACATCACTGCCATCTCTGATGAGCTGCTATGCAGAAAACTGGCGGGTCCCTCCCGTTATCACCTTCCTGCTTCTATCACTGCTCTCTTTAGAATCTCCTGGTTCGGGGTAATCCACTTCTGGGAATTCCTTCCATGCCTCATATAAGGTTGAGCTGGTGTTTTATCACCCATACTTTGCTCATCTCTCTGTACAAACCTGTACTGGGCTAAATGCTGTGAATTGGTACTTTGGTTTCATACATTAAAACACTTGTAGTAGATTATTATGTCCCACCTGTCATGTCCTGATAAGCTGCGTTGGTTTATATTTAGCTTTTCCATCATTCTGTCCTCCATTTTGGATGAGGATCTTGGACAAATTTTCATGAACTCCCTGCCAGGGGATACAGCCTTTGCTTCCCTAGTGATACTGAAGAGTGTCTGTGGCTGAAATGTTGCTCCAGCAATGGTAAAAGGTCAGCTTGGGCTTAAGATAAAATGATCAGCAGGGATGGCTCTTACGTGGAGGTCAGTGGAGTCCATCCTCACCCAAACATTGTACTTTGCATCCTCAAAAATCTGCCAGACCAGGCAATACTGCACTGCAGGGAGGCTGATGCCTCTGCATGGAAGAGGGCACACATGACAAAGTTACAAGATTCACCATTTACAGAGAAATAGGCTTTTTTCCCCCGTTTTCCAGTATATAAATATTTTCCTTATCTTACTGATACTGTTTTGCAAATGACAATGCTGTTCTTGGTTTGTTCTGTGAAACCTCCACTGTGAGATGCATGTATACACTTACACTTTTACACACACAGTCTTATTTTCTCTCTTACAAAATTTTCTGGTGATATCCACACCAGCTATAAAACAGTAGTATTACAGCCTTCACTGAGGCTTAGTTTCATTTTTCCTTAAATACTGACAAAGGGTGAGAAACTAAAAAGAAAAATCATGTCACAACAGCTTTGCATACCGTACAGCTTTTTGAATAGATTAAAAAGAGGCAGAGAGCTATTAATAAGCTTTTGACTTTCTGAGAACTCCCATCTTTGAAACTAGACCATCTTTTTCAGAGGGGGGGAAAGCAGAGTGAAGAGCAGGCTTTATGCAGTCTTGGAAAAAAAGAGAAGAAAATGGTGAAACAGAGATTTTAGTAAGCTGTGAATGGGAGGGACAGACCCACTGAGCATGGCCAGAGCAGTCCTACCCGCTGCTTTCAGGACAGAACCTACTGCTCTTCAGTGGAAAATTTCCACTGACTTAAGCAGTTCAGGATCAGCCCATCATGACCCACAAACTGCAGAGGCAGGTTCCTGCTACAAGCTGGGTTGGTCCTGTCCCCTGTGTGCAATAGCTAGTAACTGCTTGAAATGAATCCCTGAAAACTAGGATTAAAAAAAAACACAAGGCACACAGTGGCACTCCAGGAGGGAGGGAAGAGCAAAGCCAGAAGCAAATTCAGATTTTGCCAGCAATGTATCAGCCCAGTAATGAGGCAGAGGTATGTAAAAATCTCTAATGTGTGCACTCAGTGGCTATGAAGCCACCCTCCCAGCTGTAGATGTGCAAGAAACCCTTCTGCTGACAACAGATTTAGAAAGAAATACAGTGTCTGGCAGCTACTGGTCTCGAGTATCAACTTCTTTCACCTATCACTATAAACTCCTGCAATTCCACGTTAAAGGGTTGGGTAGAGAGTTTGTAAAGAAAACTTAAAATGCAGGGTCTTTGCCAGGTAGTAACTGCCTTTTCTCATCTATAGTTACTCAATAAAAATCATGGCTGGAGCATGACTCTACTTTCATTCCTAGCCAATGCATTTGCAATCTGGCCCATAAACATGGGAAAATCGACCCCAGAGCATATTGCTAGAGGAAAGGACCAGAAGCACATTGGTTTATGCTTTGAAAATATATTACTTCTGAAATTATTTGCAAATTTTGAGAGACTTGCAGGTTTTGACACTGATATTTCTATGTTGAATATCACAAATCATAAATGCAAATATATTCATGTAACAGTCTGTACAAGTACGAGCATATGGACACAGCTTTGCTCCATCACACATGATGTATCAATTTATCACAACTCGTGAAGAACTGCCCTAAATAACTACTAGCCTAAAGTAAAATTAAATAAAACTGAGACTGTAGCAAGATGTAGGTTTTCACAGATTAATGTAGGCTACTGAAATACTTTGGGTTACGAGGGTCTATTACAGAAGATCAATATTCCCATTGGTTTTGGTACAAGTCACGTAAGAATCTGACACCTACAATGAGCTTTGGTGGTTGTTGGTGACACTAATGCTGTAGCTCACCTCTACTCCTACTGCAATAGCTACTGCTATAGCGAGAGGAGATGGCGTGCAAATAAATACATCTGCTAAACTCCTCCCTTGTCATGTACCGCATCAGCCAGCTTTGGAAGCTGGGCACTGTTCAGTTACGCAGAAGGAATTACCGTAAATTTATTTTGGCAGGCAAGAGAGCACAGTTTGGCTCAGCTGGCTGTAGTGGTAGAGACAAACATGAGGCTGGTTCTTAAACTACCCAAAATAACCCTGATATCCTCTCAGAGGAGGGCTGTCATCCTGTCTGATCTCAAGCCCAGTTTCCATCCTCAGTTGAAATCATTCTCTCCTAACTGATTCTTCTGCAGGGTTTGGGTTTTTTCTTTTTTTTTTTTAATTTTGTCCCCAAGCCTGTGAGTTAATTAAGTTTTAACAATGAGCTGTATAACTGTAGAACAGGGTATCTGATTGCTCATCTGTTTTACATAATTGATTAATTAATAACCTTGCTAATTGAGTCTCATGAAATCCTCTGTCAAACTGGAACAAGGCCATGTCCCAAACCATTGCTTGTAGGGTTACATTAAAATCAGGACATTTTGGCTGCTCCATCTCCCCCAGGCTCTGTGGTACAAGTCACAGCACAGCATTAACTTAATGGGGCTCCTGGGCTGCTGTAGAGTTGCACGATTTGGCAGGTTGACCTTGCTTTCACCCTTATCCCAAAATTTCAAAACTTCTCCCCCTTTTTTCCTTCTACACCCCTAGCAGCAGCTCCTTGCATTTGTGAATTCCAGGGCTTTCTCTCTTTTGCTTTACACCATCAGCCACCACTTACATTGTACAGAGTAGTACAACCCCACAGCCAATTTTAGTTAGCGACATTTCCTACCATTTGTGGCCAAGTGTGAGTGTCAGCACGGCTATTAAATAAAGTGACAAAGCAACCCTCCCCCCCTGCTACCTGAAAACTGCACCGTGAGCTCTTCTTAAAGGCACTGCATTCGACACAATGTGACCTACATCTTTTCTCGGGAGCAATCACAGCTGAAATAAGGCATAACATGATGGATTCTGAGCTATTAAATGGAAGAGGACTATCCATGGAAATAACCAGTGAAAATAGTTTGCATTTTAATGTCATTTCTTTTCTTCTTATTATCCCTAGACATGGAGCATGATGTATTTCTACCACGTGTTATCATCTGCAAGCCAGCAGCAAGGTGGAGGGGTGCAATCTTTGCTCTGAACACTGCTCCTGAGGGTGCTTTCCAAACGAGCTTCAGTCAGAGTGAGCAGCAGATATTTTCTCAGTCCTAACCCACTTGCATCCAATTGGACATAAACCCACAGCAACTTCACCAAACGCTCAGGGATTTAGTGCACCCACAGAGGGCGGGTGAGCAGGGACCTCCTGCTGTGCTCTGGGCAATGAGTTAAAGACGTCCTAAGACAAAGCAACCACATTCTGAAACAGCAAATGAAGGTCTGAGCATCATCCCTCCCCTTCACTTTCAGAAGTCAAGAGTCACCCAGGAGGCCAGCGTATAAATCTGCCAGCCCTCATCCATCCCAAATCTCTTCTCACACTGCTTGGTCCATCCTCAGTACTGATCTCCGGCTGCTTTATAACCTCTGCAGCAGTGGCTGAGCCTCATCCCTAATTCAGGCTGCAGTCCCACTCACGCTGAAGCGTCTTGGCCTGGGCTGGTCTTGATGAGAATGTAATCCCTAGGATCTGGAAAGGATTTAGGACCTGGAAACAGAGAGATGGGTTAAAATCCTATGCGGTGGACAAAAAAACTGTCTTGATACATGCATCTGCAGAAGCAGCTGGGTACAGTGACTATTTATTTCTGAATACCACAAGGATTCCCAAGACATAGGGGAGGGAGGCGGAAAGTGGAGTGAATCAAGAGACAAGAGTTAGCCATCGAAAGCACCTTCTAAATGGCTAAATTAGGGAAGATAAATGCCATCCCCTTTTTTTAATCTATCTATAGTGGTGTGCAAGGGCTGGCAGCATCACTCCTGCCAGTATCATTTGTACGTTGGGGTGGAGGTAGGAAGCGGGCTGGTAACGCGTCTTACTTCCACACTGCTGGAGAAGTTTTTGAGTAATGAATCCAGGGGCTAATCCATCGTGCCTGCCACTTCAACAAGCCCCGATAACCTCATCTCTTCTTGTTTTCTTCCCTAAGGTTTTTGCAGATTTACTGACACAAGTTTTCCCTGAAGAGGGATCACATTTCAGGCCTGAAATGTTCTGATTATTTACAGTTTGTCACACTGTAATTCATATTTATTGTTTGTGGCTCTTATTTACACGTGTTCATTACTTTCCTATTTTAGTAATTTATCCTGCATGTCCCCCCCTAATTTTTCAATTTTTTCGCATACTCACAGTTTATCAATTATATTGCCAAGATGCACTTAGAGAGCGTAATTTGTTTCCAATGCATGATTTTTTGACAGCATGATTTGTTTTCACGTTTGCAGAGAATTTTGAGATGACAGTGACTCTAGGGCAGAGAATAAAAAGTAGTGAAGCTTTTTCCTATGGAGACTTACAGTCTCACATACGCAATATGCACGTTGCATCAGCAATATTTGCTGACCTGCTCATCAAGTCCACATTGGTTCAGCTCTCGGTGTGGTTTCCCTCCTCCCAGGGCAGTGTTAGAAACTCTTGGAAATTACATGTGCTCCCTCAGTGCTACTCCCCTGCCAGCCAGTATGGCTGGGACACTTCAGAGGCAGATAAAGCAACTCCAGTGGGCTGAAAGGGTCATTGAGCCTTGCCAGCTCTGGCAGACCTCAGACACGGTGCTCCCTTCAGAGTAATCATCTTTAACAATGAGGATGAAAGAGCCTTGCCTGCCCATCACTGGGTTTGGTTGTGAAGCAAATGGATCCTCTCTAGCAAAGTGCTGTCACGAAGAGTGTCCCTGTTCAGGTGGGGCTGTTAAGTGCACTTCCTCAGCTCCGGCCTCGTTGGTCCCTTTGCTTATTAACAGCAATGAGGGTTTTTTTCCTGCTGTCTGGCTTTTACTTTTGGAGCTTTACAGGCTGTCATGCTCAGGCTGGCGAGGCAGGAGGATCAGCTCTTCAGAGACGAGTGCCAAAAAGCACAAACCCTCCCACCATCCTGCAAGGAAGTCATCCAACATGCTTTGCTCTAGGGCTTGTTACCTGCATTTAGTCATTTACTGAGGCAGTCTGGCCTTTCCTACAGATAGTGGCTCTCCAAAAAGCTGAAGAGATGACAAACACATTTGCTGATATTTGCTGTCTTAGTGGTCTCTATCCCAGGTCCAGAGCTTGGCAAGCGCAGACCAGCTGCCACCCATCCCTTTGTAAGCCATCGCAATACTTGAACACATCCATTGCCTTACACGGCTCCGTAAGATAGCTGAATGCAGAAGGAGTGCTGGAAAACACTGCAGCTGTGTTGATCCATCATTTTGCCTCCTCTCCATGCTCATTAGCTGCCAGGGATGAGCCAGTCTGAGCTCTGGCTCTCTAGCATGACGTCTCTCAGGGTTCCACCATCCCTCAGGAAATACCCAGCATTATTCAACCTAATTTACTGGTCTGCAGCTCCAAGCTGTGACAGAGCTAATCATCCTGCCAGCTTTAGTCTCGTCCCACCACCAGAGCAGGGTGAAGGAAGAAGAAAGGACTGCTTTGGGTCAGAGGCTCGTTTTCAGAGACATGGCACATTAGGAATGGAGCAAGCAGTCTGCTGGGACACTGCACAGTATGTACAGAAGTGCCAGCTCAGTGGCGACTCGGGCCTAGAGGAAATCTTTTCACCCTTGGGTTCTGAGGCCCAATATTCAGCAGAAATTCAGCTGCTGTTTCGCTGCTGCAGCCCCTAGACCTGTTTTCCTCTGTGATTTCTGTCATTGAACCCCTACAGCCTTGGAGCGTTTTGCTCCCGTGATCTGATTTATTCCATCCAGCAAGGCTGCAAGGGAGGATTTATGTTAACAAGGTCTAAAGCAACTGTGTCTGACTGTTAGTTGCTGAAAGCAAATCAGGCTCTGTCTCACCAAAAGCCCTAGTTAATTGGGCAACACTGTACCGGTAAAAGGGAGATGTGGCACTTATCTCCAGACTGATCTAAAAAAGAACCAGCTAGAGGAGTAGGGATACTTGAAAGGGTTCAGGGAGGGTGAGACAATAAATGTTCATTGAACCATTTTTTACGTCCAGGAAAGGTGAAGGCTGCTGATGAGTTTGGTGCCCTCAGAGAAGTGGCTGAGACCTCACGCTTTGTTGTCTCCTGCTTTTTCCTTTCGGTGCATATTTTTGGAGCACATCAGCAGTATTGGTAACAGCGGTTGTGATAAAAGCACAGCCCGGTTAAAGGGTATGTCTTTAAAGGACCAAAAAGCCAAATCTGCCCCCACTATGCTCATGTGTGATGCCCTTCACATCCTCCCTGCCTCTGCCTTGCTCCCTGCAAAGCCCTTTCCAACGTGTCTCAGTCCCCTGGTATCAGGACAGAGGGTTCCCAAACATCACTTGTCAGCTTTGCCCAGCTAAGAAACCCAGGCTGAGATGGGCCTTCAGGGTTTGCACCTTGAAAATCTATGCAGCTGCCTTGCAGGATGTATTCCAAAACTAAAACATTTTGTATTTTCTGACCTAAATGCTGCATTCATGGCTTGTCGAACCCATTTTGGGCAACAATTCATTTCTGAAGGTTGAAACCGTCTTTTGAAAAGTGTATTTAAGTAAATACTTGAAGAAGGTAAGAGGTAGCGAAAATGCATTTCTTAAAGTATTTCTGTACAGAAATCAAAGCTGAATTCAATAAACTAGTTTTATAGGGCTCTAAATTTGGAGTTTAGTATACGAAACTGGGAGTCAAGCAAATTTTGTAGGATTTTATGTGACTGTAACAGAGAGCATAATCACTTTTCAGAGAAAAATAATCTGTATATGTCTTAGAGATTTGTACAATAAAATTACAAATGGGAAATCAGATGGGATGTTTAATTCCTAGATTGGGTACATTAAAAAAGGTTATTTAGGTTAAAAGAAATGTATTCACTCCTTGGCCAGGGCTGTAAATCAGTGCAGCTCCACTGAAAGAACATAACTTAAGGAGATGCATATCAGGGAGGACCTGACCTGTAATTTTTGGATCAGAAGGAATCACAGGAGATTCACTGTCATCCTGCAGTGCTTATAAAGGCCCTTTGAACCTGCAGTCCTTTTATGTTTTGAGTTAAAACTAATATTGTTAAAGGTAAAGCTATCACATGACAGATACCTACAATTTCCACCGGACTGATGTGGGATTTGGGGTATGTCTCTGGGATGCAATGGCAACAAGCCCCACCCTCCGGCATCCTTAGGGCTCCCTCCCACCATGGCTGCTTTCCTTAGGATTGGTGTAAAACCTGCTATTTTCAAAGCATTTCTGTTTTGGCAGGGAAACAGCCAGGGCCGTCTCCTTCCCTCCGTGGCCCAGGCTGGCACTTAGCAGGAGCTCAAGGGCTTGTAGCAGGCTGGGAAACACCATCCTTGGCATGTGGCTGAGTACTGAGAGCGCAAAACAGACCTGTGGCCAAAGTTTCTACTTCACTGCACCCAGTGTTTTCAAATACAAACTGCAGCTTTTATCTCTATCCAGATTCATTTAGCCCCCACGCAAGTCAATGGGGATCTGATGTTACTGGGAGCTGATTCATGCGCGCTGAACAGACTTCCTTAAGCTGCAGAAATTATGGAGAGGATATTTTGGGCAAACATGTGTCCTTGACTTTCTGCTACTGCTATTACAAAAGGGCTCATTTGACATGGGAGTGTTCAAGCTGCAAATGTAACACTGCCTTTCTTCTTCAGCTCTGCAAATGATTCATTTCTTTCAGCAATGTGTTATTGGGGGGTTTTACAGCTATTTCCCCCTCACACACCCTTCTGCACAGCAAAGTCCTGTTTTTCACCTTCAGTCTGACTTTGTAATCCATGGTTGGTTTCAAATCAGCCATTCAATGTGGTAATGAATGGATTAACTTTCTGCTTTCTGATGAATAGTAGGAAAAATGTTTCCGAATTATCAAAAAATAATTGGAATTAAAATTGTAAATGGTTTCTACAAGGGACGTTTTTGTAATTAGTTGAATCCGTGTGATGGAAGCTATTATAAATAACAAAAAAATGTGTTTACCTAGTCACTGGGAAAGTGCACATTAGCTCTCTCATTAGAATTCCCTCACGGCTCTACTACAAACTTTGAACATAAAAGAATTTGTTTCATGCTTCCTTTAGTAGGCAAAGGAAACTCCATCAGTTCCATTTGTGCATGTCCACAACTGTGAAGGCAGCTGCAAACTTAATTGCCAAATTCACCCTCATTTATCTCAGCACATCCCTGTGACTTCCCAGCACCTCATCCTGAGCACAACATGCAGACACCGAGCGCCAAACTAGCCTGTGCCGTTTCGGTCACCGCTGATCCAATCCATCGCTTGGGTGCTACCGGAGGGACAGCTGCAGGTTATGAGGATGAAACAGGTTCAAGCACATCTGAGTGCGGAGGGATGGGAGGGAGGAAGGCCGTGGCTGCTCCGGGTGCTATGCCGTGGGATTTTGCTCCAGAAGAAATGCCATTTTCTGTTAACGTGAGCTTGGTTTGGTTTTGCTGTAAGTTGTCCTGCAAACTGCTCTCATGTTGAGAAGTGAAGACCTTTAGCCACCCTGCCTTCCACACAGAATGAGGTTGTCACAGACAGAAAGGGGCTTTCTTTTTAGAGACACTTTCTCATTCAACACACCCCACATTTCTAACTTGCTCAATTTCCAAAAATGAGCGCCCTACAGCTAAAGTTACTTTTTAAATAACAATATCATACATATTCAGATGAAACTGCTGTGATACAGCTAGTTCATGTAATTGTGATTTTCATGCCTCTCAGAGCCAGGCGTGAGATCTTGTTGTTCAAGCCAACAGTGCGATGTCTTTATTGCACAAGTGTTTTTCAGCTCTATATAGAGTCAATGAGATGCTTTGTGTGCTTTGAATTATGCACCTACCTAAGCGCATCCCTAGATGTGGCCAGAGGAAAGTGCTGCATGTCCTTGGCACTGACAGCTCTTGGCTGCATCAGTGCAACGAGGCAACCTCCAGGTATGGCGAGAGCCACAAGTTTTGACCCCAAAAGACATCACATCTGTTTCTGCCCCAGACATTTTATTTTGGGAAGATAAGAGAACTTTTGTAGGTCATGCAGGAAGGACAAACATGTAGATGTCTGCAGTCAGCTATACTAATCACACTGGTTATCACGGGTGAGGCAGCACTTTTGTAAAACTTTTCACTCCTAAGCTGTTCTCCCAAAGAAGTCTGGGTATTTACTACAGCAAAGTTAGTACCTGATAATTAAGTCACATTAGAGCAGGGGGTTTTTTAATATATTTGACCTACTTTGTGAATAGCAAACACAGATTTATCCTTGTCATGCTAAATAGCCATTTAAACCTGCTGTGTTAAACCTGGCAAAAATGAAGATTTTATTATGGTTACAGAGATAAATTCATAATATGAGGGGGGTTTTTTTAGGATCCAGTTTGTATGATGAAAATCCTCTTAAATGACTGAATCCAGGAAATGCTATTTAACAAATGAAAACACCCTTTACCATTTACAAATATACGACCTATTTTATCTACTTAAGAAAAATCTATTCGCTAGATACATTTGCCACGGTATCAAATTCTGCGAAGGGAGTTACGCTACGTTTCATAGATAGCCTAACAATTAAGGTTGCTGCTCTGCTGTGATTGCCATAACACCACAGCACAAACATCCTCTGCGCATGAAGGTAACTGCACAGAAAAGTGCTAATGTCTTTTTTTCCTTTAATATCACCTAGCAGGTAGGCAAGCAGAGGAAGTATATAATTGTCGATGATGATTTCTGTTTTCCAGAATCTCAGAGTCAATTAAATTATTTAAGCTTTTGAGGTCAAGAGAGGAAAAATACATTGTTTTGGAAATTAAACTAGTAGAAGTTTCTTATGTAAGACTCACAGAGATTAGCGGCCCCCATGGTAATGCAGCTGTTTTCCTTGCCTCCACTCCCTCCTCAGCCTGCTCCCCACCACACATGTCCATGCTGGGACACAGCTCCAGGCCATTTCCCACCCTCCACATGTAGTTATTTTGGATGTAGAAGCCCAGTGAACTTTTCAATGGGGGAACGTCAGCATTGCTGGGAAAGCCGCTTGGCTCTGCGACGCAGGACATGGAAATGCAGAATCCCTCTCCAGTAACGCAAGGAACAGCAACCAGCAGCCCATGCCCAGGAGCTCCGCTCCTGCTCCAGGCACACCAAAACCAACACAAGAGATTTAACTGAGCAGGAGATGCTCCCACTGCCCTGAACCACGACAGAAGAGATGTCACTCAGAAAGGTGCAACCTCATCACCCTGTAACAGAGAGCATGCTGATACCACACACCTGGGTTTTGCTATTAATTACTTAAGCAGGCCTCAGTGGGGTATTTAGCATGATAGTATGGCAAATAGTGTCCATGTAGAGAAAGACTTGCTGATAAAGACAGTCCAAACAGCAGAGAGACTGGGAGACAATACTGCAGAGCTGTGCAACCTGATTTCTCTCCCATTAGTAGAAAAGTTCAAAATTTTGATTAAACATGTCCATTTTCCAAACATTTCCATTAAACTCAGAGCAAGGAGTGACAGTGAGAATTAAGTCGTGCCTTCAGCCCAGTGGCAAGCAGAAACAAGGGGACCAACCCTGCCCCGGGACAGCCCCTTGCTGGGTGCTCTCCCAAGCACACGCGAGGGTACCAAAAGCTGCCTCAGGGCTGGAGAGATGCAACCCATTCACCTGGATGCCAGGTCTGAACCTCTGAGTATTGCAGTATAAAAATTACTACTTCCACCTGAAAATCTTTAAAAAGTATTTTTTTTTCACAAATCTTCAGTTTCTTTGAAAATGGGCAAGGTGATGCAAATTGTGTGAATGGTAAATACTCATTTTTGTCCCATTTTAATAGTGCTACTGGTTGTGGGCAGCAACAGCGTGTTAGTTCCCAAGAGCTGAGGATGTAGAGCTGTTACATACAAAATACACTTAGTACTTTGCAAGTCTGGGGAGAGGCATAGGTGCCCCAAATTACTGAAAATCTGAATAAGTTGCTCAGGCCGTTACCTCGACGTAGGAGGCAAACACCATGAAATCAATTTCTGTGCCCAATTTACTCTCAGTGACACCTGCACACGTTTTAAAGGGTAATTTGTCATTTTGCTCCTGAAGCCTTGTCACATTATTTCAGGTCATGGGTTCATCAAGTCAAAACTTGGTTTTGACCCTCCACTCCGTAATCCAGAAATGGAAAGTCAAAATGCCCATTTTTTTTCCCCCTGAAGAGAAGATACAAGTTATAAATAAAAGTAGGTGGAGTGAGTAAATCGCTCCTGGTTTTCTGCCACCTTAAGCCCACTCTATTACAAGCAGCTCCTTTACTATCCCACAGCCCATAGTGGGAAAAGATCTTTTTCATATCCAGGGATAACATGACTTGCTGCACAGCCCGTGGATCATGGGTGGCGCGATTCGAGCCCTCTGGGTAATTTATCCACCTGCTTGTTTAGGCGGAGCCACAGCCTGAAGCAGCAGCAGCAGTAAATGGCCATGGTAAAGAGTGACAGGATGATATTTGGTGAGATACTGAGCAATTTGGGACGTAGGGAACATAAAAGGAAAGAAGCAAGACAGTACTAAATGCAGTCCCAAGAGACAAAATCATGGAGCCAAACCAGGAAAAAGAATATATATATGCACATATAAACCAAATAAACCCATGATGCAAGGGGAGGAAGACAACAGAGGGCAAAGCTTGCTGCTGCTTGCTGCTGCTGGAGGTAGCAGTAGGACATGGGGAGCAGAAGGTGAAGGGCATGAAAGCTGAAGCAGGCGGATGAGCCGGCACGACGCTGAGCCCATGTAACCTTCGCAAGGGGTGGGCGCTGAACACCAGGGTGTTGTTTCTGGGCTGCTCACCCGTGTTTTCAGCCATCATGGGAGGACTATGGGAAGGACTGTTTTGTAGAGCAACAACACCCTGCAGCCATTGCTCAGCTGCAGCCAGAGAAGCCCTGTTCATTCATCCCAAACTCAGCATTTGCATTTTTCCAAATCGGAAAGGCGGCTTTTATATGCCAGTTTGCTAACTCTCCCAGAGCCCCATGTGCAAGTGCCACAGTGCTTGAGCGGGTGACAGCACATGAGGACTGGTCGCTGGAAAAGCAGGGAGAGCCCTGCTATGTCCCTTGTAGCCATGACCCATCCCTGAAAAGTCGCCCTAACTCTCACGGCAGAACATCCATCAGCCGGTGGCAAACGGTAGCCGGGGACGGCTGTAAGGACAGTTGGGTGCCTTGGCACAACCCTGAATGGTGCGACTGCTACTTGAAGCAAAACATGTTATGTTCCAGTGAGGGTTTTGAAAAAAGATTTCAATGTTTGTGAATCACATTTTATTCAATGATAAATTTATACATACAGATAAAATAGCTGTTACTCCTCAGTAAACTCCCTTAATAATCAATTGCTAATTAAGTACCACTGCCCTAACAGATCTAAAGCAAATCCCTTTTTGAGACACTAGAAGTGAAGCCAATAGCATTTATTGATTATGCATGTCACAGGCACTGGAGAGGAAAAGGTGCTTTTTTTTCTGCCCCTTTCAGAAGCTGCATGCCAACAGTATCTGAAAAACAGAAATCAGAATTACTGGAATAATTTGTTATTACCTAAGTCCTTTTGACTCTGGATGTGAACACGTTTTCTATAGGAATAAACATCCCAGGAGATGTCTGGTACCTACGCAGACCATTTCAGAGGTGGAAAGAAATCAGTGCTATACTAATAAACATTGAAAATCTGGCTCCCATTTAATGTCTCTTGGACCTTTGCTGGAATGGCTGTTCCAGTGAAAAATACTGCGCAATTCTGGCTTTTCCTAAAAAAAGATTTGTCCCTAAAACCCTTGGTCATGTGAGTTCTTCTAATGTGGCATTACCAAGCCTGAACGAGATCTGCCTGCAGCCCAGTCTAAGCAAGACTCCTATTGAGACCTACTCTAGTCCGCTGCTCTGCTACTTACCATTTATGTATTAAAACCATAAATTCCTTCACTAACAAGAAACAACGTTCCTTACTTTTTTTTCTAAATTATAAATTTTACACTTAGAGCAATTTAAAACTTACTTTCAGTTGCTTTCTGTCTGCTATCAATCAGAGATGCACTTCAGTTCCACAGTGCTCTCGGGACTCAGTAGGTTAGAAAAAGCAAATAGGAAAATAGAATGAATATTTTATTTTTGTTATTCACTGCAATAGCCAGAAAGCAGTCCCTGAAATCTGCTAAAGTAATAGGAACTGGCTGCCCTTTTAATATGCCCCTTTTTAAGTTGTCTATTAGGAGCCCAGAACACAGTTCAATATTCATTACAGCGGCATGCCTCAAGTTTTATTGATGCCCAAATTTCTTACACGGTAGAGTTTATGTGCTTTCTTGTTGATATTTTACTGTGGTTCAAACCTCCTTTGCATACTAGCGACTGTGTGGTCATGCACATGAGTGTGAGCGTGTGAGGGAGGGAGCACCCATGCAAAGCTGCATTTGAATGCATCAGTGTGTGGTAACTGCATGCCACTACCTGCAGCTACGTGGTCACCAGACAACCCAAGAAGTATTCAGTAACACTCTGCATAAGCCACAGTTTTCAGCCAACATCTTATTTGTGTAAATTTTCTGAAATGGTTCTACCTGTGCCTTTTTTTGCTCTGTATATTTTCCTTCAAAAGCCCAAGTGCACAAAAGCATTAAAACCATCACTGATGCTCCAGGTAAGCCTTTCTTTGCTTTATTTATACAGCACAAGGTGATTCCTGTCAGAAGTTCCCTCATTCTTCTTGAAAATCAACCCACGTTTCCCATTGCCTCTGGGCATGACTTTTCCAGCTGGGGAGCTGTTGTGGTTTAGCCCCGGTCAGCAACTAAGCACCACACAGCCGCTCGCTCACTCCCCCACCCTTGTGGGATGGGGGAGAGAATCGGAAGGGCCAAAGTAAGAAAACTCGTGGGTTGAGATAAGAACAGTTTAATAATTAGAATAAAACAGCAATAATACTAATATAATGAAAAGGAAAATAATGAGCGAGAGAGAGAGGAAACAGTAGAAGGAGAGGGAAAGGGGAAAAAAAAACAAAACCAAAACTGAACAACAAGTGCTGCAACCGCTCACCACCCGCCGACCGACGCTGCCGGTCCCCGAGCCGCGATCGCTGCCTCCCCCAGCCAATTCCCCCAGTTAATATACGGGGCATGACGTCACATGATATGGAATACCCTCTGGCCAATTCGAATCAGCTCTCCTGGTTGCATCCCCTCCCCTCCCGGCTTCTTGTGCACCTGGCAGAGCATGGGAAGCTGTAAAGTCCTTGACTAGTGTAAACACTACCCAGCAACAACTAAAACACCAGGGTGTTATCAACATTATTTACATACCAAGTCTAAAACACAGCACTATGCTAGCTACAGTGAAGAAAATCAACTATCCCAGCTAAAACCATGACAGGAGCTTGTCATCTGATGAGGACAGAAAGAAGAACTGGGTACTTAAAACAAGGGAAGAAGAAGAAACACCGTGGTCAGTGTTTAATCCTGTACTGCAAAGCCATTAGATCATTGGCTCATAAATGATGTAAAATCCCACATAGCTTCTCCCATTTTTACAAGTAGGAAAAAAATATTCTCGGTATCTTAGCTGCTTTCCAATTTATCCTTGTATGGAATTATTTTACCTTCATCAAACTGGAGAATAAGCTGGCTCATAGCACACTGGCAGAAAACGTCTCCTCATTACGTGGTGATTATGTGCAGATCCCTCACCAGAACTGCCGTGTTTGATCAGTAATGGGGAGATGCAGAGATGCATGATAGCTGTGACAAAACAAGGCTTCCTTTAAAGCCTGATCAAAAAGATAATAGATTGGGAAGAGATATATCTTTAGCACCAGGAACACGTCCCAGCCAACACCACCAAGGGTGAAAATGCCTTCCTGAGTGCATGGGAAGCCAGAAGCCATGAGAAAGTAGAATGACAGGAATAAACTCAAACAGTCCCAGGATGGGATCTTCTTATGCTCAAGAGGATGGACCCAGACTTGAACGTGCCTCTGAGCCCAAACTCGGGCTGCCATCTTAGTAGTCTTGCAAACAGCAAGGGCAGGAATGCCTCCAGCCTTTCTTTCCTTGGAGGAGAGACCCAAATGTCCCCTGGTGATGGTGCAGAGATGCCGGTGAGAAGCCTGCAGCTAAGAAGGGCCTGCAGATCCCTCCATTCATACCAACCACCTCACTCTGCCTAGCCCAAGTAATCCAGATAAATAAATAACAAAGCAAGCATGCCTCATTTTTCCTGAGACCAGAAAAAGAACAAATTAACTGCCTTTGAGCAACAATTAGGAAGCAGAACATTTCTCTGGGCACTGCTACAGAAGTAGATCATCCCTCAGAGCCAAAGCCATAATAGCTTTTGAATAATTATAAACACCACACATTCATGCAACAGTGATTTGCACTGAAAATAATCTAGGGAAGACAGTGAAAGCAACATTTATGTAAATAAACTAACCTTAGCATTTTGATACATTTGTATTGCACAAGGGTTTCGTTTTTCTACACTGAAGGAACCTCATATAAGAGAAAGATAAGAACAAAAAGGATTAAAGGGCTTCAAGAATTTTAATATTTCACTTTCTTTGGTGGACAACTGTTTTCCACAATCTGATACTGGATGCAAATAGTTGCAGCCAAATTCAATTCTGTGTTTACCAATGCAATTTCAGGTTGATATCAAATCGTCATATTTACTCAAACCTAATGAAAATTGCACATCAATCACAATGTCTGTATCAGAACCAGAGCTGAGAATATTTTAGAAAAAAACTCTGAGAAACTGCCGCTCAGAAAAAAGGTAGTTTTGAAGCTGTTACTCCTGCAAGACCCTAACACCGTCCCTAGCCACCTGTACCTCTGCTGCTGTTTAAAAAAAAAAAACAAACCAACATTTTTTGTATTTAAAAAGGAAGCAAAATAAAAAGGAAGAAATTTTAAAAAAGTCTTTTGGGAAAAACAGTATAGATGTGCAGTTCTGCAGGGCAGAGAGCTCAGAGGGTTTTAACTAACTGCACTTCTGCATTGTAAGACACCAACAAAACACATACTTCCAGAACTACCCAGTTAAATTAACACAGCTCAGTTTTAAAGTCTGTTTGTCCAATTCAACCACAGGAACTGATTTCAGTTAAACTGCTATTCCCTAAGGGATTTCGCTCCAGTTTTATTTGCTTTTACACTAATTTTAGTTAAACTATTTCAATTTTGCCTACAGAAAGAGTGCTTGGATTTAAAAATACAGTCACAGAAAACAAACAAAACCATCCCATGATGCCAGTGGTACCAAGAAAAAGCTGAATTTCTCATGTGGTGATGCTTTCTGTGGTATCTTGCTTCTCTCATTGCTAGAAAAATAATGCCAGTGTAGGAATCACCAGCTTTATCAGTAAAGATGCAAATACAGTCCTTCTGGAGAGTTGTCCCTGTCCCTGTCTACCCAAGGCAACCCTGATGGGACTTTTTAGGCAAGTGAATTTATGAGGAGTGCACACTGCATATATCTTCATTGACCAGCCTCACAGCCTCAGCACCGTTGACCTCTGAGAGCTTCAGCACAAATTAAGGTGTCCAGGCAAGTTTTGAATAATTTGTTACACAGTGTCAAGAGTCCTTGATTGAGGTAGGAAAAACCAGTGCCGAGCAAGGCCGAGTCCTCACACAACTCTTACTTAACATCCTTTTCACCAGGGGGTTTCTGATGGGTTGAGAGCCTGTGATGGATGAACCTGCAGTCACTGCTTTATCAGTGGCAGAGTTTTCAGCCTTTACTCCAGAGATACTCTGCTAACTCAAAGGTCACCGATGCACTGACTCCATGCCCCGCATTTTACCAGGGAGGGACCATAGCCCATTAGTGCTTTGATCACAGCACAAAGTGCTTCAGCCTGGGCCTCTGAAGAAAAGCGACAGAGGCAGCCGTCTTGCTGGAAAACATCTCAAGGAGGTGGTGCATGCCAGCAGAGACGTACCAATGAGTTGTTGCAATGATTGACAGCAAGGCATGGGGACGGTAGCAAAAACCTAGGCAGTTTTGGGGAGCATAAAGCAATGTGTCAGAAGCGAAAACGATATCCAACATTAGCAAAGGTGTGTTGGGCATTACCGTTCTCCTGCATGTCTCACTTGAAGCATTGCAGATGCTCCTTTACAAACTCGCTCATATTAAGTGGCAAGATAAGAGTCTGAGCACCACAGCCATGGAGTGCTGCTGAGCAGCCCAGCAGCACTCCTCAGAGCACTGCTTCAGCGACCCTGCTTTGGGATTTTGGCACTTATTTTAGCCAACAGACTGCCCAAAGCCATTTTCTGTGGCCAATTAAAACATGGGTGCTAGACCTGCAAGACATTTACAGGCACACGGTTGAAGTACATCTTCAGTCATCACCCAAGGCATGAGTGATCAAAGCAAAAGAGCATTTGCTCTGATACAGGACGTACAAGGATGCCGTCAAACCCAGGAGTAACCCCAGTCTGGTATTGCACCACACAGAGACGTCAGAGGGCTCAGCAAGCACCAGAAGCCACATCTCAGATGCATGCAGCTGCCAAGGTGCCATGAAAGCCACAAAATCCCTTGTCAAAGTGATGGTGCCACCATATCACAAGGATGTTCTTCCATGTGCTGTCCAAATAAAGGGGAGCACATCATACATGTTCTGAAAGGCTGTGGAGAGCCTTGCTGGCGAGCAGAGGACCAACACACAAGAGCAATTCTGCAGCCACAGCAATGCTCCAGGCCTGTCTGCACTGCAAAATGAGATATTGCTCCACTCACATGAGTGAGACCAGACTTGAAAAGCCACAGCTACATTCGATGTGCTTCCATCCCCACCACAGCATGGGGCTCACTCTTGCTATTTTATGATTTTGCTGTGTGTAAGTTTCCATTAGATGGGGTTTGCAAATCTGAGGCAACTGTATTTTATAAAATAAATTGAGCTCTCTCCTACCTGCATAATAAATATTAAAACATCATCACTGCAGTTTTAGGCAGGGAATGTTTATGTAAGAACATCGTGCAGATGTAGTGAAAGGCTAATAAAGCGATGCTAATTATCTAATCAATCTTTCTTAACCTTTGTCTTAGACACTACATAGTGCTTATGCTAAGCTTAGATCCATTTTTCAGGGTCTAAATAATGTTGTAATCATAGCTGTAATGCGTGAGTTCATTGGAAACTTCTCTTTAAATGCAACATTGACAGTTTACACAGAAATCTGTCTATAAGCCATCTGTTGCTGAAACCGGTCATTATCAATTTCATCAATCTGTTCCCAAATTTTGCAGATGCCAGCCACTAGGAACCATCTGTTAGTGTCAAAAAAGTAACAATTCAATAAGCAGGCTATTTAGGGAGGAGGTGGGGAAATATTTGGCACAAAAGGCAAACTTGCTAATTGTTGCAGTTCTACTACTGACCTGCAACTTCTTTCGGAGCGATGCCAAGCTCATTGATTACCCATCAGTAGGAAGGAGATTTCCAGAAGACAGCAATAACCATCAGCAGTAATGAAACTGGAGAACTGACACCTACTCCTGCTGTAACATATTGTCCAACAGAGTCCAGGCTGGTGCCAGCAGTGACTTTCCCAAAGCCACCAGTGCAATTTGAGCAGCTTTGAATGATCACCTCTAGCAGTAGTTTAAATAAAGACAGCACGTATAAATGGGCTGAGATTGCATGTTTTCATGGATTTGTTCAGTCTTGTGAAATAAAACAAATTCCACATCTGTTTCTCAAATGACCATCCCTCACTGCCACACTCACAATTGCTGGGACCATCTGGATGTTCAAAAATCAAAACCCCTTGAGCCCTCCGCTGTCATCTGGCAGGGCATGTGGCTCCTGCAGAGGCTGCGTTTCTTTACAACCCCAATAGAAAAAGTTGCCAAAGCCATGCCAAGCAGCAGGCTGGGGGCCGACCTCAGGGCCGTGGGTGTCAGGGCCCATGGTGGGGCCAGGACCTGAGCTCCTTCTTCTCAGAAGTGATAGAAGTAGAGGAGATAAATGGCACGTTTTGGTCGAAAACCTTTTTGTCTCTCATTTTTTTATTTATATATCTGTAAGCTCACACATTAACTGTCCAACTCAGAAACTGAGGTATGAACCATCCTGAAAATATCCATTTGACTATCACCAAATTACTTATGCCTTATATATCCATTACCTCCACAGGGTTTGCTTGTTCCTAAGATGCCTCTGCTAAAGCCACTGCAGTTGCCTGCATGCCATGCCGTCTATGGATGCAGAATCATGAGAACTAAAAAGTTTTGTGCAAAGCGAAGCACAGGCTGAAAAGTAAAATCAAAGATACAGTGCCATGGTGATACTTAACTGCTGGCCAGAACTCATGACCCTTGCTAACAATTACATTTTCCTTTGCTTTCTTTGTCCACGGAGAAGCCTGCTTTGACAAATACCTGGCAGGTAAACATGTAACATTGGAACAATAAAGCACAGAATCTCAGTGTTAATAAACTACCCTTGCAGCAAGAGGGGAAAAAAAAAAAAAAAGAAAAAAAAAACACCATTTGTTTTCAGACACAGCTTTCTCAAGAAAAAAAAATCCCAATTCAGGTTCAGTTTGTAGGAGGATATGCATTCAGAAAGTGCTTCCATTTGCAGTTTCTAATGGGCACTTTTGTTTGGGTCAGCTACACAACTGTATAAGCAGTCATTCTCTGGGAAAGCTGCTTTGTCCATACAGTCAGCCCTGGGACTCAGTCACCTCAGCAGTTTGGGTTAAATCTGTATCTGTCTCAATCTCATTTAAAAATGCAATAAAAAAGACCAGGCCATTTTCTTCAGCCAAAATAGAAAGACAGTATCTGCAAAACTATCATCTAATCACCGTCTTCAGGCCTTGCAATTCCTTAAATATATTCCGGTAAAGAAACTGTATCACAAGAACACACAACTCCCCTCACAACAGCTCCAGTTCAGGAGAGCACCCATGCATCTTACGCATCTTGCTGGACTAATGCTTGTTCTCATGCCTATATATTCATACGCACACAAAGAAAGCATGTGAAAGTACTGACTTAACTATTGCTTATCCTGACAAGCTGCAACGGCTCCTCCCATCTGGCCTTCAAAGACATCTCCTTTGGGTATATGTTCCCCATAATTCACAGCTGGAAGGAGCCAAGCCAAAGCTGATAAATGGGCAGGGCAGGAGCAAGCTCTTCACTGAGAAAGGAGTGTGGAGGTAGGCCAAGATGAACGAGGGAGTAGATTCATATTTTAAGGCTCCAAAACCCTAATTAAATGTTCATCAATGCTGTTGGAGGACACAGAAATGCAAATATGACACTGAGGAGGTGAGTGCTGGGGTAGGCAGGCAGGAGGCAGCAGGAGAAGCTGATATTTGTAAACATTTTGCAGGAATTGAAATGGTTGAGCAGTTTGCTGGTAGAAGAAATGTAAAAAAAATAAAAGCTCAATATTCATATGCTGTGCAGCAAAAGCCATACCTGTGTGGGATTATTACAAATGGATTTGACTGTGCTTAGGGTTTTCAATTCGGTGTTTATAATAAAGGGTAGCTAAACTCTCTTACTCACAGCTGAACATCAGCATGCAGACCTACAAGGATAAGTGACCTTTTTGAATGTTAATTATCTTTAAAAGGCCTGTTTGCCCAGAACTGTCTGAACCAGCTGTAACCAGCCACCAGTGTCACTGAGGTGAAATGATGGACGTCATGAGGAGTCGTTTGATATCCATTAAAGGGGAGGAAAGTCATTAAAATATATTGGGCCCAGGGACCTTATGAAACAGAAAGAAGGTAATTACTTTAGGCTCAAATTTACCTGCCTGGACTAATCAATAAAAAGACACCCTGAAAAGGAGAGAGGGAGTAGAAACAACACATTTTGACATGTCTGCGAGGAACATCTGTCACCAAGAGGGAAGAAGATGTCGGTCAGCCTGCTGCTCACCCAGCTGCACTCCTGCAAGGGGAGAGGAACCTCACCGGGGAAGCAGGAGCCAAAATACACCTCTTTTTAGAGGAGTCACAGGTCAGAAAGACTGCATCAGCACACCCTCAGCCCAGCCCTGGCTTTGGCTAATTGTGTAACCTTGGGAATATCACTTAGGATATGGTCGGGTTGCATTAACTAAGCACACGGCGGTACCTAATTAGGTGCCCTCACTTTGCTGTTGCTGTGTGTGGATATTAGCTGGCCTCACAGGGGCCAAGCTGTGGGCAGTAGAGCACTTCTGAAGCTTAAAGCATGTCTTCAGTGGCTCAGCAGCTATGTGGAAGCAACCAAGCTGCTTTTTCGGCATAGCAGTAAAGATCAGCTTTGCAAAATTTCCCTGGATCATGCAGCATCTTCTGGGGCTCTCCATGGACAGATGCTCAGAGGCAGCAGGATTCAAGCCCTCACAAAAGTTTGCTGGCTTTTTAACACCCTGGTACCAAGCTCTTTGAAAAACCTGATCCCACCTAATCTCTTTTAAAATGTAATGCCAATTTACTTCTTCACCAGGATATGTGCAAATTAGCTCAGCTATAGAAGATGAGCAAGGAAGGCTTAGGCACAGAACTGCCGTGGGCACCTCATGTCACAGAAGCGGTGCTGTCCTACCTCCACTGAAATCAACAGGCATTTTGGCACTTTTTTCTCTGAAAGCAAAGTTGTTGATTTTATGCACTGTACAAATCATTTGGGTTTTTTTCAAAGCAAAGTATCCTCTGAGCCACTTAACAGAACTCTATGTATCTTCCAAAATGAGACATGCAAAAAACCCACTAGTTAGCTTTGTATCATTAGTCATTCTAATTAAAATCTTTGTCAAGGGAATCTATTGCCTTTTTTCTATTTTCTGCTCAGATGTTGCAGTCCTTGACATTATGCTGTGGTCTATGAAGACACAGAATATTAATGCCTCTCATTCTAGAGAAATATATTGAGTCTGCTGTACTATTTTGACCTTTTCAGTACATTGTATTTTGATTAACTGGCCACCTTGCTTCTGCCCCACAGGTCTGCAAGGCTATAGAGGGACGAAGAGGTGGAAAAGCTACCAAATCACATTTCTAATCACTGGGAAGGTTAAAGGAGTGCGATAAAACACAGTATCACACAGACCAGCTGAGGCACTCAGGCTGTGGCACAACCACGCCTGTAGAGAAGAATGGTGGACGCCAGAACCAAAAGGCCCCACCATCATCACAAGCATCTTTTCCATCTTGTTATTCTGTATTGCTTTCTCTGAATAGCCTCTGCAAGTGCTGTCTTTCCCAAGAGCCAATTAATTCAAGTCACAAATATCAGCCCTGAATTCTTGCAGGTAATTAGCACCACAGGTTATCAACAGGAAGCTGGTACCCACAGGCACTTCAGATAATTGTGTTTCAATATTGGCACATTTCTGCTTACCACAAAAGGTCACTCCAGTTTCTCTCCTCCATTTTCTCCCTCTCTTTTACTAAATGAATGAAAAATCATTATTTTGAATGCTCTAAACAGTTGGCAAAGGCTTTGGGCATTACAGGGCAGGTTGCAAAATTATTATTTTCTAATCCTTGGTTTCAGATATAACCCTCCTCAGCACACCAGTTAATGAAAAAAAGCCCAAAGTCTAGTTAAATACTCATGCACCTGAATTAATTTCAAAGAAAAGCAATGGAAAGAATACATAATTATAACGTAGCAAAACTGTGGTCACTTTAACTGGCATCTGCAATTTAGGTAAAGATGTATTTAGTAGTGCACAAATTTGGAGGACTCTATACCTGTTACAAGAAGTTGTAAAGGGTAACCATTCATTTAATTGTATGATGAATAGCTTCCACAAACAGACTAAGTATTATCCATGAAGGACCATGTAATTACTTTGTAAATATAGGATTATATCTGTCCTTGAAACAAGAAAACAAGTTAAATCAGCCTTGCAAAATTGTACTCCCCACTCACAGTAAGTGAGTAATTCTGTTGCAAAAATAAATTACAATCATCTTCTTTACCGAATGGTCACAGAAAAGGACAGCTGTGATGGTTTTGTGACAGGGCCAGACAATTTCAAGGCAAGGCTGTATTAAGTGTTAAATTTCAGTAATGGCAAAACCTTATCTGCAAGAAGTATTTGAGAGCATGCAATAACTTCGTAGTTGCCTTGGACTGCTGAATAAACCATGTAGCAAAAAAGAATAACTCAGCATTTGTGCCTTGCTAAGTTGAAGTTATGAATCATAAGCATCACTGCTGGTTAAAAGTTTAGGAGTGGAGGGGGTAAGCCGTGGCTCTACAGCTCTTAATTTATACCATTTTGTACACTACTGGTGCCTCTCCTGTCTTTTTCAAGACATACAGCTGTGCCATTTACCCTAGCATTTTCTGCAAGAGCTCAATCACAGTCATTTGATCTTCTCAGCCAGATATCTGCTTATTGACATACATATCTATTATGTCAGCGTATACAAGTGTAGCAAGTGAAAGCCAAAATTATCCTCGTACAAAGAGGTTTGCACGCACAGTCCTATAACACTGGTCTTTGAGGTACCAAAATGAATCAAATGAATCTTGCAACTTTGCTTTCTGAATTACTTAAAGACAAGATCTCATATAGAGTGCATTAACAACAGGAGTGCTCTGAGTTGCTTTGAGTTACTCCCTTTCTATCATCACTGCATTATTACTCTTAGGGTTTTTTTAATTGTATCATTAAAGTTAATGAAATCTTATAGACACAGAACTAGTGGGTGGTGCAACAGGGAACATTAAAATCATACCTTCATTTCAATCACTCACAAAAACGGAAAGCTAACGACTTAACTGCTAAGGACTGCAGAGAGCTTGCTTAAAGTAACATCATGGTCCTAAAAAAAAAAAAAAAAAAAAAAAGGAAAAACATGACATTATCTCAGTAAAAGAAAGTGTAGCCATAGTGTAATTCCCAGTCGCCTTCAGGAGATCAATATTCACTTCATATGGTACAAAACTTCTCCTTTAACCTTTATTCAAAGTACAACAGTACAATCAATCCAGGGTTTCAGCCCCGGTGACCTTCCCCAGCGGTACACACAGCACAGCATGCAGCAAGCTGAACCAGCCTTTTGCAGATCCAGCCCCTAATTGAAGCCAACCCTGTGAGCATCACCTGTTCTCTCTCCAGACGAGGAGTCTGTCACACACTCACCCCTCGCCCACATGCTCCACTGAAGCTGCCCGGTGACTTTGGCAGACTGCCGTGTGTGAGCAGCCGGGCTCTCGCTTGCCCATCCTGCACCGCTCTGCTTGTCATCAGGGTACAATGCACCAAACAACAGGGTGACCGTGAAAAAGGATAAAAGGTTATTGTTTACAGCCACTCAACAAACTCACTGCTTGCCTAAGAAAGCAACAGACCACTCACAACCCAAAAGATTTTTTCCTTCTTTCCCCCCATCCCCAAAAAACTTGCTGTTCTAAAAGTCATTGGGAAGTTTTATTCATTATCAACTCCCTCTGTAAAAGCAGTCAAGTACTTTCTTCCTAAATGAATGAAGCAAAATAACAGGACAGAAGGTCACCTTAGCTCACCTATTTTGAATAGAGATTGTTTTGTTAAACCAAATTCTTTTCATTTTCTTTTTAATAGGGTCATTGAGTCATTTAAGCTTTTACGTACAAAATGCTTCTCACTGCAGTCAACTGCCAAAGCAGAGCCAACATCATTCCCAACCTGACTCACATCTAAAACCTCCAGCAGAATCCTGCAAAGCAATGATACCTGCACCTCTTTGTGGTTCATGCCTCTGCTACATCTCTGGATAAGAGCACATGTACTGAGAAATTATTCACTCTTTTAACATGAGGTTTCAAGTAACTGATCCAGGAGGCACACCTGGATTCAGCCAGACATAACTCCTGTCCAAGCATGAGAGCCATTGCTGTTTAAGCATTACCCTTAAAAGTTTCAACCTAGTAAACTCAAAGTTCATAATCTCACAAAATTCATAATCTCATTCGACCCTCGATGGTGTAACTCAGGCACGACGTGCACACCCCACACAGGCCGTGGGCAAGCACATGTCTCTAAACACAGGCTAAGCCAATGCAAGATATTAGTACCCGGATTTGCAGTTTCCTGTAAAAAGCAGAATCAAACAACAAAATTCAGCTCTGGACCCCCATGCCCATCACAGGTTTTTCCTAGTTACAGAGTGGGTGATGCTCTCCATTCATACTGATACACCACGAGCAACTCGATCGTGAGAATCTGTCTGTCCACATGCTTGAGAACTTCATTTCGATTTGCATTATAATTGATAAGGCCTATTTTTGGTATACTTACTTTCACTTCTATCCCTGAACCTTGTCAGGAGACCGTTGTACCCATCCAGTGGATGTGTGCAGCAGTCTTCTGAAGATGCTCAGGCGAGATGTGTGTGCACACACTGTTGCATGATTTACTACTACCCAGATCTGGAAAAGCAGGAGTTGGGGTGTGGGTTTGGGTTTTTTCCACCTCCTAAAATATGTCCGAATGGATGTGCCGGTGATGGTTGCCTTAGAAACCAGCAGAAATTATCTTGCCTGGCCAGGGCAGAGTCTCTCATGCTGCCAAGAGCAGGGAGGCAGCAAGGCAGGTACAAATGTTCACGCCGGAAATGTTAAAGGTTTTTCTGCTCTGCACAAATCAGGAACACCATGAAAAGACAGCACCAGCAGAGCCCAGCACCCACCAGCCCCTCTCCATGGCCAGGAGATGCAGCATCAAACTGCTGCCAACCAGGGTCCAACCATCCCAGGAGGAACTTTGTCTCTCTCCAGGCAGAAGGAGGTGGGTTTTTGCTAAGCAAACCCCCAGATCTGGTCAAAGCTCCTACACCTCATCTGCTTCACAGATGAGAGCAATGGGACAAATTCTGCCCTGCCCTGTGCTGCTGCTGTCCTGCTGGCTCTTCCATCCCTCATTTGCTCAGCCTGCCAGCACCATTTCTCACCAGTATATTAGCGTAGCATCTCCACACTTCTAGTGTCAGTGCAGTTGCTTGCAGAGGAGGAAAGGGTGTACTTTATCACTCCATCCCCAGAGTCAATGGCAGCCAGTGCCTTTGGAAGCAGCCAGCTCTCCGTATTTCTGCTTTGCCATCCTGACCTAACATTGGCAGCAGGAGAGAGGTGCTGCCTATCCACATCTTGCCAAAAAGGCCAAACCCCCTGCCAAGAAGGTCACCAGCAGCAGGGCAGCAACTCCAATGGAAAAAAAGACCCAAGTACTTCATCCTGCTGATGAATACATTTTTTTCCTTAACCAATAAAAAAGCATTGTATTGAATTAAGCAAGTTTCCTTCCATTTTTATGTGTAAATACAAATGATACCTAATGGTTACAGATAGCTACCTAGATGTTTATATGAAGTGATTTACATATGAAAAGGCTACCTCTATGATCATTTGTATTTCAATTATCAGCACAGTTCTGTTAATTTCAAGCTCTACTAGAAACACACAAAAATAAATTTTTTATAAACGGAAAAATGCTTTGATGGGTCAAGGAGGGTTATATTTTTGCACTTCTGCAAACTGCAAGCAAGAGAAGTAAACAAAGATGTTGGAAGCTATTTAAAGAAAAATATTTGACAATATCCCTTTAAAAAGGTTTAAAATTTACATGTATTTATGCCAAGAGTTTCCCAAGATGTTTGAAATTATATTCATATATTTTGGGGGGAGAGGGAGAGTGGGGCAGGAAGGGGTAAGAAAATATACAAATATTTGAAAGCCAACTTTAGAATGTATTTAAATCCTTTTCAAATGCAGTCTAAAGGTCTGCAGTCTGTGCAATCACTGCCTTCAGTGTCATTTTTGTCAGTTCAGTGCAGTATGCAAAATTTAATGCTATAAAAAGGAACAGCCATTTTCATGAATTCTGACTTATTTAATATTAAATCTGAATCTAATATGGCACAGAAGCAGCAAAAATTGTGCTTGAAGCAACAACCAAACTTATTTTCCACTTTGACAGGTGAACAAGCAGTTATTACATTTCTGTGGAGCACCTTCCAAACTCTGTGTAGCCAAGTTTCCTTATTAAGAAATGCAATTTCACTTGGGTGCTGCAACTGCAAAATATGGCATGTTAGGTCATGGCTAACAATGGAGACGCAAATGTGAACACAGATATAACTAACTTTTTCATTTTTTTAAGGTGCAGCAGTAATAAAAATGGAAATCAAGTCCAAAACTAGAGCTGCTGCCAAATCTCGGCCAGCACTGAGTGATGCCAGAAGCCACAGCCCATGTGGGCAGGGTGCCCACTGCTGCCCGACCCCGTCAGAGAGGGGCAATGGCAGTAACTGAGCACCCTCCCCTCCAGTGCCAGTAAGAGCAGGGCATGCGAGGCTCTGCCTGTCCCCTTTGGTTTATGAAGGACCAGGGGCACTACCAGAGCACATTATTATCATTTTTAAGGGAGGCAGCAGCTACAGCTTCTTTGGACAACATGCGCAGCAGCTTCTTAGAATCGTGAAACTGTTTAGGTTGGAAAAGACCTTTTAAGATCATCAAGTCCAACTGTAAACCTAACACTGCCAACTCCACCAACTCCTGCACTTAAGACAAGAGAGTTTATGGGTTGACTGACAGTTCAGCGGCAACCCAAGATGTAATAAAATCAGCAGTTAAGGGATGCCAAAGTGACAAAGTGCTTCTTCCTTTGCAGAAGAAAGAGCTTGTCCCATGACGAAGAGAAAAGGCTGATTGATTTATCTTGATAGCCTGTTCCCTTTAATGAAACTACAGAATGATTACGGACTAGGGTAGGGATATCAAATAAAGTAATTATTAGATCCATGAGAGAAGCAACCAAATAGACTGAGCTGAGCTCCAAAATTAAGATGTCAACAAGAAACAATTACTTATCCTGGCTTTTCTCTGGGTTTGAATTAAGGATAGTTAACTTCACCAATGACAGTAGTTACTAGAAACGGTGGGAATGACTAACGCCCTGTAAGTAAATTCATTTTATATCTAATCTATGAAGTGTTTTGCTGCATTTTGACCAGAAACAACTCCCCTCTACCTCAGTACAGAAGGACAAATCCCCAGATGAAACAAGGCAGCAAAGTCAGCTGTAAATCTGACCCAGAGTATTTGTGCTACATTTTTCATGTATGGATATCTTTAACAAATAAGGCTATGTCAGGAAAGGGATTCCAATACAAAAGCAATAAAAAAGGTCCCTGTGGCGGCTTGGCAAATGTTTATTTGAATGAGTTCGTATCTGCTGCATTTGTGCCAGTTCTGTGCTTTCTCTCCTCAGGTGTTCATGTAACTGAGATTTAATCAAATATTCCTGAAAAGGCACTCACCCAACTCCTAAAGCAAGCTCTAAATCAGTAGCCCCATGGTAGGAAATGAACTGGTGCAGCTGAGCAGCAGAGGTTGTGCTCCTGCCAGCAATCACCAAACCACAGCTCCAGATTCAAATTTTACCCATCAAATGGCCAGCCACAGCGTAAACTCAAATTGCAGCTGACTTAGGGACCCTCATACAGGAAAAAGGCTGCATTTGTCAAATAAATGAGCTATTAGAAAGTATTTGCTCAGCCGGACTCCGTAATTTGCAGGTGAGAGAGAACAGAATTATATCTGAAGAAGCAGTTGCACCTGCAAGGCATAGATGTCAGTGAGCACTGCCTGAGGCCAGCCCTGCATGTCCCACGGGTGCAGAGAGGTGCCTCCATCCATGTCTCTGGCAGGACGTCCCACCATCATGCTCAGCTACATGGCTTGAGCATAAACCCCCAGCAAAGCAGCACTGACCTACTCAGGTCTGAGCCTGATGTTTAAAATAAGAATAAGAGGAGCTGTGCAAGGAAGGTACAAATCAAGTCACACTTATCGGACAAATTCAGGTCCTGAGGCTACAACCTACTTAATGTTATAGGGATGTGATTTGTGAAGCTTTTTCCCAAAAGACATTTTTCCTGCTCAGATCAAAGCATCAGCTAGTCCCATGTTAGCCAGGGAAGAGAAATGATACAGCAATTGCTGATGGCCCAACTCCCCTGGATCCCCTCCCCTCTGCTCCTCCTGCAGAGGACACCAAGTTACAGCCCTCATTTAAAAATGCTCGTCTCTCACTCGCCTCTACCACTCAAGAGAGCTACGGACGTTATTCCTGCGACATTGTCACAAGCACAGGCAGTTGCTGGGGACATGGGAGAGGCAGGGGCAGAGCAAAATGGAGAAAGGTCTTAAATAAAAGTAATAATAATTAAAAGGACGGCCAGGAAATAGTTGTTTGAGATTGTATGGAGTCAACCTCGAAAAGTAGGCGGAGGACTGGGAAGAAGGCTGCTTCTTTTTTTCTGCGCAAGGTTATGCTCCTCTATATTTCATCCACCAACACTGTAATTCTATTTCTAAGCCTAATAAATTTCCCACAGAAGCCCTATTCATTCTTAAACCTATGAGTGCTGATTCAGGGAACTGTCATGTTTTTCCATGCCAGCATTGGTTGCTGTACTAAAAAAAGCAGGAAAAGGACTAGAAAATAAAAGGCAACATCATGCTTTTACCTGAAAAAAAGAGACAGCCTGGGGAGACTTGACAGTCTTATTTTGCTGATCATCAGTCTCTGCAGTAGGCTCTGTGACCCATTAATGAAAGGCAGGCTGTAAGAACCATGATTTCACAAGAAATCTGACCTCCTTTATGCTGAAATTTAGAGCTAAACATGGGGTCTAGTTCTCCCCATCACCATTCCAGTTCATCATAGTGAATTGCTGAACATCTGTGCTGTACTGTTCAGGCTGAGAAAACCACCCAAGTGTGGATAACAGGGGTGGTGAGAACATGACAGGCACCTCTACACTGTCCCAAGGACAAATGTACAGATTCCCATGAGTAATGTGACAATTCCAGACCAGAAAAAGGGGATTATTTTTTTCTTCTGGCTTCAAAACAGATGTTATCTTTATCTCAGAAAGACTTTTAGTTTTCCTTTGCAAATAAAGAACAAGATCCTCTCTTCCATTGCACAACACGTGATACCACCAAAGAGCAAGCCTGCAGCCCCTCAACACCCCCAGCTCCTGACATTGAAGGACCATGTCGAAGCACACAGGGCGCCAGGCTACCCTGCCTCTGGGCTTCCTTCAACTCATACCAAGAGGATTTTAGCAAAAATGCTGCATATTTTTTGATCTTGACATCTGTTCAAGAGTAAGTGGTCTGATACCACCAAACTTCTATTTTGCCATCCAGAATCAGACAGTTACACACCATCGTCCCACGAGACACATTTCTGCAGGCAGTCTCACCTGCCTCCTGACACTCCTGCCATTTCCTCTGTTCACATTTTAGTTTAAAAAAAAAAGAATTGACATAGTCAAATTTTAAACATTGGATTTCGCTGGCCCTTTTTCCCTTGGGTCTGCTCTTTACACGCTTCTCTCCCCAAACCTACTGAGTGTCACTGTGCTAAGAGAAATAATAATTAGCACACAAATATTCAAAGGGCACTAGGCTGAACAAAAGGAATTGCTGTATTTGTACTCATTCCCTTTTTCTAAGGTTATTTCTCTCATAATAGAAGTCTTGGAATTCTCTTTGAAGCTGTTTTAATTGGGGAAGAGCTGGCTCTTGCCAGCTGTAATAACATTGATGTTTGTCATCAAAGAATTGTCTTTTGATTTGGTTTGCCTTTCTGCTGATACAATTTGCCAAGCAGCCAACCTCATCTTAATTTATTTATTGGCTCTATTCAAGCAATGACTACAAGTTAATTACAATTTGCTTTTTGTAACACAAAAACATGCTGTAAATTGTTTTTATCAGTGATCAAATCCTTGGATTACTCTGTTAATTGTGACCTGCCTTAATCACAAAGAGTATTCCAATTTAGTAACTTCTCCATCTTATCTTTGTGGTCACAAGCCATGTTTCCCTGGCAGAAAGTAAGGTAAAACCATTAAGTGTGCTTTGGGAATGACATCCGATTTCTGTATCAAGTGTTCTCCATTTAAATCTACCACCATTTCTCCTATTAAAAGGACCAGAGCAGCAACCCAGCCTTTTTGTAATAATTTATAACCTCTCAGCAACTAAAAGCGTGTTATACAGAAACTGCTGCATGATCCATCTCCGCCCTGCACAGACTCAACTTTTGTTGGCAGATTTGTCAATCACGTTTATGGGCTTCTTTCTGCCGTACAGTCAGGAATTCTCATCCTATTTTGATCTGCGTCATAAAAATGTACTAAGACTGATATACACCCAAGGACTTTCTGTTGATTTGTTTCTGTCGTGCAAGCTATGTCTAATTTATGTGTAACTTATCTCATTCTATTAGATCACTTTGTAATCATATTTAATTTAGATTTATTCCTGACAGTTCAGGCTGGCTCCAGGCATTTAATTAAATTTTGCCCTCTTAAGCCACTTAGTCAGTCTAGATTTCAAACATGATGTAGTTTTTCCTTGGACAGCTCTTTTCTATCCATAACCTTTGAATTGGTAATTTGTGCAGTTGCATCTTGCATGACATTTTCAAGAAGTCCTTTAAAACCTGGCTTTGATGCTGTGCAGCACAAACATGCAGCGAGCACCAGCTGAAAAGCCCAGGGAGAGGAAGCACAGCACCATCCAGCCATGCTTTAACGGGAACTACACCATTTAGACACCAATTTACCATGCATAGAAATCTGAAATTGCAACTACTGAGTCAAACATGGCACAAGGGGTGAGGTCAAAAATAGGGATCATAAAGCTAATAAACAGCGCTAATAAATTACAAATTTGGTTTGGGTTTGAAGGTTTGAATTGAGAATCAAAATATGTGTTTCTTGAAAAATTGAGTAGAAAAATATTGGTTGAAAAATCCCAGAATGCAATTAATATCAATTCATATTATTTTTATTCAAGATTGTTGCCCTTTAGGAGATGGACATGAGAGTATTTAGAAGAATAAAAATACATAACTGAAAATTAGGATTAGAAAATAACTGTAAATACATTGTTTATTAACTACTTTGGTTTTCTTCCCTGATTTTTATTAATAAGCAAAAAACCTTTGCATGAACAGGACTCTTGATGGTTTCTTAAGAACGCTTCCTTTCTTGCTGATTACTGGAACTGTCTCTCCCCTTCTGCTGTTACTGACGAATTACAGTATTTCAGAGAAGACACTTTAAATTTCCTTTTGTCCTGCAATTTGCTTCACCTTTGTTCCTCAGACTTGAACAAAACCTTTCAGTCTCACACACACTCTCCTCCCTACTGCAAATCCTCCCTCTTAATATTGTCCTGCCACTCTATCAAGTTTGACACCACCAAAATGCAGACAAGACATGACTCCATAATAGCCACACACCTCTGCACCTTTTATTGCAGTCTGGAGTTCCTAAAGCACTTCGACAACCTGTCTGCTGCTTTCTTGTTCATGCTCACGGCAGAGTGCACTGCAGAGACAGCTGGGCTAATCATAATGCAAATTCAGTGAGAAACTAGCCACTTAAATTCCACTAACATATCTTAATTTTTCACCCAGCAATATGATATATGGTGCCAATAGAATTCAATCTTCTCCTATTTTTCATGAGTTAAATAAATCATATCAAGATAGAGTCCTTCACCATCGTATTTTACTTTGCATGCAGATCTCCTCCAAATGGACGCAGAGCAAACCCCACATCCCACTTTATTAGCTTCAAGGGATTTGAACCCAAATAAATGTGGATCCCAGGAAACAGCACGATGATGAACATGGGCAGTCCACACAGGTTAGCATCCCGTCTCTGTGAGTATTACTATTTCAGAGGAAGGTATAGGAAGAACCTGTCTATAAGGAGCTTTCCTGCTGCTGTTAAAGCTCAGGCACTGGGATAGGAGTGCTTATACCCCTTCCATAATTCTTGACTTTCTTTTTAGGGCAAACCAATTGTTTCAACCCTTCCCCCCGTGAGCCCAGCATATTCACAGCATCCACAGAAACGTGCAGAAAATTTTACCACCACCACCATCTCACTTTCGGCACTGCTTGGCAAGAATGCCATGAAGGGCTTTTCCCCAAAACTGATTTCTGAAAGGTTAATCTCTGATTTGCCATGTATCCCGGCCCACAAACATGGGCCACCCAGGATTTCTGTAATGCTGCTGCTGGATTTCAGTAGTGTATTGCAACACCCAAGGCTTATTGAATAAAAATATCGTAAAACTCTGTTTTTCTTCTCACTCTTTTTATAGCACATGGAAAAGAGCAAATGGACAACTCACATGAATAAACAGCCGCCACTAAAAGCAAAGATGGCAAAATGAGTCTTTAGAGGTTCAAGCACTATTGTTACCAGAGTAGTCATTTGTATACCTCAACTTTCATAGTGGTTACTCTGGTTTAGGAATTATACATATATATAAAACTTCTTTTGCGTTCCATATTGTAGCATTTGGTGATTGTATAAAAGTAGAAATCAAGAAAATGTATTTAATTTACTTGCTCTCCATTTTACCTCCCTATCAGAGGTCATTTTGCAACAGAACAGTAGCTCTCCTACCTCTGGCAGAGCTGCTCTTTGCCATTTTCCTTTCATCATTTATTTTCAAAGCTGTGCTATAAACTTTCTATCAATGCATTACTAATAACCTTAACAGACTTTTATCAAGGAAAACCATAGGTTTCCATTGTCAAGAGGCTTTTCTCTGAACCTCAAGTGCTGACATTTTTTTGACAATTTATCTAAAGTCAATTGTCTTCTATTGACCTTTTTCAGCTGCTTCCAAAATGACGACACTTTTTAGGTCTGACAGTTCATCTGGCTTGCTATACTCTCTCTTTTTGTTTTTCCCTACCACACATAAATCTCAAAAAAACCCACTGTACCTTGCTAACAATATCTCACTTCAAATATATTTCATTAATTTCTTAGATTCTGTTGCTCTCATTGCCATCAAAAACAAGAATCAACAAAACATCTTTAAATGTTTTTGAGGTTCTAATTTGATAGCTAATTTAGGTATGTTTTCAATGTTTTAACTTGTAAGACAGTGACTTGCCACTTGCTTTCATCTCCCTTTGGGAATCACTAAGTGCTCACCCAGGAGCAAACCCTAGAATATGCTGGAGCTGGCACATGAGCCACAGCTGCTCTGTCCTCACTGAAGCCAGTGAGCAGTATCTGTGCCCCTTGGGCATCCCCAGGTCCTTTGATCCATCCAATTCCTCAGTTTCCAGCTGGCCTGAGGTCTGACTCTGCACCTTCTTCCCTGCTAGCTCATTACAAAGTCCCCTCTTGTTCAACAGTGAGAGGGATGAAAGCACCATTTACAGGCTTTGCTGAACTGGAACCACATGTCTGTTTTCCTTCTGTAACATACTTTTTCTTCAGTACAACTTCATTTTTATACATGTTCTTTCATTCTTTATATACAAACAATTTGATCAAGATTTATTCTATATTCTCTCCAATAAGCCATTTCAAGATTTATTCCAACCTTATGTTGCTGCAATGTCATGTTAGGAAGCAAATTAAGTTTATTTTTATATCACTTTCTTACAAGACTATCTGTTCAAACAGGGATCCCTTCCTTTTCTAAGCACCCAGTTTTCTTATTCTCTTTCCAATTTACATCACCCTTGACTGACTTCCTTTCTTCTGTTCCTTTACATTTCATTCACCGTAGACTAATGAAGTCTTTCCTTCATAACATGCTAGTAACACCCACACACCGCAGCTTGGACATCAAAGCAGCTCAGCTTTTCCAGCCTCCCTATCTCACGCACACACAAGTCCAGAAGATGCCTCAGAGATCATTGACCCAAACCAGAACTCAGCTTTATGGGGAAGTAACCACTCACTGTTCCCCAGCCCAAGCAAAATAAGGCTTGAACGAGGGCTTGATGCCAAACAAGACAAGAGAGAAACTTTTTTTAAGTTGCTGGATAATCACTTCTTCTTTTTCCAAATGCTTCTCACTATTGCACTTCTTGGGATGTTTCTGGAACACCTCAAATTCCTTGCAGCCACATGCCCTGGATTTGTGCCTACTGACTGTAGCCATATCTACACTGGTAAGAAATCCCTCTCCATGCCATAAAAGATTCTTGAACTATGACTTGCAGTTGCTAATTTTAAATTCATATTCTGTCAACACTGAAAAACCTTCTTCAGCAACTTCTGCCACATATGTTCTTAGCTATTACATCAAACCTTCTTCTGCTACATAAGAAAACAAATAAATTCTAGTCACATGCACAAATCTCATTCCAATATTTGCTAAGCACTAAATCAACTCTTTATCTTTCCTCTTATTATTTCCCACAATACTCTTAAAGCTCAAGAGAGCCAGAAAATTAGAGAAAAAGTGCAGAGTGTGCTAAAAGTATGGTGGGGGAAACTTTTTTGAGCCAAGGGAGAAATCAGAAGTTTGAGTGATGGCCGACATCAGACTGATTGTTTAGGATGAGAAGCCCAGCACCAGATCTGAACCTCACTAAAGTCTGAAGCTGGTAACTAGACCAAAGCCTTGAGAAATCTCTTGGGTAAAAAGGCTTATTATTATTTGTGCTGGTTTTGTCTGGGGTAGAGTTAATTTTCTTCCTAGTAACTAGTACAGGGCTGTGTTTTGGATTTGTGCTGGAAACAGCATTGATAGTACAGGGATGTTTTCGTTCCTGCTGAGCAGGGCTTACACAGAGTCACGGCCTTTTCTGCCTCTTACCCCAGCCCGCCAGCGAGTAGCTGGGGGGGCACAAGGAGCTGGGAAGGGACATGGCCAGGACAGTGACCCCAACTGACCCAAAGGATGTCCCACACCGTACGGTGTCAAGCTCAGCATTATAGACTTGGGGGGAGAAGGAGGAAGGGGCGGATATTTGGAGTGATGGCGTTTGTCTTCCCAAGTTACTGTTATGCATGATGGAGCCCTGCTTTCCTGGAGATGGCTGAACACCTGCCTGCCCATGGGAAGGAGTGAATGATTCCTTGTTTTGCCTTGCTGGTGCATGCGGCTTTTGCTTTACCTGTTAAACTTTTTTTTATCTCAATGCACGAGTTTTCTCACCTTTACTCTTCCGATTCTCTCCCCCATCACAGCGCAGGAGAGTGAGCGAGCGGCTGGGTGGTGCTTGGTTGCCAGCTGGGTTTAAATCACAATATTATTAAAGCAAAAATTGTGTAGGAATTTTATGTAAGAGATGTAAGATAGAGAAATAAGTCTGTCTTTTCTTTTGGCAGATGCTGGCACAGCTTCTTTCCTTTTGGATCTCTCCTAAGTTTTTATTTTTATTTATTTATGTCATGCTCACAGCCTTAAAAAATCTAGATCTGATTCACAGAGGAATTTTTCTACCCTTCTAAATGACTCAGGACCATGAGTCCCTTTGGGTTTTGATGGCAAAGGTGCTCCTAAGGAGTTATGAAATCCCTAATCGTCATTCCTTGTGAATTCCTCAAAAACAAAATCCCTGGAGACAGGCATTTGGGTTCTGGCTATTAAAACTACTCAGCTCAACATAAAACAACAGTGTGGGCCAACACTGCCCTCCTACCCTTTGAGCCATGAATCCCTTTGCACATTTTCAGCTTAAATCAAACCAGAAGTAAAAAAAAAAAAAATGGTGTGGCTGGGTAAAGAATGTCCCTATTGCTCCTCACACATGCCATGAACCCAGGGTAACAGTCTGTAGGATGCCACACTAATTTACAACTCATGTCCCTACCCATACCTCTGTTCCCCTCCCCATCAACCAGAATTAGAGGCAGCAGCAGGAGTGAGGCTGTAGTATTCGGAAAATGTCATAGCAATACTGGATGTAAAGGGACTCCCTCAATCCCAGGGCCACATTAGCCTCAGTCAGAGGCAAACTGCCTTTGCTTGCCCCTGGCTCAGCTGAAAACAACACCTGGAGTGGGGCTGCCATGCGCAGCTGGTGAGTGGAGCTGAGGAAAGAACAAGAGGTGGTCTCAAAGCCATACAGAAGCAATCAAATGAGACTTGAAAGCCTCTGTTGTCGAACTGCAAAGTCAGAAAGAAATGGGATCTTTGAAATACACAAAGCCAACTTGAACATAAAATGTTTTTCTCCCTAAAAAAATTCAAGAAACCCCCACACAAATGCAATCTTGGCATTCAAGGAGCAGCTGCAAACGGACACCCAGATACCCTGGTTTTTCCAGCTCCAAACCTGAATCTTTCAAGGATAATATATTTAATCTGCACTGCCAAATATATTGTTATAAACAGCATACAAAGCCGTGAGGAACATATAATGCTACCAAGAGATCTCTGTTATTTATCTGAACCATTCTTTGTAGTTTTCATCATTTTCCTGAATCCCACCAGCATTCTGCATTACATGAGAATTAACAAACCCATGATGTTTTCCAGATTCCCAGAAATCATTGTTTCTGGAGTGTATTTGGAATAGAAGTTCACATAAAAAGCATGTTCCCAGTAGTATAAAATGAAAACTAGACAGCATGGAAAGGTGACCATGCTGTAGCAGGCTGTGGATGGAAGCAGAACCCATAGTCCTGTACTGGCAAGCACCAGTAATCCCACACATCATGTAAAAAGTGTACATGAGAGGACACATTTGTGGAGAGAAAAGGAGGATGCTACAGGGCTTAGGGCAGAAAGGGGGAGAACGGCCCCCAGCACTGCTCTGCAAAGAGCAGTTTTCCCCAGGTAGACACTGACCACTGTCACAGAGGAGCCATCAGCCTTTGGCAGTACCCAGGCAAAGAGGAGTATGAACTCCTCCATCCTCACCCACTCCAGATGAATCTCCCTTCTCAGCTCTGCTTGTGCCAACAAGAGTTGGTCTCCAGTCGTAATTAGTGCCTTTTACTGGTGTAATGGACTCTGAGGGCAGATGGAATAAAGTAGGCATTTGGGACATGTCAGTCAGCACATGCCACAGATGATGCTTCTGACAACTTCCCCTGCAAACATTAGGGGCAAAGGGCATCTACTAACTACAGGGAGGAAAGGGCCTCTAGAGCAAGAAGGGTAAATTAAATTCAAGAGCATTTGAAGTGAGGATTTGTTCCAGAACGCATGAGGGTATAGGGAAAGAACAAGGAAAATGGTCCTCATGGGGGATGGAGGGGAGCTTCAACCTGCAAAACAGTAAAAAACTTTTGGGATTTGGAGATGAGGCAGCAGATAAAAGAAAAAAAAACAGACACTGGATTTCATGGGAGCACAAAATGATCCTTCGTGAGGAAAGAAGAAGAAATGTTGATGGGAAGGGGTCCCTCATCCTTATAATCTAACAGTTTAGGCTGGAAGTGACCTGTGGAGCCCAACCCCCTGCTCAAACCAGGCCTGATCTGGTTGAGTTTGCATAAAAATATATGCTAATTTTAGACTGACAATACAGCGTATATTACACTGCCCATATTTGTTATGAACTTTTCGTTCTCTAAATTCAGATTTCATATATATTTGCACATGGCCTATACAAAAACAAATGAGCTTACTCAGGAAAGAGAAGCAGCCAAATCCTGCTAATTCCTGCTAATAACTGAGATTTCATTGCAAGTTGCTGAAGCTAAAAGAATTGATGAATAAACAAGCAAATAAGTCAAGCTGAAAAGCAGACTATCACAAGCTGTTCTTTACTGCAGTTGTTACATTTCACTGACTTGTAGTTGCTTGTAGAAAGCAGCCACAAAATTTTCTACTCTGTCTTGTAGGATGGTGGGAGAGGAGGAGGAGGACAGAGCCAGTAACTCCTATTGCCAGAATGGCTCCATCCTCCTCACCAGAGCAGCAACATGCTGCCTCCTGGAAACTGGTGAGCAATGGGGGAGAACAAGTCCCAGCAGGACGAGGAAAAATTTTAGTAGGCTGCAAATTCAACACCATTTCTATAGGTTGTGTTACACAGCCCAGGAGGAGACTGTTAGAGCAAGTGACGCAAAGCCATTAAGCATTGTATTTCCCCAGTGCAATTCGAGTAATGAAACACCTAGAGTTAGATGACTCTGTGCTACTCTAGCCAGAAAATATCAAAGCTGTCACTCCTTGGGAACTGTGCAAGGATTGAAGGGGGTGATACATGTGAGGCAGCTGAGAAGCAAAGCCTGGGGCCAGGTCTGCACCCTGCAACAGGAGGACATAGCCCAAACCGCTGCAGCAGATAAGCAAGTGAAAACGGGATTGTGAGGAGCACAATGGCTCACCAAGCGCCCAAGGGCGCTCAGCTTCTCAAGGTGCCTTTGTGGGAGAGCTGCATGCTTTTGAGGTGTCATTTTGCTGATGATCAAAAGTGATAGGAAAGCAAACATGCACCCCTGAGCGGCATCAGACAAATGCAATAGCCGTTAAGTGACTGGATCTGAGCAGATGCTGAAGCAGCAGCATTTGTACTGACACCATTGCCTGTCTGCGGGCGAGCAGGAGGCTTTGCACCCCGCTGCAGCCAGCCTGGATTACCCCAGGGTAGGCTGGGGAGTGACAGGGTGCCACACCTCATCTCCGCTCAAGTGCTAACGTACCTCGGGATGAGTCCCAGGCTCATCCCTCTGCATTAAAAGGTTTCAAAGCAGGCTGTAGGGACACACAGGAAGCAGGGAGAAGTGAGATGTGCACACTGCCAGTGAAGAAGAGTATGCGCTGCTTGGCAGGCACCAGGTAAATGGAGGTTTTCCCAGAGAACATTCAGGCTTTTTTGCACACTCACAACCCGAAAAGGCAAAGTGAAATACATGGAATTAAATTGTGACAGGGAAATGCAAACGCAGACCAAATGCACCCAAAGGTGAGAAACAATCTCAGCAGCTGATTGCCAGCTTCACACAGGTATGAAATGCAGCTCAGCAGCTCCTCCACCCAGGAGAAAGTTTCTAAAAAGTCCCTTTTTCTCAGCAATTCCCCAATAGCTGGTTTGGGCACCAGAGCGTGCAGCACAGTACCTAACGCTCTCTATTCCTCCTGCAGCATGTAAATGCACAATAACCACCCCTGTGCATCTCGACCCCTCTTTATAACAATGCCAGGAGCAAGAGCAGGCAGGTTAATTGGCAGTGAGCCCAGTGAGAGGGAAGGCTGGAACGACCCCCGCAGCGTTCACCCCTGCTCCCAGCCCTGCTCCAAACCCTCACACCCGCTCAGCACAGGAGGGCACATTTTTTTCCAATTTTCCTTTAAGATTTCTTTTAAAAGCATTATACAAATATGAGTCTATGTGAAGCTGTTTTCCTTAAAAATACTCCTTGCCGATGCCCGCTTCGAATGAAGTGTTTCCTGTTATTCCATTGCTGCCAGTCGCCAAACCATGAACACCCTGACATAATGAAGATTTCCCAGGTTCTGCAGCAGCTACTGGCAGGACAGAGAGATACCGCCCAAAATTAGAGTGTGTGAGACAGGGAAAGGACAGACATATGAAGAGGTCAAGAACTACAGAACAGCTACAGGTGCTTCTGGTCTCCCTCTCATCCATCTGCTCCCCAGGGAAACCATTAAGGTCCTGCCCCATATAAGAGTGCTGAAGAAAAATAGTAAAACTAGTAAATTTTTCATGTTTTGCTCAGGTTTATTCTGTTGAAGGGAGGCCTCCACTCTTATATTACATTTTTTTCAGACTTCAAGATCTGATCACATCACTTTAGAAGTTTCCTTTTTTTCCAGGAAGATAAACCCCTGTCACTTTATTTCAAATGCTTGCACTTTAATGTAAGCCACAGGCTACTTCAAGAATTATACATATTAAAAAAAAAAAAAAAAAGACACATCGAAAAAGATGAGGAAGTCAAATTATTTTTCCTGCTTTGATGTTTATTTGTGTTCTGTACTGCGGGGCACTTGTGCAATATGCACAGAAATGCCAGGAGAATGAGTGAATCCTGTTCAAGTAATTTAGAGGATGAAATGGTAAAAGGAATTGCTTTGAACTCAGCCCAATGGCACATTGTGAAATGCACTTTCTGATATGCACATTGTCACTTTTCCCTAGCTTGGGTTTGTTACCACCAGGGCAAGTCTGGCCATAAACACGCAACCCAGTACTGGGACTGGGATTTCATGCTATTTCTTTCTGTCAGGGTTTGAAAAGGCAATAATAGAGGAAGATTTGGTACCAAGGAAATATGTGCCTCGTTTTTCTTCAGAGCCCCCTGGATTTAAAAACTTAAAAAACCAAACAAGAAACAAAACAAATTTCTTATTTTTGTACATAATTTACAAAATTGGTCCAAAGTTACAAAGGGAATGTGGAAGAAAGCTATGCAACTGCATGCTGATTTTATGAACGCCACACCAATGCCAATGGTTTAGCTAAATAAACTTAAGTATTGTGACTATTCATTGAAATCCAACCCTTGGCTAATGTGAATTAGTGCTGGATTATAATGCTACATCATGATAAGCAGCTTGGAAATTTTTCAAACAGATTTGGAATGTTGTTCTCCATTAGATTATAAATACTATTAACAGATAAAAAGCCATAAAAGAGACCGTCACTTCAAAGGGCTTCTTCTGGCCATTTTCTAGCAGAGAAGCTGAAGGTACACAGTTTGCTAAGCCAAATTTCAAAGCAGAAAACAAATAGTTGCATCTAGAATTATTATTGATTTCTTGAGTTATTAACTTAAAAATGAAGTGAACAAGGTAATTCTTTGTTAAGGATAAAACATCAGCTAGATATAATAAGGGATAAGACAGGCCAAGCTTTTAGCCTTAAACGTCAGAGGCCTTTGAAGATACACGTGAAATCCACATAATGACATTGTTTTTTCCTCCCCAGAACGATGCTGGGGACAGCCAGGAAAGAGCAGAGGTCTCCCCTGGGCTGAGGAAAGGGGCAGGAGCTTTGGCAGGGAACAGCATCAGACCTGAGACATCCAAGCACTTTCCCGTGCCTGCACAGGACATGTCTTCGTTAGCAATTTATGAGATAGTCATTATTGACAGATCCACTTGAGGTTATGCCAGTAGCTATGCAAACATGTAGTTAAAAAAGCAATGACAGAAAAGTCCTTCCCAAATGAATAAATTGCAAAGAGAGAATGAAATGGGGCAGACAAGGCCTCCCGAGGGAAAATGAGATTAAATTAAACTTGCCATCAGCTGATCAGTATGAAGTTTTCCTTTCAGCAAAACCCATCAAGAGATTTCATTGCAAAACACTGCTTGGACAACTAGTTTTTATTAAAGGTTTCTAAATTTTTTTCCTGCCTACTCAAGCAAATAAGTCAAACTTTTGCTCAGTCTTGGTAACGGTGCTCACACTGATCCAGAGAGCGAAGGCATTTCCCGACTCCCTCTCTGTGATTACAGCTGAACTGTACTGCTGAGGCCCATTTTGATCCTGGGAAAAGAGATAACCCTGCAGATCAAACAGGTCTGTATTTAGATTGCACCGTCTTGCCACTGATAACAAAGATTTCAAAAAAGTGCTGCATGGGAAGGATTACACCAGGATCTGAATGTCCAGTCCTCTTGTAAGTACAATCCCCTTTCCCAGATTCCCAATGTACTCCTTATAGGCAACTTGTCTCGATGGCTACAAATCTCTCATATAAACCACATAACAGGTAGTGACACATTTACAGCACTTTTCATCTTTACAACACTGTGCTGGTCAGTTTTTATTATACTTACCAGACAAAGTGCTTTCCTTAGTGCCCACTAGGAAAGAGATTTTTTCCCAGACAAGCTTTTAGCCTGGCCAGCTGTAACTACACAATAAAGATATATACACATTTTCCTGTATTATAGTAATTGACAGAAAAAGTTAGGTCTAAGCCCAGTATGTTTCTGTCTCTCTTCCCAGCTAGCCCAGCACATCATCCTGAAAATGTTCTTTTTTATGGTACCAGCTAGCCCTGAAGTGCTCCCTCAAGGGCTTGCACTAGGCTCAGAAAGGATGAAAGAATGAACTAACAAGATCAGAGCTGTTGCAGGTTCAGCTTTAGGGGCCACAGAAAGTAAATTTCTAGTTTGTAGCACTTGCTTATTCCTAAAGTTATTAACTGCTCCAATACAGTATTTATAGCTGGGCTGCCTGCCTCCCTTTCCCCCAAGCACAACTGTCGCTATTTTAATGCTATAACAAGAAACTGATTTACTAGTGTATAACTTCAAAGGGAAACTTTCTTCTTCTGCTTGATAAAATATTAACGGGGAATAATGAAGCGTGGTGACGTTACACAGAACCCCGGGAAGGAGCTCTTCTGGGGCTCCGAAGCAGCACGCTCCCTGGCTGGTAGCTTTTGTTCTTGCCAGGTTATCTAAATAAAGCCGCCTGCAGTAAGCTCTCTTATTTCACAAATTGTGGCCAGGGACCAGAGCTACTTTCCTAGCATAATCCATTTGCCTTACAACCCTGAAGCTCCCAAGCAAGGCTGTGCCAGGAGAACCAGCTGCAGAGCAGGCTCCTTTGCCATTTCACACTTGGGAGGGTTTAGCAATGATGCAACAAGTTGAGAGGGAGCAAGGAAGAAGCAGGAACAGGCCAGAGCAAGGTATGGCTTAAAGCCTCCTTAAAACAGTACACAAAAAATGCATCCACCATGCCAGGCTGCATCTGCCAGCCAGACACCTTTGCAGATGATACCCCAAGGTCACGTACAAGCTACAGCTGAAGAGGCTTCTCCCTTTCAACCAGAAAGGACCTGACAGTGTTCCCACAGCCAATATTTGATGCGCAAATATGTCAGTTTAGTATGTCAAATATAGCACATGCTCCTGTCCTGTATTTTCAAGATCAGTCCCTATCGCCCTCTCTTTCCCCCCCTCTGTCTGTGTAGACAGACCAGCAAGCAAAGTAAAGCGATACCGGGAAAGCTTGTTAACCACCTGCACCGATGTGGTTCGGAGGCAGGACTGTCAGCATATTTTATGCTCTTACTGCACTTTGTACCAGCACAGAGCCTGTGCATGACAGCCTGAAGCAGACAGGGAAGGTGTGCAGATGTGGTTCTGCATTTAGATGAATTTGCAGGAACTGCACACAAACTACTTGAGGTATTTAAACATGTAGGTGGCTGGAAAGCTGTAAGGGGAGTTGTCAGGGTAAAAGAAAGCCACAGAAAAGCTACAGCAGTTCTTGCCTGGGGGCTGGAAGCCCTCAGGTGCCAATCCTGCACAGGCATTTGCATTGCACAGCGATAACAGCAGGGTGCTGAGCTGAGAGGGACATCATTTCAGATGAGACCTTCTTGCCTCATCGTGGCTGTCCAGCTCCAATGCAAGCAGAAGAATGCAACTGTGCTCTATGGCCTTTTATTCAAATTCCCATTCAGCTCTCTGGATTTTCTGTAATTGCTTTTTCCTACATTGCCAAGACTTTTGTGTAAAATGAAGATGCTGTAAAACTTGGCACGACCAGCTCCACAGGCATGATCTACCTCAGCTAACAGTGGCATTACACAGAGCTGCAGCAGGTCAAGCCCTGTGCTCATCTGCACTGAAATAAAAATCCCCCAAAAGCTGGTGTTTCTGGCCACCCTTCCCAGGAAAGATTGAAAAGTTCAGCATAACATAAAGACTGTAAAGGACAAACATCACCACTTTCTCTCATTTTGGGTTCTTGCACCAACAAATATAACCTGTCCAGGCAGGATTCACATCCAAAGAGGTAAGTCATTTCTACTTGCTCTTCCAACAGACTTAAGTACCTGCAGGAAAAGCCTATTGCCTGAATATATATCATGATGTGTTTTCTTTGCCTATTATATTGTGGTGATTTTTCACATATCATTAAGCACTTGTTTTGATTTTTTTGAACAAATTTTTGTGTTGTTTTTTTGAGAGTCTTTCATAGGTAGGTCATCCTGAATGTGCCAAAGAACAAGAGCTTCAGGAATGCATACGGAGTAAGAATGTACCTAGAGAGGAATTGCAAGAAGGATTGGAGACAAAACTACAAATCTCTGAAGAAGGAGGTAACCAGTCTCTTCATTCCTCCCAAGCGCTTCCCAAGGCAGTTACTTTTGGCCTGCGGCCTCTGCATGTGCTGGACATCCTATGGAAACACATCCTAGCACACCAAGTTTTAGATACACTGCAGCCACTAGCAGAGGAAAAGCAAGCACATAGAAGGCAAAGCAGGTAGGTTACAATAAAAGCAGCAGATAGTTAAAAAAAAAAAATACCATGATCCTGGCTTGGTTCTTGCAATTCATATTTCAATTCCTTACTCTACCAAAGAGGTAACACTCACCCTTGGGCAAGTGGTTCACAGTCCTCAGAGGTGAAAGCCACCAGTAGGATCTTTGTGCCTAAAGGGCATGGTGCATTCTTGGCCTCAGCTGTCCCTTTGGGCTCTGTGCACACAGCAGTGAGGATCCTGGTCACCTACTGCATACAGGCGAATACAGCAAGGACTGGGTTGAGGTGAACTGACTGGGTTACATCTTGGTGGTGGTGCTATGTTGTCATTGTTTATGGTGTTTCTTTCAGATCTTTCACTGCTTTCCATCTCATTTCATAACAACTGGTATAATTGCTATCATAGTCCCCAAAGACCCAGGATTTCAATTTTTTTCAAGCAGTTAGAAATATCTGAAATCTGAAGGGTACTGCATGAAAAAATGGATTCTGTACTATCAGTGTCATCCAACAGGTTTAATGTCACCCCTGGCTAATCTCAATAAACATTTCAGTATCCCAAGTCTTTATTCACTATGGAAACATTGGCTTCTAGCCTCCATAATGGGTACGGTACATGAGGTCCTACAATGGAGCCAGAATTACCTTGCACCACTGCTGCAGCCCTCAGCTTTCTCATGTGGGAACAATGCAAGAGCTGAGTCACTTATTCAGCCTCACGCAGAGGAATATTCATTACTGTTTAGTGATGTAGAATGCACACACTACATTAGTCACAATCCTATAAATAAATGTGGTTTTAATCCACACTACATTAATCTTAATCCTATAAATAAACAGATAGAGCACAGTCATAGCTTTCTAAGATACCCCCTGTAGAAAGGAAGTTACGGTACCAGAATACATCACAGAGCAGGACTGAGACATTGGCAGCTTATGAAGAGATCATGGCTTCGATCATTACTTTATAATGGGAGGGTTATTTAAAGGAAAAACAGGGAGTTTGTCTGGGGAGGATGGGTAAGTTTATGCACTGTAATAGTGATGTTTAGTACTGTCTAGTTTTAAGGCGTGTGCTGCTGCCGACAGCCTCGGGTAAGAACTTTATAATAAATCCAGCTAAATAAAACTCGGTGTCCCATAAGCAGCACCTAAATGACTGGATCATGCACATAGACTTTTCCTTTCAAAATGAGGAGTGTAGAGTACCATCTTGCATTCACACACTATCCCCTCTACTTCCACGTTCTACCAAAGGAACCCATTATGTGTCTCAAATACCCATAGGAATCACTTTATCAGCCACAGAAATGTGGCAGCTGATTAGCTGCAAACCAGCTCAGGATGGAAAGACACTGTTCCCAACTAAGGTGACGAAGAAATGTGGGGAGGCAGAACATGCTCACCTAAAGTGGGATTTGAAGCCCGTATGAGTGGATATTAGTGCCTACATATAAGCTGTAAAATCTGTTCCTAACAATCCCTTTTAGGCACCAACCAGCTAAGAAAATGCCAGCAAAGGAAAGAAAAGAAAAAGAAAAACCATTAAGATGATGGAAAGGTACAGAAAGAAAAACAGAATGAAATTGAGCCCTTTTAACCTCAAGCAAGTGGGCCTGGAAACTTGAAAATAATTAGATATAGGGAAAGAGAAAGGAAAAAAGAAAGGGGAAGGGATTAGTATTTAAGGCACAGTTTCATTAGCTATGTCTTATTCTTTGGCATGGTATTGGACTAAACCCTAGACATTTTTGTCTTTACAACAAATAATATTTGTATTTTAACATGTGATGATCCTACGACTAAGCACGTCTTACAAGTCTCGTTGTCTGTACGTGTCCACATCCATACAACCCAAATTATGGTGAGGAGGCTGTAGATCAGAGAGCACTGAGCACTACTCAGATGATTGGTAATATGATGCACTGGCCATTTTAATTAACTTTCCCACTGGGGGTTGACTGTTTATACACAGTGCAATAAAACACATTCTTAATTTTTAAGACCTTGAAGACAATAAGACAAAATTAGAGCAAGCTATTAAGGCTGTCCCTAGAGATCAGGGCCACTGTGCTCCTCTTTCCCCTGTGAGGCGAGGACCAACCCAACGGTGGTGCAGAGGGAGTGCAGTTGGTTGCTACAGCATGAAATTTATTTGATAAACAGAATGTCTGAGGCCTAAGCCAATCTCTAACATTTCCATTCAAATGTTTTTACCGACTTCTTTTACTGAATCTTATCTTACTAAAGGCACTTAAGCAATCAGAAATAAAGCTGACTATTAATAATACTGCTTCCTTTTCTAGTTTTTCCTTCTCAAGAGAGTGTAATCAAGGGAAATCTAATCGTTCATGAAAGACAACATCTGCATCACGTATCCATCACACTTCCACTTGGAAAGTTTCCCAGTGCAGCTGTTCTATTTGGTGTGCGTTACCTTTATACTCATCATTAATGAAGCTGATTCTGTTATTAGAGGCCTGGAAGCTGTAGCAGGGGGTGATATTTACGTCCAGAGCATCTGTGTTCATTTTATAGGAGATGCAGTTCATCAAAAGCAGATACAGATGACTAAACCAGTGGGCAAGGTATGTTGACTTTTTATTTTATTTAACAGTAATGAAGTGTAACAAGTGCACCAGAGGGATACATTTTCATAAGCAGACAAGCAGATGGGTGAAGAAATTTGACTTGCTATAAAAACCTCGTAACTGCCAAGCAGTCTGAAAGGCTCCATGGAAAGAGTTGTCTATACTGCAAAGTGTATTCTCCCTTCAAATATTTCACATTATACGTGTCAGTCTCTCTGACATTTTAGATCCTACAGGTGATGGGCCTTAAAGCACAGCTGATGGCAGCTAGCCAGAAGCCGTACACTTCCAGACCATGTTTTGCTTGTATTCCTCCAGATTCCCCTTGTACACAGAGGTGGGGGGAGTGGGGATGGGGAGGACAGGGTTTTAAACACTAATTGTTCATTCAGTTGATTTCATTGCCTCATGGAAATAATATTCTTTCAATAAATTGTATTGGAGCATCAGAGATTCTCTACTTCAAATGCTTCAAAATTAGGCACACGCTGGAGGAGAGGTTAATATCAACTACCACCCGAAGATTAGGCATGTAGACTAACCAAGCCACAGCAAACCAAACCCAGGCTCTTCCACATTTGCACTGCACTGGTCAGAAAGGCAGATGTATCCTTTCTGTACCTTAAACTATAGAAATTTGTAGTTTTATGGAACACAGTGGGACTTCACTGCAAATCTGTTCTGGGCTATATCATATATCGATGTCTGGGCTATATCCTGGGCCAGTGTTGAGATCTCCTAAATCTGCTGTGACTGTACGGTAGCTATACTGCTAAATTTTAATGGCAAAACTGCTTCAGACTCTTTGCAGTTGTGATCATTGAATCCACCCAGAATACCTACAACAAGGCACCAAAGCAATAAAAATGTCAGCAACTGAACAAGAGGGAGCAGTAAGTAGAGCAATCCTCCCATGCTGAGCGAGTAGCAACAATGACTGCAGCCCTTAATGGCAAACCATTCTCCTTATGTTCACAGTGCACAAAACACAAATTCAACTTGCCAAAATCACAATCAATAAGACATTTCTTAAATTAGCTAGATTCAGAGGAAAGGAGGAAAATTAATTAATTAGTGTTGCTTATCCCTCAGTGAAGGCTTACACTGAAGGCCCAGATCGATACTTTTGAATACAGATGCCGAAAGTCAGGCACATCACCCTGACAAGACCGGTGGATGCCTGGCACCCCTAAAAACCAAACAGCTCACTCTCAATTTCCCATAAGCTCTCCATTGTACCAGAATGCTTGACTCAGAGCAGCAGTCATGGTTAGCCTGTTTTGATGTTTTCAACATGCCAACCTGTTGCTTTTTTGTGCTCAAGTCTTTTGTCTTAGGGATTTCACATGCAAACTGATTTTCTTCGTTATTTGTGTTCATTTGCAAGAGGCAGAAGTCATCAAAAGCAGATACAGATGAATACTCCACTGCACATTGTGGGTTTTCTTTTTAATACCGACAAAACATAACAAGCCAGCTTGAGAGATGTATGTTTATAACCAGTCAACCAGATGGGTGCAAAAATTTGATTTGCTATAAAAAGCTTATAGCTGCTGAAAATCTTAAGGATTTGCTGGAAGGACTCAGCTGTAACAAATCATGCCAGGGTACTAAAAAGACTGATTCTGCTTTGTCCAACTGTTGTCTCAGCATTAGCTTTCCTACAGCCATGCCAAGGCTATACCTAATGTGATACGCCACGATGGGATGTGCAGCATGGGACAACTGGTGCTGGGGGCCAGTGGCCAAACCACAGATGTTACGGGAGTTTGCTTCAGACCAGCTCATGTCCGAATGCACGTTAACATTGGAGCATATTCCAGCTACACACGCCAGTTGGGTTCATTTGAAGGGAATCTGCTCTGTGCACTCAAAGATGCCTCTGCAACACAAAGCAAGGCACAAGAAGTGGAGACAATCAGGGGATTCGCTTCAAAAGCATGCTGTCATCCAAACCACAGTACTACTGTGGAAATGGCCACATGCACATAACTTTCCCGGGCAAACAAGTCCCTAATGAGCAGATTCTCAATCAGCATGGAGTGCCTATTGGTTCCAGTCAGAACTCATCCCTCTACAAACTGCCATTACCCTCTGAAATCCAAGCCCCTGCCTCAATTACATCATTAGTGAGACTTCAGCTCTCAAGTGCCTGAACCCTTCCAAATGAAGAGGGGATACTTCTGCCAAAAGACCACATGTCAAAAGCTATTGTCAGGCCTCCAGGTCAACCCTGTGCTGGAAGAGTTGCCCATGCCATCCTGGTGGCTCGCAGACCTCCCCAGCACACAGGGACACCTCCCAGCTATCCCAGGGAGCCCTATTTCCACACTCCTTTACCTCATCTCCACCCAGAAGGGACTATTTTACCTTCTACTTATTGCTAATGTGTTTTGCAAGTGCAATTCAAATGAACTTTTCTACAGGCTGTAACATCTCTCCATCATCCACAAGCAGAGCACCCAGAATATAAATCTTTTAGGCTCCATGTGCAAACCAAAATCTACTAATAGTCTTTTGCACCTAAAATGAGATCTGCAGAGACACAAAAGGTGTCCAAAAGCTGCCATGGGCTGTTAGTCCAGTTGAACTGGAAGCTCATCGGAGCCAGCAAGCCCTCTCAAGGCAATGGGAAATGCCTTGCCTCTCCTCTATGTAGTTTTTCTCCTGCTTCAGGCATACACAAATTGTATCCTGATGGGGAAAAAGTGTTATGTACTTTATAATTTATGTTTTCTTGAAAGGCAGTTTTCATGGTTTTGGCTCTTTGAGTCTCTGGAAGCCTGGTTCAGAAAAGGGTCAAGGCTCTCCAGCTATCCAGACTTGCAGGGCAGATACTGTGATAAGAATAAAGTGTTCAATATAAATGAAAACAAGACATACCTACTAAGAAACAGCAAAAAATAATAAGCTGTGCAAGGTCACATTGAATTTTGACATTGTAATATGACAGATATCCTTAAAATCACTTCAGAAGCAGCTTTATCAGCCCTCAACACTTACTAAATGAAACTGCTGGGACCACACCTGCATGTCTGTTAAATGTCAGGTTCCCCATTTCATGCCCCAGTGAGGATTCAGCTTCCCACTGGTGACATGGAGAGCCCCAACACACAGCCCTGTGGTGGGAAGGCACCAAGAGCACCACCCTTCCCACTCAGGTAACACTCCTGCCTGCTTTCCTGAGGTCGAGGAGATGGAACATCACCGAAAAACATATTCTGCTGCTTTAAAACCCAGCAGTGATGACTGAAATCCATAAACCAGGTTGGGGTTTTTTCCCCCGCCCCCAGACCTGTGGGACTGCTCCAAGCATAATTAGGTTTTGGGTTTACAAAAAATACCAGCATCTGTTGCCTGTTCTGTGCATGCTGCTAGTCTGAAGGGACTGCTCCGGGCTCACTACAGCTTTTGTTCTCACAAAAAGAGAAAACTTTGCTGAGCCTGGAGCACAGCTGCTGGCCAAGGGCCTCGGAGACTCGTGTTATATGTGGGACTGGGAGCAGAGGCGGAGTAAGGAGGAGAGGAAGGGTATTGAACTCAAAGTGCCTCATCCTTTAGTTGAATTTTATTTGATGAGTCTCAGTTTAAACCAATACAGGGAAAGTTCCCAATAACAGCTACTGCCAACAATCCTATTAGAAAATAATGCTGGCATAAAATAATCACAATCAAGCCTATTGCTCACTGTAAAGTCAGTTCTAAGAATTTAGAGATTGACCGAGCCCCTTGCTGATTAGCAAGGAAACGTCCTCTTGTTAGATGAAAAAGCTTTCCTTCCCCATCCAGCAACAGAGAAAAACGTCACAGCAATTCTATCCAAGCAACACGGTCTTTAGTAAAATGGAGTGCTAGTGAAGGGTTAGCAGAAAGGGATCTATTAGTCCTTCTCCTCCAGTTTCTGGAGGACCCTCTGGATGAGCTTCTTGCTGACCATGGTGCCAGCACCAGCCGTGCTACCCTCATCACACCCAGTGTGTCGCTTCCCCAAGAGCAGCAGTAGGGTACAAAACTGCATAACACAAAACCTCTGGCTGTGGAGGTGTTAAAGGAAGACTTTGGCTTTTTTTTGATTATTAACAAATATCTAAGAACAGAACATCTTATAAGGACTGCAGATGATGGTCGCTGAATACAAGATTGTAATGCAAACTGCAGTCTTTGTAGAAATGTGCTAGCCCACAAATTTCTATCCAAATCCAACTGAACTTGTAACTACATTTTGGTTCAAATCTTTAGAATTCCAGCTAATTTAGTATTATTTTCATTTCTAGAGAAGCAGCTCCAAGCAGTTCCTTTTGTTTCAAACCTGAACTTCCACCCTGTTTGGATCTTGTCCCTCCATCAGCACCCAGCCACCTCTTCCCTTTCTCTACAAAACAGTGCTGTGAGCACATTGTCCAAGCTTGACCATGCTCTCCACTTCTTTCTCTGAAGCCCAGAAACACTTTGAGGAATTCCTCTTGATACTTTGAAAGTGCTGATTCACTTCCCCAAGAGTGGAAAAGATTCATTCCCATACCCCCAGCATCTTCCGCACAGGGGAACTAACCCATTAGATTATTAGGTCGTAAGTAGCATTGATTCTAACTCAGGGGACCATGTTCAGCCAGCTTGAACCTGAATACATTATGAATGAGGGTATAGCTATACAAGTGAAGTTAAATAAAAAAAAAAATGCTGAATGTTGAAAGAGGGAAGAGCCAAATTACCTGCCCTGCTTCATACCACACTCAATCCTGATACAGGAATTTTATGAATTTAATACAAACTTATATTTCATGGCATAGGGGATTACAGGAAGCAACATATGCTCTATACTGTCAGACAACGAGTGGTACGTTTTGAAAGACATTCTCTATCAGCTGCTTCTTAACCAAGAGGGACGTGTAAAGCTGCACACAATGTCAGGAGCACGAACCTTTGCACTCTGTCTTCACTTGAGCCACTAGTAAAGAATTACAGTAAAACCAAAGCAAGATATTGTGCCATGAAACACGAGGTTTTGCAATAGCTGTCCAAGGGGCAGGGCAGCACTCCTGCAAAAATAAAGTAAAAGCTCCCCCAAACTGTGCTTAAAACAGTTCTTCTACTGCCATGAATGCAAATGTGCCAAGCTGCTGGAGGCGTTGCTGTCATACACCAGGCTCTGGAGTCCTGCGGGTTTTCTGTCAAAGATGCCAGAGCTTTGATGCCAAAAGAACGAAGTTTGCAATTATATCATTTGTCTTTTTAATTTCTTATCTCCTTTTCTAAAAAAGCAGAGAAAAGAAATATTTAAAATAAATTGATGAAGGATTGATTAAAAAGTGCCTTGAACTAAGAAGGGTAAAAAGCCATTAAGTGGACATGTAGAGGGAAAATTGCATAATGATATGCTACATCTGCATGATTAAGAAGTTAAAATGGACTATGAAAGGAAGGTAGAATTGAAGGCAAAATAATCAGACTATTTCCAGCTCATTTCAAACAAAAGGCTAGTAACATGAGTTGTCAAACATTTCTGAGATCAAAAGACAAAAGTCTACCTCCTGGGGCATTTCAAAAGTTAAGAGAAACATTTCTGCTTGCAGGAAGGAGGGTAACAAACACCAGAAACGAACATTTTCTTCACTCAGGAAAATGCTATTGGCCAGTATATTTAAACCCAGAAGAGACCATGGGGGATTCACAACTGCAGATTAACAAAAAGCCACCACAGCTGTAATCCCCCCCAAATTCTGCAGAAAAAGGGAAAAATAGATAACAACACCCCAATCACGTTGTGCTGAGAGAGGCAAATCTAGGTTAGAAAAACCTGGTTTTCCTTGGCATGGCACAGTCCTGTCCTGCCAGTTTAAGAGGCAAAGACAATGCTATTTGGGAATGACCAGGAATCAGTGATGTACACAGCTCACCACAGGGAAATGCAGATGATACCTTTGCTCTGTGACGTCTGTTGTGGGACAGCTAAGCAAATTCTAGTGGGGAAAGGGCGAGGGTTACTGCAGGCAGTTTTCAAGGCAAAGATGCGGTTCACTGCTTTGATGCTCCCTTGACTTTCAGTGCAAAGTGGTGAAGAGTTAAAATATTGTGAGAACAGCATGAAATCCCCCCTGGTGCCTCAGCACTGGAGTGGTTCTCACAGCACAAATGTAATTACCTTCTCCATTAGCAGGCCATCGGGGCTGCTCTGTGGAAGCAACCACCTCCTGGTTATTTTGAAGTGCTAATCTGGAAATTTTGTCAGAGACCATCTAGATAAAATTAATTGAGGAGTCAGGGTACAACTGGTAGAGTGGCTATGTTTTGAAAAAGCCCTTCTCCATCTCTATGTCAATCTAATCTTGTTTAACTCTCCAGTAGGAGCCATGCTGAAAAGATATATCAACTCAAGCAATATCTTTGGGGTTTGTTTTTTAAAGGACCGAATAGTGTCATAAATAGCAATTGCAGGCCAGGCTCGGAAACCCTCTAGCTCAAATACCCATCGACCTCAGTGGAGTTTTCATGTGTGAAGTACATGCAAGATCAAGCACAACCATCATTGTTATAATACCACTTACAAAAGCACTTTATGCTTCAGAAATAAATTGATAACAGCAAGAGGAACAAAAGAGCATGCACGTTATTATGCAACTGAATGGAGGCTCAGCATTGCTTTATACATTACCTGGGCCATGCACGTCAGCTGGTTTAGACTGGAGGGCTACTAAGACAATTCACTGTCTTATGCTCCTATTCTACCATAAGCACACAGTAAAGACGTTAAAGCCCGTGACTTTTTCTAAAAGCAAGAAAACAAAACATGAATTCTGTGAGTCCTATGAAAGCTGAAGCAACACACACAACAGTTGAAAGAAATAAGTCTTTGGCAGCTCTAAGTTGTAAAACACGACAAAGGAGAACCTATGGTTAGCACTTGACAAATCTCAAAATGCCTTGCCATAATCTTGTGACACCATAAGTTACAGTCTTTAGCATGACGTTTTGATAACTGATGCTTTTAAAATGAAATCAGCAAAAAAGGGAGATATAAATCATTAAGAGAAGAAAGAATGAGATTTTTTTTAGCTCTTTGTATAGGAGTGTGGCCATACCGGAATGCTATAAAGAGCCTCTTCCTCTTCTTAGAAAATACAGCAGTTATAGGGTACAAAACAGGGTTTTAGAAATCTTTCTTAATGAAGAAAACAAAAAAAACCGAAACACCAAAACAAAAAAATCCCCCACAACTCTGACATCTCTCAAAAGATAAGACCAAGAAGTACAAAGGTATTCTGAGATTACTAGTAGATTACTACTAGATTTGTAATAGTAACTACAAAATTATCTGAATTAATATAAATCTCAGGCCAGCTGGTGAATTTTCACAGAGATTTATGAGGCAACATGGGTATTTAAGTGGATTTTTACTTTAAACGAACTTTATGAGGCCACACAGAGTCAAAAAGGAGCCCTGAAAAAGCATTGGAAAAAAATACGTATGTGAAGCATTGAGCATCTAAATGAAGACTTAACATAAAACAAACTGCAAGAAAGACCTTTAGTGACACGTTAGATGAGTATTAGACAAGGATAAATATTGTTGTTAGCTTACAGCGAACAGCTGATAGGCTTTAGGAGGCCTACGAGGGAACATAAACCCCCTTAGATCTGGTATGCACAAACAGCAGAAAAGCATTTGCAAGCAAAATTTTGTTCATGCCAGTAGTATCACAATCAGCAGCCACACTGGCTAATCTGATGAGTGGTAATTTCATTTTATGCATCCAAAATAAGCTCTTAGATAATACAATTTTCTAAGAGACACTTGTGTGACAAATGCTTGTTCCGCACCAGTCTGCTATTAATTTTAAAACGTTGGGTTTATTTTAAATCCACTCTCATCTCCAGTCTGAGGCCCTTTTGCGATCTTTCCTTCCTTTACTGCATAATTGATGCCATCTTGTGGTGGAAAAAAACCTCAGTCTTCTGATGATTTCAGTCTCCTTTAATAGCCAAAATCATCCTTGACTAACTCAGTGTTACAAGAAAGGTGACTATATTCCAAATCTGCATCTCTCTCCAGACTCCCAGCCTTCAGAACTGTATTTCTATTAAACTTTAAATGGTTATTCCAGCACTATGAAATTAGCTGAAGTGTGAGCTTTTAGAAATTGAAACTGCATGCAGATTTCTTCCTCATTCATAGCTGAGGTACCAAACCTGCATCCACAGTGCTTCCAGGGACAGCCCACACCGAGGCAGCTAATTCCAGCACCCCCACCCTTTATGTTAAACGATTCAATTTATTCTCTTTTGCTGAATCTTTTGCTCCCAAATTCATTACTTTCAGACATCTCCACTCTTGCCCTACTTTTTATTTCTTTCAGAGAAGCCGGTATATCACTTGCACCACTGTTTGCATCTCTCTCTCTTTCCTCCTTTCTATCACCTGGAGAGGTTTCACTCATATTTTTTGCCAATTTTATTTCCAATGTACCAACCTCATCCATTTCATAGAAGTCTGGTCTTCCCTTTTTCTCTGCAATGTGTGAGCATACCCTACCTCCAGGCAAAATGAACTGGTCCCTCCAGCTCTCTCATCCCATCCTCCCTGTCCCCTTCACCAGGGTGAATGGTGCTGTGAAGCATAACGAACAGCAACTGGCATATTTTGGATGATCTGCTGCAAAAGCGTGCTGGTGGACAGAACAACCAGGAGTGGCACCACGGATCCAGCTCCCTCGTCAAACCCTTTCCTCTATTGTGTCTAAATTCCTATTGCTTCATCAGTGATTAGTTACACGCCCCAGCTTGCAAAACACTCATTCTTTAGGTATATCAGACCTCTAGTGAGATGGCCAAGCTCACCATCCACTCTAAAACCTCCACAGACCTTCTTTACTCGGACCTACACCTCCTCAACCCATGCAGGGGATGACTTGCATCCCTCCTGCCCATACCCTCCTTATCTACAGCTCCAGCCCACGTAGCAGCAGGTATCTGAGTTAGGAGCGTCGCCCTGAGCATCCCCACAGCAAGCTAGGCTTTGATGCTTATGGCACAGCCACAAGCAGAAGGTCACCCACCTGTCACCCAAAGGTGCATGGCCAGGGGTTCCCAGGCTGCCATGACCCTCTCCAGGCAGTGAGGGCACTCCCAGCACCTTGGCTGGTGGGGCTGGAGAGGGGAACAGCATCAAGCCCAGCCCAGAGCAGCAGTGGCTCAGAGGGGAGGGAGCAAGAGCTGGGGCACAGCTGGGGATTTGCTGCTTTGACTTTGCCTTTCTAACAGGGGAGCTACCAAGGAAGAGCTTGAGAATGTGGGATCTGCCAACCTCAGGGATCTCCTCCAGTCTTCAGAAAACCTCTGCATTTTCCTCTCATCTGCATGAGATGTATTTTACTGTCCCAGTATAGGCCAGATGAGCCATTTGCCTATCAACCAGCAAAAGCTGAGTAACACCAGGAATAAAAATCTCCTCATGCATGTGAGTGAGCACGTTGGATGAATGACAATAACAGAGATAATACGTCTTCATTTCCAAGTCCTGCTTCTTAATGAAGATCCTGGATACAAGTGGAGAATACAGAAAGCGGGACAGTATTTGCAGTGCTTCACTCCAGAGCACTGGAGTTGAATCACCATCAGTGGAAACATTTCTGTCTTTACTGAAATTCACACGTAGCTAATGACTGACAGCCAGCGGCTCCTGGCTGGGCTCTCCACCATGACTGTCTGCTGTACCCTGCACAAGGGATGATACAACCAAAAAAGACCATGTATTTGTCTGCTTGGAGAGATCCCTGCCTTCCCTGAGGGTCTCAAGCAAATTTTCTTCTGTGTTTCAAGTTAGAGAAATGCCAGGTTTTTCTGAACAGCAAATACAGCTAGCTAAACCTACCTGTTTTGTGACAGATAAGGAGTGTGTGTGTGGGGAATCTCTGTATGTTTTCTTTTTCTCTAACTTAATTTGTTGTTGCTTTATTAAGTATTGGATTTCAGTTTATATAAAGGTAAACAATGTTATCACACAAATCTTAATCTTATAATTGCAGCCTCACTTGAATTACTTGATTATTAGCCTCTAGGCATAATGCTCATCTCGTTCAGTTATACCTTCATTATCATCAGATTCATTAATTTCATCCTCTGTGTGCTAAAACATTGCATGGTTAAAGGCAACATTTAGCAATATTCAGATTATTGGCAAGGTTTCCCATTCTCTGCTGAAGAGTTGTAAAAGCAATATTACACCAAGAGGATCAAGAAGTTAATTTTTGCTTTAAATCCTTGATGCATTGAGGTAATAGTTAAATTTAAAAATATTAGTACTTAATTATTTAATTGTAATTTCAGTGCATGCTGAGCATGGCAAATGGCTTTGAGGTGAACCCCTGAGGGGCTTTGCCAGGGCATGGCTAGGTGAGCATCCCCCTGCTAAATGCAGAGGGGCACAGCCAGAGAGGCTGGGATCTGGTGCTGGAGAAGGTGCTTGGCCCCTGGGGTAAGAGTTTCACTTGCTAAATTGCTACCCATCAGCAGCTGAGTTTGCTAATCCTCCTATTAGCTAGGGCTTTGTAAGTAGACTTGTCTTTTTTTATTCCATAGTTGTTCTTGGCAGTACACCAGGCTGTACCTAATTCCTCTATATTCCGATTCCATTATTACTGTTTTAAATAAACCCCATTGGAAGGAGGCTGAGACATCACTCAGTCAACACAGCAGGGAAGTAAAGGATGGAAACCAGCCGCTGAGCTTACGAGCTCGAGAGAAACTGTGTCTAAGCAACACAGCTGATGAATCCAGACACAGCAAAGCCATCACATCAAGGGTGGCATAGTCTTTCCAAGCCTCCCAGGGTAAGCTTATCAAATGATTGTTCATTATAGCTATGATAGAGTAAAATGGGGTGTCATACCATTTATCTTTGAAACATGCTGAATAGTACCTGCTTGTGGTTTTGACAAGATTCCCCCACCCTCCCATATTGAGGTTAAATCCCTTCCAGATGCTAAATATGCCCTTCAAGAATTATAAGGGATAGATATGTAAAAATGGTCTAAACCTGCTTCTGTATCAGCTTATAAAGGCTTTTATACAGCACCATGAGAACAAAAGAGGTACTAAATGAATATAAGATTTTATCAAACCAGTTCACAGCATTATGGAACATTTCTGTACTCTTTGACCATTACAGAGAACAAGCATACAGTTTACAAAAGTAGCTGTACATGTTCCAGCTAGAGGCACAGTGACCAGGACAGCTAAGGTATCAAGCACAGAGATTTTTTTCCTAAATGACTAAATTAAGTTTTCTGTTATAAACGCAGTATTTTAGCTTCTTAGTAAATCAACATTTTTGGCAACATGTAGAGATTGATGCAATAGCACTTGTAGGTGAGAAGAGATACAGCTGACCTGCCAGCAAGTAAACCACAGAAACGTTCCCCTGACATACTGGATATATTTGGTAAAAGGAAGAAATTAAGTAAATACACATGCAAATATATGTAGGCCAATTTAATAGAGGTCTTCGAACTCAAGTGCTAACATTTGTACAGCTTATGCTCTGCACATCTCTTGTGTACTCTTAAGCTACAGACAGCTTCATTCAACAGGACAAATATGACTTGCACTAGAAGAGCAGGTGAAGTATTTCTCTGGCCTGTCTGCCAAGGCTGGAGCCCAGATACAGGATGGAAAGTGGAACCCAAAATATATTTAATGGAGAAGAGATTTAAAGTTACTATTTTAACGTTTCTAACACCTATTTTAGAAAAGATTATGCAAATAACATTTATTTCTGCAGAAAACAGATCCCTTCAACATAGCAAGGATTCAGCAGTTCAGAGATGCCTCAGCGCTGGGGCTATGGTGTTTTTCCTCTATACCCCTTTAGAAAGCCAGCCTCAGACATTTGCAAGGTTACAAACCAGTACTTCCTCAGTGACTTTTGGAGGTTTCTCATGGCTGGTTGGGGATGATATTAAACTAAGTTAGGGAGGAGTGAGATGTGCTGATGCGCATGAGAGTCCTCAGCTCCACAGCAAGGCACCCCTCCAGGCACCATTCTATACCAGGCATGATTCCTCCAGGGAATGTGTCTTGTCTAGAAAAAATTAAAAAACCCTAACTCCTCACTTGTTTACAAATTTGCAGTCACATGGAGAGCTTTGTGAAGCCTCCTGCTATCTTTACACTGCATTTTTCTGGGCTTTGGACCAGCTCTCAATGACATTTGTGAGTGACTGATGGCAGACTGGCACGGCTACAGCAGGGATATGAAAACAAGTTTGGTTACGGACTTCACGTGTGCAGAATCATGCCCAACAAATTAAATTAAATTAAGTTATATTGAAGCCAGTGACCACTTAGGGACCGTTAAAATGTCGGTTAATTAAAGCTGGACTTACCAAAGGTTTTGAGACAAATTGTCATCTGTTAATCTGTCAGAATCTGAAACTGAAATGCCCTGAATGGGATATTTTAAGGTGATCAGACAACAGAGCAAGTTTGGGGTTTTTTTTTTTGTTTGTTTGGGTTTTTTTGTGGTTTTGGTTTTTTTTGCATTGACTTGTCTATGTAAAGCTCTTTGGCTTCCACAAAAGGAAAAAGGGCTTGGGAAAGTTGGTAACTCCCTCAAGAAGGCACAAAAGACGAGGTTCCAGTAATAATCCCATCCAAAAATGATGAGATTTCAGGAGTCATTTGTAGCTTTATAAAATTAAAAATGTCAAGGAAAAATATTTTAATTGAAAGGGCCCAATTAGATCTAAAACTATGTAACAGTAAAATTTATCATGTCTTGATTTTACCTGTTGCTTTTACATTTACTTGGGATCAAAACCAGACAACATCTCATTAAAAGCAACAGGCCAACTGAAGAAGAAAGGTATTTTCTAAGGAGAGCAAAATTAGAGCAATCTGGCCCCAATTTGTTTAAATGGCAGTTATAAAATGAGTTAACTGCAAAAAGATATGGATTTCAGAACCGAAGACCTTCTCCTTAACAGCCACATTAAGTGGTGTATGCATGTCTCATCTCACGTATCTTTTCAAAAAAAAACTAATTAAAAACACGGCACGGTGTCAAGCTTTTGTGTAAGTCTAAATCTCATCTCCATAAACTAATAGAAGCTTTTCTGGTTCATCACAAGCCAGTGACAGCACAGACAATCAGTTCCTTCCTAGGAAATGCCTGCTTCTGTGTTATGATAGAAAAGCGAGATGCTAATAAACTCTTGGGCCTTATTTCTTGAGTTTATATTTAAAAAAAAAAAAATCAGGCAAGGCAGGAGGCAAATAAGGAGCTCTAATTTCAGCCAAGAGTAATTATGTGCCCTGCAACCACCTGTACATGCTCAACAAAATCATACTCTTTGACCTCCAGAAATTTCTAAATGTTACATACAGAGCTGAGAGGCTTTTAGGTAACGTCATTGAGATTTAAATTTTAAATGATGTTTCAAACAGATTTGAATCGTAGAACTCAGCAGCTAGAAAGCACCCATCTCACTCTTCCTCTAATGGGATCTCCAAATCCCTCACTTTTTCCAAAAGGCAGTTTCCTTCGGTTTAAATTTTGAACCAAGCACTTCAAGTGCACCATGTTTTATTGCTAACAAGACTTTTGGGCAGCACCGGTAGGGCAAACTTCAGTTTCTTCTGGAATAAAAGGAGACTTCAAGGTGGTCTTGTAGCAGTACAGTAGCCAGACAACCAAAGAACCCCATGTAAACGAAGACCTAATCTGCTAGATGCTGAACTAATACAGCTCTGTGGGGCAGCAAACAGCCAGAAAAGACACTCCAGAAAGTCACTGTGGCCCAGCCAGTAGGTAGTCATCATGCCCTGGTGCAAATCCTAGTTTCACCAATTACTGTGCTTCATGATCCCTTTCCTCAGCTCTCCCAGTGCATTTTGACAAAAATTTCTATCTAGAAAAGCAAACAATATTTTGTATATATATATATTTTATATAATATATATTTTTATATTACACACCAGCCATATGCATGGTACAACTTTGTGTGGATAAAATACATGACAGGAAGAGGTTGCCCCCAAAATCTGTGCAGACAAGCAGGTTCTTTGTGGATCCCTGTGACCGAGGTTTCCCATTGCCTGCACCTTTTTCCCCCGTGAGCAGGAGTCCTATGTGACTGCCTGGCACCTGTCACACGCCCAGCATGCCTCCAGGGCTTAAGAAAACCAATGTAATTGAAATGAATGCCTTCATTTTTCATCCACATCATACACAAGCAGCAGATCATAGCAGGTGTGCAGGAGACCCAATTTTTAACTACCTGAAAAATCAAAAAGCAAGAGGGGTGAAAGAAGACCCATAAAATAGGCTGCACAGCATCCCACACTGATGCAGCTCCTCTGGTTGTCCTTCCCTCCCCGTGCACACACGACACCCCAGAGGCCTTTCAGAAAGCCAAATCAGCAGAAAGTTAACCTCTTTTCTGGGTAGATGGGAAGAAGGACAGAGTTGAGGACAAGAAGAGGGTGAGCCCAGCTGTTAGTTTGGCTTAAGTTGCCACAAAGCATGGATCCAATACTTTGGATGACCCAGCATTGAAGCCAATCTAAACCTGCGTTGCTCCCAAAAGAAGCGGTCCAGTCCTTTGGCCCAACTTCTCATTTACCACCCAGGTAGCCCTTCCTTGCCCCAACACCAGCTTTCACATAACGATGAGTGAGATCTGATCACTTTTATCTCACGGTGCTTTTTGGTAAGCTCATTTCTAGATGGACTCATCTGCATTTTGCTGCATGGGCAAAGACATGCTGTTCCAGCGCTCTGTGTCATGGATCACCCACCACCGCTGGGTGTCCAGGTCCTCGTCACCTGCACCCAAGGAACAGCACAAGCTTTGACAGGATTCAGTCCTGTGTACAAGAGGCAAAAGGCCAAATTTCTCCCAGGCATCCTTGGCACACCCCAGCTGGAGAGACAGCCTCATCCTCCCTCTTATTTTCCATCAGTGAGGGATAACTTTTGCTTTGGTGTTTTTTGGGGGGCATAACAATTAGCAGAGACTCAAACTGTAAACTGGGGTGAATGACACCCCTAAGAGTTCACAGGTAGTCAATATTAGCCTAATTAAGGCTACAGCCCCACAGTGCACAGGTTTTGCCCCTAAGATCACTTTAAAGGCTCCCTCCTCCCATCAGCTGTGGTTCAGCTCACTGCCCTTTCAGGTGCTTCACTCTAGAAAAGAGATGACAAACCATGTGGATTAAAAAATACCCCTTAAAGACTCCTGCTTCCTGTCCACAAGTTATTTTTAACACTTATCATCAAATGAGGGGCTCAGATATGATGAAGCTGGAAAACAGAGCATGGAAGGTTTGTATTACAGTACTTTTGAACCCAATCTATATGCAAAATATAGCACAGGTGCCTGTATTATGAATTTGTACTGCCTGAGAAGAAATTCCCACCCCCCCTACCCCCCCAACGCTGTTTTCAGGAAGACACCCTGCATTGCAAATGGCTCTTGCTAGCCAGGCTTGCGCTCATTTATTTGGCTATGCTGACCCCCAGAGTCTGGCACCCTGTACGGCACATCCTAACGCCAAAACCCATCGGGTCGCTAACACACTTTCCACCCACTGCCACTAATTCAAAGAGGTTCTGCTGAAGTGATTGCTCCTGCAGGCTGGGGATGATTGCACCCTGACAGCGCAAGAGAAAACAGGCATTTACCCCACGTCGACTCCAATTGCTGCATGCACAAGAAACTGCAGAATTAACTGGATAAAGAGAAGAAAAAAAAATATGCAGGCATTACAATAAAAGCACATAGATAAACTCACAGGGAAGCTTTCTGATTATATCTAATATCTCCAGCCACACACCTGGCAAAACCCAAATTATCACTAGATAAGCACCAGCTGTGGCAGAAGGGAATCCTTCATTTCTGCTACTTGATTCAGGAGGAAGTCGATCCTCTTTCCTATCTTATATTGTACATTTTTAGGACTATTTCCATTTTTCTGAAATAATTGTTTGCCATATTGATAACTATCAAACATACTAATCAATCATTATTAAAGACACAGAAAGCAAAGATGGATAATTTTGTTTAATTATTCTTAGGTGATTGCTGCATAAGAGAAATTATTGTTTAGAACAGGTTTGCAATGTTAAAAACCACTGCAATGGAGACCAAAACTACTCCAGCACAGAAGGACCCTAAAGTTAAGTGACTCCTTTCTTTTTTTATTGAGAAAAACAGTTTCTCAGTTTCAGAACTCAAGACAATAAGGCACATACACTAAAGCTCAAAAGCCTCCAAAGGCAAACATGATTATGAGAGTGGCATGAAGGACAAGGGCAGAGAACAGGACACACTCAGTGTGGTTCCCATGTGAATGCCACCAAGGCAGCACACCTCACTGCAGCCTCAGTTGGCTGAGCCAGCAAGGGACACCCCGAGGAGCTCTGTATATATCTGCAAGACAGTGACCTCCTCATTCCACAGTGCTGTCTTCTCCTGTCGTGTCCCTTCTAGCAATGGTTCACCTTGATTCCCATTTGCTGTCAAATCCATTGCAGAGCCCTTTCCGGGCTGCATGGAACAACATGCTGCAGATATACAGCAAATTCCAGCTGGCAGCGTGGGGCTTGCTGCTTGTCTACCAGGGCTCCTATGTGCCGGTGTCCCTGCCAGGCTTCATCTACCTGTTCATCCCAGCCATGAAGAAATAAAAGATTCAGCCTGTGAGCAGGGATGGGAGAAGTGGGACAGATGTGCATAGACACCTATAAAAATTAAACAACAACAGCAAAAAAAAAAAAAAAAGAAAAACCCAAAAAACAGATGGTATGTTCCTAGCCAGGTAGTCACAGGATGGAGTTGGATAACTATTCCACCCACAAAGAGGCTAGATGTTTTTTGGGAGACCAGTGCTCATTCTGACTCCTGGTGAGTTTGCAGAGGCTGTCAGTTTATTTCGTAGAGAAGTGGGAAGCTCAAGTGATCTACTCCCTCTGCATTTTTTTAATCTTTGAGTCTGACAGGTCTAGCTCTTCCTATCATTCAGGAAAGAAATGTTGATTTGGGGCCCACTTTATGAAGTGCCAAATAAAAAACAAAATAACCCCCTATGGCTCCAAGTAAAGAGCTTGTGAATCAACTATTCCCCTAAATGAAAACAATTCTGTCAAACTAACACCTTTGCATTTTTTGCTTTGGGTTTTTTGCTTTGTTTTAATTCACTTCCCTCCCTCCCCCCTTGGTTGTCCTAGGACAAACCTGAAACTTGGGAAGAGCAAAGGAAGTGTGCGAGATAAGAATCCCCACTTTCCTTCTACCAGCATTCATTTTAGGTTACTCTTATTCAGAGTCCTTCAACATCCCTTACAGCTGGGACTCCATGCCTCTATGGTATTGCGTACTCCATAAACCCCAAGACTATCAAAAATGGGCAAAACCACCTGCTATACTCCCCTGCAAAGTAATTACCACAATTAACATTTCTGTCTCTCTCCCTTTTCTGGTAGGTATTCTGTTACTGCTCGATGCTTGGGCTGCTTTATAACTGAAGATACGTGGATCTACTTTGTGCACAGAATAATGCATCACAAGACCTTCTACCCATATTTACATAAACTTTATCATTAATTTAAGGTGCAATCATAATAAATTGGCAATGAATGGTAGATGGCATCCCAGAGGGCAGCTGAACTGTGAATCAGCAATTATGTCTCTCAGTCTTTGGGAATGGAGTAAAAATTGATATTTCATAAAGTACCTTATTTACTAAAAAAAACAAATGAGCCATTACTCAGTAATGTTCATGCTCTGGGGAGCAGGGAGGGGAGAAGGGGTGAAAACAATCTTCAAATCAGTCAGGGTGCTTGAAGCAAAAGAAAATGGTGTGGGAAGAGCTGGGCTCCATGAAAACCACTGCCTTAGCTCTAGTGCTTTACCAAGCCTTCTGTAACCCTTGATGGTGATCCCTTGCTGTATTTAGACATCAACGACATCATCTTTTTACTCAAAATTTGCAGAGGACTAAGCATTAAAATCAGGAAAGTGAGAAAACAATGACAGAATACTGGGTGCCAGGACTGTTTCCTCTCCAGCGCCCCCCACGTACACTAACCAGATGCATGCCTTGCAGATGCTGCTGGCTGTGCATTCCCTATACATCAACCTGGGAGAGTACATCATCACAGGAACAGGCGCCTCCGCTGCAATACGTGTTTTCTGCAAACCCTTATTTGTGGCATGGGTTTGGTTCACAGCACTTCTACTGAAAACTGTGGATACACACAGGTAAATAACGACAGAAAAATCTGCCAGACTGGAAACTCTGAAGTACTGTTTTGACTCTGTACATTTTAGGGGGAAAAAAGCTATTTTGTCATTTGCTAGGATCAGATTCTTGCCTTGTGCCTTCTCCTTTGATCTAGGAACCAACTGAAGTGTCTTTCTCTTGCATGTAACACTAAAAAGACCATACAGTTTCCCTTACCCAAATCTAGGTCTCCTCATGGATGAGGGTTTAAGTCTTGTTTTCTGTGCAAGTCTAACATACCTACATACTTTTTTAACTTTTAAAGCTCAATGCCACCTTCAGCCTAGGAAAAAAACAAAAACAAAATAAGCTTGTCTTTAGGTAGGAGGCATTTTTCACAATCCAGATGAGATTTATCTTCTCTCTCCTCCCTGCACAAGTGGCAACCTGATAAATCTCTTATAATCTCTATCTATCCTCCCGTGAAGATAGGATCTTTGTTCTTGGCTGTGCTTCCTAACCTCCACCTTTTTCTGCACCACCTTTTAGACTGACATTTGCCTCTTCAGCCGCTGCTGTAGCTCAGGGCTCTGGGAACAGGGACATCACCCCTGAATCGCCCTCTGCCACCAGCATGCTGGACACCCAGTTGGAGCTGCAACGTGCTCCCCAGCTGCAGGGCTGGTTGTCATTGACACCATATGCACATGGGGGACACAAAGGGAAAGTGCTGAAGCAGGAAAAAATAAAGAAAAAAAAAGTAATAATATATAGCATCGTGGAAAAGAACCAGAATAGTGTTATCATTTGATGTATCATTCAGGACCATGTACCACCCAGAAACCCTACATCAGCAAACAGGCTGCTATAGCACCAATACATCACCCATGCTGGGACAGCCCGATGGGAGCCAGAACCAGGACTCCCACCTGCAAACGAGCTGGAGCCCCTCAGCAGCAGCACCTTAGCTACAGCCAGGGCTTCAGTGCATCCCACCACCAGCAAGATTACAGCACAGAGCCCTACATTCCTTCATTCAGCACCAGAGGCTGCAATATTTTGCCATAAACAAGTGTGCTAAACACTGGAACTTGTTAAATGTAAAATAGCTATTCAGGAAGATATCCAGCTCCAAGGACAGGTTAAGCAAAGAGAAAGTCTGGATACTATATACTCAATACATCATCTCCTTGTAAGAAAACACCCTCTATACTTAAGGGATGGATCCCAGCACTTTTTCTTCTTCCAGCATAACTTATTAGAGAAGTAAAGAGAAGGCACAAAGGAGAAAGACATAAGACTTCACTGTGACCTTGCACAAATATCACCACCAGCATCTGCAAAATCCCTGATACTAGGCTCATTTGCAGCAAGAGGGGCTTGCATCCATCTCTATCCAAGCAACAAGTCACCCACACAACACACATAACCCAGCACTAGAAGTTTCCACCTTTATGTACATACCATTTCTCCTGCAGCTTCGTCCTCACTTAACATGCCTTGTCCTCTGGCCACAGAGGGTATGATGTCCCTTGGAACCCGCTCCAGTACATCCCCTTCAAGGTCAGCACCACTTTCCATGAATTCTACCACAGCAACTTTCACAGAACCTACTCTCCTGTCTCCAGCAAATGGGACAAGTTGTTTGGGATTGACAAGGAGTATAAGGCATTTCTTGAAAGAAAAAAAAAAAACACCAAACCCAGAAGGAAATACAAAAAAAGTGATTAAACTTCCCCTGCACAGAGCAGCCAGGGAAAGAGTGGTGGGATGTATGCAAGTGAAGCAGCGAACACCTGCAGCTTGAACCAATTGATCACAATTAAGGTTTAAGTCATCAAGCAGGTGTTCCTGTTTTAAGTAATTCACTTCCACCTGGTTTCCCACTTTTGTTTGGTTGGGGTTTTTTTGTTTTGTTTTTTTAAGGTAGCTCCCTAACAAAGCAACTGCAGTCACTGTTTGTTCCCAATAACCACTAGGATCAATTATAGCTATAACCTTTTTAACAATTAAACTACCAATGCTCCAAGCCTCAGTTTCCACATCATGCTGAATGACTCACTTCACAGTGATGAAGTGATCATTTGCTCTTGTAATTTGTGTCAAGCTGTATATTAATAAACATTGGTTTTAACTAAGAATATAAAAATAATGGTTTAGTTTCTTGTTAGATAAGCCAAACTATTCCCAATATCTCATATGCTTTCAAAAAAGCAGCACATTTTACATTCAAGATACAGCTATTAAAAATAACATATGTAGCTAGCAACTGAACTGATTTTTGAGACATACCACTTCTTTAAGACATGCAGTCCATCAGTCCATTCACACTCTGGGCTCTTGTAAGCCACAGGCCTTTTAAATCTCCTTTTGCCTTTTCTCCATCCACTGGGTTAAGCCTGGACCACGGTGCACCACAGCAGATACAGGCTAAGACATGGCCTGCAGACTTTGTTCTTTGCAAAGCCTGATCTAAGGGGGATTTTAAGAAAAGAAGACAGAGCAAGTGAGTCAAGAACCACCAATCTCATAGGACCCTGTTAACTGACGGGTATTTTGGCAGGATGTAGTCAGACTGGAGGATAAAGGGAGAAGCACTCAAGAGTCACAGCCAGCAAGTGGTTTCCTAACATCAGGTTGGGTGGTAGACATAGGTAGAAACTCATTTAATGTAAGACCCCCCTCAGCCATTTAAACCCTCAAACATAGTCTGAACTTGGAAAGTCAATTCAGACAAAATCTAACACTCCTGGAATGATTTTATGATGATCACCTTTCTAGGTAGCCACCAATTAAGCATCCCAGGCTGTTTTCCATTAGTCTACAAATTAGCTGCAAATTACCAACAGGATTTTTTCCACTAACTAACTGAGGTCTGTTATCACTTCAGGTCTGTACAGCTGCTTTGGGGATTTCTGGGCACTGGGTCAAAGCTCCAATGCTCTGGCACGACATGTGCTCCAGGATGCAACTGCTACAGCAATGCGTTAAAGCATATGTGACTACATGCTTCATATATGTTATTACATTTAAAACTAAACCAATAACATGCAAATTGGTAGTTCATTAAACTTCTCTTACACAGGTAAGAAATATTATCCAATTCTGAATTAAATCAGAGCTGTCTGGAAGACTGAAGCTCTATAAATACTGTAGTTTCCATCAGAGAAAATTCTGTCATGAAAAAAAAAAACCATCCCAAAACCCAGGGTAACTTGGCAAGGGTTCCAGCCTAGGAGGAGGTGGGACTGCATGCAATGGTTCCCAGTCATTAAGACCTGACCTCTAGTTTGGCTCAGGTGTCTGTAGCTCCAGCTCGAAGGGCGGCTCACCGAGCTCCCCCAACACATCAACAAGGTGACTTTGCAAGTTCAGGAGCCCTGCAAAGGTGGAAGCCATGCGCCATTCACACCAGAGCCGTGTGGTATTTTGCAATACATACAGTAGCAAAATGTTCCAGGTAGAAAAGTTGCAAGGGGGCAGAATGGGGCACCAGTAAGAGATTTGGTTGTGAGTAAAGCATAAATTAAAATGAAACTTTCTGTGTGTGTCTCAGATCCATGTGACTTTCCCTGCTCCTCTGGCAGAGAAACAGAGCCCAGTAATTTCTTTAGGTAGATTCAGGAAAGCTGAGCTGTGTGGGACAAAATGCAGGGCAGAAAGAGATGCCCCTTCCCAAGGAAAAAAAGGAAAGAAGAAACCAGCATATCTATCAGGTTGTAATGCAATTAAAAATGTCTTATGAACAAGTGCAGTTTTTCTGATGTTGCCTGCACAGGTCTGGCAGCTAAGACTCACCAGCAGAAATTGCTTGTGCTTAAAAATCCTTAATAAATATCAAATAAAGTCTTGGGGTTGATTTCTGTCCCCACACAACTCTGACTTCAAGTACGTGATTTAAATTATATTTCAGCATTCATCCAGTGGGACAAATTCACCGTTGGGTGAGATAACATTGTAGAAAGAGTATAACGTAAAGAATTATGAGAAGGACATTCAAAAAATAACTTTTAAACCTCTTATGTTTTAGAGAAGAAGAACAGATCCTTTGGGACAGGCATTGTGCCTCCTTTAAAGGGTCCCTTTAGCAGTTTTACTGATTGAAAAAAGAGACTATAACATTTTAAGACCTGTAATTTACTGAGCAATATGCTTAGCAGAGTCTGTGGATGTTTGCAATGAAAGAAAGGGAACAAGAAGGCTCATGATAATATAGTTTGTAAATCGGGGCCAAATCAAATGCGTTGAGCTTCAGCAGCTGTGCCAATTAAATCTCATTCAATTCACTGAACAAGAATGTTAACATTAATCATTTTGGCAAATTTCTTAGAATATTTCATGTCACTAAGTAGTTAAGTGATTTTTGTGCTTGTTTACGGTGCAGAATAACATTATATGAAGCAATATCATGAGTCACTGAGCAAATGCGGGACGCTCTAGGAACCCCTGTGTGGTTCATGGCAACATTTCTGTAGTGGTCCTGTGCCTCCTACAGGCTATTTTTTTACAGAAGCATCCAACAGATTTTTTTTTTTTTAATTGCAGTTATTCTTTGCCATCACACAGCACCCTCAGCACGGCCAGAGAACAAGCTGCCAGCCAGGGGAGAAGCAGTTTTGCCTTCTGAAGACACCACATCCACATCCCATCTCCAGGCCACATCATCATTGCTTGGAAAAAGGAGGTTTTGTGGAAACTTCCCATTATAGTTCCGGGCAAGGGGATGCAGGATATGACCCTTTGGCCATATTTATTCATTTAGGTCTACAATTAAACAGGTACATATTTTATCAGATTTTGCAGTTTCCATAGCTGAGATTGTTTTCTGCCCTACCTTTGATTCTGTTTCCAGATGAGTCATGTACCAAATTACACAGCATCACCATTGCAGAAGAGGCATATCTCATCCTGGGTTATTTAAATGCCTGCTACCCAGCAACAAAAAGGGTAGCTGTTTTTCTGAGCTTGGCAACAGCAACCTGGGCTGGGGCACCCAGCCTGAGAAACGCGTGGGTGCAAGGGAGCCTGCAGGAGAACGGGAGTGAGCATCACCTCTGAGAAGTTCAGGGGATCAGCTTGCTTATTAGAGAGAGCATGGGGTGGGGGGACATAGCAAGTGTCTTTTAGCAGGTAAAAGTCTCGACATCACCACATCAGTGATGCCCCCTGGAAACAGCCCGCCTGCAAGCCAGGAGCACGAGAGCTGCGCGGTGTACCGGCAGAGACAAGGTGGGACCTGAACTTGGTGGTCTCACATGTGCTGCCCAGTGCGGCAGCGTGGGGAAATGCCCAATTCAGTCAGGGACCAGAGCTGCTCTGTCGTACAACCCCACTACCTGAGTTTTCCCTATATTTCCTTTCCTATTCCTTTCCTCGCTGCAAAAGTACATATCCTTCTGAGGAGGATGAGACAAGGTGGGAGATACTGCTATATGGTACTTGTCCTAGCAAGGGTGAAATCTGGGGTGCAACACATGCCAAAAGATTAAAATGTAGAATGCAAAAAGAAAAAACAATAATAATAGAAAAAATTCAGGCAGCAAAATCAAGGTAACAAGATTTCTTTCTGTATTGCAAAGGATTTTCTTCAGCCACTGCTTCATGGGTTTGTAGATTTATTCAGTTTAAACATTAATAAAAAGGGGCCAACTGGGCAGGAGAGAAGGAATTTTGAAATAAAATAAGGAATAGTTGCAAAGTCCACCAGCTGCACAGAACAACCCACAACACATCATCACCTGTTGTCATCAGGCAATTAAATATTGGGATCCCACAGGGTAAATTTGACATCGTATGTTGTTACTAACAGATGAGACACGAGGAGCGTTTCTAGAAAACTAGAGAGCCCAGTGAGACGTATCGTAAGCATAAGACAAAATGAATTGTGCTACCTGTTAAATGTCTTGATCTTTGCAGTGGTGTAGGAAATGTGTTACTTTATGGTGTTAAGAAATACTGAGCCCATGGGGGTAAACTCTCCTTTTTCATGTTTTCTCTCTTCCCAATTGCATTCACCAAAAGGTCCTGTCTTCTGCCATCAATGCCCTTATCCAAGGGCTTTCCCACCCCCAAGACAAATGTTCTTCTCCTGCAACCCCAGCATCCAAATGGCCTTAAACTTCCCTTGGGAAAGGAGCAGCGCAGACCCCAGGAGCGCAGCAGAGCAGCATCTCCTCCAGCATTTGGACCTCTCAGCATCGGCATGCGTGAGTACCGCTGCCCCACCTCAAAGGACTCAAAGTAAACCCAGGGTTTGTGTTTGCTGTAATTAAAGAGGGGAAAAAAAAAGCCATGTGGAGTGATGAGATTGTCCCTTGCTCTCAGAAGCCAACAAAATCAAAACAGAACCAGAAGAGTTTCATTAGTCCAGTTTTTATTCAAATTAAAGGATGGGGAACTACAACGTGATTTTCTTTATATTATAAATACGCCAGTGAAGAATGTTTCTCGAGTTGTTCATCGCACTGGACAAGACAGCTGTCAAGAGAATTACTTTGCGAAGTCCTTGGTCCTCCACACTCATGCAAAATATCTTTAATTTAAAAAATTAGCTTAAACAGTCAACCGACTCATTACATTATACTGTCAGCTATTGAACCAACAAAGTCTGTTTTACAAAAACAAAGAATTTCACACCCAGGTACATTATTTCACAATCGTCCATTTTTCTTAAACGGTTTTTATACATAAAATATACAAATTAAAATTCTCAATATTTATTGTCACTGTAGAGGAAAATAATTTATAAACCCATAAACAAAGATAAGGGCAGAGAAAAAAAGCAAATTCACTCATTTCCAGACTATAATGTCTAACACACTCCCAAACGCCGTAGCTTTGAGCAACAAATTATGCTCATGTGAACGTGCTCAGCGGGCATGATGTTAAGCCAAGGGGGCAACTGCTTTGATAGTACATTTTATTAGTAACAAATCCCAAAGGTTAAAAACGAGCTGCATTTATCTGTTGAACCATCATGTTAGCTTGATGAATAGGCATCTCACATCGCTGGATATTAAGGATTTTGGTCTCCAAACACTGCAAACGAGAGAACAGTATTAAGCTTTCATGGTGGTGTCATGCAAATGCTGCCAAAGTATATTTATGGTAATTACAGTGCTGTACACATCTGTACAAAAAAAGTATTTGGATAAACTGAATGAATCGAAAATTGGTTTTAATCAGCCCCAATTTATCTATTAGGCACAAATGGAAAAGATGGACTTGATTCAAACTTGTTTAAACAACAGATTGCTTGAGGCAAATCTATCCCGCTCTACATATGCTTGCCTGTTTTGCAAACCCAGCAGCGTGTGTACCCACACGCGATGCCGTTGGGTTTTGTGGGTGCGCATCCCGGGAATGCTTCCTCTGTGAGAGCAAAGTCACCTTCGGGAAACCCATGGCCAGAATCCCACAGGCAGTCAGCACATGGTGACCCCCAAAAAGAGCCGACAACAGAAGAGAGCTGAGGAAAGCCTTCGTATTCACAAAGGACCATGCGAGGAAGTAGCCTGAGTTCGGTTTGTAAAGCTTTTACAAAACCTCCTGCAATAAATTTCACTGGTTTTGGCAGCCTAGGGGGTTTGCGCTCACTGTTGTGGGCATGGCATCCTCCATCTTCAAGCAGCACCATGCTCACACAGGAGACAAGAAATGAAACCGCTGAGAGACAGCTTGTTCACCAAGCTGACCGGGAAGCAGACACATGGCATGAGAAAATGAAATCAGAGTATTGAAATTGTTGTAAAATAACTAATAATCTAAGAGCGTACTGGTGACTGAGGTAATGGCTTTTAATTTATCTCATAATGGTGAGCCCAATGTTGTCCTTCTGATCTGTTAGAATCAACATAAGAGCTATCCCAGATCTTAGATGCAACATTTCATTTCTTGTGCAGAAACCATACAGATTCACATCTACATCATGGCCAGCAAAAACCACACTGGAGTGTAAGAATTAGATCCAGAATTTAACAGAAGTGTCATTGACGACCATAAAAAGCAATCCAAAAAATTATTTAAAATTGTCTTATAAAAATATTTACAGTAAAATTTATTAGCACTAATGCTACGTTTTCAGTCCTAGAAAAAGGCAATCTTTAAAGGATCTGGCTCAGGTGCTCAGAATTAACAATACAAACATGAAACCACACGCCAAAGACAGACAAATCCAAAAAGCATTTCAAGGGGGGGGATACAGCTGGTTCGTCACGTGTTACGGTTGTTCATATTGCATAGCTGGAAAACGAGGTCACTTAACTTGCATAACACTGCAACGTTTGAGAAGGAAAAAAAGAAACGTGTCATTTGCCATCGAGAAGAACTGGCTGCAGCCAGGAACACCATCACTCATCCCCGCCAAGGGCTGCAGGTCTAGCCCTGTCCAGCAAGCCGCAGATCTGGGCCAGCAGAGGGCAGAAATGCCATTTTACAATAGCGGAAAACCACCAAAAACTGTTTTCCTTATAAGCAAGGTTTATAAAGAGTGTATCAGGGGAAAAATTATCCAACTTTCAGGCTTATTCACCTTTCATGATGTCTGACAAACACGGCAAGTTTCAAACTTGCATCTTTCTAGCACTAACTACTAGTTTTTATCTCTAGCCCACATAAACTCCTTGTCTCTGGATAATATTTGCCTTCACTCCAGTGACGCTATGAGTGAGGGAAGGTTAGCCGGTAACTGCTTCCAGCTATTGAGCGGTAGCTGGGCTATGGAGTAGTTATTTAGCTTTATGTTCCCTGTGTCTATACTAAGCGTAGTGAGGGCCATGTGCGCCCAAATGCTTGTCCACCCTTGTCCACTCATCTCACTCTGACAAGAGATGCTAACTCTGACCAAAACACTTTGCCTGTCCCATTCTATCCTCTATTCCCACAAGCTGCATGAAAGGGAAACACCTTTTGGTGTTCGCTTTTGGGGCAGTGAATTTGAGTCAGTCCAAACCAAGGCATCACCTTGCTTATGTGACTGTAAAGACACATCTCAGGACTCTGATCTGAAGGCAGCCGCAGTCAGGGATACGTTCCTACCAGCCTCAATAGCTTTTACAGTAAGAAACACCTTGTGAAAGAGCAGCATGTCGTACTAGTATTTTGGCACATTTCACTGCAGATTGTAGAACTCAAAGCAAAAGGTTTAAGGGGTATTATAGAAAAGACTAATTTTTTTTTATTATTATTTTCAAGACCTCTGAGCTGACATACAATGGAAGGGTAGACATCAAGAATAATACTGCCATTTCTTTGGACAGTTTGCTTTTGTTTGTAAAAACAAGAGCATCCAAAGAGGAGTGGGTGCTACCTAACGTTCCCCAGGAAGGGCAGCCCCCTCTGTGGGAGGTAACACAGCAAAGGTAGGTGCTGTTTCCCCCACAGTGAACAGGCACCCATCTTACAAGGATGGTGTCAACTCCAACACTAAAAATCTGCTTATTTACAGAAGTAACCCACTCCTCTGCAAAAGCTGCACAAGGTGATGTACCCTTAGAGCCCTCTGAAACTAATTTAAGTATTTTTCTTTTCTACTGTAGAAGGTTACATGGAGTCTTTTTGATAGGAGATCTGTGGAGAAAGAAACCAGCAGAACAACAGCGGTATGTGCTGGAGCTCACCGGTAACATAGGCAGATTGTGTCCCTCAGGTCAGCTGCCCACTACAAAAAGCCTCAGCTTATCTACAGAGGGAAAAACAAAAAAGCAAACAAAGAAAAAAAAACACAAAACAAAAACAAACCAAAAACAAACAAACAGAATAAAAAAAAAGAGAAAATATTTTTCTTCATTAGTTCTCTTTAGCTGGGGAGTCTTTTGGAAGTCCACCCCTGTATGCGGAAGCGTTCCAGAGCTCATAAGGAGACACAAAAATGTATTTTAAAGTGAAACATCATCTTAAACAGAAAGCTTTAAGAATTTGGTATGTAAGCAAGACAGCTACATTCCAGCTGGATCTAGATTTGTCTGTTTTGAATAATCTTACGAATTCTTTGTACTAATAGAGGAACGCCTTCAGTACGGGCAAGATTAAAATAGCAATTACAGCGACAGTGATTAGTTAATCTCCATACTCTGGAAGCATTAAAACACTGCAGGTATTTTTACCTTGCTCATTAATAACTGCTTGGGTGACAGAGGGTTCTTGCTGTATGCAATGTCTCTACATTAATGGCACCATAAGGTATTTCTTTTAACATCTAAACGCTCTATTATGAAATGGCATTGAGATGCTGGACAGAGCTAGAACTGGGGCTTTCAGCACAGCTGAAATGCATGGGTTGGGAATACTTTCTATTCAAGCAACATTTGTTTCACAGGAGCAATAACCCCCTTGGAGCAGCACATGTTTTGTGGGGTTGTGAAGTTTTGCGTGGTTCAGGTGCTGAGACTTCAGCCCCAGGGAAGGCACTGCCCAGCAGGTCCCATCACGTACAGCAAACAGCATTCATGGCAAGTAGAAAAATCATGTGGTATTTATTTCCACCATACGACAAGCATTTCAGGGATACATACAGTAGTCCAGTGGCATAGACAAATGTATGACAGCGTCAACACTCAAGCCAGAGCAGCCTGTTCCAGTCTTTTTCTGCTGTTTTTCTTGGTTGGTACTCAGAAGTTTCCACTGCCAGTAGTAAAGTCCATCCTCCAGGCACAGTGAGTAAACAGTTCAACTGATAATGTGCACGGAGCATCAGTAGTGAAGAAATCCAGAAGTGTTCATTTTTACTCACATGCCCAAACGTAGCAGTTTTGTTTCACAAAAGAAATTCAGTGCCTGCAGTTCAAGCACAGTGTTTATCTCAGGACACTAGCCATTGAGAAGAACAGTTGATTGCACCACAGATAAAAGCAACACCTCATGTATAGCATGGAACATGTCCCCAGAGGGATTTTCGCTTCGCTACACAATCCACCACAGAGCAGATGATGTTTGTAACGTATCACTTGTCATGCTAAGATGTTAACAGCAATGAGATGGGTCAAGTCAGAGGTCAGTCATCTTAGCAACACCACCTAGCTGGATCCACTTCACTTCTGCTCCTCGCATTGGCTTGATCATCTGTCACAACGGTTTGTGAATCACAGCCACACCTGTTGTAAGAATGGACAGACACACACAGTTATCATAGGAGCAACTCCTGACTTGCGGTGTGGCTAAAATCATCCTGCAAAGCCAAAGACCAGCAACAGGCTAGCAGAGAGAGAAGTATCTACTATTTCTATGAAAGGCTCCTCTACTGAAAGCCACATAAAACATACAAAAATATAAGATTAAAGCTTCAGGAGGCACAGCCCTCGAGTTTATGAATGACCCCCAAGCTGTTGCCAGCCCTCCCACTGACTATTTACCTGCGTAACTTCTCCCCGTGCTCATGCTGGTTGGCAATAACGTCCACTTGTCCGTGATGGGGTTGTAGTATTCCACCGAGGCCAAATTACAGGAACCATCATCTCCTCCCACCACATAGAGGAGACCATTCACCGCACACACACCTCAAAGCAGAGTGCAGATGGTTAGGCATGGGCTAACTCATCCCCCACAACACGTCACTTGCCACGTTCTAATTCATTCCCAAGCAAGACACCTCATCTTCCATTTTTATCACTTTCTTACAATACTGATCACTTAGATCACTAGCACATTAGTTGCATTAAAAACCACAGAGACAACTGCAACCAAACACCACAGAAAGGCTTATTGTGGTTACCTGCATTTCTTCTACACATATTCATGTCTGCTACTTGCTTCCAGGTGTTTGTTCCTGGATCATAGACTTCCACACTCTTCCTTACTAAGGGACCATCGTGCCCCCCGGTAGCATAGAGTAGCCCACTGAGAACACCAACACCTGCCAAACAGAGCCCAGCATTAGCCAAACATACAGGGGAAAGGGTTGCATGTCCCTGGGTCTTCTACTGGGTATTGCCTTGGCCTCTTCAAGACACTTCCAAAACATGGGCCACATGTGCCTCAAGATCACCTGGGACAGGGTCAACTCTCCACCCAACCACCACGTGGCACTAAAGCAGACCTGCGCAGTAACACCTTGCAGATGTCCTGTCTTTCAGAGCTGTGCCCCTTCTCAGGTAGATCTTGGTCTGAGATCAATAGTCTAGTCCCATGACAGTCATCTGCCTTTATTCAGTCTCTTTGGACTGACTTGTTCGCTCTTCCCTTTACCTCCCTGACTGCTGCATCCCACCCCACCTTGTCCCTATCTGCCTGATCTTTTCTGCCATAGGGCCCTTTGCTTTTAGCTTGATTCCCACTTCCAAGAGCTTTATTTTTGCTTTTCCTGCTGCCTTTGTGCCACATGGCTTCATCCCATGGACACTCTTCCTCTTCTCAACAACCTACTGGCTCCAGTTCTAGAGGCTGCCACTGGGTTCCTCTGCCCCCACTCCTGCCCCCAAACATGGCAGCAGCACTTGGCACAGGCAATGTGCCTCCAAGGCCACCTTCCCAGCCACTTTCGCAGGCCCCCGGCTCAATCTCTGGGAATGACAGGGATCTGAAGGGTGCTTCTGCCTAATATTAATTAATTAATTGAAATGTTCACCAATCTGTGAGAGTTAGAACTTCCAGCAACATATCTTCATTAATAGGTTCAAAGGCCTCCATTAAAATTAACAAGGTGGGATGTTAGTAAAACAGAAACATAGATCTGAATTGCATCATTTCAACCACGGGCATTAAGCAGCAGGATGGGCCCTGTGCCCTGAAGATGGACTCGTGCTGATGATTGAGGGAAAGGCAGAGCCGGAAAGGCGTGCGCAGGGAGGAGAGGGGCCCCACCAGCATAAAAACAACGGGTTTTCAAGTTGGCCCCTGTACAAATATCTTTCCTGTTCGCCACAGAAAAGGAGAGCAGAGAAGCAGCACTGCGATGGTGAGCTGGGAAGCAGGCACCATCTGGGCTCGGCAGCTCCCAAGCCACAGGAGCATCTCCTGGTGGTGTGTCACATCCCAAAAATACGATGTGTCACATTGCTCCGAGTCCTCCCATGGTCAGCAGGAGCATAGTCCACAGCAGCCACCGTGCTCCACCTGTAAGATGGCAACACAAGGCAGGGAGGGAAACCATCTGAGCATTATTGCTCCTCCCTCACCCAAAAAAGGGCCAGCACCTAACTGAGACCGACTGATGAATTAAAACTCCAGCAGGCACACCACTGTTTGGGGGACGAGAATGCTGCCGCAGGTCTACCACCATCACCTCTCTCTCCTCCTGATTTTCTTAACTTGCTACTGCTGGGTTTGGCTTTGACCAGCAGTCCCTCAGTGCACCACGAGGTGTTGGAATCCCAACATGACATTGGGATTCACAGTTCATCTAGGAAACACTGGTAATTAATCTCTATATGCCATTAATCTCTATATGCCATAAATATGCACCTTACTTGGTGAAATTCTCAGTCTGGTTGAGGTACTCCAACATGCACCATCTAAGAAGAGCGAACATGTCCCAGAGTATGTCCTGGCCCCAGAGCTGGTGCCTCCCAGTTGACTGGGGAGTGGGAACTCATTTAACTGGTGAGGAAAGCCTACCACATCTGAGCCCAGCAGCCTGGGTTTGCAGTGCCTTAGCACGTGACTATAATCAGCTGTTAGCAAAAATTTTACACTTTTAAGAAATAATTTAATTCGTAAACTAATTTAAGCAAGTAGGAGGGTAAAAAAGTTGGAAACACTCTAAGGCTTCTCCACCTAAAACTGCTTCCCTGTGCAGCGAGACGGGGCGCACACAGATGGGACGTCCCTGCCAGGAGGGGAAACCCCAGCAAACCCAGCACTGCCAGCGCCCGCACATCTACACACTGCATCGGGGTCACCCCGGGGACTTGGGGACACCCGTCCTCACCTCCGCTAGATGTCAGCATCGGGACGGCAATGCCAGCAGCTCTGAGTACGGTTTCATTTATGGAGCTGTACGATAGATCATGCTGCAGCACCACTTGTGACAAGTGGCACTGGGCAGTCCCCTCCCTGGTGCATGCTGGAGGGGCATCTGAGTGACAAGCAGAACTTGAGGAGCTCAGCTTTCAGGTTGGGAACAGAAAATTGCAAGGTTATTTGGCAGGCAAGCAAGAGCATTCCTAATACTGGACTTGCCGTGTGGAAACGTACTTGCAAAGCAGTGCTCAGAGCAGAGTGTTTCAAACAAAGAAAATTCACTAAAATCCATCTCACTACAGGCACAAACTCTTTTGCCATGTTTCAACATGCTGTCAACAACATGAGATACTCATTCTGTTCTCCTATAAGGTTGCATTGGGCTAGGTTTAAACATCAAGCAGATACTAGGAATCTCTTCAGCTGAATTCGAACCAACAGTGTGCGAACATATTTGCCTCACCTGGAGTTATGGAAAAGGTATTAAAGTGAGGAAAGACAGACAGTGTGTAGAGAGCAGTCTCCCAGTTGCTCAGCTCAGAAGGAAATTCCCACCGCAGCTTAACCTGCAGGGTCATTTCAGCCCACACGCCTCCGGGCTAGCTACCTCTGGGCAACTGCCACTTTGGCTGTTGTAAAATAGGAACTGTGTAATTTGACATCAGGGAGGACCCACTGCACACGCTGAGCAATAGGACCAATATTGTCACATTCCCTTTCATCTGAAGAAGATTTTAAATGCAATGGGTAAGAGGTTTTTATCCCTTTCAGAGAGGAACAGCCACAGAGAAGACCAGTGCTTACGTGGCCTAATGTCATGCACTAAGTTAGGAATCATCAAGAGTACAATAAAATCCTTTTTACATGTCCTTTCCTCTAATCCTCCAGATCACCAACTCTTGCCAGAAAAAAGGTACACTAAAAACTAGCTTAGCAGGGGCAATCTGAGATGAATTTTGTTACCTTGACTTGGTCTGCACATCACCCAGTGCTTTGTGCTGCAAAGCACCCACTGGATGCTTGCAGAGAAGATCCAAAAGGAAAATCCATCTGACAACCCCCAAATGATAGGAGAGAAAGAGGTGCAGGTTGGCTTTTCAGTCCCCGGCTGAGCCTGCAGCTGCCGATTTGGAAAGATAACGCTTTGCTTACAAGGGAGATGCATCTGTTAGCGAGGCTACTTAGAAACACTGAACATTATTTCATTAATCCAGAAATTAATTTTGACTTGGCAGATTTTAACAAAGTCAGGAGAGCTGCTGAGATCTTCCAAGCAATTATGTTTTTTCCCCTCATGGGAAGGAGGGGGAAATAACAGGTTGCACTTGCCAGCCCAGCAATGCCAGAACACACTTCTTCCTTTCCATGAGCAGAGGAGAACCCAGCGATCACCCACGCCTAAGAACACATCTCAGAGCCAGTACCTGCACCGCTGCGTCGAGTGCTCATGTCGGCTACATAGGTCCATTCATTCGTGGCTGGGTTATACTGCTCGACGGTACTAAGGCACTGACGGGACGCTCCATCGTAACCCCCCACGGCATACAGCTTACCTGGAAGAGACAAACATTGGCACCGGCATTATGGCTGTGACTGATTTACATTACCATCACACCCGACGGCCCCAGGTGAGGACAGATCCCAGCTGAGGGAGGCCCTGGGAGGTGTGCCTAGACCTGCTGGGATGTCTGGGGAAAATCCTACCAAAAGGATCTGAAGTAAACTCACAGACAGGCGGGATTGTTTTTAAAGCTGTTAAAGCTGTCAGCTACGACAAGGAAATACACAACACAGCAGCTTAATTAGAAGCCAAAAGCCCAGAGGGTTTTCCAAATGACTCATTGGCCCAGGAGAAGAGATGACATCAAAGCATGTTCTGCTGATCGAGTGTTTCCTCCTGTTCAGGTGCCACAATGCAAAGTATGCTGTCAAAGTTTGATACTGTACATTAATTACAATAGCACATGAGCAATAAATATGCAATAGCCTCTTGTGTTCATATAATACCTGCATGGAAACCTAGACCTGATTTTGAAGAATCTGGGCCAAATCAAAACCAATCAACACTGCCAGCACAGCTGAGGCCAGCCTGCTCACTCATGCCAAGTGATCACAACACAGAAGATACCACAGGAGACCCTCACAGCACGGTGTATCTGGCCCTCCCTACCTCAACTCAACGAAAGCTGGACAACGTACACCTAGTGATACCGCAAAAACAGAATCAGATGACACGGGACTATACCGTACCTGAAACAAGGCTGATGGTTCACCATGTCCTCTATTCACAGACCTGACTGATAATCTCTCCTTATCTCACTGTAATGTCTATCAGCTTATTTTGCGTTTAGGCAGTAAACGCTCCGGGCAGAGAGGGCTTCTTTGTGTTTCTTTACTAGACCACCTAGCACAAAGGCATTCTTGTTCTAGACCAGGCCTCCTAGACACTGCAACAACCATTAATAAAGTTCGACAAATATGTAGGAAAATCCTAACCCAAAATTTTGTACAAAACCCATGACCAAGACCAATTTTCAGTCCATAACAGCAGAGCCTGGCCGCAGATGAGCTCTGCAATTCTTCATCACGAGACTCCCACCAGCAGTTATCATCTACACTCTTAATGCTTTTCCATCCTCCTGTTTCCTTGACGTTTGCAAGGCTCAAAGGCCAGCTCTTTTCTTTCTCATGGTCCTGCCTCTGAACCCTGTTCTCCCTCAGCTCCACTCATACGTTCCTCGGGTTGTGATCATTAGGAGAGGTTTGCAAGGATCAGGTTTATGACTGTGCTCCTTCCGCATCCTCCTGTCTCTGTAAACATTTCAAACTCTTATTTGTGCTGTTGTTTCAGTCTGCCTGGTGTTAGTCAATGAATCAAGGAAAGAGTGCCAGGGTGAGACAAGATAAAGTTCCCTGGCTGGCATAAATTATTAGATATTTTCAGTACCCACAGACATCAGATCGATCTTCTTCACATTCAAATGAACACTGTGGATTAACTGCAGGCTGTAGCTTGTTCCCTACACCAATATGATGAGCTCTTTTTTCCCATCACATGCCCTCATTCTTTTTTATCATGGACTCTGACATGTGCAACACTTACAGGCACTTTCAAACAAAGCAAAGGAAAAGGATTTCATACTTCTCCAGTAGAAAACCTGTACATAGAAACGCATCTCGGATATGTACTTAACGTTTGTTCCACATTCAAATGACTGACCCACTTTAGCAAATCCCACTGACTACCAGCAGTCCAGCACTTCACAAGCGTGGGCCAATTTTGAAGTAGATGCTTCTTAAATATTAGCACAAATTTAGCACAACCACCGCTATTTATTCTGACTTTATCTCCCTCCCTCTTCTCACATGAACACATTTCATATACATAAACACATTTCATGTATTTCCCATACACACATGTCAAACCAAGCCACTTCAAAGCGCAGTTTATAACAAGGCTTGTGCCAGCGGCTGCTCCGCACGAATTGGAAACTGCTATGCCATGCTAGAGACAAGGTCAAATAAAACCCTTCACTTGCTTCAGAATTGATTTTGCTAAAGGAAGGAAAGGTTCCTTCTTAAACTGCTCTTTCTCCTGGACCCACACGAAGCTGCTCAATTCCAGCTCACTCGAGTTTGGTGCTGACACATAGGTGCCAACAGCCGCCACGATCCCCCCAAGCACCCTCTCCACCCACCTCGCCTGCCTCGCTCCCAAGCTGCCCCAGCACCAGCGTTTGCTCTTGTCAGTCCCTGCTCATTTACGAACCAGAGCAAATCGTGCCATGCGTGCCGGCAAGCCCGATGTCAATAAACACAGGTTTTAGTATCCCTGCCAAACCGCCAGCTTGGGGCTGTGGGATGAACTATGTTCCTGCTTCTCTCGCTCAGTAGATTTTCTGTGATGAGTACTCCAACCACGCAATTTCTGCTGATGGCAACAGCATACACTGCACAATACCGTTTGCTTTCACTGACAAGAAGCAGCCCAGGAAGAATAAGGATTCAAAGAAACCTGCACACACCTAATGGCATCCACAGGAGCCATCGACTGGTCTGATATGGGTCTGAGGTTCTTGGAGAGCTACACATGATTTTTCACTAAGATAAAGAGGAGAATGGAAAAAGCTGCAGCAATTACATCATATAAAACAAATCTTTACCAACTAAAGACAGTCTAGAGAACAGTTCCTGCAGTTTCCTCCTATTGCACTTAAACCTTCAGGCTTCTGTTTGACACAGTAACATTCACTTGATGGGAATGGCTGCTGATTTTCTTACCCTCGACAACTCCAACTCCAACACTGCTTCTTCTTGTGTTCATGGGAGCCACAAAAAACCACTCATTGGTTTTATAGCTATAGGCCTCAACTGATGCCAGACCTAGTTAAAAAGGGGATACACAGGTTTTCTAATTAAAAAAAAAGAGAAGAAAAAAAGATTGGTGTTGCACTTTCATCTGCCTTCCACCTCCTCCCAAGCCCGTAATTCCCCCCACACTCCTGCAACCCAATTTTCTAGTCCCTTGCCTTTCAGTTTGGGGCCAGCAAGTCAATGCCACTTCTTCAGCAGCTGGAAAAATTGTTACCCTATGGCCCCTGCCCTGGGGATGCTGCCCCTCCAATGTGCAGGGGACACCAAGGTGGAGCAGAGTCCAGATTCCAAGCCCAAAAGTCCCATGTCCGTTCAAGCATTACAAAATGTCCATGCAAAGGTTTAAAAATTCCCCCAGACCCTGTTGCATTGCACTCATCACCAGCTGAAAGAGTGAGTTTAGGGCTTAACCAAGTGGCAAAGCTCTACAGCAGAGGCAGAGGCGTGAATCTAAACATGCAGTTATGCCAAGATAAACCCCAGACACACGTACCCCATAAGATGCCTTGCTGGCATTTCATTCATGTTGCTATGAAAAATTTAACTAAAACACGGAAAAAACCCTTTTCAGTCCAGAATAAGCATATTCATACAGAGAATGAGACTGAAAGAACTACAGAAAAAAAACTAGGGTGAGATATTCTGCAATTACTGCTGGGTCAGAACGTGCATGTGGTTAGTTACAACACACAGAAAACCCAATCTCTGGCTCTTTCTCTACAACATCAGAGAGGAAGGGTGCAGGAACCTCACTAAAGCTCTGCGGTCTACGCAGGGGTCTCTGAAAACATTTTTTTGGGTCAGGCACTGCCTGATTTTTGCTCAGTCACCTACCGGTGCTGCCATCAAAGCCGCCCACTGCATACAGGAGATCATTGAGCACAGCTGCGCCTAAAGTGCTTCGCCTTTCCTGCATGCTGGCTATGGACGTCCACTGGTCCTTCACACCGTCGTACACATCAACCGTCCGTACCCTTAGAGATCCATTGAAGCCCCCAACAGCATAAACATTGCCAGCCATAAATACCACACCTGTTAAAAGAGAAGAGAGTTTTTATGGAGGTTTTACAAACAGCTCGGGAAGCGAGTGCCATCAGGCGTCTGTCGAGCTGTGTAAGACAGCAGGGAAAAGCAGAATGTGGGCAAGTCTTTGGCATTTTCTGCAGGTTAAGAGCATTGGAGCGAAGTATGATAAAACATACGTGTCGTATGGAAGGTGAAATGCACATAAATACACGGCAACATAAGGCACAGATGGATTTCACACCTGAATGAGTAATTTTCTGAGCCAGAGAGAACACCAAATGGTGATCCACATTCACAACCCTCTCAGATGTCTTCAGAGGAACACTCCCAACTTACAGATCCGCTCTCCATCACCCACTCCTCAGCACTGAGAGGGACTGACTCAGCTTCTTTGATTTTCACTAGGAAACCAGCAAGTAAAGCTGGATCCCTGTGGGCTGCCAGGTCAGCAGGATGGGAGGAGCAGGGGAAACACTGATGGAGGAGCAGCCAGGAGAGAGAGGTTATGAAGGGGAGACAGTGGCTATGGAGGGCAGACAGGCAAGAGCAACCCCTCTGGAGGGCAGGGCATCCACCTGAATGAGAAGGACACACGTGCATGGAAAGAGGAGGAAGGAATGGCAAAAAGAGAGAGCTGCTTGAGGCTGGGGGCACAGAGGAAGGCTGAAGGGACAACTGAGGACATCCAGCCAGCCCTGAAGAGCTGCATTGAGGGAAAAAAGAGAAGGTTGCAGGAAAAGTTCCTGTTACCTGCTCTGCATCTCCTTGAGGGAAGCTCAGCAACCTGATCCCACCGCTCCTCCTCAAAATCATAGCACTCCACACTGCGAATGGCTTTGGGTGCTTGCCCGCCCACCACGATCATCACCTGAAGAGGGAAGATGAGAGCTAGAAAACCTGAGACATCAGCCCGAGAAGCTGTTCTCTGCAAAGAAACCATCCGCACAACCTGGTCAAGAGCAGCTGCCAAAAACCTGCTGCAGGCCCACCAAAAGCTTCTGCAGTGGGGGGAAAAAGTTATCTCCAATTTAATACATGCTAAATATGGCAGCGTCATTAACCATTCCTTACTGCTTCCGAGGTGGGCAACCTGCCTTAGTTCCCCACGAAACACAAAACCGCTTGGCACCATGGCACATGCAAGACTCGCTGCAGAAGTATTTTCAAGTGAAGATCATCCTAGCGTAATTTCCAGAGCCAGCCCACTGTTTAGTCATTATCTCCATGGTGGTGCTAAAAATAACCAATGCCACTTAGCAAATAAAACCTGACAGCTGTATTGCCACCTGCGGGGAACACAACACTTGGGGAAATCACCAGGACTATTAAGACCTGGGGTGCTGGCTGGGCTGCCAAAGGAAGTGATTTGTCAGCTTCGTTAAAGCTTTTGGCTGCAACATGTATTGATGCAAATCCAGTACCTAAACCCTAAATTCTTTACAGATAGGGAAGATCTATGTGAAGGCGATCAGGGGCAATCCCAGGAGCACAAGAACCACTCTGTCAGAGCAGGCTAAAGGCCCATCCAGCCCCAGACTCCATTCCCAGGAATGGCAAGCAGTGGACACTGGTGGGAAAGTGAGAAGGCCTGGAGAGCCTGCAGTGTGGTCCTTCCCAAATCTGCCCTGTCTGCCACCAGAAGACAAACTCCCCATGGACTTGCTGACTTGCCCAGGGGCTGTGGTCCCAGGAGCCTGCAGCTCAGCACTTGAGGGCTGCCCATCGCTGCAGAGCCCCAGCTGGGCACTGCAAACCAACACATGCACAGGCAGCATCCAAATCACCTGCACCTACAAACAGCTCAACCTGCACTTTGTTCTGAACATATTTCCTTTGACCCTCCACAGCTATCAAGAGGGAGGGTTTGCTCCCCTTATCACAGCATATCGGCAGGAGCAAACACTACCCAAGACAATCTGATTTTTACAAGGCCAAGGAGCTAGAAGCAAGATAATGGGGCTTCAAATATAGTCAAAGAATAGATGGGAAACTGGTTTCAGCCTCTGCAAGGCGGCTGTGAGTAGCTGAGGGGATAAGATCATCACTTGAGATCACTCAGGTAATGAGCTCAACTCCAGTCACAGTTGCTTTAAACATACAGGGCTAGAGAGCAATTTAAAGAATTTGAAGAGTATGAAAATAGTGGACTGTTTAATCTACAAAGATGAGAACATGACATTAGAAAGCAAACTGAGTCTAAATTAGCAGCCTGACTACTAGTTGTGTAACAGTCTTCCGTGGAAAGCTGCAGAGCTTCACACGATTACAGAATTAAGAGATTTCACAGCAGACAGTAATCCCTCATCAGCAGGACCAATAGACCAGATGAAAGTTTCTCAGTAACAGGATTGCTGGAAGATCATCACCTTCTCCCCTTTCTTTACAGTTAAAAAGAAGGGAGGAGAGACCTGCAGAAGATTTGGGTTTGTACTCATAAGTCATGCTACAGAAGATGTGGAGAACCTCTGAACTTGCTGGTTCACTGTTCATTTTATCCTTAACTACTTCAGCCCTTCAACAAGTGTCACGTCAGCCCTTCGTGATACCCCCAAAGCTAAGTTATACCAACTTCATCTCAGCGCCAGCAGGCAGAAAGGACACAACACACTGACACACTCTGCAGAACCACAATTTCTCGATGGACAGACCAATATCTAAACATCTGAATAGTCCCCTCATAGCACAGATCTCAATACACCATCCCACAAACTAAGCTCCCTATGATTTGTGCTTAGACAAATAATACACTGTGGTTTTGATGCCTTACAATCTCTGAAATGCCTATTAATAACTTCAGCAACAGTCTGTTGAGAGACATCATGCCAAACTGCATTTATCCCTGGGGCACAGGGAAAACAGTTTCTCTTGTCATTTTTTTCTTCACTAATAAAGTGGTGGCCAGAGCATCACATGCCTGCAGGATAAATGTGAGTAACAAGGATTATTTATTCAGTAGCTGCTTTGAGTCTATTGAAATTTGCTTCAGACTTCCTGCCCGTGGGTCTGGGTGCTGTTGTTTCCTGCTTTCCTGGCTTCTGATTATGGATACGGGAACAGGAAAGACACCTACTGTGACCCTCCTCAGCAGGGCTCCGTGACTGTGCTACAAGTCAGTAGAAACCTCAGCCAACCCTCTGAGCACTACAGGCAGCTGCCTGCAGCCACTGCCGCTCCACGGGTCAGCAATTCCCAAGCCACAGCTCCAGGAGCAACAGCCATTCACAAAGCCACTTGTGGCTGACAAAATGTTTCAAGAGTAGATCCTTGCCCCTGGGAGCAGAGATATTGCTTCTCCTAAAGGTTTATCCAAGTTTATCCAACTTAATTATGTATCTTTGGTGGGCACAGGCAATACCAGAAGAGGGAGTAAAGCACTTCAAAGGATGATCATGGAGTTAGTGAGGAGAAACGTGGCAAGTATACAAGCTCCTTTCAAAGGGAGAAAATGCCACCAGTAATATGCTGTGAAGTGACATGAAGCGACCAACTCAGCTTACCTTTGGCAGGCTAACAGGAGTCCTTGGCTTTGTTCTGGGATTCTTGATCAGTTGCCTTTGATCCAGAGGAAGCAAATGATATTTCATGGCCTCGATAAGGAAGTCTTTACAGGTGTTGTTATTCTTGATTAAAGCTTCTTCTTCAACAGTCTGAGAACACACACACACAAGAAAGATCGTTTAGACTGAAGTACTTGGTGGCACAGGTCACAAGGAGCATTGTAGAAAGATCATGAAACCTGGAATTTCTCTTCCAAAGTATCAACATAAAAAAAAAATGCAGAAGACAAACACAGACTTCCAGCTCTTCCCAAAGAAACACATGCAGTAACATCCACGCTTCTCACTTTTTTCCAGTATCACTCATGAGTAGCAGCACTCCCTGTATTTTACCACCCTCTGCCAGACACTTAACTCAGCAGAGGAGAATTCACCAGGAGTCTGGCTACAAAATAAGTAATTTATTTTATTTGATTCAGAATTTTTAAGGAGAGGCAATATCTTTTACTTGATCAGAAGATGATATAGTTGTGAGAAAAAATATATGATGGGTTCATCTTGTGAATACCAATTTTATTTCAATCACATTGATTTTTTTAGACACACAGTAGTCAAAGAGCCCATATGCCAAGCCCTTCTTTGGGGCTTCTCAGCTCATTATCAAGGCCCAGATCCCAGGAATTAACTCATCAAGAACAATCTCTAAGCCAAACTAAGTCAGAGAGCCTGCCAGTCACACAAACCCATCTCTATGTGCAGAACACATCTTAAGCCAAAATTATCACATATGACATGTTTTCACCAAGCTGAATTTACCTGTACATTATGGAAAGAAACTGCACAACCTTGTAATACCACCACCTGGGTATTTTCCGAAGATATTAACTTCTAAATGCTTCCATCAAGAGGGGCAGGAGCTCTCCTCTCGGCACTGCCTGGCAGAGCACAGGTCACATTTACAAGAAGGTTTCTGCGCACACACATTGATTTCAGAGTCCACCCAGTTTTTCCTTTTATTCCTCTGTTTACAGACTCAGTGACATGCCAAATTATGCACCTCAGACACAAAGAGCCAAGCCATTGATTAAGGAGCTACCAGCAACTTAAGTGCAAGTATTAATTACTTATTTGCAGACTAACCTGTACAAGATAATCTCTGGGCAAAAGGGGTAGGCGAACATGCTCCATCAGTTTAGCCATGTGCTCTAAGCGAGATTCCTTCTCATAATTTATCCAAGAAATAACCGCTTCAAAGACCTACACAAATAAAGTACAATTAAACTTCAGAGAAGAGAGAACTGGATTGCACAGTCACCTACCCAAAATCAGAAGCATTGTGATTTTACAGTACCGAAGGAAGGAGGTGCAAGATCTCTATCAAACCGATGAAAAAGTTGTGACTATGCACAGAGCGCAGGTACCACGGTAGCGAAGAGGTGAGCTGACCGTGCATTTTAATAAGCAACTTCACATCTAGATGTGCTGTAACACTCTCAAAGCTAAGCGTGTGTCCAGGACAATCATATACCTCTTGACTTTAGCACTGGAAGGCAGCCAGGAAACTTAATTAGCCTGCTGACATTTGCACTGGACATTATTCATGAAATCAGCCACAACGATTACTCCTGATAACAGAGATCTCCCCTCCCGAAGGAGTCTGGCTACACAGTAAGTCACTATGTTCACCATCATATTTAATCACTGCACCAGTTCCACCCCACCCCACCCCAAAAACCAAGAAGTCTTCAGGCAGGTTCACCACACGTGCAGGAAAACCCCTGTCTGCAGCCACGCACGTGTTTCACCACTAAAAATACCCAGATACTTCTGCAGGGGAACAAGGGCACGCTGGACTTCTGGTCTGAACCAAAATCTAGTTCTACTCCCAGATCCAACCGGTTCAGATAAGCATCCAAACTTTGACTCCGTGATAAACTGGGCACAAACAACCCCGTGCCGCACGAGTCACGCAGAGCCCTGCATGATGAACAGATGCAGGCAGAAGCATCCCATGTGGGCTCCTGGCATGAATATGCATGTGCTTATATAACTGTGAGCTTCGCTCCTCCCAGAAGAAAGGCCTAAAAATGTCACCAGGAGTGGGAAAGGCTTCCTGAAACACCCAGCAAGGCAAGGAGAGGGGCTGGTGCAGTCTTGGATGCTGCACAGCAGGATCTGGACCCTTGCAGTGCAGTTTCCCCACAGAGTCAGAATTAAATTCTGACCCTTAACTCACATCTACAGGCAAAACTCCTCAAGTGCTCTCTCTACCCAGTTACTCATGGTGGGCTGAGCACAGCCCTCTCCCGTGGACCCCAGCCATCGCATGCTTCCCCCAGAAGGCATCGCTGGCCCTTTGCCCCGGCACACTCGGCACGTGCCCTTGGTTTCAACTTCCCTCCGGGGTCACCAAATGGTCAGGTCAATTTGCACAGATATTTTTTCCATCTTTCCACCCTTCCCGTCACTCCCCAAGAAACCATTTTGTTCAGTCCACAGTCACTAATTTGACAAAATTAACCAGAACTGAGGGCACGATCTCTCAGTCCCCAGTTGTGGCTGGCAAACGTGTTTGCTGGAGGCACCGGCAGACGTCCCTCACAAAGGAGGGACAGAGCAAAAAGGGGTTTCTCCTCCTAGGCTAAACTATATCCTTAAAAAAAGCAGTAAAGCACCAGCCTCATTTCCTATGCCAACAAATGCTCTTGCTGAACTGTTTGGAATTCAGGACACTGCAATGAGGATTGAAGCAACGCAATGGGGAGTGTAATCAAACCCCAGCAAAGGCAGAGCAAAATAACTACTGCAGAACCTTTAACTATTTTAAAATGAAAATCAACAAACAAACAAACAAACAAACAATTTCACTTTGGCTACAAAGCATTTAAAGTAGAAACTAGATTGTTGTGAGATTTTTAATTGCAAATGCGTGTGGAAGGAGCATAAAGCAAATGTTTAGCCAGGAAACATGCTTTTCATTAACCTCTTCTGCACAAATGCTGAGCTACAGAGCAGGTCACAGGACTGGGACATACCCAGCTACAGACCAAGATGACAGTGAACAGGCCTTAAAGGAAGGTAAAGCAAGTGTGCAAGAGGAATAAACTGCTTCCTCAGTGCTGAAGACTGCTCCCAACTTAAGCATACACTGACGCTGCCCTGCTGTGCCTACTCTAAAAATAACAGAAATTTTTAAAAAAATCAAATTCTAGCACCTTCCCTTGGCTCTGATTCCTAAATTGGGCGGGGGGTGGGGGTGGGGGGTGTGGGGGGGAGACCTTAATCCAAGACAGCAATATCTCTATTTAAAGGCCACATCAATTTCCACTACTGCCGTGCCCTCCCTCTGCACGCCATCACTGCAGACCCCGAGCAGCTGCTGCCACTCCCCCAAGAGACAGGTTTTTCCAGCCATGCAAGACCCGCCACCACCCGCATGTGATGAAATGAAGCAGTTACCCACACAGCTTTATTTAGAGCAAGGGCATGGACTGAGTCAGCGGCTGGCACCTGCCTGGCTGTAGGAGCAGTCCTGAGCTTGGGATAAGCAAATTTCCCACTCTATGGAGTAGAAGGGTAAAAGCCTGGAATATTTGCTTTCTCCACACTACCTTAGCAAAGAGCAAGCCCAGATGTTTTCTCAGTCTCTTCTAACAAAAATCCAGTTGTTAGACACTCCCAGGAGTGAGTACCAAACTGTGCATCAGCTTCCACCGCGGCATGAAACGGTGAATCGATTACTGGACTCTGTACAAAATCCCCAATCCAAAAATCCCAACCTTTTTAAAATACCTTTTGTCACTGTTCTGAGTTGGCAGGAGCCCTTTCTCAAGGGCTGGAAACCTCTCCATTTCACACATCATTAGTAAATATGAATAAACATGGGGTTTTTTAATAGTTTTTCCTTGCTTGCATACACTGTCATAATTAAAGAGCCAATTAGGTCAGGTACAGAAAGCATTGATAAAACTGTCTTCAAAGTACTCAGCTACAGCAAAAAGAGCAGGCAGGGACCAAAATAAACCTTTGCCCTAGGCCAAAAGGGCCTGTGCAACTGCAGAGGCTGGCAACAGCAAGGGGGAGAGGGAGAGAAAGGAGGATAATCTTTGAATAACAGGGAAACGTTGTCACCATTTTACAATTAAAATAGATTTCTGTGGTAGCAGACATTTTTTGTACTCCTGATGGCCTAGGGATGTATAGGGATATATGCCAAAATTTGTGGAGATAAAGAATATATTTTATTAGGCCAATTGGTATTAGTTGGAGGGTGGCAGAGGAAGGGGAGAACGCTCAAGCTCTTGGGAACACATGCCTTGAAGCATGATAAGGGCAATACTTCCCTCCCTGGCCTTGTTACCTTCTGGCCCTGGCAGAACTCAGCTATAACACCTCCCAGTGACCCAGAGATGGCAACGCTCTGGCTCACAGGCTGCAGTACATGTATGAGACATGGTAAGAACAGGAGTAAGAAAGCCTCTCATGAAACCTGGCTGTGACAATTAAGCTTTCAGATGTTGGAAGTATTTGCCTACTTAGAACATCTTGTTGCTTAAAAATAGTTATCTACCCATCATATGTGCACATGCATACACATAGATATATGTTTATGTATTTATAGATAACACACATATATTTTGATATATATACACATACTTGGTTTTTTATAACCTATTTCATACATTCATACATTAGCAGATAGGAAGAATAAAGGTCAGGAAAAGTGCTTGTCTGTCATGAAGCTAACATAAAACAGCAGCCTACGAGTCTGTCCTCAATTTTCAGCACTTCTTTGGACTCTAGCACATATTTCATGTTTATGTTCCAATCCCGTTCCCTGCCTCTCTCCTGTTATTCGTATCTGTTGTTTTGAACGTGCAGCTCATGCTTCCTTCCACTGCCTTGCATTCTCAACTTTTACAATCAGCTAAAGAAATACTGGTTTTGATTGTATAAAGCTCAGATGAGGGAAAGAGTGCTTTGATTTCTCTGGGCACAAGGCCAATAAAAAGCTTTTTAACAATACTGCACAGGACTGGAAAAATTGGTTACTAAACTTGCACTTCCCTTTGCAGGCTGCTTGGCTCATGCAAAGCAATTCTGCTGCAAGTTCACGCCATTTGTTTTTTCCCTTTTTGGCCCTGCCTGTGTGGCATCTCGCAACACCCCACCGAGATGGCCACGCTAGCCCCACGCCTGCAAAAACACACTCCCGAAGCCTCCAAGTTTGCTGGCTCAGGATCTGAATGAAGCATCGCTGCATTTGCACCTCCCGTGATGCAGCTTTTCTGGCAAGCTTTACGGTCCATATGGGCCCAAGCACCTGCGTGTCTGCAGCCCCAAGGGGCTGAGAAGGATGGTGCACACACCTGGACGTGCAGCCTGACCAGCTCAGTACAGACCAGCAGCACCAAACACACCCAGGTCCAGGCTCATCCCACCAAAACACAGGCATTCAACAAGGGTCCTGAAGTTACGGGTCACATAATCCTCAAGCTCTCCTGTAGCCTCCCACAAGCGTCCATCTCCCCATAGCGACAATTTGGAGGTGAGCTGAAGGACTCGAGGCCCATACCTCTCCCCAAAAACCTGCTGCGGGTCATACAAGAAGCCCACACCAGAGAAAGGGGCTGGACCTGGTGTTCACCAAGTACCGTTACCACTGGTCACCCTCTTTCCCAGGACTGCAGACTACACAAGATGCGCTGAACATTTCAACCACAAAACAACATCTACCATTGCCTTTTTTCCCCCCCTCTTCCATTAAAAACACTGATGATGCTAGAAAAAAGTTTCCTTCCTTCTTTTTGGTTGCAGGCCTCCTTTAGTTGTTCTGTCCGACGTGCAACAGAAGCCAATACTCCTCCCTGACCTAATGAAATTCACCTTTTTTTGAGGTTTCATGCCAGGTAATATGAGCTTTACACTAACAGCAGATGGGAATGTCCTAGTTTTCCAGAGAGGGAACGTATTCGGCTCTGTCCCCCAGGGCTTTTGGAAGAGATATGGATCTGAGAATCATTACTTCCTACAAAGAACAACCAAGTGAAGGTCATTTTTACATATTTTTAGGATTCACAGTATTTTTAATTTTCCTTTCCACATGAGCTCTGTTGGAAAGTGGCCCCTAAAGAGCATAACATGAGAACAGTTCCCGATGTAGGATCCAGAAACATTCCAGCATTCTTACATTCACTGCTGCTATACAATGTACTGTACCTTTTCTTCAGAGGAGACTGTGAGCTTGTCACTTGATATTAAACTGCAAACCTGGTCCAGACTAAGGCTAAGAAATTCTTCTCCTAGCATCACCTCAGGAAAGTGCTGCTCTGTTCAACAAATGAAAAGGGGGAACAGAAAATTATAATGAAATCCATGCTTTAAGTCAATGGAAGGACTAGAGCATTCAGAGAACTGCTATTACAGCTCTGAGCACCCAAAACAAACAATACACCATAACTGTATGGCAGAACAGAAAAAGAAAATAGTCTCAGAGCAGGTTAAAGAAATTTGATGTTATTTCAAGTAACACAAGCCCCGTGAGACACTTTCATAAATGACACTAAACGGGAACTTAACTTTCTGCAAAGCCACTAGGTACCTTCCAGCGGCAAATATGATCAGAAGTGGCAATTCAGAAAAGTACCAATGCCTTTCTAAACTAGTAAATAACCTGTCCTCCTTGAGATTCAGTTCTTGCCTACTTCAACAAGCTAAACAGAATCAGACCTGCTCAACGCCTGGATGAGACATTCCAGCAAGGGTCCCTGATATTTGTAAGTATTCAAAGGAAAGCCCATCTTTGACATGAATCGGCCAAACAGTCAGTTTGGTGCATACACTCAGCAGCAAATAGAGAGGGATCCCAGGGCATCCAGCTGAATCTGTATGTGCAAGGGGGCACACAGAGAGGGACAAGGGGGAGCTGCTCATCCCATGCATACAAATGGAAGGAGAGAAAGAAAGCTGATCCCACTTTTAAATTCCTTCCCCTAAATGTATAAATTTAACCCTTGCCCTGCTCCAAACCCTCAGCACCCACCTTCCCCAGCAGCCTCACCTCTTCCCACTTAGTCTGTAACTGTACAATTTTTTTTTCCCTTTTTGCCTGCAAATCCCTCCGTGCTGTAACTTTGGGAGCCACTTGAAAAACAAAACACAGCAATTCACATCACTACTTATAATCCCAAACTGGGAGACTTGTGACCAACTGCTATACAGATCGAAAAGGGATCATCAGATCTGTTGAGCTTTACATTTAGCTAAAGGGCACCCGGGAAGAATTACTTCCTAGAAAAGAATTTTTAGGTCAAAAACGTCATTAGCCAGTTGCAGACAATTTTAGTTTGGCAAGCATTTGTTACAAATCATGCCAATTTTATCTCACCTGCCATTTGCTGAGTCCCATTTATCTTTGACTGAAATACAGAAACATGAGTCTCAGACACTTTATCTGAAGCAGCTTTTTTCAAGCCCTAATCCCTTTAGCTGTTGAGAAGCTCAGACTCATGGATCCAAAGAGCTCCCCCCACAGCAAGATCTGCCTCTAGTTTTCACTTCTGCAAAGTACTTTGCCTGCCAAAAAGCAGCACCATAGGGATGCAAGCTGGCATAACTTCCAGAGGGGAGCTCCTTGGAGATAGCACCTGAACAACTCCTCACCAATCTGGTGCTGTAGAGGGCACTTGGGCTTCCCCAACCACGGACCCTACTTGGTCTAATGGGAACCAAAAGACCACAGCTAAGCCAGAGGTTCTGACTAAAAATAGCAGTATCTGAATAAAGTTTAATACTCTGTTATGCTGGAAATCGTATATAAGATCTAATGAACTCTTCTGGCCTTAAATACTTGAGAAGCAGGAAATGCTCCCCACACAGTAAGCTGGATGCACTCTGACTTCTGGACACAATCTCCTGTTCATTCTGGACTGACATGTGGCTGTAGTAAGATATTTGATCCCTTGTTATTAGTTGGAAGCAAGTAAAAATATTTATTGATTTTAATAAGGTAATTGTGTCTGCATCAAGAAGGCTCCTCCACCTCCTAAAGTTATCCATTGGCCAGAACTAAGCATTTCTCAAGTAACTGAGCTCATGCATGCATGGACTCTTGAGCTTGGGGACTTCTGTCTTGGTTTAACGCTGTTACATAAACAACAAAGTGAAAAGAATTTTAATGGCATTTTTATTAATGGAGTTCCATTACATTACATGGGCTGTTGTACTAACTGGGACTTATGAAGGCCAATAAAACAACAAAGCAGACTTTCTAATTGCCAAACAACCAAATAAATATACAGTGAATGCACTTCTTGTTGGGTTAAAGATTAACCAGGGCCTGGAAGCACGGATAATGAGATATTACAAGCAAGCCTTTATACAATTAACCATTCCTTCCAGGGTACCTTTTCCTCCAGGGGATAATACAGCCAGAGCAGCTGAAAAGGTCTTACTTTTATTTGCAGGAGAATAGGGGAGGACTTGGTAGGCACATTTTTATTCCACTGAGCCTACTTATGATCCAGTTAAGGACAAAACTGTACCAAGGAAAATGTTGCAGGACAGAGCAGGTGCTCTGGGAGACAGCAGGTGTATTTTTCCCTATACAAATAGACAGAAAAGTAGAAAAACAAACTAAGTAGAGAAAACTACCAGCTTCTCCCAAGCAGAGGTCAAGGGCAACTCTGCTGGAGGAGACTGGTAAGTTAAGAGCATGGGGCCCCTTGGAACAGCTTTACATTTACAACGTAGAGAAGAAATGCTGAAAGCCACTGCCTGCACCTATTTATTGCAACCAAATGCATTCACTTTCAAGGAAACAAGAGTCTATTCACCCTTGGGGTAAGTGGCCATTACTCCACAGACCAGAGGCTCAAACTGCATGACAATTTTAGCTGAGTGTTGCCACTCCCACCCACAAGATTTAACTTTGCCCGGTGCCAGTTATGCCCAGAATGCGCAAATCCCCAGCACTGCCTACTACTCTCACTGGGCAGCATATCCGGGGAGGACACCAGCACGCCAACACTGTACTGTTGAACAGGCAGCCAACGAGCTTACTAGGAACATAGTAAGGAACTATTTTGTGGGCTGGGATCCAGAGGATCAGGGGTTTTTACCTCCTTAGGTGCTCTCCTGCAACCAAACTACATTTCACAATTTGCAGCATCACGGCAAGTTACTAGTCTACAACCCAATAAAGTATTCCCTTCCCTGTTCTAATACTATAGGCACAAAGAGGCCAACCAGAATGTGCTGATGTTACTCAACCTACGAGGTGCTGTACCTGGAAGCAGGTTTAACTCAACAAATGGACAACCCTTTCCTCACCTGCGTAGGCATTTGCCTGCTGCAGCAGTTCAGTACATGCGTGCACATCGGCAAAAGCTCGGATTCCAAGGCAGTTCGTGGGATGCAACTGGGACTGGAGAAAGTCACAGCAGTTTTTTCTAACATCCATCAATTGCAACAAACTGGCAGCTGGCAACAAAACCTGCAAAAGCAAGAAGGGGAAATTAGAGTTAGCAACAAAGGAAGTTTGATTCATAGCTTGCACAAATTAGATGCAATTCTCCTTCAGACAGGGACACGTTCCTGTGGGGTACATAAAGGAAGGTTAAAGTTTTAGCACTATCTGTATGCACAGGTTCCCTGTCTGTGCTCTAGGAGATGGAAACAGCTATTCCGTGCTGGGCTAAGAGCAGAGCTCTTCTCCCTCAGAAGACCTCAAGGCAGGTAAAGGGAGTACAAAATGCAAACAACCATGGATGCACCTGAATTTCTGGCTTTGTTGCAGATAGGTCCTGGACACAGATTTCCCCCTGCCCCAAAGAGCTTTATCTACATGCATTACCATCACATTTAATGCCCAGAGCAGCCCAGCACTCCACCACCCTCAAAACCTCAAAGCCTTGCACTTTCTCATTTCCAACAAAACCATATTGGCTTGTCAGCAGGGTGCCCAAACTGCCATGATAGAGAGGGAGCTCCCAGAAGCTCAAGCAGGTTTTGGTGACAGGGATACTCTCAGGAAAGATGGGACCAACTATTCAAATCAATGGCTCTCATTTTCACCCATGCAAAATGCTGTGGACACATGTGGTTTATGACTACATCTGAAAATTAAGTATTGCTTTGTATCTACAAAACTAAGTACAGAAAACAGAGACAGAACTGGATCAGGAATGGGACATCTGCTGGAAAAACCACCTTTGAGGCCTGTAAGTGGGACAGGAAGTAGAAAATAAAGGTCGATTGGGATGTCACAGCCCATGACATCAGCTGCTTCCTTTCTTATGTTGTCCAGTAACTGCAGACGTGTCTTATCTCAGCTCTTCCATAGCTCTGGCTGCTTCACACATGTCCTTCCAACCGGGCATCTGTGCTTACCATCTGAGCACAGATTTCTGGAAAATTATTTCCGATTCAAAAAAAACCAAGCAGCTGTTAAACAAAACAGGTTAACTGCAATCACCTCCCTGGATCTCAACAGCAGGGAAGGGGAAAAAAAAGTCCCTTCCCTTCCCTGTCCCTGCCAGCCTGCCCCCACAATCCCATTCCACATTGGGGCAGGACACTCACAACCTGCCCCAAGTCTTTTCTAAGCCACTGATGCATTCCAGCTCCAGCCCAGCTGTACAATGTCTGTCTGCTGCCAAGCAGCCACCCCAACAGGTAACTATAAAAAAAAGAAATCAATTAACCCAGGAGCCCATTTTGGCCCAAGCCTCTTGATGCCAGGAGGAGATTAGTTTGTGGTTTTGATTAAATCAAGATAGCAATGCTCTCATATTTTTGAAACCTAGCTGTGAACCACTTTCTATCTAGCTGAACCATTTCCTTATATCAGCAGAAAGGCAAGCACTTGACTTGCGTAAGAGCTGTGGGTAAACAAGTCAGACTTTGCAAATCATCTCTGGTCATATACCAGCCAAAGATTCCTCCACGTGCCCCCTCATCCATCTGGCAGACGTGCCTGCAAATCCAGGTGGGCTGCTTCCCTGGAGTGGTTTGGGACTTACTACCGTCACTAATACCCACGCACTACAGTCCCCTGGTCATCCTAGCCTGGAGAAGAGAAGGCTGCAGGGAGACCTTATTGCAGCCTTTCAGCACTTAAAGGGGGACTATAGGAAGGATGGGGGCAATCTCTTTAGCAAGGCCTGTTGTGACAGGACAAGGGGTAATCGTTTTAGACTAAAGGAGGGTAGATTTAGACTGGATGTAAGGAAAAAATTTTTTACAATGAGAGTGGTGAAGCACTGGAACAGTTTGCCCAGAGAGGTTGTGGAGGCCCCATCGCTAGAGATGTTCAAGGTCAGGCTGGACGGGGCTCTGAGCAACCTGATCTGGTTGAAGATGTCCCTGCTCATCGCAGGGGGGTTGGACTAGATGACCTCTAAAAGTCCCTTCCAACCTAAACCATTCTATGAGTCTATGATCCTAGCACTGCTATTACAGCCTTGTGCTGGCTTGACAGGACAGTGTAGAAGGAGCCTTACGCCACTGTCGTTATTGGAAAAGGAGCATTATCGTATAATACTTGTTAGAAGTAGGATAGAAATAGCCTATCAAGACATGAGTGGGTTTTCTCTTTCTTATTTCCTAGCTGAACGTCTCACCACTCATCTTGTTTTTACCAAGGAAGGCAAAAAGCAAGCAAAGGATATCCGCTAGCACAAAGTCTGTTTCCTTTAGAAATAACAAGAGGAAATGCCCTGCCTAAACATGCAGCAGGACCAAACCACAACCCATGAATATCCAGGCAAATTATTCACTTGGGTCTGGATTTGGCTCTTAACATTCGAACTCCAACCACTGTGAATGCTTTAGAGAGCTGGCTTCTCTACCAGATCAGCCTTCATACCAAAATCCAATCACCTTTTGAAACTATATCAAGATTATCTGCTGTTACTACTGAGACTGATTTCTTTGCTAAATAAATTATGTCCACAACCTCATCTATGGTGTGTATATATAAACACACACCCATAACCATCTAGTTCACCAGCTGTGCTCTCTCGCTCTGCAGACTCTGTACCAGTCTCAGGTATTACAGAACATTGCCTGTGCAATGAAATACTTTCATAAACTTTTGATGTCTCTGAACTACAAACATCTTTCAGCCAAAAGTGCTCTGTGTTGCTGTAAGGTTCATTCAATAGGCAGGGCATTAATGCTGGACTTCAGAGACTGGGGTTAGTTCCCTGCTCTGCCACAGCCTTCCAGGTAACCTTGGCCAAGAGTTAATCTACACCATTCCCCTTCTGCAAAACTGGGAGAGGAGCATTTCCCCAAGGCAGGGAATACATTAAAGCTTATAAACTGCTTTGCCAATTCAGTCAAATTGGAAGCCAAATAAGGGTACTGGCTGTAATCCTTAGCAGCACATCTAGGGCCACAGCTGGGACTGCACATCTGCCCGAACAGGGAGACAGCTCCCAAGCACGCTCCCAGGGAATCCGTGACCAGAGAAACAAGCAGATCTTGCATTTGTAAGGCAGGTTAAATACTTGGTTTTAACTGAACAACTCTAAAACTGCACAAGTAACAGAGATAAAATTACATTACTGTAATGTGGCTTTTCAGTGTTAGAAAGGCAATTAGGCTTTATCACTCCCCAACTACTAGCAGGCAGTGCTGAGGGTGAACAATGGTGCTTCTACTTAAATGCTCCACCTGGGGTGAAATAGCCAAGGCAGAGGCATGTGTAGCAGGATCAGAGAGCCACAAAACCTCTCCAGGAGCAAGCATAAGGAGAAGGGATATAGAGGTGAGAAAAAAAATGGGGGAGCAGCTGGCAACTTCCCTCCTGATCTACATTCTCCAATTTCACCACACAGAACAGCTACATAAACAGTGTGATACAAACGTGGAGACACATCCATGGACACAGCATAATCCCCTGGTGTCACATCCACAAGTTCCTCCCCACCTTTCTATTAGGCTAATCCAATCTAAAAGACTTTCCGTAGGCCTAGGAAGGGTCCCCAACCCAACTGCTGTAACAGCCCAGAGAAGTCAGCCCTGCTGTTGACCAGGGCTCTCCAGCACTCCAGGAGAGTGATTCAAAGCAAGGAGCTTTTGCTCCAGGGAGGAAGATAGCCCCGATTTATTGCATCTCCTAAAGCTGAGTTGAAAGACCTCTGTCTTACTCTGGGCTTGCACCTACTACAGTTGCAGCTTTTGGAGGGAACAGGAGGAAGGGAGTTGAACTGACCCAGTTATCATCCCTTTATCATCAAAACTACATCTGCCACTGATACTCATTCCTTTGTTGTGAAGTCCTAAGTCCCTAGGGAAAGCTGAGGTGCAGAAGCACACTTCTGAAAAGGAAATGCTACAGCTTCTAGCAAAGCTTTTTTCCTCCTTTCTCAAGCCATTTTTTATTGCAATTATTATGTCTGCAAAACTGACAGTTTCAACATTTATTTCCTTCAGACAGCTGATTTCCAGACACTTCTCTGTTCCTCTTTCTGTATGAGCAATATCTTGAACTGTGATAGTATACAAGGACACACCACACATGTGGTACACTGCACCTCATTCGTAAGAATTTATGTGTGAAATCAGGTTAATCAGCACTTTTGCTGGGGAATCATTAAAACCCTAATGGTAATGACTTTCTTAACTGGGAGGGTAATTCTCAGGCTGCCTGCAAGTAATTAAGTGCCATCAACAAGGATGGGTAGGACACACTGAAGTATTCACTGCCTACAGCCAGAGGTCCAAGTCTCTTCACAGGACCACCTAGGAGAATGAAAAGCCTCCTCCCAAATCTCCTCTTCATTCAGCTCTGCTCAAGGACACTATGTTAAGCCTCTTCTCCATCGCTGGACTTTGCTCCCATCACTCTTCACTGAGCTGGCAGGACTGATATGAGTGTTGGAAAGCAGGCAGCAATTCAGCTGCAAAATCAAGACCTAACTGAAAAATTCAAGGAACCCATACGTTAAAACAGCCAGCTACTCCATACAGGCATGTATGGAGCAGCAGGCCCTGTGCTCTGTTTGACATGTGTATGTACTTTCCATTGAAGCCACCCAGGGCTGCACATGAGCATGCGTGAACTTCCTCAAGTCACTTACTTTAGTTTTCCTCACTTTTACAGAAACTGTACAGCACAACTTTCTTCCAAATAAATTTATCAAGCTCCCCCTTCAAATGAATGAGATCGTTTTGTCACGCGTATGAATCAGATGTCTTTACAACTAACCTTGATGTGGGGTGCAACAGAACAGGAACAGAGGGCAGTGGGGACAGAAATCCCAGGATGGGTTTTCCTGAGACTACACCATGACCGCAATGAAGGCAGAAATTCTTCCTTGCTCCATGCCTTCCAAACAAGTGGGAGGTTAAATCCCAAATGTATGTTCAGAGGCAAAACCCTGTTCAGCACAGAAGCCTCTCTATCACCCATCACCCCTGAGCCTTCCTACTACTGCATCTATATTGCCTTGAAGTCTCACTCTAAAAGTGAGGTTCCAACGTCTGAAGTAGGATTGCATTTGTCAGGGCAATTCTCACCCACGTAATCCCAACGGAGTTAGAAGAGAGTATTTGCTCCCACATAGGCTCAGTGCTCTCCCTCATGGAGCTAGGGTGGACTGAAAATCCCCTTTGCCCCCCAGTAATTCACTACGTAGATGATGACTGGAACTTACTGTACAGGCTTGGCCCCTTGTACACACATCCTTCCTTACTTAAAAAATAAAACCCACAACCAAAAAGAAACAACACGTTGTGCAATGAAATGACAATCAGCTACAAAAATATGTGCTTAGAAAAAGAGTCTCACTTCCTGAACACCATATCAGGCCTATAAAAGCAAAAAAAGACAGGTTTCTATTAGAAAAGAACAAAAATACTGTAAAAAGGCTTGCTGTTGTGAAGTCCTGGGCACTGCTCAGCATTTGAGCGCACTTGGGAACCCTCATTCCTGCACTCCCATATTACCTGTGCTGCTCACCTTTTTCTCATTTCAGTTCTGCTCTCATTTTATTTTGCTCACTGACAAGAATTGGTCTTTTCATTTATCCACACGTTTTGGTAGCTTGGCTGCATCTGTTCAGTTAATGTTATTTAGCAATCTTTTTTTCTTGTAGTTTCTACAATGAGATTACCTGGCACCTATACCCAGAAATTGCTTCTTCCAGCTGCTGAGGAAGTCTGAAAAACTGTGTGTCAAACTGCACAAAACCCCTTTAAAATGCACCTTTGCCCTGCTAGAAAATTAGAGCTCATGACAGGGCACTAGGAGACCTCAGGAGATACCCGCAGGGAAAAGAGAAAGCCTCGCCATGCTCAAGCAAGGTGGTGAAGGAACATTGCTAACACAAAGCAGACCGGCACGACCCAGGCATCCTTCCAGCTGGATGGCTGACACAAAGCTGTGCAGCAGGAGGATGTGACAACGTAAGGGACCAAACCCACTCACTTCTTAAGACTGACATTGCTAATCCAAACCAGAGACTGCAAGGAGCTTAATATTTCATTGTTGTTTGTCTTCACTGATGTGAACCTTTCCAACGAATCACAGAATAGTCTTTTCTGTAAACTTTTCTGCCTGTGGCTGCAGGTGAATATTAACCTGTTTATGGCATTCTGCTCAGGGGTAACCCACTCAGGGACAATTTCTTTTTAAATTTTCTATCAGTTTCATTACAAAATGATAATAAGTTCCATAAAACATTTTCAACATGGATGTTTTTAAAACATAATAAAATTTAAACTAGTCAGTTAATCTTGCTTTAGATCAGCTTCATTTCTTAGCTCCCCTGAATTAATTTACCTCCAGCCTAAAAAGTTATTCATAGGGTGGTTATTTAAATAAATCATGGAGGAAAAGGATGTGCTTTATTAGATCGGGAAAAAACTTAATGCCCAAACTTTAGTATTCACCAAACTCATTTTTTGATCCTACTGTCTGAGAGGTGGGAGCCAAAATATAGACAGGAGACTAACTCTTTGCAACCTCTAGGCCATCAGAAGGCAGGCCTTGGTTAGGTTTTACTAAAGGAGATAGCATTCTGTTTGCTCAGAAAAGGTAACATCTGGACTTCTTCATAGACCTTCTGGGCAGGTCTATGCTGCCAGGACTGAGGTGGGTCTCCAGCCTGCTCCAGCTCTCGCAACACTGCGTATACCCAGGTGCAGCTGTACTCGAGCACTGAAACGTTCTTGTGGGAAAACAGCCAGAGCACGTGTAGTCACTTCAAGCAAACTTCATTCAATGCAGACTGACTGGGGCCAGCACACCAGATGGTATCCCGAGTGCAGCACGTCCTACGTGCTGAGTGGGTGCTTCTGGGCCACCTAACAACCAGCAGCATGGAAGGAAAGCATACGTTTGAGAAAGCACGTGGATATAGTCTTCACATTTCCCACAGGAAGAGGGACCAGCTTGAGACCATGTTAATGTCATTTTTCCTCTGGCAATGGAAGATCCCAGAGATCCAAGGAACTCCACCCCAATTCCCCACTGAAGTAATGTTGATTCTCAGCTCCTTATGACCCTGACTATACACTGTAATTAAGCATGGGCTATGCAACGGACATCTAGCCCAAGCGACCCACAGGTGGGTTTGAGCCTCAGCTCTTTGCTTAATGGCACCTTGAAGGTCTCCTCACTGCTTGTCCTCAGCCTCACCATAGGGCAACCAGGGTCCACACTCCTACCGATGTGACAACTGTCAGGTTGAGAGCATGCCAGAAAGTCAAGTTTGTAGAACTGGAGGGCAGAAGGGGCAAGAAAAGGCACCCACAGACTTAGGTCATGAGGGATGGCACAGGGCTTAGACTGCAAAGTGGACTTTCCTCAGGGTTTTGTCCAAGTTCCTGCAAGAAGAGCAATATGCTACAGGACAGCAAAAACCTGCGCCCTCCCCGAAGGACGGGAGCAGAGCAGCATGTCCCATCCACAGCAAGAACCTCATCTCAGTCAGAACCACGCTAATTTTGCCATCTTAATTAGGTCAATATAAAGCATGCAGCAGCATTGCCCCTGTCTCTCCAGCATCACAGACACAAACTTGTTACCCCGCCCAGCATCCAAGTCACAGAGAGGAACACAACAAACTCAAACTGCCACTTGCAAACAAAACTAGAGACCAACCGAAAAGCACATCCACACATGAGCTCCCGGCATCCCTTCCAGAAATCAGTGGCTAAGTGCACAGCCGTTTTCTTGTCACAAATACAAGTAGAGTCAAAGAAAAAGCTTTACCAGCAGACACAGCCACGTGACACAGCAAAACGCTCTGTTCTTGAGCATCCCACTTTATCTGTAGAGTGCCTTTCAATTACTCTTTTCACTTCTAGACAAATATTTACCTCAAAGAACTTCAAGATGGAGCGCACACACAGAAAATGTGGAATGCCTTCATTTGAACAATATATTCCACTCAAAGCTCTGCCAAACTACTCAAACTACCCAGAAGAATTTAAAAACTAACAGCCAGATTTCTCGACCATGACCTTAAAACAGCATTTGACTCACTGCTTGTTTGAGTCTATTTTGACCTTTGACAGACTGACCCACAAGTCAGCATAGCTTCTTGGAAGGCAAATGCCTACTCTTGTTATAAGAGCTTGACACAAAAGCTAAATGCAACATGACTTAAGTGCGGGGAAAGCAGCAAAGTGCCTCAAGACTAAACAGAGGCTGGAAGTAGCTCTTTTCAAGTTCAACCTTTTACTTTCTGTAGCCTGAAGAGATAACTCACCCCCAAAGGACCTGTGCCTTTGAGTTTCAAGCTTTTTACTTGGGTCTCCATGGGAGCCGCTGAACCAGACCCACCTGCACGTTCTCTTCCGTGACCTCGATCTCAGCGGTGTAGATGTAATCAATCAGCTTCCTCAGGGTCTGCCCATCAACATCTTTTATCTCAATCTTCTTGGCTTTACTTTCAGACATGTCTCCTGAAATTAATTGCAAAAGGACAGTTAGAGTTTGCTTTGCAGGACCTCATTGCAGGCTCTTGCTCCCCACACATCCAGCACATCCTCCTGGTATCTGACTAAAAGACTGCCCTGGTGCTATCCCTGACCATCGAAGGACAACTAGCGAGATTCCCAGAAGCCTTCTAATGCCACCTAAAAACCATCTCAACATTTGAAGACACTAGTGTAAAATAAAAGTAGTCAATAAATGCAACAAGCTCAATTTCTTGCCAGAAAAGAACCTGCCATGGTTCACCTGCATTCAAGCACATATAGGGGCTAAAAAACCTCAGTATGACCCTCAACCATGTCTCAGCACAGGGACAGACTCAAAGAGACTGCGGACAAGTCTTAGGAGGGCTTTTCATAAAAAATACATTTTATATTTTTATTAAAAATATTTTTAAAATGTATATATATGGGTAGATGAGTAAGTTGCAACAGCTAAGTTAGGGTGCTTTGTGGTATACCCTACAAAAAAAGCAAGGCAGGATTATCCTCTTCCTTTAGAAAGAGCCTCAAACCTGCTGAGGAAAACAAGCACACATGCCAGCAGTTACATCCAGCATGCTGCAAGCTTCTCTCCTAAATCACCCTGCTGTAACCTGTCTACACAGTTACACCTTATGCAAAACATCTGTGCAGAAAGCTGTATTTCTCATCTCTTGCCTTCCCAACCTCACACCTCAGAGGCAAGGCAGCCATTAGATCCAAACTGTACCCTTTCTCCAAACGCATAACTTAAAAAAACCACAACCAACGAAACATGCAGAACTAGAGCAATAATTTCCCCTATGAATATACAAGTAAAACCCATATCTGTGTAAGAGCCTATACATGAACCAGTGCTTTATGTGCACCTTTCCTATCATTGTTGTGGCCAACACTGTGCAGGCAACCATACGCACACACCCTGTGTCTAACAGGAGCATGTCACAAGAACAAAAGTATGCTGTGGGGAGGAGGAGAAAGGACTCCCTGGGGCCCTTCCAGGGTCCACATACATAGGGTGACCTCACCCATGTTCTAGTCACCAAGATCTTGAGGAACCACAGAAAAGAAAGAACAAACTCCCAAGCAGAAAGAAAACAATAAGTGAAAAAACAAAGCTAAACAAAGGAGAGCATGAAGAAATGTCAATTCTTAAACCTGGGCATGAATAATCACCACTCTAAGAAATCTGGTGACTCAATACTGCTGTGGGATTAAGAGGAAAAACAGTTCCTACAGCCTATGGGAGAAGTAATTACAGCCTACATCTCTGTACAGTGCGCGACAAGACGTGGCCAAGCACATTAAGTGCACAGCACAGAGTCAGGTGCTAAAGGGGGTCCAAGCTTGAGCAAAATCTGGATCCTGGAAATTGAACTTTGAGGGCTTCACTTATGCCAATAAGGAGGTAAATAACAGGAGCAGAGTCAGACCATAAGTATTAGAAGAGCCAATAACGTCCGAAGGGAAACCTAGACTGAAATATTTTTTATATTAAATAATAAAATGTTATTCAGAGAAGCCCATGAATGCAAATGTACAAGTACAAAGGGATAAATGATCTACATTTGGGGGGCATTCAAAGCAGGCAGAGCTTTTCAGTTGACAAAATAAGTGTCATCTCCCTCACACACTTCCTTCCCCTGCAGAGAAACATCTCCAGAGATGAGAGGGGGATTCTGAGAACAGGCCAGTCCCCATCAGCCTACATGGAGCTGGAGGTGCCTGTAAGGAGCACCCAGCCAAACCCCACCTGCACAACGAGGAGCAAGCGGAGCTGCCGGAGCCCTGCGGCGCTCGCTGGGACCCAAGGGGCAGAGGGGAGGCTCAGATGCATGCACCCAGAGATCGACGCAGAAACAGCTTGGAGGGACCGATCCGATAACATCATCTTTGTGGTGTTCATGTGACACAGGCAACAAAAATAAAGGCTGTGTGGGCTTCCACACCCACCAGCAAGCTGCTAGCCCTGCATACTAACGGCCTCTGCTGCCTCTGCTCTGATAACAGCCCAGCACGTGACGAGAAAGGGGAGTCTCGTGTGCTGTGCCCCACCGTTGGATGGGATCCGACCCCTCCAGCCACGCTGGTGTGATCGAGTGCCTGCCACTTGCCAGAGACCGCTGCTCTGGACACATCACTCTGCAATGCTGCAGAGTGAGGAAGAACCTGAAGACACCACAAGTGAACCAAGGTAGGGGTTGGTGCAGACCAAGAGCAGGCAACAAGCTGCCCCCTCCTCCAGCATAGACCCAAGGCAAATGCAGCCTCTAAAGCACGGCTGCAGGCAGCCGAGTGGTGGGTCAATTAAGGCATCTCATCCCACATCCCTTCAGAAAAGAAACGCCACACCTTAAAGCCCACAAAACCCAACCCCTAGGATGTCTTTCATAAGTCAGACTCGAGCCTTACCCACTGCCTTAATTACAGAATAATTCAAAGCAGTAGCACCATCTCTCATACATAAGGGCTGTGCTCATAAAGAGCTGCCCTGCACGAGGTGCTGCACAGACCCCGTCCCTGCACTGCTGCGGTTGGGCAGACACGAGGGACGGGGTAGGAGGGAGCAAAGGCAGGTAAAACAGGCAGTGGCTCCAAGCAGACCCCGTTTAGGGGACAGACTTTGCAGACACCAGCCCCTCTTGAAGGCAAGCCCTTCACGCATCACACTCAACACCCAGCGGTGCTTCCTCCATTCCCCTCTGCTCATGAGGGCAGGGAGAAAACAGAGCCCTCCTGCTTTGTCACAAGATAAACTACAGTGAACACTGCAGCAGCTCGTGGTACCTTGTTTACCCAGCACAGCAGCTTGCCCTGCCTCCTACATAATGCACTCCAGAGAGGCTCCCCAGTGTACAGCTACAGCTTTTGCTGTTTCCTAAGTCAGAGATGTGCTGAAGGAGAATACAAGTGCATTGCATAACAAAATCACAGCCTCTCGCACATGGGGCGAGTGCTTTGAAGAGGCACGCAGGACCTGCAAGGCAGGTTTCTGCGTTGCTGCTTCCTCCTTCAGCACTTCTGTAAGTTCCCCCACGTATCGCACAGGAGGAGTCCTAGCAGCATCACTGAAGTATCTGTTATCCTTTCTGAAACTATTGTGTTTCCTTCTAAACAGATGGAAATTACTGTCCCAAATCATCCCCGCAGAATGGTGCCAACGAGGACCAGCCATCATCCAAAATGGTCTAGAAAGCCAGTACGGGAAGGGACACTCAGGAAGTGCTGGGTCCCATCTCTCCTTCAGCAGTGGAAGATACAAATGGAAGATGTGCCTGCTTATTTTTGGACTTCCTACGGCTATTTCAAAGAGGAATACCTAACCAGAGCACACTAGATGGTTTAGGAAAGACCCCCAAGGTCATCACAAGGTTATTCATGAGACTGAAGTCAGGCCCAGCCTACAGGGACAGGGCCTGCAGAGCAAGCATCAGGCAAAGGTGGATGAGCTGCAGGTCTCAGTTTGGCTCCCACTCTTCACAGCTTTACACTGATCATTCACTACCATGCGGCTACCAGCAATGCCGGGGACCCTTCCAGGTCCCCGTGCCCCCAAAAAGCAGCTCCTCCAGTGGGGACTCAGCGTGCACAAGCAGCTCCTGCCTAGTGCTGCAAACACGCTGTGCGCAGCTGCCCCTGAGTCATCAGGTTGCATCACTGATGTGCAATGCAAAAAACAAAAAACAGAAAAAAACACCACACCAAAAAAAACCCAAAAAAATCCAAACCAAAAAAACCCAAGCCACAGCCACCAACTAATGTTCACGCTGTGATTTTAAAATCTCCCTCTCCAGAGAGGGAGACAGCACACAGCTGGAAGGAGATCACACACTTGGTCTTTGCAAGAGGGCGATCCAGACCTTAGAAATTTGGGACTAGTTGGACTGAAAGTGAAGGGAGAACTGGTCTTTGCCTGACCCGCTGCCCCTGGGGATGTGTCAGGGGGAGGGGACAGGCAGCCACCCAGGCTGTCACCCAGCCCAGGGGAGCTGCAGAGCCGGCCACATGACAGCGGTTAGCTGATTACTGTTTAACTCATGGCATGAGGGATTACATGGCCCGGAGAATTCCTGCATGGAAACATGAGCAACCCCGCGCCACCGCCTTCCCGCTCAAGTGACCTCTAAGGATCAGAGGGTTTTTCCAATAATTTTTCTTTTTTAAACTTCTCGTCAGGAACGAGCTGCACAAGCACTCACAAGTCCTGCCCCCGAGGCGCCCTGGGCAAATGGCTGCCTCTGAGCAGGGTTTGCTCCTCTGCCTCACCACCGTGGCCAGTACCCACTTCCACCACACAGTACCAGTGCCCTAGAAAGCACAAATGCTCTCCACCTTAGCTTACCACACTGATAAAGCCATCATGGCAAACCTCACATCTCTTCTCGCATTCAGACATCTATTTACACCTGAGGTTTTCCCCCCGCTCCGCCTCCATTACAGAAGGGGAAAAAGCTTCCCAAATGACAAGCTTTTTCCTGAGAAATGCTGTGTTCTGCTTCCAGTAGAGCAGAACCACATCTAACCCGAAGGCTTTTAAAAGGAAGAACCAACCCCTAGACCACAGGCAAAAGAACATGAAATGGGCCAAACCTCTAAACGTCATTTACGCTGAAGCTGAGGGATGGTAACAACCATTCCCTTGGGCATACAATCTTTTTCTTTTTAATTGGTTAAGTCAGTTTCTATCCTGGAAAGGACGGCAAGGAAAAGGAAAGGAAGCTCAGCAGCTCCTGACCAGACTAATTTTACTAGAATTACAAATAAGCTGGTCACTCCCTTGCCTTGGGATGGCACGGCTTTTTTTTGCTGCTCCACCTGGGCACAGCCTCCAAAGAGCCCATGCTATAGGAATCAGGAGATCAGAGCAAGAATTTTGTCCTCCTCTTTCCTTCACACTGAGGTGGTATCTGCCATTACCAAAACATGCCAGACTGCAGCAACGCACCCTGCAAAAAGGCAGGGCTGTTAAAACACACTGGGATCAAGATAACAACGCTGTTATTTCGGGCAGTAGCAAAAAGTGCCATGGGAGACTAAACATCCGTGACTGCAAATCAGCATCAGCAGGGCTGAGCCTTGAAACTACAACTCCTCTGCCAGCAACTTCTTTGATGTGCACCATGAACATTTAGGGCACTGCACACATGCTTGATGTTAATGATGTGTTTTCATGACCCAAGGTCTTGTTAAGGGGGGAAAAAAAAACCAACCCAAAAAGCAGTGAGCCAAACCTCATAATAACCTTCCTGTGACTCACAGGCTACCCACTCACCCCACACCCATACAACCACCCCAGACCCATATACTGTGCCTCAAGGAATTAGGCACGGATGACCAGCATCATCCATCAAGTGTTTCGAACTGCAGCCCTAACCATACTACTTCTCTCAAGGAAACCCTATCCCCACAGGCCATGCCTACTGCCTGTGCTGCAGCTCCTGCCACAGACACAACCAGAAGCCTCTGGGTTTGCAATGGCCCATTCAAACCGAGTACAGTGTCTGGTGTCAAGAAGAGTACCTGTAAACATCGCACAAAAATAAGGGCTGCAGGCCGCAAGGACCACGCGGTGGGCTTCCATCTCCACAGTTTCGGCCACAATCACCACATCACAGAGCAGCCGCTTGCTGGAAAAACACCAGAAAAGACAAAGATCATTTCAGAACTCCTGGTCGGGCAAAAAGCTGCATCGGTATAGCCTGAAAAAGTAAGCAGAAGGCCCAGACAAGGCACCTGAGCTTCTGACAAATCCCAGTGGAAGGTCCTCTAATCCTTCAGCTAGCAGCTCCTCTCAGTGTTTGCCTACAAAGCAAAGCCTGAATCCTCCCAACGCTGCAGCCCTGCCTGTGGTTCTGCTTTTCCCAGAAAAAAAAAAAAGTCTTGTAGTCAAACTAGGCATACGTGCTGCCTAAAGAATGGGTGGGCAAGGGGCTCCTTCCACCTCTCAAACAAGTAGGGCTTGGAGGAGGCACAGAACAGCTTAAGAGTTTGGGCACTACCTGGAGCCAAGCTCTAGTAAATCTATAAGACAAGAAATAGCCATTCAAGGGAACACCAGCAGTGCTTTCATCTTTCCACAGGGGAAAGGTAGAGTGGAAAAATGAAGTTATTTCTGTACTTCCTTCCATGTCGTGAACACCAAAACACCTCCTGGCACTGACCAGCACAGAGGCTGCCCCAGCCGTCTCCCAGTGAGGAGATGTCAATCACTGGAGTTTAACCATGGGCCTGAGGACTCCGTTTACCACATGAATTAGTCTGGGATTAAGAGTCACAGGGATAAAGCACTGGGTTCCAAACAGAAACCAAAAAACTTCTGAGCTCCCCCACTGACTCATTGTACAGCTTTGGAAAAGTCACTTCATTAACTAGTGACCTTTTCTACCAACCCCACGTTTGTCCTTTGAGGATTCATTAGTTAATGTTTGCACAGGGCTTCGGAGATGCAGACAGCTAGGAGTGCTCAGCCTCCCAATAAGTTGGTTTAAGATGTTTGAGCATACAAATGCAAAATAAGGGTGTTCTTTTCAAATGTCAACCCTGAAAAAGGATCAGTGTCTGTAAATCTAGATGTCACCTTCTCTTCAGGAATGCTTATCACCACACTGCACTTTGTCTTTAGGAAACTGCAGATCAAATAAACACACAGAGCTTCTAATGGGCTAAGTATGTCTCCTCTTCTCCCTGTACTGGAATACATGAACAAAACATCTGTGAAATGGAGGGTTATAGTTGGAAAACAGGAAGAAAGTAGGAACTGGTAATCTGTGCTCTACATTCACCCCAGCTTGGAAGGGGTGATGGCAATGAGGGAAGCCCTTTAGCAGCCTCTTAACAGAGGCTTCCTCATTTCCTTCAGCTTACCTAAAAGATGCTCTGCTCAATTCCTCTTTGGACTATAGTTATCTAAAGTACCACTCATGAAATTAATCCCATCTATATTTGAAAGCTAAAAATTTCAAGTGAGCAACACATAGCAAACAGGTTAAAGATTTAGCAAGATTCTTCTAGACCCTCTGTATCAGATTTCTGGATGGATTTGAATGGGGGCACTATTATTCAAGGTAGCTATTAACACTGATTGTTGACAGCTTAACAGATTGTAAACTCAATGCATATACAATAGACTGAGAACTGTATATTCCAGAACAGCAGCAGGAGCTAACAAAAAGGAGTGCCCAGAAGAAGAAAACATCAAACAGGTGCTTAAGGGCAGCTTTCAGTCTTCTATGTCTTATCACTTTAGTATTGCACAAGATCTAGCTGACTACAGGCACTAAGAAACATTGTCAGTCTCTAGCTATTCCCACTATGCTTCAGTTAACAAAGGAATAATAGTAGCACAATAGATTTCTGAATATAGCTGCACAAACCTCTATTTTCAGATCCTTTGCTTTCAGTACAAAGAAAGGACTAGAGAGATGCCAATTTAAAAAAAAAAAAAACAAACCACAAAACAAAACAACTCCAAAACTTACTCCGCTTCATGTAACTGTTACAAGGGAAGGATATTTCCATTTTCTGTTCCTATGCGGCTCAGAGTTGCTGTCAGACATCTGTGGAAGGAGACATTTCTAATCCTTCTCCACACTGGAGAACATGTCTATTGGGAAACCACTTAATCCACAGAAGAGAGGTGACTATTACAGCATCTTTTGAGTACTTTGAGTGTGCAGGAAGAGCAAAGGGTGTTATCTGCTTTCATCACACCATCTGGATAGCGAGGGAGAACATACATTCATGTGTACGACACATGTACTTTCCATGGGAATTATTTTTAAAATTGGGTTTCTAAGTCTCTATTTGAATGGTAAAGGACTCAAATGAACCAGCTGGAGAAATGCTCGCTGAACTTCTATCGGGTTCATGGGATAACAACAACCAAGAAACAACTCGGGTTTAATCACTGCCACCACATTGCTGATGTGATGTCCGCGGTTCTTGAAGACTGTGTTCGCTGTTATTTTTTTCAGCCTCCATTCTCCCTGTACCCACAACAGCTGTGTAGAGACCAAGGTGTTCTCTTTTAACCAATATCAGGATTTTTAAATTTTCAAGTAGAGATCTGACATTCTTCCTGAGTTGTTGCTTTTTTTCCACACCCTATTTTGGAGTGCTAAGCCCAGACTGAGCAACACTGCTACTTAAAGAGAGTAAGAACTGTACGTTAATAATCTTTGGTCTGTAATTATGCGTAGGTGTCTTAATGTCTGTAAGGTTCTATTATTGGTTTTCAGATCATTAGCTCAGTTAAGAACATATTTTACAGCTGAATTTGATGTAAGTAATGGAAAAGACTAAATGAATTATCATCTATAAATGAAGGCTATTGCTCAGATAATCTTTTTGAGCCATAGCTTGCTTCCTTCCGCTGGGAAGATAAAGAGGTCTGAGATTGGGAAGAGCAACCCACCACAAAAGGGCTGTACTTTAGCCATCTCTTCCTACTTGTTTATTAATACCCTAAGCACAACCTTTAGCTGTGACAAAGTTGGCACCTATTTCCCCCCCTCCAAGTCTCCCAGAAGCCTTTCTGTTCCAATCAGCATGTTTCTGCTAAACCAGAGAGGGTGCTCATTAAGTCAAAAGTGTACCTCCGTAATTCATTCATGACCTTGAATGCCTTTCTCATGTGAGAGGGGTTGACTGTCACTGTGCGCTGGTCCTTTTCATCTTCTGCTGCCTCAGAAGAACGGGAACTCTGCTTAATGCTAAAAACAGGGAGGAAAAAAAAGGAGTAGAAAGTTTGATTCAATGACACTTAAAAAATTATCATAAAACTGCAGCACAGGGTATTATGCATGTAGTTACTTGCACGTTTGTTAGCTGGCTCAGGTTCAGCATATGAAGAATATCACTAAATGCAGCTACTTCTGCATGGATGCTGAAAGCCAACCCAGCCCACATTTCAGTCAGCAGGGAAGAAAAGGAAAAAAGTGCCAAACACTCGAGGACAAAGCCCAGCCTTACAGGCTTAAGGCCAGGAAAGCAGTATAAGTTGAAATTCAAGCCAGAACATAATTGCTTCACTGAATAGAAATAGACTTCAGCACTGGGAACTACAAGAGTACCATGGATACTTTAACATCCATACAGAGAAAGAGAAGTTTAGTTTTCAATGTCCCATCTGAAAAACACAAGTGTACAATACATGACTTGTATCTTCTTCTATGGAGGCAAGTAGAAAAGGACTATTAAAACTCCCTGCACAGCTTCCAAAGCATTAGCTTTACAGAGGCCACATCCCATTTCCATTTTAGAAATAGGTCTATTTAGTGCCACTGAAACATACAGAAAGAATTTTTAAATCAGACTTTCCTACCAGAACCACCAGCTATATAGGTAACGTCAAACCAGATGCACCCAGTTATGTGCCGTGTTTAACCAGGCCAACAGGTGCCTAAGGCACATACACATCCTCATTACTTTGTTGGGAGCATTGGCTCTTTTTACAGAATTGACATCAGGTCAATATCTCTACCTCCCTGATCTGAAAGTATGTGAAGTCAGTCAGGGCTAAAGGCTTCCACCTATTAAAAATGCAGCACCTAGAGCCAGGTCTCTGTTCTGCTTACAGCCATGGCTCACCCCTCAAACCTGCCAGCAGGCAAAGGCAAATGAGACAAATCAAGCAAGATTGTCCATATCGAAAGCCAACCCCAAGCAGACCTCTGGAGGTAACCCCATCGCCGCCATGCACCAGACTGGAGACCTTCTCAGAGTCTTCCTTCCAAAGGATGCTCTCCCTCAGCTTCACATTTGTCCTCACCTCCCTGCCACCTTTCTTAGTTGGGCTTGTATCATGATAAAGAAGGCTGAATCATGTTAAACCAATGGTCTGGGCAGCCTTGCATTCTGACTCTCCAGTGACCTGATAGATGATGTCTGAAGAAGGGTACAAAGCCAGGGAAGTGCGGAGGGATCCTTCCCAAGAACAGTCTGCCAGCCTCTCCTAAGGTGTGTATGCATGCACATATATATCTATATACACCTATGCTCATTTACAGTGACTTTTCCTTTGAAAAACACAATTATTCACAATTTACAACCCCTTGACAGTGTGAAGCCCTTGCTGAACGTTACACCCTCCCTGTTGCCTGCTCCTGACCGGTGGCTGTTACCAGCACCACATCCCCCAGAACCACATGAAGTGCTCTGCCCCCGCAAGCTGTCCTCAGTGGGCTGCATTGTCCTTCTTCTAGTAACAAGATGCTGAATAGCAGCCAAGCCGCACGCAGCTCAAATACACGCCTGCATACTGAGCGGCCTCCAGCTTTGTGCCCAGGACAAAGGTTAATACCAAAAACCACCAAGTCCAATTCCTTCACTTTGCTGAGCAAGTGAAATATTTTCAGTCATAAGTGAAGCCACAAGGCTGAGCTCAACATCACTCAGCACATGTCCCAGATGAGGAAGTCCCGGACTGCATTACAGTCATCATCCAATTAGCTTAGTATGGCTGGATTAAAAGAAAAATAAAAATTAGAAAGAAGAGTACCACTTGTTAAATGTTCAGTATTTAAGGCACTGGTACCAGGCAATGACACAACCAGCTTTTCTGTTCCCAAAGAAAGCTGAACTCATTCCATGTCGCACATAGCGCCAGCAGCATTCGTGGGCACAGAGCAGCGGCGGCACTCGGCTCTTCCCCAAGTCTGCACGCCCCAGCAGGGGAGTATCCTTGCTCCACAGACACAGCCAAATTCAGCTAAGCCTCAGTGTTCTATCTTTCAAAAGCCCTGGTTGAAATCTTAAGCCAAGTGAAGTTTGATTATAGCTTTAAACACCCCAGCATGAACCCTTGATTTTTAAACAGCTAAACCTGCCCTTGCGGCACTCTGAAGCCAAGGAGTAAAAAATGAGGCTCTGGAAGTGCAAGTGGCTTCACCAAGCTTTCAGTCTCCAAAGCTGAAACACCTACTGGAAGCAAAGAAAAACAAACAAAAGAAATAAAAAGAAAAAAAAAAGAAAGTGAAACCGAAAGGTGGTGGCAAGGACAGCGGTACCCATCGCTCTCGGGGCGGGACAGCCGGGCCACCACAGAACACTACTTCGGTCATTGTCAAAGACAGACCGCGTGGGGTCCAAAATCAGGTGATCGACACAAAAATCATGAGGTGGCTTTAATAAGAAAAGGCACACCGCTGAGATTTATTTATTAGCACTCCCGTGCTGGCGACCAAAGATTCGTTATTTTCAAACTTTTCCACTGGCAAGAGATACAGCTCAAAGGATGCAGCAAGTTTCACTGAACACCAAAGTAAATGTCAGATCAACAAGCCTTCATAAAGCCTCAACTCCACCAACGTTTGTCTGTGTATTTTAAAAGCAGAAACCTTGCTTCAGAATTTTTGAAAAAGATCAGTCAGTTCCTCCTAAAAAGCATGAAGAGTAACTTTTTAAAAAGCATCCTAAGACTTCCTCAACTTTATTAGCAGGGGTGGATTTCACATTTTGCCAAAGGCTCACCGTAAGAAAATACTCCAGATTGTCGGTTAAAAACTTGTTTCAAAAAAAATCAAGATATGCTCTTTAAAGTTTTTTCCAAATGACTCATATAAAAAAAACACATTTAAAAAATTAATGGCCAAGAGCCTTTAACTCATCTCAGAGACTGACTCAGCTTCCACAGAACTGTGTTCCAGTAATGCACAGAGGATGATTTTATCTGGGAGAAAGATTTCCCAGCCCCATGCACGCACTCTCAGATCACAGACACATTTCCAATGTAAAAATGCAAGAACCTAAACACTCCAAGCAAATGCAACCTGCCACAAAGCAAAAGCTATCCCTGAGAAGACCAAAACAGTGCATTGCATAGCCCTTTTCTGAGTTTTTTTTTCCCCTACAACTCTAAGAATTATTACACTTATTACACTGTTCTTACATTACTGGAGCAAAGCAAAGGAGGAACGGAGTCCTCTGATCAAAGGTACTAGCCGAGACCACCCGAACGTGCACGAGCCCCTGCACCCCGTGATCACAGAGACCTTCCCCCCAGCATCTTCACATTCGTGTAGCTGATGTCCTACAACACCAGCGGGACTCGCGAGCCGACTGCCAGGAGCAATTTGTTCTATTCCTGGGCTATCCGAGGCCATGCACCAAGTGAACAAACACACGATTTAATTTCCCTGGGCCAGATGAACATCCTTGTTAGGGACACAGCAGGATTCTCCTAAAATAAGCAAAGAGGCTCTTACTTTCAGAGAGTGCCAATCCCACCGCCACCTCCTGCGTGGCTTTTCAATGCTGTCCCCAAGTAAAACAAATGAACCCTGATTTGAGGGTCCCCAATTAAGCCAGCGAAGCTAATCACAACCCCATTTACACCACGTCCCTCCTCTCCAAGACCCACTAGCAGGGCTCAGCTCAAGCTACCCGCAGGCTTGCAGCACAGCTCCTGCCTGAGTATGGCCGCACACCACCCAACAGAAAAGTATTTTAAAACCCCATAACGCGTAGCTCTGTTGCATGCATGCATTTATCAACTATAAAGTTGGGTTGCCTTAGTTACCAGCAGTAATTACAGATGTCTTTGTGGATTACGTGAAAGAATAAAAGCCTTTCTTAGAGCTAAACTGTCCCCTGGCAAGATTATTGCCGTGCAGAGAGCTGGTAAACCCCAGGAACAAAAATCCCTTTTCTGCCAAAACCAATTCTACCACTGGCTTTACTGGAGCCAGGAGATCACCCTAAAGGAGGGGCAGATCTCAAATACACTCTCCTTCGGAGCAGAAAAGGATGAGCTTCTACTCATATTTCTGGGAGAACAGCTGCCAGGCTCAGCTCCTAGCCCACATGTGGACACCACAAAGGTCCCTCTCCACCAGGCTCTCACACTGCAGAGATGATGGGACTCCAGACACGTCCCGTCCAGCCAGCCTCAACCCGCTGTGCAGCACTGGGGAGGAGGATGTCTGGGAGCTGCTCTCACCTCCTACCTGTGCACCACAGCCTGAGGTCTGCCCTCCTGGGTTGTCCCATAACACCCCAGAGCTTCGGCCACTCCCAGGGTTGGCCAACGAGTCAACTGGGCTCAGTGACCTGCCATTCCGCAGTGCAGGCAATCCAACACCTCCGTGGGCACTTCATGTCCTTATGTTAACTTAAAAGTGACATGCTAACCACAATTGTCAAAGCCTATGGAGCTTCTTTGTGGGATATGTTACAGTCATCACTGTAAAATGTCAATCTTCAGTTTCGGAGAGGTTTGACATAGCTCTGATGTAAAAATTTGATAGATGCCCAATAGCAGTTACTAGTGTTCAAAACTTAAATGCCTCTACTAAGATAAATGGAGACCAAAATATTAATTTAGTCTTAGCAAAATGAAAAATCATTTAACCTTAACTGGCACAATTCTGTTTAGAATCAATGGCCAAAATCATGGCACAAATACATTATGCCCAATAGTTTTATTCCTCAAGTCAGGCAGAAACAGTAAGAAAAAGATGTCAGTGCAATGGCATATTTATGAAAATCTCCATTTCTGAATTTGTCTTTAGGTATGCAGAAAGATAGTAGAAAACTGTGACTTAAGGAATCCAAATGCTGAGATGGATTTTGAGAGGATTTCAGAGAAACATATTATCATTAAAACATATGGAAGGCAGCATAATGGAAAGGATTTTCTTTTTTAATAGCAATATTTTTCCTATTTCGTTGAATTTTTTCAGTGTCTACGTCAACATGGAGACATTAGCTTAGAAAAATATATAATTGGTATACAACAGATCCCCAAAACGATATTCATATCAGAGGAGACCTCAGGGGAAAAGCAGACTTCAGGAACTACTGAGAAGAAAAGTCTTTGCTGACAGTAATAGGAACAACACAAAATAACCCAAATATGACAATATCATTTGCTTTCAAAGGTGAATATTCTATTTTTCAAACAAATACTATGAAGAGACTACCCCCACTCAAAGATAAACTTAAAATTACAGGAGTTTTAATTCTTTAACCAAAGAAATTAACATTCATGGGGGGTTTTCCTATTCAAACTCAGACAAATCTTGCAAATTCAGAACCAGAGTACCATGCCTGATCATACAACCTTACGTAATTTCTCCATAAAATGAAAGTTCCTGTCAGCACAGTAAAAGAAAGTCAGGATTCTGAAATAATTTATTGCCAAATGTGAACGTTTCAGGTTAAATACCCCTTGCCCCTGGCTGCTTCTGCCCATGTGTAATGACACGGGCACACGATACCACTGAACTCGGATGTGCAAGTTATCAGGGTATTTGAGTCCAGGCAGGCTTGGGACCAGAGTCAGAGGTGACGCGAGCATCAATAACGTGTTCCTCACTGACTACAAAAATGGAAAAAGCAGTAACATTAAAAAACAGGGGGGAAGTCTGCTGTCATGAAAGTCACAGAGTGTAAAGTTTGAGGCCTAATCTGCATGACACAGATCTGAGTTGAAATGCAGGGCAAACTTGCAAAAAAATGGGAACAGAACCAGCCCACGGTGCTCACCCACCAAGGTCATTTTTCAACACCTCCTTCCAGGACTTGCTCAGCAGACAAACCAGCCTCAGCACAGTCCCACACGACGTGCCCTTTTGAACTAGAAAGCAGGTGAATATTTCCAGCTTTCCTTGCCAAGACTCAAACCCCACATCATTACTGCCTGCGACAAGTTCAGGGCCGCCTTCCTCTTCATAAAAACTAAAAATATAAGCAGCGGTTTGGGTAATCATTCCTCAGTTCCAGAGGCAGAGAACGAGCTGATGGGGACAGTCCTTCATGCCCTAAAAACAGATGGTCTGAAAAAAGGATAAGGCAAAACAGTCCAGGTACTTTCCCGGTGGCTTTTTCACCACTGTATCCCCAGCAAAAGGCCTTCGGTCAAAATGAGACCATTGCTGGTAACCATAAGAAAAGGTAATAAGTAATAGTGCCAAGGATGATCCCAGCCAGGGGTATCAAAACAGCTCCTCCCCACTTCCTCAAACACTAGACTCATTTATATATATGTAAAGAAAAAAAAAAGGAGGAAAACCCATTCCATGGCCTAGCATCCAGTATGACAATCTAAGATTTCAAGGCACTTGAAATTAATATCTAGGTTAATATCCAGTGGTGGCCATTCACACCCTTATGGGAAGCAGAGCCCTACAATGTAGTTTAAAGAGAGATGCGGCAGGCTGAAAGTTTTGTTTTGCACATTAAATACACAAACAATTGCAAGCATTGAGTCACATTAAGGGTAGAAAGCTGCCCTTCGGAGCTTGGAAAGCAACTCCCACAGGCTGCTGCGAGTGTTTTCCCTCAACAGAGGGAAAGTTTCCAGAATTTGGGGCTTGACCCCAGCTTAATTTTTCAATATATCATATTTAAACAAAACTTCTGTCGAGCCCTGACAATTAGTACTACCAGCGGGTCAAGCCCCCTCTCCATTCCCCCACCCCCTGCAAGGCCACCAGCAAAAAAGGAAGCACTCAGCATATCCTGTTTTTAAAAAAATACAAAAACAACCAAAACAAAACCAGCTTAATGTTTCGTTTCAAGCAGTACAAGTGAGCTTTTGGTGCGTGAAAGGCACCCCGACAGAGGGGAGGAAGAACGAAGGCAGCGCAGAAACACTGACCATCTCTCTGGCATCTATCAAGTCCCTGCATAGAAATAATCTCTTTTATGTGTTCAGCGGACATTAGTTCGACTCTGCGAGCACTTCCACACACAGGTTTTTGAGCAAAATAGCTGCCTAGCAGGAAATAAAGTATATATGGCCCAGCTACCGTGTGGGGGAGACACGGGATCCCCTTGTGCCTGCCGTAACGCCCGTGCGGTGCACAGCTTCCACATACACAGACAGGTAAATTGACCCCTGAAGGCTCCACGGACGCTACAGATTTTCATTCATTACGCAAAAAAGCACCAAATATCAGTGGGTACGTCTTCAACCGAATAACAAAGTCAGCTGCTGGAGGTTCAATATCCAAGGCAGACACAAGCCCAGCGTTTTGCGAGGCACATCTCGCCGACAGAAGGGCCCCGCAGCACACCAGCCCACCTTCCCTGCCCCACGGGCGAGTTTAGAAAACACCCACCGGAGCAGCCTCCCTGACCCGGTTATTCACATATAAAGAACACCCTCCCGAAAAACCACGCTGTTCCCTCGGTTTGGGCACACGGGGGGAAGCAGCCTGTCACCATGACATTGCAACATCTAGTAAGAACGCGGCAGGCGCTCATCGCAGAAGGTATTTCTGCAAACGGGGAGGAATGGGGAGGAGGAATGGGGCGGGGGGGTCCCGGCGAGCCGCGTCCCGCATGCCTGCGCGCAGCCACGGAGAGCATCCCCGGGGAACGGCGTCCCCATCCCTCACATCCCTCATCCCGGCGAGCCGCGGCGGCGGGGCGGACACAAAGGCTCGGCGGCGGCGGTACCCACCTCTCCTCCTCCATTGTGCGGGGCGGCGGGGGGCCGGGGGGCGGCGGGGGGCCGGCTCAGCGCCCCGGGCCCGGCATGGCTGCGAGCGGCCGCCCCCGCCCCGGGCCGCTTCCTGCGGGAGCGGAGCGCTGCGTCCCCGCCGCAGCCACTGCCGCCGCAGCCCGCACCGCCCCCCGCCTCCTCTTCTTCCTCCTCCTCCTCCTCCTCGCAGCCTCCTCCCCCGGCGAGCTTACGAGCGTCTCCGGGCAACTGCAGCTGCGGAGGGCGGCCCCGCACCGCCCCGCACCGCCCGGCCCCCGCCGCCGCTCCCCCCGCCCGGGCCCCGGTCAGCGCCGCCGGCACAACCCCCCATTACGGCAGCGGGGAATAAAATAGGTCAATGGACCGCCCCGAGCCATCCTAAGGCGGGGAGCGACGGTGGCGAGCGGGAACTCACGGGCAGCGGGAGGGGAGAGAGCTGGCCTAAGGCGGGGAGCAGCTCCTGTCCCCCCAACATCCACCCACCCACCCACCCACTGCTGATCTTAGTCCTTACATCAGCGCCGTTGCCTCCACAGCTCGAGAATTGGCCCCTGGGGAGACGGGTGATGAGCTGAGTGGCCGGTAACTACTTCAATCCCCGCAACCTATAGACTAAAGCAAAGTTTTAGCAGACTGAAAATCCCCGGTACCGACCACAAGGTCAAGCCCGCGCACAGGGCGGCGGCGGGAGAGGGCTGATGGTGCTCAGACCTGCTGACGAGGGAGAGGGTCCCAGCCCCCCTAGGTCTCCCCAAGCCCTCCGAAGAAAGCAGGATCTAGCCTACAGTTCCCCAATTTATAAAAATCTTGCCATCCTTCTATGCAATCTATCAGGCCAAATACATCCTGTGTAGGCAAGATGCGCCCTTCTAAACTGCAGGTGCTATTTAGCCTGAAGCACCAAACTAAGTAACATTTGCCATTTTTATTCCAATTGGTCCCAATGCAGGGACTTTTACTTAAATCTATTTTTTTCCCTCATTTTATTAAAATATTTTCTCAATCTTATTCTGCAACAATGAGGCCCCAGAGGTTAATTATAACAAAGACAGAAACATTTGCTTTCTTCATTACTGTTACACGCACAAAATGTTCTTGTGCAAAGGAAAGAGATAAGTAGAAGTATCAAGAGATTTATCCTGCGAGATGCCACTCCATCTCTTTTGTAAATAAAACTACCTCACTCTTCTAAATTTCTCCTCAAACCATGTCCTTCTCCTTACCAACCCAAGTCTCATACATCTTTTAAAATATTATCAGCAATGACAATTGAACAGATGCTATGGCACCTTCCACATGAGGGTTTCAAAAGCTTGTTGAGAATCTTGACTAGTCATCACCCCCATTCTTCAGATAAGAAAACTTAACACACCTGGAAGTTAAAGGACTTTATCAAAGTCGCACGGGGATGGAGAGTCAAGAGTCCTGCTGTTTAAACACCATTTGGCAGCCCCATCACAAAGAGATGAAATACAGATAAAGCCATGGAGTCAAACCTCACACAGGATTCTGGCAAAAGGAAATGATTCCTGCATTTCCCTTTAGAATCCTGTTAAACTATTGGTTTAACACATCCAGATCCTCAAGTATTTCCCCAGTGTCTATTCAGTCTTACATTCTTAAACCACAACATGCAAAACTGCAAGACGCAAGAGTTCAAACCAAAGAAAAGGTAACTATACTAAAAATACTAGACTTTATCTAGCAAACGAGGGCTGAAACTTGTTTCCATTGAGTAATTCCCTCAGAAACCACAAAAAGTCCAGATACAAGAGCAGGTCCTGAAATTGCTGCCAAGTACCAGTGTATTTTTATTAGCACATAGTTTTTAAATAACAAAATATTTGGCCTTCACCATAAAAAAAATCTGTATCTCACTTCTGCCAACCTGGGAACTAGGCACCCAGGTGGAATCAAACCAGCAATACCTTCTTACGCACTTTGCCCCATCGGACTCTAGAGATGCCTATAGCAACCACGGAAAGGTAAATCCCAGAGACAGACAAGAGCAAACCAGTGAATAGTCATTGCTGGGGTGGGACAAAGGCATGTTCCACTAATCAAATTATCTTTATAGCAGCCTTGCAAAATAATCCTGACTGGATAATGACCCTAATACAAAAATTTCTTGTTTTTAAGTGCAAACATTGACATCTTGAAAGAGCAGGCAGTTAAAAGGAATTAGTAACACTTGATGGGTGGAATTTTTCCAGCCTCTTTCAAAAATTCCTAGTCCCGAGTAGTCCTAAATTCCTCCTACATCTAATCTACCTTCAGTCACTGGCAACCATGTAACCGATGCTCAGAGCAGAAAGGTCCACAGAACGCCTGTTCCAGCCAGTGCCACCATCCCTTGGCCCACCAAAACCTTTCCAGATTCCTGTGACAATCTTCAGATCTTCAGTGAAAGAACAAACCCCCCAACTCTAACAAGCCACAGGGGGAGATGAAGAAAGTTCAAAGCATTACCAGTGTCCCTATGACAGCAAGGAATTTCTTCCAAAAAAAACGCAAGGAAGGGAGGGAATAGAAACAACCCTTGCCGATCTGATTCAAAACTCTGTCCCAGCCCAACGTCGGGCAGCTGGTTTAACTCTGAGGTTGTAAGTAAAGCGCATGGAGTTCTTCTGAGAATTTAACTCTATGAAGAGCCCCAATGTGCTCAGACAACACCCTGTCAATCTCCACAGCTTCAGCAGAAGCCAGAAAGAGCCCCCTCCCCAAAACCTAGCAGGAAGCAAAGGTGAATCAAGGTGGGGAAAAAAAAAAAACCACCCTTCCTGGCTCTGGCAAGGCAAGCTGCAAGAGCCACAAATCACAGGATCACACAGTTTAAATACAGTGCAAGCAGCAAGTCAGGAACTCTTCACTCCTCTGTATATACCTGTTTTCAGGTATATACCAATATAGAGGTTCCAGAGATCCGCATCATAAGCAATTTGCTATCTTTAGCAGCTCTCCTTTTTAGTTATATAATCCCCTCCATCAGATTACTAATCATCTTCCTTAAAAAACAATGGCTTCTGCATTGAAGAGCTGTGAAAGGTACACATAAAACACTGCATTCACAGAAGCTTCCCAGGCTGCACCTTCTCAGCCTAAGTTATTTTTCATTCTGTTTTTTAAAAGATACATATGTCTCAATCTCAAACTAACCTATTTTATAGATAGATATAGATATCTGAGTGAACAACCTGATCTAACCCTGAAGCAGGTCCTGCTTTGAGGGATGTTTGAACCGGATCACCTCCAGAAGTCCCTTCCAATTAAAATTATTCTGTGATTCTAATTAAGTAAATATTCATTTAGATAGAGCTGCATTTAGACCATAAATTTTCTGGGAAAAGGTCCACTAAGAAAACTAATATAAGAAAAACAGTGAAAGGTATCTACCAAAATAGCTGTCTTGTATCTCAGTGGCTAACTGAAGTCACTTGGAGGTGACACTCTGTACCGCACCGACTCGCAATGGACCCAGAGCACGAGGCGAGGTGTCTTGGCAGAGAAGTCCTGAAGGTATCTGCTGCCCAGCCACTGCTACAATTTAGAACATGCCATATTGCTTTCACATAACAAAACCAAACCAGCAGCTAAAATTCAGCTATTATAGCAACTCACAGGCATCCGAGTTAACACATGGCTCAAAAGGAAGCCCGAGGAGACCTTCTAGGTAGGGACCTTCCCAGAGGTGGAATCGAGGATGTTTTGGCAGCTGAACCTTAAGAGGTAAGAGACTCCCACTGAAGCACTGTTTCCTGAAGCATGTGATTTGCAGAGCAGAGGGGGCTGGAGCATCCACCCCAGCACTCTCCCCCCACCAGGATCCTGCTCCCCGTTGGAGATGCTGCAGGATCTATCAGCACCTCCAGCCTCCGGGACTGTTGCCCTCTGCTGGTAGATCTCCCACTTGCACACTCCTGTCTGCCACATGAGAGCAAAACTGGGGTTTATGAAATATGTTTCCCTTTAATCTTTAACATAAATCACCATTCCTATAAAAATAGTGGTTTTACTCCAGTAGTTTCATCATAACGTTACCAGCTTTAGAATAACCCCTGGCCATCTTCACCCCCAGGCCGTGATTTCTGAGGCATAAGCCATTCTATTCCTCACCCATCACAGCAGTAACAGATCAGCTGAAAATGTTCTTCGTGCTCCTCCTTACTCTTTCCTGTAGCATAAGCCATTGATGTCACCCGTTGTCAGCTATGTCAGAAGCACAGACTTTTTGCCCCTGTAGTCATACTACATATTTATCAGAAACTTGCTGGAAGATTTTCAGGTAGATTTTATGGTTTAGAATTGAGCGCTCAAAAGGAAAAATTAACATTCGGGAAGAAAGCTGTAAAAACTGTTGTGGGCATGGGAACAAAGGCAAAGGCCAGTATTCAGATGCCTAAATACTACCAAGTCCCTCTGCCTCATGAGTCCTTAGTTTTGACTCCCATTTCTGCACCTACTGAGGTGTACAGTTCTTGCTACAGGCTGAACACATGGATGTGAGAAATGGTTTATGCTATGGTCCAAAATGTGGGATTTTTTTTCCCCAAAATTTTTGCCTAAGTGCTAAGATATCATTTTAATGTGATTCTTCATCTGTATAATATATCCCTTAATGCTTCCACTACCACCTTCTGTAATAAGGGGAAACTACCCATATGCTTCATAAAGATGTTGTATGGCTTAATTAATACTTGTATACAGTAAGTCTGAGAGACCAGCATAGGCAAACCTATTCTCATTCAGGATCTCGCCACCCCAGCCCAAGTCTCTTTACTATTACTCCTTGTACACTCATTGCCTTGCTTTCTTCTTGAAATTATTTAACACATTTCATTTCTGTTCTTTGCAAAAGCCAAGCAATACAGTTCACCACCCTAGTATCACAACACAACATCCTGCAACATTAACACAAACGAGTAAATTACACAGCTACCCCATAAGAAAATTTAGGCAAGATTGTTTCTGCAGGCAAGTTATTTTACCTGAACAGAAAAAGCTGTCTCATGCAGCATGTCTTTCTGGCAGATAACGGGTTGTCCTTCATTATCCTGCTTGGTATTTTCTGGGCAAACACCTTTTTCTGCTCAATCTCCATAGCGTATTCAGGGGGGGAACTGTATGTCAGGGGCTCAGCTCAGGTTCCTGTTCACTTACTGGACTTCTGTGGTGTGCTTTTCAGGGCTTAGCTTTCCCATCCTCTCTCTCCACGCAGAAGTGCACCCTGTGAGGGAGAAAGAAAACGCACTTTGAGAAGGCATTAGAGAGCGTGTGGCACCAGCTTCTTGCAAAAGCTTTGGCCTAGAGCAGCACCAGCAATAAAACAAGCCCAGCTCTTCCTTCCCCACCTTCCTTCCGAAGGCAATGTTTCTCAGCTCCCTCTCAGGCAACTCCCCAGTGCACACAAAACTAGAGCTCCCCATTGCCACCAGCTACACACAAACCCAATATAACTTTTCTAAAACAAACATGGTGCTGATTCATCACCAAGCTCATGCCTCAAAGAGGCTTTAAAAGTAACATTGATACCACAGAGCGGAAGCCCAGATTCTAGCTGGTGCTGGGTGAGTAAAAGAAAACTCCAGTAACAACTTCTAAATTATATAATTACAGAAAAAATAATTTGCCTGCATTTAAAATTGCAGAAAGTAATGGATGGGTGGGCCTAAAGGGAAAAAGGCATGGCAATTCGCACCAAGTTACTTACTGCAAAGGCTTGAAACCCCCCCCCTTTTGCTCGTGGGGATCTCTCATTTTCAGGATACGTCTCCATGAAAATAACAGTAGAAAGTTAGCATTGCTTCTCCTGAAGGATGCCCTTTGCTAAATATTCCATGCAAGAGGCGTTAGCAATTACAGCTACAACCATCCTGCAGTCCAGTAGTGATCTCAAGGGGAGAAGTCCTGAAACTGCAATCAGACAGGACTCAGAGGAGCTCACTCCAGTAAATGGAGCATCATTATTCCAGCAGTGGTGGAAAGAAAACCATTAAACAAGCCCAAATGAAATCACACAGTGAAGGACTTTGGCCAAATTTGTCACCCAGTAAACTTAAAAGATAACTAAAACCTGAAAAGGTACTAGATAACCACACAGAGAGAATTGGGAATCTAGCATCAGAAATCTTTCACAACTCTGCAACACAGCGCAGGGAGCAGTCAGTGAGCCCAAAACCAGAGGACATCCCTTTTGGGGAGGGAGGGGACCTGGAGGATGAAACTATTTAAAAACACAGCTGATAGTGCTGTGCTTTTACACAACAGCCAGGTAAGCACAGCCTCCCCCCAGGGCCATGCCCTGCCCATGTTGTTCTAATTTGTTCATCAGGGTGTGTGGTTGGGAGAGGAAGGCTTTTCGCTGAAGCTGCAGCAAAGAAAAAGTTATTAATCCACAGAGAAAGAGAACAAGTAAAAGGAGCATGAATTGCCAGTCCCAAACACTACTCATGCATTTTACCCAGCATTGCTTTAATCCGAGCCTATGCTGGAAATAGGGACTGCACTCCTGATCTTTCTTCTTCCCAATCAGTGCCTGCAGTGACTGGACTTGTGCTTCCTTCCCTCCAGGATTTTGTGGAAAGCAAAATTTCTTACAAAATAGAAGTAGTCCATTGTAAAACCACAGAAAGCAACAAAAGTTACAGAAGTCACAGAAAAGACCGAGATGATATTCATCTTTTATATTGACTAGATTACAGACTAACAGCATATTTTCAGAGGTGTAGCTTTGCACGCCTTTCACTTCAAAACTATTCCCAGTGAGAAGAGGGCTTCTGTGAGGTCAACTAGTTGGCAATTGCATGGTACAAAGTAGCATTTGAACGACTGAAGTATTTTCAGATTTGTCAGCTCATTCTGCTTTTAAGGAATTTTTCTGCAATGTTCATCAGTGATTTGTACTTTGATGGTAGTGAGCGAATGTGCATCTTGACACATTTCCAGCCAGAAACTTAATCCCTTTCTAAACTGGCATCGATTCCTTACTGAATCACACATGAAAAGAGATATTTATAGTAGTTTAATGAATGTAATATGTATCAAAATTATACATAGCTCTAAATAGCATAGTTTGATTTTTTTTTACAAAGAACTATTCTTTCCAAATCTGTATATTTTCCATTTGTGAAAGCATTCAGAAATGAAACTCTATGCACCAGATATTAAGAGGGTTAATATCCAGATGCCTCAGACAGATGGCATCATTAGTCTGACTGGGCTTGACATCTAGTTTTCAAAGTTAAGAAGCTTTGGTTACTTGGATGGCTGACAATCTGAGAATAGCCAGCGCTCTAAGCTTGATGCTTTCTATAATAGCAGTAGGCAACACTACAGCTTTGCCTAACGGACTTCTAGCAAAAGAAAAAGTTACACCAAGATCAACTGCACTGAGAAAGTACTTAAGAAAATGCTGTTGCAACTCTTAGTTTAGGACTCCTACTGGCAAAGGCTGAACGAAGGACAGAGAACAGTACTTGAATTTTATCTTTTTATGCTTTTTTTTTTTTTTTTTTTTTTTTTGCTACAGCCTAGACCTGAAGTGTTCCATCTTTTTAACTGTTCAGTCTATTCAGTAGATAGGAGAACTACAGAAAATACAAGAATCTGAAGAGTGTCTCTCTTCTGCATCAAACTACAGCTTTGCAGCCCTTGCTCTTTCAGTGTTCCCACTACCCGTTTTCCCCACAAGATGGGTTAGATGTTTTTAAGGGGAATATAGACATAATTAAAACACTCTTAGAACCATATGAACAGGAGGTATTAGTCCAAAAGTGACTGTGTATTTCCTCCCCTTTATATATAACAGAAACCAAGGAGAGTGCTGGGAGCAGAGAAGGCAAAAAGACTAGGAATTGTCAAAGGAACATCAAGGAGGAAAGCACCCAACTCCATCAGCCCCTTTACAAGTCCTAGTATACAGGTAAATGATAGAAAATTCCTAGGTAAAGATATACAGCAGAAAGACTTTCATCTTGTTATAAGACACGCAGCAATAGTAGTACTTACATTACAGTACAAATAAATACTCATTAAAGGTAAGCAGAAGTAGAGGTAATGTATGTGTGTGCATATACACGCACGTACCAGAAATAATAGAGTAGTAACACTTCAGTAGGAGACCTAAAAAAAGCCCACCAACAAAAGCAAATAGTGCTCGTTCAGGCCAGCTCAAGACTCCTTACGATGTGCTTGCATTGTTAAATACATTTTAAAGTGAAACAGGGATGTAACTGTTTTATTCATTTCAGCAATACAAAAATAACAAGCAGAAAACTCATCTCTAAGGGACGCATACACCAGATCACAGAACCAGTTACGCAAAAAATATTAAATAACCCATTGTTTTGTAAACTACGCCTCTGGTTAAGGCGAAAGACTGAAATTTTGGGGGTTACATTTTCAATCACGTAATATTAATCCAATGTATTATATATAGACACTTAGTTTGAAAAATTGGAAATGCCTTCTTCCTATTAAATAGCTTAGAAAGCAGAGGTCCACGACAACATATACCACGTAAATGTGATACAAACCGCTGTTAACGTGACAAACGCAAACCCGTAATAGCTACTACAGGACAAGCAGTCCTTTTTAAAAGATTGGGTAAGCTACCTTCTATTAGAAAACCAATCATCGCACAGACTCTAGGAGCAAAATCCCATTCTCACAAAATGCACCCTGTTTTTGTTCACTGTGTGCATATCAGGGGCGTGTCCTGCAGTTTTGTTTTTCAGTGATTAACAATTTAAACCAAACTTTTGCATTTTAGAAGGAACATTCTGAGGTCCGTAGAAAAAAGAAGCTCCTCTATTTTCAGACTTGAATGGGAGGTTGGGGTCCTCAGCACCACTCAGGCTCGCTCCCTTTTCAGCAGCAATAGGAATGCTACTATATTACAACAGTATCAGCTGATAGGGCAGCATAATAAACCAGTGTTCTGACCTACACTATCCACTCAGGTCTTCCCATGCTCAGTGAAAGCGAAATTTGCTTTACAGAAGGGATCCAAGTTAGTGGGGTGGGGGAAGAACACCATAAAGCATTTGAGCACTTATATTACATTTTAACCATCTTAAATATTTTGGCATCACTGATTGTTAAGTATGTATGCACAAAGTATCTGATAGAGTTCAAGCACCCCTCCTGCCAGTGCCCCGGCTGCGCACGCCGCTGGCCTCCCGGCAGGGCTGCGCTCCTGTAAGCGGAACTGGGAGTCCAAGAGCCAGCACTGCAGCCGCCGTCGCTTGCAGCTATTTCAACACAACACAAATCCAAAAGTCTACTCAATTCTGGCGGGTAAGGGCTGTCCACCTAAGTATTCTACACAGGCCTGCAGGGCAAGGCGCGGCTTTCATTTTGCAAGTCTGTCACAGCTGTACCGCAGTCAGTGACCCACAGAGATCAAAGCTGTTTCAGCTGTTACCACTGTTCTAAACTACCTTTTCACCACCTAATGTTAAAACAAACAAGTGAGAACAAACACAAATCACTTCCACTGATTTGTGCAAGTATCAATTCATTATGTATACAGGTGTTCAGCACGTTTCTTTTTAATGCAGTAGTCATCAGTATTATAAAAGTGTATGTTAGGCTAAATTTTATTAGCCAAATAAAATTTACAAGTCACACAAGCAGAATCAAGAACAAATTATACTTTAGAGTAGACACGAATACCCATTACTATTAATAAACTGTGCGCACATCACAACACGCTGAGCTATGCTGTGATGCTGTAGCCTCTGAAAAGCTTTGGCTTACGGAATTTTTTTGTTCATGCAGATTACAAAAATAAAAAGAACATCTGTGTTTTAAGAAACTACTGCACTTTTACTTTCATTATTAAATGCTGAAAGTAATTGCTCTCACTTCCTATTTCTCACAGGTGAAACCAACACAATCCAGCATTCATTCCTGAACAGAAGGCAATTATTAAGATAATTTCAGACACACAGACTTCAGAACTGAACTACAAACTGAAGTTACTTTATTTCTATCTCTGTGACCGCCTCCTCAAGCGACTGTGCAATAACAAACTCCTGTATTTACATGCCAGCTACATGCTTCATTTCATCTTAGTTCTTCCTATGCACCTCTATGCAGACAAATCCACCCAGGTCAGAAAATTACTAAATACCATTAAATACATAAGCAAAGCTTTAGCAACAAATCTCTTCTGTTTATTTGGAACTGTACTAGAAACAAGTTTATATTCAAAGCGAGTCTTTAAATCACTGTGTCTTTAATGCTACCCAACACAGATTCACATCTTTCTATATTCCACAGTACATCCTAGCACTACTGCCCCTTATCAAACAGGCACTTACACAAGCCTCTCAAACATTACCTGCATTGTCACAAGGAATTTTTTGCTCCCAAAAGACAAGAGGTCAGAGCAAGTCCCACCTACTCAGGACACTCACCACAGAACACTGTTAAAAAGATGACAGTCTTTTGAGAGAAATTAGGTAGCATACTCCCTAACATAGGTGCAGTTTCTGGGTTCTACTTTTTATTATAGAAGACATTAGTCCTACAAGAGGACTATTATGTACAGATAATCAAACAGCATGTTTCAGTACAACAATTCTCAAAATCAAGCTATAGCTTGGCAAAACCATCAGATTTCACACAATGAAGTCACTTTGTAACAAAAACCTACTTGTTTCTAGTATCAACATATTCTTTCACGGCACATAACATGTGAATACCATAAAGCTATAGCCGGTGCACAAATCTTCACCTTCCCAATTCAAATGACAAACCACATCACAGAAGTGAATTTAACTATTTCTTCCAAAACCGGGCTGTCCCTTGATAAGGTTAAGGCGATCCACCATTGCAAGGGACTAAATCATATGCCCAAACTAACACAAGACCTACAACTCAGTAGTTCATTTTGGCTACAAAAAGGAAAACTGTGCTTCAAGTGAAGTTCAAAGATGACTGTCCAACATGGTTTTAAAGTGCAAAGGTAAAGTAAAAAACTTCCAAGGCCAGCGAACTGAAATAAAACCAACCACCTGAAGCTGTCCGCTGACAAGAGCTGGTACTTGCCGTGTCTTACAAATACCTCTCCGAAATGACTTGCGCTTTCAACAACATTATCAGTGATACTGGTTCACAACAGAGGCCAACAAGCTTTTGCGATAAAAAAATTACAATATAATTGCAAATAGCAAGTTACTTGGAACCTATTTATAAAAGCTAAGCCAAAGAGAACCAGTTTTGCTGTAAGAGCCATAAGTTATCACAATCAAGAGGAAACTTGGGTTGTGGTTTAAATCCTGACGATACCAAAAGGTTGTCCTGCTTATTTCAGCTTACGTGGGGGCAGTTAAGTTGATGCTAGTTTTACTTCTAATAGCAACAAAAAGACTCATTTCAACTAAAATCACCATCAGGTTAGATTGACATCAAAGGCTGACAATACCTTGAAATTTCGCGCAAAATCCTTCAGCCCAGAAGCACAAAGCCCTAGACGTTTACTTTCCACTGGCATCAGTGGGAATTACATGCCTAATATCTTGCATGTCTGGAGCAAAGCAAAAAAAACAGCTTTTAAGATGCAGTCCCATAAAGCATCAGCATTAAAGACTTCGTACTTTTTAAATCCATGCCCCGTATCATACATACTCTCACTCAAGCATATAAGGAATTCAAATCTTTATTTGATATCCATAAACCCATAAACGTTGCTATTCTATATTTCTATGCAGGAAGGCAGTTTTCCCCTAAAACATTATGCTTTTCAATAAACAACAAACTTTAATTCTATTGCGTGAAAGGGCTACAAATATACATTTGTTAATCAAGCAGACTACACAGATATTTTTGCTTTACAACTGGCACCTATGTTACTGGTACACTTAGCTGGCTCAATAGCACTTTGCCCACGTAGTTTAGATTATCACTTTTTGAAACTTGGGCAATTGCAATTATTAAAACGTGCTGAGGCAGGTATTGCAAATCCATTCCTTTTTTCCAGTCAGTACTCATGGAGCCCATCTTTATTCACATGCAGATGTCATTGCATTCTACACCAGTCATCTAGTGGCATAAAGTAACTTTCAAAAGTCTAGTACAATTGTGAGCGAACCAATTTTACTCCTGCTGTAACGAAGCCTGCAGCAAGGGGGCTGCCATCCTGTCGGTAGATGGTGCTGCGGGAGATTCTTGGGGAACTTTAACGAAGGACAATAGTTCAGAGTGAAAAGTCTGTTAACCCGGTACTATGAAAAACAAGTATGCTTTTAATAGAAGGGATAAATGTCGACCCTTTCCTGAAAGGAATCATACACAGACAAACCGATAAGAGGACTTGAAACTAAGCAATCGGAAATTCTGAACATTTTATATGAATGAAGCACATGCTTAACACAAACTATTTCTTCAAAACTACACAGTACATACGTTGATGGAAAAGTCCTATAGAAAAAAATTGACCAACCATGTCAGCACGTCAAACTGCCTAGTACAAGATGGTGGATGCACACAAACTGCGTAAGTGAGAACGAGTATTTAAAAAACAGACCACATCCACGGATTAGTACTTCAAAAATTTCTCTGTCGAGTGTTTGAAAACCAATAAATCCGCTAGGGGGGTAGCAAAAAAGTCAATCAGGACCTTTACTGGCAATAAAATATTTACTCTAAGTACACAGAGATTTGAAAGCAGAGGAACACTTGCTTCAAACCTAGAAAAGCCTTAAAACCGTACGGAATGGATCCTAGGAAAAAAAATTAGACATGTAAAGGTCAATGAACACAATGATTTATTTAAAAAATAAAAAATGTAAAAACGATTTTTTTTCCTCCTTTACAGAAACGTTAATTTCAGTCATGGGATCCGAGTAGATTTTGTAGAAAAAAATGTAGTAGCCAGGTATCGAGTCCTTACAACAAAGGAAATTCCCCCGTAACCCTCCCCAGTTTTTACTCCAGATCAGCAAGACGCTTCCCACCCCGTACCCCCAAAAAACAAATTAAACCAAGACATTTTTCGTTGCTAGTATAAAAACGACCAAGGTCCAAGTAATAATAAAAAAATAGAGTCCATCAATGACTGTAACACAAAGTATGTGTGTGTGGGGCCCAGTCCATCTTCAGAGAGAAAGAAGTGGCACAGGCAGCAGAGGCGACCCCCAGGGGGCATTTAGGAGCTGCTCCCACAGCAGGGAGGCATTTAAAAGGAGCTGCCCTTCGGCGAATGAGGGGAGAAACCATTTAGAAGCTGCCCCGTATCCAAGGGAGGGCTCTCCACGCCACCCCCGATGGGTATGGGCGCTCCAGCTCAGAAAGAGCCGCCCCCGTAGCCTCCCCCACCATAGCCTCCTCTGTACGGTCCACTGTTACTGCGGCCCCCCCAGTTGCCGCCCCCTCCGCCACCTCCTCCGCCGCTCTTCATGGGGCCGTAGGAGGACTGGTGCTGGCTGTAGCTGCCGAACCCGCCGTACCCGTTGCCGTAGTCGCCGCCTCCCCCTCCGCCGCCGCCGCCTCCGTAGGAGCCGCTGCCATAGGAGCCGTAACCGCCGCCGCCGCCGCCTCCTCCGCCGTAGCCGCCGTAGCTGTTGTAACCGCCGCCTCCTTTGGAAAGGCCGTTGTGATCCCGGTTGCCGGATCCGCCGCCGCCCCGACCCCTTCCTCCTCCTCTGCCTCCCCGGGAGGGCCTGGAGGAGCCGCCGCCCCCACCGCCCGACTGGATGTCCTCCTTGGGCACGGCCTTCTTGACCTCCACGCGGTGGCCCTGGATCGGGTGGAACTTGACCACGGCCGCCTTGTCGGCGGCGTCGTGGTTCTGGAAGTAGACGAAGCCGAAGCCGCGCTTCTTCCCGCTCTGTTTGTCGGCGATGATCTCGGCCTTCTCCACGGGGCCGAACTGGCTGAAATGCTGCACCAGGTCCCCTTCGCCTACGTCCCCTTTGAGGCCGCCCACAAAGAGCTTCTTCACCTTAGCGTGGGCCCCCGGTTTGGCCGAGTCCTCCCGGGACACGGCCCGCTTCAGCTCCACCGCGTTCCCGTCCACGGCGTGGGGGGAGGCGGCCATGGCGGCGTCGGCCTCCTCCACCGCCGAGTAGGTGACGAAGCCGAAGCAGCGGGAGCGTTTGGTCTGCGGGTTGAGCACGACCACGCAGTCGGTGAGGGTACCGTAGGCCGCGAAGTGCTCCCGCAGCCCGGCCTCCGTGGTCTGCACGTTCAGGCCGCCGATGAACAGCTTGCATAGCTGCGAGTTCTCCATGCCGCCGCCGGTGCCGGGGCTGCGCCTGGGCCTGGCGCCGAGACTCCTCCTCCTGCTGGGGGGCAGCTCCGAAGGTTTTTTCCCCCCCTTCTCCGTCTTGCCGCTTGCTTCCCCCTCGCTTGCGGCGAACGGCGCGACCTCACGGCTGCGGCAGCCGCCGGCGATGCCTCCCTCGGCCTAGCCCGAGGCCTTCGCTTCGCCTCACCTGACCAGCAGAACAGACGGGGCGTCCCGGCTGCCGCCGCTCCCGCGGTGAGGGGGGGGGGTGGGGAGGGGGGAAAACAGAGGCACGCACAAAATGGCGGCGGCGGCTTCTCCGCAGCTCGGCCGGCGACTGGTGCCCACACAAAGGGGACGCCGGGAGCCCCGCCCTCCCCGCACGCCCCCCGCGCCGGCGCGGCCAATGAGAGCGCGCCGCCGGGGCCGTCCGCGACTCACCTTTAAGGGGCGGGGCCCCCACCGCGATCGACGAGCGCGGCGACTAATCGGAGGGCGCGACCTCCGCCGCGCGTCGGTAAAAGGTCCGGGGGGGGGGTCCGCCGCTGACAGACGCGGCGGGCAGCCAATAGAGCCGCGCTGTAACGGCCGGTGATGCGGCGCGTCCTCTGCGCGCGCCGAGAGAAGGGGCGGGGACAAAGACCGGCCTGGGCCGCGCCAATGCGTCAATCCAGCGGGCGTCAGCCAATGGGCGTCCGCCGGCCCGGCCGCGCGCTCTCTCGCCGGCGGCCCCGCCCCGCGGGCGGAGGGTCGGCGGGCGGCTCGCGCGGGAGCGTTTGAAACGCTGACCGTTAGGCGGCCGCGCCGCGCGCCCCCCGCCCCGCCCCCCGCCTGAGGGGCGCGGGTGGAGGCGGGGGCCGCGGCCGCGGCCCCCCTTAGGCTCGGCCTAGCTAGGCGGGGGTCACCCGCTGACGGACGGCTGGGGCAGGCCAGGCCCCGTAGGGCTTGCTTTGCTCTCCGGTTGCGTTCCGTTCGCCGCCCCAGCCCTACAGCTTCCTTGCCTCCGGCTCGCTCGCCTCCCCCGGCTCCAGGGCACCGCGGACAGCGTGTTCCTGACGGGCAGCGACTCCCCTCCTCGGGGGGGTTTCCCCATTCCGCTTTGTCCAGGTCCCGTCTGCTCCTTCCCAGCGTTACTTGGCTTTTCTTCCCTCATTTGTGTCCCTTCTCCCCTTTCCAACATGCTCCCGACTACCCAATCTGTTCTCTCGGGCAGCTTCTTTCTCACTTTTCCTGCTGCGGTTTCCTCCCCCATTTCCCACTACTCTTTCCAACCCTATCACTGCCTCCTCTTCTCACCCTTAAATCTCTCCTTGGCTCTAAAAAGGAGGTACTTTCTTAAAGATATAATTAGAGCTGTTAAAGGGTGTGCAAGCCCTGTGAAATGACTAATAGTGAGATGTATTTCCTTCTCTGTTTTTACTTTAATAGTACCTTAAACATTGTCAGTTTGAAGACCGCAGCACTGCTTTCAACATATTGAATTTTTCACCATAAACAGGATTTTTTTTTTTTTTGTTTTCTCTTACACTCACTGGGGTTTATCTTGGAAATTATCTAGGATCTAAGAATGATATTTGTGGTGGAACTTTCCTTGAAGGTGAAAAAGGTCAGTTCACATTTCACTAGGCACATTAACACCTGCACCACAGTTTCTGAAACTCATGTTAACTTAGTCCTCCTCACGGATACTTGTCTAATCTGTTTCTAAAACCTCCAGTGAAGGCAATTTCACAACCTTTTCAGGTGGCTTCTTCCCTTGTTCATTATTTCCACAATGAGATAAAAGTTTTTCCATTTAGATGTTGAGACAATCTTTGAAAAAATAATCACAAAATCGAATATATTAGAGCGCAAACCTTAAGAACTCATGAAGTGTTAAAACATCTGTATATAGTGTACTCAACCCACTCTTCTTCTCTGTTGAGTAAATGTATATACTAATATACTGTGGGCTCTGATCAGATGATAACACTTCCTCTTCTGTTTGGGCACCTCTGCCTGTTTGCTCTGTGCCTTGTTTTCTGTCGCTTTGCTTTTTCAGGCACTAGATCCAGAAAAGCAGGTCTGTCTTGTGTTATCAATGATGATAATTCCATAGATATTTCCCAAGATTTTTTTAGTACTCCGTTCCCTATGAAAGGGTCATATTACCTTTACCAATTAGCACAGGTTGAGAGTATTATTTCTGACCATTGCAGTATTTGTCAGACACTGTCGTGGTTTAGCTCCAGTCAGCAGCTAAGCACCGCACAGCCACTCGCTCACTCCTCCGACACCAGTGGGAAGGGGGAAAAGCGGAAGAGCAAAAGCAAGAAAACTCGGGGGTTGAGATAAGAACAGTTTAATAATTAAAATAAAATAGTGATAGTAATAATGGTAATGATAATAATAATTATGATAATAATCATAATAAAATAAAGGAAAAAAAATAACAAGAGAGAGGAATGAAATCCAGGGGAAAAAAAGGAAAAAGGAAAAAAAAAAAACCACAAGTGCTGCAGCTGCTCACCACCCACTGACCGACACCGCCAGTCCCCGAGCCGCGATCGCTGCCTCCCCCGGCCAACTCCCCCCAGTTAATATACTGGGCATGACGTCACATGATATGGAATATCCTTTGGCCAATTCGGATCAGCTCTCCTGGTTGTATCCCCTCCCCTCCCGGCTTCTTGTGCACCTGGCAGAGCATGGGAAGCTGGAAAAGTCCTTGACTAGTGTAAGCACTACCTAGCAACAACTAAAACATTAGTGTGTTATCAACATTATTTTCATACTAAGTCTAAAACACAGCACTGTACTAGCTACAGTGAAGAAAATTAACTATCCCAGCTAAAACCATGACAAAATCCACCCCTTATTCCATACCACTTAGGTCATGCTCAGGTCTCATACTATCCAATACAACCTCAGTAACCACCACCCGCCTCCCCATCCTTTGATGACATACGCAGATATCATTTATCATTCCCTTAGTCTATGGAACACCCCTGTAAAATGTCTGTAGAGGGTCCACAAATGTCCATTGGGTTCATTTAGTCCATAACTTTGGGCTCCATCTATCGTAACAGTCTTTCAAGGCCAGAGAGATGGTCTGTGTGGTGTTGGATTGTTGCATGCTGAAGTCAGTCTTTGTTCCATCACCGCTACAGTTTGCTGGGTTCGATCAAAGTTCATTCTTCATTAATTTTGGAAATTCTTACTATGATATCATTGATGTGGCATATAGCAACCATAGGAGTGATGACATACAATATTATGTAGCAATTAACAGCATACCATTCAGTTCATTGGCTGTTTTCACCCAAAATCAAATCCCCTTGAGGCACACATCGAACTCCTCCATCCTCCCGCATCACCCACCAAGTGCACCCAGGTCCTCGAGCAAAAGCAACTCCATGGATGAGTTTGCCTTTGCCCGAGATAGGAATAACCCAGACTGTTTTTCCCCAGCATATTTTTTACATGCACTACAGGGACTTTATCCCCTTCCACAGTACGTAAGAGTTCTGACTGGGCAGGCCCAGCTCGATTGGCAGATCCCCTAGTGTTGACTAACCAGGTGGCTTTTGCTAAATGCATATCCCAGTGTTTGAACGTCCCACCCCCCATTGCTCTCAGTGTAGTCTTTAACAGTCCATTGTATCGTTCAATTTTCCCAGAGGCTGGTGCACGATAGGGGATGTGATACACCCACTCAATGCCATGCTCTTTGGCCCAGGTATGTATGAGGTTATTTCGGAAATGATTCCCATTGTCTGACTCAATTCTTTCTGGGGTGCCATGTTGCCATAAGACTTGTTTTTCAAGGCCCAGGATAGTGTTCCGGGCGGTGGCATGGGGCACGGGATATGTTTCCAGCCATCCGGTGGTTGCTTCCACCATTGTGAGCACATGGCGTTTGCCTTGGCGGGTTTGTGGCAGTGTGATATAATCAATCTGCCAGGCCTCCCCATATTTATACTTCAGCCATCGTCCTCCATACCACAGAGGTTTTACCCACTTGGCTTGCTTGATTGCAGCGCATGTTTCACATTCATGGATGACCTGTCCAATAGTGTCCATCGTCAAGTCCACCCCTCGGTCGCGAGCCCATCTATATGTTGCATCTCTTCCTTGATGGCCTGAGGTGTCGTGGGCCCACCGAGCTATAAACAGTTCACCCTTATGTTGCCAGTCCAGATCTACTTGAGCCACTTCAATCTTAGCAGCCTGATCCACCTGTTGGTTGTTCTGATGTTCTTCAGTGGCCCGACTCTTGGGGACATGAGCATCCACATGATGTACCTTCACAGCCAGGTTCTCTACCCGGGCAGCAATATCTTGCCACAATGCAGCAGCCCAGACGGGTTTGCCTCTGCTCTGCCAGTTGTTCTGCTTCCATTGCTGTAACCACCCCCACAGGGCATTTGCCACCATCCATGAGTCAGTATAAAGATAGAGCACTGGCCATTTTTCTCGTTCAGCAATGTCTAAAGCCAGCTGGATGGCCTTTACTTCTGCAAACTGACTCGATTCACCTTCTCCTTCAGCCGTTTCCGCGACTTGCCGTATAGGACTCCATACAGCAGCCTTCCATCTCCGATGCTTTCCCACCAGACAACAGGACCCATCCGTAAACAGGGCATACTGCTTCTCATTTTCTGGTAGTTTATTATACAGTGGGGCCTCTTCAGCACATGTCACCTCCTCCTCTGGCGATATTCCAAAATCTTTGCCTTCTGGCCAGTCCATGATCACTTCCAAGATTCCTGGGCGACTGGGGTTTCCTATTTGAGCCCACTGGGTGATCAGTGCGACCCACTTACTCCATGTAGCATCAGTTGCGTGATGTGTAGAGGGGACCCTCCCTTTGAACATCCAGCCCAGCACCGGCAGTCGAGGTGCCAGGAGGAGCCGTGCTTCGATACCGATCACTTCTGAAGCAGCTCGAACCCCTTCATATGCTGCCAATATCTCTTTTTGCAGTTGGAGTGTAGCGCGCTTCGGACCCTCTGTATCCCCGACTCCAAAACCCTAGGGGCCGACCTCGGGTCTCCCCTGGTGCTTTCTGCCAGAGGCTCCAGGTAGGGCCATTCTCCCCGGCTGCAGTGTAGAGCACGTTTTTTACATCTTGTCCTGCTCGGACTGGCCCAAGGGCTACTGCATGAACTATCTCCTGCTTTATCTGTTCAAAGGCCTGTCGTTGCTCAGGGCCCCATTTGAAATCATTCTTCTTCCGGGTCACTTGATAGAGAGGGCTTACAATCAGACTGTAATTTGGAATATGCATTCTCCAAAAACCCACAACGCCTAAAAAAACCTGTGTTTCCTTTTTGCTGGTTGGTGGAGACATGGCGGTTATTTTGTTGATCACATCCACTGGGATCTGACAACGTCCATCTTGCCATTTTATTCCCAAAAACTGAATCTCCTGTGCAGGTCCCTTCACTTTACTTTGTTTTATGGCAAAACCAGCCTTCAGAAGGATTTGAACGATTTTCTTCCCTTTCTCGAAAACATCTTCCGCTGTGTTGCCCCACACGATGATGTTAAAAATGTACTGAAGATGTTCCGGAGCTCCATCCTGTTCCAGTGCAGTATGGATCAGTCCATGGTAGGGCTGTGTTTCCACCCCTGGGGCAGTCGATTCCAGGTGTACTGGACACCCCTCCAAGTGAAAGCAAACTGTGGCCTGCACTCTGCTGCCAAAGGGATTGAGAAGAATGCATTGGCGATATCAGCTGTGGCATACCACTTGGCTGCCTTTGACTCCAGTTCGTATTGAAGTTCTAGCATGTCCGGCACAGCAGCACTCGGTGGCGGAGTGGCTTCGTTCAGGCCACGATAGTCTAGTGTTAGTTTCCACTCTCCATTAGACTTCCGCACTGGCCATATGGGACTGTTAAAGGGTGAACGGGTCTTACTGATCACTCCTTGGCTCTCCAGTCGCCGAATGAGCTCATGGATGGGAATCAGGGAGTCTCAGTTGGTGCGATATTGCCGCCGGTGCACTGTTGTGGTGGCGATTGGCACCTGTTATTCTTTGACCCTCAGCAACCCCACAACAGAAGGGTCCTTCAAAAGACTGTGCAAAGCAGACAACTGTTAAATTCCCTCTGTCTCCAAGGCAGCTATACCAAAAGCCCACCTGTATGCTTTTGGGTCCTTGAAATACCCTCTCCTGAGGTAGTCTATGCCAAGGATGCACGGAGCCTCTGGGCCAGTCACAATGGGGTGCTTTTGCCACTCATTCCCGGTTAGGCTCACTTCAGCCTCCAATACAGTTAGCTCTTGGGATCCCCCTGTCACTCCAGCAATACAGATGGGTTCTGCCCCTACATAGTTTGATGGCATTAGGGTGCACTGTGTGCCAGTGTCCTCTAGAGCCTTATACTCCTGTGGGTCAGATGTGCCAGGCCATCGGATCCACACAGCCCAGTAAACCCAGTTGTCCCTTTCCTCCACCTGGCTGGAGGCAGGGCCCCTCTAATTCCAATTGCAGAATCCGCAACTCACTTCTTGTGAATGGGAATCAGAAGTCTCTCTATTAAGATCACAGATAGAATCAGCGCTTTTACTCCTCTGTCTGGGGAACTGCCTACTGGAAACTGGAGCAGCAATTTTCCTGGAGGTCCCCCCTTGAGTGATTGTTTTTCCTTGCAACTCACGTACCCGTGCCTCTAGGGTCAAGGTAGATTTTCCATCCCACTTTCTCATGTCCTCTCTGTGGTCACGCAGGTAAAACCATAGAGTGGCCCGTGGTGTGTATCTTCTCTCTTGAGCAGAGGGATGCTTACTCCTAATGGCTGAGATACTGGTCTGTACACGTAGGGAGTAGGACATATCCTCTTCAAGTTGCTGAACCTTCTGGGACTGTTTCTCCACAGCTGAGACGAGGGAGGAAGAGACATGTGCTTCATAATCCCGGAGTTTATCAATCACATCCCCCACCATTGGTGCCTCTTCATCTTTCCAGGATATTACTGCCAGAGAGTTTACATGGGATGATGGTGCGCTCCGTACAAACTTCCGCCACATGGGTCATGTACACTGGGCTTCATCTGGATCTTTGGATGACTGTTCATCGTCCAGGTCACCATAAATCACCTCAAGCACAGCTAATTCCCTCAGGTACTGGATACCTCTCTCCATGGTGGTCCATTTTGCTGGGCAATATATAACATCTTCCTTGAAGGAATACCTTTCTTTCACTCCAGACAGGAGTCGCCTCCAGAGGCCGAGGCCTTGTGTCCCTTTTCCAATCGCTTTGTCAATGCCCCCGTCCCTAGAAAGGGATCCCAGTTGTTTGGCTTCCTTACCCTCTAATTCCAGGCTACTGGCCCCGTTATCCCAGCATCGGAGCAGCCAGGTGACAACATGCTCACCTACATGACGGCCGAAATCTTTTCGCATATCTCGCAGCTCACTCAAGGGTAGGGATCGAGTAGTTTCCGTCTTTTGTACGAGTTCTTCCTCTTCCTCCTCCTCTCCTCGTGATGGCCCTGTTTTTCCTTCATCTCTTTGTAAACGAGTTGACTTCCTCTCCTAAGATTTCTTCCTGTGTATAGGGGCGATTGATACTGGGACAGGTTGATTCTCTGATTCAGCCGCAGTGCCTGTCATGGGGGTTTGTGGCCACAGTGCCTGTTGCTGGGGTTGGAGTGGCAGCAGCACCTGTTGCTGGGGTTGGAGTGGCCGCAGCACCTATTGTGGGGAATTGAATGGCCGTGGTGCCTGCCACTGGAGTTGGAGTGGCCGCAGTACCTGTCACGTAGGTTGAAAAGGCTACAGTGCCTGTTGCTGGAGTTGGGGTGGCCGCAGTGCCTGTTGCCTTCTTTTTCTTTGTCTTCTTAGATCCAGAGGCCTTCTATTACCCTTGGGGGTACTGAATACTGTTGAACAGGGCTCGGTAGGCATGGGCCAGGCCCCAGCATGTTGCAGTGCTTTGTGTCTCTCTGGAGTTGCCAGAGTGACAACATATTTTCCCCAAATACTCTACTCATTTTTCAGGATTGTGCACTTGTTCAGGGGTGAAATTCCAAAACATTGGAGGTGCCCACCACCCTAGGTATTTGCCCATACTATCCCCCACGCCCTGCCACTCATAACTATCAGGCCTTGGGGCAGACCTCTGGATGATATTCTTAAATTGCTTATTAACCTTAGACAAAACTGAAACAATCTGCCAAAGAAATACCAACATATATATCTTAACTATCCAAGGATGTTCAAGATGCTCAAAAGTTGTTGTAATGAAGGAGGAGACACTATAGATGAAGGTAATTACGGTGCCATTCTGTATTTCCTCCATAAAACAACTCTCAGAGGAGGAGGTATAATTGCTAATTGTCTCCATGAGGTGGTACCCAAAGTACAGTAACCGTTTCAATATAAACTTCAGGTACAAAACAAAACTCAAGGCCATTGTTTTAATAACAACTCTCCCAGCCAAAACATCGCTAATCACCGCAGAGCACAGCAGAGCACAAAACCAAAAACCAATCTTTAACATGTACAGCAAAAAGAAGAGCATGGTGCAGATCAGATAAACTAATATTGAGAACAGAGTCGATGCTGTGACTAGCAACTGTTATTATTTCTGACCCTTCATGCCCCACGTTGGGCGCCAAAAAAGGACTGTCGTGATTTAGCCCCAGTCAGCAACTAAGCACCACACAGCCGCTCGCTCACTCCCCCCACCCCAGTGGGAAGGGGGAGAATCAGAAGAACAAAAGCAAGAAAACTCGTGGGTTGAGATAAGAACAGTTTAATAATTAAAATAAAATAGTGATAGTAATAATGGTAATGATAACAATAATGATTATGATAATAAACATAATGATAATGATAATAAAATAAAGGAAAAAAAATAACGAGAGAGAGGAATGAAACCCAGGGGAAAAAAAGGAAAAAGGAAAAAAAAAAACCACAAGTGCTGCAGCTGCTCACCACCCACTGACCGACACCACCAGTCCCCGAGCCGCGATCGCTGCCTCCCCCGGCCAACTCCCCCCAGTTAATATCCTGGGCATGACGTCACATGATATGGAATATCCTTTGGCCAATTCGAATCAGCTCTCCTGGTTGTATCCCCTCCCCTCCTGGCTTCTTGTGCACCTGGCAGAGCATGGGAAGCTGGAAAAGTCCTTGACTAGTGTAAGCACTACCTAGCAACAATGAAAACATCAGTGTGTTATCAACATTATTTTCATACTAAGTCTAAAACACAGCACTATACCAGCTACAGTGAAGAAAATTAACTATCCCAGCTAAAACCATGACAAACACTTAAGAGGTGCACCTCCAAAGAAAGTGTTTGACCTGCAAAAATCTTCCTTGAAGTCCCCTATGTAATATCTGTTTTAAATCCTAGTTCTCAGCTTTCAAAAGCCCATCTGTGCTATTTTTTTCTCCACGCCATCCAAAAACATCGCCGCCACACCTCACAGTGACAAGTCACCTTACACTCCTAAGTCACAGATCACAGAATCATTAAGGTTGGAAAAGACCTCCAGGATCATCAAGTCCAACCGTCAGCCCAACACCCCCAGGCCTCCTTAACCATGTCCCAAAGGGCCATGTCTGCACATTTTCTGAACGCCTCCAGGGATGGTGACTCCACCACCTCTCCGGGCAGCCTGTTCCAGGGCCTGACCACTCTCTCAGTAAAGACATTTTTCCTAATATCCAATCTAAACCTCCCCTGACACAGCCTGAGGCCATTTCCTCTCATCCTATCGCTTGTTACTTGGGAGAAGAGACCAACCCCCACCTCACTACACCCTCCTCTCAGGCAGTTGCAGAGAGCGATAAGGTCTCCCCTCAGCCTCCTCTTCTCCAGGCTAAACCCCCCCAGCTCCCTCAGCCGCTCCCCATCACACTTGTGCTCCAGACCCTTCCCCAGCTCCGTTGCCCTTCTCTGGACACGCTCCAGCACCTCAATGTCCTCCTTGTGCTGAGGGGCCCAAAACTGAACACAGCATTCGAGGTGCGGCCTCACCAGTGCCGCAATGGGAAATCCATATTTGTGTACTGGAAACCAGAGGTTTTGGGGACTCGCTTAATAAAAAAAATGACTATCAGACCACCTGGTTTCCAGCAAGATCATATCCTGGATCCCCTGTCAGACATATTACTGATCCCTTGCTCGGGGAGAAGAGTTTATGTCTTCCCTCCAGTACCAACCCTGGGAGCCTTTTGTAGAGGTGTACACTGCGTAGCCCGATCCTCCTGACCTGGCGGTTACCATTTTGTATCAGGCACCATGTCAGAATGTAGTTCCACAGTTGTCTGAAGGGATCTGCGCTGGGATTGCTGCGCTCCAGCCCTCTGGCCATGTGATCCTCCCTCCTCTTGTGCCAGCCCTGATGCTTGTGCAAACACACAGCGATCCACTTCAGAGAACTGAGACAGCCAAAAATAATTTTATCATGAAAAAGGGCTTAGTTTTTAGCTGCCTCAGCTTTCTGAAACAGTTTTTTGCATGATCCCATGAGTGCTGGAAGGAGGGAGGAAGCAGAACTGCAACATCCCCCTGATTTAGACCAACTGCTGTGAAAACACACCCTGGCAGATGCCGGCATAACATTGACTGCGCTGGAAGGTTAGTTAACTTTAGCCCCAGATGAAGTCCAGAGAGGCTGAACATTTCAGCACAAAGATTCTTCCTTATTCCTCTTCAGCTGGTATCAACTCCAGAGATTAACACTGCTGGTAAAATTCTGGTCTCATTTCTACCAGCGGGCCAAGTTTTCACGCTTTAGTCTCACAGGCTATCATTAACCAGTAGCATTAATACTTGCAATATAGTAATCTGATTTTTCTTAAATTGGATTTTTTTTCTGTTATAGCCAAGTCTGTTAACAGTAACTTATTAATATAACAGGAATATTAAATGTCTGTGTTCGACAACTACTTACAGGGAAAGATGTCATGTGTTTAGATCCATTTATCTCGATGCATGAACGGACACAATAATTTTATCTGGTTTTAGAAAAGACAATATGCCCATAATGTCATTGAAATATTTGTGGGTTTAAAATAAACAAACATATCCTACTCTATTAAAAAAAAAGCTTCTTCCCAGAGGCCATCTGCAAGCTCCACACAATTACAGGAAATACAAAAATATATTTTGCCTACCACTTATTGTAAAACTTGTGTGGCCCTTCCCAAGATAAATTAATATCTGTTTCATGTAGAAAATAACCCATAAGCGTTTTATAGACCCTTAATAATTTACAGCAAAAAGGAAGAAAAATTAAGAGAAGCTAATTATGGCCACAACAGATAACAAAGAGAACAGAACACTTGTTTACGGCTCACTTTCTCTCCTTGAAAGCAAGACAGACAAGTAGGCCAAGGAAGAGATCAAAGAAAGAAGTCACTATTTCTTTCAGCAGGAGAAGGAGATGAGGGTCTTTAAGATGTGAGCAAATCAGTAGGCAAAATCAGTTGCTGACAAAACTCAAGTACAGCACAACCGCTTCCCCTTCATTTGCACTTCTGACTGGTTGATTAATGAAAGGAAAATGCCTTTAAAATATATATACCCATCTCTTGCAGATAGAAATATCTCCTCCTACAGAAAGGCCGGACTCCAAACTCCACTTGATTTGGTGTCCTCCTGTCCACCCTCCTTTCCCAACTACCATGTAAGTGACCTCATGCAGTCTGCGTATTCACTCAGAATCACGTTCTCAGAGTTCAGCCCCCACACTGAAAGGGCCAAGCGTGCCCTGACAGCGTACCACCAGGCTCCGGTGATGCAGGGTTTCCTAGACTGCTAAACATCAGTTTCTCCTGCATATCCCACAGACCTTCATACCTCCCAGGTCATCTGAGCCACCGCAGAGACTCCAACCAGACCTCTCCAATTCCTGTTGGATTCATGCCTGGTGAGGCATCCAGTCACCCGATCAGCACACCAGGTCACTTGTTATACACATTCCTGTGAACTATGTGCCTTTACGTGCTCCTGAAATGTGCCTTTTCCCTCTAGCTACATGAGCCACTGCAAATGTAGATACACAGGTACCGCAGCAGTGCGAGCGCAGAACCAAAGAACGAGTCTCTCACTGTGCATGTGAGACGTGACAGGTCTCCTAAAACAGACAACACTCCAACAGCTACAGCAGTTTCCCCACCATATTTTTAAACTGCTTTTAACTATATACAAGTAAATGCATAATATCACCCTATTTACCTGTTTATTGACCTTACGTATTTAAAAGGCAAACACCATTAAAAAGAAATACATACTTTTCCCCTCCTGACAGGGCAGTCACAGTGTTAAATTGTTTCAATTCTGATAACCACCTATAGAACAAAAATTCATTGTATAAGCACTTTAAGTTTCTAACACAGGTAAAAGCTCCACCTGTATCACCCCCTAAGGAAAATGCGTTTCTCAAACAAGAAGCACTGGCCAAATAATGCATTGCATTAAATGTCTTCATGGGATATTTTAGTTAGTGTTAGAATATGAAAAGGAAGGAAAAACACATTGTTGTCATGCATAAAACGTTCCAGTTATTCCAGTAGAAAGCATACAACCTAGAGTCCACAGGAGGGCATCACTGCTTAAGAGATAAAGACAAAGGAATTGGAATGGTCCCTTTCCAGAACTAGGCTTCCTATGTTATCATATATTCTTAGTAAAAGCTGATACAAAATAATTATTGTATGAGGTTTAACAAGGCCAAGTGCCGGGTCCTGCACTTGGGTCACACCAACCCCATGCAACACTGCAGGCTTGGGGAAGAGTGCCTGGAAAGCTGCCCAGTGGAGAAGGACCTGGGGGTGCTGGCTGACAGCTGGCTGAACACGAGCCAGCAGTGTGCCCAGGTGGCCAAGAAGGCCAACAACAGCCCGGCTTGTATCAGCAATAGGGCGGCCAGCAGGAGCAGGGCAGGGATGGCGCCCCTGTGCTCGGCACTGGTGAGGCCGCACCTCGAATGCTGTGTTCAGTTTTGGGCCCCTCAGCACAAGGAGGACATTGAGGTGCTGGAGGGTGTCCAGAGAAGGGCAACGGAGCTGGGGAAGGGTCTGGAGAACAAGTGTGATGGGGAGCGGCTGAGGGAGCTGGGGGGGTTTAGCCTGGAGAAGAGGAGGCTGAGGGGAGACCTTATCGCTCTCTGCAACTACCTGAGAGGAGGTTGTGGTGAGGTGGGGCTTGGTCTCTTCTCCCAAGTAACAAGCGATAGAACAAGAGGAAATGGCCTCAGGCTGTGTCAGGGGAGGTTTAGATTGGATATTAGGAAAAATGTCTTTACTGAGAGAGTGGTCAGGCCCTGGAACAGGCTGCCCAGAGAGGTGGTGGAGTCACCATCCCTGGGGGTGTTCAAAAAACATGTAGACGTGGCATTTCAGGGCATGGTTTAGGGGACATGGTGGTGTTGGGTTGACGGTTGGACTTGATGATCCTGGAGGTCTTTTCCAACGTTAATGGTTCTGTGATTCTATGATTAAGGAATTCTTTATAGTAATTTTTTGTCACTAAAGAAACGTACTTCTATCATGCTATTTAATGGGTCCAAACATCTAAGATAGAAAAGGAATACTGAAGTTTTGGAAAAGAGCATCAGTGGCAATAGAAGGACATTAAGAAGTCACAAGTAGGCCTTATAAGCTATAAATATTTTGGTTATCTAAACCCTGATATAAACACAAAGTCATATCCTTTTAATTTCCTTCAACCTCTTTGATCCAGTTTATATCAGTGTGGTTGGCTTCCATAGTCAATAGGGATTGATTCTTTTTTTCTTTTTTTTTAAACAGTTTAAGCTTATGAGCTGGATTTTTTTATGAATTTAGGTAAGCTTTTTTAGTATAGTGCAATTCTGCAGATTTAGGTCTGGTTTTACCTTTCAGGAACTATTTCTTCAGTAAGTAGTATCAAAAGTTCATCTTGCTGAACAAAATCTTCCCTGACTCCTTTGTAAGGGGAGTGTGCTGAAAGACAGACACATACCTTTGTGAAGGGTGAAGCAGAAAGTCAGAGAATTGAATTTGCATCCTTTTCTTTGGACTTCATTACCATTTTTCCTTAAATCCTGCCCTCTCTCCTCTTCCTTCTGAAGCTCAATTTCTCTTTGCCTCTTTCATCTTTTCACTCTTCTGTCATAATTGATGATTTCCTTTCTTCTCTGTCCTAAAAGTTTATATAAGAGCTGGTCATAATTTGGAGTGATGGGATGAAAGTAAGACAGCAAAATACAGTCTGAAAAGTCAAGGTTCTTGTTGAGGATCAAAGAATCTAGTAATTCTGCGACAGATGTGCGATGGTAGATCTTTCACTTTACCTTAGTCCAAGACAGACCAGGATCATAAGTTTGCCAGAGAAAGACCTGGAGCCAGCAGCAATTTCAGCCATGCTCTGATCTTTTTCATCTGCAAATCTTTCTTTATGTATTTTCCAGTTAAAGTTACAACCTACTTGCTTTTTTGCCCTTAGGTCTTCCTATGCCCCATCTATTTCTTGTTCCACAGACCCTCTGTAAGGTGTTTTTTGTGGTGCTTTTGCCTGACTGACATTTAGTTTTGTTTTAAAACAGCAGGAGGACTTACGCTATGAAGTTCAGTGTGTACCTGCCTCAAAATAACTGTAAGGCATCCAAGCTATTCAAGAAATTTTAAAATGAGGTGGTGTATAAAAGCGAGGCTTTCTAGACACAAAATAGCAATCTAGAATTCATATTTTTAATTCAGGAAATCATAACTGTTACTACAGTTTGAAACATGCAGGAAAATTGAAACAGACTGAGATTAACAGGAAAAACCTTTTGATTATTTAAGTGTTTCTTAATTAACAGTTAGGACAGTGAAAAATGCCATGGCATGAGAACAGCAGCGTTTGGTGCTCACAGTGTTGTTATAAAAACACTGGAGAATGGGGGGGGGGGGGGGGGGGGGAGGGAACCAACAACAAAAAACCACACCACCACCCAGAGGTACAAACGATCAAATGATCATATTCTTCCAAAATCCGTGAGCTATTGAAATAATTCATTCTTTGGCAGAGATCGCTCTTGGAAAACATCAGCCAGAGAAGTTCTAGAAAGCTACGAAGGATTGAACCAGGGTTTGGAAAGTGGAAACTATTATAAAATACGAATTAATGCAGTCGCACTCACATATCTTATCTCTTTTTCAGTAAGAAAAGTAGCTTGGCTGACCCAAAAAATAAAGATATTAACCTTCCAGCCAGAGAGTATATCACTCTCCATTTCAATTGTATGCCAATTGAATAAGGTCCAGAAATTAGCCGAAAGTCTGTGGCATGATGTGATTTTAAAAATGAATATGCTATTATAAGTAACTCATTTAAAGTTAAAGCAGATTTTAAAACAGTTGACTTTTCATTCCAGGCATGACCTAATTGAGAGGTATGGACCAAAATGAAGCATCAAGGATATTGCAAAGCTATTCTCTAGAGCTCTTCAATATAAAGTAGTGAAACCTAAACTCCAGGCAGTGAACCTGAGTGGGTTTTGTGATAATTTTTTCCGACTAAGAAAAAAATTCTCAGTCAAGGAGCAGTGTTCCAACTTACACATATACATCAATCCTTCTTTATCTGCATGATCTCTGGAGAAATATTTACAGTGCATACTTAGTTGATTTTCCGATGTTGCTAGTTTGGTCAAATTATAACCTGTTTGCTGAAAATGCCTTATTAGGGTGTTGATCTCTCCACGAAACAGGAAAATGTAAAGGGACTGCGTTTCTCCTCTGTCATAGCATATCATCTTACTTTCCTGACATTAATCAGCACATCTGACACTAACATAAGAGATTTCCAATTATTACTGCTTATTTCTCTGTGCCTCTTTGAAGTGTTATAAAGAATAATACTTATTAAGAAGAAATATTCCAGATCCTTCAGAGATGTTACAGGTCAGTGACCCAGCTCTTACCCAAACTGCTATTAAAGAACTCTTTCACCTAGGAAGCTGAGAAATGGTATGTATACAGCAATAAATCTTGCTTTCTGAAGAAGGGGGCTGCACCAGGTAGGAACAAGGACTACCGCACAGCTACATGGGAGAAGCAACTAAGCAAAAGCAAAAGTTTAGAGTGGTCAGCCATTAGCAACAATTCCTGCTGGGAAAGGAATCACGTAAATGCCAAAGCAAAAGCTGAGCTCAAAGGACATACGTGCTAGAGAATTTTTCACCAACAGGCTGTTGCCAACGCAACAGATATTACTACAAACTTAGAGTTTGAAAAACTGTTTATTATGGCACCTAATCACTCATCCTGGTTTTCCACACTGTCTGTGGTCTGTGTGCCATAGCCTGGCAGCCAGAGCAGAGGCATGCCTTCACTGTAATCAAGGTGAGACTGCACTTCATAGACAGGGAGCCTGTTTAGCTATGAGCTGGCTGGTTCAGATGGTAGTGCCCTGAGCTCCGTGCTTGTTATGGTTAGTTGCTACCTGGTTTAAAACTAGCTTGGGAACATCTATGCAAGCTGAGGTCATGCCTCTAGCTGCTGTATAACCAGATGCTTGGAAAAGATGTTCCAACTGATGTCAATATGAATACCATACCTAGAAAGTTTTTAGGATCAGGCTTTTATTGGAATGATTGTGAAGAGGTGATAATCAGCATGATCGGCATTCAGTAGAGCGAGAATCAGTACACTGATTGTTTTGAGGTTTCTTGTTCATTTGTTTGTTTTGCAAACTGAGACAGATATCCCTAACAAAACTCTAAAAATCATACCAATACTCCTACCATTTCCTATAATATAGAATCATCTTTGAACTGCTGAAATCCCACAAAGGCAGAGTTACTAAATTCACACTCGACATTCGCAAGCCAATTGCACTCTTATCTGCAGTATATTTTAAACTTTTTGTTATTAGGTTATTTATCAAACATATATAAAATTATACATGTTCCTTTTCCGAGTTAAGTGTAGGTGGCCCATCCACCTGGGTAAAGACTGGTAATTAATGTTTTTTTGGCAGGATAGATGACGCGTCGTGACTCCAAGCCCATTATCATCCCTACATACTATCGCAACCCTATTGTGTCACGCTCACCCTTTCGCTTAAGATTTTGTTGCCCTCAGCGCTCTCCTGGGTGTACATAAAGTTTGCTTCTCACTACAGTTGCAGTCCTGCCTTCCAGTTAGTTATCAATGTCTATTGATAAAGGCTATTTTCCCATCACTTAATACGAAGCAATTTAGAAATAATGTGATCGTCTATATAAAGTAAATACAATTCTGTTATCCATTAACCTGTCGTGCAAACAGACACTACAGCATTTGGCTGCAAACAATTTACCTCAATCCCTTCATACTCAGCCATAGATTCCGCTTAGTATACATACCTCTGACGTCAGGCATAAACAGACCAAGAGCAGGTACACCCACAAGCCTCTGATGTTGGATGTGATCGAATTCACAACAGGTTACAACAAAATTAAATCCACAGAAGGCAGCAGATTGATAGGACTGTAAAACCAAGAGGATCACGTGTTGAACACTTCAGTCTTTCCACAGATGGAGGACTGCATACAGTGCTATATTAGAAAGAAAAGCCTATGTAAATAAGCAACCTGACCTTTGTTGGAAATTTATGAACAGAATCAGATAATCCTTTAACTTTACTGACTTATTTCTTTTATAAACAGATAGTGTATTTTTATGGCTTGTTCTGAAGTGTATCTAGCACATTTCATTTTTAGGTCTTGATTCACGTCCTGGGTTACACTACAACCAGCAGCAGAAATTCTAAAGTACCTAGGAAAAGCTTTGTTTTTATAGTAGCTTTGACATAATCAAAACCAGCAAGTGCTAGAAATGTTTTAGAAAAGTATACTCACACTGCTCGATTGTAGCATTTTGGTTACAATTTCAGAATTCACAGACCACACCTAGAATAAAAAGCAACGGACTAAAGTAAAGTGAAGGAAATTTTAGAGGGAGATGTTAAGGAAGTCATCCTAACAGTAAATTCAGCACTTGACTACCTAATCTAGGATTACCACGGATGTTTAAAAAACAAGTTAGACAAATACGTCATGAATAGATACAAATATACTAGAAGCAGGAGATTTGTCTGGCTGATCTCAGAGGCTCCCTCCACCCCTTTTCTCTACAAACACAATAGCATGGCAACTAACAATGTTTTCAGATAATTAGTTCTAACCTGCACTCTAGGTACAGCATCAGTCTTGCTCAACCCCAAAATCCTACTGCTTTTCAAAATCATTCTCTCCAAAAAACCAGACACAGTAAGACAGACTTCAGCACACTCAAATGCTTTGTCTACAAGCTTCTACTTCTCTAATATAACAGGGAATTCTCATCTAGTTTTCCCACATCTGTTCCCACACAAACACATTCTAACTCAGGACCATTTTCTATTGCTTCTGCTTTTTCTAGTGCTGGAGAGCCACAGAGCGGTTTGGTGTAAGAGATTGGGGTAATGTGGTTAAGCGGACGCAGGTACGAATTCAAGAGTTTAAAAAGCAATGTACCAAATAACATGTCCTACGAAGGACCTTTCCTGTCCCATGAAAGTTCACTCTAAATATTTAATAGGCACACATTGAATGCTAATTTTTGTAAAGAAGCAACTATAAAAGGTATGGGCTTTTACTGGAAAAACGGTAATGATATTAAAGCCCCTTTTCAACATGTGCTAGTGTAATGTGTCATGCTTTGCTGTTCAGGAATACTTTTATATCTCCGGAGTATAAGCTAAAATAGCAATTTATAATGAAAACGTGATGATCTTAATTGTAATAGAGCAAATGATACACTTAATAGGATGTGCATGCTCTTTCTAAGCAGCTTATTTTATTTTCATATCTCCCTCAGTTAAAAAAGTAATAAGCCATCTGCAGACGTTTATGTATGAAATCCAACACAGGGAAAACATTTGCACTACAGAACAGATAAGATAACTGAAAATGAAATTGCAAGACAAGGTGTTTGACAGGGCGGAGGGAAGCTGCACAGTGGAGGAAAAACCATCCCCATGACTAATGGTCCTTTCTCCTCCCTGCTCATTGCCGTTCGCCTCTTCTTGGATTCCAGAGCTTGTTTTATTCCTCGGCAGCCTTTCTACAGACTGGTGGATTCAGTCACAGCTGGAAATTGTGGAACTGTGGTTTGTTCCAGAAAGAGAAGAAAAGAAAGTTTAAGTATCGCTTTAGCAGCAGATGGCTTTGCTTTGGATTCATTTATACACAAAGGAGATGTGTTTGCTGGCTTTGTAATTAACTCAAAAAGGGAAAAGAAAAATTGTTAAAGGCAGTGTGGATATGACTTGAATTTTTCACCAGGTAAGAAGTCAGAAAATCTGTAAAACTGTGGCAAAAGTTACTGAAATATATCTTTTAAAGGATTATTGTATTCTGTACATCCTGTATTTAAAATTGAATGGAAAGATTCCTCCAGATTTTACCTGTGCAATACTTTGGAACTTAATATACAGACAATGTTTGCAACCAAAACATTTACTGGTCACTTTGAAGGGATGGGACTATGCATCTTTAACATAGGTAAGAAAACACTTAGGAAAGAGAGCCTTTTTAAAACTCATTTTATTTTAGACTCTGCTTTTAACTTTCTTTTGCTTATGCATGTTTCAGTAATGTTTCTGCATCTAGAGGAATGAAACAACTAGGCTAAGTGGATTATCATTTTTTATAGTGTTGAACTCTCACTATGATAGAGAATCTTTTCCAAAATGCATGGATGAGGGATCGAAGTAATTGGTTCTCTTATTTAATAATTCAATCCAATTCTGACATCAGCTGTAGTTGCGGTTCAAGGATGCAGATTCTGCTAATATTTATTAGCTTAAAAAAATGCCAGTATGTATTGCAATATAGTTTAACATGCTACAGTAAGTACTAGTGTCACTTATTTTTCTAGTGCTATGAATACTCTAGAAGTTTAAACAAGACAGGTGTAATTGTTTTATTGCCAAGGACATGTTTAAATTGTCTTGCAGAATGACATGTACTAAAAGACTACACTTTTTAACTCCCAGTCCAAAGCAAACAGTGAGAAGAAATTAATCTTTTTTCTGAAAAAAGGACAACATAGATGGTCAGTGTGCCTAAAGCTAATGTAGTGAGTGAACTGATCAGAAGGTCTGTACAGGGACTCCTCCCTAATGGGAGAAAGTGCCAAAGCCGCCCTACCACCCACATGGAATTCTTGGGAGAGGACATTCAGCACTATCAAACCATGTTGTGCAACCATGGATAAATAAGTGAGCATAGCAAATAATGCATAAAACATTACAAACCTGGCTCAGCCTCATGTCCTTTGAGTCCCCACAGCTTCCCCTGCTAACATAAAAAGCAGGGAAGAGCAGAGCTTGTCTTTGAAGGTACGTTGCTTCCAAGCCAGATCCCCTGCTAACACCTGATCTTTTCTCAAAGGGCAGGGCTCAGATCTGTGTGAGTCAGATGAATACCACAGGCAGTGCAAAAAGAAAGATCACCCTTGGGATAAAGCAGTCAGATTTTAGACACTTACAAACCTAAACTGGCAGTAAAGCTGATCAGGGCAACATTTACCACTGTTTGGCCTTGTGTCCTTCCAGCACATGCATCCTTCTGTGTGATAAATCCAGCCAGGCAATTAGTGCTGCTTCAGGGAAAAGTAGTTTACAGTGCATTCCAGGAAATATGTTGCCTGAAGGTGCTGCTGCCCAGCCACATCATCGGTTTCTGCAGGGTCTGACTGTGCTAGCTGCAGAATCCCTTCCATTTCTCTTGATGTGTTAGGAGAAGAGTTTTTGCAGGCTGGTGCACACACAGTAGGGTACATAGCTCTTGTTCCTGACTACTGGAGTAGAGACACCTGCAAGGGACTACAAAGTCTACCTGAGCCACTAGACTTCAATAGCTTTTGCAGCATCATTGTGCAAGTTTCTATGCCATTCCCTCAATATAGCTGTAACCAAACCAGTTGGGTTATTTAGGGAGACTACAGGGTTTGACGTCAGCCCCTGACCACAAATTAAGTCATATTTAGAATATCACGGCCACATATAGTCACATAAATCTACAGCCATTTCTCACTCCAACATGATTACACTAGTTGAAAAGTATATTTTCATCAGAATGAGAGTGGTAATAGGTCTTCCGAAGGTGGTTGGATTTTGGGTTTTTCCACAATCTTAATTTGAAGCACACAAATTAATGTCATGCAGAAGTATCAGAATAAAGCAATCAAGGATATAACTCTAGCTGGAATATTCTTCAGGTGCCTGGGGGAAAACTGTTACAGAATCATAGTTCCCAGTTTAACCCTGCATTTGGTGTTTAATCTCGTGCAAGCAACCAAATATTTTTTATTCCTTCATGACTAAGTAATGGCAATAATTTCTGTAAAAAAGTTGACAAATCTTCTACATATAAACAAATTATTTCTAGTAATAATAAAACATCCACCTGTACCTTGTTTTTGTGCATCCTCTTTAACTTTCCACTGCTTCTTCATCCTCCTTTCTCTACAGGGCTCTCAGCACTATAGTATTTCTTCCTGGGGGTGAAGAATGACCTCCTTCAGCTGGTTTTTCTAATAATTCCTACTTCAAAAAGAAATTAAGGTGAGTTGAGTTAGAGTTGAGGTTTGAAAGTTATATGTGTAGAACATATTTACCCATCTTTCAAAGTAACTCTTACATCCTTCTTTTTCCCTTTCCCAGGTTGGAAACATAGCCTATTTCTGGCCAGAAAGCTGGTGAGCCTTTGATTTAAGCTTAAGTTTAACTCAATGAGACATTGAGATATCTCATCAAGATATTCTGCAGAACCTAATTCTTCCCATTAATATTAATTTTATAACAACAGAATTGTACTAATGTCAGATTTTTGCTTGACAACTGTTTAAGTTAGAACTGAATGAAGAATCAACCCTGTATCTCTTGAGTACATGTTGTATTTAACCACAGCAGATTTTGGGGGTATCATTTGTCAAACTTGTACAGCAGCAAACAGTGTGTAGAGAAATGAGACAACCTTTGGCAACTACTAATGTGGAAATATTTGTATGTATAACTAAGATGTGATCTTTGGTTTACATGTTTCACAGATTAGATTGAGGAAAAAGGACATGCAATCTTTAATACATAAGCAGAACAGGAAACTCCCTTAAAGATGTCATCCATAGAGGTGTTGAATATCACTTAAGCTCAAGAATACATCATTTTGATTAAGCCAGAAGGATTTGGTGTTATTAGCTCACATTGCTTTGTAGTTCTAAAGAAAATTTAAGTGTGATGTCTAAGCTAGCAATGTGATGGCAAGACCCAATTCTTCATTTTTCTGATAATAAAAAAGCAACAGATTATCCTTATTGGAATTCTTTAAACCTTGCTAAATCTTCAATTGAAACAGATCTTAAAATATTTTATTTTGAAAAGCAAAGTTTATCTACAGTTGGTAAAGGAGGATTTGCATTAAGATGTTCATACAAGTTTAAACAGAGCTATCAGTGTTATTTCTTACCACAATCAGTCACAGTTCTGTAACACTGTCAGTGCAGAACCTCAGAACAGCAGCATCAACCTCCATCCATATATATATATACACACACAAAACCACTAAAACTCAACCACTGGCTTTTCCTTTCAGGATTTCTCAGTGTTATAATTAACTATATTAGATTTGCTCAAAACTTCAAGGACACTAACTACAGAGATAGACTCATAGTAATCATTGCCTTGGGAAGCTCCATACAAAGCATATTCTAAATAATACTAGGTTTTGTCCATAGGTTGGGCAGATGCTTCACGATGAATAAAGCCATTCAGCATCCCAGTGAGACTCTGTCTAATCAGACTATCTCAAACATTAGCTATTATCAGTTTTTTAACTTTGATACATGCCAACCTTCCTTCCTGGCAGAATTCTTGCTTATTACAGCCTACACATTAGTTACAATAGTGGGGCTTTTTGGAAATCTTTGCCTGATTATTATAATAAAGAGACGGAAAGATGCTCAAAATGTTACCAACATTTTGATTGCCAACCTCTCTTTATCAGATGTCTTGATCTGTATCATGTGTATTCCTGTCACAGTTGCATATACCTTAATGGACTACTGGATATTTGGGGAAGCTATGTGTAAAATAAGTTCTTTCATACAAAGTATATCTGTCACAGTTTCCATTTTCTCACTTGTACTCATTGCTATTGAGAGATACCAATTAATTGTGAACCCACGTGGCTGGAAGCCTAATATTTCACATGCTTACTGGGGAATTCTTTTCATCTGGGGGTTTTCCCTCATAATATCCATTCCTTTTTTAGTATTTCACCAATTAACTGATGAACCCTTCAAACATCTATCTTTCCATAGTGATTTCTACAAGAACAAGGTTGCTTGCATCGAAGCATGGCCATCCGTTACCGAACGACTGATTTTTACCACTAGTCTGCTGGTTTTCCAGTACTGCTTCCCACTGGGGTTTATTTTTATCTGCTATCTCAGGATATTTGTATGTCTTCGAAGGAGACATGGTAAAATAGACAGGACAAGAGAGAATGAGAGCAGACTGAGTGAAAACAAAAGGATTAATATGATGTTGATATCAATTGTTGTGACTTTTGCAGCTTGCTGGTTGCCTCTCAATATATTCAATGTTGTTTTTGACTGGAACTATGAGGCACTAATGAGCTGTAATCATAATCTAGCATTTACAATATGCCACCTTGTGGCCATGATCTCAACATGTATCAATCCCATCTTTTATGGATTTCTCAACAAGAATTTTCAGAAGGATTTGATAGTATTAGGTCACCACTGCAGATGCTCAGCATCACAAGAGGAATATGAAAATATTGCCCTTTCAAATCTGCAAACAGATGCATCTAAGGGATCTCTGAAATTAAATAATCCCCGTGTGGATATCTAAAATAATCCAACAGGATTTTCCAAAATTTTGTATTTTGTTGCAGATGACCTCTTTCTATAGGTCCTGATCATGTTACTGCTGAGTTTAGATGAGATCGTTGCCGTTTAGTTCAGCAAAACAGGAGTATGCTCCCATAGGCATACTCTTAACAGGTACTTTATGATGGTTTTAATGCTAATAAACCACTTCCAAGAGTCCCAAGGATCAATAATAATGAATTATAAACAGTATTAACATCTTATTTTTTTAATTCACAGTTTCCAAGTCACTGGCATACTATGTTAGCACCAATAAAAATATTTCCATTTCAGCCATTGATGCGGTTGTCCTTCCTAAACACCTGGCTTCACCCACGTAAACCATGAACACTATGGCACTCCTAACTTCATCAGCCTTTTCACAGACTGGTTTATGGCCTTTTAATTTTCTAACCCTACACTCTTCCCACCTCTGGTTAATCTGCACAACAGTTTAGAGGCAGTTTATACTGTAAGGAAGGCCCCTTAAGTTATCCGAAGATTCCACCATCTTCCTTTCAGCCCCAGCGTGCACTTTGCTTTGATTTAGTGCCAGTTCAGCCTACAAATTGTATGTTAACAAGGGAAAAGGCTGGAGCTGGAATATTTTTTTTTTGAGCACTAATACAGGCCCCATTTGATGTACTGCAGATTCCACTCAGATTGATGCTGTTCAAGATGGAATACGTATTTAGCATTTCTCCTAAAAGCACTGTATTCTACTTCAAACCACCACTATAGATCATTGCTTTCTCTGTTACCAACATCACTGGTCCTTAAAACGGACATTTTAGAATCTCCGTTATCAAACACACACACTATGAATTCAAAGTAAATTATGTTTTAGCTACTTATCCAGATTATAGGTTTCTCTTTGAGTAGAAAATCACTTTTGTCCTTTAATTTCAGAAATATCTTTCTCCACATTTCTGCACTAGCAGGAGGCCACACTTGAGGCAGACACAGTAATTTCTGTTGGACTATGTTTGAAAATAGTTTCTTCTGTAATGCAGCACACAGAAGCCCAAAGGTGTAATGCTGAACACAACTTCCTTCAAACTAAAACACATTAAAAAGGATTATCCAGTTTGGTCATAAAAAATAACTAAACACAGTCTTCATCCATGCTACAATGCCAACATAAATAATCAGTTAAAATTGGGCTGTTTAAATATGATACTTAGAACACTTTAGTCCAACAACTCACCACCTCAGAAATAAACTTGACTTGTTTTGTTCAAGTTAAATATAATTAACTACCTGCATTGCTAAACCTCCTCCCTTTTTCTGAGTTCCAAAAACTAGCCTTGTTTCAACACTTGTACATAAAATTCCTTGTAATTTATTCTCTAACTTTAGCAATTTACCAAAGCCCCACTTAAGCCCAAAGAATTAACATTCAGATTACAATCAGCTCCTTGATGATTCAGCTATGATGAAACTTACCTTAAGGCTATAACATTCTCTTGGATAAGGACCATCATGTTCTGTAATCATACAGTTCTTAAAGGATTCTGTCAGGTCATAGATCTCTGGTTCTGTTGCTACAGCATTAGTGCAAACTGTCTGCATTACTCTACTCATCAGAGGAGCTCTGTGAGTAGAGCCTCACAAGCTCTTGCAGATATTCTGGACTGTTAAGTGCTTCCTGATTTACACTGAGCAAAAAGACTCATTGAAACCTATTAGGGCTCAGATCCCACTGAAGTCATAAGGGCAGTGCTACTCAGAAGAACAACAGCAGCAGAATTAGTGACATGGTAATCAAGTATTTGAATGACAGGTATAGATTAGTTTTGGCATAATTTAGTGGCTTTTTTCTAATTAGATCAAGTATAATGCATGTAAAGTAGAGTGCATAAATAACCACAACTTAAACACCTGCCTTGTACATCACAGAAGGAAAAACAGGAGACAGCTAAATACCTGGCAAAGGCTAATGATTAGACAGCTGAGAGTATCTTAGTATTAATTATTTCCATTAACTCCCACCCTCAGTTACTGGGCTCCCTTTATTGCTCATACACACCAGCTGCTCGTCCAGTGTAACCAGCATTTAACCAAGTAGAAAGCAGTAACTTATAGCCAGCGATACTGCTGGTGTACTGTGCATAATCAGAGCAGCTGGTATATGCTTTGGTGAAGGGGAGGTGATGGAGTTGGTTCTCCGTCCCACTGGTGAGACTCCAGGGTAATAAAATGATTAATTATCTCCATTTCACTTGCTTAACTGAGAGCAAATCTGATCCAGGAATTTCACTTTTCTTGGAGATTCCAGCACCCATACAGAAAGCCAGCTAATATTGTCAGAAGGTCGTTCACTGAACAGAGCATTTTAACAAATTATGGTGGCATACCTGCTAGAGGCTGGGCTAGCAGCTGGATTTCCCCGAGTTTGGAACATGAATCTCTATCACCGTCTTCCTCATATGTAAGCACACTGTTTACAGCTTCAGAGCCCATGCTTGAAGCCATTTACAAGCACAGGACATTCACAATATACTCTAATTTATTAATAGTAGACACAATAATTGAGATTACTCTCAGTTATCATCATGCCAAACATCTCACAGTATTTAGTGTTTGAATTGAGCCCAGCTGAGATTCCCATGTGTGAGCTTGGCCTAAGTGGCTGCCATACCAATATTCCCATCCCATAGGCATGCCCAAGTGTGCTTAGTTTTACAGCAGAGGTGTTTTTAGTATCAGGCCCCGAGCGGTTTAAATGCAGCCACAAAATGAACACTAGTCTAAATTATGTGGTCAGTGGGCCAGCAGAAATTCTTGTGACGTTATGAGAGGGCCAGGGATGCTGAAGAATGGTCTCCCTTTACTGTCTTTCCCTACTAGTGCTTGAGCAGTACGTTTCTGTGGCATTAAAGAGCTGGGGGGGGAGGTTGCTATTGCTTTTTGTAACACCAATTGTCTACTCCTACCATCCCGACCAGAGCTAAGCAATCAATTTTTCCAGTCTGAATCTTGGCATAAGAGGGTTCTTCTTTACCAAGTGGAAGTTCTCTGAGTGGTGAGACTGCTTCAGAATCAAATGTGAATAATAATACCTGTGCCTTGATTTCTTCTTGTCATTTCTTCCTTACACTTTCATTTGACTCAAGTGCTGCTGCTCCATTTCTGTTCTGAGCATTCAGTTATCAAGTATCTCTCTTCTTAATGCTGCACTTTTAAAAAATCACTGCTAACTGATCAGAGCATCATCACTGTCTTGAAGATATCACCCTTACGCCACATGTTCTCTCATTACACCTGCTGGCTTTATATGCAGTCTGAGATCTAATTTCCAGACAAGTCAAAAGGAGTGAACTGACTTTGATAGGAATAGGACCAGACAAAGAGAAGTTATTTATTTTTAATATATAAGCATTATGGACTCCAACGTGGTGTGTGATGGCGATGGATCTAACTGTGCGATATGCAATATTTAAAGATTGCTCAAGTCGTAATACTAAACTGACAAATGTTGCCCTGTGTTAGGAAATGCTGATAACTTTATTTTCCCTTATTTTATTGGTATAGCAAGTAGATAAAATTATAACAGCCTTGCTCACCAGACTGTTGTTACTTGATGCAACCAGATGGAGGACTGTGAGCTTCCTCGGGGGAGCAGAAACATGGAATTAATTATGGAAAGCTAGAGGGGGAACCTGAACTCCAGAATGCTATCCAAATGTACAAACAAAGTCTTAGTAGTGATGTTTTCTTAAAAAAACTGCATCAGAGCTTTGTTCCAGTGGTTCGGTCATGTAGACGAGACCAATATAATTTATAGACATGCTGTAAATGAATATATCCTTACATGTATTTGTATTTTATGGTTGATTGGTTTAACTGTAAGCACATATAACTAGAGTTAGATACTTGGAAAATGGCATTCATTGTGAAAATTATTCCGTTGAGCAGAGCGCTCAATTGATTACTGACTGTAATTATGTACGTGGACAAAAGCAGTGCCATTGCTGTGCGTTATTTCAATACTTTGATTCCTCCTGTCTACTGACAAATAAATACTACTCTGTATAAAACCGCTACATTGCCCAGCTGGTAAATTTTACTGCCTATAATCTTGATAGGACAGTTCTCATACAAACAGTTCTGGAAATGGGTTTAGCATTTCACATGTTCACTTATTAGATAAACAGAGATCAGTGAAAAATTAGATATTTGCTGTCTCCAGAAGAGAAATGGACTTAAAAACAGCTAGAGAACCTTCTCAGGGCTCATGGTCCTGACATACTTTTTGGTGGAGAAGGACAGAATCATAAAACAGGGAGATTTCAAGTGAATTTACGCCTCAAGGGCAGAGCAACTTTTTACTATGATACGTTATGATTTGTACCCAAATGTAATCAATGTGTTTGGAACACTGTTTTCTTAAACATTTTGCAGATACATTGAAAAATCCGTGCAATTTGTCAGAGTGGAAGTTTCCCTTCAGCAGCTCAGGAAATTTTATCTGTAGCACAAATACCGAAAGAGCTCTTCTGAGTGCTGCATTGCAGCCCAGTTGGTAGATATTAGTTTCCAAAGCAGCATCTACTACTGTGTTTTAACTTGTCAATATCTAAGTAGGAGAAAGTTACTTTTGATTTGTCTTGCTTAAATCAAAAACGTTCATACCACATTTGCCTGCATCGTCAATATTTTATCACATATGATAAAAACTCCTGGGATTTAACAATGGCACATATTTCTGGGGCAGATTCCAGCCTTGAAGATGAGATGCTTTTATTTTACCCAACTCTGGTCCACTACAAGTGGGAAATGATACCCAGGTTCTATTCCTTGCATTACATTTTTTAAAGTTACATCACAGCTGCATCAATTGCAAGGCAAGAATAATTCACCCTGACATAACTGTAAATTAACATTGCACTAAACTGTACCACAACAGGTAGAATCCTGAAAAACACTTTCAGGGAGATAAATTTTGCATCTAAGAAGTGTCTGAATCTTATCCAGATTCTAGAAAGAAACAGAAATTATGGCAAGGCAGGTAACTACATACTTATAGAAATGCGGCCATATAAGGCAATTACAGTATGTTATTTTATGCCATTGTTCTTATTTAGCAAGCTCTGCTCCATGCCTCTTGAAGCATATCTTGATTTTAGCCTACTTTCCTATAGAGACAAAGTTTATACCATTATGATTCTGCCCTTTTGACTCAAATAACATTTGAGCCATTGGCCAATCGTAACCAAATTTAAAAGAATAAATGTCTCACAGATTATTACACTCCTATCTTTGGAAAAACAGTGGCTGGCTAGAAGACAGAAACGCAAATTGCCAACCCCGCTGAAAGGTTACACATGCAGCAGTATGTGCTCAGTTCTGCACTACCTGATCGGAAGACGCACAGCTTCAGACTACCAAGAGCATACGCTGTCCATTGCCCAGGAAGGGTATCAGAGTTTCAGAGAGATGACACAGAAGTTTCGCCCCAGCATTTGGGATCCTTTGAAGTTAAAAAAAACAACCAAACAAAAACGAAGCCGCACACAAGTTGCCACACTGTCCCCATTACACTGTTGTAAATGCATCAAAACCTTTGCACTCATGTAGCCACGAATGGCATCTTAAAACATTTATGACACTTTTTCTGGGTTGAAATGGCCTATGGGGCAGAGTAAAAACAAAGTAAAAAGAAGACGACAAAACATCACCACTGTCAGAGAGGTCTTTTAACCAAAACATTATCTTGGGACTCACAAACTATCATGGTCTAACTACAGCAAGTCCTCTAAGCCCTGCACCTCCTTTCCCAACTTCCTTCTCCTGTTCCCCATGCACAGATTGTGTGGGGCAGGGACTGTTTTATAAGACACCCGGAGTGACCAATACGATATAGCTGTCTTCTTACTTGCAGTTCTGGTTGTTGTTTAACAGAAATACAATAGGATTTGGCTTTCAGGAGAAAAATCATTCTTCACATTCACAGACTCACCTTTTTTTTTACCTCAACTCCCCACTTTCCCCAGGCCCATCACAGTAGATGGGTGATAAACCAAGCTATTAGGTATATCTGAAGTTTGCTTCATCACCTAAATATTTGGTTTTCTTCATCATTGTTTTGAATAGTACTATGAGAGGAGAGCAAATCTACAGCAAAGCTTGGAGTAACCTCACACAAAGGGTCACATGGACTGCAGATATACTTAGTGGAACCTCATAGACTCCATAAACATAAAACAACACTGTCCTTTCGATTCTATGCTAATAAGACATTTTAAAATGTTCCACAATGGCAACCTTAGAATTATCTTGTCTGCTATCACTCATTTTTAAACAAGGTTTCTTTGGCATATAGCTTGGTTTCCATGCAAATGCACTGACTGACGTCTTTTATTTAATTTCACAGGCTTCTCTATTAGTCACAGGCTATTTACATAATGTGATGGAATTGGCACCTGTGTGGAGCTATTCTCTGTGCAGAATTCATTTCACCCTCATGCCCAGCGAGGGAAACTTGTTAATTCATGTAGATGATAAGGCTATAACAGCTACATGAATTAGTTCTTCCAACTGAGAATGACTACTAGAGTCAGAAGCAGCTCTCGAAGTTTGAGATCCCTCTAAAGAGAATCACTTATACCCCCTTGTGAGCTCCATTTTTAGGTTGGAGGCTTCTGCAGTGCTTACTTTCATGAAGCCAGAACCACAGTGTCGGAGGTGGCTCAGAGAGGCACGGATTTCCCCGACACACACTTCTGTGTGACTGCTCCACAGCCTCCACCTCCACAAATTCCCAGGCCATTTCCCCAGCACATTCCAATCTCTCTCTCTCACCCTCAATACAGGCCAACAGATTTGTCTATTAACAAGCAAAAAAATTACTACTTTGGGGATTAAAATCAGTTGGATACTATAGTTGGCTCAGATGATTCCATGCTTTAATTTCTACCTGGAAGCAATCTCAGAATTTGCCATCATTACCACTACTGAAAACCACCCCATGAGTGTAGTCTGATCATCTTCCTGTATCTCCTCAAGTAGTTGGCCAATGGAAGCCATTTAATCCACATTAGACTGTTGGGTTTTTAAGGACAGGGGTGTTTGTGTTTTGTTTGTTTTTCAAGTAAATGCAACCACTGTTTTCTTACACATGAGAAGTAAAGCTAGGCAAGAATAAAATTCAAGAAGTTTTGTGTGGATTGAAACAAGAAAGGAGATCCCAGAACAGTCCTTGTACCCTCTTTTGTCTCTCCAGAGCCAACTGTCCCATTCTTCTGGAATTGTCCTCAACAAAACCATCTAGTTATGTCATGAATGAGTGATTAGATCACTTAAGGAATCACCGACAAAGGTATTAGCAAAAGTGGTTTTAATATGGTGTTGTAAAAGTGCTACTTAACAAAGTTTGATGGCAAGGTTCACTCCATTAATTACTGTATGAAAGAAACATACAAAGGAAAATTGAGTTACGCTTGAGTTAGACTGATTCACAGAGAGACCAGGGACACAAAAGGGTAAGGGCGATCCTCCTGTTGAGTCATAAGGTTCAGAGTGGACCCCCTTGCTTTCTAAACTCCTTGCTCAGAAAGGAGTCTAGGTGCAGCTAGGTCCAAACCTAGTCTCAGATTTGGTCAATGGTTTACGCCTAAGGGGTTGTACATTCAAAGTTTATGTAATGTTTCATTAGCATCAATTCAGCATGCAAAGTTACCAAGACAAAAATCAAAGTTGCCATACTACAGGGTTATGCGTGATATCCGTTGCTTACCAAAGATCTGTCATTGGTAAAAAGTCTCTCTGCCTCGAAGAGGAACCCTGAGAGGTGTCCTAGCTCAAGAAGAGATCACCGCCATGCAGCCACGCTGCGTAGCAGGGAAAGGTCAAAGAAGGTACACTGAGGCTGTCATATTTATGGGATAAAGCAGTTAGCTTGTAGTCAAATTACATGTGATGGGAAAGGTATGCAGGAGACTCCTTGTACCCACAGCTTTGTTCCTTGATAAATGAGTCTTGGAAAAGCCACCCACTATTCATGTGTTAATTGCATGATCGGTGTTCCAAGCTCACGTGCATCGATGCTTACCATGTCACTCTACTCCTTTGTGGGTTTTCAGAGAACAGATTGAAACACAAGGATTTCATGGCCTGGCTACAGCTCAGGCCTTTACCTCTTCCAGACCCTGCACCAAACCACCACCAGTCTGGTGGAGGGGTCGAGCACACCCATCACAAGCTGCTGTCCCCTCCTCTGTTAAGTAACGTAGCAGAAACTTAACAGCAACTATTGCCTCGCAGCCCTTACCCATTCCCATTGCCTCTTGGACAGATGCCACTGCTAAAGGAGCTTTCTTTGGCTACAGATATGAATGCCAAACAGCCTGGATTTTGGGGAAGGGGCTTGACTCTGAAGTGGCAGGGAAGGAGCTGAGCTTAATGGAGTAGAACAGAGCCAAGCTGCTCACAGGAGCTCAGACCCTGGAAGAGACTCAGGAAGATTCTGTGAGAAAATGGAGATGCAGTTAACAAGCTTCAGAGTAGCTTGTAACAGCATGAAAATATGCGTTTAACTCAGTACACTGTGGCAACTATCTGGGCTTTCAGAGAAAAAATTCTATTTGAGCATCATATCTTCATAGGATATTTTTACAAAGATAAAAAGGCACAGGGACCATTTCATATCTAACTCAGACAGGAAGGAAATCCACATACACACTACAGCCATGCCTGGAAAGGTAAAAAATATGGGCTCTCCTTGCAGGAATGCAAGGCCATCAGGTGCCTAAGGTGTTAGCAAGGGACCCCAAGCCTCCTCCTGTAAGACTTAAGTCTTACAGCAAAGAGCACGAAATAGCCCAAGACCATGAGAATACAGCCAACCTGTGGCTTTGCCACAGGATGGGCACTTTACATCCTCACCGAGTGGTTCTAAGTTTATTCTCTTTGGAGGAACTCCAAAGTAAAGGTCAGAGGGATCCACCACACCCACAGGATAAACCTTTGGGAGAATAATTAGTCAGCAAATACTCTCTTTTAAGGTATCCAGGCCTAATATTCCACTATTTGTAAAGAATAGCTTTATCAGTCAACCTAGGAAGGCTGTCAGCATGGTGTGATATCCCATCCAGCACACGTTTATTTTTTTGCATTTCAGATGGCTTTAAGTGTCTTATTGCTTCCAGCTTTTCATCCACAGACCTTCCTGACCGTGTGTGCAAGTCAAGTTTTCACTTAAACCAAACACACTGTGCACTCCTGCGCTGGTTAGAAATCAGACTTCAAGTTCTCCTTCTTGGGACTTGTACCTTTCATTTCAACCAACACCAAATATCTGTCTAAAACACAGCCTATGCTTTCTCCTGAAACTGGTTCTCAATAGGACAATTCCCGCAGGCGCCGTCTGTCTCCAGCTCTTTGTCAGAGGGAAGCGCCAGGTCGCGGTGCTTGGACTGGAGCAGGGAGGAACTGTGGAAAATGTCACACTCCGGTGGTTTTGAATGCCACCATCTGGGTTAGTGACCGTAAACGTGATCCCAGGAGCACATTCTCCAGGAGCATCCACAGCCTTTGAGCACTGCGGAACCGCCTGCCAACCAGTGTCAGATCCCAGACTTGGTGGGCAGAAAACCCAAAACCTAAGGCATATGAGGGTGTAACCATATTTTGAAGTGTTCTTTATTAACTAAAACCAGCTAAAACTTTTGCTTTTTGTGTTTTAGTTTGCTAAAACTTTTGTGTTTAGGCGTGCATACAAAACCGTGAACGTACTGCATTTAATCATCAGTTGAAATAACTGAAGTCCTGTGACCGACTGGGAATGCAAGATTGCTGGCTTCTAATTAAAGATGAAGCTTAGACTCCTTGAAAAATTGGCCACAGAATTAGTACTGAATCCAAAAGCAAAAACTGAGTTGACTGAAAGGTCATCAAACACAGGGAGATAATTACTGCTTGATGTTCCAGGAAACCCAAGCTCTGACACTAAATTTAAAAAAAAAAAAAAAAGGCATGCTGGAAGGCTTTGATGAACAATAACAAAAACTTTCTTTCTTCCCATCCCCATCAGGCAAACAGACCAGGCATGGAGATACTGAAGGCATTATGGAAGAAAACTCCAACAATCACTTAAGCCTGAGCATCCTATTAAACCTCACATCCTTATTCCTTGAAATACAGGACAAATCAAATATTTCAAGGGAAAAGTAACTTCTTTTTTTTGTTAGTATCATTTACTTTGCTCACTAATCAATTTACAGAATTGATTAGGTTTTGCTTACACAGCTTTGAATCCTTGCCCCTTTCCAAAAGGAAAATATTTCATGTACTAAGATTCTAGGAGTACTCAAGTTGTTTTAAAAGGCTGCGTGGCGTTAGTGTTAAAAGAAAATACTTTCAGTATGTTTTTGCATGGAGATCTGCAGCAGCTGTAAAAAAAGAATTTAAGAACAGGAACAGCAAGTTATGAATAAAAACAAATTATGAACAAAGAAAAATTATGAACAGTCAAATTAATATAATCACGAGTTACAGTACATCTGCTGCTAAGAAATAATAGCTGCTTCTTGTATTCTTGGAAAAGCTCAAAAAATCAACTGCTAGTTTAATAATTAAGAAGGCTTTAAAAACACACAAAATGACAAAATCATTGAGGATGGGAAGGGACCTCTTGAGATCATCTACTCTAACCCCCTGTGCTCAGTAAGATATAATGCTTTTTCTGAAGCATAATCATAAATTTACCTAAATAAAACTCCAACAGAAAACTGCTCCCGGGAGAGCTGGCCATGGAGGATCCATGGGTGGGTGCGTGGCCAGCAGCGCCTGCGTTTCTGTCATGGCACATCACCTAACCACTGCTGATCTCGATGGGAAGCTTGGTGCCGGCTCCGGTTCAGTATATCCCCACCCTGGTGGATTTTTTTTTTTTTATTCTGTCCCATTTCATGTTGCTGGCAAACCGGGAGCCAAATTTTCTGAGAAAAAAAATCAAAATCCCCCAGTGGAGGCCGTTCCGGCTGCCAGAGCGAAGGCAGCTGTCGGGGAGGCAATGATGAGCGGACATGATGTGGAGCCACTGATGAAGCAGGCAGGAGCCTGGTATGTCTGGGCAGATGTGCAAGGCAAAAAGTAATATTTGTTTTCTTTTTTTCACCAAACAGACCCAACCAGGGCTGAAATCAATAGAAATAGGCTTCCTGCCCACTTCATCTGTGGAATCATGATGGGTTTGGAAGCTAATGTTTCAGTACATGGTACAGATATAGAAAAAGAGACCAGCAGAACTGCCTTAGATGACCAGAATCCAGTCATCCTGCAAATTACTGCCATCTACATTTTATTTTAAATATATCAAATTTGCTTCTCAGGAATATGTGTCAACCTTTTATACTGATTTTATTTATTTTACCTTTAGAGCAATTGAACTGGTCCCTGAGGCAGGAATTACTCGCATGCCACCTTTAGCACAATCAGATTAGCGGTGTGTTTACTCTAAAAGGTGAAGCATTGGTGCGGTGGCAAACGGAATGCTCAGCATTGAAATGAGATCGCCTGAACAGAGCACGCAGCCTGGCCCCCATTTCCAGACCCATCTTGGAGAGGACCATGCTCACCATATGGTGCTCCTGCTATGCCTGTGCTATTTCTAGCTTCAAACGCTGGAATTGGAATGGACAGATTTAAAAATAAGGCTTTGATCCTGCCAAGACGTCTGCTGACCATACCATAGACCTTTTTTGCTGGTAGTCAAGCCAGCATTATGCCATGCGCCCTTCAGATGATCCCTGTTAGTCCCTTCATAATACAGGTTCACACACTTTGCTCTTCCTTACCCAAATCCTTAGACCTATTTTCACCCTCATTGCTCTCTCTCCTGCTCTTCTCGCAAACCCATGTGCCTGGATTTGAATATGCTTTGGCTCTGGCATTACTTATCCAGCTGGAAAGAAAGCAAACCTATACTCTAGACAATTAATGAGTCTTTCACTTCTTGAAAGCCTCATTCCACCATTCACGCGACATCCACCATCACAACGTGCCACTTCTGCAGCACAAACAGACCCCCTGAGGACTGGCCGGTCCTGCACCCACCACCCTGTGCCCAGTCCTCTGGGCATAGCTTCCAGCCAAAGTCTGGTAGAAAACCAGGTACTGGCGACTCTTTCACATCCAAAGTTGCCCACATCCCAGTGTCAGCTTTAGGTAACACTAAAAATAAAATAACAGTTTACCTAAAAACATTAATTTCTCCATAAATTGCTGGATTTCTAGTTAATAGACCTCTAAGGATTTTTTGGTAGACCAAACACTCCTTTCAAAGCAAGTGATTAGGGCTGATACAAAACCCAACCATTTCACTCTACTCTTCAGCATTTAGATTAATCTACTAATCATTTTTAACATCTCAGCAGCCATCCTCTTCCAAAAATGGACACTTAGCAGTCCTAGTCAAAAAGCCTTGAAAGGCTTCAGTGTTCACAGGGGTGATAGAGATACAAAGGATATCTCCTTTGCACAGCGAGTAACCATCTTAAATCCCCACAGCTGTAGCAAAGACAAACATCCGGCTTGCGTAGCACTGACTTCAACACACCGAGTACACCATGAATGAATCATTTGGCATGTAGGATCAAAGGTAGGAAACGTGTCATTATCTGAGACTGTTACGGAGTGAGGAAGGTTTTGCCCAGGCTGAGTTTCCGAAATACACAGAGGAAATGGATTACTCCTGTCTCAAAGCTCATCACCCACTTCCAGCTACAGCAGGACAAGGAGCCCTCCAGTGCTCAGCTTGCTTTACCTGGATTTTCAGTTTCCCTCTCCCTCCTTCTCTCTACCACTCCTTGACTTACTGAGAAAGAGAAAAGATGATGTTTCCCACAGTATTTAGCAAGAACACCTACATGATGCAACTGCTTTCCAACTCCTTGGGCACCATTAAGCAAGCGAAGGGCTTTTTACCTGCATAATCGCCGAGTACTGGGCTACCAAATACCAGACTCATCCTTTCCTTTCCTGGAGATTTTGGCGGTATTATGATTTCCACAGCACACCTGAGACACTCCAGAAATATGGATTTCTCAAACATACAAAAGGAAGCAGTCCCAGGAACAGCAATACCCCAGCTGATGCACTGACCACGACCGCATCCTCCCGCAGGGGACATAACATACTTCAGCCAGTTAAACGCATGCAGGGCTTGCATTCTTATCATTCTCTTGGAGCCAAATTCAAGGCTGCTTCTCCTTGTCTGCTGTTTACTCTACATAAGTGCCAGATGGCATTAACATGAAAGCTCCCTGAAATTCCATCTCACTAGCATTTAAAAATATGCTATTGATTGGTGTCTGTCTTGTGTCGGGACTTGTCAGCAAGCTGCTGTGAAGGACAGGCGAATGAAGCGGGGCACTCTTCGGCGGTGTTCTGCATCAGAAGGGGAAGGTTCAGAGCGCTCAGCAGCTAACTACAGTTCCCCAAGGAATATGTACACTTTGGTAGTTGAGATGATGCCAGTTTCCCAAGCCAGATGGCCGATTCATCTGATATTATAGAGCGCATGGCCATACTAAAGTGGTTTGTCATGCTTCATTTTGCAGTCTACTTCCATGTCTAGTTGAACATCTTCAGATCTTCTGGAGAAAAAAAGTAAAAAACCAAAAATACATTACTCCCCAAACTGTCAGAAGATATAGGTACAGCAATACCCTTGTTAAAAACTACGTCTTGACCCTTCTTAAGGAAATCAATGTACTTCCAATGCGAGAGACAACTTTTCCCAGAAAACTATCTTCAAATAATTCCAAAGTGTGAAGCTGGCTATCACAAAGAAAAAACATTTGCAGGACAACTGCCTCATTTTAAGTGTAATGAAAGGTCAGGACAAACTCAGCTCTAAATCCCTGCCCAGGTCTACTTACTCAGCTTTGATTCCTGCAGAGGAGCAGCAGCACATGCTTCTTCGGGCAGCCTGGGAGGACCAGCAATCCCTTTCCGCATGCTACTGGGAGCACCTGCAATGCTTCCTGCATGAGCACTGTGTCAACTCTTCTTCCCATGCAAGCCAGACCTTTCAGTTTGCCAATTTACCACACCTTACACTGACACTACTACAAAATACAGTGAAAGCATTCAGACACTGTATTATCAACTGATTTATACAGCTGCATTTAGACAAAACCCTAAGAGAATCCAAACCTGCTAAACTTTGTGCATGAACTGCCTGAGCTGTCTGTGAAGTTCCACTGTCACACCTCCCATTCTGCAAGTAAATCTGCAATTTCCACATATTTTTCTCCTGGTCGCCTCCATGTAAATATGCAGAGCCTGAATTTATGAAACAATCAGATTTTTTCTTTGCTCAGTTTTGAAAAGAAGGAAGAAAAAATAACCAAAATTCTTTCCCCATCTTACTCTTTTATTGTATTGACATTTTGTCTTTTTATCTCTGGACACCAGGGTTAAAGTTCCAACTCAGTCATAAGTCACAGGGCTTGATGGAATTGCTTCAGTCCCTAAGAATTACTTGTTCACATCATCAAACTATTATCGCACAATCTGTCATTATTAGCCATTACTGTTTGGCCAAGGCAGCAGGTTGTAGCGGTCACACCTGAACTACAGGCTGGGTTAGGCAAGTGAGATAACACAGCAACTACCTGCACAGAGCATACCTTTTTTGAAAAAGAACCAAATCAACACAAAGTTTAAGAGGAGTGGTTATTTTATTGGCATATTTCCTGCTAGAGTTTTATGGGTACAAACTATTTTTTGCATTGGAGAAAATCAAAGCAGTATTATACTTAGATTGTATCTAATTAATTTTTCATGCTAAAAACCTACCCAATGCCAGTACATGGTATGTGGCCATTTAGAAAGCAGAAGGCATCAGTCAAAAAAAATCCAAACTCTCAACTTTGTTCACTGAGCCCCCTTTTTACCTATGGCCTTGCTAGTAAAATTGTATTATATACATTTGAACAGGGAAGTCATTTAAGAAAAGCAAGAGAATCTTTATGATTTTAATGCATCCATTTCCCTAGCCTTCAGAATTATTCTTTCCCCTTCAAGCCAAGACTCTCCAGGGTAAAACACAGGAGCACAGAATATCAACCTTTGAGTTATCTTTTGCTAGGTCAAAAGATCTTTAGGTCATCTTCATCATCATCTAACTTAGAGCCATTGAGAAAGATGCACAGGGAAAACTAGAGTCTGGGTCTCCTGTGGTTCCCGTTGTCACCTTCAAGGTACAGTTTGCTAACTGGCAAAGGAAGAGCATCCCCACAAGGGTAGCTGAGTAAGAGACAGAGCATGCTGCTGAATCTAGCACAACCACAGTCAGACTCCGTGTTTGTCAATGCTAGTGCAGAGGGGAGCAAAGCCCCCGTCTCCCTTCTGTGCAGGTAAAGCCTGGGCTTACATAAACAGTGCAAAGGCATTTCTGTCCTGTTTATGCCAGGCTAACCGCTGGCTAACGTTTGCCAAGATGTCATAGGGAAAGGAAAAAAAGTGCTCCTTAATAATAGTCCTTCTGTTGTTCGACTCGGGTGTTTTATTAAAAGGGAAAAAGCATTAAGAGCAGCTAATCAGCTGCTCCTAACAAATGAAGCTCTGGAGACTGATTTTTCAAGTGATTAGCGGTGCAAACACACATTTTCACAACTCAAAATCTTTGCATTTTTATCCAACAGCTCTTTTCATTAACCAAGAAAGGATCAGAGAGGGAGAGTTAACAGCTAATACCAGCCTCAAATACTAATGGCTTTATCACCACAGCACACAGATTTAAAAAACTATATTGCAGCTTCGTTTCCATAGTCTCAAGAGCTGCATATGTTCCATATGCAGCTTTAACTAGAAGCAAGAGCTGTTGCTGTACCTTTGCACATATGAGTCTTTCATGACAAAACATCACTTGCTGGACAAAATGCCATTCAGCTTCAGACAAGCCATTCACCACCTCCAGCAGCATTTAGCACTTCGCTCCCGTACTCGAGTTAGAAGCAGAAATGATGAAGCTTAGCAGCTGCCAGCAACTTATGGGCTGGCTTATAGGAACTGAAATAGCTTAGAGACAGATGATATACCCTGAAGGGAGCTAACAATAAGCATGGTGGCATCAGACAGCCTATATATTTGCTGTGCTTCTTTCCATACCTGCTAGTCCCTCGAGGTATTGAGAACTTGCAGCTGACCGTACTGCTGGGATCAGAAGCACCGGGTGCTCAGCACTCACACAATACACTTCCAGGTAAAGCCAAGCCACAAAAATTACAGTCAGAGAACCTGTTGTATAGATCACTAACTAGATTTAGTTTAAACCTCTGTCACGGTTTTAGCTGGGATAGTTAATTTTCTTCACTGTAGCTAGTATAGTGCTGTGTTTTAGACTTGGTATGCAAATAATGTTGATAACACCCTGGTGTTTTAGTTGTTGCTAGGTAGTGCTTACACTAGTCAAGGGCTTTTCCAGCTTCCCATGCTCTGCCAGGTGCACAAGAAGCCGGGAGGGGAGGGGATACAACCAGGAGAGCTGATTCGAATTGGCCAAAGGGTATTCCATATCATGTGACGTCATGCCCAGTATATTAACTGGGGGGAGTTGGCCGGGGGAGGCAGCGATTGCGGCTCAGGGACTGGCAGCGTCGGTTGGCGGGTGGTGAGCGGTTGCAGCACTTGTTGTTTAGTTTTGTTTGGGTTTTTTTCCCTTCTTCCAAGGTTTCATCTCTCTCTCGCTCATTATTTTCCTTTTCATTATATTATTATTATTATTATTATTATTATTATTATTATTATTATTATTATTGCTGTTTTATTTTAAGTATTAAACTGTTCTTATCTCAACCCACGAGTTTTCTTACTTTGGCCCTTCTGATTCTCTCTCCCATCCCACAGGGGTGGGGAGTGAGCGAGCGGCTGTGTGGTGCTTAGTTGCTGACCGGGGTTAAACCACAACAACCTCTGAAAAGGACAGCTTTAATAAAATCATCACTTGCTTACCACTCGTCTAATTTTCTGAGGACGAAAGTCATACAGGTTTCACCAGTGACTTAACACCTTTCTGAGCAATAGACTAGATGGGGAAAACTTTCTTTGCTCCCCCAAACAATTAGCACATCTTCACCTCCCTGGCCCCACATACGTTGGTGACGGGGGTTGTATTTTTTCCCCATGTGCTCCTTTTTACCAGCCATATCCAAGACAGGCTGGGTGAGCTTTCCTGCCTACAACTTGAAGAGAAAACAACAGGGGATTTTCATTCTCCCAAACATGAGTTTCCATGACATTCCCAAGCACCAGTCCAAAATCCCTTGGATGGCAGCAAGTTACCATTTGTCAGAGCAGGTGAGAAATGCACGTGTGCAGCTAAACACAGCGGCATGCAAAGCAGCTACGCTGGGGAGTGAGAGACTCTCAAGCCGTGCATCATATTGCTGAGTGGAAATTGCAGACAAGGAGAGATTGGCTGGGCTCTTACCCCCGGGAAGCAGCATCCTGCATGCCCCATGGCTTCTCCTTCACACAGCACAACCTGGCTCACCCTCCCTGCCACACAACACCTCGCTGGCCCCTCTCCACTGAAACGTTGGTCCTGACATGCTGTTAGATGTGACTTCGGACTGTGAAGGCTGATGGGAAAGTTGCAGCTGGACAGTGGGCCAGCAGGACCCCTGCCCACACTGTAGCAAAGACTTTCACAGGCTCCCAGAGGAATTAAAATGTCCCTAACTCACGTCGGAGGCAGACATTTTCCACAATCAAGGAAATATATATAGACTGTGAATACCTCGGTTCCCAGCAGCTGGAGGGAGGGGAGAAGAGCAGCTAATGCTTTTATTTCATTCTCACCAAAACAACCCCAGTCTTGCTTAACTCAGAGACAAGAGTTCATGGCAGGTTTTAGATTCTATTCCTTCAACCTCTTACAGCTTCCAAGATGCAGCACTAATGCCCTCCCACTTTCACCCACTGTGCTCTCATTACAGAGCACCACGGGATATTCACTTACATCGATGACTGGAGCTTCACAGTTTTCCTGCAAACAGCGTGATTTTTTCCTCAAGTGAAATATCATCATTTACAATTAGTGCAATTGTGCAGGAAACTGTTAACCAAACCTGCACTTAACAATTATAATTAACTGTTGGTGATAGGAGAAGCATGGATTAGCACTGTCTATACATGACACAGATCCATATAAACTATTCTTTGGCAAGACATTTCATGCTATATCTGCAATGCCTTTTCATTGCACTGCTTTTCATCCAGTCCTGCACAGTGATCAGAGCAGGTCAGTGGGACCAGGACAGAATACGACTACATGGGTTTGTCCCTGCTCAAGATTTGGGGCCCCTAGATCATCTTCCCTCCAGGATGAGCCAGTCTTGTAGCGATCAGTGAATTATTTCCAGTCTCAATGCCACATTTGTTTTTCCTCTCCTGACTGCCTGCACAGGCAGCTCTTAGACAAAAATTTCTCTCCCAAGAGAAGTTTTGCCCCACTGCAGAGCAGCTGGAAAGCCACCTGAAGTTGCTTCCTAAGAATTGCTCTCTTGAAGAGCAATCCGCTGCCTAACTTAGGGCTGTCACAAAATCCTGTGTGCTCCTACCTCCGCTTTCTGGCCCATGGCACTGACAGTGGAAGCAAGCACTGGCAATAGCCATGTGATAGTTTTCTGGACCCTGAATTACACTAGATGTTGGTGCAATGCATCCAGTCAGGGATGTTTCCCCTTTCCCTTATGCAGCTTTAAAATCATAAAAGTATAAATGAATACATACGGGACCTGAGAGTAAAGCTTGATTCATCATGCATACACAGGCTCAGAGATAATCTCACTGCAATTCTCAGTGGAATTAAATCATGCACTGTGGGCCCATAGTGTTATCAAGATATGAGAAGGAATGCATTACATAAATATACATTTATCACACAGAGTGGAACAGCTGAGACCAATTTTCATTTTTGCTTCTGTACTTAGATATGCTTTGTAGATATTTTCCTTCAGCAAATGGTTCAATCCATCACAATTAAAGTAACACAGTGTAATCTTTCCTTTGATTTAATTGTTCCCCTTCTGCCAGATATACAAGTTCAAAATACATTCAAAGTAATATTTAAAATAGAAAGATCATTTTCAAAATTAGCACAAATCTCCTAATGGGTTCAGAATTACATGCTGGGAGTCTTGCAATGCATTGATTTTTGGTACTTAATTTTAAAAGATTTCCGAAGTATGCCAGCATGAGTCTGAGTTGATATTTCCCAGGAAACTCTAATGGACCTGGGTACTTGAATCCCTCAGAAGATCAGTCTTCTTCCCCGTACGCTGCTGCAAACACTCTCCTTCCTTCAGGTGCTCAGAGCAGAGCTGCTCCTCTCGGATCCAGGACGGTGCCCACAGCCCACGGGAGGAGCAAGCCCTGCCTCCTCGCAAGGCAGCAGCCCACAGCATCCGCATCTCAGGTACTTACATAGCTCAGGAGCAAAGCCATGGGGAATGTCACAAACACAAGGTCAGAATGAGAGGTGCATGGACAGACACCAAGCAGAAACCCAGATGGTGTCCATTTCTTGGACAGAAACACTCAGGGAGAGGCAATGACCAGCTACGAAGCCAGGCCACATGCCCCAGCAACTTTGCTCACTGCTAGCTTGGGCAGATTTGACCTGACAACTTAAAAGCTTTTACTAATAGATCCATGAGCTTGCCCAAGGTAAAGTGTATGTACATACAGATATGCTTGTTAAATAGCAAACAAGAGCTATGCTTTTGCACTCTCCTGTAACCAAGAGACAAGTGAAGACGAGCAATTCAACAGCACTCTGATTAATGAATGTGATTTCTTCTGTCCTTTCCTTCTATCTTCCATCTCCTGACTTCTTTTTTAACTCCCTTCCCTTGCTGTGCCTCCTGAATGTTTAATTTCATGTCCAGGCTCTGCAATGGAGAAATGCCCATGCTGACGGTTCTTAGATGAAGAACTGAGGACTTCTGAGCATGAGGCAGCCCGACACTCTCAGCAGGGACACCAAGTGTTGGAATACAACACTTGGTGTCCCTGCTGAGATCCCCAGATTGCAGAGCCACTGGCAATAATTTTAATGGAAATGGCATGCACCATCACTGTAAAGATTTAAGTTTTCATTAGCTGTTGAAGCAGGGTTTTATACAAGCAGCAGTGCTGTTGTTTCAGGAACCCTTCCTCAATAAGTGATTCAAAGGAAACAATTACCCAAGCCAAGCTGTAAGTGTCCACGTTATGCTGAAGCACTTGCCCTTCCTCAGCACAGCCATCCCAGAGCTCTCTACTACTTAGCAAGACAAAGGATGCTAAAATAATCAGTACGTTCAAACCCTTACTGTAGGTATGCAGCAGGACCTGAAAAATAGTCTTAGAAAAGAAACCGGTGTTAAAAGGAGAAAAAAAACTCACAGGCTTTTTTCCTTTTTAAAGTGTCTCACTGTGTCTGGCAGGCAGCAAGCAGCGTGCAAGCACATGCAACGAGCCTTAGAAGGTCAGGATGGGTACCAAAATCAGTAACGTCCTACCAGCTCACTGTCCCCCCAGCTGGGTTTGCACAGAAAGCAATGCTGGTCTGTCCCAGGTGGGCTTGGGTATTTCCATATCGCGCTGCATCAGCCAGGACAAACCTATCCCAGAGGACACTAGCATTGCTGCACATCACCTATGAGCATAAGCCGGAGGAGGAATGGGCCCTTATTCTCCTTCCCACCCTGGTGGGCTGGAGCAGGGAACAACCTTCATCCCAAACCTCTCCCTTTCCTTCTCCTCCACACACTGAATGATGCAAGTAAGGCAGGATGGCGAGGCAGTAACAGACACCCAGCAGACGGAAAACCAGCTATTTTCAGCACACAGCAACAGGCAGCAACTTGCTGAGTGCAAACGGTGGCTTTTGGAGCTGTTCTCCACCCCAAACTGGTGTCAGTGGAGGAGCAAGCTGACCAGCTGTGCACCGATGGATCAAAATGCCTGCATCTGTCCTGCTTCACATATGAACCGAGGACCATTCTGCACGGAACCACTGAATACAGTTATTTACACCAGTGTTGCAGAATCCAGACCCTTTGGCTCCAGATACAGACTTACTTCTTGTAACCACTCTGTGCAAAATAAAAATTGCCTAATTCCTTACTTATATACTCATAATACACCAGAACTCATATTCTAATTTTTAATGTACACACATACTATTAGTCTATCCCTCCGGGAGACTTGGAGCTAAATGCAATGCATGTTTAAATCAGTGAAAGATTTTTCCCTCATCTTCGACAGAATTACATGAGACTCTCAATACCAAGATCCTATTGCATTGTGATACTGACCGTTAGTAGGATGCGTATTAGTATGTGCAGCAAAACATAACATTACATTGAATCCCATTAGAATAGAGTCTTATCAAAGAAATGATTGATGGGAAATATGTTCTCCAAAAATAACCACAGTATTTGCTCGTGGCAGTCACGCAAAGGATATCTTCGAGCCACAGCTCATATCTTTGCCAAATGAAAAACCTCTAAAAGAGCCTAATTTTTTTGCTTATTTTAATTTTACATATGAAATTAAAAAAAATGGCAACATATTTTAAAGACCAATATTAACTTTTTTGTGTATGGTTATTATTTTCTACAATACACGGCCAACATAAGCAAAGCAAATCAGTGATGTTAGAGCAAACTAACAGACTCTGTGCAGCAGAGTTTGATGCTCATTTACACAGAGGAAAATAAGCAGGGACAGGAATCCTCCTAAAATACAGGATAGACACAAGGAACCATCTATATGGTTTGAGCTGCCAAAAGACTAAAGGCACGCCATGGTGATTATAACTTTGTGAGGTCTTTAACTACAATTTCTTCCGCTTGTTCATGTAATCACAGCTTACATCTTTCTAATATCCAAAGTCTGACAAGCTTTTTCTATGCTCCTACCACCTCCAAGCCGTACAAATAATTACGAAGCAACCTCATTTACAGCAGGTGAGAATAAGGTGTTTGTTGAACACAGGGTTGTAATGATGGAAAGGTTGGGGCCACAGTCAAAACCGAGTCACACAGAAGGACAGGCTGCTACGCCAGGTTAAAATAGGGGTTAAAATTCCTGGCCATTGCCATCACACCCCACACAGGGTCCTGGCCAGGGGAGCTGACAAAGCAGCTCATCCCTTCCTGCGACTTCACCAAGGTGCCGCCTGTCCCAGTCCCCGAGGGTGGTTGGTCTGGGCCCACCTGGGTGGTCAGGAGCTCTGGCCCACCCGTCAGCTACGAAGCAGAAAACAGATATTTTGTTTGTTTGTTTGGCTACAAACCCCTGCAGCAAGGCGCCCAAGATGGGAAGGGGAATTACAGGAGGAATTACAGCCACCAGCTGCCTATAAAGTTGCTTATATAAAAAAAATAATAACAAAAAAACACCTCTGCTATGGCCTTAATTTTACAGCTTAAGTGCTCAGTAATATTTCCTCTGCTCAGTTAAAAGTTGTAAGATGTTCTGCTGAAGTTATTTGTAGTTTGTCTGAACAGGCACAGAGTGCTGGTGCCATCTGCCGTTTGCTGGGTATTGGCAGGCAAGGACAGGCAAATCAAGTAATAGCATAACAAAAGAAAATGACGTGATAAATTAATATCTGGCATAAATTAAAATCCTTCAGATGCCTGAGGGTCTTCTGTGGCAGTTTAGGGATAAATGGGGTTTTAGACAAGATTTATTTACATGGGAAATATCACAAGCAAATCCTTGCTGACACAGTCCTTAATGCCCCATGAAATTAGACACAATGCCCTTCTAGAAGCAGAGCAGGATAAACACAGAGATAGCCACTTACTCTTAGGGTTGAAGGTACTTTTAGCTTTTAGCTTAGTTAGTTACTTTTACTCCTGGAGTTCATAAAGCCAGCAGTATCGAGGAGAACAGCACCAAGCACATTTCCTAAAAAATTTTTTACTATTTAGGACACACAGAACCAGCTCCATATATAAAACCCAGACAGAAACCCAGCCTGCTCTCATCCAGCACCTCTGCTGAAGGCACCACCAGAGGCTCATGACCTTCATGAGCCACCTTCCCACACCACCTCCCGTGGAGACTTCCTTGGCCATCCTCCTCCTCGCATCCTCCAGCCGAGCCACCCCCGCTTCCAGGGTGCCCTCAGCAGGGCAGGAGGTGACAAATCCCCGGGGAAGCAGGGCCCGGGTGCCCTGGCAGGGAAGGTGCTGCCCTGTGACAGCGTGGCTGGCTAGCAGCAAGGCTGAGCGCTGGGACACGTCTGCCCAGCGTGGGGACAGGGGACCTGCTCCCTCCCTGCCAGAGGTGAGACCATTGCAGCCAGTGACCTGAGGAACTGGAAACACAACCGCTTGCTCAGCTGCCTTTTCAAGGTGTTCAGTTTGCATTCAGACCTGACACAGAGATGGCAGCTTCCAAGAAACTTGTTTGAGTTTGACAAGGGAGGATATTAATTTGCTGGGCCCCAATTCAGCTGCTTTGTATAAGAATCATTCTGACTGCCCTTCAGGAGAGTTATTTATACCAACAATTGTACTCTGCCTTAAGCATTTAAGCCTGCTGTCCAGCCAGAAAACAGGTTTCATGCCAGATACCGTGGCTCTTCCTACCACTACCAGTCACTAAACGCTGATAAAAGGCGCCGTGCCATACAGAGAAGGCAGGTAGAATATTTCTGGCAGAGCACAGACAATGTAATTTTTAAATGTCCTCACTTATGGATACTGAAACCTGCAGACTTGAGGGCCAGAGGTGCTTGTGTGGCCATCAAGAGAGCTGCAGCTGTCGGGATGGCATTCTGAATATGCAGAGGGATCTTCTGCCAGAGCTAAAAACAGAAAGCCTGGGTGGCGCGAGCAAAGTGCAGGCGATCCACATGCTGCATTTGTTCTGACCATCTCTGGCTGAGGCACACCAAAAGGAAAAGTCTCTGCTTTTAGCCGTTTTCTCTACCTCAATAAATTGACTCTGTCTCCTAAGCACCAAAGGGAAAAGCCAATTGTAAGAACCACTGTCATGATGAGAAATGGAATTGGACATCACGATGAACGCAATCTTTTCTGCTCTAGCAAGTGGGAAAGGCCAGGATAAAACATGCCTCCCTGGAAAAATTTCAGCTCTAGCTGGATAAAACCTAGTCCCAAATCCACAGGGAAAACTCACATAAAATTTTGATATATTTTGTGGAGCTGTATCATGATGCAGCCTGCAGAGACTTGTTTGGACCCAACTTGGGGGCACATCAGTACATTGTCTCTATAGATATCAGGGTAAGCGTCCTACCCAGGACTGGCAAACATCCAACAATGTTCACCGCTCCTCAAATTGCCTATAGATAAGTCTGTATAGCCCAGACTGCAACAGGTTTAAGTTACAGTGGAAAATATATTAGATATATCAAAATGTCTGAAGTTAAACCCAAGGGAATGCTGTCAGAAAGCATAGCTGTAAGAGCATCCAATAAGCAGATGCCTCAAGGCATCATATAGTAACGTCTCTATTGCAACACTGTGAGTGAACTTTAATTTGAGGCTAGTCAGAGTCCTCACTAAAACTCTGCTCCTGGGATTCAGCGTGCAGAGAGCAAGCAGGCACCTCTGCTAAGCTGCTTTCAGAAGTTAATACCAACAGATGACTGAGGACATCTGCCAGCAATGCCAGTTTTGTTACGTAATAACATGGTTCCAAATTACTCACACTCATTTGCAATCCTTTTCTACTACACTTACTCAATCCCTTTGGAAGTCTACAAACATGTGCCAGCATAATTTAGAAAAGTATTTGCCTAATAGTGATGTCACCAGAGATAATCTGAATTTACACCAAGATATCCATGATAGGCATCTAGGCTAAAACTACTGATCTCTCTGGCTCAGTGAGAATATCAGATCTTCAGTGGAACAACTAGTAACAGCAGGAGAAAGGTCAAATGTGTCCTGTTGTCCAAACACAGCCCTCACATAAACCCGTATCGCTCCTCTGAAGCCAGAGGAACCGTACCAATCCAAATTTGGGTTTGGGGCAGTGTCCTATCAAAGATGGAGGCAGCCCAACAATTGCTGGTCTCAGACAGGCTTGGTTAAGTTTAATCAGCCAGACTTGGCCGAGTCTACTGGTGAGTCTAGTTTCAGACAGGTTTGACTAAGTGTAGTTAGCCAAACTTGGCTGCGTCTACCAGTGTTTACCACCTACTTGGAGACCTCAGTGGCGAGAAGATAGGAGGGAGGGCTTGGAGAGCCTCCCAGCACACACACCCACAGCCCCTCCACTGCCTTTGGACCACAGGCAGGCTGTGACACCTTCTGGCAATGACAGTTCTGTGTGACTTGAACCTCCCCAAGTCTCTCCTCCTCTGTTCGCAGATGATAACTTTTCACTTGCAATCACGTTCATTGTACTTCGCTGAGGATCTCTTAGAGGAAGAGCTCTGACTATTACCAGCAGTGGGCACCACCACCTTCAAACATGTACCACAGGTGGATGCGGAAGACTGTCCTTGCACACCTGTCTGTTCAGCATCCTCTCTTCCAGCAGCTAGCCACAACCGCCTCTGACTACCAGAGGTAAATCACTCTTTGGGAAAGACCAGCTGAGGTCTGCCAGGCTGCCTGGAGCTACTCTCTCTCCTGAAGCACCGCCAAGCTCCCTCCCTATCCCAAGCTCCATTGTGACATGAACACCAGCTTACACTCAGCTTCTTCATGCAAGAGTGGGAAGATGTGCTGGATCTCCTCACAGAAGTGAGAAGTTTCTGCCTGAACTCTGAATCCAACCACAAGAATTAATTCAATTCTTACTGTCAAAACTACCTTAGACACCAACTTGCCAGTGAAGATACCTACTTTCTCCACAGGGCAGGTCCATTCATTTTCACACCAAGATGATTTGTTACCCATATTCCACCATTCAGAAATCCCTTTTGGAAAAATAAAAATTAAAAAAAAAAAATCACTACTTATCTGTCTCAGAGTTTGATGTGGTATAAATGGTATAAATTGAAGTGTCATTTCAGAAGCCCCTGACAAAGCCCTTCAGGAAGAAGGGCCCCAGCATTTGTGGCCTTTGCACCAGCTGCTTTTCCATTTTAGGAAGGGTTTAAGATGGCTGGAATAGCCAGTCTCTTCCCACCACCCCTGCATTCAAGCCAGCATCAAAAGTTCATCTGATAATTACGCCATCAAGAGGTGAATAACAGTTTAAATGTCTAGCTAGAGGATCCAAGTAAATCCCATTGACTTGCAGCAGAGTTTCTGGTCCACAGGAGGGGGAGAGCAGCGCTCCTGGAGTTCAGGGCCCCTTCCTCAGAGGCCTTCAAGCACGGATGAGAACCGGAGAGGCAAAAGACAGCCAAAGGAAGCAGGTGCAAGCAGGTGCAGCTCCCAGAGCATCCCTACACCACAGTCCGTGCTGGAGGGCAAGATCCACCCATCCTCAGGCCCAGATGGCCCTGATACAATTTGCAGTGACACTAAAAACAATGCAGCCGTTAATAACAGTGCCAGGAGAGATGCTTTAGTCAAAAGTAATTTATATCTTTTCACACAGCTTCTGGGACTCAGCATGAATGAAGCAGGCAGGTAACTGGAAAAAATTGTGCTTGCAGGAAAGCCAACTGCAAGTCATATTTTCAAACTGGGAATCTGGGGAAGACCTCCAGAACCCCGCAAAAGGTAACTAATTCAGTGTACCTTAGACTGCTGGGCAGGGCTTTGCAAAGCAGCTGGGTTATTTTCATGGTCACAAAACTGATGAAGGCTGACAATGCCAAGACTGAACAGTCTAACATCCCTTCGGCCTTCAGCTGTGGAAGTGCACTGCTATGGTGGAAGACAAGATCAAATTTGTTTGTAGACACTTTCAGAGTGATGGGCAGCTTTACTTGGGAAATCTCTCCTCCTACCCTTCATGCATCTACACAAAGCAATTTCCCCAAAAGAGCTGTTAACTAGCGTTTTGGAGCACAGGAATTTCCAGTGAACTTGCTGCATTAACACTGGGCACAGACACAACCCTGCACTTCAGAAATACCCTCGCTGCAGATCCTCCCCGACGCGGGTACCTCACTGAACAACCCACCTTGCTTGACTTTTAAGCACATAATGGCACTGTTCTTCTGCCATCATCAGGACATTAGTTCAGTTCCCACGAGCTTTACACAGCTCTTCTGCCAAGTCTGGAGGATGTTAATGTGAAACTGTTCAAGTCAGGAAGATGTACGCTGGCTCCACCGAACACAAGCCGTCCCCCTGCATTCCTCAGCATTTGGGGAGAGGGGAGAAGCTCAGGTTTTCTTTATATCCCAAGTGAATAGGAAATTCTTTACATTCCAGATCTGTATAAGAGAGTCCTGTTTCTAATGAAGTTTTGCTACACTTCTCTTTCTTGGCTCTCTTTCAATGTAGAGAGTCACAATCGACCTGAGCTGGCGTCTTTCCAGCACTCAGGACTACTAGCATGATAAATTATAAGCAACTACAAATCTGGCCACCGTTGTATCTCACAACAATGGGTCTCTTTTTCCAGCTAATGGTGCCACTCTGTTGACTTTCAAACAGGCTGGAGAGAATAAATTGCTGCAGTTTATTCCCATACAGCTGACATTCCCGCCATGCCATCACTCACAAGCAGGGATCTGAACATTAGAAACGTAACCCACCACCCCAGACAGCCTTCAGTCCTTGGAGGGGAGTTGGTGGGGAGGAGACTTTCCACTTCAAGACTCAGCGCTGACTCAAGCTGCTGGCAGCAAGAGCCCCAAAACCAAACTGATGGCTTAGAGAGGTGAGTAACACTTTAATTTCTAGCATACTAATCATATTCTCAGGTTACATGAGGGCTTTTCAGGGGGTGGGGAGGAGAGGCAGGGATATGATTTTTGATTTCAGATAGCAGCGTTCCCCTTTCTGGCATGCTGAGCTCTGCTCTTACCTGTAGGCTCGTCACGGGTGGTCATTTGAGCATCCTGGCAAACCAGTAGCTCCAACCCCACAGCATGCTTGGCTCAGTCCTCCTGCCTGCATGAGCATCTCTCACCCTCGCACCAAGGAAACCCAGGAAGACTGTGGTTTCCAACTCAAGAGAGGACTCCACTGCCAACCAGAGGGCATCCCAGCTCCACAGCACATGTACAAGGGGTGAAGCCACGATGAGCTCTGCCCCCTTGAACATCTCGCTTCATTAATGAGGTACTTTGCAAGCAGCCAAACCACCAATACTTCATTTAGTGTCTTGGGCTGAAAGAAGAGGCAAATGATCCACAAGACACTTAGCTGAGATGTGGGCTCAGTTGTGCAGCAGAGCATCAGCCGGGCTCCACAGCCTCCTCCTAAACATGGTTTACAGGCAGGTTAAAAAGAAAAGAGAAGGGGTAGAGATGCTACAGGGAAGAAAGTGGCCAGAAAATGTAATGCATCTTCTCAGTGAGAGTCTTTTCATAGCACTGGGAACTGTACATAATGGAGGTAAGCAGAACCACAGGTGTGGGATTTGGATTTAGTCTTTCGCCCTTCCCAGAGCACAGGCTGCTCTGATTCTCTAACAGCACATCATTTGCAGCGAGAAAAGTTCACTGTCCAGCGAACTAACTCAAAGCTACCATCATGTGCCACAAAAACCCGTTACCTGGATATTCCTCTGCAGCAGCTGAGGAGGCGGGACACCCTGTTTGTGCCCCCTGCAACAGGGCAGCAGCAGAGGGTAACCTCAAGCAACGGGCAGAGCCAGGGCAGTAACCTCTTCTCCTTCCCCAACAGCACAAGACGCACAGCCCCAGCCCTACGGCACAATAAACAACTTGCACATTATCTGTAGGCTTAATCCAGAGTGCAGTGAAAACAAGGGCCAGGTGTGGATGGGAGTTTGGGGCCTCCCAGCTCCAAATGACAAAACAGTTGAGGATCAAGCATTTCCTCGGCAGACCAGGGAGTGAGGCAAACCTGAGGACAGGACCTGCCTCTTGAAAGGATCTTTATTCCCTCTGTTGCCTGGATATCAGCTCTGCCTTTTCACATTTTGCTCTTCAGTTGTATTAATTAGTAGATTTTGGGTATCCAAGAGCTTTGTCCATAACACTGTTATCGCCTAGAGAAATTCCTAGCTGTTGTTGCAAAAGGTAGCAAGAAAATTCAGTGGTGCATCTTCACTGCCTGAGAGAGGAACTTTGTCCACTTACCACAAATACTGTCAACAAGAACTGTCACCTGTCTCTATTTCTGTTGCTTATTTAACCTGCAACATTTGAAATGCATTTACTGACCAGCTCTCTAAACAGAAGCAAACTTGTTTTTGGCAAGGAGGGCAGGCAGAGGCAAAGCCCTGGCTCTCCTGTGCCTTGCACTGCACACATGCTTTCATATTATCATTTCCTAATTTCCAAAGGCTATGGCTGTCAGGGGACAACCCCTCACTGACTGCCAGGGCTGCTGCAGGCTCCAGTTGCAGCGCTAGCTGGAGTTCACAGCCATCCGGATGCTGCTGCATTCGGCGCTGAACGCTGGCAGGTGAAGTGTTTCCAGAGCAGCAGGGCACACAGTAAAGTAGACATTTTTGTTTTCCTGAGACTTTCAAGTAATTGAGCAATATAACTTGCTTATGGGACACTTAAGCTGGAGTTTAGCAGACATGCTGTCTCTGTCGCTCTCTAGTAGACAGAAAATTCAAACCCTGTTGTATTTTTAGGGTTTTTTCTACCTACGAAGTTTGTGTCTCAGCTGCCAAGAAGACAGCAATCCGAGCACCTACTGAGATCACTCCCTAGATATACTCTTGAGCAATTAGCATGACATTTAGTAGATCAAGAGACCACCAGTAGCTTAGGCTCAGACCACTGCTGGCTTTCATAAGATAAACTTTTCACTGTAGAAAACCTTTTCACAAGAGGGGAGCAGAGAGAGTATGACCAGAAAACATTTCCACCAGTTGTAAACAGAAACAGGTATGTACTAGCATGAAATGTAATATGGGGTGAGAAAAATAAGTAAGTCATGCCTCACTTTTCTAATGAAATGGCATTAAAAATCTGAGTTTGGGCACTGCACATCTATGGCTACAAAGCTACAGCTCTGATTTATATTGAGTCAAATGCAAGCTAAAACCGGGCCTGGCTTTCTAGATTGCCTTTGGGTGGAAATGAACATATTTGCTTTAGCGATGCACTAGGGTTGCTTGACAGGCCCGCAGATTTGTATGGCACCAGCTGCTTCCATATCAAATGCTGTTCACGTAGTTAAAATTAGACCGATCATATTTCCTGGAGGGGTTTCGGCTGTAGAGCCCACTGTCAGCCTGTGTGTGGGCTCCCCAACAACGAAGAGTTCGCCACTCAGCATAAACCTGGCACATGGTACTTTGTAGAAGCCCAAATGCCATTGCTATTCATTTAAACTAACCTTTTCTCCTCCTTGGAAACAGGGTATGGCACATGTCACTGTCATAAAAGGTGTTTGTGAGAGCTTAAACAGTCCAGTCTCGATGCTTCCTAGAGACAGAAAATAACCATTAGACCAGGTGTACGTCCATTTTTCATTCAAGAAACATCTGTGCAAGTTATTTAACTTTATGGAACGCTCTTTGTCAGCTCAATTTTCTGTGAAATGCCTTGGGTTTTGTAAAATTATTTCCCTATAAAAAGCTTCCTTTGACTGTACGGTGACAGCTTAATTTAGGCAACTTGAATAATGACAGTTTGGGGAATTGGCACTTTTAACTGCTTCATAGTCTACGCCTTAGTTCTACAAACACGCCTCTAAACTACAGTGTTTAGCAATATTCTGATTACTTGCACTCTGCATGCATGATTTATGCTCTGTGTAAAAGCTCTGAGGCTGGCATAGGTTTTTTACAATGTTTTACAGTGCAACAGGTAGGTCCCTGTTTTGCGCTTCATGGTGGTACTGCAGCATGTGCAATGGGATGACAGTACTCTGACAGCTGCAGGTCTTCTAGACTCGGTTATATGATGCGCTCTGGGTCCCAGCAGTTTTGAATACTTACCACGAGTCCCGCTGGTGGAACCAGAGCTATTGGTATAGACTCAGACTCTCTTTTAGGTGCCAACAGCTGCCCCAGATTCTCCGGTGAAGAGATAAGAGATAGGGCCTGGCCTAGACATAGGACTGACAGCAAGTATTTAAGAGACTCCAGCTCTGCCCCACTGCACAGTAGCCCTCCAGCCTCTGCAAGAGCCATGCAAGGCCAAAATGACTGAAAATCCCCTCCTCGTGTTGGCATCAGCGCCAGCTGCATCCCCCTGCTCCCTCACTGCTACCCTCACACCACCCAGCACTAACATCCTACTGTAGCATCATTTTAAAACAAGTCACTTGAGATAACTCTGCTGCTCAGGTGGCAGCAAAGGGACGAGCCCTGCCCCAGCGTGCGCAGGAGGTGGCCAAAGACCCCGTCCTTCGGATGCTCACCTCCCCACTCCCAGGCCTGCCCACCCAACAGCACTGCACGCGGCGGGGCGGAGGGAGCCGGTTTCATCGATCTCTGATGATCAGCGGCTGCCCCTGAGGTTCACATGGCCACCGCAAACCCCTCGGCGCCTGGGGGAACCGCACAGTGCTGGCGTGCCGCCTCGGGGAAGGCGCCTCCGGTCAGAGCCTCGCACCACCAACGCGGGGACACGGGGATGGCTCTCCCGGGTGGCTCAGACAGACGCTCGCCTGTCAGGAGGCGAGTGAGCTAAAAACATCTCCTGGCATGTCAGTGAAACCGGAGACGAGAGAGCTTTAAATAACACTGCCCTGAAGCAAATGGTCTCCAGGGGGATCCTGGTTTTCTTGTTTAATTGCACTAGTTCAGATCTCACCTACTGACTCTGCTCCACTCATGGAAGCCCTGGCAATGCCCGTCCCGGGTGTCGGTGGCTTGGTACACTGGAGCAGGGGCAGAGCCCCCAGCAGCAGCTCTGGACGAACGTGTGCCCAGCGTGAGCTGTGCTGGTGCAGCTGAACCAGGAAAAGACTTTTAGGCCAGAATTCACTGTGGGCACAGATGTGAGGTGATAAAGTGCAGTAATGGGTAGCCTGGAGGATTATGTGCTGCTATTCCTGTGCACAGGCTCCCCTGCCTGGACCACATGCTGGAAGCAGCTCCCATGGCACTAGAGATCAGGCAAGGTGCATGGAACTCAGTCACTCACCTCCATTTTCACTGCAGCCTTCTCCATTGCACAGCAAGAGCACAGGCAGCTCAGGAGCCTCACATGCAGTGGGACAAGAGGGCAGGCAGGCTCAGGAGCTTTGGTTCATCTCTGGATCCACCAGCTTTGATGACATCAGATTTATATGCCAGAAGCATCAGACCACCAGTCAGGATATGCTGTGGGATAACAACTGTGTGACAGGAGATGACAGAATCTACAGCAGGCACATGCTGCTTTGCATAGCACTTCAGAAAAAAATATTATGCAGGCTCTGCAAAAGCTACCCCAGATTCCTATTTGCCTCTGAGTGCAACTTAGCTACTGCTATCAGTCGATAGACATCCCATTTGAATGTGTTCCCACCTGAGGACATACTTTCTCTTTATTCCTATTCAAAACAATTTAAATCAGCTAAGTAAAAGCAAGAGGCTCTGGGACAGAAAAGGTTCTTTTTCCTCTTTGGTAATTACTAGCGTAGTAAAGACACCCTGTGCTATGCTGGATGCTACAACACTCACAATTCGTACACTGCTGTTCACAAAAATTCCTTCTTCACAAAGGAGGGACACACGTAACAGGTCTGGTTTGGGGATAGCGGAGATCAGAACAGGCTGCATTCTGCAGAAAGTGCAAACGTAACAGTACAGCCACTGACAGCAGAAACAGCAAGTCATCGCTTGAGCGCTGGATAGCAAAGCCATGAGTCACGCACTGTTACGTGCACTGACCACACTATTCCGATCTTCTCTTAAGCCTGCTGGAATGGCATATCCACCTCCTTGGAAGGTGTGCCCCACATGAAGTACCAAGCTGGCTAGACTGCTCTCTCTCCTCTCTGGCCCCGTTAACTTAATCCTCCTTATGACTCACAGGAGAGTCATCGTTGTATTCTAAGGTGGAGAGGTTAACTTACTTGCTGGCTGAAGAGTGTGATATTTTCTGCTTTAAAAAAAAAGACTGTGCATTCTCTGATGTATTAAGGCTGAGGCTCTGCTTCATTATTCACTGCAGGTATCCATGGGGGAATGGGGAAAGCATCCTCCAGCAGTCAGCAGTGAAAGGGAGAGCTGGAATTTGATCTATCCTCTCCTCATGCACAGCTGGGCTCACACAGGCAGGAGTTGCCACTGGCTCCTGGCCCTGTGCAGCTACAAGGACGGGAACTGATCGGTCAAATGGCTCACAGATTTGCACCAGACCAGAGCAGCTCAGCACTGCCCCAGTGCATTGGCTCTCAATCCAAGCACTGACAGCACAGAGTTCTTAGGAAGTAGTAATCCATGAGACAGTGAGCCTGTAGGTGTTTCCCCAGGGCTTTCAGGAAATAACTTTGTCTAGCTTTGTTACTATACAGCATCCTAACTGCAGAAATAGCAGTTTCCAGGTTCTTGAAATAACATTCTTTCCATGGCACTGAACACTTGTCCTTAGGGTCCACATAAAGGAACCCCAGCCTCCACCAACTGCAGCCACTGGGATGTGCCTGTGCAACGCGAATGCCAAAGGTACACACAGCACAGGCAGCAGAGAGCAAGCAGGTGCATCAGGATGCCCAGGGACTCCACAAATACTATTGCCTTTACTCACATCTGCCGGTACTCTGCAGGTTGCAGTCATTGGCAACAGAGCCTTCACGCACTACGCTCCCCAGGATCTGCAGTCTTCATGTGTCAGGCAGTCTGGGCTCAAAATCCTTCCACATTCCTATAATGCTCTGGCATGCAAAGAAGTGGGGCAGGGTTGGGGGTTTTTTATAGGGAGGAAAGGAAGCAAATGACCAGGATCTCTGTTTGGCATGAATCTACCTAGTTTAACAAGTATGGAGCCTCAAGTGGAAGCTTAGCATCTCTTAAAATAAGCTCTAGGCGTCTTTTAATGTTGGTGCTTAAAAGGGGATTTAGTCACTTGGTTCTAGGAACTCCAGTTTGACTCAAGTGTCCAATATCTGTCGGCAGTTCAGCTGTTATCCAAATAAGGGGAGGGAAAGCCAGGATTTTCCAGCCCTGAGAAACAGCTGTACTCAGAAGAGGCATGTAATGCAAGGGATAAAATTAATTCACTCTCAGCCCTAGTTTGTGAGCCATTCCCAGCCGCTGGATGAACAGACGGACTCTCAGAGCGGGTCCCACAGGGCTGCACGGAGTGCACCCCGCTAGGCGGCCCCAGAGCCACGTCAGGAGGGATTTCTGCTCTCATCTGAGGGCTGGATCAGGGGACTTTCAAGGCAATCAGAAGTTGATTTGAAAGGAGAGATATCGAGGCCCCATCTCTTCACACTGCACTTGGAGTGGGACATGTACCATGAGCAATAACACCCTGAGTACGTGCACCCCTGCACGCTGCCCATGGACACCAACATCGCACAGATTTCACCGCCACGTGAGCCGTACACAGGGCGTGTTTGCAAACATTCGCCATCTCATCAGGGACATGTCTTAACTAATTCCAAGATTAAGCTCTCTACTGTGCTCTTTCCTATACGAACGCTACTGTTGCCCAAATGCCATTACATTGAGATTGCTGACGTTCTTTTCCTTGTGACAGTCTGGTCTGTACAATGGACAAACTCATCTTAAACTTAGCAAAGGCTTTCAAGCATTGAGCACAGCACACGCATTTCAGCAGCCATGCTGTTCTCCATGCTTGAAAGTCTTTGCTAATCCCAGAGTGAGATTGTCCTTGAAAGCCGGCGTACCTTTCTGCCCTTCCTGAACAGCATGTATGGAAATGCCCATGGGAGTTGCATACACAGTTTTTGAGATGCAAATCTAATATCCTACCTGCTTGATTGGAGGAATTAAAAACTTAATGCACAAAAAATGAGCCTTTGAAATAGAACATGTCAGTGTAACATGTTCTGAAAATATGCGACAAAAAATTGGTCTTTGAAATGTACTCAGTGTTCGGCTGCATTTCTACAATTCAGAAAGACCCTCAGTAAGCTTCAAATCCAATCAGGATTCTGCAGTTTCAGTAAATACCTTATTGATGGCTACAATAACCTCTTCCATCTATTTGCTTATTTTCAGAATATCTTAGCCAATGCAAACCTGCCCTTCTCCCCACCCGAAGAGCACTCATTTTAAGAAATCATTCCACAAATTGAAACTATCACAAATTTCCCTGCAATTTAACCGGTCATCTCAGGATCCTTGGTGCGTGGGAAGAGAAACAAATAAAATCTTTTTTTCCTCACTTCCTACAGAAGTCGTTATTCACACCCCAGGAGCCACCAAGAGAAGCCACTTTCAAATCACATATTCACATCACCAAGTAACTCGCAACTAGAAAGCTCACTACTGATGTGGTGACAATTTTCCCATTTAGCCATATGGCACAGAAGAAACACAACTCCAGACAGAGCTTTCTCCTGCCCACTGCCTTTGGGAAAGCCTCATCCTTTGCAGTCCTATCTCCATATCACTGCTGAGCCGCATAGGGTAGTGCCACGAGATATGCAAGTGTCTAGCATACACTCCCAAAGCTTGAACACCTCTGTGAAAATGAGTAACACCATCAGGTACGCACAGATGGCTTGCAAAATGCATCACTTTCAAATTGACTGAAAGTTGTTTTCTAGTATATCTATTTGAGCCTGTTTTCTAAATAAAAGACATGCTGGTACATTAATGTGATGATGCAGTCTAGGTCTGCCTCATTTCTAAGTGTAAATTTTAAAATCTGCTCCTCCCCCCTACACACACTCTTTACAATGCAGTGTATTTCAGATCCAGCAGATGCTCATTTTGTTCCTAAAACAGATTTAATGGGTTTTCCATGATCTAAACACCTGGCAAAAGGGCTCCATGCAGCTTTAATACTTTCCTATCCCTGTGTTAAATTTGTCCTGTGTTGCATATAGCATAATTCTGCAGCCATGTCAACTATTCAGGTAATGCTAGAATGTCATCATTATGGTTTGTGTCAACAGCGTGATCTGTATGTACCTTGTAATCATTCTGGTGTTGGGTTGCAAAGGTCCTTGGACTCTTCATTTGGCTGAGTCTAATTCTGTCCTCTTCACAAAGATCTAGAGTTACACTAAGTAAAGGTTGACATTTACATGAGACACTACGACTGCTAGGATGACTCACCAAGGTAAAACCTTGGCTATATATTCTTTCAAGGGCGTAAGCTGTACAGTGCCGACATTTCCGCTGACCTGCTGTAGAAAGCCTCTGTGCTTAGCAAGGCAAACACGAACAGAGGGTCATATCACACGCGGAGCTCAGCAGGACTCGGGAACAGGATTTCAGGAGTCTGAGAACAGATAGTTAAAGAAGCCTGGAGCATCAGACATAACTTAAAGAAAAGGAGACACGTCAGAGAGAAAACAGCTATCTCAGAGTGACCTTCCAGTGTTCTTTTGGAAGCTGACTGACCTCCTCTCATTTTTACTGCTACCTTGGACAGCCACATACACAGCCTCATACACAAGACACTTGTGCATTCACACAGCAGCCCACTATTTCAATCATGTGAAACCAAGTAGTAGTAGCATTGCAGCCAGAGTCCAAGTGCTCTCAATACATTTACTCTCCCAAATTCACTCTGCCCTTTAAAGCAGTACAAGCCACCACGTTCAGCATACCTGAAACTTTCCTGGTTTACTAAATATCCTGCCCCCCAGCATCACTAGGTCTCAATCAAACCCAGGACATTCACACTAAAACAGTGACTGTTCCGGTGATGAAGCTTATAAGCCTTTTATCTATTCCCGTAACTCTCCTTTATCCAAATTCAATATTAACAGTGAAAGCATCCAACACACTCACCAGAAGCAAACTGTGAAATGGAAGGACTCCAGAACAGGAGATGAGAACAGAGCATTTAACGTAAACCACGCATGTGAAGGATGAGTTTGCCTACAAACCAGGGTGCTGCAAGCAACAGGGATTTCAAGGATGGCTTCTGCTTTAAACAGTAGACACCTACAGCAGCCAAGCACAAACAGACATCCCAGTGATGGGGTCTCCTCTCAACTGGACTAGTAGGATCTGCTTTGGCAAGAGATTAGCCTAGCCTTCCTTGAGCACTGGCAGCTGCAGCATCACATATATAGCTGCCTGTATTTACTGTGTGAACACTGACTGCTTGGCATGTTACATAGCAGCAGTCCAGTTTCACTTGCAACTATGACAGCCATCATCTTTGGCCATGGTCTCTGCCATGTCAGAAGGTCTTAGCGGTAATCATCGCACTGAGGAACTAATGCCACGCAACTGAGTAACTGTCTTGAACGCAAGTGCATAAGCTAGTGCTACTCCTGCTTAGTGCTAAGGTTCAGTGCCTGTTTTATCATCGCTGGAAACTTGCCAGAAGCTGTTCTTATTCAGTTCAGTAGACCAACCTCTCTCCAAGATCTTGCTTCTCATTCCAGATAAGGTGTGTCCAACCTTTCTGAGCAAGCTTCCTGGAGTACCTCACTGTGCTTTGATCTTAAACCACAGCCTGCCACAGTCCCCTCTGCCCACTGCAATTACTCTGGCTAAGCGGCACATCTGTGCCTTCTGTTTCTGTGCATGTCTTGCCTAATTCCAGACTGATCACGGACTTCGAAACAGAGTGGAACAAACCAAGAGTGATGGCATGTCTACAGGAGGATTAAGTCCTTTGTTTTACAGAAAAAAATGGGGGGATAGATCCTCCAATGCAGTTTTGTTAATGCTGTTTCAGTCATGTGGAACAATCTTTAAAGCAGATATGTCAGCCCAGGAACTCCTTTCACAATCTGCACGTCTGATTTTTCACTGCCCTTTTTCTTTGGAGGAAAAACAGAAAAAAACAAAACAGCCAGTTTTATAGATCCTGAAAACTGGCTATACTGACCATTACCTGACAGACTGCAAGGAGGCAATGCAAACAGCATCACAGGGATCCGTGGTGGACTACAGCCAGGATTGGTTTGCAGCGGGAACCCGGGGCAACTCAATAACATTGGCTTCCCAGGCCCTCCTCCCACATCCAAGGGTTTGGGATTGTCCAGCAGTCCTTGCATCATGGCACAGCCCTTTTGATGGCCACGTGACCTAACCTTGGACAGGAGCCATCCTTGAACTGCTTGAGAGATACTTATAACTCAAAAGCAGCAGATAGAAATATGAAGGCCACGGGTGGTCCAAGTACATGCGTAACCGCTTTGCTGGATCATGGCCAAGGGTAACATACTGCAGGTTTGGATGAGACGCACAGTGACATGTTCTCATCAGAGATGTCTGACTGCCTTAGAGCAGCCCATTGTCTCACGTGGCTGCCTGCAGTTGTCACATGGCTACACCAGACAAATCCAACCACACTGCAAAATACCCTTCACTGTAATCAGTTATGACTCTTTTGGAGAGTGACAGAAAGCAGGAGAGAGAGAGAACAGATCTCAAATAAATTATTTGGACCAAATGGCTATGCAAAGCCTCTGAAGAGTTCAGATGCATATACTGATTTTATTTGATGAGATGGGTGCTTTTGTAGCACTACTGACCTGTTTGAGGTAACTAAATCCTAGTCTGTTGAGGAGCCTCCATATTTCTACACCATGCACCTATCTGCATCTCTACAAATGTGACTCCAAGACAGGGTGACAGTCAGCCAGAAGACCCCAAATTTGAAGTTACTCCACTTATTGTGTTACAAATGCTATAAGTATCAAACAACACCATACGGAACCGGGAGTATCAAGCATAGGATACAGACCCTGAAGAAACACATACATTTGTCTGATCTAGAGCACTGTCAGGGTGCAAAGAAACAACTGCAAGGAGAGACTTCCTACCTGTCAAGCCACAACCACTCACATCTGGTTCTTAGCAGGCTACAAACACAAAGCAAAACTGCCACAAAGGCAGTGGTCGAACAGGCGAGGAGCTCACAAGGGGACAGTTACAGTGGCCTTAGCAACTGGTCACCAAACAACAAACAACAGCTTTGTAACCATCTGCCAATACCTTAAGGTACTGTTTGCATGACCACAGACACATACAGGCACAAACAAAGGACCTGGCAGCACGTGACAACTTGCTACCAGATAACGTAGAACAAGGCTCTGAATTTGAGGCTGCAGGTGCTAAGAGTGGGGAGGGTGAACGTCTGGCTTAATGGATGGGGAACACAAATCCCAGGGCACCCTTTAGCAAGTCAGCAACTGAAGAGTATTGCATCACACCACACAGATCAGCAGGGGACACATATTGCTCCTACAGCCAGCAGAAAGCCCATTCAGTTATTTCCATGACTTCTCCTTGCTGACAAACCAAGTCCAATTCCTTCCCCGCAGATGTAGGAGCACTGCCTCCACATCCCATATATGCTGCTGTCTCTCAGTCCAGAGCCACACTTTTAATGTTCACTCCAAAAGCAGAGCGTATGACAACAGCACTGCTGCTGCTGCAAGTTATTTATCGAGATCGGCATTTTTACTGATGCAACGGCGCACATGGGAAACAGCAACATGAGATTGTTAGCCTGCAGTATTTCACTTAAGAAAAATCTCTCTTGCTGTAGTAAAAGGGAAACAAAGATGAAACCTGTAAACCCTTTATTAATGAGCTACCAGTAACTACTTCTTTGCATCAATCCAGTACTGCGTCACAGTCCTTACATGAGAAGGATCTGGTAGCTGGGTTTATGAGGTACCATTTTCACTTTAGCTAAAACAACAAGGGTTTTCTTTAGACTCTTTCATCAAAATACAAAAAAACCCTAACTCCACCATGGAGCCAGGTTTCACGGGTGACTTGGGTCTTTTACAAAGGTCCATTTCAATAACCTTGGTTAAATGCCTCCATGCTCTGGAGGTGACCTGAGCCTACTTTCAAATACTAAGGATGCTTCTATTTTCTCTGGCACATAGCACTTGCTCTCCAACCAGCATATGCTCAGTTCACAAAACAGCCACCACTATACTGTAAGGAAAAGGAGATAGTTTTAAACGCACTGATTTATGTTTGTCTCTCCAGGTTCATAGGGTAAATCCAAAGGCTAAGCCTCCTTGCAAGTCTCAGCATCCTGGCAGGGCCAGAGGAATGTCACAGTAAGTGCAAACAGTGTTGAGTCAAGTATATCCCGCCTCCTGAAGTCTCTGTCTCCATCTGCCCTGTTTATTTTTCCCCACACACTAGGAAAAAGTGGAAAGCCACCACTGTCTTGCTGACCATTGGTCCCTCAGCCAATGAAGTCTCTAGCAGCTGTTCAGTCCACCAGAATTACACCACTTTATTTCAGCCATTATCTATTGACCCTCAAAGAGTAGGTTTACACATTTTTTAAATTATTATTTAGAGTATTTTAGAAATATTTTGCAAGGATCTGCTCAAGCACATCTTCAGCAAGTGACTGAGAGGCAAGGGTCATCATGAATATCAAGATCTGGACCCTAAGCTCTGAGAAAGGCTTTCTGGCTTGGAACATTTCCTACCCAGAATTGCTAAGAGAATTGATGGAGCATGTGACAGGGCTGGAAAGGCTTGAGGGGCTGCCACGCAACTTAGCCATTTGTCAGCCTACTTCAAAGATTCACTTCAGAACAGACAGTTGATTTAGAGCACGTACTTGGTCAAGAGCTGGGGAACTCAGACTATCAAGAGACAGACTCACATCTTAACTCAGGCTGGGAGGAAAGAGCTGGTAACGAGTTATTTCAGAGAAAAGACAGATTATAAATAAGACCAGTGCCATAGCAAAACAAACCCAAGCACTTCAGTTGCACATTTATATGCAAGACACATGGTTCAAAAGCTAAATGAGACAGATATCTGTACACATCAATGCTCCACCATGGAACAAGGACATATCTTGCACTGCAAATATTTGAGCATCTTAAAACTGCCTTTCTTGCTTAATCAGAGACCTTTTTGTAACCTCTGCATCAGCTGAGCTCTAAAGGGGAATGTCAGGACAGAGTACCAAAATTCCTGCTCATTTCTCTACATTCAGCCTCACTGTAGTTCCCGCATATACCACACAAGCCAAGAAGAGCTAGACCTGGGATCACCTAAACCAGGTAGGGATCTCTCTAGAAGGGGACAACTACCAGCAAGCAATGCTGATCTTTACACAGAGGCTACAAGATGTGGGCAATTAATTGGCTTATAGCTATAAGACCAGCAACATTTACCGGTTACCAGCTTCTCTTTCCACTACTTGGTGTTCACAGTCCAGGGAGGCATTTCCCCTTGGAGCACTTGAACACAGACTCTCCACAGGGTATTTATTAGGCTGGTGCATGAACAACAGATAAAACACTCTGACATTTTCTTCTGTTTCAAAGTAAAGTGCCAGCAACACAGCCAGGTTTCTGCATATGAGAAATTCAAGCTATAAAAATCACTTTTCTTTGCTATATAGATGCAGAGTCCCTCGGCGAGCCTGACCGGGTCTGCCTACGGAAGCACACCTGTGTTTACAAAGGTAAAGAGCAGAAGCTGTCTGAATGACATAGCTTGTTCTGCAACTACTAACATTAGATTTTGAGTTTTCTTGCTCAATCAGAAGGTATTTTGAGGCTGGAACATTGGTTCATTTACAATTCAAAAAAGCCAGCATGCTTCCTTAGCAATGCTATCAAACTAACGTCTTAATTGGTAAATGATCCAGACAGACAGAACCACTTACATGAATTCATCTCATTTATTTCCTACAAAGGAGGCTGGAGTGGAAACCTCTCATAGTGACCTCCCTTATTATGTTGTATCCACTGGAATAAATGTTTTTCCTGAGTTTATATCTTTATCTAAATGTATGATCACGCTAAAGTCTTTTAATGAGCACTGGTCTACAGGTGAAAAAACCTCCACTCACAACCCGCTGCAAATGCTTTTAGAATTAAATCAACTATTGTAAGTAAAAAAAAAAAAAAATACGGGCATGAGATTGTCTTCTTCACTGAAGGGTGTATCTTTCCATAATAATTGCTTCAATGGGGAAATACTTATGTGAGCCTTTCAACTCTAATTTTTCCTCCTCCAGGGTCTACAAAACATAAAAGCTACAAAGGGTCAATTAGTAGTATTTGAATGTCGCATTCGCGCTACACCCACCTTACAGGTTCGCTGGTACAGAGAATATGATCAGATAATAGATTCTGCTGATTTCCGAATACTACGAAAAAGTAGGTATTACTATGTCTGTTTGGTGTACAGTAATTTTATTGGGACAGTGGTAAGACAGGAACAAGAACTTCTATAAAAATTAGGAGATCGTACATGTTCATAGAGGCAGAGTTAAGTTTACAAGTACGAAATGACCTGAAGTCACAGCTGCACAGAGCCTGCGCTTCCTCCGTCTGCACGTGAGCAGGTCAGGCACAATGGGAGGAGGTTGCCATGCTGTTAGTTATTAATGAAAGTACTACTGAGCCATGGAGGCATTGTCACTGTATATTATAACTACTGATGAACTCAGGAAAAAAATATGCAATATAAGCACATTTTAAACAATTTTTCATGCTCACAGGCATAAGGTCATAGCTCCATAGTAAGACAAATTCACAGCAACTAATTCCAAAGTCAGTGGAGCTCTTTCTACATCACCTCAGTGGAGAGGTGTTTGCACCATCAGGCTCCAGCCAAACCTGAGCTTCCCCTATCCGGGTGGTATTTCTCTCGATGGATAGAAAGGGAGATGGTCCCTTTCGTTACTGCCGTGACAGCTGAGGTGGGAAAGGAGGTGAGGGCTGAAGGTCTTTCTTCCGTTTTGGCATTATAACCATTGAATTTTTTTGTTTCTTATTTTGAGCAGAGGCTTGTTCGTCAGCTGTTCCTGGTAAGTACACTGCGCATTTTTTGTTAGACATCTTATCGGTTAATTACCCCAAGCTTAGTTTGTCCCACCTCATCCAAGATAAAACTATAATGTTCAAAGGGGAACCAGAAGACAGCATTCAGTGTCAGGCTAAGAGCTTTCAAGATCTTGGTTTTGACACAAGCACCTGAAAGGCCCCAATTTATTTCACAACGCAATGAAAAAGGTATCGTCCCTTTTACATTCAGTCAAAGAAGAGTACCCAGTATGTTAAGGGAAAACACATCAACTGTTCTGACCTGTGATCTTTTCTGGGGTTTAAACTTGTGCAAGAGAAGACAGAATTTAGCAAAAAAAAGTTGTGCCTTGTTTCTTTAAAGTCACAGAAAGAAAGAGCCTTCCTGCACCTTTGCTCCTTCCAAACCCCTTGACTTCCTATGCCCTTTACGTCACTTTTTTGCACTTTATTGCTGCCAAGTCCCATCAACAAGTAGCAGTCCTTCTGCAAGGACCAATTCCTATGAGTTAACATTCAGTTTTTATGGTACAACAGCATGCCGGAATTTCTCATTTCAGAGGAGGTCTGCACCCTGGTTATTACAGAAGCTTTTCCAGAAGACTCTGGAATATTTAAATGTGTTGCTGAAAATGAATTTGGATCTGCAGCATCCAGTGCACGTCTCTCTGTTTCCCCAGGTAAGCACGTGGATCTCTGAGCTGAGCAACTAAGCACAAGAGAATTCGCTGCTGCTCACCATTAGGCAGCGTCACGGATATTTGCCAAGCCAAAGCCAGACCCAAACACTTTTGCAGGCTCAAGAGACGAGAAATACCCCAAAAATGCAGTCTGCTTGGGTACTTCTCAAAGCTGGATGCAAGTTGTTCTACATTTCTGCTTTTGGCCCTTCTTCCTCCTGGGTCAAGGACGACAAGGTGGAGATGTTGTTTTCTCTCACAGAGGAGTTTCACCCCTGAGTTCATCCCTTCAGGGATCCCAGCTTAGCCCAACACATTGGCTGTAATACCTTTTTTATTGTAACACACAATTTGCCTGACTTGTGCCAAAAGCCGTCTCCAAACAGAACAGCACCTTGCATGTAAACCAAAGCTCACCAGCCCTGGTGAGAGGTTGGGTTTGGCTAATGCAGCTGTGCGGGTTTTGGTCTATGCAGACCACAGGCAGGTTGAACTCTCATCCACCTGCACAGACATACCAGTTTCCCTTCCCATTACCGCAGCATGCTGTACTGGTGAACCACCACTGCTTTCTACCTGACTTGTGGACAATTCTACTTCCAGGAGCAAAAGAACTGGAAAGCTTTGTGGGTGCTGCCCACAGGCCAGCTGTGCAAGTCACCATGAAGAAACCCACCTTCCCCAGGAAGAGCCAAACAGGAGCCAAGGACCGAGACGCAGCTGGCCTGCCATCCTACAGCACAGAGACCCCAGGGCTGGGCAGTCGAGCAGAAGCCACAAACTTTGGCCAGATGAACTCCAAGAGCGAAGCTGAAGATTTTCATGGAGCTTATGAGAATTCACCTCAGGCTTCACCTCTGCGGTAAGACAAAGAGAAAAATCACATCCCTGGGTTAGTTTTACACAATACTTAGAGGATGAACTTTCTAGAGACCCTGGTAATACAACTGCAAAGCTCCCATGCCCCACACCCCAACAGGGAAACACGCACCTGCATTAACCTGAGCTGTTTGCCTAAATGACAATGGGAACATGTAACACCAGGCTCAATTTGACGAAGTATGTAACTATCTAAAGGTTCAGGTAAATGCCTAACGGCATTTTCAGAAATGCCTATCTATAAGTAACTTTAAAAGCATCACCCCAGATAATTAGTCTCTAGAAGACCTTTGGCTCTACAGCAGAGCATGGGGCAAAGATCATAGTACCTGGGAAATTTACAGGTACAGTTCTGTTGCCACCACCTTCCTCTGTAACCTTGGCCAAGTGGCATCACCTCACGTGTCTGTTTCCCATTCTGTGAGACAGCAATAGAATGAAAGATCCTGTAAGCGTGGTGCAGATTGTACCTGCAAAGCACTCTGTGGAGGAAAAGTACTGAACCAGTGATCCACTGGATAGAATGAAAACTATCCCATGCCATGGTAGGGATGCTCCTCACCCAGGAGGTGGAGATTTCCCCCCAAAAATAATGTGTTCCCTCTTAAAACAAGACTTGATCCAATTTCTTCCCCAAATGCAGCTCTCAAGTAGCTTTGTACTTATTGCATTACTAGTTATTCTGTTTAATTGTTCCACAGAAACAAAACAAGTCAGAACACACATCTTAGCGACTCATCCCAGATTTTTGTAGTGTTTCTCAGGTGTTTATAGGCATAATGAAGACCTCAAATGGTGACAGTTAAAAGGTCCAAGCCTAGCACTAAGAGGAGTTTCCTCAGTCCTGTTTGTGAAGAGGAGAGCTACAAGGCAGATGTGTGCCTCCTCTCTCAGCTGAATGCCAGCGTTACATTCCGCGATACTGTTACATCGTGTGTAAATGGCTGTCCGTGGCAGAAAGCATTCTCTGTGTTATAGATTATTTTTGGATGTACTCAGCCTCTTTAACTAAACTAGTTATTTTAACAATTCTGAACGTCCTCCTCCAAATTCACTACAGCAGAGATCATGTTTCGGTATAGATTTCTCCATGCGCAGGAATTTTTTTACTAAATCACTGAGTTAAAATGGGTTTGCTTCAATAACCTGCAGATCGCTGAGAGGAGGCTCTCAGTTTAGCTCCAAGCCTCTCCATGAAATCCAGGCTTGCTCCAGGGAAATCAGCTGGGACCCTAAGCAGACCCTCTGCAGAATCAAAACCCTGGCTGAAGCCAACTTGCATGCACTTTAGCAGACTGCAGCACTGCAAAGCTGCGGGGGGCTTGCCTGCAGCCTGCGATGAAGCTGTGCATGTGCTGTCCTCGTCTCCAAACATCACAAGCCAAGCATGTGAAATGCAGCACCGTATTCAAGTAAACTCATGCTTAACTGCCCCAGGTCCAAACACCTAGAGATAAGGCTAAGTTTGCTTGGGTGTATCTAACAGGGTCCAACATTGCATTGCTTGTCATCCTTACCTGATGATGATTTTAAACAATCTGTTAATTGTCTTCTGAGCAAAACCAAAAGCCTTTTGTAAAATCTCTGGCATAATTACCTCTTGGAAGGAATGGGGGCAGTAGGAGACATTTGCTAGCTGTCCTTTTAGAACAGGACTAGCCTTCCAACCTCCCTCCACATTTCTCAAAGGCAGCAGGAAGCCTGTATTTTGGCATTTCTAACAAGCAACCTGTGGGGAAACTCTTTTAGATCTTTAGATGCTGCTTGGGATGACTACTTGTAAAGTTTATGGCTTGCAGCAGTACCAGTGAGCTGTGGTTGCATTTTTATTTTTAAAGTTCTGCTTAGTTTGAAATGTAGTACCTGATGTCCTGCATGAAGGGATATAACATATCACCAAAATCAGCTATGTCATAGCTTTTAAAAATTTGGGTTATATAAAACATCAACTGGTGTATAGAGTTGCAGAGTGCTTTTGATTGACAGCAATGCTGAACCAGAGTTTGGAAGGCATTTACACGTCTCAAGATACAGAGAAAAAAACTATTAAAATTTCTAGATATACCCACCTATGAGCATCGAAATATCTTTAAAGCCCGCGGTCTTATTGCCATGTGCTTTGAAACATCATTATGAATGGGACTCAACATTGTAAATGTTGCTGTTACCTCAAGCTAAGCAATCCTCTCTAATGACTAGCTGTACAATAACTGTCTTGTTAGACAGATTTAGCCATATAACTCTCTCAGGTAGTGTATGTGGTTGCAACCATATTACCAAAGACAAAAAGAAATACCGACAAAGACAGTGATGACAGAACAAAGCTATTACTGGGAATAATTACAAAATGAATGAAGTCCTTGTACTCATACTTCTCCAAATTATTGCTTAGCAACAGCCGCTCTATAAAAGCTAGAAAATGCAATTCTAGAAGACTGTCGCTACCAACTACTCCTTTCTGAGCCCTTTATATCTGCAGCTTACATTGTCCTTCTCAACAGCCTTAAAGAAGCAGAACAAAATCTACACTGATTATTAACTTCAATAAAGGAACTTAATCCAAGCAAAAGAAGAGGCTTCAGGCACTAAGTATACTGCCAGGTCTTTTAGGTAGTTTTTAAGATTCCTTAATAAATAAGCAAAAGATTCTTAACTATTTTCTAGCTATTTGTTGCTATATGACTCAAGCAACTAGGAGAACCCGATCAGACGCAATGTGTCACTATTCATAGAAAGTAAACTGAAGCAGTACAGAAAAGCTCGCCTCGAACACCTCGCAGTGCTGGTCAGAGCACTATTGAGTTACCCTAGCACAAGCTAGAGATTTAGTTTTTTCCTACCTTCTGGATCTCACGTTTTTCTGTTCCTTCTCTTTCACACAAGTCGTCCCAGTTGTGTCTAGCCTTTTAAGTGTATAAAGCTGTCCTTAAACTGATGCCTCGCCGCCAACTTCAGTTCTAAAACAAGCATACTGCACCCTCATTGAAGTCGATGGGAAGCCAGGGAGCCTGTCTGAGCGCACACAGTCTGACCTTTAACGTGCTCACAGCTTCCTACAGGGCAAATGATCATGCTACAGTTACCTTTTTTTAAGTACTCAACTCTCTCCGTGCAAACTACAGATTTTTTTTTAAACTTAAAAAGCAAATAACCTCTCCAACAACCAGGGACACACTTCCTCCCTTAATCACTTTCATCATGAGGAATTGAAATAAATTAGCGCTCAGTTAACACCGCTATGTAGATTTAGTTCAAAAACGATGGGCTAATGTTTAAATGCAAACACGAAAGTGGATTAACTCTCGAATATCGCTGTGCTGGAAGACTCCCGGGCGCAGCGAAGGGAGAGAAGAGGCAAGTGAAAGACCACAGGCAGCCCGAGGTGCGGTACCTACGGGGCTGGGGTTTTTTACACAATAGCGTGTATGCTAGGCGAGAGTTGCCAAAGTATAATGAAGATACTTAAAACACTATAATGTTAATTTAAGATGCAATTAAGCATTGAAGCCTTCGATTAAACGGATACAAATCACCTAATCTGCCAGCAGGATCTGTTGCTGTTCTGGTGCAAACCTCTTTTAACCCAAGTAAATACCTGTAATAACACACACAAACAGCAAAATATCAAGTAATATTTCACCATCAAGTATATTTTGTGTTATTCCGTTTCTGACTCTTCAGACGCATCCCTGAGCAATGCCGCTGCTCTTGATTAAGCTCCGTACTAGAGCGAAGGTGAGGGATGGGGGCGCAGTGGCCCCAGGTACCGACGGAGGGCTCGCTCGGGGGGGCTGCTGGGTTTTATTATTTTTTTTTTAATAAATTTAAAATTTTGTAAATTTAAATTTTGTAAATTTAAACAACATTTACGTCTGGCTGTCAAGTATCTGTTGGCTTTAAGTACACAGCCTTAAAAGCAGTACCAGAGCGGTATCACTACAGAGGCACTTAGCTGCAGCCAATTAGCAAATGAATTAAAAAAGGAATTGCATTGAGATAACGAAGTGGGATTTAGGGACGTTTAAGCATATTGCAGCAGTCCTTCCTCGCTGCTCCCTGACGGCTGTTACGGGCAAAAAAAAAAAAAACAACACCAAACCCTGCTTTTCTGTTCGATAGCTGTCGACTTTTTCAGTTCTTCCCCGTCTCCTGCCGAACACAGGGACGTACCCGGGAGCAGGGGGAGGCGAGGGACAGCGCTGAGCCCCGGGGGTGGGGGGAGCCGGCAGCCCCCTGCCCACCGCTCCCCGCTGCAGCCCAGCCGGGGGCGGGCAGCGCTCCCGGGGCCGCGGATGGAAGGATGGATGGATGGATGGAAGGATGGACAGACCCAGCCGGGAGCAGTGCCCGGGCACGGCTGCCGGCAGGATCAGCCCCTCCCGGGGTCGGCGGGGACCGGCAGCCCCGCAGGCAGGTCCCACCGCTGCCCACCCGGGGTGATTTGCTCACCGCGGGCACCTGCCCAAATCCCAGGCTCCGGCCCTTAAATGAAGCGTCCCCGCAAGGCCGGGACTAGTGGAGACTCTTATTCTGACAGCGGTGCGGGCAGGAGGACAGGCAGGTCCCGCCGTGTCATCTGCTGGCAGCACATTAAAGCCTCTGGGCTTATAACGCTACGCGGAGGGCTACTATGACAGTCCGGGTCAGTGAATGACGGTCCCTGCCCAAAATACTGGTTAAAGCCCAGGTGACAACTTCTAGGCTGTAGGTAAGGTGCTGTTTTTGGGGTGTTTGGGTTTTTGTTTTTTTTTTCCACGTCACTTTTTAATTTGAAGCTGGTTAGGGAGCTGGCGTGAGAAATTGCAATGTGCTGGGTAATGCTGAGATGAAAATGCACCTTGAAGGTGCAGTGGTGTCAGAGGTAACGTGGGAGGCAACAAAGGAGGAAAAAAAAAGGAATGATTTTTTAGAAGGCAAAGTGTCTCTATTATTACTTATTGTTATTGTCTTGTAAAGTCAAAAGTCTCTTTAGTTTTGTTTTTTTTTTTACCCAAATCAAGGAAGAATGATTTACGGAAAACCTAACTTATCCATTGCTGTGACAAGCGGATCTGTGCATCGTTTCTTGTTTAAGTGCAGTATTCTAGAAAACAAAGTAAATGCCGGTTTTTGTACATAGCCTGTAGGTAAAATGAATGAATCTGTACACCGGCAGCGATATAAAAATGGTATAAAAACAAGAATCAATGGGTTTTCTGCACCAGTGAATGAGAACATAGTGTGGACGTGCTCCAAAGTGTTGAGCCAGCTTCAAATTCCAAGAGCACGACAAGGGGAAAGTTAGGGAATTTTTACTAGAAAACCTCTGTTTACATACAGTTAATTTACAACTAATATTGATAATTACCTTTAGGAAATGAAAGCTTTGAATCTTTAAAATGACAGCGATGTCTTCAGTTGATCTCCCCCCACGGGAATTTATGACCTCGTGGAGCCCTTCTTCGGACTCTCCGATGAGAGGAATACAATATACTGTGTATATATAGCAGCGAAACAGCTGATCTCAGTGGGGCAAGATTACAATTTTTTCCAGCACATGTAACTGTGTGGATTTATATTCTCATTTTTTATTAGTAGCTTTACGTTTATTTTGGGGGGTTATTTATTTATCCTGGAGCTGGGGTTGTTTGTCAGTTTTAACAAACTTGTTCAGTTTGCTCTAATTAAACTTTCCTCTTTTGTAAGTTGATGGAAAGCCCACATTTAGATATCGAGGACGTGCAAAATAAATGCAGGACCTCTGAGCAGCTCGGCTTGCCCTACTTTATCCTGCAGCTATGTCATTTGGGCAATTATGAGCCCTAACAGCAAATCTCGGGAAATCAGAGAAGCACAGTCCTTGGCATTCCAATCCCAAATCTCAATTGGATATAAAAAGCTTTGAATTCAGAAACATTTAGAGAAGAAATCAGGATACTTGGTTTCAAAGGTTTAGTTTTAGGCTTAAAAGAAAGTGGAACCTGTTTCATGCTTCCCTATGGTATATGGAATTTCTCGGTACCAATAGCCAATTCTCCAAGTAATAGTACATTTAGTATTTTGACAGGGCACAAAACTGAAGGATCCAGAGATCTTTAGTTAAGGTGATATGTGGCAAATGACCTTGCTTAACAGTAGTATCTACGGTTATCTGTAGACTTAGGCAGGTGGTGGGTTGTCTCAATAAAGAGCAATTGCTCTTTCTTTTAGAATTTACTGGGCTCTTGCAGATAAGATAGCCATGGTGAGCACCGCACATGAGTCACATAGTGTGCATGACTTATCGTAATCCGAAATGTTCATACAGTTCTGGAATAGTTCTAATCAATCCTAAATCTCATTATTTTAAGCTCAAGCTTTAATTGTCAGTTGCCTGAACTTCATACTCTTTGGGTTGCAATGACTACTCACAACACCGTATTTTTGTGATTCAAATGGTGATGTACAATTTATTTTATCTGTATTGTCTTCCTTAAGGGAAAATCCACACCAAGAAAGCCTCTATTCTGCAAGGCAAGGGTTCCATACTATCCACGAGCCCAGCCAAGAAAGCTTTTGTGGCCTACCACCTAGTTTTTACCAGCCACCTATCCAAAGCCAATTATCACCAACAAAAACACAAGACAGCCGTGAAACCTCTCCTATGAGTGTCCCTAATTTCCCATCCATTTCCTCTATGTGCCAACCAACCATGTTTAACTACGAACGTCCAAAACACTTTATCCAGTCTAAGAATGCGTGTCAAGGGCAACAGCAGCCTCCAGGACCCGCAGCCTCTACCGAGTCAAGCAGACAAATCAAACAGTCCTCCATCCTAATACAGCCTCGTAACCCAAGTGGGCAGAAATTCTCCTCCTCGTCATCGCTGAGCTCTTCAATCACGCTCTCCTCGCCTTCCTGTAGTGCCCCTAAGGAATCCACATATCCTGTCACACCTGCATCTGCGCAGTCTCCTGCTAGCTCATCATCCGGGCAACGGCTTATATCCATGCCTAACCAACCCCCCGCAGCATTCCTGTGCTCAGTGCTACCCTCGCAGCCCGACTATAATAGCCAAACTCCTTCTCCTATGGAACCTCAGTAAGTATATACAGGCTTCTAACCTCCCCTTGCTTTCCTCTGGCCTGGCCTCTCCCGTGCACTGACCATCCCAAACCCAACCGTCCGGTGAAACGCCAGCTCAGCCGAAGCCAATGGTACAGCTCCCCTTGACTTCTGATGTTCGAGGCAGGGCTTTGCATGAATCGGGTTAGGAGGCTGAGCGCTTGCCCTTGGTGTCTGTGTGGGAGAGATGGGTATCCACCAGGAATTAAACTGCACAGAAGTCATGTCACAGGCTGCTGTGCAGGTTTTCCTGGGGTAGGTTGAACAGTTTAGTCTGATTTGATGGAAATCTCTCATTTAAGCGTATCCAGAACAGAAGAAGGATACCCATCTCAAATGAATTTCGCCCAACAAACATGGCTTATGAATGGGGGGCAGGGAGGAAGGCAGCAGTATTTCCCACATATAAACAACTTTAAGATTCCTAGTAAGTCTCAGCAGTATTTTCAGGTTCCACATCGTGATGGGACTCTACGCTCACCTACAACAGAGTTTTCATTAATCATATGTGCCAACAGAAAGGCAGCCACTTGTAAATTTTACCCCTTCAGACCAAAGACCAAATTCTTTCCTGAATATGTATTATATCATTTTGCCTTTGGGCTGCAATCCAAATATCTCCCAAGGTCAGCGAGATCTCAAAGGGAGCTGGGTCTTGCCTTCTCACCAACTTGTATTCCTGCCAATATTAGCTGGAGGTCCTGGGGAAAGTCAATGTAGAATATGCAACAAACGCTCAACTGAGGATATTAGAAAGGTGACAGGGGCAGGGGGGTCCTGCTGGCTTGGATATAAATTCAGGTTTAAGAGTCCCTTTGTATTCAGGAAATCTAAATATTTCCGGGCTTTTTTTGAATTGCAGCACTGTGGGAAGCGGAAAGGTAAGACGGAGCGGGCTTGGTGGGGCACTCAGGAGTGTTTCTTAAAAGTACTGCAGGAGCGTGGGGGGGTTAGGTATGCATCTGGAGTAACGGCTGGGGTTTGTGTATGAGGCATTGGCTTGTTTGTTTTCATAGCAAAGGGCTTTGGTGCCTCACTATGCTTTTCATATAAGCTGCTCTTAAATGCAAGATCCTGTGAGTTGAGGAATTATTTTCCTAATCATCCCACAAATGGGCAAATGGGGACGTGAGACATATTAATCTTTTGGGCAAATTATTAAAGTTTTTAAGTCATAACTTGAGCAAGTTATTAAGTCCAAGCAGCGCTGGGAATATGTACCAGAATTATAACACTTCTACCCTATTCTAATCAGCAGAACAAATTCCCAGGCAACAGGGGGAAGGGGATTTTGAATAGAAATAATTGCTGAACACCACTGCAGCATACAAGGCCCCACTGCATGTAATGAACTGGGTTAGATCCTGTCACCACAGGGCGCTCTGACCTCTAGTAGACCTTTGCAACCCATTTTGAGGGATGCTCCTCTTTTCCTAGCACCTTTCAGAATCGAGTCTACCATCTAACTCCAAGCCTTGCTTGTGTCTCTTGACTGGGTTACAGGATCAGCCTATGCTGGGGGGTACAGCAAGGGCTCCTAATGACCCAGCCTAGCTTGGGGTAAGCTTGGCTATTGAGCACCTGGACAGAAATGCTATATGAAGTAACTTTCTGGGTCCCAGAAGAAGAGGACAACTAATAAGCTATTTGTTCATACCTAATCAACTAGTTTGTGACCTCGCTGTGGATTTGCAGCACCCAGGGCCTTTTTAACAATTTGAAATTGTAGAGGAATGCAGTTTTTAAGGGAGAACTTGCTCCTGGACAGACTCACATTTCTCAGTGGAGTTAGTGGGTCCCTCAGAACACTGCTAGCCTTACTGCACACACCCGAGTCAGGGCAGGGGCCACTGCAAGATGTAGGGATGCTGAACAGCAACCCACAGCAAACTGCTGTGAGTGTTGTGGGAGGACATTCAATGACTTGGCTAGACCATGATGCTTCCCCTTAAGTTTTTCATACTCAAATATGTCACCTAGCCTATCTATCTCTCAAATGCTTTACGGGTTCATTTGAACCATGGTCTTTAGGTAGCAGATTCACATTTTTGTGTGTATTCTATGAAGCTGTAGCAAACAGTCAAGCAGGCCTACAGGAATAACTTTGTTTTTTCTTCCTGCATGAGTAGTTACTCACAACCGATGTATAACAAACAAGCTAGCATCAACTCTATGCAGAAGACATCAGACCAAGAAATTCGAGGAACAAAAGAGGCCCTCATTCAAGACTTGGAAAAGAAACTCCGATGCAAAGACAACCTTCTCCAGAATGGCAACCAGGTAAGGGAAACCTGCTGACTAAAGAACCAGTTTGCTCAGACTCTCAGTAGTGCAAGCAGGGCTGCAGAGACTAGTTCTAGTGCCCCAGAGGCTGGAGCCTCCAAACTGAGCCAAAAGCAGAAGGAAATGCAGGAGCAACACTGCCCAAACACCTTTACTCAGAACCTCAACAGATCCCAGCAAGAGTTCTTTGAGCCATTTATGACCAGAATATTCTTTCAGTGTGAGGTGGCTGAACTTTTCCATTAGAAATGTAAAAAAACCATCTCTTCCAACAGTGACTATTTTTAATCATGGCTCAGGGCTGGTGCAAAATGTGTGGTTCTGAAAGATTTACATCCAACCTCTTTGTTTCCCAACACCCTCTTCACTGTTATTTTTGCTATTAGAATGCAAATAGCTGTACTGGTGGGCCAGGTTCAGCTCAGCCCTGAGAAGGCCCTTCCCAGTAGCGGAGCAGCGCATGGTTAGTGCATGATGAAAGCTGGCCTGAATGCGTGGCAAGGGAGATGGCTGCTGTCAGTCTGTCTGTAGGCATCTACTGTGGCAACTGAATGTCAGCACCTCCTGTGACTTCGCTAAGAGATGCATTGACTTCTGAAAGCCGTCTGATGCAGCAAGATGGCTTTGAGCTGCTATTGCCTTTCCCTCTTATCCTACCTTCTTGGCCAGCACACACTATTCAAGCTGTCTTTGAATTTGTGCAGTCAAATGAATAAGGCTAGGGTCAGAAGTGAGGTATGTACACACAAGAGAAAGGTGCATGTTTAGAGCCATGGCACAAACTTAAACTCTCCACTGGGGATCCTGCTGAACATCACATCCACAGACAACTAGAAGCCCAGGGAGAACCCCTCAGTTCTCCAGACACAATTTCACCCTGGCTTTCAATTCTAATAAACCACCCCAAAACATTAGAAACTTGGAGAAGTACCAGTATTTGAAAGCTTACTCTAGAGACCATCATCACATGTGGTAAACCTCTTTGATTTCTTTTTATATGGACAACAACAAATCAGAGAAATTACATGAGCTTTTATCACAAAGGCTGTCTCCTATAAGAAGGTCTCTTAGTCTCAGTACCTACTTATTCATCCTGCAAAGGGATAAAATGCAATCCCCTTTGCCAAGAAATCCAAATCTGGGAGAAAAATTTGCTTACCAGTAGGGAAGCACATCACAGCAAGCTAGAGCGAGCAGGTCTCTAAGGTGGGAAGCTTCCTGCTGGCCAGAAGCAGACTCGTAAAAGCCCAGTGTTTATAGTTCCCATATTCTTTCCCCTGAAGTAGAAAGCAGTTTTTCCATTACCATCAGTAGGAACAGGTTTGTGTCATATATATAATTTCAAATATTGAAGGAAAAAAAATATGTTAGGTCAAATCTGACTTAATGTGTCCCTAACAGGAATGTTCTATCTGCTGTAAGAAAGCTTGCCATTGTAAGCCAGCTTTTCTTCCCATAGGAAGCCAGGCTAAAAATAAGGCTTATGCAATCACCACTCTGTGTCCTCCTCCCCTTGTCTTCCAACAACGTCTGAACCAACTGGCCAATCTCAGCCACACTTGATACAGCTGTAATGACCTCAGGGATATTGAGCTCTCACAGGTTTGGCAAAAGGTCTCTCTTGCTCTTTTCTAAAGAAAAGTCCCACAAGCCTCCCCAAACCGTTATCTACCCAGGAATAGCCACATACGTGTCCTGTGCACAGTAGAAGTTCAGTCAGATCTTGTCCTCACTTCACAAAATCCAAACCCAAGGTAAACTTTGTGGGAAGCAAAGTGTCAGATGTTCTGGTGCTCAGGGGAGTAACATACTCGGTCTCTTCTAAAGTAACCCAACTGATAGAGCTTGGATTTAGCTCTGCTCCTATTTATCCCTGCATCCATACTGTAGGAACTTACTGTTACATGACTGAAATGCATTCTTGCCTCCTTTCAGGACAGCACACAACATTTCATAAGGTGGCTGTTGCACTGGCTCAAGCTTCCCTTGTGCTTTCAGGGGTACTGGTGCTCCTCTCTGGCTGTGTCTGCTTCTGGTGTGGCTCTTACTTTTTTAGGAGTAGGGGACGCTAGCACCCATCGTGCCTCCAGCTCCTGAAGTAAATCCACAGCTGAATGACTTGGGAAGTTTTCCCAGTGCTAACAGAAAGGTACCCTGGGACTTACTCTGGCTTCTGAGATAATGCCATCAGCTACCCATAAATAATCCCAGTGGAGAAAGAGGAGGAGTGGAAGGCCACAGATGGCATTAGAGAGGCTTTGATGAACAGGCAGTTTAATCTTTTATGCATTTCAGGGCTGTATATATTGAGGCTGACTTCAGTAGGCATCACGGACTCCAAACCCTCTGGAACAGACGTGGTGTTTCTATTCAGCTGCTGCTTTCATTGACAACACCCTGAATTTGTAGCATATTAATGTGCTCTTACAAGCTGATCTGAAATAGTAAATGGACTTCTGACTAGAATTCCTCTCTGCTCTGCTTTAAGCGATTAACTTATGAAGAAAGAATGGCTCGCAGGCTGCTCGGACCAGTAAATGCTGCATCTGTGTTGGAAGCACAAAGTGAAGACGGCATGCAGAACGCACAGGTAAATGGAGACCTGTCTCTAGAACAGTGATTTCCTGGGGTCGTGCTGTGACCTGCTTGTACCTGAATAGGGCAGAGAGTTGAGGTTTTTGTGGTACCAGTGCAGAAGAGGGAAGGGAAGGGGACAGCTCTCACTGGCAGAGCTCTGTATAGTAGGGATTTGGGTTTTTTTTTGGGGGGGATGGTGACAGAGGCGGGGAATTTAAGCACCATTCCCTTGCTGGGCCTGATCTGTAGGAATGACCTCTCCAGGGAGGAATTATAACAGCTGCTGCACAGCACATTACACCCTGCCTGTGACAGGCAGGGAGCAGAACAGCGAGGGATACAGGTACCCGCTCTCTAACAGCCCGAGTTCAGACTTGGCCAGGACAGCAAGATTTACACCTGTCACTGTCTGGAGTAAGTGACATTGACTACAAGAGGTCAAGGCCTTGGGGTGGGATCAGTTAGGTTTTAGCCCTTCCAGGGGCCTGCAATCATTAAGAGAAGGCAAAGCAGTTATTTTAGCAGCCCACGTACTGATAGACAAGAATCTATTGGTACTGGCATTTTCAAAAGCATTTTAGTTGGAGACTTGCATCATTCATTGGTTATTCAGGCCAGTTAAAAGCTCTCTCTAGCACTTCTGTGATCAAAGTTAGTGGAAATGTCTGTGACGTGGCACTGGGTACCAGTGCAGCCGAAGAAAACATGCCTCCTGCTGCATGGACGCAGAGAGGCAGCAGGCTGGCATACAGCTTTCAAAGTGCAGTCAGCAAAACTCTTCAATGAAAGAGACACTTAAGATCACAGCAAGAGAGGAATATAGAATTTCAGCTATTTCTCCCCAACAATCACCTGACAAAAGCAGAAAAGAAGGGAACATTATGGATTTCAGAGAGCGAGGGAAACCTCATCTTTTGCAGAGAACAAGGAAACATTCAGTCAAAACACGATGACTGACAACTTTCAGGGTGTGCGAAGTGCTGCATAAAAAGGAGCACTGGAAGGAGAGATTGGCTTATGTTTGGAAGATCTTATTCCCGTTGCTCAGTCTTATTTTTAAATATTGTAGTCACTGATTCATTCAGCCTCCTGATTCCTCAGGAACTTATCTGTGCAGTCAGTCCATATAATAGAGCATTAGAATTATCATCAGCAACTTCATCACTACCGCACCATTTCACAAGACAATAATTGTACAGAACTTGTGTAAATGAGCAGAAACAAGCAATTGCCTTTGGACTCAGCATTGAGCTCAGTCCAGCAAAACCCTTATTCATGTGATGCTCCCCCTGAACTGAAGACTGCTTCTGTGCTTGAAGTTTAAACCCGGGTTTAAACATTCCACAGGACTGGGCTACAGAGCACAGAACGAAGCATGGTGATGGCTCAATGCAAACACCCCAGAAATTTCCATGCAGTATTTCCTCTATCTGACTCCATTGCTAACATGAGTCACTGGTAATAAACTCCGCCTGTATTTTCCAAATATCCAAGTTCCTAGGAGGAATCAATCCTGGGTACTTTAGCAGATTTACTCATGTGATTGTGGAATTGTCAGCAAGCTTAGTCGGTGCTGTGATCTAGAAAGAAAAATATTTTCCAGCTCAGCATGTGTTCATTGCTATTGGTACCATATTTAAGTGGGCACAATACAGTGTTCTTGCCAGCGATTCCACTTCTATTCCTGCTATAGGGAAGGACACTCTGTACTTAGCTCTCATTTTAGATACTGCCAGTAGTACTACTCCCCTCTAACAAAGGTTATTGGCTGGCCAAAAGCGTTGTGTGCCAAACAAAACTGCTACACCTACCACCTGTGCAGAGTGATGAGAAGTTGTCCCATCCTATTAATAGTACTTGTTACTGTCATGGCAAAGCCCGGGTGAAAACGGAGCGTATTAGCTCCTGATGCAAGTTTCTTTACCTCTTGTCCCAATGACTTCTGAAGTATTCCATTTGCTTTTAAGTCTTAAAGACTTAAATTTGCTTTTAAGACTTAAAATGGCTTCTTGTTCAGTTTATAGATGAAACTTTCTAAGTTAACTCACCTCTCCTCTTCCTCTTTCCAAGCACCAGAATGCAGAAAACATCAGGCTGCAGGTTCCTACAACACATGTAAGGTAATGCATAAATTTGTGCTGCACTACTCTTCAAGATCTTATTTCAAATGTTTCTAGACAATGTTAGTTTTACTTCACTACTTATCACTTTTCCTGAAGTAGTAATTACTGAATTCATTCACTTCCTTTCAACTCCAACGCCACCATTTGTGGATGGTTGATGATGCCTATGATTGTAATCCTGTCTAAGCAATTCTAAGCATAACACTAAAGGTTTAAAGACTCCATATACCTAGGGCAAATATGCTTCATATTCTGGAATATATCTCTCTAGTCAAAGCAAGGTCCGACAATGTAAATGACGAAATGTAGCATGATGAAACACAGCCTACATTGCTCTTGTAAATTCTTTTGGATATTAGGCCAAAGATGAATTTTTCATATGTTTCATATGTTATGCTTCTGTGTTGACTTGAACAACTTGCTCAAGATAAGCGGTCGATCAAAACTCATACCTTACAGCTGAAAAACAAACCAGAACTGTAGCGTTGGATTCCGAAACGTATTGAGGGACTCTAGCTGCAATCGGTGCTTCAATGTCATTTGTGCTATGGTAACTTTTACACAATTAACTGTTTCTGTCCACTTTTTAGGAGCAGACCATCATCAAGAGGAGATGAACGTGGACATGACTCAATCCAGGAAAAGTTTTTTCAGCCACGTTTTACACAAGTGCCTGAAGACGTAATTATCGAGGAGGGGCGATTCTGCAGGCTCGACTTCAAAGTAATACCAGCCTTTCTCTTTCAGTTCCATTAACTCTGTGGGGTGTGTGGCACGAAGAGAGGTCTCTGAGCCACAGTGTCTTTGCCGGAGCACTAACGGCAGTTGGTGCAGGGTCTGTCCAGGCAATGTAAAAAAAAGAAATAGGAGATGGGGAAATGTTTCAGCATTTCCTCCTGGAAAATGTAAGTGGAATTAGCTGCATAATACAGTTAAAGCTAAATAGTGGTAAATCTGGACCACCAGAGAAGACCTTTTAGACCTCATTGAGAAGAATGAATATTAAGGGCCTGCTGAAAGAAGGCATTTAGGGAGGTGACCTTGTGCTTTGCACTGGGACTCCACTGACTTCAGTGGACACATTCTGGACACATGTCCAGCAAGGCCCGTTTAGGACTAAACAGGCTTTAATGAGTCTTCTCTCAGGTAATGGTGCCCTTGCTGGAATAGACAATCTGGCAAGGAAATGCCCTAATTACAAACAAACAAAACACCAGAATGGCCTGAAGCTGCATGGCAATCGTACCAACCCTAGGGTAAAAAAGGACCTAGGTCATCCCCACATGTAACTTTACTGCAAAGACTGTTTGTTGACTGTGGTTTGGGTTTTTTCCTAATCCCTTCCAATCCATTTTTCTTAAGTAAACTCTTGCCAGACTTTGGCATGACCTTTAGCCATTTTGCTGCAAATTGCTTAACTTCTGAATGCCGTGGACAACCTGGAGCATGTCTGCAGGACAGTTTATTTACATACATTATCAAAACAGTATGGATGTCAGCACTGCTAGCTGTGGGATTAAAAGACTGACTTCTCCCCCTCTGTGAACCCACAATGAGTATCTCTGGCCTAATCCAAACTACCTCACAGGATGGGAACAACAGGGGTTTGCAGGAACAGCATCCACTGTCTTGTAGCTAAAGTGCATCTCTCCGTAGCACCTCATGAGCCTTCCTCTCTGTGCAGGACTGCATTAATATTCCAAACTATGCAAGACTGTAAAATTTTGTAGTAGGATCATGAGATGCATCTATGAGATCATGAGATGCATCTATTGGCATCAAACTCCCTATAGCATTGAAGGGCTTTTATTATCTTAAAGCTGTTTAACTCTGCTCTGCTCTCCTCTCCTTCACAGGTTAGTGGGCTGCCGACTCCAGATGTGATGTGGTATCAGAATGGAAGGATGATTCATCAAGACCAGTTCCATAAAATGATAGTGTCAGAAAAGGGATTCCACTCATTTATTTTTGAAGCAGTCAAATCATCTGATGCAGGGACATACGAATGTGTGGCTGTCAACCGTGCAGGAGAATCATCTTTCACAGTAAAAGTGGAAGTAATTGGTAAGACCTAGAGCACTGGTAATTACCTGGCCACACGCAGAAAATCTCAGTAATCTAACACCTTCCTCTGTGTGTTTGGGACACAAAACAATTAAGAAGCAGAGGTAGATATCCAGATATTCAGGCTCAAACTATAACAAACACCTTGCCTCTTCCAAGACTATTTTAATACATACGTCTGGGATGCAATATTTCTTCAAAACACTTCTAGTGGGATATTTAGATGTAGTGGGGTGTCCAGAATTTGGGAGTTATTAATCTCCCAGAATTGGTAATATATGTTGATTGACTCTTCTCCTGAAGTGGATTGTGTCTGCTACACCCTTATGCTCATGAGAATTGCCCGTAGGCTAAGGAGTTGCAGTGAGGAATGTGTGCCCTCCTGAATTTAGCATTCTGACATCTTAAAAAACAAGCCTGATATTCGCATTCAGTACTTACAGTAACTCCTTCTTATCTTTCCTCTTTAATTTAGCAAAAGAACATCACACACCTCCAACTTTCATCTTCAAGCCACAAAGCAAAAAGGTGTTTGAAGGAGATACAGCCAGACTTGAATGCCAGATCTCTGCTATCCCAACACCCCGGATTTACTGGAAAAGAAACAACGAAATGGTACAATATAATACAGACCGAATAAGGTATCCTACTAATGAGTTGGCCATTGGTGTGTTAGAAAACAATAACCAGTATTTGTTAAGTCAATTTTGACTTGGCTGGTTTCTAAAAGCAGCAAGCTGGAAAGCTAGATCTGCCCCTCATTTATGGCACATGGTGAACAGGCCCATGTGCTGGACAGGCACGATGCTCTGAGTCTTCTTTTGAGGGCACAGAGAGAAAACTGTGACCAGATGTCACTCTGAATTCTAGCAGCAGTTACAAGGCCTACGGATAAGCACGGCTTTAGGACTGAAACCTGAAATGTATTCATCATGCTCTGAGGCTTTGGGGCAGCAGAAGGGCCTTGATGCCACCTGAATGATATCATGATGTGAATGAATCACTGGTGGCTCAGTAACACAAATGCAGTGTTAATGTCTAAATAGTTTGCAGTGCCCTGCAAGAATTGTTCTAGGGCTTTCTGAGCTCCTCAGCATGTAAACTGACTCTCTGATTTCAATGTCTTCACTCCTTCCCCTTCCAAGCACTCACACATAAACACCTTCATTTTTCAGCTTGTTACATGACAATACTGGAAGGATTTGCCTCCTGATTCACAATGCAAACAAGAAAGATGCTGGTTGGTACACCGTATCTGCTGTCAACGGAGCCGGTGTGGCCACATGCCATGCCAGGCTGGAGGTTGCAAGTAAGTACCACATCACAGTGCCACAACCACAACTGCGACTGGCACTCGTATTCGGAACAGACCATCCCCAAGATTAAAGCATGGAATCATTTAGGTTGGAAAAGACCTTTAAGATCATCGAGTCCAACCGCAAACCTAACATTGCCATTAACCTAATAAAGCTTGGACTGCTGGCAGGATTTCTTTCCCAAGATACTGAAACTAGACAGAAAGTAATTATCTCAGGAAAAACTCATATTTGTTAGTGCCAAGACACTGTGTGATGTGTCCTTTGCATATTGTATGCATCTCCTATCTGCACTGTTTAAAGACTACAACTTGATTGATACCAAGAAGGAAGGTGAATATAGTCCAAACCTCTGATGTCTGAGATATGGGCTTGTCTGTTAAATTCTTCCTAAGAGTCTCCTGTTTTATGTTGCAGATAAAAAGCAATTGGGTTGCTCTACCATGGGTCTTTCCACAGTCTGGGAAGACACTGAAAGAGGCTTTTTTCTCTCTTCCAGCACATGCAAACAAGCCACTTCCAGCCCCCAGGCAGTTACGGGTTCGACCAACTTTTAGCAAGTATTTGGCACTTAATGGAAGAGGACTGGATGTGAAACAAGCTTTCTCACCAGAAGGAGAGTTTCAGCGTTTGGCTGAGCAGTCTGGACTGTATGAAAGTGATGAACTTTAACTGGAAATGAAGAGGATAACTCACACCTGTAAGAGACAATTACAACATAGATGCAGTTAACTGGTGATTGCTCTAATTAGCAAAATACTTATCTACATATTTTTACTTTGACTCTTGCACATTCAGCTGTCCCCATTTTACCATGTTAGATTTTATTTATATGGGTTGGTGAATATAACCATTTACTGAGTATTGTATTTGAACTATAAAGCCTAAGAAAGCAGGCTAATTAGTTTTTACAAGTGTGGGTGGTTTTAGTTCCACCTGTGCTTGGTTACATGCTAAAGTAGATTGGTTTGTACTGCTTCTCTAATATCACTCTTGATGATAATATCAGAAGTCTGTACTGTCTGAATACTAAAACCAAATAGACTAGAGTGTTTTTATGAGAATAAATTAGAGGCAAATAAAATTTTAAATATCCAACATTGGCTGTGACTCTTCCTTGATCTGGTAAAACCAGCTATGGATGTCTGGCATCAGCTGCAGCCTGGCAAAGATGGATCCTTGCCCTACTAATTCTGCCACTGGTGCTCTCCCCATCACTTGTCTTCTGATAGCTAGAAACTATTTAGCATAAGCTAGATGCTGAGACTCCCTTAACACTAAACTATATCACTGAATATTTTTTCTCCTTGCACACTTGACCCAAAAGCTACACTGTATAATATGAAGCATTAAGGCTCCCACCTTTTCCCCTTCTTATTCTTTTAATCAAGGAGTGGCTGTGACTTATCTGACTGTCAGCTCTCAACAAGCTGTTGAGTTGAATCATCCGCTTTGCATGCTGCTATTCACAGCTATCTTGCTCAAAATACTAATAAACACCAGAAAACCTGATTTTGCCAAGCTCCAACAAACCTAGTCTCTGAAGATCTTTTCAACTGCAGTTGCCGCAGGAAAATTTGTGAGGATGGAACTAGCCTGAACTCCTCTCTCGGGGGGTTCACAGTAACACTGCTGCTAGTCAGCAAACCTCATGAGCATCCTCCAGAATGGAAAAATATGAGGTCTTGGCTTCATGCCACACTGCTGTATCATTAAATAAAACCCCCCAAATCTGAGCTGCACAACACTGACTATTAAACTCCTGACAAAATCCTGCAGCTCTACCACCACACTTCTCCTCTGGGCTGCCAGAGCAATGAAATATGCTAAAATAACTCCCCCCACTGCACTCTTTGTGGGTTTCAGCTGATCAAATGCAGACTGATACCCAGTTTGCCCATAGGCGTCTTTTGAAAATAAAGACATTGCAACGCTTGGGCAAGAGCATGGTATCAGTGCCGAGCAGCAACACCAGGCCTGGCACAGGAGCATCCTAACTTCTCCTAATGCCTGGGAGCCCCAACAGCACCTGAGCTCACAGAGTTTGCATTAATAGACATTTAAATGAACATGAGCCAGCACTGTGCCCAGGTGGCCAAGAAGGCCAACAGCATCTCTGGCTTGTATCAGGAATAGTGTGGCCAGCAGGAGCAGGGCAGGGATGTGCTCGGCACTGGTGAGGCCGCACCTCGAATCCTGTGTTCAGTTTTGGGCCCCTCGGTACAAGGAGGACATTGAGGTGCTGGAGCGTGTCCAGAGAAGGGCAACGGAGCTGGGGAAGGGTCTGGAGCACAAGTGTGATGGGGAGCGGCTGAGGGAGCTGGGGGGGTTTAGCCTGGAGAAGAGGAGGCTGAGGGGAGACCTTATCGCTCTCTGCAACTACCTGAGAGGAGGTTGTGGTGAGGTGGGGGTCGGTCTCTTCTCCCAAGTAACAAGTGATAGAACAAGAGGAAATGGCCTCAGGCTGTGTCAGGGGAGGTTTAGATTGGATATTAGGAAAAATGTCTTTACTGAGAGAGTGGTCAGGCCCTGGAACAGGCTGCCCAGAGAGGTGGTGGAGTCACCATCCCTGGGGGTGTTCAAAAAACGTGTAGACGTGGCACTTGGGGACATGGTTTAGGAGGCCTGGGGGGGGGTTGGGTTGGCAGTTGGCCTTGATGATCTTAGAGGTCTTTTCCAACCTTAATGATTCTATGATATCCTGTGCTCCCTGCTGCACTTCACAGCAGGAAGGGAATTTCCTAACTGGCTGAATTAAGCCTGGAAGCAACCAGGCGCTGCAATTTATCATTTAATCGTCCCCCCCCCCCCCCCCCCCCCCCAGAGGAAGGGCTGCCCCACAGGAGCTGGAAGCGCGGGCTCTACCAGGCACCGCCGCTGCGGCCCGGCGGGGCTTTGCAGGGGGCAGGGCGGGACAGGCCCCGCTAACAACAATAAAACAATGATGATGATAATAATCATCATCACCATCATCATCCCAGGGCGGGAGGGGCGGCCGCCGCCGGTAGCCGAGGGCAGGCCGCGGCACCCCCGGCTCCCCAGCCCGAGCCCGCCCGCGGGCGGCGAGGGGAACCGCGGCGGGGGATGGGCCCCGCCGGCTCCCCCCGCCTCGGCCGCCGCCCGTTGGGACTCGAACGGGGGAGCGGCGGGAGCCGCCCGGCCCGGCCCGGCCCGCCATGGAGCCGCCGGCAGCGCGGCGGCGGCCCGCGGCGGCCCAGCGGCCGAGCGGCAGCGGTGCGTGAGGCGGCCCCGCTGCCCTCCCTGAGGCGCCGTCGCCCCGCGGGAGGGCCGCGCCGGGCACGGAGGGCCCCGTCCTCTGACCCCCCGCGGCCCCCGCCGCCCTCTCCCCCACCAGGTGCCGTGAAACCCCGGGGCAGCTGCAGCCGGGAACTGGAACTGAACAGCACCCTGCGGGAGCTGGTCGTCTACGTCGTTTTCCTGACAGACCTCTGTATCCGTAAGTCATCACACGAGGGAGGCGACTTCAACTGTTTACGAGTAATTAACGTCTAAGCTGTACCTCATTCAATATTTACTCCTTACTCCACCTGTCACCCACTCGAAAGTGTCACCTCAGTCAAAATTGCTTTAGCTGCCTTTTTCTACCATGACTTGCTGACAGCCGGAGCGGAGGAGCAAGGTTAGGAGCTGTTGCCATCCTCTAATTTCAGCCTGCGAGCATCCCCTCTTTGCCCCTTCTTTCCAGTGACGTTTGGCATGGTGAGCACGGACATGTATTACCTGAACAAAGTCATGTCCCATCTCTTCCTGGAGCCCTCCTCCCCTGAGGCTAACAGGAGCGGTTTCGGGAGTATCGGGAGCAGAGCTGATTTCTGGAGGGTAAGGCTTGCAGTGCAAAGGTGGTTTCTTGGAGAGAAAACAAGGGAAGAAGCTCCTACTGTTAATTCGGAGCAGTACAGTATTGCGGTTGTCTGTGTGCTAGATGTTGTGCTTTCGGCTGAAGAAAGGCAAATAACTTCTTAAAATGCATTTGGAGAAATTCTGGGTACAAACAATAATACTGATACTTCTGAACAGTCAGTCGAGGAAAACAATAGAGGCCAATTAATTGCTGCATCGTATTCTCAATATTCAGCTTGGTCTGAAAAGAGCGTCAATAAAAACAGAAAGATTTTGGGGTTTCACTTCTTCTGACTTTCAGCTGTTAAAAAAAATATTTATGATTTCCACTGGGGCAGCCAGGAGAACCTACCGTCGTGATTCGCCTGGTTTGCTGTTGTATTACATCATATTTCAGTGACGGTTGCAAAACACACATCTCTGTTTTTACTACTAGGCTGAGAACTTCCCAAAATTACCAGCACTGCCCAGCTGACAGCAAAAGGCAAAGCTTCTCACTCTACTCTTCCTTAAAAATGGAAATGCCTGGTTATAACAATTCACTTGGAAGAAACGTACTCCCTCTTATCATGGTGTCTGTTATTGCTAGTCCATAGAACAGTGAGCCCTTGCTATACAACGTGTGTGCTGATGTACTAGAAATGGATGTAATATGTGCTCAGATGATGCCAGATCATGGGGGCATGTTGTTTGGTACTCGGAATAATGTTACCCCCGAGTTTATTGCTCTATATCCGCATCTAAGAAACACCCAGAAAAAGAGGGATTTTTTTTTTCCCCTGCCTTCAAAAATAAATACTTCTTCATTAAGATTCAGATTACTAAAAACCTAGTCAGAAATCTATCCCAAAACAGGTCTTTGGAGATTAATATAACCAACAGATTTTGTTAAAACAACATACAGTGTTTGTGTTTAAACATATTTGTTTCAGAATTCAGCAGAATTTTTCAATGAAACCCCAAACAGACGTGTGTTGTAGTCTTACCCTGAATTACATGTCTCTGATAGAATTACATAGGGAATAGAATAGCAAAAAGATGTAAATATATCCTGTTTATAGGACAGTATATAGGTGGGAATTGTTTGTATTCTACCTCAGACTCTGTAGCTAGAAGTAACCTGAGAACCCTGTAGAGATTTGTGTGCTAAGAAGTGGGGTAATAGTGGTATTTAATTCTTCCTTTGAATCTTTAGCCTCACTTGTACATATAGTTTGCAGAGGGGCCCCTGTTGGATGGACTCTACTGGGACAAATGGTATAACAACATGACATTAACCCTCCAGAACAACAACAGCCATATTTACTACGAGAATTTGCTGCTAGGAGTAGCCCAGATTCGCCAGCTGAAAGTACGCAACAACACTTGCTCCATCTACCCATATTTCCATACTTTTTTAGAAGACTGTTACAGCGAATATCGTTATCGAGCTGAAGACAGGTCTGACTTTGGTCTAAGGAACGAGTCTGAGTAAGTCATCCTACTTCAGCACAGAAGTGTTTTTTGAAAACCTAACCAAATCCTTAATGCCACTGTTCTTCAGCTAGTAACAACTCTACATGCAATTAGCTGAGTTTTTCTCTTGTTTACATTGAAATAAACCACAGATTTGTTTTTGTGCCAACCTTATAGATGGGAATTTGGCATGGGAAATTTATAGCAGAGAGACAGGAAGAACTGGAAACAGCGAGCCCAGTTCAGCAAAAGCATATGTTAATGGACCTATCTCCACTAACATCTCTGGAGAAATGTTCAATTATATGAGGCCTGAATTTAAATCACATGTTTATAAATTGGAATCATGCTAAAGTGCTCTGGAAACAGAGCCAAAAGACCTGCTTCACACACTTCATTTAGCATTGATTTAACCCAATGAAGGAACATGTGAACACGCCACAGCAACAGTGAACTACGTAAACCAGAGATATTCCATTTACCTATAAAGTTTTTAAGGTAATAAACTGTCTGGCCCACGTTGGGCGAAATCCAGATTCACAAGCGATTGCTGTTTTGTGAATGTACTGAGTATTTAGCAAACAAGAGAAATGGGAGTATTTTAAAGCCACATGTCTCATGCATACTTCATGTAAAGAAAAGTGTTTTTTAAAGGTCTGGCTTAAATGGTCAGTTGTGGATGCAGAAGAACACAAGAACTAACAAGGATTGTATAAAATAAAAGTTACAGCTTACTTTGGTCCAGTTTCCATAAGCTGAGCTGCTTTGTTTTCCCATTTCTGACAGATGGAAATACACCTCAGCCTCCTCGTTATCCCCATGGTACTGGGGATCTATGGGCTTGTACAGCAGCGGAGGATATATGTTCACCTTACCTAAATCGAAGCAGGAGAGCGTGGAGAAGTTGGTATTTCTCAGGCAGAACAGCTGGCTCACTAGAGGAACCAGGGCTGTATTTATTGACTTCTCAACATATAATGCTAACATAAACCTCTTCTGTATAATCAAGTGAGTGCTTACCTTTACTACAAGTGAAATCCAATTTACTGAGGCATGATGCTTCCATAAGGACACAAGGAAAGGCTAGTCACCTCAGGCATATGTAGCCATGTTTCTCTGGTAGCAGCTGGCAAGACAGTAATTCATTAAAAATGCAGAAATTCAGTTGGTGCAGGGAGTAGATTCAGATGCTTCCTTTCCGCTTTTTTTTGAATAGTTGGGTCTGGTCTGCACAGGTGGTTACTGCTGTCTGTTGGAATAGATTTCATAGCTTTTTGCAAGGTCAAAGTCTGGATTATTAGTCCTGGTGTCAGCTATTGGAGGGAAAAGACGCTGGATAGGGTGAGCGTTTGCTTTTCTGAGACATGGTTTCTTTAAAGACTTTTAACCAAACACCATAGCTTGGGTATCCCAAGAGCTTCACTTTCTCCCCTCAACCTTCCCTACCATGTAATACTCTTTTCATGGGGGACTTAGTGTAGCCCTTACAAGAAGATCTTACAGCTGTAGGACTTCCAGTAAGGTATCATTAATGTACTAAAAATTAGTATTAGAAAATTAAGGGCTGAGATGATTTAAAGGGATGGTAACTAACACCAGACTCCAATTGTTTTCAGGTTGGTGGTAGAGTTCCCTGCTACCGGGGGTGCTCTCACCTCCTCACATATCTACTCTGTGAAGCTCCTCAGATACGTCACGTATTACGATTACTTCCTGGCTTCTTGTGAAATCGCCTTTTGCCTCTTTATCATTATATTCATAATCCAGGAAGCTATAAAAATAGTAAAACTGAAAAAGGACTATTTCAGAAGTGCCTGGAACTGGCTGGATTTGCTGCTGCTGGTGGTGAGCTCCCCCTTGATTTTCACCTCTGTGCTTGCCAGCCTAGGCTAGCTCGGGATAGACAGCCAACGAGCCAGAACAGCCCAGATCTGCGTCTGGTTAGAGTCAGTCGCTGGAAAGGCCACATGGCCCACCATGGTTCAGCACACTTGAACTCGTTTTCTAGCCTTGCTGTGGCTCCATGTCCTTTCTACTCATTATCCACCTTGTTTGTTTTAGCCTTAATCTTTGCAGAGCAGGGAAGCACTAGTGCATAATAGAGCTTACACAGTAAAATTAGAACGTATGCAGCATGTCACATAGCACAAGCCCAGAATTATCACAGTACAATTACAAATTATTCGGCCAATAAAGTCTCATACATACAGTTTATGACAAAACATCTAAAAAGCTGAGGTTCTTCACATCTAACCAAGGGCCTTTTGAAATCAGTACAATTTTTCCTGCGCAAAGTGACAAGTCTGAGGAGAGGGGGGTATAGCTGGACTTAAGCTTCACTTGCTTCTGCTTTCCTTCAGGTATCCATCCTTGCCATTGCCTTCAACATCTACCGCACTGTAGCGGTGTCCCTGCTAATGGAAGAGCTGCTGTCTGACGCCCACGTATATCCAGACTTCTATTTCCTTGCATTCTGGCAAGTCCTTTACAACAACATGATTGCTGTCAACATCTTCTTTGCTTGGATAAAGGTACTGGTTCTTATTCCCTTTTTTTGTACTCGAGAATCATAGTGTTTGTAAGCATCGCGTAAACGTTCACTTTTACCTTTTCATGGGTGAATTGCAAAGGCGGGGCTAAAAGGGAGAATTTTGTTTATAAGATTCCAGAAGAGTTTAAAATTACCTCCTTCTCATAAACATGGGTCACACAAATTCCAAGCCCATCTAAAAAAAAATTTTGCACATGGGGGCAGCTGTCTCCATTGGAGCAGCTGGGAGACTACCATGGCCAAACAGCCTCCTCAAACTCAGTCTTTTCCTAGACCCAATATTATCTAGGTCACAGCCTGACCTATACAGATGGCATGGCTGTACTAGGTGAAGCTATTCATAGCTTTTGTAGCCAAAAGCTATGAAAACAGTAGCTACTTTTTAACTGCAGAGGAAGGCAAAATGTGTCTGAACTTGCTTCAGAAGTGGCTTTGTGCCAGGACGCCTTTGATTTCATTCTTACTTGCAAATAGATTTGCTGATCTCTGGACAGAGTAGCAAAATTCTCTAAGATTAGGGGCTACTTTCGTTCCTAACCAGGTGCTCCTGGGCCAAACCAGTCCTGCATGTTTGCATGCCACTGCCCCTAATCTACTAAACCCTGCTCGCCCTGACTGGGGTCTGCACCCCTTCCCCTGTACCCAGCAGATATCAGTGACTTTGGTTTGGGTGGCCTCAGTGTTCCCAGTGGCTGGATGAAACTTCCCAAAGCTTTGCCTGGTCCCAGACTGCCTCCAGGCCCACTCTCCCCTAAGGTATTTGTAAAGCGCCCATTTGTAAAGTGGCTGCGAAACAGGCAGGGGAGGTGTTCACATCTGCCAGAAGAGATCACGCTTTACAGTCATGCCCCAAGTACCTGAACATAAGCTATCATGAAAGGTCGCGTCCTTTTAAAATAAACAGGCTTTTGGCCTTCCTCCACCTCCCAGGCCAAGGCTATAGGAAGCTGTTTGGGAGCATTGGCTGTTAACCGGTTCTGTGGACAGTCTTCCTTGTTACATCCATTCTGTACCCCAGCTACATGTTCCCCCTGCATCGTCCTCCCCTCAGACTGACTACTGTTCGTTTAGTAGCACAACTGTGTTTGTAATTAACGACTGTCATTGAACAAGGCTTTTGTTCAGGCCTTGTTTCAGACCCAAAGTAAAAGAGAGCTCCTTACCAATTCAGCCTCTCAGGGAATCCTCAGATACAGGAGGGTGGTATGTCTTGCAATCTCCTTGACCAGGGGTCCATATCTGTTAGAGCTGATTTCACATACCAGTACCCAGCATAGAGCTGTCTACAAACAGTTAACTTTAGCACATAAGCATATTGCCCTGCAGAATATTTATCTTCTCCAGAAACACGCCCAATCCTAGTTCTCCTTACAGATACATACCATGCAACTCATTTCTAGGTGAGACTTAACCTGTAAATTATGATTACAGATAACAATCTGTTAAGAAGTTGTAATATATTTTGATCCCCCAATAACAGTATGTTCTGTTCTCCTGCAGATATTTAAATACGTAAGCTTTAACAAAACCATGACGCAGCTGTCCTCCACTTTATCTCGCTGTGCCAAAGACATCATTGGATTTGCCATCATGTTCTTCATCATTTTCTTTGCCTATGCCCAGTTAGGCTATTTGGTCTTCGGGTCGCAAGTTGAAGAGTTTTCCTCTTTCCAAAACTGCATGTATGCTGCTTTCTAAACTTTTTGATACAAAATCCCCAGTTGGTGCAGGTGCAAACCAATTTCTGCTAAGCAGGGCTTAAGAGTATAGGTCTCCAACACTTAAGCTTATTTCATACAGTAAACTCAATTTTGTTGGCCCTACCATCTGTTTACCAAAGCCTTCATATGTTCAAGAGAGACCACGTGTCCGTCAAACAGGTCAGGAAAGCATAAGAAGGGGAAGCTCAGGAGTAGTTCGCCCAGTGGAGCTATTAATCCCCACAGCTCTCAACGCAGCTTTGCCATGTGTAACAGGCAGGCAGGCCTGGCAGCAGGATGTTCTCTTTTGCCTCTTTCCAAAGCAAGAATGTGAAACTACCCAGCAGACATGCCACAGGGTATGTGATGCAGTCCCCAGCATGAAAGCTGCAGCAGAGCTGCCTGAGAGACACGAGTGGCTCGGAGCACGAGCGGAGCATATTTGCAAACAGGAATTACAGCTACTTTAAGAAAGCATCCAGCTGCACAGCCAAGAGTCCCCAAATCCCATCTGCTGGCTCTATTACTTTCTTCCCCAGATTTTTTTTCAGCCACTCACTGTAGCAACAACATCAGATCAATTCTGGGTGCCAGCTGGAACTGGTTTTGATGGTCCTTGCGCCTTGTAGCAACCCTAACCTGTCACCCGCAGTGTACACTGTGTTTTAGCCCATGGCTACGTTTCTTACAACTTTAAAGAGATATCTTTAGTGTACCAGATTGCTTGAAAGCAGGTTTTCCTGTAAAATTAAGGCACTTGTAAAAGAGAAAGCTCATTTGGATGGGAGACAGTTCTAAGATGCTGCAATACAGAGAAATAAATATTTATTTATCTCAGCTAGGAATAAAATCCCCTATAGGGAGACATAGGGACCTATACTGTTACCTTCTGTACTAACAGAAGATGAGGGATCATGAAGCTAAAACAGAAGGGAAATAGTTAAAGAAAACAAAACAAAACAAAACAAAACAAACAAACAAACCAACCCAGGTGGTTTATCCAAAATGGAAGTATTTTCTCATACAAGCCATTTAAAAATTCCTTTGTACTTTCAACTTGTCAAAGATATGCTAAATGCCCAATTTACCATTGTAGTATTATCCTGGCTTGCCTTTTGATTTCGGTGACTAAGGTAATGGTGAATCAGTCTCAATTGTATCAATTGCCTTTTTTTTTTTTTTTTAATTTTTAAATAATGCTTACAGTACTTCTCTTTAGGAGAAGCCACTCAACCTCATTCTTATATTTTTTACTCCCAGCTTTACACAGTTTCGCATTGTGCTGGGAGATTTTAATTTTGAAACCATAGAAGCAGCAAACAGAATCCTTGGACCTATTTACTTCATCACATTTGTATTCTTTGTGTTCTTCATATTGCTGGTAGGTATCGTCTTACAAATGCTTATCCTTTCGCATAAGCAGTAGAGAGGCACTGCTGTACAGTGCTCTGTTTTTCACCCCAAGATGACACTGGACTTGCTTGGCTGCCCCTCGGTACACCTGGGCAGGGAGACAGTCTGAACTCTTTTGCAGGAGTTCCCAGCAGGCAAGACATTTCACAGCTCTCCCTTCCTCCAAACAGCCACAAAAGGGACTTTTGCACCACGAAACAAGGACGTTGCACCTTTCACTCTACTGCACCATCCATTTCTCGAGATTTTAATTTCTGAAAACTTTATTGGGTGCTCTTGAAAACTGCATAATGTCAGCCTTGTCAAGGAGGAGGGTTAAAGAGAGACTTTGTTGGGATTGTGTAGGTGCAGGTTTACTTTACCAGTTAGATTGATGTTTTCCTTAATTACTTCACACTGAAACAGCATCTGAAAAAGCTACCAGTATACGATAGCAAATCCGTTGCCTCCGAGGAACTGGGCCTTTTCACTTATTTGCCATCTGCAGTATCAGCTATTTGTCTCAAAAATATTCCCTAAGACCCTAGGATTACCAGATAATTTAAGTGCATTAGGAGAATGTCTGCACCCAGCAAAGCTCTTCAATTCCGTTAGTTACGTGCCCTAGCATGGAACAGCCCCCAAAACAACCACCCCAGCATAATACAAATGCAATTTCCAGAAACAAATATCTAACTGCATCCTTCCTGTGCAGAACATGTTTTTGGCTATTATAAACGACACCTATTCAGAAGTCAAAGCAGACTTTAAAGTGCTACCCAGTCAAGAACTTCAGATCAGAGACCTCTTTAGACAGGTAAGCAAACACTTGTGTAACTACCTCATTTAACTCAAGGTAAGAGGAAGAATTCTAAGCTACATCACTAGCAATGAGCCTTAAACAGCTGGGCCATAATCATTTAAGAACACCCAGTATTTGATTTTTCACTTTAAATAAACATTTGACAGATACAGCGACATCCTTCCATGAAACCCACAGGAGCTCCTCACGGTAAGAGTAGCATATGAGTTGGGGTGCAAGGAGCCAACCTTTACTTCACCCTTTTAAAAGCAGCATTTAAGACCAGCCTGGTTTGTGATCTAGCCCATCATTGGCTTTCTTCAGAGTTTACTGTTGCTGCTCTTCCGAACTGAGAAACAAGATCATCTCTGCATGGGCAGACAAGACAAGTAGAAATATGTACCTTTAAAACTCCACAAAGCTCAGACCGTTTTTACGTGCCAGAAACACATACAAAAGGGGAACAAATCTTTCCCTAACTTTTCAGTTCAACTTGAAATTATGACCTGCTCCTTTCCTGCCAAATGGATATGCTGAAGCCAAAGAGATTGCGGAAAGTTCTGTTGCTGGGACAAGTCAGCAGCTCTGCCTAGAAACGTGACTTTAACTGGGGAATACAGCATCACCAGTGAGATGAATACGATTGAGATGGGTGTGGGATGAGAGACCTGCGCGTTCAGACTGTGTTTCTCCAAGTCGGCCTACGCTGACCACTCTGTAGAGGAGGGCTGGCAGCTGTAGCTACCTGAAATTTTCCTGTAGGGTTTTATGAATGGCACAGGCACAAGTTCCATTGCTCTGCCCAGCCTAGCTTTCATTAAGGAGAAGGAAGGGGGAGTCCCTGGCCAGGATGCAGCTAGTCTGGTCAGCAACAGCGCAGACTCCCCCACCCAAGCTCATTCTCCTACTTATCTGGGAGTACAGTAAAATGAATGTGCCTGAAATCAGAAAATCTTGCTGGATTTGGTTGGCTATTGTCTTCAGGCATTTCATGACAAATTTGAGATACAGCAGGGTAAGTTCTCTGAGCTGAGCTAAGGGAACAAAGAAAGCGATAGACTGGTGGGATTTCTGTTTAATTGCCAAGGCATTATGCTGATGGTTTGTTCCTTGCATTCAAGTCCGTGTGCAAATGCTCTCTGGTTAAATGCAAGCTATTTAACATGCCTGACTTTCCCTGTTCATGTTCAGAGTTGCAATAAGGCCCTTATCAAGCTGAAGTTGAAGAAACCAGAGTCGGATACAAATGCGGCAGAGGAGAGCTTGGAAAGGTAGGATCTCAGCATTTGCTGTTACCCCCTGTACTGAGCACAGACCTGTTCTCACAGGACTTCTGTCTCGTTTCATTTGTGTGAATGACAAGCAAGGAACTTTCAGCCACTAGAAGAAAGGATATTTCTAAGCCTTCCAATGGAGACAGTGCTAATGAAAAGGTAGGCTTTATTCTTTCCTATATTCTTAGAAACTGCTGATTATATGTCAGAAGTTAAATAATAAAAAAGGAGTCATGGTTGTCCCTGCTGTTACTTACAAGAGCTATTTCTCCACAGGATACTATTTTTAACATTTTAGGAATAGCAAAAGCTAGACCTATAAATAAAGAAAAATCACTAATTATGCCCAAAATTTCAAATAAAAACTTGTTCAGACAAGGTCATACTCTACAATAGCAGAGCTAGCAGCAGGGTGAGATCAGTGTGTTTTAGCAATGGTATAAAGTTGTGAGCTGGGCATTTGCCCAAATGTTAAACAGAAACAGATGTATGGAAAACAAGTTTTACAGCAATCTGTTGGGTCACATGCTGCATCTACAGCAAGAGGAAAGATTACTGTAGCTTCCTTTTGCTTTACAAAAAGAAGGTTTCCAGCAGTCTTGGGTAGTTCTGTATCTGGGGTAAGCCTGTGCAAGTACTTCTAAAACATATTTTTAAAACAAATCACTTCTAGAACAAGAGAGGGAAAAGCCACTTGGCTGGCTGTAACACTACTACACACAATGCCTGCAGTCGCTCTCAACTCTGAAAAGAAATGTGTATTCCTATATCCTGTCTTTTTGGAAGGACGAGAAGGAAAATCTACTTCCAGATAGAGAACATTTTTCTCCCCAAAGCTGCATATATCTTCTCCTGCATGCATGCCCCCTCCCTGCGTGAGTGACTGTGTTACAGGTGTCCTGGTGAGCCATGCTGGCTTTGTCTGTGATTTTTTTTTTCCTTAAATCCCTCCGGTGTTGAATAGAGCCATCTGAAGTTATCACAGCTACAGAAAGGGAAAGAAAAACTTCATGAGAAGTATTCATCTACTGAGGAGATGGACTCAGGCGCAGCTCAGAGCTATGTCTCCACTGCAGAATTTCAGCAGTAAGTGTGTGTGAGCCTGTTCTTGCAGTCTTATTCCTGTCCCCAGGCAGCTGCAGCTGAAACCCTCACCGAGTGACAACCTGAGAGACAGAAGATCAAAGTCAGTGATTTTAAGATATTTTATGTGCTCTTATACTGGCTGACAACAGCTGCCCTCAGGGAGGGAAGAAGGAAACAAAAAGAATTTTGTAGAGCAGCTTGTAGGGACTTTAGTCAAGAATGAGGTGGGACAAGAATTTAAAATACTGTCACTCTTCCAGAACATCTCCTGTGGCTGCCCAGGGAGGGGGACAGAGACTGTGAGACCTTGTGCTTGTGAAGGGCTATTTCAGGACTCAGACCCTTGGCAGCCAACACCAGTGAGCACAGAGGAAGGCTGCAAATGCAAGGTTAAGGGCAGCGCCATCTCAAGGGTATGTGGCTGTATTTGTGTGTTCTAGGCTCCTCAGGTACACAGCTGAGTTGCAGAAGGAGTTAAACAACACTAACGCAAAACTCAGGAGAATTACAAAAAGCATGCAACAACTGAAGGAGACTTCCGGCAAGATGGCACAGTAAAATGTACGAGCTCATCTGGTAACAGAGGTGGCCTGACTCTTCACACAGTTTGCATAAATCCAAAGTCCCCGCCCTCCCCCTTTATTTTTTTCTATTTCTGGATAAGAGAAGCAGGAATGTTAATAAAGGTATATATCATTGTTGCTTCTGGGTCTATTTCTCTGCTAGTTTCAGGTGCATCTTTAACTCTGAGAAGAACTAACCAGCCTTGCTAGAGTTCTGGGTAGGCAAATGCCTGAACGACATTTATTCCTCTGCCTTGTTTTGGGGCTGCTGGGAGACACAGATGTGTAACAAGAGAGCAGACGGTGAGCAACGGCAGCGTCCCGGGCCTGCTCCGGAGCCTGCTCTCGATCTCTGGCCCTGTGTAGCGCAGAGCAACCCTCCATCACCGAGCACAGTCCAGCACACGGGTCATGAGCCCTCACTGCCCCGGACCGCTTTCTTTTGCTGGCGCATCTGCTGCCAAGGTTAATGCTTTTTTCTCAGCAATTCGTGTTCCAGGCACCTGTTGCTTCCAGAACAGGTGACTCTTGCCTTCAGAGAAAAAAAAAATATTCTTTCAGGAAATCAATCAGTCAATCTTTTATTTTGATCAGGCCTTAACAGCTGGAACCACTAGAGGGCGATTTGCTTCACCCTTGTGCCAGCCTGAATTTTCAGAACGTCCTTTTTATTCCTAAATCTATTTATACCCGTTGCCTTACAGACAAGGTGCGATGTTCAGGCCAGAAACTACCTAATCCTATGTAGTCATTAATATTTGTTTATTGCTGGGACTCAGCCACAGGAAGAAATAAAACACATGTCCAAATGCCATGAGAAAACACGGGGCCATCTCCAGGCTGCAACCCCGCACCTGCACCCTGCAGCCCCTGCTGCTGTACAGCTCAGCTCATGCATGACACGCAATCCCCAGCCTCCAAAGCATCCTGAAACTTATATAAGTCTTACAAGGATTTATAATATTATAAAGCCTTATGTCCTGCCGAGCACTGTCAAGCTACTACGTGGTCTCTGCTCTCTCTGCACTGTGGAGGCGCTGTCTTATGGGGAGGGCAGCAGACAGGCATTTGAAGGGACCCAAAAAGAGACCACTTCAGCCCAGCAGCACACTGTAAACATGCACTGGTTTGCCTGTCCGGCTTCACTGGCTTTGTACTTCAGACTCCTGGCCAAGCTGAGACATCCTCTCTCTTCTAAAAGGGACCAGTTGAAAACAAAACCACCTCTTCCCTTCACTTCCAAAGGGCTCTTGTTGCTATGCAGTATCCCAGGACACTCGTCCCAGAACACACAGGTCACTGATGATCTGTTTATCTTGATTACTCAGTAGTCTGACATGCAGGAAAGCAGATGTACCGGCACCTTTGGCATCTCCGACCTTTCCTCCTCCTGGCAACCCCTCTCATACGAAGAAGTCTCAAAACCTTTATACACAGTTACTTACCCAGAACTTTGTGGAAGAGCTTTCAAGCACTCCTCATCCTCGCTCTACTACTCTGGGGCACAGGAAGCTCTCTTTATATCCTGCCTCACTGTTCCCAGCAAGCTCCTTGCCCTGCAGTCACCTAACAGCTCAAGCAAACCTCTTCAAAGACATAAAGCTTGGAACGCTATAGATTTGCATTGTCCCAGAACTGGTTCTTCAGCAAGGAAGATCTGTCCCAGTATCACTGAGCTTTTTGCACCCTCAGAAGTGTCTGTTTCTCCTCCTTTTTGGCTAGTGGTGTTTAAAACAGGGCTGTTTTCCTTCAATAAAATCTTTAGTTCATTGCTTTGTAGCACATGGATTTTAAACAGTTCCCACCAAACCACTGTTTGAGGGATTTTTGTCTTCTCATTAGCATCTTTATCAGAGTAAGCTTTGTTGAATAAATAATGCCAAGGAAAAATGGAGGACTGCAGAACAGATCTGTAGCAACCTTGTTTATTCTTCAAGCCAGTGTCCTAAGAATCTGTACTTTCTTTTTCCCCTTATCTTCTGAGGAAAGACATGATCACAGGGAAGGTTATTCTGTCCCACCCTAAAGAACGTACCGAAGCCTGCCTGCCTTCTGTCTCCTCTCCCTCACTTGGGATCAAATTCCCCCTTGTTTTTCTTCTTCCCATTTACCCGCACTGCCACACATCCACAGGCAGAGTCTTCGCCTTCAGTTCTTCTGTCCCCTGCCAGGCCTTAGGCTGAAGAAAGGTGGATTTACACAAAATACCACACAAGTCAGTTTGAAAGACCTCAATCACTTTTCACATGAACTTCCATCAATATACTATGAAAAAAAAATATCTATTTGGTCCAGAGGAAAAGCATCCTCTTGTGTTTACAGAAGTGTGTGCAATAACAGTGTTTTCTGACCACAAACACAGCAGTAACTGCTGTGATATTGATTTTAAGGCTAAGAGATCATTATTGATATAGAGACACAGTCAGATACTGCTCATCAGCTGAAGGTGTATTCACTGGTAGTCAATTAATTAGCCCAGTTATGGCTCAATCAGCTCTCTGCCCCATCTACTCCCGAAGTTGCTGCTGTTGGAGCAGGAACGAGCGAGACTCACAGTTTGCTCCTGTGTCACCACACTGCAGGCTGGCACCCTAGCAGGAATCGAAGCAGCGCCATAAGCCAAGCTGTCAGTTCAGGAGCTGATTTGGTCACCTTCCTGCTGTCTCTGCTGAGAGGGACGGTCTAAACAGGTAAAGTAAGGCTTAAACTGCTGTAGCTTCATCAAGGGCTGTCTCGGCACCTGAGCCACCGCCAGTGCTGGCGGCTCTGCCGGCAAGCTGCGGAATTTGGACCTGCCTCAGCAACACCCTGAAACTACAAAACTATACAGGAATAGCGAAGGACTCGGCAGTTGTTTTTTAGAGATGGCAGCGGAGGAAAAAGCATGATGAGAAACAAAGATATATGACAATAAAGGTTAAGGTACTTTTATTATAAAAGTCTATACAATGAGCACCAGACATAGCAATGCAATTATATCTGGTTTAGTTATATATATTCCATATCTATATATCCATATAGATATATAGGTTTTGCTTTTACCAAAGTAAAACTGTTATATCACAAAATGCCTAGTTCTACCATTTATTTATTGCTCAACAAGGATGGCACAAAACACACTCAGCATAACTGTTGCCATGCTTATCTACTATACTGAATAAACAGCCAAACACTGCATAACAAACACAAAGCAGCTGTTAATTCTGAATTGGAACCAGTCTGATCACTCACTCACTTATAAAAATATTGGAATCATATAGATTTAAGCATTATAAAGGAGGAATATATTATTTAAAACATTTAAATAGTGCATATTGACATTTTGCATGTGGTATATAAAACACAAACATTCATGTACAACACTATACAGTACACATTAGTTTCAATGTTTGGATACACCCGTGTCTGCAGACTGATAGAAAAGTAACTGAAGTGTACAAATTGCACAATGGAACTGAATAAAATTGATAAATGGTCTCAAGACTAGTTTAACCTCATAATTCTCTAAGGTCCCAGATGATTTTGCAGTTAAAAGAAAAGGCATACCACCAGTGCTCAATAGTTTTAGTGCTTTTTTTTTTTCTGAATTCCAAAACTACATGCCTACAAGCAGAGTAAAAACAAAACGAGAAGTATTCTACAGTACACAGATGAAATCTGAGCACTAAAAATCCTACTTTCAACCTATTTCATATGCTTCATGACAGAACAGCAAGTCTATGAGGTTACATGCTAGCCATTTCTTACGGTGTGAGAAAGTTCATTTTTGGTCTTTCATAAAGCAGTGTGAATAATAGCTATGTTGACATTAGCCAGTCATAGAAACATGCAGTGAGAGTAGGTGCATGCAAAACATGGCCACAATCAAACTGATACATTGAAGAGAAAAAAAAATAAAATTGATAAAGCACCAGTTAAAATTAACACTTAGATTTTGCCAGATCAAAACCAGCTGCTGATGGCTGTTGCAGAGCATAAAGCTAGTAGCTAAATCATCATTCAGCACAGCAGATGTGATACTCAAAACATTATTTAGTTTCACCTCTGAAGCTAAATCATGCAAGGCCCATAAACTGTTTTGTTTACATCATAAGGGTTAGATAACCTATTTTTATTCTCCAACTGTAAAACAAAATCGTGATAAACAGCAGTAATTTTTTTCACTCAAAACCAACAGCTCACCCTGCGGTGCGCATTAACTACACTGATTTTAGCCCTTGATACCACACTTGTTTCAGGTACAGCGGAATTTAAACTGTCCTAATCCAGCTCCTTTCTGCTGGAGCTACGCAAGTCTGAGCGCCATCAGATTTCCCATACACTGAAATGTTCGTTATGTTCCTCAAATCTTCCGAAAGTGGAGATGCAGTATCCAATTCAGACAAAACACTATGTCACCACTGGTTGATAAACAAGAACCGATAAAATGATAAAATGAACAACAGTAACATAAGTCCTGTAGGCAGCATGTGATATAACTTTGCAGTTTTCCGAGTTTTAAAAAGACACTAAGCAAGGTCACTTTCTGGTTTGTCCACTGTCATCTTTATCAAGGAGGAAACGTGACCGCTAATGAGCAAAATCCATAGATGTTAATTATTACTGTGTTATAGGTGCAATTTAGAATACCAAAAATTAAAGTTGTTCCACAGCAGTCCTTTGAAAGGAATTTCAGTCTGTTTTTTTAAACGTTCCAGGAAAAAGAGCTGTACGTTTAATTTGCTGACTTTTTTCCCCCGTAATAAAAAATAGGCATGAGGAGTTGTTCAGTGTAGCATTATGATATTAATAATTTCTTCAATAATGCAAAAAGTTGGTAATAACAAAAGTCTCAAAGTTCTTGAATGCTAAAGAACAAAAAGCTATGGTTGTTTTGGAACAAGATGGATGCATCTGTAATATAAAACTTTGATGGAAACCGTGTTTGCTAAAGTTGGATAGAGCAGTCTCGAACTTAGAAATCTTACTTGCTCTCTAGACAGGACCTACTTACCCTTCAAACATGTTATAGTGGCACCACAATAAAGTGCACAAACTGGATTCTTTCAACAGTGCATGACAAATGAACACAAGCACCCAATAAGTACAGTGGTTGTATACGGAAACATGTTATTCAATGGTTTGGAGGAACAGAATTTAAATTGATTTTGAAGAATCTTGTTTGCTGATAAGGACTTCTAACAGCCTAAGTTTGGCTTTAATTTTCTTGTACTCCCTGTACTCATCAAGCATCGGAACCCGATCTTCTTTCTGTACGTTCCTGTAAAAAGAAGCACACGTAAGTTTCAAGAAAATCCTCCACACTGCAGCAAGTCAAACCCAAAAGCAGCAACCTGCAGTTATCTTAGGGCAGATAAAAACATTTTGGCAGCTGGTTCACCAATAACAGACACATTGTTATATTTTAGCTCCTTGTAGTTAAACTGCCATCACCTAAAAACTGAATAGAAAACCCAGCAGCATTTATTCAGCGCAACTGTTGCAGCAGTGTTTATAAATCGTTCTCTTAAGTTCTTCTGGAGGTTTTAACAACAGGATATGAAGACTTTAATTTCAGATCCTGTGTATACATTACAGAAAAATACAAATAAATTTAAGTCGATCTACATTTTCACTGTATGTAGGCTGAGCCACAAATTGACAGCAAAGAATTATTCTTATTTAAGACTGGACTGTAATCTGCCTTATTTTTAAATCAACCCTTCATCAACAACCTCATTATTTGCCATTAAAGTCAAAAGGAGTTATGTCCCAAATTCAGTAAGCGCATGATGAAGTATGATGAAGTTAGTGGAGTTTGTGAGACTAATTGTCCAGGAGTTTCTAGGTAAGGAGAAATACAGTAGAAAGTATAGTTAAGTGAGAACGTCTGCAGTCAAGAAAGTGACTGGTCACCTCCTAAGAGTGGTCTTAGTTTTTGTTCATGAGGTGATACACCTCGAAAAAGCTATTACACATGAAGGGCATCAGTTCAATCAAATTCATAGCAATATATATTCAAATAAGAAGCCTAAAAGAACTAAACAATACAGAGAAGAAGAAAAATGATCAATCCCTTTATTGGTAGAGCAAATATCCATGGTCAGGAGTGACTTTCTGGAAACAAAAGACAAACAGGCAAACTTCCCTGCCCTATGCTAAAAACAGAGGGATAATTTGGGGGTTTTTTTGATATATTAAAAAAATGCTTTTTTTCTTAAGTATTTTAAAATCTTAATTTTTTAAAATGAAAAAAATAACTTCTTTCATTTTCATTATTATGCTTTACAGACTATAACAGAGGAAACAAAACTCAAGAGCAGATTTCCTCCGCTCTTAAAAATACACAAGAATATTATCTCCTTCAGGAGATTATTCATAGTAGAGACTGAAACAGATCAGATTTCATCTGGCAACATTCGTATAGAAAGTTGAAAAAAATGCTTGGCTACAAAATGAGGCTGCTGTCCAGCATCTGTTTTTGTGCTAAACACACCTTCCATTCTGCTGATAAAACTCCTCTTCAAATTCTCGTAATGTCTTACGTAGCTTCTTCTTTTCAGCTCTGGCTTTCCACAGTTGCTCCAATAATTCAGGCCTAAAAATTTCAAGCGAAAGAAAAATACTGTTGGCCACACAATTAAATTTAAATTCTTCAAAGCATACTCAAAAACAACTGAGCTAGCTGCACTAATAATAAATTTGTCTTGCTCGTAAGGAATACGCTATCTGTCTGATGGTGAAATATTGAGAACAAACTAGCAGTTAATAAAAGGGTATAAATTTTCTACTGTCTACACAGCTCAAGTAAGGCTGAAGAAGGTTTGGAAGATACTAAACAATTCACTGAATACAAAAAGATCTTAGTCAGACACGTCAGAGGAAAGAATGCTCATTCAAGCCAAACACTTTCTGAGAAGTGCTAAACATGTCACTCCCTTCCACCCAACATCATACATTTAGTACCACGACTAAGTGCAATAATTGCAACTTCTACAATAGAATTAGTCACTTCTTGATTTTACATACATAGAAGCAGCGCGGGTGCTTGACAGCCTAAGGTCCCGGGTCAGCTTCTCTTGACCATCTTCAACATCAGACTCAGAGTTTTCAACTGGGCTTACAACAGACTGTGTTTGGACAGCAGTTTTTAAGATATCATTCAGGTCTGGAGACAAACCATCACTTTCCTCCTCTTCTTCCTGAAAGTCAAAGCGGAAATTCAAAACAAATATTTCATATTTCGGTTCCCTATTACACGTGCCGGGGAGTATTTTTTAAAAATGCACTGTACGCACCTTAATTTCTTCAAAAAAATGGGCAGTTTCACCTTCAATAATGGGCTGTAACATCTGCCCCCGCCTCTTGGTTGATGGTGACCCCTGCAATATTTTAAATTTGTTTCATTATATGCAATTAGACATTAAATGCTGCGTGTGGTCAGAATTTTGTTGAAGTCGCCTAATACCTAAAGGTATTTCTTCTTTCAGAAGAATAAGAGACTGCAAACATTCCTACAGAGCACAAACAAAATAATGATATAACCCAGAAAGCTCAGGTGCTCAAAGTATCCTTGACATAGAAGTAAATGTTGTAGCTTATAATTCATGTAAAAATATTCTTCTTTGGACTTAAAATAAGAAGCACTCACTTTTTCCATGTTCTGTAGAAATTCATAAAGCGCAATGATATCTCTGAATTTCATATTTACTCTTGTTTCTCCCAAACCAAACCACAGGGAGACTATAAAGTTACACAAGGCCAGAGCCATTTATTATCTTCTGTCAGACATACAGAGGGAATAATACTGCTGGTTTCTTTTTCTAGACTGCTCTGAAGCCCCGCAATTGGAAGAGCTATGTAAGAGTTATCTGTTGCCACCTCAGTGTCAAGATCCCTTGAACTTCAGCCTAAACAGGTGCCACTGTGCTGTACAGGAATTGCTGTTAGCTGCCTGTTGCACATGAGCAATTATGCCCTGCTCATCTGTAATCCCTGGACAGCATAAACAATTTCAACAGATGGACTCTCTGAAGAGGAGGAAGGTGGAACACGAAAGCCACGCAGAGGATGACCTGTCAAAAAACTTTAGCTCATGAGAAGTAAATAGTTTCCTGCTTCTTTGGACATTTCCATACAGGCTTCAGAGTGTGTGATTAGTATACCGTGATGCCATAAGAAAGATCTCATAGAAGCAAGTGTCATATAAACCAAAAAACAATTCTTGAACTACCTGGCACTGAATATGTCCTACCTAGAGAGCTCCACTTATCTGTTTTACAGGTTTCAAAAGCAGAGGCCCATGAAAATATTTTACGGGTGTTGCCTATGGCACAGATTAGGAATTATCCTTTTGGTTGGCTATTACCCATCCCTTTATTTCATGGCCAAAAAAAAGAGTAACTATGACATAGTCATAAGACTACTGATAATCACAGAATCATAGAACGGTTTGGGTTGGAAGGGACCTCTGAGGGTCATCTATAGCCCAACCCCCCATGGACATCTTCAACTAGATCAGGTTGCTCAGAGCCCCGTCCAACGTCCCAGCTGAAGAGTCAGATTTTTGAGGCGAGAGATGGGATAAAACTCAACTAGTCAAGGGCACCACCAATAACCTATGACTCACCAGTCATGGAGAAATGCTTAGGCATTTAAGAGCAACCTGTGTTTATGGAGTTCAGAAAGGGATACTGATATCAAAGCCTTCAAGTTGCCCTTAAACTGAAATATGGCTGCAACGTAAATAACATTTTTCTATAAAAGCAGCTGCCCAAAAACGTATGTGCAAGAAAGGAATTATCTTGAACTGGTCCCTTTATCTCAACGTACTACAGCTCAAAGGGGATAGGTAAGGACAGTCAGAGTCAATGTAGACAGCTGATTAAGTTGCTGCTGAGTAAGCCGCTGCCCAGCTATGTAAATCTGGTAGAGAACTGTCTGTATGTAAAGAGATTATCTCACGCCAGCTACTCAGTCCCTTCCTTCTAAAAGGGTAAAATAGCTAATATCAAAACTGTTTCGTTGCAAGTCTGGGTCAGCACGCAAGGTTTTGACTACAGCTCATGAAGAACAAAGCCAGCTGGTTGTCGTTCCACAACTGTTTTACAGGTACTATAAAAAAGGTTACATCGGTCTCCTTGCACAGTATGAAAACTTTTCTTCCTCATCTCTTACTAGACCAGAGAGAGAGGAAAGAAAAGAATAGAAAGCACTGCAAGTTAGAAGGAAATGAAGCGAAAATATAATGAAAAAGTGCAGATGTTGTACAGATGCTGCAGGCGTTGATAACATGTCTCACACTGGGGAAGCATGAAGGAATGAAATGGTTCTTATGGCCATCCTATCACTCGTGCCTCTGGTGACAGTAACCAGCAGCACAGAAGAGAGGCTTCACTGCAACGGGTGTTACTATTCTTGGGAGGACTAAGAGTACAATATGTACTGTGGATCCATACCTAGCACAGGGACTTGGGAACATTTCAGCCACGGCAAGTTAGGACCACGTATTTACTTCCATTGGGAACCATTTACTTCCTAAGAGCCATCAAGGTCACAGACAACTTTGAACTGATCTGCTCTCAGCAGTAAATCAAATGCCTCAAGTACAATGACAACAACATCGTATGTCTTCCACAGGAAAGATTTATTTTATGGAACAGTTTTACTAGCTCTTCTAAAGGCAGCCTAGCACTTCAAATGTGGAAAAAAAAATAGAAATAGCATTTGTTTTACTCACAAGAATAGGAGTAATGCTTGCTCTAGTTAACATTTGTTTTACAAGTCTGTATCTGTCATAAAGTGGCTTCACAATATGTCTTTCTTCTCTAGTAACCTAAAGGCAGAGAAACCACAGAATTAATTATACCAGTCACTCAATAATATACAAGCAAACACAAAGCGGTATGCTTCTCATGCCAGGCCACGTACATTCCAATTGGGAACATAAAACTAGTTTAAGTTGTGTGTATGAAATGGGGTTTATGCAGATAAAAGGGAATAAGTGGGTGCTTTTCCTCCTCTCTTTTCTGACTTTAACTCCCTATATTTTTCAGGAAGAAGTTTTAAAGACTTCCTAAAAGTTTGGGGAGCTTCAGTAGAAACAAACCCACTATCTTTAAAGACCCACAGAAAAGAGGGAAAAAAAGAGACCAGGAAGTGGGAGAGAAGATTGTGCTTCGCAGTGATGATGATTCTACAGAAATGACAGGGGGGAAAAAAGAAAAGGATGAAACTGTGGAGAGATTTTATCTGATATCTGATTTACTCTCAATTCTTGGCCACTGTGTACTCTTAACATAATGAATCTCAAAGGCTATCCTGAAGTTACTGGCATTTTCACCCTAAGGGGATCGTAGAACCCGTGTCAGTATCTCCAAGACCATTATTCTTCCTTGGCTTTTAGACTGAAAGGCTTGGTCAGATTTATACGGCAGTGCTGATTATAAAGCTAGTGTGCCAAGTCCAGAAGGCTGACAACAGTAACTGGAAAGATCTTGTGACTGGACTAGTGATGCTAATCACTGTCCAAGATAAAAATCCAGAACTTCAGGCACTAATTGCTAGTCACTTAATCTAACTTCTGCACCTCCAATTATTTAAGATACTTGCCACAGATTTTGGGGGGAAAAAAAATAAAGGAAAAAAGCATCTTTTCATTTCTGTTTTTGTGAAATCCAGAATAACATTTCAGGCATTTTCCCAGGAAATTCAAGAGTGTCATTTATTTTTAAGATTTCTCATTGCTTCACAGACATATAAAGCACCAAATGACACCAATCACTTGGCAAAATCCAATAACCTACTGACCTGTGGAAAATAGGCCTATTAATACATAAATTTTTTTAGAAGCCAATGTAATAACTTCCCCTGATGCCAACACGGAAACCAATAGATAACTTTGTGTTTTGGAGAAGGAAAAAAACCAACCCCACACACCAGCATTAAATTCTGGTATTACTACTGCACAAGAGTTACTGTTGTCTGCGCAAACATTAATACAGTTTGATGAAGTAAATCAAGTATTACCGGTCGTCCATGTTGACTTTCATAATACAGGAGGCTTTTCTGGAGAGATGTCTTCTCTTCTACCAAATGGTCTTTTGTCATTTTCTGTCAGAAGAATAATTCACCTCTAATCAAACACAAGTCACTTCAACAGTTTTTCTACATTATCAGCTACACAGATGCCTTAGCAAAACTTAGCTTAGTTAGTACCACACATCCCACCTTCGTCCATTTAAAGCTGTCCGCTATTGGCAGCACATACTTGTAAATATTTTAATAAAGAGTGAGAAAGGAAAATGTGGTTCATCTTGACCATTGCCCCACAGAGTCTGAAATGTGAGGGCTTGGTAAATGGCTGCTAGACAGAGGCATCATTTTGTCGATAAAGTGATATCTGAAGTGTCTGACAGTGCTCTATTTTACTCTGTTATTCTCTTAGAAACAGCCTATCCATAACCTTAAGCTTACTTTTATATCTTCTGGCAAACATCTCTCAACTCGTTTTTCCTTTAATCTTTTCAAAATGAGTTCAAGTGTAGCTTCCTTGGTCGGCTTCTTCTCTTTCTGCACAACCCGCATCTCATCTCCATTTTCTTCATCCTCTTGGTCAAGAGAGGAACCAAAACTTTTTGGAAGAGTGTTACTTCGTGGACGTGTTTGAGGTATGAATTCTCCATCTGAGCTCCTGTGCTTTGCATCTGAAATGAGAAAAAATGCTCAATCCAAAGGTTTAAAGGAAATAACTTCTCAGTTCAACTACAAATAAAGGAACATAACCGTTTGCATGGGCAAAGTTTCTCTTCTAATGAACTAAAACCAAAGCCACAAGAATAATTTTATTTTGATTTTTGAGTAGTTCAGAATCTAGAAGTGAAACATTTTTACTGCCCTGTGGAATTTTAGAATGACTTAGCCATTTTAGAAATGTAGATAATTTGTGTTTGTAGAAAACCAGATTGTAGCGTCCCTTACCTTTTATTTGCTTTCTCAACTTGGTAAGTTCAGTCATCCATTTTAAAACTTTTGGATTGGCTGCAATATCGCTATAGGAGGGCTGAAAAGTAACACAAAAAAACCAAGATTTTACTAAAACACATTAAAATCTTGTTTAGAAATACTTCTTTCAAGATTTGGTAGTATTTATGGCAGCGAATGTGACTCGTAACACGGATGCCACTCAGTAGCAGATCAGAACTCGGTACCAACATAACAGACAACACTTGTGAAAATGAACTTGAAACAAGACATCAGAAGTTGAACCAGAGAGTGGTAAGATGCTTCCGTCCCTCCACACATCTCATCTGATATCCCCTCAGTATCACTGCATAAATGTCACTGTCTGCCCTTCTTTGGGCTTGGGCATCATGGCCCAGTTCACTTTTGCAGACAGTGGTGTATAACAAAGTTATTCTCGTTTGTGAGGCCACAGTTATTCAGTGATGAACTACAAGAAGTAACTTAGCTCTACCGTGCAGTCATTTGTCCTGAGTAAAAGCAGAAGTGGTAACTTACCTTACTGTTTTTCTCTTTTTCAAATTGTTCCTCAAATTGCTTTATTTTTTTCTGTAATTTCTTGACAAGCTGATAAGGTGTCTTGTCTTCCCTTTTGTCATCTTTTGAGCTAAAGGATGCTCTTCGTGTTCTGTATTAAAAACATTTTTAAAGTGTCATTTAAATAATTAAACGAGTGCAAACAACTTGTATATTTGAGTAACAGATTACTAATTTCAATTTTTTTCTCCAGCTCATAACCCATTCTTTTCAGGTTTTCAGTCAGCTATTTACTGCTGAATCAAAATGCTTTGACCTGCTGCCTTCAAAATGTGACATGTTATTTTTTTCCTCTCTAATTTCAGTAATACCCAAAACAGAAAAACAGCATTTGAAATTCAAGCGTAATAAACTAATGTACTGTTAATTACATCGTCATTAAAACAGTTCAGATCTTTCTGGTGGCTAGGCTACTTATCTAAGTTACTAGATACTCAGTACTACTTCAAATATTGGTCACAGAATAAAGCCTAGGCTAGAAGCTACACTGAACAATCCTTGGTAATTAGACAGCTCCACTTAACTGTCTTAGGCAAGTTATCAGATACTTAGCTAAAAAACACCTACACATCATCTAATCTGTTGTCCTTACTAATATGTTTCTAGAATATGAGATTCTGGTTTTGAATCATCTTTTGCACTTGTTCAGCTCCTTGACATTTGCTGCTTGTGAAAAGCCTTTTTATTTCAAGACTGACCATGAGAATTTGGTAATACACTTATTACACAAGGTGCCTGAAAGATCCCTGAACACAGCTAGTGACTTCTACATAGTTTGAGATACTAGAAATACTAACCTAATAATCTACTAGTGTAGATCCTTATTAGTTTCAGAATGAGAACAGCTACTACAATCAGCACTTTTCTGCAGGTCCGTCTTCTGCATCATTTTAACAGTACTTGTCAACTATCTTACTATTTTTTGCATCAATAAATCTATGTCAGACAGAGAATTGGGGATTTTAAACTTGGTCTTTCCTGTTCAAGATTTTCTCTTCTTTATGAGATTATTTCTTCCCTGACAAGCATGGAAATTCTTCTTAAATTCCCTTTCATAGTAACAGTAGTAGACAGTACAGGTTATTTACAGTTTTGGAGGGTCACATTCCCCAGCATCACATAAATAACTTGCAGCTTGTTTAATTGCACAACTAGAACAACAGAAGCTAGAACTCTACTTTCATACACTGGGTTAAATGGGCTCAATCCTCTAAATCTGCAGGAGAAGACCTGCATTAAGAATCCTACCTCTTCACTGTACTGCTATCCCACGCCTCTCCCTCTAACAGCTGATGCTGTCCTATAACCCTTCTGCACGAAAGCTTTCCAGAGCCCCAGTGAAGAATCTGCCCAGACCATTACTGCACACTTTAGTTGGAATGGTTTGTATAACCTGGCTCTCTTTACTGGAAGTGGATAACATGCTACGCAAAACAAATCCAAAATTATGCAACATGAAAATAGATATTCATGCTACTGAAAAAAGGAAAAAAAACCCAAAACTTACATAAAATCATAAACCAGCAGGAGTAAAAGTCTGGTAAACAAAGGATGTAAATACTATCTTCAGCCCAGGAAGTGCCATTACAGCAGGTTGTCAGACGCCCTGACCAAATGCCAGGGAAATCTGTGCAAGCTTGCTCTATTTTTATACTCTTTCCCTCAGCATCTGCCAGCAGCCACTTTGAGAGACACAATACCATCCCAGATGAACCTCTGGTCTGACTCACTATGGCAGCTCCTGGGCAGGCAGAACAGCCAAATGGCCATATAATACTACATTTGACCTTGGTCTTCAATTAATTCATATTGGGAAAACCCATGAGGTTCTTAAACAGCTCTATTTTCATACTGGCAGTAACATCTCCTGTCCCAACAGCCACCAAATTGCATTAAAATACATACCTAACAAAAGAAAGTGCTTTGGATGAAGAATCTAACGCTTCTGGATCATGTAAAAAACGTTGGCTTTGCCCAAAATCCAAACTACGATGTGACAATATCGGATGACAGTCCTCTTCCAATGGATGATTAGTCATCCTTCCCGCCTGCGGGGAAAGCTGAGCTTCTCCAGATTCACTGTCCTCCTGCCAAGATTTGAAAGCAGGAAATGGATCTAGAAGATAAAAAAGGGACACAAAATGGTACTTTTCTGTTAACAGAATTATAAACAAGAGTCAAAAGGAAACAAAAATGCGTACCCAATGCTTAGTCTTGTATGCTATAAAGGATGTGGTGTCACACACAAAGTGAAAAAAAACATTGAAATACATCAGAAAGCTACAAATTCTGTCATATAACAATTGAAAGAAAAAGGTACTGAAATGAAGTATGCACACTAGGATCCCTTTTTCAAAGTGTATCTTGGGAGTATGCACTTCCGAACAGTTCAACAGTATAAAAGAGCTTTATTTACATATCAGAAATCCGAAGTTAGAAGAATATATTTGTTGTCCATTGCAATATTTTGCTGTGGAAATTAATTTTCATACCTTACGCATGTACTTTAAAAGACTGTCCTCTTGATTTTGAAGAAGGTAAGCCTGACAATACCTCTTTAGGTACAATACCCATTTGCTTAAGTCTTTTTCAAGGAGTGTTGCTGGGTTTTTAAGTTTAAATCCATCCTGACACCACTGAGAAAAAGAGATTTCTTAATTTATGGAAGGTGATTTCTTTTAGGCAGGGGATTCCAAAACAATCAATTTTTTTAAATCCCTATAAAAAGTTAGTTGCTAACATCCCTTACAATTCTCAGATACAGTTTCCTGGCTGTCTAACAAAAAGCTGACATGGCCTTCCAAGCACTTTAATTTAAAATCCCACCCCCCTCTTCCTTTCAGAGAGTTGCCTATATTTTCCAGTTCAAATCAGAAATTTGAAAACTGGGTTCAAAGTGTGCAGAAAAACAATAAAATCCACAAAGTAATCTTTAAAAAAAAATAACCCTTGTACCTGCTTTCCATTGTGCATTTACTAAGTATTATTGGGATTTTTCATTTTGTTTTTAAGCTATAATCTTGCCTGTTTACACAGTACAAGATACAAGAAGGGGACCTTTTAGAAAAAAGTAAACAAAAAAAATTGCAGATCAGAACATTCCCAAGATTAAGGGACAGCAGGTGAAGGGTTAGTTAGAAAGCAAACCATAAACTATCAAAAGGCAGATAACTGAACGTATGGCGAACCATACTTACCCTCCCCTTCTCTCTGCAGATGCATTGTTTTGAAATCAATGAGGGGAAAAGTGATAGGGCATGGCGCTAATAAAATGAAAAAGAATGGCAAAAATACTAAAGTGAACACACAGCACAGTCAGAACAAACTATACATAACATGTAAAGCAGGAAGATACAGTACCAGGGAAAAACATCCCATCTTTTGGGCCAGGCCCTGAGCACTCTCAGCTTCCAAGCAATTTCAATGGCAGGTAAGGATGCTCAGTCCTCAGCGAATTTGAACTTTTTACTGAAAAGGTTTACAAAGAACTGACACAGGAATAGTAAAGACTTAACTGTAGTTCAATAAGAGTCTCATGCATCCTCACACTAACAAAAGACAAGTTCTAAATATGTTTTTGCTCACAGCTTTTAAATAATAGAGATGGTGGCGATTTCCAAAAAGCGGGAAAAATGCAGAAAACACACTCAAATACAGATTAACTGATGTGCATTTTTGCCTTAAGCCAGCAAACATTTGATGTTCATTTTCAAGAACATTGTTGGTTAGAGGCCTTTAAGCTTTCCATCACATAGGCTTTAATAACCCAAATCATGTAACAAGATTTGGACTAGTACAGGTTTCTTTACAAAGCCAATCTACTTCAGTGGGATGCCACAAGGACTTGCAGTGCCTTGGAAGGCTGAGATCCTAATAACCATTCTAAACAAGGCTGAAGAATAGCCAAAGTTAAAACACTTTGCAATGAACTAACATCTCTTGCAAAATATCATTATTTTACTACCAAGAAGCTTATAATATAAATTGATATACAGATATGCTACTTTCTTTTCAAAGTAAGGGTCATAAAGCTATTCGGGTAAGTAAAACCAAAGCAACTTTTATGAGCAGATTTAAGGAAATAATGAAAATGGAAGCCACAAACCTTCTAAGAATACATATTAAATCATATTAACACAAATAGAGGATACAAGACGTAATGTGCAAGTACGCAATTAACGTAAACAAAGCACTGAGAACATAAGCAGGATTTTTTTTTTAAATCTTTAGATGAAGTTATTAACTTGGGCAACAAGAATGAAAATCTGGACTCGGTGTCTTCAGACGCCTGCAGATCAACCTCTGTATGACATGACATACTCTGAATGTACAGTCTGCTAGGGCTCAGGAAGGCCAACCAACAAATATTTTACAAATCTAAGTAAGCTAATCACAAGTTGCAAACCTCATCATTTGTAAAAGGGTTAAAAGGGAAGTATGGATTCATGCAGGCAATTAATTTGGAAAACAGTCAACACTGGTGACAAATTAACAATAAGTTATCACCATTTGAGCTTCAGGACAAAGCTTTATGTGCTGACATGCTACAACTACATGCTGCGCTGTTAAGCTACATACATCCCAGGTACACTTCACTAATTCTAATATTTATAACACAGCGACAAGAAGTTAAGTGCAGTCATTCTTTGTTACCAGTGTCTTACTAACATTTGACCGTGACACTTACAGGCATCTCAAAGAATAGTTGTGACTGGAACAGCCTGTTGGAAGTTAAAACCTCGTCCCTGCATAGTAAATCTGCAGTGTATCTACCAAGTTGTATTTGCAAGTTTTCAGAACTGGAAACAAGTGTACAGTTGGTGGCAGTTCACAGTATTTTAGCCAACTATTATCACTTGCATTTTTTAAGGTGTCACGATTCAGAATAACACTACTAGGCAGAGGAAACAGCATATAAGGAACACGTAAAAGATAAGTACTTTGAAAAGAAGACATTGACAAGAGTGTTTTGCTCTGGTTACAAAGGGGTTATGCTTTTATACAAGTAGAACAGTCTAAACAGTTATGACCGGACATTTGAGCAAATTTCAGTAAAGTCACAAGCTTAGGGGCTTGCTAAACCTGGAAGGCCATGAAGAGTAAGGTCACAAACATAAGGAATCCTATCTGAGAGAAAACTGTATTTCAAACATTTTGCTTTCTCTAAAATCCAAACAATGGAAGGAGAAGGGGCACAGAACTAACATCCATCTGCAACTTTAACTTATATTTGAAAATTTAGAGCTGTTTCAAGTTGTCAATGACATGGAAACCAACACCTGATGTTTAAAATAAAGCATTCAACGGATTTTTCAGAATAAATGAAATATAAATTGCTGTGTTTAGTAGCTTAGCGATTTTAAGCCAAATTCGGCTAGTATTAGAATTTCAGTAGCTTATATTTAAAAAAACAAAACAAAACCAGAAAAAAACAATCCACACAAGACATGGTGTGAATATTAACAGTATGACTGTAAGACTTGGATGAGAGGCTCAGGGTCCTGGGAACCATAAGTCACTTTTCAAACAAACAACCAACAAAAAAAAAAACCAACCAAAAAAACCCAAAACCCCCACCAAACCCCTAGTGTGAAACTTAGGCTTTTTTGCTTTCTTTACTTGCTCCTTTGATTATTTTTTCTTTACAGTTTTTTGAGGTCCTTAATTAAGTTGCGTATAGTCTGAAACAAGATGGGACCTACATCATAACTTGGTCAATCTTACCATGTGTATAGGAACATACTATTCCAGTTGAACTAAAGAAAAAAAGCATAACTTGTCTGCTGCTTCTACTTTGTCAGATGTTTTATTTATTGTTACTAGCTAACTATATTGTGAGCTAAAGGGTGAAAATTACCTTCCCATTTGTCACCATCAGATACATTCTTCAGATCTAGACGTGGTACTTGGACACCCAGAGCTTCCTCAGAAACATTAACGTTGCCATCCCCTGACACCTCTGAATCAGTATTTGCATTAAGATCACAAGTCTTGCTACTTGAATCCTGTATTTAAATAACATAACAGAACAATTTTATTATTATTTAGCAACTGGAAATCAGGTAGCTAACAAGTGCCAGTTCCAGCACTTCTGGAAATTTTCTGAAAAAAATGTATTCTTTCCTAATTCAAGGAATTATAAACAAGCTCCCCACCGAAACAGTAGTCAATTATTTGCATTACAAGACATTCCTTGCACAAAATGCGTAAGTATAAGCTTGCTCTGCTGCCAAAAGTTTCTGTGAAGCGAGATGAGATCTCTAACAGAGGTTTTGCAAACCTTCCAGCAGGCCAACCAACGTAAGATGTTAAAAGCTAAATTTATTGTTTTTCTTCATATCTGTATTTCATGTAAGCTTATAAGATGCTGTGTATCTGTATATAAATGAAATCATCATCTTACCAGAAACACCTCTGAAGATATTCTATCATTGCCACCAAGCAATATACTGTTTTGCCTAAAAAGAAGACACAGACCTCATTATCATTTTAAATACAAGTTCATAATGGACAATAAATACTACAACATTCCCTTTACATTTTATTCTTACATACCCTAGTTCAGTTTTAGCAGATATGTGATGTATTTCCTTAAAGTGATAATTAAAATTCTGGGAAGCAAAAGTTACTTTGCTCCCCCCCCCCCCCCCCCCCGATCTTTATTCTTCACATCATCTGGATGTGAACGGATTCTGGATGGAATTTCAAGCTGAAGCACGTAAACAACAACTGGACTTGAACCAAGCTGGAAATAAAAACAGCTCTGACCTTTTTTCTCAAACTGGGAGTAAGTATTTTAAAACTCGATTCAACTCAAACTGAAATTCCAATCACTGAACTCAAACTGCAAATGAACTTAGAGTTTTCTGGCTAGTTACTATTACCAGCATTAATTCTTCAATCATTAAAAGCAATAAAATGTGCCCAAATATTTTAAAGAAAATAACTTTTTCTTCTATTTATCTTGCCCAGAACATAGGGTTGTTCACAAAAACCCCATTATACATATATATCATATAGGCTTGTACTTATTTTCTCTTTTAAGTGCATGAAGTTCCATGCATCATCATCATAAAAAGGTAACACCATCTTATCCTCTCTGTTTTCACAGGTGAAAAGTTCAGTTTCACCTCCCTTATGCTCTACTGTGTTGTCACAAATCACCAGTTTGGTACACTTGCTTTTCAAAACAGAAGTTACACATTCTGCCATGTACATGACAAGAAAAATACATACCTTTCGCTATCATTTTCTCCATCAACATCTGCATCTTTATCACATGGTTTCAGTAATATATCTGCAGTCTGTTGGCAAAAAGTATGTTTACAAAGATTTGGGAATGGCATTCTCAGCTGAAAACATTTCTGTAATCACCACTGACCACAAAACCCCATCTAGAACTAAATGCACAGATTTTTGAGTGGGGGAGGAAATCCTACCTTTTACCCATGCAATATTTTTACATCTAAAGTGAGGCCAGTAACCAGGTGTTTTAATCACTGGAAGACAGACAATGATTTTCCATCTTCAGACAAACCATTTTTTATTATTTCTTTTAAATATTAACATCACCAGTTCTACTGCCAATTGTCAGTCATAGCATGAAGTTTGGGGTGACTAAATCATGGCAGTAAGTATATCCTAGTCTCAAAAATAACTGAGTTGGATGTAGACTTGTGTTCAGCATATATGAAATGAAACGAGTCTGACAGACTTTCTAAAAGGAGCTACTAATCCCTGTTACTAAATAAAGCAGCAACAGAACTGGAAGGGGATGGAGAAATGCTGGCATTTCTATGACACCATCTCACAAACCAAGTTCAGATTAATACATGTCACTATTTTGTTCACTAAAAGTTGACGCAGGAAGACTGATTACTTTAAGCATCTACGCCAAAGCCCGGTACTTGATTTCTTCAAAAGGCATTTTATTTGGGGGAATATAAGGAATTTTAAATATAAAATATGTAATTTTAAAATAACAGATTACATCTGGTTTCAGACTTCAAGGAGTTCTCACAAATTATCTTTAAAATGTCTGAATATAAAAAATAAGTTACCCAGAGAGTTCAAATATACATAACAGTCACCAGTTTTACACTGCTGACAGTAATATTCGCCCTCAGCCAACAAAACTCCATTATTCTGTTTACTTTATTTCAGTCCTCAAGTCAAATTCCAATTTGGGGAAAAAATTTTTTAATTACAGTGCATTTGTCATACTCCAGCAGATAATTTCCACCCTGGAGACGAGCTGTGCAAGTCTGGCACAGTCACACTTATTGTAGTAGTGGAAACAGCTGCTTCTGTTTCCATTTCAGACCCAAAGGAGAGCTCACGTGCCCATCTTTCCTTTCCTACAACCCTACGTGCCCCTCTCAAACTCCTTTCATATAGAAGAATCAGTATATTTCCCTTTAGCATCACCCTGAAAGATACAACTCTCCAACAACGTTTGAAGTGGTGTATTAACAAGAAGGTAGAAACTAACATTGAAGAAACAAAACTGCATCCCAGAATGTCACCTTACCACTGATAGCAGTGGACAGAAACTTCTCAAAAAGCAAGAGAGGCCAAGAATGACATCAGGTATGACAACAAAAGCGCATCTATACATGACCATGCACTTCCAAGCATCACGTTCCCCTTTATATTCTCAGCATGGTAATGTACTTGGAACTCTAAAGCGCACATACGTCATAAGAAGTCTAATTCACATTTCTCAGCTGTTCTTTGAAACCACTAAATCTGCATAAAATGCACTGAAGAGCCACCAATTTGCAATTTTTCTTTCTCCATCTACATTTGTATTTTCTGAGTTTTGATTCCTGAAGCTCAGCATATATTTTAACTAGGAAGTCAGGAGGAAGTGTTAGTTAATACAAGAAACTCACTCTATTGCGTTTGAAGGCTTTCATTATCAAGAGACTGAAAACCTAAAACAAATTCTACAAATAAAAGACTACTTAAAATAGTCAGTCAGAAAAAGACTTATGGCAGAAATATGGAACTCTACCCTGTACTTTCAACCCAGTTCTTGCAAACGTAGTATTAACCTGAACTGGTTAAGATACCATCTAATTGCAACACCATGTTTTGTGCATTTGGCACTATAGGATAACAATCTAATAAATTTTTTATAACAAGATTTGGCACTAATACATTAGGAAGGAACCTGGACAATCAATGCATTCTGTGAAATTTTAATTTACAGAATGGGATTCCAAACCAATATACTAGTTTAGCAGGAACAATTGAAAAATTTGGCTTGTTAGGTGATTCAAAAAGAGTCATTTGGGATCCATGAAAGCAAACAGAAGGCTAGAAGAAGAATACATTACGAGAGTGAAAAATGCTACGGCAACATTTTGTTTTAATAAGAACATAGATTCCAGACAAGACTCACTAGGACCCATTAAATTCTTCTAGTTAATTTAAGTCTCCTAACAATAGGTTTGCTTATCTAGTTATCTTTCAGGAAACCCTCAGAAAGATTTATGGACTCACAGGCAAGAAACTAAAAACCTTTGCGGAAAGTTTTCTACACATGTATAGCAAATGTCTCTACCCACAGAATCCATCATTTAGATTTATGACAACAAAAGTTTTACCAAATAAATAAGGAACTATAGATTTGAATTTTGCGTTAGAAGTGCTTATTTGACAGCTACATGTGTGCTATTTCATACAGAGTGGTAGAAACTATATTCTCTTGCATATTACTGTTATACTTGATTTCATGTTTGTCAGCACATATTTTACAGCACTGCTTGATCACATAAAGATACCCTGAATGAGAGACTGATGTCTGCTCACTAATAAAAATGCTGGTACAGTTCAGGCCATCATTACAAATTCAGGCCATATACACTACAAACCTTCATATTTGATTGTATGTGAAGATCTAATAATTTGCAGCTCAAAGCAAAGCTGAGGGATGTTTGTTGTATAAGGCAAACAATTATTTCAACATTTACAGTTGCTACAGTACTGTGCTTCCCTCAAACTGTATACAATACTTGCTTCTTTCAGTGAGATGAAGCTGTTCAATTCAAGCATAATATATAAAAGCAAACCAAAATTATACCTATGACACCTGATTATCCTGTGGCTTGTTGTTCACATTTTCAGTTGCTTTCTGAACTTTAACAGCAAGTTCCTTCAAGTATCATTAACGTTGTATTTTCTGAGCAAAACAGTTTTAAAAAATACAACTAAGTATTTCATTTTTACAAGCATGTTAGTATCTCATCCTAATATGTGCTCATGCAGCACTCTAGATAGATTTTTCCGCTTTGGAATACAAATGGTCAATCCTAATACTTTTCAAGATGACAATATTAAGTGTTGAACCTCTTCACGAGGTCACAAATCTAATTTTCTTTTATTTTTCTTTTGCTGAATACCTCAAGTGTAAGAATTCTGAGTAAACACATCAGGATGGAGGGACACGAGCTATCAGCACAGCAGAAGTCTATCTAAGCAAAGAGGTCCAAGGAGGAGTAACAGAACCTCTTTCAAGTAGAAAGGAGATGAAGATGTGTTGAAAAGAATGGGACATCTATGCCTAACACAGAAGAAACTGGAAACAGTGAGAAAAGGCTGTAATTAGCTAATTACAAAACCACACCTTCCTAGCACAAGCAGAGTCAAGAGGCTGCAGATTCTCAAGGTGACTGCTACTTCTATCCTTTCTTGATACAGTAGAAGGTGTGACTAACTGCAGGCTATGCTACAGTCACAGCTCTACATCATCTGCTCCTCAGGAAGCCTTTACTAACACAGATGCTATTCTAACCAGTGTTACGCTTGCTGATGAACTGACTCACCTGAGCAGGAGAAAGGGCTGGTACCTGTGAAAGACCAATAGGAAAACATTAGTCAGGGTCCAAACACGTACACAAAAATTTCTCTGTGCATGTCTACAAAACACGCACAGCAGGGAAGGCAATTAACTGCACTGAGCAACAGCGCCATGTAAGGCTACATCAGAGCTATTAGGAAAACCTGGATCTCTAAAGCACTTTGCTAAAGTCACAGCAATTTATGATTTTCATATACAGGAGGCTCTTCATCTCACCTGAATGCTTTCTTCTTCCTCAGTTACAGTATCATGTTTCATAGCTTCACTGTCTAAATCAGTGCAAACCAATACTTCAGAGCAGTCTCCTGTGTTCTCACTGCTACCAGTGTCATTATCTTCAATAACATCATTCCTAAAGATAAGAACAGAAAGACTTTAGCAACCTGTTGTTCCACTTTTAAAAAGAAAAAAAAACCACTGCACTTTTTTTCTTCTTTTTCTTAAGCAGTATCAAACATCAGGTTTGGTTTGGGTTTTTTTCCCCAACAAAATTATTCTGACCAAAGATACTGGTAATATCTACAATTCCAACCATCTGCAGGCAAATTTAATTATTTATGTAATTTATATATACTTCTGAGGTTTTCTACAACAGTATGCGATAGGCATATTAAAATGTATTTACTTGATTCTTGTATTAAAAGTCAGGCATACGTGCCCCACTTACTATGCTGACCTAAGGAATAAAAGTACCAACAGCCAGAGGCAATGATATATTGAAACTACCACGACTCAGTGAAGTTGCTGTGGCTACTCTCCTCTCAGTACTGAAGCCAGCTAGTATCACTATGTTCCCCTCCAGTAACAAATCCCATTATTTCTAACATTTAATGTTCCTAAAATTCAACTTAAGGCCTGTAATAGTACAACCAGATTAAAACTTACTTATACCATATTTATGTCCGTATATTCTTTACATGCCATCATCTCTGTTACCACATGATTCTGCAATTCATCACAAGCCTTTGACTTCCTTGTCTTCCTTCTCCTCGCTCACAAAGAATTCCAAACTACTTTACAAAAATGCTCCTCCTCTATCAGATATATAGATACTAAACAGGATGGCTCAGAAATTAACATTTTAACTCTTTTTTTCTTAATTCCAGCAATTATTTTAAGTTAGACCTAAGAACTTTGGACTGGATCACTGCATTTTTTTAGTTATTCATCTAACTGTGTATTTGCCTTGTGCACAGTCTCCTGGCAGCACTGCTTTAGAGGACCCAGATGACCTCTTTCAAGAACGCTATCATGTGTCCTCTATTACGGTTAATCCACAGTGGAACCATGATTAGAAGCATTTGAAATAGTCACTGTGCCAGAAAAGTATATTGGTTTCAAACCTGCAGTGATGGTACTTTTAGTCTCTGCTTCTGTGAAGTCAGCCAGCCTTTAAAGCCCTTATGCTGTAACTGAAGGAATCCAGCTACAACAGGTCTTTCAGGTGATTACTCACTTATAAATGATTTCAAAGACATTAAAACTCTAACACTTAAACTCAGTTTTAATTGATCATTACCAGCAAGCAATTGTTATTACTTTTATGATCAATTGCTAATTTTAGTCTGACCTCTTGTCACAGGTAAGACTTCTAAAAACAGTAAAGATTTTACAATTTAGAAAACAGCCTCTGAATACTTCACATATTTCAGGCTCTGAGCCACAAAGAAATTTAGGTATTGAAGTCTTACCTGACTACACATTTTTTGTAGTTTAGGTATTAATCATGACCATTTATTTTTAATAAAGCACCAGAACGTACCAACTTCTCAATGCTGCTATAGCAATCACCACTCCCATAACCTAGCAAGATTTATAATAAAAATAGAAGCTGATCAAATGTGCAAATAAACTCACAGTGCTCATTCTATGCATTTTTAGCCGTTTTGTTGAAACTGGCAGCCAGAACAGTAAAACTGCTATGTTGATGTGGAAAGATAGAGTAAAGAAACTGAAACAGCACCTACAATAGCTTTCACAGAATCACTGAATGGCAGGGGTTGGAAGGGACCTCTGGAGATCATCTCATCCAACCCCCCTACTTGAGCAGGCACACCCAGAGCAGGGGGCACAAGACCACATCCAGGCAGGTTCTGAATATTTCCATAGAAGGAGACTCCACCACCTCTCTGGGCAGCCTGTTCCAGTGCTCTGGCACCCTCACAGTAAAGAAGTTTTTCCTCATGTTCAGGTGGAACTTCCTGTGCTCCAGCTTGTGCCCATTGCCCCTTGTCCTGTTGTTGGGCACCACTGAAGAGTCTGCCCTCATCCTCTTGACACCCACCCTTCAGATATTTATAAGCATTGATAAGATCCCCCCTCAGTCTTCTCTTCTCCAGGCCAAACAAACCCAGGTCTCTCAGCCTTTCCTCATTACAGAGATGCTCCAGTCCCCTGATCACCTTCGTAGCTCTCCACTGGACTCTCTCCAGTAGTTCCCTGTCTTTCTTGAACTGGGGAGCCCAGAACTGGACGCAGCACTCCAGATGTGGCCTCCCTAGGGCAGAGTAGAGGGGGAGGATAACCTCCCTCGACCTGCTGGCCACACTCCTTTGAATGCACCCCAGGACACCGTTGGCTGCCTTGGCCACAAGGGCACAGTGCTGGCTCATGGTCACCTTGCTGTCCTCCAGCACCCCCAGGGCCTTCTCAGCAGAGCATGGTATGGTATGGTAAATTTGTGTCGTAAGAAACATCAGTGAAATAAGAATGAAAGCACAGGGGTAAATTTAATTTCTTGTTCTACTTGCACAGAATTCAGCAGTAAAGCAGTTGTACTTCACCATATTTTTATCTATAAGACCAATTTTAAATATTTGCTTCAAGGGCTGTTGATTACTGGCAGCTGATGGAAGCTGATTTGGCTTAACACATGAGATCAACTGAAGTTAATAGCAAGTCATAACTTTTGTTTTGGGTTGAGGTGGGGGACTGCAGTACTTTGTTTTGGAAGAGTTAAGATACACAACCCTATGGAATTCATTACAGATACAAAGAAAAAAAAACTTACTGGTTGTTAGATCCTTCCTCATCCCCGCTGGGATTTTTTGCTTCATTGTTACAGCCCAGTCTGTGTTGCTGTATATGTTTGAGATCATTATCCAAGCTGCTCTGCAGATCGAAAAGGTGCTGCTCCACAGCTGCTCTAATTGTTCTTTCTAAAATACTAAAAAGAAAAATGACAGAAAATTTGTATTAAGAACTCTCCTTTTGCAGTGATCAACTATGCAGAAAGGCAGAGATAAGCTTTACACATGACGGGAATCTCTGATGACAAGTACTTCAAGGCAAAAAGAGACTAACTTTTCCAAAAAGGCAGTGGAAATTACTGCACCCACTATCTTTAATTTCGTAAGATTTACATAAAGTATTAGGAAGTCTATTAACAGTATTTTAAGAGTAATCAACACATTACAATGACTAACTTTTTTATAAGTTTTTGTATATAGTTATTAAAAACAGCCTAATATGTGACAGTGCCTGTAATCCTGTGTCTGTAACAGGTCAGAGTCAATCATGGAGCAGGTACCACTTCAGCATAGGTGACTGTAACCCCTCCTGAACGGGGCTATAATCTTAAAAGGCAAGAGCCAACAAACAGCAGAGACAATGAGCAAGTACCAGATGAAGGACACAGGATATACCCAAAGATACATCAAGAAGAGAACAGCATTCTTTAAAAGCAGACTACTCTGTTGAGTGCTTCTTAACCAGCTCATCCAGAAGACGCAATTAAGTCTATAAAAAAATCCTCCCGTAAGAAAAACTATTTTGCCCCATTTTTAACTCTGAATTGTGCATTTATTTTTCCTCCACACTTTTACACATAATTCCACTGAACTGTGCTCAATATTAACAACTCCCAGTGGTGCTAAAAATACAGTGTGAATGCTACCATAATCTTGAAGTCAAACACCTATGATGTATCTAAGTATAAAACCAAAGTGGTTTGGAATCTAGATTCTACCATACTGTGCTCTCATGCTTCTGCAGGCGACAACACTAAACACACATTAGGTTATTCCTGCCACAAGTGAAATACTTCACACTAGAATGTCTTCATTCATAACTGTAATCATCAAACCTACTGCATTTCATTTTCTTGAAAGAAGACATATCTTCTATGCATGTTCTAGTGACAGCACAATTCAAACATACTTTCATTATACTTACTCTGCAGAGGCTGGCAAGATACTTATGGGAGAGATATGAGCACTGCAATAAAGAAGAAATAAGTTAATGTAATGCAAAAACTTACCACACTAAAAAGTCTTGAAGTCAACAGAAAGCAACTTAGAAAATACTTACAGACTGCATGTAATGCAGCTCATAAAAGTAGAATGAATATGTAAAGAAAACACTGATTTGCAGCTCCTTTATTATTTAGATGAAGCAATGTTAAAGAATGCCATTGTAAGACAAAGTTGTAGAAGCAGCAATGCAGGTATCTGCCTCTGAAGAGCCAATGCTCGGTATATTACGCAGCTACAAGCTCTCAGATGAACAGTCTTTCCCATGGGAAATACTAATCGCTTTGTCTCCAAAGATTTCCTGACACCTTGCTTAAGAGTGCAGATTTTAACCTTGCTGCCTAAAGCAAATTCCAAATTACTCTGCTTTCCTCCACAGTTGCAATTCACAGAGATTCTTCCTTGCCTGTCAGACTATTGCATAATTTTATTCTGCAACATTCAAGAGATCTGCAGCACTCTCCAAGGACGGCTACATTTCAAGTGCAAGGCAGGTACCTTCCAGAGGTTTTGAGACACGAGCTAGCCATTTGTAAAGCATTTGGAAATCTCCTAGCATAAACCACTTCAGCCTAGAACATTAAAACTCCCAGCAGGGGTGGAAACCAGTGTAACTAACACAAGTAAGTTAACTCATGTGTATGTGGTCCCTCTACTATTTTCCATTAATATGATCAAAATTCTCTCATTATGAACAGAATACTTGAAATTTAAACAAAGTGGCGGTAAATATTCTAAGAATGAAATAAAAGAAGAAAACTCTACTGTGAACGGCAGTGAGTTGCAACTTACATACCTTATTCAGAAAAAAAAATACTAACTTTATTTCAACTAGGAGGTGGGGAGGGAGGTAAACAAATGCTTTTCCTTCCTGTTACATGTAACTAAGCTCAAAAAGCTGAAAAGCAAAATTTTAGTCCACTCTCTACCATGCAACAACACTGCTGGCAGCCGAAGTTGATTTTAAATATTATTTTCATGAATGCACAAAGTAAACTCTGATATACGAGGGAGCTTGCCACTCCACTGGAGAACTGAACAGGTACTACCTCTGCACAATAGTTTTGACTGGCATTAGCCTTGCTTGCACTGAAAAAAACTGTAGACAGTTTCTCTGCTTACCCAAGGATAGTTTTAACACAGCAAGGAATATCTTGGTTAGACCTTACCAAGTTTATTAAGTAGTTCCACCACCAGAGAGGTAAGATAATTAGACCACCTCGAGCAGACTTTCTATTTTTTCTTCCTCTAAGTAGATGAAACACAAGCAATAAAGGACTTTCAATTAAACACTAGCCGATAAGGAACACGGTTAAAGTGTTTATTTAAAAATAATTACGCCCTTTTGCCTTAGACAACTTGTACTGGGCCAACAGCAAAGTGCACTGTATTTAAACACCACCATTTAACAACTGAACAAGCAGGTGCTCACAGAAGTTTTTTGGGTTTGGTTTTTTTTGGGTTTTTTTTTTTTTTTTTTAATGGAAACTTGATTTTGAATCAAGCTCATTTTATGATTTGTGCATTTGTTTGCCTAGGTGAAAAACCAAAGCAGATCTATTCCAAATGCTTTGACAGAACCAGCAGCTCTAAACTGCTATTTCAAAATAGACATTGCCACATAGCTTTGGAAAATTAAAACACCTGATGTAGAAGCCAGATCTTATAGCCACTAATTTCAAAGCTGCTGGATCAAACAACTGAGGCTGAACACAGTAACATTTCAGTTTTTCTTTCAAACAAAGAAATGGTAAGAAAAAGTTTACAATTTAAGATATTTACCTTTCGTTGTTATTTCCGTGCACCAAAGTTCAGCATAGCCCTACTACTTGTGCAAAGTAAGTTTTCTGATAAACAGGTTTTGTTTTGACAATACTTGAAATAAAAAAAATGAAGACATGAAGCTGTGAATAAGTTCAGCTTCACGAACAAGAGAAGCACGAGCAAGATTGTCAGCGAAAAAAACAGTAAGATTTCAAAACACGAAAAATGTAGTTTTAAGTACCTGATCTCAGCTTTTTCAGTTAAGTTCTACAAAAGCTGCAATATAAAAGGTATGCTTACATTCTAAAAGTATTAATACATAATTGTATACACTGAAATCAATTTACTATTAAAACACAGTCACTCCTAGAACAAATTGGAGGCAAAAAAAAGGGGCAGAGCACAGAACACTGCAACACTCTAGGTGTGAAAGAAAGCAAAAAAAAAAATTCAGTCAAGGGCACAAGTACAAATACTATTTATAGGAAACTGTGATGGCCTGGAATCCTTTTATTCTACCACTTGAGACAATGAGGAACTGTGTCAAGAGTGGGGAGAATCAAACTCATCTCCAAAGAATCCAAAAGATTTCAGACATGGTTCACAACAAAATTTTCCACCTTATTGCGTAACCTTCAGCCCCCAGCAGGATCGTTCACCAGTGCTTTTATTAAACACCTTTAGGTGATTAGAGGTACTCAGCAAAAGATGTGCATAAATCAGCAGTATTGCAAAGCCTGAACAATCCTCTTACTATGTAAAGTATATCTGACATCTTCAACTAATCACTTTAGCAATTAAGCGCTTTTTGAAAGAAATGTGTCAATCGCTCTTAGCTGAAAATACATTACAACTTCCAAAGCCATGTACCACAGTTCAGTGATACTTTTTAAAAGCTGTGATTTATACTGCTACACAGAGCCTTAACGCAGCATGACACAGCAAGACACAGAAAGGTAAACATCTTTGTTTCGTAATGCTAACCCACTCCCGAGGATCCCTTTTGCACTGTCTCCCTGCCCATAAAAAGTCCCGGTAAAAACATACCTTGAGACAGAAAAATACATTAACTAGAGACAAAACATTTCAAAGTTTTTCTTGGTAATTTACTGACTGTACACAGATTCCTATTTCTTGTTAAAAAAATCAGTTGTGACATTATTTCATTTCACAATATCTCCAAAATACATTTAATCTCACATAAGTTAAAAAAGTCTTACTTGCAATCATATCAAAGCAACATTTTCCTTTCATATATTTACCTGTGCAGCAGAACTTTACAGGCCATTCTGATTATTTTTGCTATCCCAAATGAGCACTTCATATAAAAATGCTTCATTTGAAAAACAGCAAAGCGTGATGTTGGCTGCTGGTTATGCATACTGCTTGCTGGGATTCAATGGCTGCTTGTCAGACAGTACTTCTGGAGTGCTGCACTAAACCCTGCAGTCTAAATAGAAATAGACTGCAACATGAGGTCACTCCTGACAATAAGCTGCCCAATCAACACTTGAAAGCTTTCCTAACATGTTGTCCACAGATTTTCTAGGATGGAAGTAGGGACAAATATTTGGATGTTAAAGAGAGCACTGAACTAACATAATAATCTATGTTCTAGTAATTCAAGCAGTTGTATTTGGTTAGCCTTACTATATATGCATTTTGTCTCACTTTGTTGCTGTTAATATTATTGCCTCTCTCTCACTGATCAGAGCTAATTAAAAACAAGAAAGGGTTAATAAAAATACCACACAAGCAGTGAGGAGCTTGCCCTTGGCAAAGCAAACTGTTTACAGAACCTACTACTTGTCATATCTCATATTTTTACAAATGTAATTTTGAAAAGCCCATATCTTTGAAAAAAACATATCAAGAGTTTTTATATTAGGCTTTTGACTGACAATATTTGAGATGAACTGCAAAAAGTAAAGCAAATACTGCTTGGCAAAGCACAGTGATGAAAAATTTGGAATAATGACAGAGAAGGATTGTAAAGTGATTATTTCAACAGCGCATCTTAAAAGTCAGCTGCAATGCTGAGTCAGTAATTCTTTTCTCCAAACGTCAGGACGGCAAAACCGAAACAGCCATGGTGAAAAGGCTTCTGATAACGGAAAATATGGTTTCCTTTACATACACAATGTCAATTTGTGTGCAACACATGCTCCCTGATTGGGTAACGGGCTTAAAGATCGCTCAACGGGTTTATTTTAAATACCATTTTCTAGCAGTCACTAAATCAAACTGTATTAATGATTATCCACATTCTCACCAGATCTCTAACTCAAAGTCAAATTAACACCACGCAGTGCAAGAAGGTCATATGTTTTGGAAACAACAAACAGAAAAAGTAAAGAAAAAAGGTAGTGAGCAAAATTATAAGCAAACTGTAGTCCAAATAGCTAGAAGGAAGGTCAGGCACCCCATCATATGAATCAAGATAACTAATCTTTAGCATACGGAACATGCAACCTCAGCATTTTTTTCCTTCCCTCCACAGAGAGACCAAAACATACAGATACTCGGATCCCAAAATTTGACAACAGCAAAGAGGCAACAAAACTCCAGGTTAAGGAACTGCAAGAATTATGTTTAAGATCTAGTTCTCCCCCTGTTTCCTTTATAAGCCGCTACAGGCCCTATGTCAGGACAAACATCCCAATAAACCTGCAGTAACATTTGTGGATTTTTTTGGGTTTTGTTTTTTTGTTTGTTTGTTTGTTTTTAATCTCAAGAAACTAAAACAAAAAGAGACCATTAAATGCATACTATGAAAGCCTTTCAGTTTGGAAAAATATTTACAGTATTTACAGTGGTTAAAAGTTTAATAAAGCATACTTTCTCATTCTTTGTAATTTATTTTTTTAAATATTTCCTGCAGTTGTTCTGGTTTTACAGTCAAAATTCTCTTTCCTCTTCTACAGGACTCCTCCTTATCCTTCACCACAAATTATGTAAAATGCCAACCATAATTAATGCCTATTAATTTTTAATTAACCCTAAACATCGAGTAAAAATGTTTTTCTCTTCAGGCTATCAAATTTAAACTCTCAAACATGTTGAGTTTGTCACCACTGCTGCACTTACACATTCCACAAGCAACTAAATACCTGTGTATAGTTAAATGCTTTAAGACTTTAATTGGAAGAAGAAGCACTTTTGTAGAAATTCCAATTGCAGCAACTTCTTTTTTTATTTAACTCAGAAATTAAACAGCTGTATTGCTGACAAGGATAATTATTAAAATATAAATTCAAAATGGAATTATGTCTCCCTCATTATTTTATGTTTTACAAATTTTTGCAGCCAAGCAGCTGAACACATTTCCACCTGAAATCCACATTCTTGAAACTATTCAGTCTTAGGTGGTAAATTTACTTGTGATTTTCCCCGCATTTTGTCTGCTTTTAGTCACACTTTTATTACAGATTCTTCCTCAGCCGTCCCTACAAGTTCCTACATGCAATGCCCATGCCTAACACATGCTCTAGAGCTATGTAAACTATAATACAAGTAAAGTAGCCTTTAAAATTAAAACTTGTGTACTACAAGCAAGTAAAACAAACCCGTGTATTACAAGCAAGTGCAAATAAGCTCTCAAATGGAAGTATCATTTTAAGTTAATGCATCTCCTTTATGAGGATTTGTCTTAATTACAAGCTGACTCCCACTCCAACACTCCTGCCTGTATTACACTTTGCAACTTCCAAACTTGCTCACAGCTCTCTACCAGCAGAGCCTATCCAAATGGATCCCTCTACACAGTCTGGCTCTTAGGCAGGTAAGACGCATCCCTCCAGCTTCAGCAGCCGTTATACCTGTTTGGACAATGCGAGACCTTGGCTTCCTATGCCTTCTTCTAGTAACTTTTTTTCAAAAAGGAGTTAATAAATTAAACCTCAATTTGTGCATATGTGCCAGTCATTTCACTCCTACATTGATACAAGAAACATCAGCCTCCAAGACAAATTTGGCTGGCAGAGTTTAAATTAACTGAGGAAGGATCTTCAGGTGTTTTACAAATATAATAGCAAGTCAACTTTCACAAAACAGGGTATCCAGAGCCTTCATTTCAATTCAAATTAAGGATACTTTCTGGACCCTCAAATCAAGTTTTTTGCAAGCAAACCATTCTACGAAGTCTCACATATTACCTTACAAAATGCCATCTTTAAAGTGCTCAAAATTTCCTCCACATTCCTCCTAAAGGCCTTTCTAGAATGTCTAAATTCCAACCTAAAAACCATTAATGATCAATATTATCCCACTTGCTCTCCACTATCGTTTTGGTCATATGTAGTTCCTCTTCATCCCTGGTGTTCTCTTTCCCTAGCATATTTTCAGGAAGTAATCACATCTACAGAGTCTTCATTACTGTTGTTTATGAGATATATTCCACTGCAGTCTAGTGAAATAAGAACGTACTTTCCTCATTTAACACCTCACCAAACTGGGCATAAAAAGCCCCTGGACAAACAAATTCTCACAGGTTTAGAAATTAATTAGGGTCATGTAAGGACACATCTCTGCTTGCTAGCACATGACAAGAAATAGTCCTAGGATTTCCCACTGGAAAAAAAGTGGTGGGAAGATGGCACAAAATGTGTTTGCATCTACCAATATTCAGATTCTTTTCATATTTCTGCTACAAAATTTACTGTTTAAATACCACTTTACACTTTCACTAAAATATACCCTTTTTCCCTTTCTCTGCATATATCACCATAGTTGATCCAATCTGAGTTCTACAGGCATTCCTCTTCTGAATTTGGGAACAGTTATTTCATCCCATATTTTACTACTACAAGAACTGCACCTACTTCTAAAGCTTTAGTTTGTAGACACCACCATTTATCTCAAAGCCTGACAGCTTCTCTCTCTCAGACAGAACAGACTATACTCCAAACTTTAAATCCAAACTCCAAGGCAGAAACAAGTTACCTTGTTGATGCTGCAACGCTCCTGGAATCCGAGAGACTCCCTGTCATATCTAGATGCACCACAGCTGGCCTTTCAACAGGTTTCTCTGTGCCATCTTCTGGAAGTTCTTCAGACTGCTCAAGCTTTACATCTTCCTCCTCTTCCAAGAGATCATTTATCTAATAAAAAGATTTATTTGCAGTTAACGGCTTGAAAAGTTCTTTTAAGAGGTCCAATGAATTAAAAAAGCATGAGAGGTATAAAAACAACATACTTGTAATTTTTCAATTTTAGAAAAGCAAGCACTTTATACTTGCTTTTACGTAAAAACATACATTCCACATCATAAAAAAACCTACATAACCTTTCTGAAACATTGGACAACTGAAAAGAGAAGCACCTTTGATGCAGTAAATGAACACAAGCAGAATCAAAAACCAACAAAATCCCAGCCCCACTGAAGTCACAAGGCACAGAACCTTTCTTCCTCTACATGGAAAATGGGGACGGATAATTCTCCTCTGTTCCATAGGTAGCCTTATTCACACATGAGAAGCGTTTTCAAACCCTTCTATGGAAGGCAATGTAGAAGCCTAAGAATCCAATCTTTCAACATACTGACTGAACACTTAAAATGGCAAATGTAAGAGCAAGAGCATTGAGAAGTTTCTGTGAAGCTCCTTGTCTGTTTTTGTTTCTTTGTTTCCAAACACAGAAGATACTTTTACTTTAGCAGTAAAATGTAGCCAGTTTAAAAACTAAACCAGTATAGCTAACTGCCAATTCAATACAGCCACCTGCATTTTTTAAAAAGCAACTACGTCTAAAACATGAAAAGGTAAACACAACAAAGTTGTGATTTGCAAAACCACCCTGTGATGGATAACTGACCTCCCTAACTTGCAAACCCAAGAACTAAAGTATCAGCAGTAGCCTCAAGAAAATATGCTTTATAATAGCTGTCACACGAGTATAAAACAAAACCACTGAATTAAGAAAAATTGAAACTTTTGAAGTTTAAGACTACACAGAAGGCAGAAAGGAGGTATGTATTTAAGAGGGGCGTGACATGTTATATGGCACTACATTCAGGGCAAGAAACGTACTCATCCCTGACTTCCCTCTGTAATTGCAAGAGGGTGTGTGCCACTGAACCAAGGGCAAGCCCACCCGCGCAGAGAGAGCTGCCAGCCGCGCTGTGCCCGGTGCAGACAGCCGCCCTCCTGCACCCCGCAGCCCCAGCCCAGGAGGGAGCAGGACCCAACAGAAGTGCACTGTTGACATCTGGTGGAGACACCACGAAATTAAAGGGACACCCCACCAGGCCTCAAACTTAGGGAAAAAAACAAAACCAAAACCACACACCACACTGACTGTTATGCTTCGGAAACCCTTTTGCTAAAGCATATTATGACCCACGGGCAAGTCAGTAATTTCAAAGCATGAGAGCACAGAGCAACTAACCATACTTTGAAGAGCAGCCATCCCAACCTCAGGCAATAGCCCTCAGCCTCCGGCTGCAGAAGTTACAGCCCAGCTTTTTTTAACAGCTTCCTGCACGCAGCAGGGCTGTGTCAGCTCTCGGTGCTAGACGTATTCTTGCAAAGAGCTAACGAGCAAACACTGCAAAGCTGCAGCACCTTGCTAGAAGAGCTAGCAGAGCAGAAGCTGCTCAATCCAGAACTTGCTGCCCACGCTTGGCAGGCCAGACCAATGGGTGAGGTGCCTACTGCAGTGAAGAGGAGGCAACCAGCTGCCCTAGTACTTGCCTTACCTGTCTTGCTAGAGGAGGGGTTTGTGGGATAGTTAGGCTTTAAAAATTCAGTATTTCTTGTTACCTTCGTTAGTAACTGCTGGTTATTTACCCTTTTTCCTCTTTAAAGAAAATACATCATTTCTTAAGCCAACTGAATATGAGAACATTCAGTTTATAGCTTTCTATATTTCTGAGGAAGAGTTTGAGCCAAGATTTTAATAACAATTCATGGACCTGGCTTTAATGATACAAAAAGTACTTCTGTGCATTATCACTTATATACCACGACTTGTCAGAATTAAAACTATTTGCCAACAGAAGAAGGTTGTATCACAATACCACACTTTCATTTCCATAACAACTATCCCTCTCTATATCCACGCATGACATGGTATTTTACTTCAAAGTTGAATTTGTTGTGAGGAAAGGCAGAAGAATGATAATGGATACCATCAGTCACACGGACGGGTGAATCTGCCAATGCTGGCGGTTGCATACTAGGACCCAGAGTATTTCTATTCTACTCAACTTACTTTCTCTGATTTCACTTTTTCCCACTAATGTCAAGATGATATTTTGAAGTCTTAGAATCAGAAACACCATTCAGAAATGCTGGCATAGGGAAACACCACTGATAACATCATCAAGTGGAGTGCGAGACCCTGCATGTTTCTGTAAGACACACCTAGCAATATTATCGACCAAGACCAACAGCATGGTTCTGCATTCACTTAAACAGTTCTCCATTCCTAAAAAGGTAATTAAAAAGCTATGCTGTTTATATAGCATAACACCATCTATGTTGAGCAGGATATCACTGTTGGTTTAGTTCCTAAGTGTTTCTCTACATAGCATAGCTATACTTCCTAAAAAAAAAAAATTTCACAAGCATACCTATGTTAAGAAACATTTAAGGAAATACCAGGTTTTGTCAGTTTGCAAGAAGCCACCAAAAGGCCTACTCAAGAAAATTATATTTCAACATCTCTTTCATAAACATAAATGTGTATAACAGATACTTCACTGATAACATATTGCCATTTAAAATATTCTTACCTGCTCAGTTATTGAGCTTAAATCATTAGTAGATGAAAAATCTTCCTCTTCATTTTCAAAGAATTCATAGTAGTTCTCCAAAAGTCCCGCCATTATTCTGCTAACTATTTCTTGTTCTTTCAGATCCTCCACATCTGTGTAAATGCTAAAAATTTAAGCACTGTTTTAGTTTAAAAATCTAAATCGAATTGTTTCCCTAAAGAACTCCTATGAATGACTTCTATGACTAAGGGCTATACTTCACACCATCATCCCTAATCCATCCCTAACACACAGAACTTTAAGCATGCCTTCACACTACTGCGTTAAAAGCTTTATACTAGTTCATATTTAAAAGTGATGAAGTAACAAACTATTTAGTCAATTAACTTTTTGTGAGGAATATTTAAAATTCTAGTATTTTCCTCTTGAGAGGAAACCCCAGTATACGTTTGTATTTTAACAGCTTTGTCCCGGAACGGCTTTCCCACTACAAATAGTAATCTTATATGCTATTTCTAAAAAATTCAAACCTCAGTATAATTACAGTAATGCAACAATCAAATCAGTGGTTTCTAATGCTCATAAACAAGCTGCTGTTTAAATCCAAGCAAAAATTTTAAGACAAAACTGGGGTGAGGGAGTGGGGGGGTAACAGAAAGGAAGATATTGCCCAAAACATATTGTGTACTTCCTACTGTTACTCATGGACTAGGAAAGACTTTAGACTACCGATGTGCACTGTCAAATTCACATAAAAACACTACGTGAACTTTTATAACTAACTTACTGAAAAACATCCGGGCCAAAGACTGCAGCTAAAGAACTTGCCGACCAAATTTCTTCATGATGTGATGCTACGTTAGCTAAAAATTTACACAGAAACTTTAACAAACTGTAATTAACAGGTGGAAGCTGCTGCAAGAGGAACCTCAACTTTCTTCCAAATTCATCTTCATTATTATAATCTGAAAAATGGAATAAAAATATTTTAATCACAGAAATAAAATATCTGCTTTTCACATTTTATATTGATCAACTTTTTGACTCTGACAACAGTTACTTACTTCTGAAGTACAACTAATTTGGTCGGACCACAGCCCAAAATGTCAGAATGACTTGCATTTGTTGGGTCTGAGATTCTCATACTAAATTTCTCCATGGAAAAAGGAAAAAAACACCCCAAAAAACCCACCCCAAACCCAAAAACTGAAGCGTCCAGTCCACATATATCTGAAGGGTATTTATAGTGGTAGCACTTCATAACAATCTATCTGTCCTATCTCCTCATTTCAGTCTCTGGATTAGTCTCTTCCTCTCTGATCTTTCCAAGAGAGGCTGATAACTCATTTCATATTCCGTCACTCTTCTTCAATGATGTCAGGTTTGGAGGGGTGGTGACAAGGCAGGGGAACACAACCAAGAAAACCCCTCCCCAGTCTTGCTTCCATAGCACAGTACCATCAGACTACTTTCCCTAATAAATTAAATTATAAATTTAATTTCTTCTGTGAAGCAGAATTTGATAACCTAAACCAACGATTTCTACCACATTCCCCTCTGCAAGTCCGATCAGTAGTTTTCACCATGCTTTCCCCAATTCTCACTCAAGTTTCTGATTACACAGGGCTACCTCTTCCACGCCCTTTCATTTTACCACTGTTATATAACAACTGCTTTGCCGAAGAGCTCTAGAGACAGCAACAGCTCCAGAGGTAGCAAGCTAACTTAAAAGCTAGTTAAATTCTCCCCGTTTCAGACAAGCTACTTCGATACTTTTTCCTCTATAAGCACCCCATTCTCAACACTCTGCTTCCTTTTGTAATACTTAACTGACGAATACAAGCAATCCCAATGCAATCATCTTAACATACACTTAGCTTGAAGCTTGCTGATTCATTTTCAGACTGAAAAAGTGTCACCATAAGACTTCCTCATTCTCACCCCACATTTAACATCCTTCATCAAATTATCTCTCCATAAATCTCATTTGTTACATTATCAGCCTTAGAAGCAACAAGGTTCAAAGAGTTTACAATTGCACATATCTTACAGAGAAATTCCATATAAAGGAAAAGAAACATCAGGAGAGCAAAATGGGAGAAAAATTTATACTAACAGCCTTCCCCGTCTTTCTGAGACATTTTAAAACTCTTCTCAGATCAGTTAGAAAGGGAAAAGGATGTTTGAATATGATGAGCAGTCACTCTGCCTCTCTAGATGAGAGAGCTGAGACATCCTAGTCTTTAATATCAAATCAAAGAAGTGAGTAAATTCCCTGTTGTGTATGTACAGTAATAGCAAACAGTAACTGTGCAGGACTTCATTTTCTCAGACACAGTCAACATCTACAGTATTTGAATACATGTGACCAGGCACAGAAAACTAGTTCTCTCAACACAGTAACACAGTTAAATTAATATATTATTGTTAGGTTTTAATCTAGAAATGTGTTTAGGAAACAGAACAGCAAAAGAGAACTTAAAAAAATACTTTCACAAAGTAGACCTTCAAAAAGGAGAGCAAGAGAGGTGATAGTCAGACCACCTTGTACATACATGTGTAGATGTTTTGTCTAACCAATCTGTCCGAAAATTTAGGTTCTGAACAACAGCCAGAGACCTCAAGTGAGTACATTCTTACCTGTAACTGAAGTCCTCTGACAGTAAACCATGGATACACACTTCTGGAACATATGGCCTAGTGCACTGGGGTCAAATTCACACTTCAATTACTAAAATCACTTGCCTTTGAGGAACCACAATTAGGCCTGCATGGAACAAGCCTCAAAAGATGCATATAGGCCATACCTCGTTGTATACTGTCATGGTTTTGGCTGGGATAGAGTTAGTTTTCTTCACTGTAGCTGGTACAGTGCTGTGTTTCGGATTTAGTATGAGAATAATGTTGATAACACACTGATGTTTTTGTTGTTGCTAAGTAGTGCTTACGCTAGTCAAGAACTTCTCCAGCTTCCTGTGCTCTGCCGGGTGCACAAGGAGCTGGGAGGGGGCACAGCTGAGACAGCTGACCCAAACTGGTCGAAGGATATTCCATACCATATGACGTCATGCCCAGTATATTAACTGGGGGGAGCTGGCCAGGGGAAACAGCAATCACGGCTGGGGAACCGGCGCTGTCGGTCAGCGGGTGGTGAGCGGTTGCAGCACTTGTTTGTTTTTTTTCCCCCTCCCCAGGTTTTGTCTCTCTCTCATGTTACTTTTCTTTTCACAATATTATTATTATCATTATTATTACTCTTATTTTAATTATTAAACTGCTCTTATTCTCAACCCATGAGTTTTCTTACTTTTGCTCTTCCGATTCTCTCCCCCATCCCACTGGGGTGGGGGCAGTGAGCGAGTGGCTGCATGGTGCTCAGTTGCTGACCGGGGCTAAACCACAAGTTGTTCTGAGAACTAAACTTAACCCAACGATACGGAAGGCCTGCTAAAGAGGGAAAATACTAGAAGTAACATATGGATCCAAAATTACTACGACCTTCTGCATTTCTGTAAGCAATTCCTCTGCCTAAAATGCAGCTGATATTGTAATTCTGGAAATTAACTGAGATATGTCTATCAGACAGTCAAAATACCAAAAGCCAAAACCCAAGAGAGGAAACTGAAACTCTAATTTTAGTATCAGGAAGCAACGTTTAAAGGTTTATGTGTTTTGATTTCCTTGGTACAGATAACTTTATATCTTTCTGAAATCACTTTTACACTTTAAAAAAAGACAGTGAAGACAATAAGCTGAAAGTTTAATTGAAGTTTCTCTGTATATTTAACAAAAGGGAACTAAATCGGGACTTGCATGCTGAAGAACAGCTCTTTTCCCAAAACAAGCCATATGTAAATCCTTCCACAGTCATCTATTCAAAGATGGAAAAAAAACCCAATTTTCACACTATATTTTACAAGTCACAGAAGGGAATTACACTGCTACACCAAGTGAGTATACCTCAATCCCATTTCCAGTCCTGATAGATAACATTGCAAATCAAGGTGCATAGCAGTATTAGCTGAGCAACCAGCAGTATTCTGCATTACTATCTTAATCCTTTTGTTATTTATCACTTTTTTTCAGGAGGAAAAAAAACCCAAACAAGAGTTTACTAGCTATTTAGGTCCAATGAACCATGACATTAGCGATGCAAACCATATAGCAGATATATCACTAATGAAATTCCCTATTCACTTCTGGTTCTCGTTACTGCACAGGACAAACAAACAAACAGAACTTCAGCCTTAAATAAGCTCCTCTGGTCAGTAGCTTCCAAAAGTTGTTCCCAGCACAAGACTAGTGCCTCAACATCAATGTTCAGCCTCTGTTCACCAGCTATCCAGATAACCACCTCACATTCAAAATTTCAGGATATACAGGCTACCAAGGGAGGAAAATGAAGCAGCTTCACACTGCTACAAGATGACCCTCCAGTTCAGCACTTGGTAAATACAGCATAACAGCATATGAAAACTACGCTATACTCACTCATCCTGCAAACCAATTCCCACTCTGAACAAACACGACTATCGTGAGGGTTATCAAGTTCTTATCAGGAATAAACTCAACCACAGAAAATTAAAATTAAACAAAAACATGCACCTTACAGAGCAAAACAAGCCCAGCTCTTGGAGAGAAGTACAAACTGACACCAGAAAATGAGTTAACGCTCCTGAAGAGCAACAACCAGCAAAACCCTCAGTTATGTCACAGGGCGCAGAACTCCGACATCAACATACCCTTTAAGGACATTACTGATGTAGTGCTGCAAGACAAGCGTTTTTACTAGTTGAGTTATGAATCAACTCCAACACCAGTCAACACAGCAGAGGCCAAAAGACCCAGGAGAGTGGATACAGGTAGACAAGTTGGGCATTGGTAAAGAAAATACCACACCAGTATACAGGTGTCAGTTTGAAAGGGAAAGGTTTTGCAGTATATGAAAAACATACTTAGCAACAATATGCTGATGACAGGGGTTTTTTCCTCCTACAAATGAATTTTAAACTGAAAAAATCCACAGTGGGAGAGCAGATATGACATAAGGATACAGCCTGAGATCTCTTCTCTAGTATACAAAATCTTTTAAGTGCCATGGAAGCATACGCAGATTAAGTGAAATTCAGAGGAAATAAGAGAAAAACAGAGAAAAGCATTCCCTAGCACTCTTAAAGCATCAGTGGTAGGAAACTGTCAAACACCTTTGATTCCAGTGGCTTTGACCAGCGTCCCAGTATTCACACATAAGAACATGGAAGAACTAATCAGCGTGATATATGGCAGCTTCACTATTTTCCTGCATGATGGATAAACTGTGTCTTTGAACCCAGACTGAGTTTCCTAAAAGAAGACCTATTTATTTGGGTTTTGTGCTAAGAACAGGTATATTTGAATGCCTCCTGATACACACATTATTACACAGAACACCAAAGACACCCTAGTGCCACTACAAATCTCACTTTAATACTGGTTTTTACTCTTAAAATAATAAAATAAAAACACTGAATCAAAAATAATTATATTACCTTGAGAAAGTTGCATCAAATGTATGTGCAAACTGCCTGGGATAACTGGCTCTGGAAGTTCTTGAAGAAAAAATCTAAGAAGGCTAATAGCTGAGGGTACATCTGCTTCTTTAACCAGGTCCACATCTTCTCCATTATCATATCGTTGCCGAAGCCACTCCACTGTCTCAGCATTCCCATTGACTTGAAAAAGTCCTTCTTGTTCCAGACCCCCTGAGTTAGAAAGAAGTTGCAGAAATAAACTTTTAGATCTAGTATGGACAAATACATCAGAAAATACTGATAATCAGATATGCACAATTCACATACTGAATGAAAGACTTTCTGGACAACAGTTTTGCAAGACTTCCAGCAGTCCTCTTCCCGACAAACACATTCTTATGCCCAGCTAGCAATACAATAATAAGGTAAATGTTAGCAGTACCTAAACCACACCATTTCCTATGAAGTACCCTACTGAGCTGACTGCATTAGTGTTAGCTAGAAAACACTGAAAAATCAAACATAAGAGTCAAGAAAGTGTAACACAAAAAAAGAACCAACCCAAATGACATCCAATTAAATATATGTAACTTAAGAAAATGAATACTCTTCAAAAAGCACAACCTATTTTGTAGGAATAACAGCTAAATATATTATTTGAAGTACAGCAAGATAATACATACCATGTTCCTCAATATAGTCCACAACATGGCGGACTATGAATGGAACCTCATTGTCTGGTTGCCCTTCTTGCTGCAGCTCATCAAGTGGAATTCCAAATATTTTGTTAGCAAGAACAGAGTTGCAGTTACTCAAGGAAGGGGAGGAGCTCTTCCTCATATCTTTTTGCAGCCAAAAATCAAAGCTGTCTTTTCTGTCAAATAAAAGGAATTAAAACCAAAAATCATACTTCAGTGTGCACTGTTGAATGCATTGATCTGTAACACAATGTGTTTTAATTACCTAATGCAAATACTCTCCAGTCCCTCTCAATCAGTTGACTGATTTAATGAAAAGTTCTGTAAAGACTCCAAACACAGCTAACTAGATAAATTACTACTACCAAGGTGTTCTGTTCAATCCTCAACAGAGGACTGAGATGAACATATGTAACAGCAAAGGAAATTCAGAAAATTCTAGTTACATGTTGTTACTTAAGTTCTAAGGTACTTTGGGAAAGCTAGATTCTTCAGTACATTTTCTGACAGTATTTATCAGTCAGGCTTTGAAAATCCAACACAAAAGCCTCTCAAGAGGAAATTAAATTAGTGGATCATACCAAAGCAAACCCCCAAGTTTTAGTTACATGAAATGATGAAGGATTTTGTGATACACAACTGCACTGCAATCAACTTCTAATATATTTGGCATTTCCTGGTCTACACAATAAAGCTCTCAACACCTGCATCAAATTAAAAATTTTACTGAACATAAAACCCCCAAAACTAGTTTCTAGATGCTCAGTGATACCACTCTTCCTATCATGCAGAAGCTCAAGCTTTACTTGCAAGTCTTTGCTTGATAAAGGATATAGATAACAAAGGTATTACCAGAGGCAGTGTAAGTCACTCAGTTAAACTGTTATCCTGTCAAAACCCAAATATTTCTTCTAGCAAAGAAAAAACTGTCCTTTCAAAGTAAGTAGTAACAAAAAAAGAAAACATACTTGCTTAAATGCAAGCAATCACTTTCATAGAAGATGGCACAGAGAACATGAAGTACATACTGTTAGTCAAAGCACTGCACCCAAACTTAATTCTCTGTTTACTCATGGATTGATAAATTCTAACCTGAAATCCATACTTCCTTTTTTTTTTTTATAGCCCAAGTAAAGTAGTTTAAGAAACCTACCTCAGAGTACTTAAACAGCCGAGTTTGAAAAACGTTTTCTGCGCCAGCTGCCCTCACTGACCAAGCATTCTTTTGTCATTTATGGTTGTTTAAGATTATGGCAAAAGATCAGCCTGTAGTTCCTCATTGAAGAATAGCAGAACTCGATCAGTACTTCAGCAGTTAATCTGAAAATAAGGAAAATATTATTAGACCATAAAGTTTTCAACAGTTTTAAACTCAGTCACTAGTCTAAACATCATGTTTGAGGAATTCTCCTTGTCAAATCATCAGTTTCTTGTTCTGAACAAGAAAGCATAAAGATCACATTAGCATGGCTCATGGGAGAGCGTGCAAAAAAGAAAATCCCCTTTTTCACTTGAGACTGAACCAAACTTAAAGCGAAAGTTAGCGTGGGACATCTAAGCCTTAACAATTATGAAACAATTTTCAGACTCATTCATTCTTCTTCCAAAGAATCACAAAGGGCTAAGTACATTAGATGGAATTGTTTTATAGTACCTACCATACTAAAACATGTAATGACTATAAAATTTTCAGAAGGATCTCAGGTACTGGTTTAACACACCATCTTTAAACAGCACGACCAAACCCTAAGTCCTAACTAAGAAACATAGAAAGTCAACCAGTTTTCAGTGGTACAGATCATCTTTTCGAGGAAGTTGATTATTATTATTAACTTATGATTAATTTTATTAACCATGATAATTAACTGCCAGTTCAAAGTCCAAGCGATCATCAGATCTGGATACAGGAAGCAACCTCCCACAAATCAGATTCCCTAGAACCACCCACATTTTTGCCACCTTTTAGAATCCCGATTATCTGGACATTTTTCATATTTTCAGCTCTCAAAATAGCTACAAACCACAGCAATAGCCTTTTTGGTTTTCTCTGGTCCTAAAAATTTAAATTGCAGCTTCACGACACAGTGGAGCTGATTTGATGTCCAGACACAGTCAAAGGGTCACCCCAGTCCCTTGATCTCACCCATTACCTGTTCTAATTAAACTCAAGCAACTGTAACTGGGCAAAACTAGCTTGCAACATACGCGTACACATACAAACACAACACACATCACCAGAACTAGACAATAAAAAGGCTTTTCCTGGCTTTAAAGTATACATACTAAAACCTGTTTCATAATTTGAGATCGATATGAGCATTCAGCTTACAGACTTGAGAAAAGTACCTTCCCTCTCTTTGTTCCCTGACATTGGCTCTTGCTTCTATTCCACATCAGAACAGATCAACATCATCTTCACTTTCAAAGTCCTGACAACCTATACTCTCATTTCAGTACCAAAATGCCAGTCCATTCATTAGCCTATGACACCAGGAATCCAGAGTCCTTCCAATAGTTTGAATAAATAACGTTTTCCTGCTCCCAATCCTCCCCAGACTGCACCCGCATGTTAAGGGAGCTGGCCATAAGCTCTATACAAGGCTGCTTCATCATCCTCAAAATTTTCTTGCACTGAGGCCTAGAGGAAAAAAATATTTCAGGCTTAAAAGTGTTTAAATCTTTGCCTACTGATGTAAGCAATACTGACCAATATTCTTTCCTGTTCTTTGCCATCTGTCTCTATCTATTGTCTTGTATTACACACAGGTTGTAAATCTGTTGTCTCTCACACAAGTGGATCCTGGTCTGAGATCAGAACTCCACATGAGCTGACAATAGAAGAAGGAGGGTTATAGTCCAGTAAAGGGGCTTTACTTTTTTTTTTTTTTTAACCAATCATTCTCATATCTGTCATTGTGCATTCTTGGTTAATAAAAGATCCTGCCAGATGTCAACAGTGAAGCAGTCACAATTCATTACTCTCCTATAATCTATAAAGGCACTGCCCAGCCATTTTTCTTATTGCTTTGGTATATTAAGTGATAGTCAACATGATCTTTGCATGCAGGTAGATTTCAATTAATCCAAATACATCATGCAATTTTTAAAACATGAAGACACACACAGTCTATTTTCTCAAGTTCTCCCAAAGTCAACCTACCCACAATGAACCAGAAAGACTCATGTTAGCCAACTGTGGGGTTAATGGCAGCTGGGAAAAAATCTTTGATGGATCTGCCACAATGCTTCAGGCTGCCTTGCTAAAACAAACAAACAAACAAACCTTCAAAACAAACATCACCTAATAAAAAGAGCAAATTAGAAGCAACCACTTCTTTATAATTCAGCCCCACATGAGCAAATCCTTGAGGTCCAGCTTTCTTAGCAAAGATAACTTTGTGCTTAGTTAGCTGACACAAATGCATAGCCATTTTTACCAGGCGCTGCAGACAAATAGGTTACCTAAATATTAATTTCATTCAGGAGACATGAAAAAAAAGAAAAAAAGACAGACTTCTATTTTAACTAGCTTGGCAATGTAACAACGCAGTTGAAACAGCCCAGTTGTCTCATTGTTAGAGCAAAACCGGATTTACAACCCAAGCTTACACTTTAAACAAAGTTTTATACAGCTTATCATCACCGAGAACAACTAGGGAAAGCCTAAGTTCCACCCTCTCAGATACACACATCCTTATATCTACACACTTTGATATATCATTATACACACCAATTTGTTTTCTGAGCATTTAAGTCTTTTGCCTTTTAGCACAGGCTTTGGTGTAATCTTCACAGGCTGTGATACAATGCATCTGATATTTACCATGTCTAAAAAAAGCTAGAAATATTTTTTTAAAGTTATCTGACTTTCAGAGAGTTTTATTTCCTGTTACATCTGACATTGTAAAACCGAAGGATAGGCTCAGAAATTGTTAATAATTAAACATTATATCTCCACTTTTTCTACTGATCAACAGCTTTCCCACTTGCCCTCCTGTGACTCAGGACATACACCTGTCATGCAGACACATATGAAAACTACAACAAGATCTATAGCCTTCAGAACTATTTCTAGAGTCTTTTACAAACACTAAGCAATACTGTGGGGGCTTTCTAAATTTTTTTTTTTTTTTTTTTGCCATGATCAAACATCTCAGAAAACAGGAGCTGATCTGTTCAGTCGACTATTCCTACTTTTGTTCCTATTATCCTGACCCTTTTGAACATGTGCCTCCCCCTCCCAATTTCACAACCTACATGCTTCACAAGTCCAACCAAGAGAAACACAAGAGGGGAAAAAAAACCCCACCAAACCAAAAGCCAACTAGTTTGTATTTTATTATAAATATTCTGGCTGAACTTTCTCAATCTACCACCACTCCCCCTTGTTACTACAAACATTTACAAAGATCCCCTAAGCTACAATAAGGTTCTACAAAACTACAGAAAACTAAAAATACACCTTATTGTAACCCCATATTGTACCACAATTTTACAGAAGGCTGAAAAAACACCCATAATATGTCCTATGTAACGTCTTGAGCTCAAGCATCTTAAATGAGGGTAAAACATTGAGTTTCACTCTGTATTGTGTATTTCAGTGCTCTCATCTGTTATTTAAAAAAAAATAAAAATCTGTTTTTGGGGGGTTTTGGGTTTGGGTTTGGTGGTTTTTTTAAATAAGGCAAGTACTTTCATAGAGTCTGCTGGGAAAACAGCACCATGAGTTTCATTTTGCCATCATAATAGCATTCACTTATCTTGGCAACTAAAGAAGTATTCACACCCACATATGAAATGCCACTAAAGAAAACACAGGATACATGGCTAACTGTTAATATCTGAGGAATACATATGTAAGTTTAGACTTAAATTTAGTTCAGCTTTTATATTACTGGCTGAACTACAAATATATGGGTGTCATTTTAAATTAAAGTCCTCAGGGCCCTACCTTTGTTTCCTTAAAACAAAGGAATGAAACAACAAGAAGCAAAAACAAAAACAAAAAAAAAGCTACAAACTGAAACCATGCCATAGGAATGAAAACATTAATTCTGCGTGTAGAACTTCTGCCAGAAGTCTTAACTACTTAAGCAATTCTTTTATTTGCTTGTTTTATCTAGCAAAAAATTCATATCATCTGTGAAGCCAAAATCAAAGCTAACAGTGATTGCCGTTCTGCTCTATTTTTAATGTATTTTTTTTGGAATTAGAAGACATCATCAGTGAGTTTTTTGTAACATATGAAAAGTAAAAACTAAATGTAAGATTTTTAGATGGGGTGGGGGAAGTGTTATAGGGCAGCAAAATCACTTGTCCCTACTTCTCAAGAAATACATCTCAAGTTTAGACTTGGGCTTTTTCAGTCCACAGTGCTGTTCTCCTGTGAGCCACCCACATGCCTGCACACCGGGTCGGAACTGAGCATGTACACATCCTCTGGTACAAAGAGGATCAATGCTCATTTGCTGCAATACAAGGAGGTTTATTTTATTGATAAATAAAAAGAATGTATTATGTTACTTTTAACTAGACAAAGTCTGTGATGTCCCTCTAGATGCATATAGAACATACTTTTAAATCCAAATAAAGAATTAATTCTCTTAGCTGAGTTTGAAATGTTCAAAGTTATAACAGATTTTAAGAATTTCAAAATGATGGTCTAAACTTATGACACAGATTCCAACTTGGAATCACAGAAACTTTCCTCCCATAATGACATCATCCAGAGCCAGCTGCCAGGTGTGAGCATGGGCAAGGCTTGCCTGGGACACTTTTGTGCACCAGCTCACTGTAGGACACACAGCCCCGTTTGGCAACTGCTGTACCACACACTATTTATGTTTTTACAAAAATGGCAACCAGCACTCTTCTCTTTGCTCTTAAGTTTTATTGAGGTAAAAGGAAACATTTTTTTTCATGTAATACCATGATTGTAACAAGTGACACTAACTGAGGATTTTTATGTCATTTGTATACTCAAATTACTGATAGCATTCCCAACGGAGGACATGCTTTTGGGCAGGAGAGCCTTTGCTCATCTGATTTTCAGCTTTTGTTCAGCTAACAAGTAAAAATAGAGTATTTTGCTCATTTGAATTAATCCAGTCAAAATTGGATGGCCAGGTTGGGGCAGGGGACACAGCGTCAAAGAGAATTTAAAAAAAAAAAAAAAAAACACCCACAAAACACACCACCACAAACCTGAAAAAAACCCACCCCAAGCTTCAAGCAAACAAACAGAACACTACCACAAACTCCGGACACAGAAAAGGGCAAACAATATTTGTCTCAAGAGCATAGCTAAAAGCATGCAGAGCTGTGCAAGTTCTTGAATATGAAGAGATACAGAATATCCTCCATGTAAAAAGAATAATAAGTTTTAAAGCTATGTTTAAGTACTCATTAATATATTTGAGTAGTCAAAACAAAAATTATTTAAAGAAAGAAGTTTTAAAACCAGCAAGATTAGCTTAGAATAGAGTCTTAAAGCAAAATTTCCTCTTTTTGACTGTCAGGGAAATCAGCTATCAAAAGGCATTTTAGTCAAAAGTCTGGATTGGGCTCAGTTATTATTTTAAATTTAACAAGATGGTCTTAAGAATACATTCCCCATCCTCATAAAGGCATAGTGTTTTAAAATAAGAATAACCACAGAATTTAACTTGCAGTGTTGACGGAAACCATGTTAGAATAAATGTCTTTTCAAGGAGATGCGACTTTCCTGCTCCCCTCCTTTCTCAGTACAGTTATTAACTCTTCACTGACACGTTTGCCTTCTGGTTAAACGGGAATCGAAAGGAAACAAGCTTGTTGCAGTTTCGCACACAATCACAAAAGGAGTCAGAAGAAGCATGCAGCACCAGCTCCTTAGTGAATAAGATCCCTACTTGCATGTGTAAGCCTTCACATGTGGGCTCACACACGCACACAACCTCAACTAAATTAGCTGAAATTCTCCATCATCTGCCACTAGCACTTCTGAGATAGCCTCAGAAAATACTCAACTGACAAAACACTGGTTATACTGACAAAGCGAATACAAGCACAAAAAATACATCAGATTTAGTAGAATGCAGTTGTAATGCAATTTTTGTTTCCTGGAAATGCAGTAGCAAGCCTTCTAATTTACAAATTAGAACAATTCAAATTAAGCCTTTATGTCCTTACTATTGAAGAAAGGAACAAAACTCAGGAAAGCTCCTTTGAAAAAGATACTACTAAAATGGATAGAATTCTGGATTTTACTTTTAAAATTTACAAGCCAAGAAACCATAGTATTTATTAGTATTTACTTTCCAGTCATTAGTCTACAATTTCAGCTGACAGAACTCGGTTACGTGTTCTCTGAAAAAAGCCCATCATCAAATACAGATCTTCACGAGAGGCATATCCAACATCCAGAAGAGTGAATAGGCTTTAGTTAGACTAAATGCAAAATTTAGGGAAAAAACCCTACAAAACTTAAAATTTGAAGAAGCAAGTTAAGCGTTTAGCAACTGTATTGCAATAACATTAGTGAAGCCTCAAATACATTGACAGATTTAAGCAACATTCAAAAAAATCTTACATTTTAAAAGAGCAAGCTTAGAGATATCAGAAATCTGTTAGCTGATTTTCCAGTGCTTTGATATGCAAAGATAACATTTTATATTCACTTACTAGATAAAATCCAAAAGGCTTTTTAACAGCATTACGGCAACTCATAGTCCTTCTACAACTATATTGTCGCAAGAGGAATTAAATAAAACCATCAGCGATACCAGAAAAAAGTAGATGTTTGCTCACTGCCTCACACCCACCACTGAACACTGCCAGATTTGCTCTCAGCTGCTGCTGCCAATGCACATGTGCAGAATCATAAAGAAACTTCCTGCTCGCACAGATCCCATCACATTCTTAACAACAGTAGTTAATAAATAAAAAGGCTTTTGTATCTTGCATAACAGCTAATTATATTCACCCTACTTGCCTCCCCCCAAAGTAAAGCTGTACTCCACCAACCACAAACGTATAACTGCCACTACATCAGATAATACAGAACTTAAGTGCAATGGCATCACAGAAGTGCAGTAAAGTAACAGACAGGAAGAAATTATCAGTAAAACTATGCAATTTGAGAGGTTCACATTATAAAACCAAAGCAGTTTAACAATCGTCACTGCTGTTAAGACAGACTTTGGAACAGAAGTCAAGCTACCCCAGAGACACCAAAAAAGCAAACTATAAATATATAATGTACTTAATTTATTATACATAAGTTATCCTATTACATATATTTACCATCAGCTTGTTTCTCCCCCTCCCAAACAGGTAGGCAGAAATGCACATTGGACCTCAAAAAACGTTACAAAAGGTGATACACAGCCCATTTGCTATAGAAACACTGCCTCTGTCATAACGATGACCACGTGCCACCAAAATAAAGGACAGTCTTAGCATCCCCACTGAAGGAGTAAGGCGTTTCAATGAAGAGTTCAATTCTGTACCAATGACTCTTTGAATTGCGGGGGAAGGGGGGGGGACAAAAAATTAAAAAAATGAAGAAAAGAGAGGACTGCTAATGAGGTCTCCTCCACAACCAATTCTTGTTGCAACTTGATCATGACCAAATTTGAAGATGCCACCAGAAATCACAAGGTTAGAAGTTACATTGCAGACTAAAATTAAGTAACCTGATTACATTAAAAGAGTGACAAGACAACAAAAGATTTAATGAAATGTGAAGTTCAGCAAAAAGGGGAAAAAACCTTTCAAACATACATGCTTAAAAAAAAAAAAAGAGTATAAAGGAAGAAAGAACCACATTCATAAGATCCTAGCTTCCATCGTTTCAATTTTGTCCAAGTATTATTATCCTACACAGCTGAGCACAAATTTTAATCCTGAACACACTGCAGGGAACATTGAACAGAACAGACATATGAAGAGAGCAGCTAGCGAGACTGGAACCAGGACAATCAATTCAGGGTTCCCACCAGACACTCTGTTCTGATCGAGCAGCTGCCCCACCCAAATGCCCTTACAAATGTCCAGACAGTGAAGAAAATAAACACTTTAAACCTCTCAATATAAAAAAGCCTCTGCAACCACAGTCTTTGTTACAAGCCGTTTGAACACAAACATAATGCAGTATCTCTATTTTGAGCTCAAGTTTGTCATATTATTCTTCTTTTAAGACAAATATACAGGGTAAAATTTCACACAATCACAGGTGAGAAACCGTAAGAGCAGAATTATTTGTTACTATCAGAACAGAACTATTCATTTCACTATAATCAGAATACAGTCCTAGACTCAGCTGCAAAATGTTACCCTTTTCTTGTACTGAATGACTCCACCCATATGTTGCAAACATAACAGGTTTTCGGCACCACAATCACCTTTTAAACTATGTTTTTTAAGACTTCAAAACAAATTAGCTCTAAAAAAAAAAAACAACCCAGCTGGTAGAAGATGCAGTAACAAATACATTATCTTTTAGGCTGTAAGAATTCACAGAATTCATCTGAATTGACTGAACTTTCACAAATCCTAACAGTTGGCTATGAAGCCAGTACAAAGCTACAAAGCCAAATCTGAATTCTCTAAAGCCTTGAGAGAGCTAGTCATTGTTCTCAAACAAAGTTTTTGCAGGTAAAAATCTATAACTTACAGAAAATAATAGTCAGCAAAAGACTCAAAAATGAATTGCCCAATTTTACTAACTTTCCAGGGAGCAATGCAAAATTCTTGTATTCTCTGCCTGAATACAATTTTGACATGAGACAGCCTCTCTGCTGAGTAACTATCAGTCACTTTAAAAACTGCATGACAAGTAGCAAACCTCCCTCTTTCAGAGCCCTTCATAGAGGATTTAATGTTCCTTCAATTCTGTATCTCCTCCTCAGATGTTTTGGATAAAGTGTTATTTTTTTGGTTCCTAAGTAACAGTCCTCAGATCAGAAATTATTAATAAATATATAACTGGGTCTGCAATACAAGAAAAAAAAGGTTAAAAGGTTTACCAGCTCTCATCCTCACAGATCCAAATACTGAATTGACCTGCAAGATGTCAATTCACGCTCATCCCAATGGCTACTAGATTTTTGTTTTGTGTGCTAACATGGCAGCAAAAAAATTATCTGATGTTACACACAGAATTTAAGGACAACTTGAAGGCATTCTCTTACCAACATCACTTCCTCTTCTTTAAGGCTGCAGCTTCTTGGGGGGGGCGGGGAGGGAGAGGACCAAAACAATGACCAAAAAAAAAAATCCAACCTAAAAAGATCACCTCAGACTTGGCAGGTTTTACTCACTTTCTAATGAGCCCTAGAAAAGGGCATCACTGCTGAGCTATAAACATTTGACCAGAGATCAAAAGGTTGACTATTTGAAAAGAAAAAAAACCACCACAGAAAGCCTTCACACACAGAAGGCAGGGAGTTTCACGAAACTTAACCAATGCCTGTTCTAAATGCATGGAATATTTCTTCAGCCTCACCTGCTTTTGCAAACATGCCATTATGTACCTTAGAAATAAAAGCTTCACTGCTTGCACAGGTCTCATATTATGAGCCACACATTGCAAATGTTAAATTAAGTCTTTTAATGAGCTGTTAGAAGGTCCTCGAATGTTACGAGCAGCGCATACAGCAAGAGACTGAACTGACTAAGGCTGAGCAGATAAAACTACCATTTGCCAAACTCAGATGTTTTGACATGTTGTCCATGTCAAAATTTGCAAGCATTAGAAATTATCAGGAGCTCCTCCTAGTCAACTTCTTTAAATGCAACCATGAAACACTCTACTTGATTGATTTTTCTAAAATAATACTATAAATTTCCAGGTTGATGCTTTCAAAATATTGAGATATTTGATTCATTATTGTAATGCTGTCAAGACAAGGAAAGGATCCCTATGGTGCTAGACAATATACAAAATACAGTCAGAGCAGATAAAAAAAAAGAGTCTACATTGCTTCAAATCTATGCAAAGAACATGTAAAGCAATTTACAGGTAATGAGCAGTAAAAAAAGAGAAACAAGATAGAAAACAGACTAACAAGACAGCTGAATTTGTTATAATATAGGCCAACAAATTAGCTTTTTCTTTTATTTTTTTTTATGCTGGCAGATTAAACCACACAGAAGACAGAAATACTTCAAACCTAAAGGCTAATCCAGTTCAACAATTTATTCCAAAGTCACGTACTAACTATTCCAGCCCTGAGGACACTCAGGAATACATGCCTGAAAAAAACCAAACAATTGTGTAGGTTTTGACATATTCAGCCTCTTTTTTTTTTAAACAGGCAAGAAGGATTAGCTGGTATTTACTTTCTTCATTCATGAGCTTTTCCCCTGCCTTGAGCCTGACATCAGCAACAAATTTTGTAAAAATTTAAAAACGCAGCCAGACCAAGGAACTCGACAGTAAGGGAGCTGTGTATTACAAGTTCAAGTTGCAGTGTTTGATTGCAGTTTTTTTGTTGTTGGGGTTTTTTGGTTTGGTTTTTTTTGTTTGGTTTGGTTTTTTTTTTTCCTCCCCAAACCTGGAAGAAGCACCCTAACGCTGGAGCATCTCATGTTAAACCAACTTTTTGGTAGCAAGAGGCATCTACGCTCAAGTGTTTAAATCCCTAAGGAGCTTCCAAGAACAATGGAAACCCACACTGACAGACTCCTCGGAAGATACATTGGGTCACAGGCCAGAGTGTTAAGTCCATAAGCCAGTGTTCTTAACGCTAGTATTGCCTTCGTATTCACAGAAGATTTAGTGACTACCCTTCTTTAACTTCTGGAACCAACTTCGCTGGCAGGGAGCTGCTAGGCTAACGCTGTCAGCGTGCCAAGTCCCATCGCAGAGGGGGACAAGGCTGATGCACCGTGGGAGGAGGGAACAGGCTCGGCAGACAACTCCGCTGGAAGAGCCAAGAAATCCCTGCTGGCTGTCAGGGCTGCCTCGACGCTCCTACCGACACAAGTGCAACCTGGGAAACGAACGCACCACTTGACAGCTCCCTCCCGGAGGCTCTAGCAACTTCTGCACCACGCAGCCCTGCCGCACGCCCGGCCCGGCCCTGCCACCTCCGCCGCCCGGACGAGGAAGTTCCCGCGCCCCCTCCCTTTACCACCGCCGGTCCCAGAAGGTTCCTGAAGCCTGACGTGACACACCCCCCCCCCCCCGCCCCACAAGCCGCCCCCGAAGCGGGGACCCCGGCCCGAGCCGCCCCCGCCGCCGAGGGGCCGCCGCCGAGGGGCCGCCGCCCCCCGCCCCGGCCCGCGCAGCCCCGCACGCCGCGCATGCGCCCCGCAGCCCCTCTCACCGTTGCCGGGTGACTCGCCCTCCCCGCCGTCCTCAGCACCAGCAGCAGGTTCCTCCGCCTCTTCCTACCCCGGGGGCCGGCGCGGGCCTCTCCTCGCCGCTCCGCTCTCCTCGCAGGCCTCCCTCCCTCCCTCCCTCGGCCGCCGCCGCTCCCGCCGCGCTGCCGCCGCCCCGGGCGCCGTCCGTCCCCACAGCCGCTCCGCCGCTCGAGCGCGCCTCCGTGAGCCGGGGGGGGGGGGGGAGGGGGGGGCGGCGAAAGGGGGGGGGTCCTCAACGGTAGCGGCGGCAACTGGCGGAAGTGACGCGCTGACTGACAGGTGCAGCGCGCGCCCCCTCCCTCGGGGTCACGTGCTGCGGGGCGGGGAGGGGTCGCCGGTGGCGCCGCGGAGGGGCGGGGCGGGGCGGTGCTGAGGGGAGCGGGGTCCCGCCCTCGGTGGCGGCTGAGGGGAGCGGGCTCCCGCCCTCGGTAGGGGCTCCCGCCCTCGGTGGCGGCTGAGGGGAGCGGGCTCCCGCCCTCGGTAGGGGCTCCCGCCCTCGGTGGCGGCTGAGGGGAGCGCGCTCCCGCCCTCGGTAGGGGCTCCCGCCCTCGGTGGCGGCTGAGGGGAGCGCGCTCCCGCCCTCGGTAGGGGCTCCCGCCCTCGGTGGCGGCTGAGGGGAGCGCGCTCCCGCCCTCGGTAGGGGCTCCCGCCCTCGGTGGCGGCTGAGGGGAGCGCGCTCCCGCCCTCGGTAGGGGCTCCCTCAGGCCCCGGGCGGGAAAACCCCTCCGAGGAAGGGGGCCGGCGGCCGGGGGCAGCTTGGCGGGGCCGCGGCCCGTTATGGCCCCGGGCTGCCAGGCTGTGGGAGCCTCAACCACCGCCACGCCGCAGCGGGGAGCGACGAGTGATGAATGAATGACCCAAGGGTTAACTTTTTTCCCCTCTTTCTTCTTAACCTTAGGGTGACTCAGCCATCTGCCTGCCTCGGCCAGTGCGGGCTCGGCTCGGGGTGACCACGGCCATTAGTGTCACCGTGCAGGCTCCCACTCCGCCACGGTTTTGCATTTCTCATAACTGTATTAAAATGCTTCCTGTAAACTTTCTGAATTAAAGCATCGCTCCCAAACATCCCCCAAGTGCAAGCGCGCCAGAAGTAACCAAGTGCCCTTTGACAAAGAGCTAATGTGTTTTGAAATACAAAATTTAGCACCCTTAAACTAAGTTAGCATAAGTTAGTGAGGAGATGCGAGCTTACACCAGAAGTGTTAAAAGCCGTGCCTGACAGTCTGCAGTTCCCACATGCCACGTTGAAACTACAACAGCTTTTTCTGTCATGCAGTGCCAGCAGCCATAGGTGGTGGGTTTAATAAAGCGTTTAAGGAAATTTGGATTTAGCTAGTAAAAAATCCTCTTGAGAAAAGCTTTTCTTCCTGTGAAAAACTGACAAAAGAATATATGAAAAGAAAAAAACTATAGAAGCAGGATGGGATTAATTGAAACTTCTCTATCGCCAATAGCTGGGAGGCTTTTGTTTCAGGTTTTCCAGCATGGATTCTGAATTTTATCTAGAGATACATTTAAAAGACTTATTAAGAGGTTTTACATTTAGAACCTGAAGAAGGGAGAGTCGCAATCCCACAGTAAATTAGCCTGGTTTTAATCAGATCTAAAACTATATTTTCCTGCTTCAAAATGATTTGGTATCATTAGGAGGTGCATACAAAGACAATAAAATGTGTAGGGTCAGGGGAAACGACCTCTTGGGAGGTCTGTATTTGCTGTCGGTCTGCTTCCACAGCAGATTTCTCCACTTGAACAGCTAATAAAATTTCCTTGCCATCAGGATGAGGTTTCCGAATTTGTATTTTGTATACATAGCTGTGTTCTTTCTGATTCATTTAGCCTCATCAACAAAATAAAGATACTGAATCGGAACAAGCTGGCAATTTTGTTGATGAAACATGGGAGAGAGTGGACTCCAGCTGGCTCTTCAGCAGATATGTTGGCCAGTTGACAGGAATAAAACTGCAAGAAACCTGACACAGAAAACACACACGGCGAGAGGAGACAGACAGCAGAGGCAGGCAGGTAGGCAGGCGCTGCACAGCACCTGTTCGCTGGTTTCTGGTCCAAGACAGTGTCTTCCCTCTTCTGAACTGGCTCCGAGTACGCCATTTCGTGCCAGCTTATCCTCCCTCCTTTCAAACGCTTCCAGCGTTCCTTGCAGGGGGCAGACATATGCAGACCCAGGCTGCCATTTTAGTCTTTTCTGCTCACTTTGTGTTCTCACTGCCCAATACTGAAAGGTAGAGGGGAACCTGGGAGTCCTGGTGCTTTAGCCACTTTTCTAAGATAGTGAATATAAAGGGAAGGGAGGCAACAACTTAATGAGCGGCTGCGCGGTTACACACCCAAAACACAGCTATTGAAGGGACCTGCCTCTCAGGTCACTGCTAAAAATTACAATGGAGCAATGCAGTAGCTGTCCCCATCCGTTTTCCACTATCTCAGGGCACAGCTCAAATTTTGTGGTAGCATTTTGTAATTCTCCTGCTTACGTGGTACACAGACCGCCACATAGCTCAGCCACCCAGCCCAGATTCAGCAGTCTAGACAAGACAGCGTGGAGCTCGCGCAGGCTCCTTTACCCGCTCCAAACCCGCCGGCACACGAAGAGCAGCCCCAGTGCGAGCAGGGGTTGTGCAGGTGCGTGGCTGCAGTCCCACCGCATGACGTAGGACTGTCACCCACATGTCAGGACATATGACGATGTACTGCCTTGCGAGGGGTCGGTGACAAGGCCGCAGCGTGGGGCTGCTCACGAGAAGAAGGACCCATTCCCCAGCTGCTGCACAGCTCCAGGAGCTTGGCGGATGCGTCTGGTCAGCATCTGGCTCCGAGGACTGAAGTGCCAGAGTGCCATGGCATCCCTGTCTCATCAGTAAATCTGTGTCCAGGGCCACACTACAAAGGGTGAGCCATTTCTGTAGCTCAGTGTGTTATCTTACAGGATCAACTAAGTTGCTCAGCCTAACAGTTTTGCAAAGATTCAGCTGCTAGGTGCTCACAAAGTAACTCAGTAGGTCTGAAATGATTACTAGCATAATTCCCTTGTTTTCAGGAAGAGCTATTCATAACCACAAGTCATTATTACCAGTATATGTGGCAGAAGAACTGGAGCCGTATTTCCATCTTGGGTCCCCGATGTCAGTCCTGACCTAGTATAACTGTAGAATAAATATTCTCTGAACACTTTAGTTTCCAATTAAGTCTAGTTCCAGCAACAGCCCTGCACTACTCATCAGAAATTGAAGCAAATGAAAGAAAAATAGCCCTATCCCAACTGTGCTTGCTGTTGTACAAGGCTTAGTACAAACTGAGCTAGAGTGCTCCAGAACTTAAATCAATTTTGCAATGCCATCTAACCCTTTGAAGGTTGGTACCCTGCCATGCAATTCTTTACCTTCATGCTGGGTCATTATCTTACTAGAAGGAAATGGAAATCTGATGCATAGCAAAGCAAGACACTGCTGTAATACCAGTATGTTACATGCCAGCAGTTTTTACTTGGGGGGGAAATTATCCGTGTGTCAGCAAAATGTTTGCTTTTGGTTTTAATTGTTCATCTACAAATAAATCATTTTATATCCTCCCATGGACTTGGAAGTACTCAATTTTTGTCTTAAATGGATCCCATTGATATCTTGCAAAAATATTGACAAACGTGAGTCCTTTCAACACCAAAGAATTAGCAAACAGTAACACTTTCCAGCTGGTTACTCTGCAAAATGCTTTCCTTTCCTGCATATTTCATCCGGAAACAGACACATGTCCCCAGAGGGAGTCTTTACTTCGTTCCTCTTTTCCAGCATTATAACATTTTCTAACAAACACTTTGTTTCAGGATGCCTAGCACAAGACCCTTGGCCATGTTGGACATCCATAACTCTCCACGGAGGCTCTCGATTTAGCAAGTATCCAGTTTTTCTGACTCACGGCATCTAAAAGGGCACCTGAGAATCAAAGTCCATTTTTAAAGCTTTGCCCTATATTAAGAAATGAAGCTTCACAACGCTCAAGCAAACAGGTGAAAGAATCTACTTTAAGGAAACAGAAACCATTCATCTTTTCAAAGACTGTCTGCCATTACTAGACACATATGTACTGATCTTTTTAAACTGAATTCAATATCGAAGGCACATGTTCTACGTAAATGTCAGACATTTTTACTCGTTTTTCTACCAGAGTTCTGTGATTAAAATAAGAATTTATAGCAAAAGATTTTTTTTCCCTGCCTTTGAATACTTTTTGGATCTGAATCTTGGGTTTGGAACATCTGTTTTTAAAGTAGAGATCTAGGAATATGGGGCAAATGTGGCTTTTAAGGCTTGTTCACGTTTTAATTGCATGTTTGCAGACTTAACAGGAGATAATTCTTCCCTTCTTGAAATTCAAGACATTGAAAGGTTAATTCAATCTTCTCAGTTCCATTTCCTTCCTTCTGTTCCCCTTCCCACACTCCCCCCCCATCTGTAGACAGCAGAGTTATTTGAATTTTATGCAAGCTAGTATTCATCTAAAGGGAAAAATCAGTCAATGTATGCATCAGACAAGCAAAGATTACAATGTTGCACTTTCGTTTTTCACTTCCTAGTTGCTTTTCTCTGCATTCACCAGTTTGGGCTGCGGATGGACATGAACTCATGCCCTAGAGCTAGTTTCCACTGAAAAGTTAACTTGAATTAAAGCTTGAATGTCCCCATCCCCTTTGAATTCCTGTTCTTTGCGCTCACAAGGATCTATACTTGAGCTGCTGTGGTGCTTTTACCTTGAGTTGGGGAAAGGCTACAGCTGAAGTTAGCACAATTTCTCTGCTGCCAACACAATTGCTCTCTGCTGCTCCCATGTTATTTCATGGTGTGGTCACTCACACTCAAAGTGTACTAACTCCAGAGGAAGCAGTTTGAGTGTACGGAGCTCAAGTGAACCCTGTTATGAAGACATAGCCTTAATAAGACTGCAGCTGATTTCTGCACTTTGTATATATTTGCAAGAAAAAGCCATAAAAGTAGTTGTTGAAAACATTCTAGTTCGGTCAGCTTCTGAAGAGATAGGTGTTCACTTCAGATGCCATGAGAGGAAATAGTAATTTTTTTTATTTTTTTTTACATTTTAGAAAAGAGAAACAGCACTTAATATACATACAGGTTTCATTTGAACAGGCAGAAGTTAACAAATGTGAAACATAACATAACTGTTGACCTTGTAGACAGTATGTAATATCTATGTGTTTGGCTTAGTCTGTATAACAAGCTTATAAAACTGGAAAATGATTTTTGGAAAAGATGATGTATGAATCCCTTCAAGTAGAAATACAGGTTTTTACTCTGGAAATTGCTCACAGAGATCAGCTAGAAAAGACACTTGGCTGCCTAGTCTGTTCCTCTGCTTCAGCAGCCTCGTTTCCTTAAGCAGCCGAAAAACTTCAGGGTTTATCTTCTTTTCCCCAAAACATAAAACGTGCTTAAGCTGCCAGGAGGTCCTAGGCTATTGCAAGTGGAATGATTTGGCAACACAGCAAGGGAAGTGCTGGGTAGGCACCCATCAAAACTACACCCACAGCTCTGTTCCCCAAAAGTCAAGGATACCACGCCTCCGTCTCTACCCCAGCACAACGTGCATTGTAACAACAGACCCACCTGTTGTCCTTTTTTCTCTGGACAAAAGGAAAATCTGAAGTTAATATCAAGTTAGTAGCTCTCTGGATTTTATCACCGTATTTTTTATTATCTTGGATTATGTTGGTTATCTATTTGCTGCACACTGGGTGCCACAACTTAATCTTCATAAGGAATGGTGATTTTCCTGTTGTTTAAAGCAAAGAGAGTGAGAACTCCAACAGTGGATTGTCTAATCCCAGAGCAGCCAGCCGCCTGCGAAAAGCCATGTTTGAGCACGCTCCCAATGCTCACCCAAGACTTCTCTGCCTTATTCTTTCCCTAAGAGCTGCTGCTTGCAAGAGACGCTTCTGTCCAGAGACAGAAAGGAGAGAGAGAGAAAAGAAAGACTGTTGGTAAAGACTGGAAGTCATGCTAAATTACTGTTTCTAGACCAGTATTCATCACAACCTGTCATGTGCTCTATAGCATATTAACTACTGTGACTAATATATCACATACTTATTTCCCCACCCCGCCTTTGGGGAAGAAGCATGTGCATGGACATTTTGTATTAATTTTTTTTTCCTTTCATAATGCCTGCACGTGTCACCACATTTTGCTAGAAAAGGCCAGGCTGAAGCCAAGTACTTTATGCTGGAAGACATACTTTTGGGTCAGTTCTCAAGAAAGTTCTGTTGCAAGAATCTCCATCTGGTTAAACTTCTAAAAATTCACCCCCATACCAAGTTTTATAAGACCAAAAAAAGAGGGAGAGAGGAAATTTCCACTCCCACTAGCTTATGTTTTCTCTTTTTGCTCTTTGCTGCAATGGCGCTTCTAGTATAGACTGCCTAAACTCCAGAGCTATTTGGAAAACAGGGGGTTGGAAAAAATAGCCCAAGCAGAATGACTATCTACAACTAGCCTCTCCTCTCCCCTCATCCTCTGTACGCACCTACCTCTAAGGCTCTGTGGTCTCAGTGAGGAAAATGAAACACCTTAGATAGTGCTAAAACATACAGTAGAAGACAAGGGTTGAGTACTTACACACTAGCAGTGCAGCACCACAGCAGACACCCTGCCAAAGAGAGATCATTGCCTTCCTTACTCCCCCAGGATTCATTGTCTCTTAGCCTGGGAATCTGTCTCCGTTCACAAACATAGATATTTTTTTTGGCAACAAGACAGAACAAAAGGCACAAAGAGAACTAAGAAAACCCTTGCAGTGAAGCTGTTCCCCTCTGTTCCCCTAAGGACGGGAAACCTTCTAAGGGTAGCTTATAACACACCCAATCCTGCTACCTTTCTGGAAGGTGCTCAATGCTCATAGGGACCCAAAGGAATTAGGGTGCTTGCAGATTCCTGCCCAGCTTTTGACCTTGAAAAACTAATCCCCTACCTTTAGCACCAAAAATACCACAACATTTTGAAAATGAAATCACTGTTATATTTGAGTGGGTGTGTTATTTCGAGACAGCACTAATGTGATTATAAAATCAGTTGTGTCAGCTTATTGGCTCAGCTACAGACACTGATCTGCTCGAGCGTCTGTTCCTCTAACCGGCTGCTCGTGTTAGGGTGCTTTGTCCCTCCTCAACTCCTTATAGAAATAGATACGATCGGATTCCTACTGTTGCACCAAAGAGAAAGAAACCCCTTCTTCTTGCAGTTGTCCGGCTAGTCTCCATGAAAGTTGGCATTTCCAGAACACCTCTTGTGCCAAATATGAGCACAGCATCCCCCCAGCCCACGAAACGCTATAGCCTTTACATATATATATATGTATATGTATATATGTCCCTGCAGCCCCAGCTCTGCAGGCTGGGCTCACTGCTTCCAAGTGGTAACAGCCAAGGGAAAAAGCTGAGCAGCAGCAGGCTTCAAACCTCCCGGCCTCACTCTTCAGACTCCCCTCCGACCTTTTCTTTGCACTTGAGCTCCCTTTAAGCATTTCCTCTCAGCCATTACTGCATCCTCGTAGCAAGTATTTGTTTTCCCCAGTTTCTCTGCGCATCTGACACTCGGTGGCTTGCACTGCCAGGCACAGTTTAATGCTGTCAGTGGCAGGTGACTCACTGGTATCGGAGGTGTCAGTCCTGGCAGGTTTGACTCAGCCCTTCATCCTTTGGCAGCAGATTGAAATAAAATGCAATTTCCATTGTATCTGAGGTAGCTTTTCAGACATGGCCATACCAATATGGCTTTACATGCTTTATGTGTATCGGATCTGTAAAGATCCTATAGTTTGCTTGCTCCAGTAGCTTGCTGGTTTTTCTCACTTTTATATGTTGGATCATTCAGCTGCCTCTGTGCACCTCAAAGACCGTTGTGGTTCATTGCTACCACAGTCATCCCAAGGCCAAGAAAATGCAGTGTTCCCCTTACTGAAGGTGGTGACTTGGAAATCCTGCCATTAAAAACTTGCCAAAGAGCTGCTTTGCTGCTTATATAGCAAGAATATCTCAGTACCCAGTAAAAAGCACCTAAGTAAAATATTACCTACCCATCTTTCCCTCCCATGACCAGCCTCAACGCACTGTGCAATGCCCTCAGGCCAAAATCCAAACTTTCCATATGAAAACTACATACAGCTGTCTGTCCTGCACAAGTATGTAAACATGAGGCTTAAATCCACCACGAGCTGTGTTTGACCACGGTACTGTACTTAAAAGCTACAGAAACTTGACAGGCACTTTATGTAATGGTCAAGATGTTTGTTGTGGAGATGAGTATCTGCTGATTTCAACTGAGAGTGAGAACATGTAATTTCTCATCATTATTTTACAGGGACTAACACTGTTGCACATTCCTCAGAAACCTAACCCAATATCAATTAAAAGCCTGGTCATCTTCAGCCTAAAAACCCAAACAACTCACCCCAAACTGTTATTAATATTAGGCCTGCCAATAAATTGGGCAAGTAAAATGGTGGTGGTGAAAAAACAAGCGTGTCCACCCTGTCTTAGCATGTTTAGGGAAGTCTGAGCTCAGCTGTGGATGCTGGGGCCAAGCCCATGACTGTACACAGAAAACCAGAAGGAGATTCTTCTCCTTCACTGTCCTGAACACTTTGTTTCCTCTCTACATCTGAGAGAATTCACCCCAGTCTAAAAGTTTAGGAGTTTTTCCCCCTATAATCTCTTGTCAGATAAGAATTCTGTTACTTGTAAAAACGGACAAATATTTAAAAATACTGAAACTCATGAACTGCCTGAATTCATTAATCATTCAGATTGCATTTTAAAGTCTTTTCTGATCTTCTGATCTTCTAAATCTGGTGTCCAGCCTAACAAGAAGAGGCTAATGCTCTCTCTTTAAACCAACACTAAGAGTTTCCATGCCAAATCTCAGCTATGGCTTACACCAATTATTCAGCCAGCAGCCATCTTCCTGCTTATTCCCAGGGGGTTTTGGTCAAGAACACAACATCTATTTTTGACACTTGGTTGGAGTGAGGGGATGGAAGCAAGGGAATCGAGTCCTGATGCTAATGTGGCTGGTATGCACAGGCATTGGTTTTGCATGGACAGTCAGTGCAGATGTGGAGGTAACCAAGCCAGTCTGCACAAGTCAACTGAACTTTTAGCATAACGAAAATGTAGCTGCATTAGTGCCGGGACAATTTTAGGTCCAGAAGCAGACCAGCCAGGTTTGCACAGGGCTGAGCTCCGTGGGACCCAGACCATCCCTTTGGAGCTCCAGCTGAGCAGTGTTATGCAGGTTTTTCCACCACTACAGTACTCCGTTCTCCTTTACCTCAAATCCTGCAGCCACGGCCACAGAGAAAACTTGCTCTTAGCCTGCTGTTTACCAAGACATGCAGCAACCCCTGCGTTCCCTGAAGATACAGAAAATGGGATGGATAAATTAAAGAATCACTGGGTGGAAAGGAACCACTATTTATGAATGCTGATGAGTAAAAATAATAATTTTTTTCTGCATTTGTGTTCATTATTCTAATTTAAACACACATCGGAAGAAGAGGTCCTTAAAACACATTAAAACCATTTTCTCCATGCACACATATCAGACTCAAACCCACTCTACCCAAACCTAGTATGTCAACAGAAAGATCCACAGCACCTTCCCAGGGCTCTCACTCAACTGTGAGACATCTCTGTCTCTCTGAGCTCGTTGTCCGGGTTCCCTTTATAGTTGGTAGAGAAACCCAGACAATCCTAGGGCACAATTAATTTTTTCCCAAGTTAGTTGCCTCCTTATTGACTGTCACAGAGTCTAGACAAGTAATTCAGATGGAGCCGTCCAAAGTTACACAAGAGGAACCCCATGCCAGCATCTAGGAGGATGCGCACGGCCCTTCCCTCCCGAACCCCAGGGCCTTGAAAAAGGATTCCCTGAGTAGTTTTGCGCTGCAAAGCGGGAAGCGTAGCTGGAGCCATGTCACAGCCACAGGAGTGTCTGCAGCTCTCGAGAGCAGTGGCTCTAGGAGGTTGGTACAGGTAGCGTTCACACACTGCACAATCTTGTCTCCGTTCAGTTTCTCACCTAATACAAAGCACGTCTTGCAAATAAATGCAAGAGCTATTAGCCATTTTTAGAGAACCATTTAGGTTGGAAAAGACCTTTAAGACCATCAAGTCCAACTGTAAACCTAAGACTGCCAAGTTCACCACTAAACCATGTCCCTAAGCACCACATCTACACGTCTTTTAAATACCTCCAGGGATGGTGACTCAACCACTTCCCTTTAAAACTTTTTTTCTGAAATTACATCACTTGGCACCTACAGTGCATTCTCCCTTCGCTGCAACTGAAGAAGTTCCCTGCAAGTGGGTCCAGCGTGGTCCGCGCCATCGGGATGGATGGGGTACAGGGAACAGCTACGCAAGCAGGACGGGCAAACGTGGCTTCTTGCAAAGTGAAGGCAGGAAGGTCGGCCGTGGGCAGCTGCCCAGTCTGCCTTGTAGAGCCACGCGCCGTCGGGCTGAGGGAGGCACCAGCAAGTGGGTTTGTAGCTACCAAAATGGGAGCAAATGAAAGATTCATTGCTCTTCACGTTCCCAGACGCCAGCGTGGTGCTCAGGCTGTGCTTATCTCAGATTTGGCCCTCAAGCGCGGCCGTCATACCATGACTGTGCTTAGAGTCCTCCTGAGCCCTGAGCATGTGCTTCTGCCAGCCTGGCCAGGTGGGGGACGATCCCCAGGTGCTTCGCTGAATGCACCTAAAATCTCCCACAAACAGCAGCACCAGCCCTTAAATGAACTCCAAACCTCACATTAACTCTGAATTTCAGTACTGTAAAAGAAGGGCAGGAAGGGAAACTTAAATATTACTGTCTTGGTAAATGAGGAGAAAAGAAAAAAGAAAAACAAAATCAAGATGTATTTTGGCACTTTTCCATGTCAGTTTTCCCATTTCCTTCCCTTGTGCACTTTCTGCAGCAGCAATCTGTCCTTTCCCTAAACACTGAGCAATCCCAGCACTAAACTAATCAATATTAATAGCGATGGGCTCAGGCGGGGGGAGGAGAGGAGAGGAGAGGAGGGATTACCCTGACCTTTTTCAACTCACACTGCCTCAGACAGCCACCAAGCAGCTGAGGAGAGAGCAGCCATACGGTAATGCCATGTGGTTTTAGTAGCTTTTCTTTTTTTTTTTTTTTCCTGTGAATATTTACTTCTGTTACCTCAGTGCAGATAGCAATGAAGTGTGATTGTCTTCAGGAAGGAAAAAAATGTAATTATATCAGCCATCTCCGGGCCAAACCTCGACTTGATGGGAAACTCCACTGAAATCAGTGGAATAACGCCCAGGCTGGATTTTAACTTGAATTTCTATTAAAAACAGGAATTGGGTTAGGGAAGTTTTGACAGGTGAAGTGTTGAATGCTGGTGTGCTTTGTGGATTTCTCTTATAATAGGGTATAATCAAACCCATTGAGCATGCGACTGGGATATTGAGTGCGAGAGCAAACAAAGGGCTGGGTGAACCGATCCTCTATTGTTAAGCGCAAGTGTCCACAGCAGCTCATGCAGATACGGGGGTATGTACGCACTCAGGACAGGGTGCTCAGAATTAAAGACAATTCCTATTAATTAAAACAAAATCATAATTGAAGTTCTTTGTTCATATTGGATTTGGGGTTTATTGTAGACTTTCTGGTTTGCAGCATTCCTTAAAATAGAGGTTTACATCAGGAGGCACTGTGGGTTACTGGCAATTAATGCATTGTCTTGTCTTTACTGGGATATTCTTCTTTCCATGTTCAAAATATGATTTTTAGGAATTTAATCTGAGAAATCTAGATAAAAATTCTATTTATGCCTTTCCTCATTTGCTCTGAAAGAGCCAAGCCTCAGGAAGAGGTCCCAGAGTGAGGTGTTAGATTTTGGCGGGGGGGGGGGTGGTGGTGAATAAACATTTTTATTGTATTTTCAAATTTTTTCTTTCAAGCAGAAAATGCTTTGCAGATGGCTGATACCACAGCGCTAGCTAATGAAGCCACGGGTGTGTTTTTCCTTTCTTTGTCAGGACCCATCATGTCCGACAAACCAGATTTTGCAGAAATTGAAACATTTGACAAGACCAAGCTGAAGAAAACAGAAACCAGAGAGAAAAATCCATTACCCACTAAAGAAAGTAAGTGCTTATGAGGCTATCTGAACTACGAGTAGCAATGACACAATCTGTATTCCAGTTCATATGCAAAATGAATACTAATCATAGGATTACAGGCTCAAACTCATCCCTGATTTTAACTGGGGATAATACTAAGACTTGTACTCTATGCTGGGCTTCCAAGGATACCAGTAGTTATAACCAATGGTGCATTTTGTCTGAAAAATCCTTTCTGATGGGATTGCTCTTGCTTCTGCTAAAAGCAAGACCAGTTTTAATGCTGGTTGCAGGTAACAGTATCAAACTGTTTGTAATTACCATGTTACCAGCCTCTTCGGAGGCACAGATGCACAGGAGAACACTTGCACACCCCTGGTAGACCAGGCAGCATCCCCAGAAGGTGCCTGAGCTCTGGATTTAACCTGGTATCAGGCAGATGAGCTGCTGCCCTCCACTGGTACCTGCTGTCAGCCCTGGCCAGGAGAGCTCCAGGCACCTTCTCTGGGAATAAGGCAGGAAGAGAAACCCATCACCCTCCTCATCTAACAGGCAATCTTCCTTAGCAAAGAACCCCTAGGCTTTTCTGGTGCAGGGTCTTCTCCCGCACGTGCACTGTGTGCAGGCAGGCAGATAAGGGTTGTGATTCACATTCAGCTTTGGATGTGAAAATGGCATTTCTCTGCATTTGAACCAAACATTGTGAGTGGGTTCCTTCAGAAGAGTATCACTAACCCCTTTGGATGTGTCAGTACTGATAGCCATGGAGACACACTGTCCCTCGACATAAGATACCTGTTTTTTCCCTGGTTTTTTTATCCCTACCGAAGCTAAAGCTGTAAATACAAGAGGAGATTTGCACATCATGAACTGCACCCTACTGGCTACACAGACTTGGGAACAGGTTCGCGTTTCCAGGGTGGCCAAAGTAAGCAAGTGGGGACTTACCATCTCCTGGCTTTAAGAATGACCCTAGAAATCTGTATCCTGCAGAATCATTATAATGTTTATTGATGACATTTTCGTTTCCTCTGTTTTTCTGGCAGCTATCGAACAGGAAAAGCAAAGTGAAAGTACAGCCTGAGCGTAAAATTGAAGATGTGACTGCTGCTTCTTCAGTGGGGTTTTGGCTTCCAAGTTGGGTTGTTTTGTTCTGTGTGTCCCCACCCCCGCCATGTTTGTTGCCCATTTATTTTAGCAAACATTTGCTCATTTAATGTTCCCCGGGGAAGAAGTTTGTTTTGTGTTTGTTAAACAAGATACTGTATGTTTGTATCCTTAAAACTGTAATTCCAAGTTCTATATCGATGTCATTATTTGCCAAAAAAAGCAATTTGCATAAAAATTGTTTTCCTAAACCCCACAATAAACAGGTTTCTTCTGATCAGCTGTCTTTGAGCCTTGCAGAAATAGGGTTTACACTGCAACTCTTACTAGCATCCTCCTCACTTTGTTTGTGTTGCCAGAGCATCTAGAGAGCACGGCCAGGTTGGGAAGAGTTACCCCAGGCAGAGACAGGTCCCCCTGGCCAGCACACAGCCCCTCGCCATCAGCACATGCGCCCGTACCCTGCAGAGTCCCGCAGCCTCAGACTGCACCGACCCCTAGGCACCCTCCGACTGCCTTCGCAGCCACCTGGAGACTTCACTCCCTTTCCCTGTCTTGCGCAAAAGTGTGTTTCAGGGGAACTCTGAGGGGCAAAGTTTGTATGCTGGTAGCTCCTAAGCTTTTAAACCCCCAGCTTGGCAGCAGCCATGAACAAGAAGAGAAGCTGCTGGCCTGCTTCAGTCCTGTCCAACAGTAGGTTAGAGGCCTCAGAGACAAGTACCTGCTTACAAATTCCATGCAATATCAATGGCTGGACTGAGAAAATACTCAAATTAGCATCCTAGATGGGAGAAGGGCTGCAGCACCCCCTCCACAGCTTTTTTGTCTCCTTAGCCTGCCAAGATCCAATCAACCTTGGGACAACTGCAGCACACATAGCCTTTGGCCCATCTAATACCAAGCAATACAGAAATGCGGGAAGGTGGGAGAAGGAAAGAAAATTTATTATTGCACTGATTTTCTGGAATGAGAGGGAGACCATCAGCAGCACAGGGACATAGGACACAAACCTTCAAAGCAAGTAAGGACTCCCTAAATCTTCATCACGGATGGTGCAATAACATCCCTAGTGGTCTGCAGAGGGCTTGGCAAAAATAGACTCTGGTACCAGCTCAGGGGACTCTCAATTACATGGTATCACGTTATCGCTGGAATTAATTTGCAATCATATTAGAAAAACAAGTGCTTATTCTGGGAAGATAAACTGCTGTCCCTGGAGCTTTGGTTCGATCCTACTTGTGCTGTGAAATAGGAATAATTCTGTGTACTTCAGCAGGGTTACTCTGGGTTTATACCTGCGTAAGGCAAGGCAGAAACTGTTCTACAGGCTTCAGAAAACAGAAACAAATGGTTGGGGTGGTATTTAGAAAGCTCTCATTTGCTTAAGGGTTGCTTGACACTTGACATTTGATGTGAATAGTCAGAACTGTAATTAAACAACAGCAGTGTAGCCACAGAACGGGTGACTTCTGGCAGCAAAGAAAAGTAAACAGAGGTGGCCAAGAGACCGAAGGAAAACACATGGCATGCAGGACCAGTGATTTCAGTTACAGCTTCCTCAATGTCAGTGGTATTCAAAGGGCCGAGACTACTATTTCAATCCCTACTCAGCAGTTCAACATTGCTGCTGTTTTCTTTGCATGACCAAGGCTTTTTTGCACATTCTCCTCTGAGGACCTCATTTCCCTTGGCACCTGACTATGGGGATTTTTAGGGTCTGCTGGATTTACTAATACTCATTTTTATTTAAAGACTGAAGAATGTGAAAGGTTGAGCAACAAAGAAAACAATGCTATTTTCTTTGTGGCTCTTGCCCTCGCCTCACCCCCACACACTTTGAGGTCAAAGAGCTTTTGACAGTATTTAAATATCTACTTTGATGACAGTTCCTTCATGGAGAGAGCATTCAGAGACAGCACTTAGAGCAACAACACCTACTGGAAACTCATACAGCTAATACCATTCAGCCAGATTACCCATTACTTTTCCACAGGATGACTTTTAAGCACCGTATTGCACTCAGCGGGTAAGCCCGCAGACTAGATTTTCTCCATGTTTTTGCCAGGAGAAAGCACTTTGTTCCACGTGATGATCTCTCTCCTTCTCTGCCAGTTTAGAGCATCTGCCAACTGGCTCAGCACAATTAGCTGTAAATCACCAAAAACCTCTTTGGCACAACTGAGCCGGTGGCCGGTGTCTGCGCCCCCAAGTTCTCCCAGAAACTCAAGGTCTGGGCTGTGTCCTCAAGCCTGCACTTTCCAGGAGGAAGGGAAGGAAAGTCTGGCTGGAGCAAGAAAACAACAGAAATACTCTCCTCTCATGTTTGAACAGATACAAAGGATTAGCAGTGTGGCTCTAAGGAGTGATGTGAGAGATCAGAGAACTGCCTACAGCTCTGGAGATATCAAATTTGTCCAAGCACTGGCTCAGAGCTGCTCCTGGTGCCGCTGCAAGGCTCACTCTGTCCCCATGAAACCTCCCCGCGATTTAGCTGTTTCCATTTAAAGCCTGACACCGTAAACCCAAAGTCTCAAGGCTTTTATTCACGTCTCACCCCACTGAAAAGGCTGCATAGACAAGAAACACTTTAGCCAAGTTCCCCATCCCTGGATGTGACTGCAAAAAACTGTTGAGCTACAGCAGAGTACGCAGCAGCTGCACACCAGGAAAAACTGCTCAAGGTTAAAGGCCAGCTCTTCCCACACTTCACCCACATGCCCCAGGTGGAACAGGGCTTCATGGCAGGGCTTGGAGACTGTTTCTTTCACCATTAGCTTTTAAGAGAGACTCAAAGTTAAAGGCATGTAGTTACAGTACCCTTATTTGAGAAGCGTCCCTCTCTGCTGCTGTGTGAAACCACTTTAGCCCAGGAACTGGATCACGAGATTAAAATTAGTCAAGAGTAGGGACAGGTCTGGCTCTCAGTTATCTTAATCAAAGAGCATTACAGCTCTTATCTATGGGGCAAGCTGGGGACACAGAGCAGGAAGCTGCTCATCATTTAAGGCCAAGACAGTGAATTTTCATCATTCCAGTCATTACACTAAGGAAATATTTGTTCCTGCCACTGGAAAGGAGCTACGAGACAAGCCAAACCAAACACTTTGCCCGCACCTAGGAAACACCTTCTGGGCATTAACCTGCTCGTGACCTTCACTCTTTGGAAAGGCATGCTCCAGCACTGAGGCTCACCAACAGCCACCCTCTCCAGCAGCCAGGGTCCTTCCCCAGCCTCCATGCTGGTGGGCAGCTGAATTGCAGACAAATTCATCGGCAAACTCAACCAGCTCCAGGTGGAAAACTTAAATATTTTTGCCAATTAGCAACAGCCTTTTGCTGTTACGATCCGTTACATAATGAGATGTTACCTTGCAACTCCTCCAAAGGAAAAGCACTTGCCATGCTAATCCAGTTACAGCAAAAAAATCATTCTACGCAGATAAATGCGCGCTTTCTTGGCATCACCACGAAGTCAGTCTTGCCCCCTCCATCCTGGGGACAGGGCCAGCCCTCTCGGGATCCTGGCCAAGTCCACCTGCCCCTGTGAGTCACCTCTAATTGCTCTGCACAGTCTCATTGAGCGCCAGCTGAGCAGAGGAAATCTGCATTCCTGTTGTTTTTATACAGAAGTTAGTTGATTTAATAAATCTTGTTAGGCAGGTGTTTGATAACAGTGAAAGCCAGAGAGGACAAACCCTGAAACTGGCTCTCCTAAGAAAAGGGCACATGTGTGTTACGTCTCAGTTGGAGCCCAGATAAAACCTCCTGGAGATCCTGCTGATCCCGGCTCAGATACCACAGACCAAGTCTCAAAGCACATATGGGTTTTTTCTCCAAATATGTTTGGGGGTCCTCTCTTATTTGGATCATTAGCCCCGTGGTTGCTGAGGCATCTCACAGCAAATCTTTAGGTCCAGCTCTGTAGCAATGAGGGCAATCAGCTTTACCTGGGTGGCTGGTTTACCATAACAAAAGCTGAGATACCCATGCAAAGTCAAGGCTGGAGAAGTCTTAGCTTTGGGGAAACACCTTTGTGTGTTTCTGCTCTGCTCTTGGTGGTGCTCCTGACACAGCAGAGACCTCTCCTACTAAGTGAAGAACAGGGAAAGAAGTAAGGGGGAGATGTGAGGGAACACGAGCTCAGCATGATGAGCCCAGGGGTCTGAGCAGTGGCTGTGTGGGAAGGAGGAGGTTGGGGGGCCAGGAGCGCAGCCAGGGAGGTGCCCACAGCAGCAGAAACTAAAGGCAGAAGAAGCCAGGGTGGCTCTCGTGCCTCTGCCCAGCTTGCCCGTTGTTTTTCTAAAAACACAGGGTGAAAACAATAGTCTTTTAAAAAGCACTAACCTTCTGGTGCCAAGCTGGGGGAGCCTCCCACACCGTGCACAGGCAAACAAAGCCGCTGTGTCCTCCCGGAGCCCGGGAACGGGCAGCCGGCCCCAGCTGCTCCACCCGCTCCTGCCCAGCAGGTCCGTGGGTCCCCGGCGAGCTCCGGCCGTCCCAACCTGATGCCGGGCACCGAGACGTGTCCCGGCAGCAAAACCTGCTCAGCCTTGAACGTGAAACGCAGTGCGGGGACGGTTGGGGCTGAGCCAGAGTATGTGGGAGCAGGTGTGTGCATGTGCGGGGGTGTTTCTCCAGCTCAAACCCAATGCCGCTCAAACTGACAGCAGGGTAAGCTCTCATTTCATCTTCTGCGGCGGGTATCTGTGCCGGGAAAGGTGGCTCTGTGTGCTTTCTGTCTTGTCAGAAGAGCTGGCTTGGGAAGGAACAGTTGCTGGGGATGGTTCACACACATTTTGTATGCTGTGCTGACAACAGCTCTTGACAACTCCTACCATCAATTGCAAATCTCCCAACGCTTCATGTTTGCTTCGAGCACCGGCTCCAGAATTCATTCGGTCGATGGGGAATCAGGAAAATAGGGGGCAGAGTGGGGCTCAAAAGGGTGATTTTAGGCACTGTGGTCAGAGACACGTGAAAATGGGTCTTTTAGGCCTCCAGCAGTAAGCACTGAATGAAAAGAATGAGATCTTGCAAAATAAAAGAACAATCTCAGGAATTTTAAGCTGGTCTTATGAATTTAGAGGCAAACTCAGTACTGAAATTTTTGGATTTGGCATAGTTGCAACAAGCAGGGAAGAAAAAAAATGATGTGTGACTCTAAGTGGGTGTTTTCAAACAGCATCTTGTTTGGGGAAAATAATCCCTCTTGGTCTGTTCTGTTTTCTTGTGATACTGGAAATAATTGTCCTCCTCAGAGGGAAGAATTGTGTTTTTCTTTTTCTGTCTCACCATGAGAGCTACCCCAGGTCACGCCTGACCACGGCTGGCACCCCCATCCCTGCTAGCACCCGAGTCACCACCTTGAAGTGGTAAAGAACACGTGTGGGTCCTATATCACACGTTTCATTTAGCAATGAAGAAATCAGCCATGACATGCCTTGGGTGAGGGCATACCCTTTAGATGCTGAGCCCAAGGGCAGGGGGTGGAGGCAGCAGGGATGTCCTGGGGCAGCAGCATCACTCCTGGGACCCCTCTCTCCAGGGAGCAGGAGTAGCATATTGCTAATAGTAGCTAGTAGTGCTGTAATAGCTTTATAATAGCTCCAGCCTCCCCACTGCTCCTCCTGACTTGTACCATTTCATTTCTGTCCTGTCCAGGCTCCTATTTCAGCAAGAGCTGGGTAACCCAAGCCTGTGGTGCTGCTTCGTGCCAGCTCCGGCTATCAGCTGATGTGTATCAGCTCCGGCACGGACCTCACCTGGTACCGGCAAGGGTGGAAAGGAGCGAGGGCGTTCGGAGAGAGGAGGTGTCAAACAACTTTTGTGCCAGCTGCAGTTCTCCCACGTTGGCAGACATCCCCAGTAACACTAATGACTTCGGTGGCATTAATCCAGATGAGATGGGGGCAGCTAAAATGATATTAGCCTGGGCGCGGGAAGGCTGCAGGCGGTGCTGGAGAATTGCTCTTGCCCACCCAACGCTCCTCACATCGCAGTCATGAAGCAAAGGGAGGTGTTTGCTCTGTGAAGGGCTTCAGAGCGGGGAAAGGCTGGAGGAAGCTGCTCCCAGTGTGAGCGAGTGGGGATTTGCCGTGACCGCATGGTAAACACAGGCCTGCCCAGACATCCCCTGGCTGTGGGGCTGCCCCGGAGTGGCATGGCACGGCACGGCGCTCTGTCCCAGGGGTGTGCCGCCCCACTTGGGTCCGCACTGGCATCACCTTTTCTAACGCACCCAGCTGACAATCATTGCGTCTCTGTTTTAACATACTTCTGGCAGCATTTTATTATCCTGCTGCTTTAACATCCCAAGCGTGATGCACACAGCCGGGGCTCCAATTTAATTTTTATTTCTCTTTTAATGTGTTTCAAAAATACCCGGGGAATTGGAAATGTCAGGACACTGGAACGACTGTATCAGCCGCAGGAATCTGCCTCCCTCTTCAAAATAGATAATTGAAGACTCTTTCAAACGCGAGCTGCCTCGACGTGCGCATTGGCTCCTCACGGCCCTGACCCTGGCTTCATTTATTTTCTAGCTGTACAAAGCACTAAAAAAGCTTTAACTTACCTGCTTTTCTAAACTTCATGTCTGAAGCATTCAGTGGTACACAGCCAAGGAGGAAATAAAAGAGGTTAACCTAAAATAGCACTCTATTCAGAATGGGCTAAAAAAATATAAATCCCAGAGCCATGCTCAAATGGCAGGGATGCTATTTCTCTCTGTAGTGCTGGGGTAAATGCGCCAACCGGCAACACGCATTAGAGACTTTGGTCTCTGCATCAGTGCGCACCAAGTCCCTGGGGAGGGGGTCCTGCTTTGGGGGACTGAGCCACACTCAGAGACCTTGGAAAGGCAATTTACTGAGCCTCGAGATTAACCCTCCTGGGCGCTGCTAACCAAGTAGGAACAAAAACACTGATGGGAGCCAGGCCGAGCTTCTTCGCAGACACCAGGTGCCTACAGCCGGACCTGCCAGTGCTCAGGACTGGCAGCACCCAGCTTACCCCGTGGTTAATATATAGTAACTGTGCCAACCGCACTGTGGGGGATTTAAGCGAGGCAGGCTGCCAGGGAGGTGAACCGGGCAGGATTTAGGAAACCTGTGCTCTGGGCCTCTCCCCTTGAGCAAGTCTCATCATCTCATTACACTTAGGTTTCACCACGTGTGAATCGGGAGTGGTGATACCAGCCACCTTTGTGTGCAAGAGACACCTGGGTAGCCTCCCTCCTGTTCGCACAGGCAGCAGAAGTCCGGTGCAATGCAGAGTCCCCAAATACAATCTCTGTTATTTCTCAATAGTTGTGTGCAGATAAGCTTTCCTGGCCCTGAAAGGACATTTTGCTAAAATACAGCTCCTCCTCGCACCGAGCATGGCCAGATGAACCACAGAGCCACAACACAGATATTTTTTATTACCCATACAGCCTGAAAAACCCAGGGATGGGCCAGCCAACCTAAGCATCGAAAAATGACTGGACATTGTTCTGGCAGGCGGGATCACTGGGTGACTTTTATCAGCTGCCACTTGAGCTACTCAGATGCAGGGACTTTGCAAGCCTGTCCCATCCATATGTGTCCACAGACCACCCAAGTGCTGCTGTGTCCTAGCCTTGCTCTGCCACCAGACACGGGTGGGTGCTGGGATGGGTGTGCGGTGTGGGGACGTCCCACAGGGGGGAGCCTCATCACCAGCCTGCGGGGGACACTGCCCCAGGAGACACTGCCTGGGGACACTGCATGTGGACACTACCTGGGGGACACCGCCCCAGGGGACACTGCCTGGGGACACTGCCCCAGGAGACACCGCCCCAGGGGACACTGCCTGGGGACACTGCCTGGGGGACACTGCCCCAGGAGACACCACCCCAGGGGACACTGCCTGGGGACACTGCCTGGGGGACAGTGCCCCAGGAGACACCGCCCCAGGGGACACTGCCTGGGGACACTGCCCCAGGGGACACTGCCCCAAGCATCCCCACCACAGGCATCCTTGCCAGCCACTGCACCCTCTGCTCATGCTATGCTGCACCGTTGTGTTTGATTCCAGCACTGTAGGTTTTGCTACATTTCCATGAATTGAATTAATGGATGCAAAACATGCTGTTTTCATCCTCAAAGGGACTGAGCAAAGCTCCCTCCAAAACTACCACATTTCAGTTTTTCAGAGCTGATTTGGAATTTAGGGAGGGAATATGATCAAGGAAATCTGCTTTCAAAGGGTGTCACTGGGAAAAATTCATCCCACAGAGGGTCCTCATGGGTCGCCATGCCTGGAGGACACTGACAAGTTGGACCAGTAAGCTGGATCCCCACCTCCCGCGTTCCCATCCGGTAGACTTTAAACCACACAGTAAAGGCCTAAAACCGATTTAGTAAAGCCAGAGACTTTGCCATGAGTTGTCACTTTGCTATGAACTCTGGTAACACTGGAGACGTCTCCTCCCACCTCAAAAGAATAATAAATGCATGGTAGTGCCTTCATCCACAGACTGATTAAAGCATATATATGAACATGACATCAATGCCCCGCTCCATAAGAGATGGAAATACACAGCTCAATGCCTGTGAAAAGACAGGCAAGGCAAGAAGAGCTTCCTTGGGCGGGGAAAGAAGAGCAAAGTGCCAGAGCCATGGTGGGCAGCACGGGAGGAACAAGCCCCCGAGCAGCACAGGTTCCCCACTGCCTTCTTGGGTCAAAGCAGGTGGCAGAAGCAAGTTTTCTCCTCACTTTGTTTTTCCCAGGAAGACTCAAAGTGCTTTTAAAGTTACCCTCTGGCCCAGGATCCCCCAGAGGAAGCCTCAGCTTTTGCACTCAGAATCACCTCTGTTCAAAGAAATAAAAATGAGTTTTAAGAAAATATTCATAGCTCAAATAACCATTTTCTTCTGTGAGTCTCAAGACCTCCCACACTTGGTGTGCCAGACACAGCCACCACCGTCACACATATCCTCCCGCTCAGAAGTTAAGATCTTTGGGCTTAATCTGTTCCCCATGACATGAAGTGAATGGGTGACAGGAGGGGTGACACAGCCCCAGCAGGGAAGGGACAGTGCGAGGAACCACTCTGGGAAAGGCTGGGGAGCACTACATGAGCCAGGTTGTAATCAGTTAATTTAACTCAAGTTTGGCCAGGAATGATTAAGAAGGAGGTGATAATTTTCCTCCATATCAAGTGCCCAATCTCTTCCTGGACAGCTTTTATCTGCTGAGGTGACACATTGCCAGGACAGAGATCTGTTCCCCTCATGCAGATGCGCAGGCAGTAACCTATCTGCTGCACTAACACCGTTTTGCATAACACTTCCTTTAAAGAAGGAGAGAAAAACAAAACACTTGTCCCTACTTTATAACACTGCTATGTAAACAGCCCCGTAGGCTTTGAAGGACACACCTAAAGGAGGCAGGTGAGGTGAGGCTGATCAGGTCGTGGAGCTGCCTCTCCAGGGCCAACCAGGCAGCTGAGTCTTCTCGAGAGTCGCTGAGATCTGGAGGTTGATCTAAACCCGGGCATTTTATTCTGCCCCACTTTATGGGGCAGCTCAAGACGTGGCAGGACCAAGTTCAGACTTGCCATTGCCCAGAAATAGCTTTGCATCGTTTGTGGATGCTGCAGAGAGGGAGGCATGGAGTGGAAACTCAGCCAGGATGGACAAAGAGCCCTCTTCCAGGGGTAGATGCTCAGCAAGGAAAAGTTTTGCTCCACTGGAAGGGCCAGGAAAGTTTGGGGCCAGAGGTGTGACCTCCCCCTGCAGCACAGAGGGGATGCCGCTGCCTGCGCCTCCGCAGAGGGACGTGCCAGAGCTTTTATCGAGACATTTGAATCTGCAGGCTCATCTGCTCATTGCCCCCATGCTGGGAGGGCACGGGATCTGCCTTTGGGAGTTTGGAAATGGGTGAGGACAGGGAGACAGAGGCTTCGGAGGGGAGTAGGGAAGTCACTGGAGTGAGAAGATAGTGGAAAAGTATAGCTTTGAAACACGCAATGCAAAACCAGGGGAAGGAAGGGGAAGAAATGCCCTTCATCTGCTTGCAAGTGAAATAGCCTTGTTCTTCCCATCAGCAATGTCCCAGCTTGGCTCCTGGGCTGAAGTTGCTGTCTCGAACACTCATGTGAGCTTCTGCTTTGGCAAGCATGCAGCTCGCCCACACCTCCACCGCAGCAGCACCCACAGCCTTCTCCAGACAGTTTGGGCAGGGGTTGCAGCCTCTCTGGCTCACCCTCCTGCACCAACAAGCAGCCATCCCAGCCGGACAAGCCGCTCGTCTCCACGCCCCGGTGCTGGGATCCAGAGCTAGCAGCGCCGCATGGGAATCTGGGGATCAACAAGTGGCTTTCCCCAGGGAAACGGGCACTTCTGCTCACAGGGCGAATGCCCCTCTCCAGCTGCTGTCCCCGAGAGCAGAGGAGCGGTCGATCGGGCTGGAGGGGCCCCAACCCATCACCCAGCCTGTCTCCCTTTGCCACAGCAGGGCTGTGCTCGCCCATCTCAAGCCTGATGCATGGTGGGCCCGCTGCAAATTAAATCCCCCCCTTGAGCCCCTTGATCTGCCTCTTGCTGATGGAGAAAAGAGGCTTTTCCTCCCTCATTTGCTCCTTCTCTTTTCTAGCCCAGCCCCAACATCCTGTGCACACAGGCCCAGAAACTCTGTGATGCTCTGGGGCCATTTCTATGACCCCCATTAATGCTTTTCCCGAATCACCTTGACAGCCCTTGCTGGGAAGTGTCCTTGTCCCCAGCTAGCCTGTGGCTGGAAAAATCAGAATTTGGTTTTTTGCTTCCTGAAATCAAAAGATGTAAAGTCCAAACTGTGCAACCTGGAGCCTCCTGCGGTCTTGGTTTTTGGCAAGCTACTGGTCCTGCATTCTATTCCAGGTTGTGTTTCCTTCAGTAGCAGAGCCTCTTACCTTGGACTTGCTCGTTCCTGGCCTCTCCGATGAAGTTCGCTCCTTCCCCATCACTCTGTACATGAGGCTGTGCTGGGAATCAGGATTAAAAGACAGAGAAACCAGGTGCATTGGTACAACTGAGGGGGGGCAAACTGCCGTGGGGAGGCAGGAGACAGGAATTCCTTGAGATAATTTTGTCACTAGGAAAGCACCTAAACCGCCACGGTTGGACGTTTTAACCTTGTTTTTAGTGAACATTGGGCCACTTCTAACTGTGTGCCGAAATAGGAATGAAGAGGACTAGGCTGGTAGGATAGGTGTGGCATAAAACCTGATCTCAGCTTCACCTCCATCCTTAATTACCATTCATTAATCAAAACATATTCATTATACAGGCAAAACTCCCACCAGCATCGCTGGGTCCCGGGCTGGGGTCCTGCTGGGAACCACTGCAGTCCATGTAGGACCAGCCAGCAGGCAGAACAACAGGGACCTATTTCCCCCTCTACAGAAAAGTTGGGAAGACTTAAAAAAACCCCAATTCTTGTGTAGAGCTGAGCATGCAGGAGGATTGTCCTGTGGCTGCAGTCTTCCACAATGGAACATTTTCAAGGAAAGGGACAGGTCCCCTTTGCTGAGCGGTTGGCTGTGTACAGACCAAGGGCATGGCATCACCCACAGGGGCTCGGGCGGCTTCCCAGGGCAAGCGGTGTGGGAGAGCACCATAAAACATCCTCCACCTTGCCAGCGAGGGGATGGCTTTCTAATTACCCAGGTGGATTTTTATTGTAATGAAGCCAGCAATGCAGGATTTGACGCTAGGGGTCTGAATGTGTCACCTGCCAAGGGCAATTTAGCGAGTGGTCTATACTTTATTTTCCTGTTGTCCACAGCCATGGGGCTCGCTGCCCTGAAAGCTGAGAGCCCATCCCTGCAGGACCCACTGCCCAGCAGAGTGTGTGGCACTTATATAAACTGATTTATCTCATGTCTGCCTTCCCTTAAAACCCATATTCTGATGCGAAGAGGGTTTTATGGGTGCATAGGGCTGTATATACTATTATCGCCTCTTGACTTGGCGCAGATACCAAAATATTTTAGGATTTCAATTGCGCTGTGAAAAGCACTGGCTGTTTGGTTGTGTAGCAAGAAAATAAGAAACAACGCATCAACATTTTATCAGTAAAGCCAAGGGGCTCCAGCTGACATTCAGGACACTGCTTTCCAAACAGCCTGCCCTGGAACAGCACGTGGAGCCAAGGCAAACTGGAGCGGTGCCACCGTGCCGGGCAGCTGACGGCTCACTTGGAGGTCTGAGGCTGCCCAGAACAACTGACAGTTTTCTGCATAACCAGGTAAATTCAACAGAACTTTCCTTTCAGATTCCCCCCACCCCATCCAAGAGCAAACCAAAAGCAAGTTTCTAGGCAGCAGGAAAACCAAAGAGAAACTCCTTCAGCATCATTTCACAGATGGGACCTATGGCTCAGGTGACCCAGGCTGCGACCTGCAGGCTCTTCCCACGGGTGACAGGGCAGCACCCAGCCCCGCTGCAGCCCTCCTGAGCCTGGCCGGGCTTTGCCCACACACGCCCTGTGATGCACGGAGCAAAGCACCAGAATTGGCTTCCAAACAGCTACGCCCAGTCCAGCTCTCCACTGATTTACCCTGAGATCTCAAGACCACCCAGCTCTGTGCCTCAGTTTACCCAACTGTAAAACAGAGACATATAGCATATTTAATCTCTTTTACTGCAAGGATATTGCATGAAGTCCTCTAGAAGTGCAAAATTTATTAACACAGCAAGACCAAAGTCTGCTTTTGCCTACGCGGGAAAGTCCAGCAGTGATACAACTAAATCGTTGCAGTCCCATCAGGCTGGATAAGCCCACAGAAGTGCTGGCTCCCACTCGCTGGGACTGGGCTATAAATGGAGAAAAAAACTGCAGCAAAAAACAGCAGCAGCGCGGGAAATCTTGTCCCAGCACGTTGCTTTGTTTGCTGACAGCTAGTGTAAGTGACAATGTTGCCAGTGACTTTTAAGATCCCTGTGACTTTAATTGGAAGGGACATTTTTAATAGCCCAGGCAAATAGCTGTGTGATCCTGCCAACTGAAGCGACTGCTCGCAGCAGAGCTTCACGCCCAGAGATGCTGTTATTCTGCTGGTGTGTGATAGGAATATCATGTGTGAACTGACACAGCAGACACGCCAACAATTTTAGCTGTACAAGATCTCTCAGACAAGAAAAAAAACCCAAAAAACGTCAATATGCCCCCAGGCACAGCCAGACACAAATCCAAAAATGACCTGCATGCATATAGAAAATGCACAGCAGATTTCCAAACCGTATGCATGGGCTTTAATCAATGAACTTCACTGATACATGGGAAACACTTTATTCCCAGTAATTGTCCTTTGACAGCTCTAACAAGTAGGATCTGTTCGGGATGGTAATGATTAAAATGCTGACTCACAGAGGGTTTTGCCATGCTGGCGGGACTGCACCAGCTTTGTGCTCACTTGGAAGGTATTTTGCATCCCTGCTTTTCAACCAATCTGCAATTTTAATCCTCCGGCTGCAAACAGTTGTTTGCGGCTTTGCCCAACTGACTCCAGGTTTCCCTTCTGCAGGTCTGGAGGGAGACAGTTCTCCTCTGGCTCACTAACATGCTGATGGGCAGCGGGTCAGGGAGAGTCCCGGTGCTTTCTGCAGCCAGAAACAGCGAGAAGTTCATCTACCTGCTCCTGGGAAGGAGGGAGAGGAGTGACAGCCCCCCAGCTGCCTGGGACCTGAGCTGATAGACCTGCGCTTCAGCTGTCCAGCGCTGTGATGTGTAAAACTACAGGGCAGGTTGCTGGCTTTGCAATGTTCTCATGCATTTCACAGCAAGCCAGCAAAGCACTTCGCAAACACGTTTAAAGCGCAGCCTCCTGCCTGACCGTAGTGCCACTGGCTGCAGCTGCTCCCCTGGGTGCAAAGATGGGGTTTATCCCTGTGCGGCCCCCTTTGCTCATGGCACAGCCCCCAGGTGCCATGTGCGGTGCAGTCCCGTTCCCTTGAACCTCACATTTGCAGCCCCTTTGTAAGTCCCCTTGCAGTAGCAGCGATTAACCCCAGGAGATGGGTGTACCCAGGGGACAGCCGGGGAGCTGGGAGGAGGAGGAGGAGGGCAGCAGCTCTGCCCTGCCATGGAGCCAGCGCCGGGCAGATGCTGCGCCCGTGTGCCACGGGGCAGTGCCTGGCAGAGCCGGGGGGCTGCTTAGCACTGCTGGCACAGCACGGCACAGCACTGCTTTCAGGCTAAGCACCCACAATTCTGCGCCACTCAGCAGGCGGAATCCCTGCCCAGGGTGAGCCAGCCCCCAGTCGGGACCATTCAGCCACAGGAAAACAGACCAAGGAGCTTCCATGAACACCATCTCGCTGTTGCTCCATCCACAGCGTTACAGCTCTTTACAGCCCATAATGATATCGGCCGTAACTATTAAGAGGCTTTTTTGGGTTTCCTTTGATAAGGATTTTCCTTTCCTGAGCACAGCCGATGGCTCGGCAGTGGTGGAGGCCCCTCACTCTGCTCAGCGGGTACGGGCAGAGCTCCCGCCTGCGGAGCCAGCAAGCAGCCGTGCTTTTGCTGCGGCAGCCCTCACCGTAGGGAAATTGCTAACCCCAGAAAACTGTTCCCCTAATTACAGCGTTAGAGCATGGAGCAAACCACATAAATGATTCACACAGTGTTCCCAAGCTGCAGCCGCGTAAATTAGAGAGATTTCCAAACACTCCCGAGCTGTGCACGCTGTTATCAGGATGGAAATGCAGAAACTTTCATCATAAAGAGGCGAGGAGAGAAAAAAGCCCGGCCGCTAAACGCATCACTTCAAATCAAGAAGACCTGGGAGGTCTATCCCCTATAGATCTTTACAGAACGGTTGTTAAAACTCCTCGGGGAGTTCTCATAGGAGGGAGCAGGCAGATAGCAGGGGAACTATAGAAATGCATCAGCTTGTTATTTCAGAGGGACGCAGGGACTGAGCCTCCGTTGGCAAGCACAGGATGAAAAGGAGAAGCCAAGCAGACTTGGGGCCAAGAGAAAGGGATGGCTGGCGGTGGGGAAGAGAGTTAAAAGTGTCCCATTGTTAGGGAAGTTTGCTCTCCTTCAGACCATCCCGCTCCCAGGGACACCGCGCCGCCTTTTGAAGTGCAACCTTAGGCGGTTCCTTGTCACCCATTGGAGCGGGAGCTTTTTTACCACATTAAGTCATTGGGTAGCAAATGAATGGGGGGTTTTGACTATTCACAACTTCACCTTATAAATATCAGGGTTGCAGATTCCTGCAGCTTTCCTCCATCCCGATAGCTCACCTTGGGAAGGAGCAGAGGGAGGCGGCCCTGCTCACTCGGGGACCTGCGGTGCGGAGAGCTGCGGATCAGCGAAAGGGATCCAACCCTGGTCCTTGTGACAGCCATGAAGAGAAGCACCTTCCTCATCCTCTCCATCGTGGGGGTCTATGGCGCCGTTCTCCATGCAGCAGCATGGTAGGGTCCAACTCAGTGGAAAGGGCATTTTTTAGGGATGCTCTTCAGCCTGTGGTAAACTGTGATTCATTTTCTTTTCTTTGTTTCAGGTCTGTGAATAACTTTCTGATGACAGGACCTAAGGTAATTTAATGCATAGGCTGTCAGGAATTTAAGTAGAGCAATTTTGTTTTGCAAATGGGACATAGTACTTTTCCAAGGAACCAGACTTCCCAGAGCATATCATCTCCAAGTCCTGCCAAGTAATGAGGGAAAGGACTCGCAACTCATTTCTGTCTGTTTTCATTGATAAATGGTAAAACACGGTGGGTTTTAACCCCGCTGTTTCCCATGCCAGGCTTACCTGACGTACTCCAGCAGCGTGGCGGCCGGGGCGCACAGCGGGATGGAGGAGTGCAAGTTCCAGTTCGGGTGGGAGCGCTGGAACTGCCCCGAGAGCGCCCTGCAGCTCTCCACCCACAACCGGCTCCGCAGCGGTGAGTGCACCTTTACCTGCTGGCACCAGCATCCCTGTCCCGGGATACCTTTGGGTACGAGCTGGGATGCACTCTGGAGAGAGCTGGGGCTGCCAATTAAACCGACTGATGGAGAAGGGTTTGTGTGTCCCAAATATCATGGTTGGTTTTCTCCATCTGTATTAATTGGATGTAATAAATAGCGCTAAGATTTTTCTAGGAATCCCAGGCTCTCTCCAGATCTCTATCCATGCTTGGCTAGAGCTTGGTCCTTCCTGCAGCGCTGCTCCATGGGCTTGCTCCTGCCACTTTGGGTGCAGCATCCCAGGGAGCACAATGCTAGAGGCACCTGAGCTGGCAACGGGGAGAAGCGCAGGAGAGACAAAGAGAGAAACCAGAGACGTGCACTGAGAAACTGTCTTCATAAGACACTTGTGGATATATTTGAATACTGACTGCTTCAACAAGCAGAAATCTCTCTTTTTCCCAGAGCAGCATCTCTATTTGAATGTTAGGAAAGCTAAAAAAGAAACTAAATTAGAAGTGTGGGTGCAGACAGCTGTTAGCACAGGTTCAACCACCGACTGAAACAAGATCAATGATGATTTTCCCCAGCAGGCGAGATCAAAGCATGAACTTACCCCCACCCCTGAGCGGGAAAGGACAGAGACAAACCAAGTACTAGGTGAAGTGAGTGATAACTAATCTTGGCCAGAGCAGGATCAGGGCATTGCCTTAAGATCCTGTTGTTGCCAAGAAACTCCATCTCATACGTGGACACCTGCATAGTATCACACCAAATTGCTGACCCCTTTGATGCCGGGACCAATGTCTATGTTTGCATGTGACAGCTTTTTTTTCCCTCCCCCACAGCTACCCGGGAAACATCCTTTGTACACGCCATCAGCTCAGCCGGCGTGATGTACACCCTCACCAGGAACTGCAGCATGGGAGACTTCGAGAGCTGCGGCTGCGACGACTCCAGGAACGGCCGTGTCGGTGAGCTGCCATCTCAAGACAGGCTGACATTGGCTCTCCCTCCCCACATGCAGCCCCCTGGATTTCAGGGCAGAATTTGGCCCGACGGGGCGGTTCTGTGCTTAGAGTGCATCTGTCTTGCAGGTGGCCGAGGCTGGGTCTGGGGAGGATGCAGCGACAACGTGGAGTTTGGGGAGAGGATTTCCAAGCTTTTTGTGGATGCTTTGGAAACAGGACACGATACCCGTGCACTCATTAACCTGCACAACAATGAAGTCGGGAGACTTGTAAGTCAAATATATAATAATAATAATAATGTCTATATTGAAAACAAAACCCAAGAGTCTGGTAGGCTCTTTAGGTCCTCATCTCCAGCCCTCTGTGACAATCTAGAATCTCTAGTATTTGCATGGGGAGAAAAATACAGCCAGAATCTGGCCCTAAACTGAACACAAGGAACTGCAGTAAGAGCTGTTCCCACTTCCAGCTTCTGCAGCTGTGTGTAATGCCGTTAACGACTAGCACACACCAGTTATTCAGAAATGCACAGGTTTTACACTCACCTAGTGCTTGTCTGGTCTGTAAAACAAAGCAAGAACCACCTTACTTTCTTGGAATACGCATTTCCAAGCTATTTGGCCAGGGAAGCCAGGTGTGAGCTGGCCCCGCTCGCAAGCCGGCCACCAGACTCGCCCCCCACTCCCCACCTGGGCCGACGGAGGCTTTCAGCATCTTGCCAAACCTCCTTGTTTGTAAAAACAAGGACGGCAACACTTAACATACCTATCTCATAGGGTGTGTCGAGGCTTAATCTCACATAGATACCAGTGATTGAGACCTTATAAATACCAGAGGGAGATAGGTAGATAATATCTGTGAAGTGCTTCCCTGGAGGAGATGCAGAGAGGGTGGGTATGATTATTCCGAAGCAGTTTCACACATTTTGAATGAAACTTCTGAGAGGGATGATGGGTTGATGCTCTGATGAGCGAGGTGAGCTGCAGACTAGAACAGCGTGAGAAGGGCATGACCCGACAAATGCACTTTTTTCCTTTCCTGGAGAAACAGCTCCTGCGAGGGCCGGAGACAATACTTTGTGCCCTCTTGTATCTCTGTCCTTTTCATTAGCGAAGAGAGACAGATGTTTTCCAGGAACTGAAATAAGAGCATCAGCTTGTGTCTTTGAAGGACCTGAAGTCATGCCCAGCACGAGCCACTTTTGACCCATTGCCCCTGGAATTAGAAGTGCTGTAGAGCCTGGTTTGGAGATTTAAATAACGATGCTCTGCTGCTCCTAATTTCTCCACCTTTTCCACCAAGGCTGTGAAAGCCACGATGAAGCGAGCCTGCAAGTGCCACGGGGTGTCAGGCAGCTGCAGCATCCAGACCTGCTGGCTCCAGCTCGCCGAGTTTCGTGAGATCGGGAACTACCTGAAGATAAAATATGACCAAGCCCACAAGCTGGAGATGGACAAGAGGCGGATGAGAGCTGGCAACAGCGCCGACAGCCGCGGGGCCACGGCAGAGACCTTCCACCACGTCCACCCCACGGAGCTCGTCTTCCTGGAGGACTCTCCCGACTACTGCACGAGGAACGCCAGCCTGGGCCACCATGGCACCGAGGGCCGTGAGTGCCTGCAGACCGGCAAGAACCTCTCGCAATGGGAGAAGAGGAGCTGCCGACGGCTGTGCACCGAGTGTGGTCTCCGCGTGGAGGAGAGGAGGACGGAGGTGGTGGCCAGCTGCAACTGCAAGTTCCACTGGTGCTGCACAGTGCGGTGCGAGCAGTGCCGGCAGCTGGTGGCCAAGCACTTCTGCGCCCGCCGCGATACCACTGCCGCCCCCAACCACATCAAGCGGAGGAACAAAGGCCATAAGAGATAGAGGGCAGCCGCGGTGCCCGAGGAGGACGCTTTGGTGTCCCCGTGCTCAGCAGCCACCGGCAGAGCTGGGTTGGGAAGGAGCGTCCCTGGGGAGCTACGGGGTCCGGAGGGCTGAGCGGGGCATCGCACAAGGTGATGGGGCCTCCTGCGGACGGATGCTGGGAGATTAGGAAGCACAAGGCGCGGGCGCTGAGGGACCACACTCCTCCTTGCTTCCATGGTTTTTCCTCAATATTTATCAGTAGCTTCTTTCTTTTTGGGAGTCACTTTATTTGTGTATTGGACAGAGGAAAGAATTTAACTTTTTCAGTGGGCTCAACCCCTTGCGCCACATCCAGCAGGTCAGCGGTGGGGCTCCAGCCCCACAGCAAGCAAGGGCAGACAGGCGCTGTGGCCAAAAGTGGGCCTTACTGGGTGGCTCCGTCCTAGCACCCCTGGCCCAGCAGTTCATGCACAGCAGCTGCTCAGCAGTATTTCTAGTGGGAAACTTTATGCACTTTCTGATGTGAAAAGGAGTTTTGCAGCGTCATGGTGTGTATTATAATGACTGGAGCTTTTTGAGGGCTTTGATATGTTTCAAGCCAGTGTTTACAGATTTCATATCTTCCCCCTCCCCTTTTTATATTGGTACCAGAAACCTTGCCCCTAATGGACAGTAGCTTCGTGTATTTGTACTGGATGAAATTAAGCTGTTTACAATTCCTACTTTTTTTTTTTAAATTAGCAGATAAGAATTCAGAATTCTTTATGCTTAATGTTGTTTATTAATAAAAGTTGTATTATTGCTTAGCACAATCTGTTTTCTCGCTATATATTTTGAAGGTATCCCTGAAGAGTTAGATTTTGGACTGTATTTTGCAATAAACACCACAATAAAAAGGATTGGCTTTTTCCTTTCTGGCTTCCTAGCAGTATGACTTTACATGCAAAATTGTCTCTTTCTGTGTAAAGCACAGCAGTTCCACCATTGCTCATCATTAATCCAAAAGCCACTGAGGCCAGCAAGAAGGTTGTTCTCCTAGACTTCAATAAAAGTTGGCTCCAGCCTTCAGTCCCCGGAGGGTTTGCTTTAATACCTATCACTGTAATATCTAACCTTTTTCAAGTGCCGAGTATGCAGGCACTGCCTGGCTAAAGCCGATTTTGAAGCTCCCAATGCCTCTTTAATTTGCCTAGACCTGACATCGCCCAGACAATGCGAGGCTGCCCCGCTTTGATGTGGAAAGCGAGTGCAAAATTCTTGGAGGCACGAGAGGAGCCCTTTGAACTGGGGGCAGGAGAGAAAACTTGGGGACAGTTGTGAATGTGTCTGCTGGTTCCCTGCTGCTCTGGGTGCGGGGAGGGCAGGAGGGGACACGCGCCGGCTGCTGCCATCCCAGGCAGGTCCTGCTCTTCTCCTGGCTTCTCCGGAGCTGTACTTCAGCCCAGATTGCTCCTAGGAGTCACAGCGGTGCTCCGGAGGGAGCCAGGGCTGTGCCACTGCCTGCACACATAATGCAGGGGCAAGGGATGCTCTACCAGGTTTGCTTTCCAGCCGGGGGAGGAGGAGAGACAAGTGTGTGTGGCGGGGAGGGAACAAAAACAAAAAAAACCCACCAACCCAAAACCCAACAGTTCTGCCAGCATATTGCGCCCACACTACAAATGCTTTGATGCTGTTGTATCCCAGTATCCCTACAGCTCCTAGTGCAAACACAGCCTTGACACACACTCGAGCCAAATCAGGAAGCTAAAGGTGTAAAACATGCAAGTCGGGAAGCACCACTGACTTCCATGCATTTATTTTTGCAAAGAGCCATTTCATTAAAGCTGGAAGGGCTATGCCAGCAGGCCATCCATTTGGGGGGCTTCTTTGCTGCCTTCAGAGTAGCTATTTCTACAATTTCCATAACTAATAGGCCACACCACCAAAGCAAAAGATTCCAAGATTTTTGCGCAGTGTTGCTGCAACAGCATTTACAACCCATCAAAATTTAGGCTGAACTGGTAATGATAAAAACAGACAAACAAAACCCCTTTCCTGCATCTTGTGCACTGGCTGGCTTGTCTGCACAGAAACGCAGGCTCTATTTTTGTAATATCTGCTGTGGTTGCCTGGACTGCTGCTGCCCCTCTGAGGTGCCCCAGGCCAGCAGTCAGCAGCATCAGCCCCATGCCCGGGCAGCCCCAGGAGCTGTGAGCACAACACGCTGCCAAAATCCCAGAGAGCCACAAAATGAGGTTACATAGAGCACAGGACAGCTGCTGCTGATGTGCACTCAGAGGAGGGAAACAGTATTTCACCAGGACAACTCCCAAGCATGCACAAAAAACATCTTGCTGTGTACCAGGGTTAATAAACTGCACAGGTAAATCCTGGGAGATGAGGACTCCCCATAAGCAGGCACGCTCAGGACATGCTATGTATCTTATGCATCTCTCTGCAGCATCTTTTCAAACTAACATTACTGCAGAAAACAAGAAGTGACAGGTTTACTGGTGCCCATAGCATCAGACCAGATATCTGTCCCATGCAGGTCCCATCCCAGGGAAAGGGGCTGCAGAGAGGAGCAGAGATGCCACAGCCAAGACTGATCCTTCTCCTGCTGAACCCTCCCATTCCCACTGACCAGCAGCCAGGGGCTTGCTGAGCCAGCACTCATATCCACTGCATTGCATTTAAATGCTGGAGATAGACAAATTCAAGCAAGAACAGTTCAACTGCTTTTTTTTAATCCATTTACATTCCTGGCACCCAAACTATCTAAGGCAACGAGCATATCTTATGCAAAAGCCAGAGACCAAATGCAAATTGAAGCAAACTCAAGAGAAAGTTATATACCATCCCATGATACAAATTTCCATTCTTTTTATAGCTTGCAGAGACAATACCGAGCCTGAACAAATACAAAAGACAACTCTATGGCTTAGAGCTGCACCTTGCCAGAGATATTACGGTCCTGGAGAAACTGAAGCTCTCTCATCCTCCCCCTTGTTGCTTGGATACAAGAGTCATCAATTCTCACTACATTCACTACAAAACAATAGAAATTCAGGACCATCTTAATCCATCACAGCACTGTCAGCGAGCCCCTACACCCCTGCCCACTGGTACTCACTTTCAGTAACAACAAACACAGAAATGCCATGTGCACAGAGTGGCACAGGGTAGTAAACCCCAAGGCTGCCCATGGGGCTCGACCCATCAGGCTGATTTCATCATTTCAGTGATGATTTTACCTGGACAGCCAACTCCCATGCAGCAGTTTTCAAAATAAATAACAGCATACAGTAGAGCAAAGTCCTGTCATCTACCAGTTCACAAAGGCTCATTCTCTAACCCCAACCAAAGAGCATTTGAAGGGAGTGATGGTGTCTCCAAATCTGAATGTATTTACTCATGATTACCCAAAGTCAACTCCAATTTGGGACACTGATCCCAACCACCTGTAACTCACTGCCTGCTTGGAGGGAGGGATGGACTGCCCCTATAAATCCTTAAGGAGGAATCTGACTGCCATCCTGCAGTCATAGTAATGATTCTAATTACAATGAAAAAGTAAAAATCTTAACTGGGGCCAGGTGCTGCAGATGCTGTATGAACTCAAACCAAAATCCTGCTGCCTGGCCCCAAAGAGCAGTCAGCACTGCTTCTCCCCTTTGGGGCTGAAGGCTCCTTGCAGCGCTGGGGCGTGGGAAGGGGTGCCAGGGATGCCCTGGAGCAGGGACACCCCACCAAAACCCTGAGCAGGGGCTTTGGGCGGGATTGTGGAGCTGCTCAGACAGTCCTGGAACAGCACCTTCGTGCTTGAGCAGGCTTTGCCAGAGCCGCTGCTCACAGCACACAGCCATTGCCGTGGAAGAGTAACCTACGTGATAAGAAAGCTGCGGGACAGCAGTTGGATTGGCCTGAAATCACCTTTGGCTTTGTGGAGGCTTCCCAGCAGTGTATTTGTGCCTTTACTTTTGGAAAGGACTGGTTTATATTCCATTTTTAATGAGAAAGGGAAACATTTTCTAAATGAAGAAATAATATGGTCCAGCTATAGTGTTACCACAGACTGGGGCAGGTTTATGTCAGAGCTGCCTGCTCAGCTATTGATAGGGTTTCACAAAGTTGGTGTTGGAGGTATTTGTACCAGGATAAGGGCCCAGGCCAAGCCCGCAAGCTTTCCTGGACCTTCCCATCTAACCCAGGATCATCACTGTCCTGATTTCACCTCTTGCCTCTTGGCCGTGCCGTGCTGCCATCCAGGCACCCATCCTGGCACCCTCATCAGGAGCCGTGGCAAGTGCTCAACAGCTGCAGCAGCCACCAGCTCACCAGCTTTTCTTCTTGTTTCTTCTTCCCAGTAGGTGGAAATGCCCCCGCAGCCTAATTCCCCTTCAGGCAGGGAAACGCGTGTGACTCCACGCACGGTGTTGGCTAGGGCCACCTCCATCGCTGCCTGGAGGAAAGGTGAAGTCCAGGTGCACCCCACGCCAGCACACTATTGGTAGGGACAGATCGCACATCCCTGGGGAGTGCAGCTCACACGCAGGCAGGCGAGTGTTCATGTTCCTCTAGGCAGCGGCAGCACAGACCTCAGAGCCGCCGGTATGGGCTGAGGATGTCACCCAGCACAGAAATTGGATCCATGCTGTTGCTTTTCCTCCGTCTCCCAGAAGACAGTGCAGGGGTGGCTCTGATGGAGAATTTACACTGTCATCGTTGGCCATGTGCTTCAACAGCCTCTCCCCGCAGGCTGGCAGGGACCTTTGTGCTCGGAGGTTGATGTGCCATGGTGAGCAATACTTGCCCCAGCCCCCCTCCCCTCGACAGGTCATGTTGCTCTACGGTGACTGTCAGCAAGCTGAGAATTGAGTTTATTTAGCTGACAAAGTGTTTTGCTGTTGACTACAGAGGAGCTGGACAACGTCTGCTTGATATAGTGACAAGTCTGAGAGGGAAACAGAGCCAGGAAGGTTACCCACTGATGAGCCATGTGCATAGATGGTCTTTGCAAAGCGGTTTGGAGGGGGATGAATTTTGGCCCAGCGCTGCTCCTCCCCACCCCACTCCCACCCCAGCTGGGAGCTGAGCTCTCCCCTGATGCCCCACAGCAGCCCTCCTTTACACCAGCCTGCTTTGCTTCAGCTGTTAAACTCCTTGCCTAGTGGATTACCTTTAATTTATGCCACCAGTGCCCTTTCATGGATTATAATTCTGTATGAGATGTTTGTGCTGTATCCTCCCCCCATATTAAAGTGTCAGGAGTATATCCCCAGGCCATCCATCTTCAACACTTCCGCATGGGCTTGGCAATTCCCTCACATGAATATTATGGCTCTCAATGCAGAGTCTCCATCACTCAAGCTGACAAGTGTTAGAATCTCCTCTCTTGAACAGGGTAAGTGACCTTTTCATATGCAGCGTAGATTCCCAGTCACGCTGCATCTGGTGCAGTGAAACCAGTGAGTGCCAGCAATTCCCTAAAGTCTTAAAAAACAAGTCACACGTCCTTTTCAACTTGCAAAACCAACCCTTAGCATGACAAAGTTAAAGGGCCTTAAGCAGCCCCTGGTTAGTCCCTGCTAGTGCCGGTCCCTTAGAGGAGGATGAAAAAGCATCTGTGCGATGCCTTCTGCGGGATTTATTGAAAGGGATTTTTCAGGGGAAGACGAAGAATTTGGGTGTCTGCCTTGCTGGAGTGTATAGGAATGATTTTTGTGACCATTTAGTGACTTTGAACTGTCAACTCTGATCTTATGCCAGATTTTTTTAAAGTGAGGTGCTTAAAGTTAGATCCCTAAACCCCACCAGCCTGATTTTCAAAGCTGCTAAGCACCTGGGCTTCCCACAGTGCTTGCAGGAGCTTCCCTCTGCCTATGCCTTGCAAGAAGCAGAGGGAGACAACAACCCTTAAAAGCCCTTCCAGGTCAGACCTTTATAGCTGTGCTGCCGTGGGGACACTCCAGTCCACAGTGCTCTACAGAAGGGGAATCCTCTGGAACTGAACTGCATGGCGATTCAAGTTAAATCCCTCCTAGAAAATTCCCACATTACCCCAAATCTTTGGTTAAACTTGTGCCTAATTGTTTTTCTTCTCTAGAGAGCAAAGGGACTTTCATAGCAACTTCACCACCTTCCCCCTACAAAGCTCCCCGTGGTGGCTCATCGCCAGCACAGCTCAACAGAAACTTGTTAACACCTTTTCAGCTCCGTCTTATTAAAGTCAAGGCAATTAACAGCTTCACTATTTACAAAACAAATCCTCTTCCTAACACCTGAGAAAAAGAGTTACAAGTGTTTCCCAAACATTTCTCAGTTGGGGAGGACACCTACAATAACTGTCTACAGGGAATTGTTGCATCTACTCTCCCTGGCTGATGAGGACAAGTCCTCATCATTTACCATTTACCGTGAATTCATCCTGTGCTTCCATCCAGAAGGCCTGATCAGCAAGCACAGGTCTACTGGGAAAGTTTCTTATCCAAAGGTTATTCCAAGGGGAAAGAGGTGTACAGAGAGCCTGGGTGTGAATTAATTGCCCACCCACCGGTCCTTACTCGCTTCTGATCGGCCACGTGTGCGGGTGTACAAAAGCCACTTGTAGGTAAGGCAGGTTGTTCCCCTCCAAAGATGTCCCCACGGGTGGCTGGTGGGGAGCAGGTAACGTACAGCAGAATTACACCTCTGCGGAGGGATTCACAAGCTTTCCTTTTTTTTTTCCCCGCCTCTTTTTCTGGTTCCCTGCTCTCTCCTAGGATACATCCCATGCCCCCCACTTTGCAAATCACTGCCCTGGCTTACAGTGCAGTAAATTCCCCCTTTTCAAACAAGCCCCAAGGAGATGAGCAATATAACTGAAGACTGATGGATTAGAGACAATCAAATAAATATAACTTGCAATGTACTTTCAAAATTAATTCCTTCCTCCTCTTTTCCTCTCCCGTCCCACTCACCTTTCCTCCAAACACACAGTGGCCCATAATTTATGAACAAGAGAGATGATGTGTTCCCTAGCTAAGCTATTATTTGGGTGCAGAGGTGACTGCTGGGACAGCTCCACACAGGAGCACTCCCAGCCAAAGTGGACTTGGGCCAAACACTTCTGGAGTTTAGAAAAGACCCTGTCTAAAGCCTATATCATGTCTCAGACCCAAAGTCATCACTTCCAGAGGGCCTGAAATGCAGAGGGGAAAGAAGGGAGTTAGTGGTAACTCCAAGTGCAGTAAGGAGCAGAGACTGATGACCACAGCCAGGAAAAGTTCACCAAATGCAGTTAGGATGCAAAGAAGAGTAGCAATCCCGTGGGACAGAGTGGGCCAGGGCCAGAAAATGAAAGAGAATAAGTCTAAATCTGTTGTAGAAGGGGAAGGTAGGGGTTTAAAAGAAGAAGGGCACAATGAGAAATAGAGATCTTGAGTAGTATTTTAGCTTTTCTTTCTCTCTCTACTCTTTCTTCAGTGTCCTTTGCAACATTAATCGAAGCCACTTGTAGGCACGTCCAGGAGAGAATAGCTCGTCAGGGGACATAGGACCACAGAGCCTGGACAGTATACGGCCCTTAATTTCCTCCTCTGATGCTTTCAATAGCTCATGGGATGCCATAAAAGATGATAATGACGAGGTCAGTGGAAAGACTGTAAAACAGTGGGGAGAGGCACAAGTGTTACCTCACTTGGGCTCAAACTCGGGCCATGCATGGACCGAGTTTGCTGGTCGTAAGCTCTTCTGTTTGGGACAGTGGCTGCACTCCATGTCCCACCATGCAGCCTGGCTGCTAGTGCTCAAAACTGCGCTGTGACAAGTTACATGGTCTGAAATATTGGGTTGTGAAGTTGGCGGGACTCCTGTCATTGATTTAGACCAAGCCTGACAGTTTGGTCAGGCACAGACGAGGATGAGGACAACGGTTCTCTCATTTCTTCCCAATTCCACTGGCTTTTCTAATTCACAACGCTATAGTTCCTGGCCTGACTCTTCTAGAGGGTAATCTATCAAGAATATGGCTGACAGCTTTAAACACAGTAATTTCTATTTCTCTCCCTTTTGCCCAGTGCCCTGAAGCTAAACCTACCCTGACACAGCTCTCCATTCCCACTCCTGCCAGGCAGACACTTCTGCTGGCCAGCTGCCATCAGCTATGATAGGGACAAGGCACCTCCTCCCTATCACTAAGTGGATTTCAAAGGCAATAAGCAAGAGAATAATTAAATTAACTCAGTCCCGAATACCTCCCGAGGTGCCGAGCACTCCCAGCATTGCAGCAGCACCGCAGGTGTCTGGAGAGCAGGTAATACCAGTCGGTGGCAGGCTGCAAACATGGCTCTGGGGGACATCTCTGCTGGCACAGGAGCACCAGTGGCAGCCGATCCTGGACAGGAGCGCTGGGAAGAGACTTCCAGGATGGCTTTGCTCAAGCCTGATGTGCTTAAGTTAATAAGCCTTATCCCAGGGGAAACACAGTTGTACTTCCCAGCTTAGACTACTTTACCCTCTGTTTCTTGTCTCATGGGCTTTCTCCCTGCGGGGTGCCGGGACTATCATCTCAGGTAGCAGTCTCAGCTTCTGTTTTACCAAACAGACTACTATTTAAATTCTCTGTGAAACATCTATACGCTTTTGACAGCAGCACGTTCATTTTTTCCCCCATCTACTACAGGCTGCAAGACTTGAATCTGGATTTGAGACCACCCATGATTTCGGAGTGATCAGGTCACAGCCTTCGCTCAGCTCCAGCTCCATCACCAAGGTGTGCACGGGGAGCCTGGGCCAGCTCTGGCCAGGATTAGTGGCAGGGCAGAGGACATCCCCACTGCAGAGCTTTATCTCACCAATCGCCAGAGAGGTCACAAATCACCATCCGGTCCCTTTCAAGCAGTTGAGAACACTAAATTGTACCTCTTGTATCCAGACACCATCCAATCTCCCAGGGCCAGGCAGAGTACATTGATAAGGAGATAGTGTAAATGGTCAAACAGGATAGAGCCCAAAATTCACTATTTCCTGTGCTTTAACCTAGCAACTGCCGTATCTGTGGGACAGTCTTATTTAGGTCATTTTAGATTATCTCAGTTTCTGAAGGGGGCTGCTCTGGCCAAGGATTTGCCAGGATTCTGCTTCAGTGAAGAGGATCTCAGATTTCACATGAAACTACGTACAGGGTGCTTTGTACGTCTTCAGCACATATTTAATTAAAGCTATGATCAAATAAATATTTGGGAAGGGTAACAAAAAGTGCCATGAAGAGAACGAAGAGTGGCAATCGGCACCTTCCAGCAGGAAGCTGAGTGGAGTTTTAAACCCCAGATGGCCTTTGGGGTACTTTTACTTTCTCTGTTCTGTGAAGAAGATGTAATTAATTTCCACATCACCATGATTTGGTCAGTATCATATTAACCACACTGCCTCATAACCAAGCTAACCGCTGACAAAAACTCTTTAACTCATTCCCTTCAGATCTGACTGTAGAAGGATGCTGATCTCACCCCAGGGAACTATTTTCCTGGAGACTTTTTTCTAGCACTAAAAATGCAGTTACATCTTGGTAGGCTATTAAATCCACATGTGAAAAGAAACTCTTCTGTCATCTTGTGCATGCAGTTTAGCTTCCTTTTAAGGAGATATAAATGCATTAGAGCATCCCATTAAAGCAATTTACATGTCTTGCTTTATTTTCCCAGACAGGCCATTTCTTCCTTGGAGATTACTGGCTTTTGAGAAAACATATCAACTAAGAAGTCATGGAATTACAGACTTGTCCTTCAGGTGCTAAACCCTGGAACAAATGCCACACTGGCATCAGTGCTTTGAACGACCGGCAGCTTTGCACACAGACCTCTTTACCCCGGAGACACTGATTTTTCACAGCCACGTGGTGATGGGGGAAAAAAATTAAGGCCCAAAGGCTGGAAAAATGAAAGCAGAAAGCAGTGAAGCACTGCTGAGACAAGCAGATCGGTGCTTACAGGGCACAAGGAGACTTGCTGGAGAGACATGCCCTGCAGGATCTACATTCGGCAGCAATTTGTCACCGGGGTCGCAGGTATCTGGGAAGCAAAGGGGGAAGAGCCACAGTGGCAGGTCTGCTCCCCGGGTTTAGCCCAGCATTGTCCTCTGTTCTGTCTAGTGAAAGTCCATCAATCATCGCTTGGGGGCTATCTAATGATCGAGGGGCTTCTCCACAAGCACTCGGCTGCTAGAGAAGTCTACAGCTCGCCCATCTCACCAGTGCGTAGCTGTTTCTGTGATGGACCAAAGTCATATCCTTATTTTCTGAGAAGGGAAGACACACACAGTCATCTGCTTGCTGAAGGACATGGATTCTCAAGACAGCTAAATAAAGCAAACTAGAAAAGAACTAATGGTAAAACGCAAGAAAAATCCTTAAAAAAAGGTTTGGATGTGCTAGTCTTCCTTCTTATTCCAACTGTGTCCCTACTGCTGTGGACACAGAGGCTTTCAGCCTGTTCCTCAGAGGTCTGACAGCTAATCCACCCAGCAGCCCTTGAGGAAGAGATGCTCTGGAGACTTCATCTGGGTTAGAAGTAGTCCTCAATTCCTAATGACAGCCCAGCCTGTAAGACAGCTCTTTATGGTCCCAACTGATGCTGCTATGGCGTGTTTTCCATTGCAAGTAACACTGTGACAAATTAAAAAGTGTTCTTTTGCTGAAACGCCCTCAGGAGTATTTCTATTTAAGAAAAACTCCAGGTTGCACAGATAAGGTAGCTGATGATGTGCAGTTTCTACATTTCAAGTTTTTAATGTAATTTTTTCTAAACATCCAGTATTTCTTGACACCCGTTAATTATTTTTTTTAACTTTTTTTGCAAAAGAGGTAACTGTTTCCAGCAGAAAGCAATTTCTGACTAACTTCACCACCGGCCTGCAGTGCACGACATGCGAATGATACCACTGCAAATATGCAAACAGCTGGGGAAAAAGGTGAGTAATGCAGTTGCTTGGCAAAGAGCCGCGGCAGCCTGTATCGTCACTTAGAAATTTTAGAACGTGCTTGCTGTGATGCAAGAAGAGATCACAGCGGGCCAAAGGCCTGGAGTCACCCAACGCTGGCTTCTCGCTCCTCTGCCCCACCAGCAGTAAGGCTTTGGGAACACCAAGAGGTCACCTGGAAGCTCCTCCGGGCTGTGGATAGGTTGGATGGCCTCCTAACTATAATTTTGTCCTTTTGAGGATGCCAAAAGAATTTGACATCCTCAGATCTGGCCTCAATCTCCCATTATCTCAAAACACCCCAAGCAACGTGTTTGAATCCCTGGCCAACAGTCCGGAGGAGCAGACAATCTGCTTCCCAGGCTCTGCCACACGGGATGGTGGAGAAAAATAGATGTATTCCGTTTTGGCAGTGGTATACATTTTCATATTACTTTGCTGCTATGTCTATTTCCATTGGGTTGTTTGTTTTTTAAGTACTTGTTCAGGATCCTACACATAGCCAGTACACTTAAAACCACTCCTTCCTCATTAATCATGTAAGAGGAACAAAATATTTTGTGCCAATACTTGCGCTGGAGAGCCCTTTTTTCCTAGGGAGTAGTGTGCTCCATGACACAGGGCGCCTGGATCAAGCCCATTGGTGTGCCAGAGCAAGATAATCAAAGCAAGATCATTACATCAGGCTTGGACATCTCAGGGAAGGATGTACAAGAGAAGGCTGTAAGAAAGGGAGCAAATTTATGGCTCCTGCAATGGCGAAGATGAATGTATTGATTGGGCCTGAAAGGATGTAAGAAAAAAAGACACCTTCTTTCCTGCAGGGCAAACATTAAAACTAGGAGCCCTAAGCCAGAAGCAGAGCCTACGGGTCAGTGATGGCTCAATTTAATTCATAAACCAAGTTTAACTACTTTAGCAAAAAAAAAAAAACCAAACCAAACCAAAACAAAAACCCACAAACCCAGTAACAACAACAACGAAAAACCGAACCCAGGCTTGGAATCAGTTTTCAAAGTGTTTCAGCCAAGGAAAAATGCCCTATCCACTGCAGTGGGCAGTCAAGTAAACTTACAGTGTGGCCGGCAAGTCAGATAGCTGTTACAGAAGTCAGGAAAAGTCAAACCTAGAATAAAACATGCCGTCAGCTGTTCACATGGGCACAGCGCCCTTTATGTGCAGGGCACCACCAGTGAAGGTCTAGATGCCTTCTCAGAAAATTGTCTCTGTACTTTCAGTCATTCAAGAAAGCAGTAGCTCTTTGAAACTAGGGAGTGATGCCAAAAAAATCTTGATTTCCGCAAAGGAAAGTCAGGTATAACAGCACCAATGGCAAGGACAGGACTGCCCAGTCTATCTGGCGACTTAGACTAACCCAAGCAGCCTCTCTCCACTGGAACCTTGCTTAAAAGACTCTCCTCCATCTCTTCTCTCATCTCTAAGAGCCTTGCTAATTTAGCTTAACGGGTTAATTGTGACTCATCTTATTATTTCTTCCAAAGAAAAGATCCAGAAAGTTACCGCATTCCCCTTAGGTGTCTGCACCCCCTGCTGTGGCCTGAACTTAAGACACCAGAGGAGCTGCAATATTAGCTGCACTGGAATGTTTTGGTTTTCCCTTGCAAAACAGGCCCATCTCTCCAAGTGTGAATGTGCTTCAGTTACCAAAATATACTTGAGAGGGGGGGAAAAAAGGAATTTTCTTTTTTTTTGTATTTAGCTAAAGAATTTTTTGTTGAAAGCAAACAGAAAAGAGCATGCCTCGACACGTTCCCCTTGCACTATATACCAAGGTAAGAAGCAGCTTTTGGAACACAATTTTTTCTGTGAAGATTGAACAAATTCCCATCAGCAACCTATCATCTCCAGTCCAGTGTGCAAATCCCACAACCTCCATAGGCAGAAACAATTTAATGTTACACATGTGTGCACACAAAAGACATTATATTTCTGGAGAACCCACCTGGCACCAGGTACTGCTATTTCACATGCACAGGTGGGTTGGTACATACAAACGGTGGCTTCTGAAAATTCTTTTATATTTAAACGTTCTCAACCATAAGGAAGAAAACCTATAGAAGAACAGCTAATTAATACTAGATGACAATGAAACAATTGGTTTTCGTTGGAACTGGATAGATAGAGATCCAATTTCTTGCCAGTAGAAGGGAGTGAAAAATCAAAAGCTGCCAGTTTATACTGTCAGGACATTACGTTCTCAGGTCATATCCAAATTGACATAATAGCATTCACCTCAGTAGAATTACACCAGATTATAGCACCTAAGGATGTGGCCCAACATCATCTTCTGCAGTAGACCTATAAAATCACACATAAAACTGTTCATTTCATTTAAAATATATACCTTGCCTTATATAATTTCTCTCACGTCAGCTGATGAAGGTCACATCAACTGTACCCAGAAAAAAAACAGTTAGAAGGGAAAAAAATAGCTAGAAAATTTAATTGTCCACCCGTCTTTGCTCTCTCTGTCCAGGTCAGTCCTGCCTACACATACCTGTGATCGTCACCCAGCTGAGCAGAGTTCAGCAGGAATATCTGTAAGGGGTAGGCATAGGGAAACATTTTATTTCAGTGTTGCAGGAACAGAGGAAGACACAGGCAGCTGAAGCTGAGTTTGCAGAGAAGAGGAACACGCCTGTCCTCATTTGGCCTTTTCTCTACCTGTTCCTTTGTTTTGCAGCTCCAAAGGATGGTGTAAGTGGTGTAAGTAACCACTGTGTGGTTTCCGCTTGGATAATTGCCTTTAGTGGCTGTAGACAGCAACACAAAGTAGAAAACAAAACAGTTGGAGATGCCACTAGAACAGAGAAACATGGATCCTCCTGGTCACAGACTCATCTGTACCGCTGGAGATGAATTACTCGAGCCCCAGAGCCGCGCTCCAAACCTGCTAGTTCAATACAGACAGACGTGATATCAGAACTATGCCGACTCTGCTCTTTTCCACTACCACGGACGAAGCATGGCTTCTCACTCTCCATTACAGCTCCCCAGCCTCCCTCTCCCACAGCTGTGTTATATATAAGTTTTCTTATGACTACTTTCAGTTGAAATGTTGTTTTGGCTTCAATTTATTCCCACTAAACTGAATTTACATGTAATTATTACTGCAATGCCTTAGCAAGAGACATCCTAAAATATGACCTTTTCCTTTACTATAAGACATTCTTATAAGATGTTAGACCAACTGATTCTTTTAAGGTTATTCCGCAATACATGTCATTTTAAAAAATAAGCCTTGGCTGGACTGAAAGAAAACTGGCCACTAATTTCTGATCACTGATTTAGGAAGTCCAGAAGTCATTAACAGACTTGTAACAGGCATTACTGGAGTGATAGCAGGTTTCTCCATTAAAATATCATATCACACACAGAGAAATTCTCTACACATATTCAGGTAACAGTCACTGTCTCCAAAGAAACATTTCAAAACATGATATGCCAAATGATCCAAGCGCCAAATGACTGGCAAACCTTGAGAACACAGGTGTTAAACTCCCCATTCCTAAGTACAAGTAGGTACTTAAACGCACAGATCCCAGCAGTGCATATGCAGTAACCATCTGTTTGTGCAATTACCCATATTTCCACTCCAAAGTCTAGTGCAGGCAATAAATGCATGAGCACTAACACTGTAAGAAACAGACTGTTCAACCTAGCAGTCCACCAGGTACGGATGATCACATGAGTATTTGCCCATGTTCAGGTGGAAAAATTGGTATGTTAGGCATGTGGAAGACTGGTGGACAAGCCTGAATAACAGAGTTTGGTAGCCTTGACTTGTATTCTGTTCCAAAAAAGACAGCGAAGAGGCTTCCTCCACATTAACTCAGAGGACATTAGATTGGGCTACAGATCCAGAACATGGTGCCAAATCTCCTTAACTACAAGCAGGCATGTTTTATTGAAGAGATAGATATACTGATATACTGCTCAGCTGGAACTAAAGAGAGATGGGTTTTATTCTTGACCCTGCTGCTGCTCCAAAGGATGACCCGAGGAAAGTCATTTCATTTCTCTGTCCCTGACCTTCACACTTATACCATTTGTGTACTGTTAGTTCCTTTGGACAGCATTCCCTCATCTACTGAGGAGAGATGTTATTGTTATAAAGAAACTAGGTATCATTATTAAAACTACATTTACGGATAACTTAAAACTGTTCATTCCAGGAATCCCATGTAGCCTTAAAAAGGAACATTGTGCAGACAATGAGCAACTGGTAAAGATACATCATGGCTGCTTTGTAGTGTGGTGACATTCTTTGCCATATGTAATGATGAATTAATAGCAATTATAACGCTAAGCCTGGAGAAATGCCTCAACACTGAGTCAGCACTCAGGTGAGGCAATGTTTTATTGCAGTTCATTAAAGAAAAAAAGCAATAAAAGGCTTAAGAGCCATCACAGATCCCAATTACACATGAAGCTAATAATCAGTATGATAAACTACCATTTACATGAATAGGAAATTGAATGGATATTTCATTTCCTATGCCTTTGTTGCTCCAATTCAATTGCACTGATGGTGCTATTCAGGGAAGCCAGCGTGGTGCCTGTTTACAAGAGAACTTTGCAAAACAAAGACAGCCACGGTCAAAACTTTGCTGGTCAATTCAGTATATTTACATGGAAGACTTCTGAAGAAAAAAAAAGTATCCTGAAATAGCCTCATGGGATAGTTTAGTTGGAAGTGGTAAGTAGCAGGGAATGATCTCATGGCCAGCTAGAGGTGTGGTGGCCACAGAAAAAAGCATCTGGTTTTCAAAGAGAGGCTTGATCAAACTTTCCTCGTCCAGGCAAAAATACCATTGCACAACTCCTTTCGCAAAATGGCTAACGACAACGTGTTCTGCATGCAGAAAACAGTATTGTCCAAGTCTGGCTCCAGAGAAATCTGGCACAAACTCTTAGCTTTCGGTAGGAGCGGAGAATGTGCCATGCCAACATCTGACAATACATTTCACATGTATGTATAATGTATCAACTGAGCAGCTCCCAGAAATGATCCAATTTTCCTTCTTTCTTTTAACTAAGAGAACAGAATTGCTCTGGATTTACAATGAAGCAAACTGAAAGCACAGTTGGAACCACTGTTTTTAAGAAGACCTTGCTATGCCATAACTTTTCACAGTTCAGTTGCTAAATTACACATTATAAAAATAAGTAAGTGCAATTGAGAGACTGCGTTAATCTCAGAAGTTTAACATCACTCTGTAATGGCTGCTTTATATTGACCCATAGTAAAGTACTTTATGGGGCATGCAGGAGATTTATCCGCATGCGTACGTTAAATAGTCCTGGGAATTTTCTCACAGAGAGAGATGAGGCCTGACACAAAACTAAATACGTACAAAACATTGCTGTCATTCACACTGCAACAGGAATGCCACCCAGTAAGAAAAAACTTTACAACACCTAAAAGAGATAAGAACCGATAGCCAGCATAGCAACAAGATGTTGCTTTTGGAAGTGCCGAATTTCCTAACCTGACAATCCATGCAGATTCGGGAAACATAACAAAAACACAACTGTCCCCTTGCAAGGAAATGAGAGCTTAGTCATTGCCTATAAATAGATTATAAAGAAGCATGGGTGGTTTGCAGAGTAGTTCAGTAAAGCCGAGAGTATTTAGAGCCAAATTAGGTTCTTGCACATAAAAATTCTCTGGAATTTAGGGTGAGTTCACATGTGATTGCTCTCCCAGGCAGTCTGGGGCTGACAGACTGCACCCAACTGCCTTTCGCAAGTCTCTCTAGCAATCCAGATTGCCTCAGAGTTCCCAGGTGAGAAGACTTTTAAATAAAGTAAATATGACGGTTAAAAAGTTGCCTATATGGCACCAGTGTCTTTTCTTTTTTTTTTTTTTTTTAAATAATCATACTTCAGAATAGTACCGCAGCTAAGCAAGAGTGAGTCAGTCGGGTGTTCTCAGGGGACAAAATACGATGCCATGCAAGACAAATGTAAGCATACCCACCACGCCACTACATGAAGTGCTTTGTATGAAGGCATCACTTCCCTCAGCTGTAAAACACTCAGAAGCAGTAAACTGAAGAGAATTCTTAATCCTTCAGTGTTATCATTATTAGAGTATCATTCACCCACTTGTCTGCAAAGCTGCCTTCTTCTCCCGCCGACTGCTTAGTCTCACAACAATGCCTCATTTCTGGCTCAGAAGACCGACAATAGGCTCTCCCCTGAGCTTATGGCAGCATCTCTATGATCACTTGGCAGGAGGCAGCATAACAATAATTTGACAGGCATTCTCCCAAGGAGGCTCAACATATCAGTCATGCTGCTGACACACTCCACACCCAGAGGAGCTCATCCAGACTACGGAAGATTTCTAGGTATGGGCAGCTGCTCCTGATGGAGCAAAGCTGTTTTTTCTGTTTCACTAACAGCAGAAAAGGCAGTACCTATTTCCAATGATGGTCCTTGCAACATTGCCATGCTGGTTTGAGCTAAGTCTGCTTGAGTAAAGCAAAGCAGCAGGTAATCAGTAGAGAGGACTAAAGTCCTATTTCTACTCCAAGAAAAAATCTACCAACTGGCATCTAAAAGGAAATAGTACTGCAAAAACAATTGCAAGTTACCTTTTTATGACGTGCAAAGAGTCTCTCTTTCCAACAAAATAAAATTAATTACCCTTCAGACTTTTTTAAAGAGGAAATTGAAAACCACGGTATTTTCACCACAGTATTTTCAGAGGATGCACTGTTGTTGGTTAGCACCAAAAATGACCAAAATTTTCTGTCCAGAATAACATGAATTATCTTGATCTGACTGCTCCAACTTAACAAATTAACTATGACCCTTGTGTCTTTAAAGAGAATCTGTCATTCTAATATGGCACTTAAAAAAAGTAAGAGTTTTGAGTCACTCCTTCCCTTCATACAGTGCCATGAGACAAACATCCACCAGTTTATCACCAATGTACCAGTCTTGGTTAGACAGCTGTTGTTTAAAGGATGGTCAAGATTAATTGCTTGAATGGACGAAGACGGACAAACCCTCTCCTCTTTTCCTACATGAGAAAGACAAGGGTTTGCAGATCTCCACCTAACACTTTTTTTTTTTTTTTTTGTGTGTGTAAAGTTGCTGAGTCCTAAGCTCTGAACAGCAACTCATTTCTGAAGCTTGGCGTGCTGGAATGCTCTGACTTATGTAGGCAATGGGGAACTGGCTTTGACTGATGTTTCTGCCATCTTTCAAGTATGTTGAAGGTTCCTGGCAGTTTAACTGCTCTTAAAGATAATAAATCCCTTATGAGACAGGAAGGCTGAACAATCATATACTTCAGACTAGCTCGATCTGCATAGTTCCAAGAATAACTTCCAGTGCAGGTGATAGCAAGCACATGATAAGCAAAGTGCCAGGAGAAAGTCAGTTGCAAAAACAGAATTATGGGAAACAGACTGAACTGCTGGTTTTATGGACATAGGTCTATTCCAGCACTCAGGCAGTAAAACTAGAACAAACTCCCTCAAAGTTAAAAATACCCAATAAAACTCAATAGGCAAGGTAATTATTTTGACTCAACAGAGGGAGAAGACAGGTCACTTGATCCCACAGACAGTAACTTACCTTGCTGACACCAAGTAGTAAGACATCCTTCAGTTCATCTGTTTTTTCCAAAGCTATGTTTTCTGTGATATGGATTTGTAACACCGGCCAAGCCTACACCACTCCGGGCCAAATAAAACCCTAAAGACCAACAGAAAGGTAAGCAGCATGTCCTCTAACAGCCTCTCCTGTGGTGTCACAGCTCCCCCAGGGGACCAGGCTGGTTGTCCATCTTACATTCCCGGCACTGACCTTCTGCCCACATCCCACCTACTAACACAGGTTCCTCAAGAACTCAACCGTGAGATTTGCTGGACGTGTGTGTACATGTACAGTGAGTCAGGATGGTACCCCAGGGACGAAGGTATCTTCTCTCTTTCTACCTCTCCATTAGAAAAAATAGAAGCAAACACCACTCAGCAACTGAAGGTGTTAGCTCTAATATTAGAGAATAAATCCATGATAGACACACACTTGAATGACTGAAACTTTATACTGCATGAGTTATAAAGGTAACATTTGCAACATCAGCTGCTTTTGCCCTTTCTCCTGGTAAGAACCCACATACTCTCTGTAGAAGTTATGATCTTTTATAGGTACAATATAACACAGGTCTGTCACAAAAGCAAAACTGAAAACTCCAGAAGTAACGTATAGGAGATATTTATTGTCAGGCACTATCACATCAAAATAAGTAAGCAAATGCCATAGTAACTAACAAAATACAGGAGAATGTCTTGTGAATTCACCGGATTTTAGTTTCTGGCATCTTCAAAAAAGAAATTTTTTGGTTTTGGCTGACAGGAAACCACAAAGCGCAACTGTCCTATAATTGGAGCAATCAGACACGTATGGAGACAATAATTATAGGCAAAGTAAATTAGTTGTAAACAGATCTGTTTACTGTGTTTCTAACCACCTCGTATTTTTTTCTGCATATTTGAGGGTGCAGCCTTTTTTTTTTTTTTCCTTCTCCTAAAAGTCCCAAGATTTTTAGGTGTTGGTACTGTAGGGACCAGTTTTCTAAATTCTTATTCTCTGGGCTGGCAATAGTGGTTTATTCCACTGAGAAGATAAACAATTAGCTTAAAGTTTAATGTTACAGACAAATGACTTACATTTCTGGTAATTATACAAATTGGGAGAGCAAGTTTTTACATGAAAAATTATTAAATTGCTTGTTTGTTTAGCAGTAGTCAAGCATACTAATATTTCAGAGTTGTGAGAATGACATTGTTTCCTCCATCCTAGCCAGTCAAACCATAAGATACAAAGCATGAACGGTGCAAGTATAGCTCTTAAGAAAACTAAAAAGCCCCACGCCCGCCCCCCCCCCCCCCCCCCCCCAAACACAGTCCAGTTACTTTAGAAAAGGTCAAGGTGTGGGATTAACCCATTGCCTGTTGAATAGCATGGCCCCTAACCCATTCTCTTGAAATTCTCAAATAGAGCACATTAAAGGTCAAGGGCAAACAACAATACAAGGAAAACAACAGAAACCAGCATACCTTTTAAGAACAGGAGAATACAGAAAACACCCCTAAGGCACCTTTCTTTCAAACAAATGTTGGAAGACAGCTTTAGTCCTTGACTAAAACACACCTTCTTGTGACTTCTACTGGAAATCAATGACTGATTTATAATCACTGTGCCTTTCGCCACCGAGATGGGAAAGGTACATTCAATGTACCTTCAAATAAGTCCTTCAAATTATATTCTGACAAAATATGTCAGGCTCAAGTGAATCCTCTTCAAGAGCGACCTTAGCTCAGCAATGTAATCGGCAATTAAAATTCTACAGATGCTAATAGTAATTGTTTTCTAAGTTACATCCAAGTACCTCCCTTCATAATGGAATCTGTGTCTGCTAAAAAAATGCTGAAACACCACTCTCCATTTCACAAAGCATAGCCCAGCTATATGTCATTTGGGAATCTGCATTGGTGTAAGTAATTTTGTTCTCCCCAGACAGCCAAACCAAGATAAATGGGGAAAATAGCAGTTAAATCACACCTGTTGAGAATTTTGTCTTTTCCTAATCAACTGACACCATAAATTTATCATGTGATTCTACATTCACTTTGTCAATAGAAAAAGCTACTAGAGCTGTTACATCCTGGTTAAGTGTAAGGTTATTTATTCCATGAAGACGCAGGTAGTTTTGACAATAACGTTTACTTCAGATAATATTGATTACATAGCCAAGGCATACACTGAAAATGATAATATACACCTGTAACTCAGAATGCTTGAGATGGTTTCCACTGAGCTCTCATCCCTGATGCTCTTCCTCAGTGATCCGATGTTGTAGCCTAGGTTTGTTAGGATTGTGTTCAATCAACCAGTCAGCAAGCCAAGTCTGTGGAACAAAAAAACGCAAACATTTTCAGTTTTCTCTTGTTTTCTATTAAGTGTATGGGAGAATATTAAAAGCATTACTTGAAACGTCTGATACAGACACTCTCCTACCGTGCTGCGAAATGAAGACCTTTCAGAAAAAATGGACATATGAATAACCTGTTTTTTTGAAATGTTCTTCTAAATCTTCACAGCTTATATTGATTCTGAATAATTCACACTGACCTTTAGAAGACAATTTTTCCTGGCAATGTCTATCTTTGTGTCTAAGAACATTTGGGCCATACTTCAAATAATCCAGTCGAATCTATTTTGGAATGAGGATGTACAATATGCATGAAACTGCTTAATGAAATATTACTCCTGACAACGCTTACAGATACTTTATCTCGTAATCACTCATTAAAAGTGCCAGTCCTCTGCACTGAAATCACCTGATAGTACCTAAAACTTAAAACCAAAGCATGGTTACTTTTTGAAATTCATCTTGTAAGTTTTCCAGCAAATCGTACTTAAATAAGAATGTGGGAGATAGGAATGCCTTGAGTTCTAACTTCATTTGCCAATGTCTCAGCCTGGCCTTAGGCAAAATAACCCTTTGCCTCAGTTTCTCCACTTCTAAAGAGAAGTTTTTAGCACATCCTTATTTACTTCACAAGGCTGTTGACAATTAGTTTCTGGAATGCTAAGTACAACAAACTTCATACCACACTGTGAAGTGAAAGAATTCATAGAATAGTAGACCAGTAAGGTAAGCAACACTCTCCTTTTATGACCAAGTGCAAAAAGATCGGTTTGCAAAGAAAGAGACAACAAGTAGAGCACTATGACAATCTTCACAGGTTAGTCAACAATAGCAGAAGAACAGTAAGAACTCAAGACAGAAATGGAAAACAAACAAACAAACAAAACCCAAATCCGAAACCACAAAAGCCCTTAGAAAGACTACTTGGGAAAAGGACATTTTTAAATCATTTCAGCCTGATTAAATTTATCCTGTGCTACTTAGAGAATCAGCTGAGACAACCTCTGTGCTGCTAGCAAGTATTTCTGAGTCTACAGATAGTTTCTGACGCCATCTTCAAAAAGAAAGAGGAGGGGGGGTTGGAAAAAGGAAGAGACAAATCACCTCAACTTAAGTTCTTCAGTTCCTGGAAGGATACTAGGAAAAAAAAAATGTCATCAATCTCCCTGCAAGTGACCTAGCAGATAACAAACTGAAAAGCAAGAGCCAACATATATTTCTGAAAAAAAAAGTAGTATCAAATCAACATTATTTTCCTTCTGTTACAAGGTCACAGACATTATGGACAGGGAAGAAGGAGCAAATATCATGTTTTCATTTCAGTAAAGCTATTGACACTGCTTCCTATAGCTTTATAGCTTTCTGACAAGCAAGGAAGGAAAGAATGGTTTCAATGAAGTTACTATTAGTTACCATATAACCGGCTAGAAAACTGTGCTCAGAATGCAGAGATTAATTGGAAGCAAAACCAAACAACGAGTTAGAGAAATGTGACTTATAAGGTAAGAGGAAAAAAGTCAGTTTTTAATATAGTGAAGAGGTGACCGAAGGGGCATAAAAAAAAAAAAAAGATGGCAACGCTCTTCAAATATGCAATAGGTTGCTGCAAAAAAAGGAGATATTACATTGTCTCCAATGTCCTCTGAGGGTAGTGAAAGGAAAAAAAAAAGTAATAGGCTTAAAAATGGAGCATGGGAGATTTAGGCTAAGTTTTAATGAAAGCTTTTTAACTATGTAAAATTAAGCACTGAAACAGATTGTCTAGGGAGACTGTAGATCCTCCATAATTTGGAGTGCTAAAGAACAGGCCAGACAAACATTTGTTAGGAATGGTTAAATAAAATTGGTCTGGCCTTTGGGCAAAGGGATGGTTGAAAAGACTTCTTAATTTCTGTTTTCTAGATTCCTATGGTAACAGTGCCAGACATACAGATGAAGTGAACAGGTTATAAAGCTGGAACAATCAAAGTACATTTAATCTGACCTCATGTATACCACATAGTTTATAGCAACACCCCTGAATTATTTTTCAGGCTTTTTTTCTGAAATGTATCTTTTAGGAAAATGCAATGTTGATTAAAAACCTGATAGTGAGGTAGAATCCACCACAATTGCCAGTAAGTTGTCACAGTGATTAATTATTTGCATTCTTAAGGAAGTACTAGTGTGAATGACTTGAACTTTAAGAATACAAAAAAACATTTACCATATTTTTCCAGATGAAAGAAAGCTAATTTTGTTTAGGGACTGAAAGAAGAAAACCCACTACCACCAACAAAAAACAAGCAGGAAATTAACTCTGGTCTTTCCATTAAGAACTTTAATTTGAATGACATCCATGGTTAAAAGGAATAATATGTGAGAGGATGGCAAGATGCGTCAGCTTGATAACTAGAAAGGGGTCACAAGAAGACCAAAGAATTTTCTGTAGGTCAGTTTGACTATTCAAGGTAGGCTTCACTCAAAAATATCATAATTAATTCTCCTGGTGAACTGTGGAGCAACCCAAGTAAATACTAATCAATGCTGTACAGTCAAAATAACAGCTTATCCTAAAGAAGGATTGATAATATTAATTTAATGAAACATAACAATGGCAAAATATAGACAGCCTTGCTAAGAACTCCACAGTATTTTACTCAACTGTGTAACTACCAGTGTAATTAGCATCTAATCTCACTTAGTATCTATTGTATGACAGCTATTTCATCTCAAACTCACCTCAGAAAGAATAAATAAAGTAAAAACTTATATTTGACATCCTATGATAGTACCCATTTACCTTTCCAGACATCTGTAACAGCTATATGTTAGAAAGAGTTCTACAGAAGTCACCTAAAACCGCTGTCATTTCATCGAGGCTGATTTCATTTAGTCCTGGCCCTCATTTCATCTGTTAACAAACCAATCAACTTCTTGAAAGGCAATTGTTATTTGATTAGCTCATTAGCAGGTAGCTAAAACAGCACAGCTCTTTGAAAAAAAAGTAGCTTTCCTATATACAAGGACTTTCCTAATACAAAGTAAATGTATCACAAAGCATACAACACAGTACTGATATACTGTACATACCATTGGATCTGCTGGCTTCTCTTTACACAGTGCAGTGAGCCCAGCTAGTAACGTAGGCTTTACATACAGGTTCAAGTAATCTCTAGCTCTTTGTCCAGCCGGAATTGGCTCCAAGATCACTGTAAAGAGTAAAACCACAGGTGTTGGAAAGCAGCTTGTAGAGTGATTAAAAAAGGCATTCTTTGAAAGGTTGTTTATATATAAGAGCTGCTGTTTTCCTTAATAAGTTAATACATAAGGTTTTTTATAGTTTCTCCCACAATAAACTGCAAAGAAACTACGTGAACCCCTTTACAATGTCCCTGAGGTCATCTTACTAATTATAGACAATTATGAAAGGGGAAGAAATTGGATCACCTGGGGAAAACCTATATCCTTGAAGATGCATTGGGGCATGAGAGAAACAATATATCCCATGCTTAGTACTTCCTTTCTGCAGTGCAAAGCTGGTTTCTGAAGACCCTAAAAATCTCACCTTAAGTCCAACTTTGTCGTTACGGTGAGGAGAAAAGACATGACTTACAATGGGTAAGGTTTGTAGGGAAGTGCAGCATCTTTTATTAAACTAACTGATACAGTTGACAGAAACAGACAAGTTTTTCTAGCAGAGTTTCCCTTGCATCTTTCTGTCAGAGAGCAAAGCCATCTTTCAGCTGTTATGTTACAAACAAGAGATCCTCTCCCAGCCTCTCCAGGTTCTATGGCCCATTTCTCTGGCACTTAACTTCGGAATTGCACTATCATGTCAGCATCCAGCTGCGTTGAACCGGAATTACTCAACCTGAGTGCAAGAAGAGAGTCAGTCTTCTCAAGCCAACAGAAGTCCCCGGGGCTGACAGTGCCAGAAAGACATGCTGGAGTGTAATAGCTTCCCATTTTCTCTCATTTACCAGCTTTGTCTGCTCCAATTCCCAGACCACAGAGTTTGAAAAGTAGAAGCAATCCCTGTAACTATAATGGCTCTTTAGATACATTTTGGTATGCCTTTCATAACAGAAAATCTCAGCCTGTACATAAAGAGACTCACATTCTCATAAAGCAGACAAATCCAACCTCTTTTAAGTCCAATTGTCTCTAGAGTCTGGACAGAGACAAGTAATAACAGGGAAGGTCACTCTCCTCCCAAAGACTGGCAATGTATTATTTGCACCATTTTACCTTCTGGAAACATGAATCGAATTTCTCTTTCCGCTGAGGAAATGCTGAGACTGCCGTGAAGTGCATTCCTCAGATCATCAGTCCCATAGATTGCTCTTAAGCTAAAAACAAGAGAAAAAACTGCTTGGTAGGCAACTGCAAATCCCTTCCAAGTCTCTACAGTCTGAGAGCATATAAAAGCAATATATATGGACTAATTAACATGTCAGTGGCTTGATTTTGTTTTTTTTTTTTTTTAAAAATATGTAGCTTCCTAAAATTTATGTTCATGAGCTCAGCATTCTCCATAAAACGGGTGAACTTTATGTACTAAAAAACCAAAGGCGAAAAGCTATGTTAGACAAAACTGAAGAGAAAACAGGCCACTCCAAATCTGTATCTCTGTTGTAAAACAAAACAAAACAAAACAAACAAAAAGGAGCAAAATTCTGGTCACAATTAAGAGAAAGACAAAATCCTACTGACTTCACTAAGGCCAATCAGTGAGTTACCTGTGAGGGTGAGTTCTCCTAGCTCTTATGCTGTTTGATGGTCCAAGCAATTCCTTCCAGTATGACACTGCACAATGTCTGGCAAGCACCATAGCAACTAAAGGTCCAGAACTCATATAGGCTGTTAAATTAGGAAAAAAGACTTTTCCATATTGGTCTGCATAAAAGTTGCTACATTGCTCTGGGCTTAACTGGAGCTTCCGTTTCTACAGAGTGTGAAAGAAAAAAAAGAATGAAAATAAAGCTTGCCAAATTAAGATAGCTTGCTACCTCAGGTAGGACATAGTCCTCTGTGCAGACATATCTTCAAGTGCAGGAGAACAGAGAGTAAGGTCCCAGCCTGATCTGATTCTCCCAGATCTGATCCTCTTTGAGATACAGAGTAACAAAGAGCAAGAGTTTTCCAAGTTAATTAAGCAGACAAACAGGTCATTTGAGTAAGATGTGATTTTAGCCTATGCAAACTACAGCATTTTAAAACTGCTGGATGACTTAAGGTACAGTCAGGGCACGGTACAGAAAAAGTGAAGAGCATTACAAGGGCAGGATTTAATTACTCAGCTGCTCCAGCATAACGTTCTACTTTTAAACAATTTTCTCTTCGGCCCACACTGTTAATTATGCAATTGTTCTATTTTTCATTCAGTACTCATGCCGTATGATTCTCACAATAGCTGCCTAGCCTGCAGGTGCCCAGGATTAGGACAAGTTTGGGAGGTTATCCGAAGGCACAGCAGTCACAAAAACAGAATTTTTTTTTTTTTTTTTTTTTTTTTAAAAAGTGCATTCTTTGAGCCCGAACTTATGCGACACAAGGGTACCACAAATTCAGATTCCTAATAATAAGCGCAGTCGTGGCTCACGCGGTGCCACGGAGCCGGATACCACGGCCAGGGGCGCTGCCGGAGGAGGAGGAGGGTGGAGAGGGAGGAGAGGGAAGGAGAAGGAGGAGGAGGAGGAAGAGGAGGAGGAGGCGCCGCCGCCGGCAGGCGCGAGCGCAGAGCGCCGCCCAGCGGCCGCCGCCGCCCGGTGAGGCGGGGGGGGCTCGGCCGTAGCACGGCCCGGCTGCGAACGGCACTGACACGGCAGGACAAACGCCCCGCCGGGGACCGCAGCACCGCTGGCCCCCGGCCGAAGACCCTACCGTATCCCTCGCTTCAAGCGACCCAGTTCTATCTCCCAGATTCTGACATAAGTTTTTTTTTCAAGTGCTCTTGTAGAGCGAGCGTATAAAGAGCCCCATAAAAGAGGACCGAGAGAATACGTTTATTAGCTAACAGCAAATCTCTCAGTGCAAGCTCTGCTGAAAGTCACACTCTACAGAGCCTTCCCCACCAGCACACGGTGTGACTCCCGTGCTCAAGGCAACATTCCCACAGCCTCCACGTCAGGTCCAAAATGTAAAAGGATGCGCTCAGTGACGCCTATTTAAATGAAACATTTGTAATCCAGTTAAATGTCCATAAAGCCCATTTACATGAAAAACAGAGGAAACAAAAAATAAGTCAGACCGCAACTGGCCAGCTATCTAATTCAACTAATTCTCTAAGTATCCGCTTGGCAAATGCATGTGTATGAAACCTTGCGATGCCAGAACGACACGCTCGCCGAAGAGTTACTTCGGCGAGTCCACATATCTGCTACATATATCTGCTAAATCCAAGTTTATTAACAAAGTCTATGCTTCCCTGTGGTCAGCAAAACAGTCGGTCTGTTGCGTTCCATCCCATGCACCAACAAAATGTATCCCTACGGAATCTGGCAGCGGTGGTTAATGGCATATGAAAAATGCAGATTGATTCTTGGACACACTAGCTTTTAGTTATTGGCTTGACTGCTGAAAGTTAAGATAAATATTGTTCTGACTTATAAACTGCTGTTATTTTCTCTGGAACACAGCCTGTTACCTGAATGATCAGGAATCCTGACCGGAGAATGAGATCCTCTATTTCTTCTTCTTTATCAACAACATCTGGTTTGATGAGGGCCAGAGTTCTTTCCACAAAAATCTGAGGTTTGGGCATTAACATCTGCATCTTGGCTTCTAAATTGGAATTCACAAGCTCCTTTCATACTGCAATGACACCAGTTCATGATATTTGGAGTCTGCCAACCACACAGTCACCTGCGGTGACATTTACCATGTACTCCAGGAACAGAGAGGGTCACCCCCATTTCACAACATCCACCTGAGATTTCCTCTGGACTAGTTTAGCACTCTGTAGTTCATGCTCCCTTTTTCAGAGCAGTAGCATTTTGTGGAAAATAAGCCAAAATGTTGTTAGCCAATCATAAAATGTAAACTATTCTATTTCTAATATTTCACTAGTTAACTCAGACGATGCACGAGAGAAAGAGAAGCGTTACAAGACACTATGCTATGTGCCAGAGCGAGCCAGGCTCACTGTACTCCCACATCCTCCATCCACCAACCGTGTGTTCCACCAAACCCAAAATCTGTATTCTCATGCATGAAGATTGTGGTGTGGGACTTGCTACTTGGAGCTAGTCCATCTGTAAGCCTCAGGGTATTTCTCAATTGTTATTTAATTCTTATCTTTATGGACTAAAGACAAAGTGCCAGTTTTCTAACCGATGGGATCAGGCCATTAGCAAGCCATTAGAATACAAAATTGTTCTGTGAGTAGAGGAACTAGTGCAGCGGGTGTTCGACAGAGCTGTGAGCGCTGTCCTTTTTCCCCCTTCCACGCTCACAGCCCTAGGTCTCTCTCCATCTGCACTGGACAAGACACAGGTACGCAGCTGACTGGCCAGCTCACTCTTGTAAAAATCATATATAAATGCTCAGCTACACCTGCCTTCTCGGATGGGATGATCTTTTCCGCACCTATACCTTTGAGACAGGCTATGTATGGCCTCCATCGAGGCAGCCGCCACCGCCCGCAGGGGAGGAAAGATGGAGAGCTGAGCGCGGGCCGGCCGGGGCTGCCTTTGCCTAGGAACCAGGCTGAAAGTACACACACCCGGAGCAGCCAGCCTGGAGCTGGAACACCCCGCCACGGGCGGCCCGCGGGGCCCAGGGCTCGATGGAGACCCGAGGAGGCAGGCGGCTCCCTCCTCTCCACAGACCCCTTCCCGCCGCCCGACCCGGAGAAGGGCTCAGCCCCGCCTACCCTGAGGGACCCGCCGCCACGCCACCAGCTCTGCCTGCTTCTGCCCCCGCAGCGGCTGGGACCGGTCCCCCAGCCCAGCCCAGCCGAGCCCAGATCAGCTCAGCCCAGCTCAGCCCGGCCCTGCCCGCCGCCGCTGGGCCCTTCCCGCCGGCGGCGCCATGCCACGCACCTTCCCGCTCCGCCGCCGTTGCTAGGCGACGGCGGGACCGGCTCGCCGGGCGGAGCGGCCACAAGATGGCCTCCGCGCCCCTCGGCTGTGCGCTGAGCCGGGGCGGAGGGCGGGGATCAAAAATGGCGGCCGGGGAGCGGCGGGAGCGGCCGTGTGGTGGCAGCGGGAGGCCGCCGCCCTCGGGACGCGCCTCGCTGCCCGGGACAGCCGCGGCCTCCGGGCAAATAACCGAGGGCCACATCGACCGGTTTATGGGCACCTCTGTGTTATGAGAATAAGGAAGGGAGCAGCGTGATCTGGAGGGGAGCTATCAGATATTTCTCTGTGACAATAAAGGCTTTATACCGGTTTTACCTCATGCTCGGGACTGCTGAGAGAGGTGCGATCTCACAGCAGACGTTCATAAACTGAGATAACTGGGAAAAAGAATAAGCACACAAGCCCTTCTTCAGGTTATGTAAATACCAATATTTACTGTGGGAGCAGGCACAGGGTTTCCTGTTTGCGTGCCTGATCAACATCATCGGGATCGGGCGCCTACAGTACGCAGCCTTCCGGCATACCAGATGTACTGACCTGAATCTACAGCTCTCTAATATTGTTTTTCAGCATTTTTGATTGAATTACAGTGTCTACCTAGTGCTACTTCACGTTTAGCACAAAAATAAACATAATGAGTAAGAAACGGTCAATGTTTTCCGAGTTAAACCGTAATGAGGGGAGCCATAAACAGAGCTGGGGAAGCTGCGTTCCCTGGGGATTTTTACCAGGTTTTCACCACCATCGTGCCAATAACCTCGCCCTCGCACGCTCCCTATTTCCCCAGCTCTCTGGGGCCGCTCCCGCTCAGAGCAATCACAGTACGGCCATCATGGGTCCGACGTGACCCTCCGTGCCGTAGCACGGCCCGCGGGCTGGAAGCCAAAGCGTTGGGTGCTGCGGCCTCTGGCCCCCGGTATCGCCTCCCCGTCCGCCTTGCTTACCCCGGGCAGGGCTGCGCGTGCTGCCGCCAGCTCCCCGGCCTGAACGCCTGCCAGCGGGCCCGGCACTATCAGGGTGTGGGCCAGCCAACAGCGCTGATAACTGCTGAGCTCGCTCTGCAGCCCTGCCTCTTCTCATTTGGGCCTCATCCCCTCTTATTATCAATTTCTCAAAAATTGTGGGAGCCGAGGTGCTGTTAAGACCTCTGGCCTGCTGGCAAATTCAGCTGAAACTGGCCATCGCATTTGAGTCCTTCAGGTGACACTGACAAAGGGACAGAGAGAAAACATGGGTATGTAGGCTTCAGTTTTTTAGATGCAATCTTTTAGATGCAAGATGTAGATGCAAAGGAGAAAAGACAAAAAAAAAAAAAAAACCACTTTAAGAGCCATAGATGCTGGCACTGTGTACCCTGGTTAGCAGAGGAAATAGCAAATTAACTGCAAATGCTCTTTTTAGTATAAGAAAAATCCACTTTGCCTTAATCTTCTTCATGAGTAATGTAAATAATGTAAAAATAGAAACGAGAAACAAAACTATGCAATTATCTCCTTGCAGCCAGTGTGAAATATGTTTAAAAATAAAAGTCTGAGGTTTTTATTCACATACTTTAAACAAATAAAAGTTCCAAGTGCCTAAGACTGAGTAATTCTGATACAGGCATTCCTTCACTGATGCAGGCACACGGCGTTTGCTTCTTTAACAGAGATACCTTATCCAATATTCAGTTTGAAGACATTGTAAACATTGCAACTACACAGAGATAACGGATAAACATGTTTTATTTAAAAAAAAAGATGATAGAAAGAGTTCACCAGTTTTTTTTAGTTTAGTTCAGAGTTAATTTGGCAAGAGTAATTTCTTTCCAAAGTCAATGAGCACAAGTCTGACAGCCCTAGCTTAGGTTTAGCAGTTCAAAGGCTTCCTCAGCCTGGATGAATATTCAGAATTATTTTTACATAAGAAATGTTGAATTTAATATCCATGTAAAGCGCTGCTAACAGTAATCTCTTGCAATGTCTTTATTGTGTGCATTTTTTTTTCAGCTAACCAAGTTAAAAAAAAAAGGTATCTTTCCGTGCATCCTTATACGCTGCAGTTTCGCCAGGAGCAGGGCCCTGTGCACTGCACTCCCCACCACGGGCCCTCAGTCTGTGTCAGAATTTCTCCTCCTCGCTGTTTCCAGAAGCATTTCTGGAGGGCGGAGATTGTCTAATTTTAGTACCTCGGAGAACCCTCGGCTCTCCAATGAGCAGGCGGTTGCATCTGGAGCTGCAGCCAATTACCCCAGGTTTCCTCCTGCTACGCTTCCCACGATGGTTTAATAATGCAGACTTACAAATTTAAAGTGGCCCCACATGTTAAGAGAAAATAACATTATGTGTTCCCTAACAAAGATGTATCTTTTTACAGTAGTAGAATCTCAAAGGTTTCTTCTAAAGCCTCGGATTCCATAAAACTGACCTTAAAAGCATTAATATCATTTTATATATATTATCTTTATAGGGCTTGAAAAAAATATTTCTGATAACTAAAAGGCTGGTCTGAAGCATCTTCCCGAACTTCTGTACACCAGGAATGTGATTTTAAGAAACAAAAAAAGTAAAATTATAATTACAATGTAATGAACCATTACAGTTCTGAATACTTCTCCGGGCATAGCTTTGCTGTTGTGTCTTATCTGTTAAGCGGTTTAACAAGCCTTAGTTGTCTCACTTATTTTTAGCTGGCATGGAATACAGCAACGCTGAAAGATTGTGGCTGCAGGTGCATTTGCATTCTAGTAACAACAGATAAGTAACTTCTTAAGGAAAAATATTATTTCAGAGCTTTGTACTCCAATACTGCAAAAAGGTGGAGAAACTAATGTCTTGTAGACTGTTAAAAAAAAAGGAAAGAAAAAACAGAATGATGAAAATAAGAGTGAGGATAAGCTAAAGGAATAATACCGACTTGTTGTTGCATTGATTAAAAATGAAGCTTGCCCATCTTTTAGCTTTATTTGCATTTTGACATTAAGCACAGAAAAATGTATTTGCTTTAGCAGTAATTTACTAGCTACACATTTACCACACGTACAACTTTCGTCCACCACTGGCTTTTTTATGCTTCTGTCTCTCGTGATAAACTGTCATACCTACCCACAGTACCGGCTTACCTTCAGCACTTGCTTCATCCATGCTTGCTTTTGCAGTGCAAAGTGTCTATGACGGAAATCCTGTGATCAAGCGAACTTCCTCTCCTGCAAGCCTGCTCTCTCCTCCATTTCTGCCTCTTACAGCTAAACAATTCTACTTCTGCAGCTTATCTGCACGCCTGTAATCCTAGCTAGCTTTTCATTGCTGCTGGCTAACCCTTGTCAAGCATTCCTTGCTGCTCTCCTCTATTCTCACCATTCTCTTTAAAGATAACATTAACAAGATATTCTCATGATGCTTCCCCTTTCTACAAGTCTGCAAGTGGCAATAACAAAAACCTTATCTACACATTTTCTGTAACTCCATCCCTTGCCCTATTAACCTCACCCTATTTCACTTCCTGATCTTCCCCACATGCACTCCTTCATTTGTTCACAGCTTTAGTCATTCAGTCTGCTCTGATCCCCCAGCACTCACACAGATATGCTTGTCTCTTTTAGGTTAAAAAAAAAAAAAAAAAAGCCTTTGGTAGAAGTGCCTCTTGTCATCTCACTTTTACAAGTCTTCCAATCACATCTCTTATCCAGTTCTACCCTAAATCCCCTTCAAACTTGGTGTTGCTTCCTCTCGCCATCTGAAAGCTTCTCAACCCATCTTAAACCAATCTCTTCTTTGGCCTTCAGTCACGTTCAGCACAGCTAGCTAGTGTCCTATCTTAGCTTTTGCAATTATTCTCACCTACTGCCTCTCCAATCACTGTTTCAGCTTGGCTTGTCAGTACCTTCCCTTGCATTTCCTTCCCTTTTCTGCAAGAGCAGTGGTGAGTGCTCTTCTTGACTCTCCTCCCTTCCCTTCTAGCTCATAGCTCAACATCCTAATGGGCAGATATAGATATGTCATTACTGTCTCCTTTCAAACTTCAGGTGTCTCCATTGCAATTTAAAGTCTTGGTAATAAGCGTGGGTTAGACAAACCATTAGCCTGAAAACCAACCGCTTTTCTACTGGGTTATTTCACAGCCAACTGTGCAAAGGAGTGGGTGGAACCTTACGGCCAGGAACGTGCCGTTTGGGCTCAGATTGGTCTAAACTGCTGTGGAGATGTCAACCAAGACACGATCTTTGTTATTTATTGACACAGCTGGTAATCTCGCGCAAGCTCTCCTCATCTCAGTTATCGTTGACTTCCTTTTCTCTGGCCTCAAGAAATAAAGCATTCACTTCCATTCAGAAAACTCTGCAAGACCACTTTCTTAGTTGTGCAGTTTAACTATGTTAGTTCTCCACATCTTTCCAAAGAGACTCTTCCCTATCACACACAAAACTGTTAGCCTTCAGTTGCAAACCCATCCACACAGTGATCTGGCCCTACGTACCTTCTGCTTGGCACTGAAAGGATATCTCCTGACTCCTGCCAGCCGGTACAACTGAATTCCACTACTGCACTTTCAAATAAAGACCTTCCTGCTTTATCCCATGATGAGCTCCTCTTGAACACCTGTAGAGGTTGGCATCGACAACTTATTTTCTATAAAGCTCCTCCTCATCTGTATATAGACATTGTGTATAGATACTGCATACAGATATTAGGCTTTTACCTAACCTTTTGGAGCAGAAACACTTACACACATTCACTCTTTCACTGTTCTACATAATGTTTAACATAACACTGGCTTGGATTATCCCTGGGGCCGCTAAGCTCAGACATAAGTATTCAGTGGGGATAAATAAATAAATGAAAACAAACAAACAAACAAATAAATAAAACGAATAAATGAATGTATGAATAAACCAACACAAATCTTTTATTTGGCAAATTACAAGAGGCAATCACTTAAATAAGGCTTTTTTTGAAGTTATATTGTCAATGCTTCCTTAAATGCATCTTCTCTTCATCTTAAGTCCATGTAGGATAAGACATCCTTTTTGCTGTTATTTTGAGCACTTACTTTCAGCCATACCATTAAAATCAATGGGACCGCTTGCACAGTTATTATTAAATTTATTTATTTATACTGTGCATAAGGACTAACTCAGAAGCTTCCTACAGCACGGTATTTTGTGTACAGCAGGCAGTCTGTGACCTGAGGTGCTTACAATCAATTTAGACAAGACAGACATAGGGTGTGGGAAAGGGATATATTACATCAACCATTTCAAGGCAGTGAATGATATGTTGGATCTCTTTTTTTTTTTTAGAAGAGGGGAATTAGAAAAAACAACACAATGGAAATAATGAGGAAATAGAGAGGATAAAGAGGAAAGGGAAGGAGGCAACAAAGACAGGTATGGCACAAAACTGGTATGAGCAGACAGCAAGGGCAAGGCTTGGAGCGAGCAGCAAGTCTGACAGAACAGCAAAATTAGGCCCAAGACCAGAGAGTCCATACACAAGTAAAATTCGATTGAATTTCAGTCAATACCATGAATAATCATAGTAATCACAGGATTAAAAAAAATGGCAAACAGATTGATAGTTTTTTTTTCTCAGCGGTAAAAATGTTATGTAAGGAGGATTACCACCCGAGAAGGTATGTGTATATTTTTCTTTCATTAACCACAGGCTTTGAGTGGGGAGTGAAATGTAAGACCAAAACCCAAGTCACAGCCCAGAGGAATTCTTTAAAATTACCTGTGGCGTGATGGGGCCTGGTAAGACAAGTAATAATCATTACAACCCATAACGTCAAATCATAACATAATGCTCATGTTTCTCAGTCTTCGATGCCTAGATATGTAAAGAGTGACTCTATTAGTCATGCCAGTCACAGTTTTCAAACCGGGCTGCTTTGCCAGTCTACAACCACATTGTTATCCTGCTGTTGGAGATGGAACATATAAGGCATCAAACAGCTATTAAAATGGGGCAACTGGGAATCACAGAGAGCCTTGCCAGTTGGGAACTGCTATTTGGAATTGCCAAGATGAGAGATTGAGATGGGCCTGACCAGGAGAAATGGGCAGTCGGAAAAGAGTACAGCTTTAAAGAAAGCACTGCTAAGCAGGAAAAGGATAACATGTGCCAAAGTACCAGTGCAAGGGCTATGAAAGGAACGACAAGACAGATTCAGCAAAGCAAGAAACTGGGGAAAAAAAAAAGAAAAGAAAGAAAAGGGAAGTCCAAATGAAATTACAATCATTCAAGTCCGTAGTAAGGCTTGATGAAATAAAAAGAAGCTGTTTGGGGCAGTGAATCTTGCAAGGAAATTAAGTAAAAAATATATCATCAGAAGCACTCAGAGGTTACATCCATCACCCGAGTCTAAACTTACATGCCAATTTCAGTGTAGTCTCGGGTGCTGGTCTACAAACTCGTGAGTTCAGCACAGATGTACTTCTGCAGTCAGCTGCCACAGCTGCAGACATAAAAACCTGCAAAAAGAAAGTGGACAGAGCACAAGGGTGGTAGCATTCACCACTTCAGCCATCCCGGTCAGGTCAACCTGCAAACGTCAGTTTGGCCCTAGTCCCCCGTAGTGACTTAAGCAAAGGCATGGTATTTTCCAACTGAAGTAGGCTAACAGCACTGTATGAATGAATGCAGTCGGCTGACAGACAGTGGCTTAGTTGTTTTTAATCACAAACCAGACCTTTTTGGTCCAGACCTGACAGGTTTACAACCTAAGCCAAAGCTGCCTAAAAAAAAATCAAAAGTTGTTCTCTTGCTGGATGTGGGGTAAGTTCCTCTGAGATGGTATACATTAGGATAAAGAATGTCTTATGAAAAACTTCTTTGCTTCTAACATTTTAAGTTCAATACAAGAAAAACAATTTAAAAATATATTCTCATAAAGATGAGTATCTTTATCAGATAACATATACAACCTGTCCTGCGGACATTACAATTTTTAAATGTGTAGGTATGCTTTGTACTGTCTTTATTAGACCTGACCTCATATAACATCATTTCACAAACTGTAACCTAAAGAACTGGTTGTAGAGGTTGTCCATAGCATACCCCACCCTGTCAGCAGACTAGTTTGAGATAAACATCTCCAAAGTTCTGAGCTGTTGTAGCTTGGGCTGAAAGTGTGGCAGAATACTTACAAGTTAATACCCTTCGCGGACAGAGCACCTGGCTGACAAATCACACATACTACACTATGCTCATGTATTCTGGTAGTTACTCGTGTTGGGCACTTATTTTTAGATTGCTTTGATACTTTTCCATTTGTGAACAGCAAAAATGTGGTGGTGGAGGGAAGATTTACGAAAGCAAATAGCCGCCATGGCTGAGGATTTTAAATCCAGAAATTCTAATAAAATCAGCCGCAATTCCAGTAACAAATCTGAGGCAGTCTTGCTGCACGTGTGCATAGGTATCAAAGCAGAAAGCTCAGCCTGGACCCATTAAAGTGATGCTCGCGGCAAGTACCACAAGCACCAAAGCAAAAGAGTGGCTTGAAATTCTTGGCTGTAGTGAGGGGCTATTTTTCATACGATTTCCCAATACTAAGCACAATTTCCGTTTTTTCGTCTTCCCTTAAGAGGTCTGGCTTATAGCCTGAAGCTATGGAATGCTTTTATTAAAAAAAAAAAAAAAAAGGCATATCAGGGCCTTATTCTGAACATACCATGTTGATTTTATTTCGTAGCCATCTTTAATGCTCTGCTTGTTGTACTGCTACAAACTTACAAAACCAAACCCAATCTCCCATTTTACCAAGATCCTACTTCAGAAAACGGATCCTGTAGAGGATAAAAAGTGCTCTAAAAGCAGTTCACTGAAGGACAGCCTGGATCCTCGACCAGGTGACTTAACAACAAAATGTACCACCACTATTTTTATTTAGGAGTAGCTGTGCACACTCTTTCTGAATAGCAGATGAAAATATGCAAGTTGAGCCAGAGGAGATATTTAACAGAGGGTGGAGCAAGCATGTAATAACGTATGCATTTGTTACTACAGAGAGTTCAGTAATAATTGTTATTTTGCTCACAAACAAAGGGCTGAACTCCTGCGTGTTTTTTAAGATGTGGCAGTAAGCTTCGTCTGTCTGTCCAAAAGCCAAACTCTGTCCCTTTGAGACGGACAAATGGGATATTAGGAATGGTATACTGTACAAGAATTTGAAGTATGATTACAAGGAGCAGTTGTCTTCCGCACTTTGCACACACAACTTTGTCAACAAGGTTGATATATCCCAGGGCAAAAGGAATTACGGCCTAGGCACATGCTCAGGGCTCCAGCTCCCAGGGTTATGTAATACCCAAATCTATGTTTCCATTAAAAACAACAGATTCTGGCCCTCTCGGTTGCAAAACCAGCAGAGCTGGAAACATTAAGTAAACGTTTCGCACTGGAGTAACTGACTCAGTGGACGTACCCCATCTTAAGTTAAACCAGTGCAACACCGTAAGTAAATACTGCGCTCAAGTCACCGCCGTGCTTCCGTAACTTTGCCGAGCGGGCCCCGGGGCCGGGGCCACCCCGGCGGGCCCGGTGCGGCGGGAAGGGCCCTTGGCCGCGCCGCCGCCGTCCGGGTCCCGCCGCCACCGAACAACGGAAGAGCGTTGGAGAGCGCCGACTCCGACCAGACGGGCCCTGCGCCCTCAGGGCTTGCCTTTCCTCCCTGTCACGCCTGCGATTTTCGCGACGCGCCTGGCGAGGAGGGCAGCGCTCGCCGGGGCGATGGGGGCGGCCGCCGCCGGAGCGGGCCCTTCCCCGCCCACCTCACGGGGACAACGCGCCGGACGCGCGGGCCCCGGGGGAAGGCGGCGCTCCCCGGGCGACCCGCGCCTCCCGGGCTGCCCTGGCGGTAACGGCACGACGGCCGCCGCCCTCTTCCTCTTCTTCCTCCTCCTCCTCCTCCTCGCAGGCGGGGAGCGGCGCCTCCAGCACTGAGGCGAGAGGCGCGAGGCCTCCGCGCGCGCCTTCCCTTCCTTTCCTTTCCCTTCCCTTCCCTCCCAGCCCAGTCCCGCGGGCCGCCATTCGCCTCACCCCGCGCGCCCCGCCCGCCCTCCGCGGCGGAACCAACAGAAACCGCCAAACGGCCTGAATGACAGTTGGCGGCTACCAACGAGGAATCTCCTTATTGCCGTGTGGCTGAGGCTCCGGCGGTATAAAGGCGGCCACGCGTTAAGGCTCCGGGCCGGAGAGTACGTGTCTCAGGGGGAGGAGAAGGTGGCGGCGGGGCCGGTGCGGAGCAGCCGAGCGCCGCGGGGAGGGGTGTCAGCTCCAGCTCGTGGGGGATTTTAATCCGATTCCGGCCGGCCCGGATTTTATTGGGAGCGGGTTTTAAAGTGAGTACAAGCGGCGGGATGGCGGCGGCGGCGGAAAAGGGGGGGGAGGGGCGGGAGCGGACCGGATCAGACCGGCCCGGCCCGGCGGGGGGAGCCGCCTCGCTGACCCGCGGGCCGCCCTCGTCTCTTGCAGGCGCCTGTCGTCCCTCTCGCCTCAGCGGACGGGGCAGCATGTCCGAAGCGGAGCAGCAGTTGGCGGCCGCCGCCGGCGCCACCCAGAACGGGCACGAAGCGGCCGAAGGCACCGGAGAGCAGCAGGCCGAGACCGGCGGGGCTCCGGCGGCGGCGGCGGCGGGCGCAGCAACAGCGGCGGCGGCGGGAACGGCGGCGGCGGCAGGAGCCGGACCGGCGGCGGGAACAGCGGGGGCGGCCGCCAGCCAGAACGGAGCCGAAGGCGACCAGATCAACGCCAGCAAGAACGAGGAGGACGCGGGGTAAGCGCCGCACCTCGGCGGGCTGAGGCGGGAGCAAGGCCGCCGCCCCCACCCCCCCCCCCCTTCTCCTCCCCGCCACCCCCGGGCGCCATGTGCGGCGGCGGAGCGCGGCGCTCCGGCGGGAGCGGGGCGCGATGGGATGGGATGGGATGGATGGGCGGGCGGCTGGCGCGGTCCGCCGGCCCCGGGCCCCGCTCCGCCCGGCGGGGGAGGGCGGCGGGCGGCCCCGCTGCGGAGGGATCGGGCGGGCGGTGAGCCGGCGGCCCTGCAGCACCAGCGCTTCCTTTGTTCTGGAGCTGCCTTTTGTTGGCGCCATGTGGTGGCTGGGGGAGGGGCGGGGAGCGCGTTCGGTGCCTTCTCGGGCTGTAAAATGGAAGGGGATTTACCTCGGCTCGCTTCGCATCCCGCGTTTTCCGTATCCTTTTCCTTTTTAACGAAAGGAGCGGATGGAAGGAGTTGTTTTTCTGCCGGGGGGTGGTGGGCTGGTTCAAACTTTCTGGGGATGGCGTGACCCATCGCCACCGGCGTCGGTGTAAATGCGACCACGTTTTGTGTAACGCACGTAGAAAAATAAAATAATCCTAGCTTTGGAAGCTAGTCCGGCTAAGATCAGTATTTTTGGAGGGAGTAGAGGAAAACCAGCACGATTGAGACGATGCGTGGTGTGTTTAAACCAGTAAGAGCGATTGCGGTGTACTACTTCGCAGCGTTGTCAGAAAACGGCTTATCTCTTGCGAGTGATTTCTGGAGGGAGTCAGTGTAGTTTCGCTGTATTTTGGCAGTGGCATCCTTGTGTACAAAAGAGTCATTTCTTTCCTATCATTGTTGGTCTGTTTATGAATATGCACGCTTGACTTGAAAATTACCTGCCTGCTCCTCACGTGGGTCTTTGTGATTCAAGCTACCCCGTGTATTTCATTGGAACTTCCTTTGTTTATCCCTGGGCCCTGAACCAGAAGGTCGGTTCCGTCAGGTTGAACGGAGAGCTGAAGCTACAGTAGCGTAATAGATTTTGGATGTAAGGGAAGGGGTAAGACTTGCACAAGTTTCTTATAAGCTAGGGCCGGATGTACCTTGTGCAGGCACTAGAATTGAGAACCAGCCTTTTTAGCTGTGTGCGAATTTTCTTCTTACTTTTTTAGTATTCTGCCTTGAAAAGTGGGTGATACTTTTTCCCTTTCTCACATAGGAGGTCACAAGTTTCAAACCGAAATCCGTGTGAAATGAAACATCTTAAGAAAACCAGTTATTTAGAGGGATTGACCTATGTGAAAAATTCAGTGCTGTGCTAAAACCAGAGCTGTCCAAGGCAGAGTTCACGGTGCTGACATTAGAGTATTCAGTTAAGAGTTGAAACATGCTTCGACTGAGCTGCACTAATACAGTCAGGAGACAAAAAAGAGGCTACACGTTAAGAGTGCAATTGGCCAGTTTGTGTGGCCTCTGAAGGCAAAGCCAAATACTAGGAATTTGGTCTTAATTTCAAAGGCTCTATATTGTGTTATTTAAATGTATATAGGTATCAGTCATTCTAATCACAAAACAAAGGGCTGTAAATTACAAAGCGTAATATCTATTGCTGTGGTTAAGAGGTGAATTTAGCATGTGGCAATATCTGTGTCTGTACCACAGCCCCAACCCGATGGCATAAAGCAGCTAAAGCTGCCTCCAGACAAATTCCTGTCATCCCCCAACCACTGAATTTCTCTTGATCGTTCTGTAAGTGTATTCAATGATAACAGGGTATGCTATGGAAAACCACTGTCTGTCTGTAGAGATTATAGCAGTAATGCTTGGTCAGTAAGCTGTTGTGATGAGAAGGAATACATCAACTTACCGTTGTTTCACCTGTTATTGAAAGGCTTAGTAAACTTTGTAAAGCCTTTTCTGTAAGGCTCTATTGTAATGGGTGCAAGCATGCAGACTGTACTGGGACCCTATGTATCATGCTGCACTTGTCAGTTAAGAGTGCACAGCTTGATCTTCTGAAAAAATAAGGGTTTAGCCTACAAAGGATATGGTTTCGTCCAGTTTAAGGAAAAAAAAAAAAGGCAAAAAAAAAAACCAAACCATAGCACATTTTTCTTCATGTTGCCTTTTGAACATAAACGGATGCTAGTTCTAGCAAATCAGAGTTACATGAAAACACCAAAAGCCAATTTTATTTAAATGTTGTCTAGTTTCTAAAGTGCTGCTAGCTTCTAGTGCCAAATCTAGGTTGCCTCTAAACAGAGTAATGACAACTTAAACTGCTTTAGTCTATAGTTAGATAAAAGGCTTGAATGCTTTTTAAAAGCTTAGTTTGTTACCTTGGAAACCCTGAAAATAGAAATACATCGATGTTATTAACGTTTTCATTTGAAGTGAGGCATTTGGAAAATGCCTTATTGACTGACCTAAGTTTTGTTAGCTTCACTTCTGTATTGTGCTTCACTAGTATTTAGTTCTTTGAGATGCTTTAGAAGATACTTTGTGTGGGAAAGTGGGCAGGGAAGTACTGTATTGGCCTTTCATGAAAGTAAAGACTAATAGTGGAGATACTCCTGTAGTTAGATTCAGTAAGCAGGAAGAAGTGCACAACATAGTAGCTGAGGCAGGTCCAAAGTCCCATCTGTTGGATGTGACTGTTCTTGGAGGTCATAGATACCTGGTTTAAATTTTGCAGATTGTTCTTCGGACTAAAATTTTTACAGCCGTTTGTCCAAATCCTAAAAGAGCTCAAGTATTTTGCTTTTCATGCCTTATTCTATCCTGAATGCTTTTAAAGCAGTAGGAATGATCCTAGGTTCTTTTAAAAAACTGAATTGGTGGTACTTGATAATCAATACTGCTTTGTTGCAAATAACAGGATACTGTTGAAAAAATATAAGTTACTGGCGAGGAATATTTTAGGCAATTTTTACTGTTTCTTCTACCCTGTAAGAAACTTCAGGTTGCATTATGTCATTCCCTCAAAAAGAGGGGGAAGCAGCCTACCCATGTGCACTCCTATAGTATCACTGGCTTTTGATAAGATGCAAAAGAGTTTAACTTTCAACAGTTGGTCCTGTTTCTGACAATGCTGCTGAGGTGTGTACCACTGTGAGCATCTTGCTGCATGTGCTTTTCTGTAGTACTTCCTGAATCTAAATAGCTCTTATCTCTTTGAAATTTCAGGAAGATGTTTGTTGGCGGCCTCAGTTGGGATACAAGCAAAAAAGACTTGAAAGATTACTTCACCAAATTCGGTGAGGTAACCGACTGTACGATAAAGATGGACCCTAACACAGGAAGATCCAGAGGCTTTGGATTTATTCTCTTCAAAGAACCTGGGAGTGTTGAAAAGGTGAATTTAAGCTTCATATTTCAGATCCTTAACTTCTAGGGGAAACTTTTCAGCTTGGGTTAATCCTATCAAACTATCTTTCAGGTTCTGGAACAGAAAGAACACAGGCTAGATGGACGACTAATTGACCCCAAGAAGGCCATGGCAATGAAAAAGGATCCAGTGAAGAAGATATTTGTTGGTGGACTAAACCCAGAAGCCACAGAAGAGAAAATCAGGGAATACTTCGGAGAGTTTGGAGAGGTGTGTGATGTTATCTTAGTAAACACTGAAACATATAGTCTCCAGTTGCTGTTTAGTTTACTAATAATTTGCAAATTAAACTAAATTAAAATAAGTTGCCAGTTAACTGCAGATGAATTGAGCTTTCTGTAACTGATCCAGAGGCTTCCCATCTTGAGAGCAAGGAAGGCATGTGCTGCACTAGATGCTTCCATTGCTAGTTACATACCCTTGTCATTAACTCAAACCATTTTATCTGATCTTAAAATGGTTTTTAAGAGTTGTCAAATTGAAACATCTGCTCTGAAAGCCAATGTTAGTACAGAAAGAATACTGCAACTTTGGTGTTGCATAATATGCATAGATAGGAACCTTACTTCCTCTTCTGTTATCCCAAATGCCATGCACTTATCTGTTCTGCTAAAATACAAGTCTGAAAATAGTATTTCATGTCTTAGATTGAAGCAATTGAACTTCCAATGGATCCGAAGACCAACAAAAGGAGGGGGTTTGTGTTCATCACTTTCAAGGAAGAGGATCCAGTGAAGAAGGTTTTGGAGAAGAAATTCCATAACGTCAGTGGAAGCAAGGTAGAAACTTTGACTTGTAAATTTTTGTCCAAGTTATTAAGTATAATACCGTTACATCTATAGTCTGAAAAGGATTTTGTAGACCTCTGATTTCAAGGTACCCAAATTGCAATAAGGACAGTTTGCAGTTTACCACAGGGTTTTGTTTTATTTTTTTTTGCTGTAAGTTCAGTCGCAGAGGCTGCCAAAGTTCTTTGCCAATACTTGTGGCTCTGATACTTGCTATGTTCTAGGGGCTTTTGTATGTAAAGTATCTAATTGCATTTGCTAAATACATGTGGAAAAACTGGCTTATTTATCAGTCTAGCAATATAAGCCATTGCAACAGATACATACCTATTCTCAGTGTAGAGGACTTGCATAAATTGAAGGCTTACAGACACTAACTTATTAAGCAGCTGGCCAAAACTGGCTCTGTCTGACATGGGGACACCTTCTGGTGTTTTCTCTCAGAAGCCCCCCTCTCCCCACCCCTGCAGCCCTCTCTGCTACCAAAACCTTGTTGCATAAACCCAGTACAAGGATCCAGAGGGTAAATATATGCTTATGGCAACTTGTACCTCGTCAGCTGGTTATGTGAACTACTGTAAAAGTGGTGTGAGATGCTCTGAACAGCTGACAGTGCTCCTCTGTGGGAATAGCTAATAGAGGCTCATGAGTTAATGAGATAATGAGAAGAGGACTGGAGGCAAATGATGTGTGCTGGCTGGAGGTGTCCCTCTTCCCTTGCTCCATGGCCAGTGCTGCCCATAAGCGAACTTCAAAGCCCTATTAGATCTGGTCACACTGTCTGACACAGTGACTTAGATTACAGTTAGTTTAAGACTGGTCTTGACAGCAGAGAATAAACTTTGGCAAATCTAATGCACTGGTAGTTGTCAAGACGCTGGAGTTAGGGATAAAGTTTGTTTTCAGGAGAGATGAATGCTGATGTGCCAAGGGAGCTGAGAGATCATATCTGTATGTCATAACTATGGCTTGTTTTTGTGTCATAGTGATAATAAAAAGAGCACGTTACCTTAAAGCTCCTGTGGTGAAGAATTCCAAGCCAGGCTTGCTTAGGTGCTGCTATTGCAGGGAGTTGTTCCTTTCACAGCAGCAGTAGCTTTCATCTCAGAGTGTGCACAGATTCAGGAACTAGCAGGCTGGCTGACAGCTTGAACTGCAGCTTGGGAACCTGTCTTAGACAAGTCAATTCTGGTTGTTCTTAGCTGTTCTTAGTATTTGAGTAATGACTTCAAGTGTTGGTAGGTGTACTGTACAGTCCAACACAGATGCCTGGTGTGTGGACTGTATGAAGGCTGCCAGGAAAACTTCTTGTGCATTTCTTAGAATCTTGGTCATTCTGTGCAGCACAGGTGAAGCAGTCCAGTAGCAACAGCCTTGTCTTGGAGGTTGTGCCAGGATAGAGGGCAGCCTTGTGGCTCCTACAGGAGTGGTGGCTATGCTGAGGTGGCCTCAGCACCTCTTCCTTGGGGGAGGTGATAGTAGAGAATAGGTAGTATTAAAACTCTGAAAGCAGTGGCCTGTTTTGTATGGGCAATAATGACCAACCTTTCTCTTACATGGGGAAGTTGATGGTAGGGAACTGGGACTATAAAATCCTCGGAAAGCAGGGCCTGCTTTGTATGGCCAATAATGACTAACCTTTCTCTTCCATGGGGAAGTTGGTGGTAGGGAATAGGCAGTATAAAATTCTCTGAAAGCAGTGGCCTGTTTTGAATGGGCAGCAGCGGCTTACCTTTGTCCAGGTGGCACAATAAATCAGATGCTTCTGGATAAGCATTAGTCCTGCTCACGTGACTGAGCGCAGCATGTATACCTCCTTTGCCTCTAGAGTAACCTCTGGCTTTCCTAGGTGGTTAGGTTGGGTGCTGCTGCTATAAGACAGTATACACACTCTTTCTTGGTTTGTTTTTTTTTTTGTTTTCAGTGTGAGATTAAGGTAGCACAGCCAAAAGAAGTATACCAGCAGCAACAGTTCAGTAGTGGTGGAGGAAGAGGTAGCTATGGAGGAAGAGGCAGAGGTGGAAGAGGCGGCGGTAAGTACTACACGCACTACTTTAGTATGGACACATTCTAAATAAGTTGTGTGTACTAAAATGGGATTTTGTGGATGGTTTTCCCTTCTATAGCTCAAAGTCAAAATTGGAATCAAGGTTATGGCAATTACTGGAACCAGGGTTATGGGAATCAAGGATACGGCTATCAGCAAGGTTATGGTGGCTATGGAGGCTATGATTATTCAGGATATGGGTATTATGGATATGGACCAGGCTATGATTACAGTAAGTAAAGAGAACTGTATTGGGTATAAGCAAGCGTAACTAATTAGCAGTTTAATGCATTTGTTTTCTTGTTCATAGGTCAAGGCAGTGCAAATTATGGGAAGACACCAAGACGTGGTGGTCATCAGAATAACTACAAGCCATATTGATCAAACTTATTCAGGTATGCAGTGGCATGGTCTCTTTTGGAAAATGACTGCATAGGTTTTGTATACAATGCTGTAGATGGATATTTCAGTTCTGTACCAAATTTAACTTTACAATAAATTTCTATGGCCTGTTAAATGTGCATCTTACTTGGAAGAGCTCCCTGGAAATGTTTTACATGTTTAATACTTACAGATAACTAGTTGTCTAGACAGTGTGGTGTGTAAATTTCAGCCTTGCTGAAGATATTAATTAATGATTTTATTAATAGGTTAAACTGAAACTGATTTTGAGGGTCTGCTTAAAGCTGCAGCTCTGCATCTAGGGACTGCCTCTTGGAGTTAACTATGGACTCTGCATTACTCCAGTTGTACAGAATGAGATGCATCTTAGGGAACCAGTGTCACTTTCCACCTTTTTATTTGTATTGTTTTTGTGTCATACATTTCCTGTAATGGAAGTGTTAATTTTACTGTACTTTTTGGTACCTTTTTGGAATCTAATGTATTGTAAGGTATTTTACATGTGTTCTGATTCACCATGACATGGATATTGAAGCTATCCTAGCTTTTGAAATAAAAAAGGCGTAATCTAGTGTCTTGTGCCATTCTTCAGCTTATGTATTAGTAAAATGCCAGTATACTGTTTCCAGAAATTAGTTCGGGGCAGTACCTTGATAGAGGAAGAGTTGTGATAAAATGTTTTTTATCTTAAAACTAGAAGGCTGTATTGGTAGTTGTGCTCGCTTGCAGTTAAGTGGCAGCTAAAAACTGCAGTCACTTCTGCCTGGAGGTTATGGAAGAGAACTTGGGTGGAAAGCCCCAGCTGTTGTGGAGGCTGTGCTGGCGTGCTGGTGGCTCATGTTCTAGGCAAGTACTGAGGCTCAGCGTAACTGAGTTAGTGTCTGCATTGTAGGGCTCTGCTAGGAGGAGCCAGAGGCATAGGTTTCAGGTAGGCTTGGGAGCCTAGACAGCATTGCAGGAGGAGGCTAAGAGGTGTGCAGAAAGCTAGCTGCTCCTTCCTTCATGTTTCACTGTCTTGAGTCTGAGACTTCTCTACAAGTTTTTAATAGTATGTGTACCTGCCTTGAAAGAGGTTAGACATTGAGTTACCAATGCAACATCTGAATTTTTTGCAGCCTTTTTGTGTATCAAAAAAGGCTGAAGAACTTCCACTGAAGTGGGAGGAAAAACAACAAAGCTGCCTCTAAAGAGGCAGATCTTTCTGTAGAGATGAGTGACCCCCTAGAAACATGGTCTCCTTTTTTGACTAGCTTACTGCTACTTTAAGGCAAAGACTATAATGTGATTTGCCTGTCTTGCTGCAGAATAGTCCCAATCTCAGGTTTATAAATAAGTAGCAAGTGCTGCTGCACAAAGTAAACTCCTAATCTTTGTTGCAGTAATAAATTTGATTTTTACTTTCCTTCTAAAGGTAAAATCTGACACTTTTTTTCTTGTAATAAATTCTGTTTGAACAAATGGGAACCAGAAGTGGAATCAAACCAGGTAACTAAGAGAAGATATAAACAGATCTTACTGGTGACCTTTTCCCTTTTTTTAATAAGGGATGCCAGCTATTACTGCAGGGACTATAATATGCTGCTCCCTGCTGGCTGTCCTTGGAAAGAAAAACATGCTGTAAAGATAAAAGTCTATAAGACTTTTCTGGGATTAAGTGGAAATCTTGAGGATAAAAAAGATGCAGATCTGAAATCTGGTAGTTGACATGATTGATGACTTTACAGCTGGAATATGTAACCTAATGCCCAGCTTGCAAATTGCAGACTGCTGAAACATGAGTACAGTATTTAAAAGTATAACTGTCTCAAGATTGAAACTTGAAATGCTTTACTCTATTGTAGCCTTTTGCTTGTTTTCTTATGAAGTAAGGGGTAGCAGAATATTTTTCTAGCCAACAGTTTGCCCTCCCAGCAGGGAATTTGCATAGCATCAGGACCATACTCCTGCAGTATTTCTGGCTAGTGTGTTAGCAATAGTTTGTCAGCTGGCTGTTATGTTGGTGCTTTTTGGAAGTGGGTTCTCAGGTAATGCTTCCTTGACAGGTGATGTGGCCTTAAGGAGAAATTGAGGATACTGGAACTTAAATGCAGAGCTGCCTTGCCCTTTCTTCTTTGCATGAAAGATTGTGATATAAAGAACATCTAATTGCCTGTTGAAAGCAAGGGCATGTATGCAAGGTTGTTGCTTATGGCTGTAATGTACTCTTAGTTTACTAATCCTATTTGGATATTTCTTGAGGACAGAATATTTTGTAAGAACCAGTTTGGGAGCCATGGCCCTCAGCTGGCTGTTCCTCATGCATTTGATGTTATGAATTTGGAACTGAAGTTTTTGACTTAATCTGGTCACTGAGATGGTTTGTTCGATATAGTGCTACTAGGGACCGTGTTATGAAACTGGCTACTGAAACTGGTCAGAGGAGCCTGGGATAGGACTTGTGTGTACTGGCAGCTAGAATGGCATTTGCATAGGTAGCAGCAGATTTTAAAAAAAAAAAAAAAAAAAAACACACACACACAGAAAAAACCAACCCATTGGCTCATCTTACCTTTCTAAAAGCCATAACCTGAAAGAGCATGAGCTTAGAATATGTAGTTTATAGTAGCTACTAGAAATGCATTCCTTTATAATCAGTTTTAGATATGCTGTTTTAAATAAAAGCCAATTCCACACTTCTGCCAGAGTTGAAACAAGCTCTTGTAAAATTTATTTCTCCTAAAGCTTTTACCAATAACAAGATAACTGAAAATAACAAAATCAGAAGTAATTTATCTGGTCTAAGGCATGTTAGGATGAAGATTAAATGTGCATTATTATAGTAGAATAATGTTTTGTAGTAGTAGATCTTGAACATTGTTTGAAACCTATGGAAAGAAAATAATGTTACGGTGTTTTTTTGTAAAAGCGTCATTAAAAGGAATCTACTTCATGGCCTCAATTTCGCTTACATTATATGTAAGTGTCATACTAGTACTGTACTTAGTAAGAGGCTTTTTTCATTCTTGGTTTCCTGTAGAAAATAAAGGCATTTTTCTTGCTTAGTTTAGATTGCAGACAAGCACATTAAGTCATTAGGCCTCTAAGTTAAACTGGCACTGTTGAGTAATCTTTCTGTTCTCAAGAATAAGTAGTACAAACAGCTGTATGTCTTTCCATTAACTTGCTAAATAAAATATTAACACATTTTTCTCATGCCTGCTAGACTAATGTTGCACTGAACTAAAAGCATGTTTCTCCTTAGCTCAGGGCCATAGCACTGTGAATCTAGTATGGTGGCTGAGGCCACCAATGATTACATAGGTATGTTCCTGTCCAGGTGCCCAGAGTTTTACTGGGCCCTTTGTTAAACAAAAAAAACAAACCACCACTTGGTTGTCTTAGAGTCAGAGTAGGTTGAAGAAGGGCTAAAGGTACCAAAGGGTGTTGTTAACAAGGAGTTAACTCTAAGTGTACACTGTGCTCATGTGTGGCAAAAATGAGCTGCAGCTCCATGTTCTCTGTAAGCAAGCTGCAGAGGGACCTCAACAGATACCAAGATTTACAAGGCTTGGAAGACTTAACAGGACCCAGTCTTACTGAATGCCCACAAACTTCTGAGTTTCAGAATAAATTGATGCTTAAGCATGAGATAACAGCTATGAACCTGAAATGATCCTGCGAAGTAGTCAAAAATGCTCAAGAGAACAGAAGGCAATACTACTACGAAGTCCGATGTTAAGTAAAACAGGAGCTGTAGTAGTAAAAGTACTGTTTTGTTTTTAGCTCTTCATAAAGCTGTTAGCAGAAGTGGAGGTTCCCAAATTGTGGCATGTAAAATGTACAGTGTTCCTGCCCTTAAGGGGAGACTTGCTGAGAAGTAGTTATGCAGCTGGAACAGCTTCTGTCTGGAGACTTAAGGCACTGAGCAGCTAGCATAAAAGCTATGTTTTTTTCTTGATGTGCATGTCATTTGCATGCCAAGGGTTAAAAAGCCAGTCACTCTTAAAGCTTCCCAGACAAGTAGAGCATGCTCCAGTGTTAGGCATTTCTGGGACATGTTGGACCTAGCCTGCAAACAAATGAATACGTATAGTGTTACTAGAAGTGTCAGACTCGGAGAGAAGGTAGCTGTCAATGCCAGATGTACACAAGTCTGGTCTGTGCTTCCAGATTGCCAGAAATTCCTGCAAATTAATTTCAAGTAAAAGCATCTCTGAGGAAACTTGGTCCTGCTCTACTGCCAGTGACAGTGCTTGTAAAGTTACATTTAGAAACCGTGGCTTTTAAACAGTAAAGGGTGAATACACATAAATACCTGCTCAGGTAGAACAAATGGATGTTTTCTCTTGGTTCAGACATTCTTTTTCCATAGCTGGAGAGAGAGAACATATAACAGTTTAGCAAACTCATGACTTTGAGACAAGTTTTTAGACTAACTTGGTTAATACTGAGTGTGCAGAAGTTGTATAAAAAGCTGAAGTGGCAAATGCACACAGATTATGGCTGTCAGGAATGAAATTTGGACAGCTTTTACCAGTTCCCCTTATTCAGATGGGTAAACACAACCTCTGCCAAAGCAAAGCTGTTTTTAAAAGGCATATGCATCTGTGAAGTAAATAGTTTTGTTAGAGAACTTTAAAACAGAGTAATTCAGAAGCGAAGGGTAAACTTGCATTGACTAAGACTCATTTTCCTATGTGCTCAGCATCTACCATCTTGGCTCTATTTTAGCACTTCTGAAAAGCAGGCTCAGCATTGACTTTAAGGCAGTCCAACAGCAACTGTCTGTAAGACAATTTTGTTCTGTACTACCTGTTAGTAGTTTGTCAATTGTGTCCACAACAAATTTTGCATCCTCCATATTGAAGCACATTGGAGGCTTGAATTTAAGCACATTTCTTCCTGGCCCATCTGTACTGAGTAGAATATATTCTTCCTTAAGTCTGGAAAGAGCAATAACAAAGAATTATGTTTACCTTTGCATGTAGTTCAGAAAAACTTGAAAGCATCAGCATGCAGGCTGTCCAGACAATGCCCTTCTGCACTGACTGGTTTCTTTTTCTGCCAGTTGGCTATATTTTAACAACTACCGAGTGGCAAGGTTACTTTGTAATTGTGTGCTTGCCTCGCACATTGAGGAGCTAGATGTACCTTGCTACTAGATGCTCTGCTTCTGCTGTGGCCGGGGTCCTTTCTGCTTGATCCTTGATTAAGTCCACTCCAATGAATAAGCCAGAACCCCTTTAAAAGAAATAAAAATAGTCAATCTGTGTCAGAGGAAGGAACTGCAAGTGAAATAAACAATTAAGAAAGGTTTTTGTGAGACCAAACCTTTACTGCATGAGAATTAACTGATGTTTGGCTAGTGATAGAAAAGGTATTGCTGTTCTGAAGAAATGTAATACAGTACAGACTTCTGTCTGCTCAAAATGCCAGCAGAGGACATGATGTTAAACATAGTTTTCCTCCAGCTCATTAATAATGTTCTTTGCACACTTAAAGTAAGAGTTTAAACAGGAGAGTGAATTCCTTTAGCAACTAATAAATCAATAAAGTAGTACTGGCCTAGAGTAGCAAAGTATATCAGACTTTGATAAGCTCAAGTTTGTTGTAATTTGATGTACAGCAGGTGGCTGATTTTTGCTGAAAACAGATTTAATGTATTAAAACCACATCAGTTGGACTGAGTTGTTTGACTGTCTGAACCAAACAAAAAGCACCTAAAAATGTAAATAAGGCACTGATACCTGACATCACCAATGATGGGATGCTTGATTTTCTGCTTGTTGAGTAGCTTCATCAAGAAGTTTCCTACTTCAGTGGCATGAGCCTGAAGGTGTTCTTTCTCAATCACATCTAACACAGCTAATCCAATTGCACACGAAACAGGGTTTCCTCCAAACTGAGTTCAGGAAAAGAACACACATAGCCAGGGAAAGGGAAGAAAGATGTAATCTTGTCACTGAAAGTGACATGAGCATAATGCCACGTATATCAGATGGAGCCAGTAAATAGAAAGTTGAAAGTTATGTACTAGAAAGATAAAAATCATATAAACAGTAACTGTGTGGGTGATAAAGATTAATAAAAATGCTGCACTTAAGCTCCTCTAGAGCCTAAAGAGTTGGGTTAACTTTTTACTTACTGTATTAAAATACTCTACTCCTGTGGCTGCAAATGCTTCTGCAATTTCTTTTGTTGTTGCTACACAGGCAATAGGGTGCCCATTTCCTATTGGTTTCCCCATAGTGACAATATCAGGTATAAAGTCTTCTCCTTGAAGCTGGAATGCCCAAAAGTGCTTGCCAACCCTGCCAAAGCCAACTTGAATTTCGTCAGCAATAAATATACCTCCTGCCTCGTGCACGTGCCTGTAACACAACAGATTTTGTTGTCTCTTAAGAGGAAACAGAACATAGTATTTACTGTTTAAGAAGGTGCGGAAAGCATTACTTTGCAAATGTCCAGGAAACAAACTTGTACAGGCCTATATTCTATATTGCGTTATAAAGCAGGTCTTTGCCATAGAAAGTTTACATTCTAACATGAAGGCATAGGCCATTTCCTGCCTATCAAGCTATATACTACAGCAGGCAGAGAAATTCTCTATCATCTATGTTTAGCAAGTATGTCAAATTTTAGAAGTTAAGATAATGAATGACCACTTACTCTGCAACCTTCTGAAAGTAGCCTGCTGGTGGAATGATTTGACCACCCACGCTCGGCAGAGATTCAACAATAAACGCAGCTATCTGAAACATATGTACCATGTAATGTTTTGAAACCAATACAGAAAGTTGTAGAAATTGTGTTAACAATTAGGAGGCTCTTTGTCATTAGATGGTTCTTGCCTGATTATGTGATATTTGCTTTTTGACAAGTCCGTACCGCTTAGCTCAGTAATCCTGAATGGCATTGACAGTCAGGCATGCTCATTTCTAAGGCAAGACAACTGGGTAAGGAAATCACTTTTTACCTTTCTGCCTCTCTTATGTGCTTCCTCAATAATATTTTTCACTTCATTAGCATAGGCTGTTACTGAATCTTCATGGTCTTCTCTATAAAGTCCTCGATATGTGTCTGGAACAGGAGCCTATGCAAAGGAACAGTATTCTACATTCAGTATATATTAAATAAGACTTCATTAAATTGACAAGTAGTTGATAGTTACAGGCTGAAGTACATACCACGTGGACCCATTCCTTTTGTCCTTCTAGATTTCTGAATTTATATGGGCTTATGTCAATCAAGGATGTCAGATGTCCATGGTAAGCACTTAAAAAACAATTAGCAGAACTAAACAGTAATTTCCTCAGTATCAAGAGTTCTTTAGGATTAGCATTACCGATAGCTAAAGAGTAGCTAGGCTCTGTCACCTGGTGGGAATACAGTCACACTTAAGATGAGAAAAGCCCTGAGACTTCTATCAATCAGTTTAGTTGTATTGGGATTTTTTTTGCACATCTGAATATAGGGAATGCAGAGGGACAGTACTCCTTGACTCCTTGTCACTGGTTTGCCAGGGCCGGTGACTAGAATCACAGTCGTGTAGGTCATGAGCAGTGTTACAAAACTGCAGAACAACTGAAGGGACGTGTCTGGCCTAATTCTAAATATCCTCCAATGATGGAGTTTCCAGTCTCTCTGGGCATCCCGTTCTAATATTCGACCACCTTCAGGGTAAAAGAGGTTTTCCCTATGTCTCATCAGAATTCCTCAGGTTTAAACTTTTGTCCATTGTCTTTTTTTCCTCTGTCACTGTACGTCTTCAGGCCTGGCTCCATCTTTTCCACTCCTTCCCATTAGACAGCTGTAGTTACAGTAAGATCTCCCTCTAGCTGTCTCTTACAGCTGTACAAATCCAATTTTCCTAACTTCTTATGGCTCTGTACCCATTGTGGCAGGCCACTGCTGGCCTCCTTCCAGTATGTTAATGTCTGTTGGGTACTGGAGAGCCCAACCTGGATGCAGTTTTCTGGGCTGGTCTCACAAATACTGAACAGAGGGGAAAAAAATTACTTCCCTCAACTTCTGGTTACAGTCTTTCTACTACAACAGGTGTTCAGGAATGCTCTGACACAGACCAAAACTGAGCCTTGTACCCCACAGTAGATAAATTGCCAATATACTTACTGGTCTAAAACTATAACATCTTCATGTTTTGTATACTGTCGTGCCAATCTTAGGGCAAGATCATTAGCTTCAGATCTAAAATTGAAAAATTCAATAAGTGTTTAATTGTGGATGTCTGAGTTTTGAAATTCTGACCTCCCTTGCAATGCTGTTTGTCTCTGCAGAAAAAAAAAGACAGAACTCGATGCTTGTTACTCAGAGATCCCTTAGTAATCAGCACTCATTAGGTACAACTGACTGTTCACCAGAACAGAATCCATCTTAAAAAGCTAGAGTACAGAAACTACTTTGGAAACAGTTTGGAAACAGTGGGGTTGGTGGTTTTTTTTTTTTTTTTTTTGGTTGTTTTTTTTTTTTTTTTTTTAGCGCTATAGTTTGCTTGGGAACACCTCCCCAGCAGAAATCTACATTGTTACATTTAATTTTTCTAATAGAATTAATTCCAAGTTCAGAAGACAAGTCAGACCATAAACTAATACAGTAAATATTTACATCAATGTTTTGCAGTCCAAGGCCTTATAAACAGAATAAAACCCTTCTTAAATAAAGCGCTAGTTTATTTTCCCGACAGCTTATTAAATGTGAGCTTCAGAGTCACTGAAGTTCTAAAAAGGACCATAGGTTTTTTCAAAAACAAAGTCCCCAAATGATGTTTTCTGTCAGTATCTAGTTATCCACACCAGATCATGCAGTTGGCTGTTGATAATGAAGTATTTTACTTGTCTGTATGTAACTGGTAAAAACAGAGCATCAATTCTAATATACATCACTTACCCTGAATTCAAAAAGTAAAAGACGCATAACTTCTCAGGTAGCGTTTTTGAAAGTCTCTCTGCATAATCGACCAAGTTGTCATGAAGATAACGAGAATTTGTATTTAACAATTGATTTTGTTCATGGGCTGCTTTTACTATATCAGGGTGACAATGTCCAACTGCAAGAGAGTGCAGAGAGTCGTTTGAGAGCTCTTCCGTATTACGCATGATGTTCATTAACAAACATACGCTGACTTAACGCTTAGATTCCTCTATTAGTACAGAGCTATTATCTCTGACGATTGTATTTCATCAGTGGGGCATTACTGATATTGTCAGCAGAAGACGATGTCGGTACGCCTTGAAAGCTTTCACTTAAAACTTCCTTTTTTTGGTCAGAAAGTTTGAAATTACTGTATTTCATGGTTTGTAGTTGAATATTGGAAATTGATATGCTAAAACAAATAGCGTCTAATTTGGTATGTGGATTTAGGCGTTTGAATAATTTAGGCAGGGGTTTGGGTATGTGCAGGTAAGCTTTATCAGCGAAGAACTATCAGCCCTGCTGGGGTGCTAGGGACAGCACTGACCATTCAGAGAGATTTCAAATACTGTAAAAAAGAAACGGCTACTTCCTAATATACAAATAAGGCACCACACTGAGCAGTAATTTTTACAAATACAACAAACTGTCAAGCTGGTCTTACAGTTAGGTGCTTTACTTGAGCTTTCATGGGGAAAAAACCACCCCTAAATTTTAGATAAGTATGTTTCTAGGGAGACGGAACAGGAAGCAAGCCTGGAAAGCACATTCACACACACAGAAATTCAAATATGAACCGTAATTGCCCAAACTATAGGTTCAAGAGAGGTTTCTTCCACTTTTCCAATTAATCAACCCCTCCCCCAACATAATGCAACAACAGTAAAAAGTACCAGTTGTTCCTTGTTCTGCTTAGAAACACATGGTATCAAATAGCATGCTGTTTAACTTACCGTGAGCAACGTTGTTTATGCAGTCAAGGTACCGCCTTCCATTTTCATCATACATATACTGGCCTTTTGCCTTTACGATCTTCACTGGATCATTAGAAAAAAACAGCTTGCAAGAAGAGCTATGGCAAGCATCAGAAAGCAGAATAAATCTTAGTGAATTCTGAAAGTTGCATAGTTTATTCTGCTGGTAATATTTTCAGTTCAGTCAGTTAATCAAGAGAAAGACATTTCCCCCATTCGCCAGCACACGTGGTCATCCTACTTCTGGCCCCTAAAACAAAGCCTGGGATGGGGAAGAGAACAGGCCTTGTGCTCTACATCAAGTCCAATTTTGTTAGACTTTCAGGGAAAAAAAAAAAAACCAAAAACGCTCCAGAACTGAAAAATCCTTCACTAGGAATCTTAACCACAGCATACAGATAGGACTGACTTACCTCTATAGTTTAATCCAATCTTAAGTACACTTCCTTGCTGTTTATGCTGTCTGCCCTTCTTTGTGTTCTTGAAACGCCCTTTGATGCCTTTCCCTTACCTTGCTATTGTTTTTATTATATTATTGCTATTCTCGCTAAGATCCTGATTTTCCAAATAGCACAGCGTGGGTGATGGTTACATCTGAATAGAGCTTCCCTAATCTTAGCTGAAACCTTGAGTGATCTTACAAGGCTGGACCCACTTAAGTGCATTTGTTTTGTTTCACCTGTTAAATAAATTGCCAAACAAGTAAAAGTGAAACGCGTGTGTGCCTAAGTAGGACTTGAAGAGATTTGACTCTGAAGGGCAATGCCAAACTTTCATCCTTCATTTAGTAAAAGCTTGCTTATAAAAAAATATAAAATAATTTGACCATAAATACAGAATCATTGTCAAATGAGCAACAAAAGACAATGAATAAAATAAAATAAGAAAAATAAAATGAGAATGCTGCTGCTGTATCCCACCCCTACAGGAATCCTACGCTTTCTGTGTTAGCTGGCAGTAGAATAGTAAAAGTCAGGTTTTTGGTAAGCTTATCCTGGCTGTTCAACAGATGCTACGAAAGCACTTGTGGAGGCTGGGTCTTTGCTCCCAGTGGCAGGGCAAATCAGTTACAGAAAGACTGTGGTAGACTTTAGGTTTGTCCAACTTCTGGATTCATGAAACAGGAAGATTAAAGTAGCCTTTGTTTTGGAGATATATATATATATACACAAGGTGGAATATGAAAGTATTCCCACAGTTAACAGTTCCACTACCATTCCTGGTAGCCGTCTGCAGAATTAGGACTCTTTTAGGTCAGCTGAAGCAACACAAGTAATTGGCAGTTTGGAACTGAGTCTCGCACTTAATGCTGTCAAACTGGGCAGGCATATGTTGTTAATTCTATCGCATTTTTGGTGCAACAAAAAGCTTTCTGAGAGACAGGCCGTACCACTAGGGCCGTCGGAACCTCTGCCCAGCCCGGCGGGGCCTTGGCAGTACCAGTGCTGAGCCTCCAGCAGGTGGGTTAGTCGGGCTCCACCTCGTGCTCTCGGCTAAGCTGATAGGAAATGCTTCCTAAGCAGTTTAAAGTTCAAACAGGCACGCCAGATATCATACAGGTTTTATACTTTAGTTTCGTAAACCCCCCCCGCCTTAAGAAATGATAATTACACCAGTAAAGTCAGGCTTTGCACGCTAACGGCACCGACTTTTTCTTTCCCCGCGATGTTGCTAGTTTAAACCTAAAATCCTGGCGCGGCAGGAGCTCCCTTGCTTTAGCCCCGGGCGCAGCGGCGGTGCCCGAGGGCCGGGCTCGGAGCCGCCGACGTGCGGGGGGAGGCCCCGGGAGAGCCGCCGGGGCGAGCCGAGCCGAGCCGAGCCGGGCCGAGCTGAGCCGGGCCGAGCTGAGCCGGGCCCGGGCCGGCGCGGGCCCGGGCCCTCCAGGCGCCCGGCGGCGGGGCTCTCCCGGCCCCGAGGGGCGGCGGCGGTGCTGCCTCCCCAGCGCAGCACTTACCCGATGAGCTGCCGCCGCAGGGCCAGGGTCTCCTGCCGGGAGCGCTGCGCCGGCCTCATGGCCGCTCTCGCCGCCGCCGCGGGGCCCGGGCCGGGGCGGTGCCGCCGCCCTCGGAGGGCGGCCCGGGCCGGGGCGGGGCCGGGATGGGCCGGGCCGGGCTCGCCCCGCCGGCGCGGCTCCCCCTGCGGGCAGCGCCGGGCTGCCGCGCTGCCCCGGCACCGGGGCTGCCTCCCGCGGGGCAGCGAGTGCTGCCGCACCGGTACCGGCTGTCCCCGGGCTCGCAGCTGCGGGGCAACCTGCCTTCCCGCGGCGTTTAGCAGAAGGGGCACAGGGACGCAGGCGTCCGCGGGTGTCTGCCCAAGCAGCGCTCTAACTGCGCGCCTCCCTTATCGTGGGAGCCCAGCTCCTGACCTCCCAGCTGCTCCCAATTAACACCCGAAACATAGCTTTGGGCAAGCTGATTTCATAAGGAGTGGAACAGTAACTCACCAGTGCTTTCGGGCTCCTCCTCCAGCTGTCAGGCTGGACTCTTTGCTTACGGCATCAGGAGCGGTGACTTCACGTCCAGGGCCCCATAGCACAAATGGGGGAGAGGCTGCATCCGCTGGGGTCCTGCAAAGCTGCTGGCAGCTCATGTGGAAACTACCTCGTGGTGGTGGCATACAGCCCCAGATCCCACTCAGTTACCAGGCATCTAATAGCATGTTTTTGAGGGCTCTTCAGGATCGTTATTACAGCTGTATCATAACACTCTCTCCTTTGAAATACTTGCGTATCGAGGAAGTTTCTTTTACGGTTGAAAATAATTTGAGGTGGTAGCCTAAGTGTTACAACCGTATCAATTGTTCAACGCACACTTCACTGTTCAAGCAAAAGTAAAACCAAACCGTTTATAGTGTTGTACTCTCGCGTTCGGTCGGTGACAGATAGGTGGACCTGACTGACTATTTAAGAGCCAATCCTAGGGTAGGCAATAGTTAGGATTAAAAGAGGAAGTGCTATCATCAGATTAGAATGTCATTCCTCCATTCCTGTTTCATTGGAATTACTTGAAGAAAAATAGGAAGATAAAGAACAAGATGGGATGGTCTGGGATGGGTTGAAGCCACTGCGGGTGTTGTATCCCATAACTGAGTTCGTAAACTTACCAAGCTTCATTCTAAAAGATGCCAGATTTTTTTTTTTTTTCCCTTCCAGGTACATGTTCACATTCTTTTGTTTTAAACTGACAACATCTGTTAAGACTCTAGAAAATGGAGTAGACCCTTTTAAAACTACACACTTGGCAGACTTTGTTGCTGACTAGATATAGCCACCAATAATCACCTCTGGTTGCAGTTATGTGATAAACACGGGAGCGATTTAAATTTTGTGTAATATGGAGAATCCAAAACCAAATTGCTATGCACTTAAAGTTAGATTGAACTTAGGAAGTCAGTCTCGGTTGTTTCATAAAAGTCAGGTTTTAAGTAACAAAAGACAGTGGAAGAAAAGTTAATAATGGCTGTTAATCTTTATTTGAACTCTTGTCTGGTTAAGATATTTAGTAGCTATTTATAATAACAACCTGAACATTTACAATTTGGAAAGTTTATTCTTGGTTAAAAATGCAGAGTTCATTATACATATTCACACAATTGTAAAAGCAATCTGTACAGAGAGACCATTTTTTTAAAATCTAGTCTTTGCTTTTATTACAGAAAGCACAAGAAAAAATATTTGTGGAGGTCTCAAGCTAATGTACTGTCCATGACAGCTTTAAACTAGAAATACACGATGAAGTACTAATTAATACCATTTTAACACGTTAAAACAATGGATAAGGAATACTGTTATTAATGCCTTCATTTTTTTTAAAGTAGTTGTTCCCCAAAGAAATGAGTAAATAGAATACTTTTCATGGCACGTACATGATTAAAAATCACAAAGAGTTCGCAAATAGAGATGTTAGGTACATTTTCTGTATTTTTAATATCTATATATATTTCTTTTTAAAGGTGATACATTTTACAGATATTTAGTCAGCTTTGTATAAAATACCATGTAAATACATTCAAAACAAAACTAACTTTCGCAAGGTGTCCAAACTGCCCACACACACGCGAATAGCCCTTTCCCCTCTGAACAACCTTACTGGAGTGATGCAACCACTCACATAAATAAGGGACACTTGCATAACATGGTAGAGGATTAAGTCCTATCAGCGTAATTTCAAAACAAATACGGACAGATAAAGCACATATTGCATGTATTTTTCTAAACTGTATACAAATAAGTGAGATTTTCATTTAGATTTTAAATACCGGCAGGTATAGTTTCTCAAATTATGTTGTTTCAGAAATGCTAGCCTAAATGCCAGTTTTAAAGTACTTCTGTATCAGTAATTTAATGCAACAGAGCAGGTGGCTTTCAGTTTTGACTGTGGTATTTTGCGCTGAACATTCATCATATGGAGTATTTTTGTTTTTTAAGATACCAGAAAAAAGAACCCCCTCAAGTAGTAGCACAAAAAGTTGCTACGTTGTGAAATTGTCTATAAAACTGCACTCCGTCTAGGAAGCTAACCAGCAAACCCAGCAGGACTCCAGCTCTCATTCTAGCTGATGGCAATTCGCTACCTCTTCTGCTTAATTTGGAAATTCAGTGGGTAATGTGGGTGCTTTTGCTTTTCAAAACCAGGTCCTAATTTTTTTGTGTGATTGCAGAAATGCAAGTTTGATATGCACCCCTGTATCTACTTAATAACATCACGTAAAGTGCACTTTTCAAAGTTAAGCATACAATGCAGCGTTTAACAGCATATAAAAAAGCAGCAAGCGGTATTAGTGTCATTTGCAGACGCTTGGGACACCTCTGTTTTAAGTTTCTGTTCATTAATACCTACATTATATAAGAAACCACACACAGACACACAAGTGAGCTGGCTGTTCCATGAAACTGCGCAACTATGAGGCAACTTGTACCAGAACTTAGCGAACAGGGATTGATTGTTGTCCTAAGACGTAGGAAAACCGCAAATGTTAATAATGTATTTCTTATTCAGCTCTGTTGTCAATAATGCCACTGCTTATGCATTGAAAACTCATGTTTCCCAGCTTTCCTGTGGTTTTCCCCCCCGGCTCTCTACAGTAGTACAGAGTCATACAATCTATTAAGTCCTTCTTCCATTCATTTCTAAGTGACAGGTTTTCGGCACTTACTTTAGCTGTAGATTACACAATAGTTAGACGTCCCTTTTGTTGTGCCATCTAATGGTACACAAGCATATGGAAAAGTTGCAGTAGTTCACCTGGGGACTTGAAAATACTAGAAGTAATTTTTAGCTTACAAATATAAATGATGATAAAGGAAAACAAAGTTTAGGAAATGGATTTGTTTACTCACTGGTTTGTTTCAGTCTGCAGTGGGTTCCCCAAAGGGAAGCTGTGAAGTATTTCAAACTGTACTAATTACAGTCAGGTTCACTACAGTGCCAGGGACACAATTAAAAGGCAAGTCACTCCAGTAAGTGAGACTGAACTAACTAGAGCAACCAGATGTTCCCCCCCTGCTTTTTTTTTTTTTTTTTTTAAATCACTATTGCAAAAGTGTCCAAGAAATATTCTTACATAAATGCTATCCTGTAAGGTTGCCAAGGTCAGTATATGCCAGGGTGATTGCCTTGGCAAGCTAAAGTATCTTAGGCCTGTTGAAATCTATCCAAATACTTCACCTCTCCCTTGAAAATTTTCCTGGTTAAACAACAGGAAGGCTGGCTGTGCTACTAAGCACGTCAGCACATACTTAACAGGTAAAACTTAGGAGCTTCAGATGAAATAAATCAGTACCGAGGTTTTACTCCACCCTTGGATGCCTCCTGAGGACACTCCTAGCTATGCTAGTGCAAGTTGGAACCAAACTCACTGCTCTGAATTCAGCCAGATGCATACAGTGTTTGTCCAGGATAGGTGGTTTGGGAACATTTAAATTTTTACATTTTTATCATTTGTTATTAATATTTTTTGCATATCTTAAATATACATCTGTTGTCTGTAGAGAAAATAATTCAAAGCTTCCGTGCTCTGAAATTTAAAAATGGAAACTTGACAGTTTCCATTAAGTAAAACTTGACAGTTTTCCATTAACCTACTACAGATGGATTTTATTTGTGTAACGCTTTAAGTTGTCTGGGCAACAACGGGACTTAAAAAAAAAACAAAAAAACAACAAAAGAATTGAGAATATGATGGTATTTCCCAAGAAAGAAATATCAGATTTGGAAAAATATTAAAGTTTCTATCTAGACGCTCCTGTTTTACAAATATCTATTCAAACCATACAGTTATGCAAAAGGTGTGCCCATCCCTATGTGTGCCATCAATGAAGGGACAGTGTCACGGCATAAAATTTGCATAAAATTCATCCTAGCATAAAATTTGTTTCAGTCTATTAAAAAAAGATCTCCTCTAGAGGGCAGCATTAAATCAATAGTCAATGACCAGGGAACCTAAGCTCTAATACTCCTTTATAATACATACTAAATTTACAGGCTAATAAGGCACAGTTACATTGACCAAGGATGGTTATTTACCATTACAATAAAGCTGGAAATTTCTGACATCTTAATATTTTAATTAAGCTATGCATTAAAAATGGGTGAGTTCTTTTCATTCTGGCCCAGGAGTCCGCTATATTTGGCTGATTGCAAAACCATGTGCTACATATAAAAATTCACAGATTCATTCTGAGCTGTGGGCTGGTGAGATAGTAAACACCGCAGACTGAAATCTTTCCTGGTGTAATCTAGTTCCGCGCTACTACAGCCGACGCAGCTGTGCCGAGTAACAGCAGCTGAAAGGGGACACTGAGCTTGCATGCAGGGGGAAGAGAAGAAAGTAGCCAAACTAGAGCACAGGCTTTCTGGCATGAAGGCCTTGGTCATCACAAACATGCTTCCTGGGTAGCGGGTTACTGTAACAATCCTAAAACCACGAGTAATGACCTGTGTCATTCTCCGGGGATTACTTTTTGTCGTTGCATAGGATGTCTTGAACTGCTGAAACCTCACACTTGTTTTGCTCGTTTGCTTAAGGATTTCAAATGCTGAATTTATGAAATTACAGAAGACCAAAATTCACCTAGATATTTCATCTGTTGGTTTCCTAAAAAGAACACACATCAGAAAGTCTCTTATTGTTAGAAGAAACATTCTTATTTTTAAATACACAGGAGAAAAATCCATACAGAAATAAATTCATCACCATTATATATACAGCAAGTGTTAGAAGCAGCGTATACAAGAAAGGCGACTGCCTCCATGAGAATAAAACAAAGCATGTGGCAAAGTCTTGATTTTTTTTTTTTTTTTTTTTTTGTTTTTGTTTAAACTAAAATCCCAATGTATTAAGGCTTGGAAACAGTTTCAGTTTGGAGTCAGACCGAGTTTTCTCTGCCACCTGTTTCATAACCCAGAGAAGTATTCCTGAATTCACTGGCCAAGCCCACAACTGAGCTGCAGAACTCTAATTAATCTCACCTGCCCCCATCAGCACAGGCCAAACCATCAGGCTCACACTCTGGTAAGGGGCCTCTCAAGCTGCCAGCACTCTTCCAGCACTGAACTGGAGTTACAGACATGGGGCTTATTTGGCCATGTTCCCTTCCCCCCCAGAAGCTTTAGGGAGCGCTCCCCATGCTTACAGTCGGGTGCAGCACCACTGCTCTGGGAGCACCAGGGGCCAAGACCGACACAACCACAGCGAGCACCAGCTCTAGCGTTAGTCATGTGGTGCATTTGCCACATGTTGTGGCAAGGTAGCCCTGCCTGCAGAGCTTTGTGGCTGAAAAACTTTTTAGGGTTTTTAAGTGAGTTCTTCTTAGGACTCAGTTTGGGAACTTAGCTTCCCAAATTGATTAGGCTACAGTATGTTAGAGAGAGGATGTTAGTAGTAACGGGAAAGATGGTCGTTCGCTACAATTTTAAATAGAACAAGCCTTAAAGAAAGCTGCTTGTCCTTTACTCCTGGGCAGCAGGCAGACGTGGTTGTCGTAACAATGGAAATCACCATGCTTTCACAGTCAGTGAAATTAGACTAAGGAATTTTGTTTTTAGAAAACAAAGATAAAACATAAATTTGGCTGGGCTTCAGATTCCCCTAAGATCAGTAACTTAAGTGTGTTATCCAAAATGTCTATCCAAATTATCTATCCAAAATGACGAATCCATGACGCTAACATACTATATATTATAGTGATCAAGATAAATCAATTGCTCAGTCTAAGATTGACCTACATTTCATAAGCATTAGCAGCCTCCCTGTCAATCGTCTTTATTGCTACTGACATCTAGTGGTAACATATAGCTGCATTTCTGATTTAATGTAAAACAATCTTACATTTTCTCAAACCAGAAAAAAAGAGAGTGGTTTCGTAGGGGGAAAAAATGCACTGTGCTTTGTGAGAGGCTGAGTTTTGAGCGAGACTGCCAGTGCTACCTAAAAGTAAAATTCATCTTCGTGAGCTATTTGCAAACTCAAAGTATTCAAAAAGACCCACGTAAACATTTTCATATGGAAAGAGAAAATAATCAACTGATCTGGCATGAATTTGCTGAGCAATGCACGTCTTTTTTTAACTCTTCCCAGTAAGATCATGACTGCTTTGAAACAATTTAGCATTTAACAACCTACTCTTCTAAATGTGTGTGTATGGAAAGCACGCGGAAGTCTAAACAGATTTCCTTTTAGACGCTGTGCAATCAATACAAAAATCAACAGTTCCTCTATTACAGTCTGTCAGTCTGCATGATACGATCAATAAGGAACACTGAGTTCAGGATATAAAGGCCAAATACACTTGCGTGATACAATCGATAAGGAACACTGAGTTCAGGATATAAAGGCCAAATGCACTGATCTCTATTGAGGACTAGGAAGGACTTCGAGTGCAGATCACAACTGCAGCCCCTCGCAGCAGCCGTGCCCGGGGATCCGTACCTCGCCCTGTTCCTGGGAGCTCTGCTTTCCACAGGTCTCAGCTGCTTTGGTGACGGAAAGGGTTGGTAGAGTAGATGTACCACCAGCAGATCCTTGGAGATCTACTGGTTAGTTCCTCAGAGCCGAAGTGGCAATAGGTGCTGTGTACAGCAGGATCTGTACGTGCCAGCATTTCTCATGGAAACGAGCGCGGCAGAAGTCCAGAGAAGCTACTGCACGCAGGCTGCCAATCTGTACGTGTGCAGTAAATCAGACGTTCTGAACATACCAGACTTGCTACAGGTGCATAGATGGATCTCCATTGTATGTGCTGGACTCGCCATATTCAGGTTGCAGAATAAAACTATGCGGAGAGGACATTTGCCTAGGAATTTTCAAAGATGATCACTAAAAGGTTTGGCAGCTGAGGTGGTAGCGCTGATGGGTATTGGTACCAGCCGCGGTCCTGTGCTAGGAAGATAATGCTAGCCTTCCTCCTTGACTGGCATGGAAATGCCCATGACTGGTCAGGCTGTGCCTCGGGGACGGGGAAGAACAGCCCCGGTTAAGAAGTTTAGTCGACTCAAAATGAGCTCTCTTCCTCCGTTACGAGCAAATGTCTTGGGTTCTGTGGCAACAGAGGCTCTGTTGGGAGGGGGAAGGCTGCCATGCAGAGCGATTAGAGCAATAGGTAAAGCACTATTCTGGTATTCTGTATCAATGTTTTGCAGGCCTGGCAGTGGTCACAGTTGATGCCTACAAGCACTGGATATTCCACAAGTTGAAGACGGAATACTGACTTGTTTACCTGAAGATAATAGGACTTCGGGGTATTTCCTCAGAGAAAATATAAATTTTAATATAATTTCATAAGCTTCGGAGGTTAGCTTGTCTTGTAGCTTCAGTGATACCAAACTTCTTCAAGTAGGAGCTAGATAGAAAGCTGTTTAGTTTTTGCCAGCGTATGTAAAACAAGACTTTTCTATCTGCATTGTAGATTGTTTGTGGACACTTCCAGATTCTTGTGCTTTCTGCAGTCATTCTGGGGACTGAACTCTCATTGATATCAGTAGAGGTTCCATGAACAGGGCACGTGCAGGATTTTGAGTGTAGAAGCCCACAGTGTGGTTTGGAGTAGTGAATTGCTTTTAGTTTGGAGATGACTGGGGGAGATGGGAAGAGCAACTGTACATTAAGGGAACAATTACAGATCTTCTTCCCAGTGACATCAATGAGAGATATGCCTTCAACCTTCCACAGAAGAAGATTTTTAGCTTTAATTTGGGACAGTAAAGGGGTTTTTCAAAAGCACTAAAAGCCACCGGGAGCTTGTTCAACTGCTCCTTATGCCTTTAAAAACCCCTACACCAAAAGTGATAGCTAACAACATGAAATGGAAGTAAATAAAATGCATTTTCATTGCTGTTTTGAGTTACATAATTGTTGTTTCTTGATTTGTTAGTTGATCTGAATTCACACGGATTTAATCTATGTGATGATCAAGAAAATGGTCCGTAACTGGTAAAGATGCAATGTATAGCCACAAAGCAAGCAATGTGTAGGCGTAGACCCTAAGCAGCTAACAAAGACAGGTAACAAAAGTTCACTGCCTACAGCCGTAAGTCTTGTGTCCACACCTACCAAGCTAGATGGCCATTTCAGCATTTACCAGCAGATAACAAATGCTCCCAGCTGACTAAAAGGATAAGCTCAAGGACAATGGGGACCCAGTCACAGATAAGAACTCACAGACATCAGTCAAACGTCACCCTATCTGTGTGGAGCACTGAGCATGTTCGTACTGTTCTTCAAAATACTGGAGCAAGAACTACCTTAGCGCTAGGTCAGCTTGTACGGGGCAGATTGCCCCTGGACGGTCGCATCCCTCTCTCAAGTCCTCTCTGGCAGCAGCTGCTATAAGAAATGCAGTGGAACAAGGACTTAACAGAGAGTTCAGATCTACGCAATACACCACAAATGACTCCCTTCTGTATTCTCTAAGATCAAGGCCACAAAGAGCCTTTGCATCATCTGGTTTGATATCATGGTCAGGCTCTTAATTTCACCTAAGACTCCTACACAGAGCCTAGCAGCTTGTAGTGGGCTAAAGTATTTCCTCCAGAAATGATCTGCTAAATCAAAAAGGCATTACAGTGATGGAGATTACATCACTGGTCTGGTTAGGATTAACCAGTCTCACCATTAAAAATCCATGGCTTACTTTATTTGGTTTCGTGTAGCTTCAGCTTCTACCCGTTGGATGGATATTAGTACATCTTTCTCTGTTCAATTTAAGAACTTGTTAATATAAAGCATCTCCTCCCTGTAAAGGAATCTCATTGCCTCTTGATCTTCATTGTAAGCTGAACAGACTTGGCTGTAAAGCTTGAAATAATTTTTATGGCTTTTTGCTGCACAATCTCTGTTTTTTTCAACATCTTTAAAAATGTGACCAGTGGAATAGTTTGAAAATTTTTAATTGATCTCACTTAATGCCATATGCAGATATCAAAATCATAATCCTCCTTTTTTCATTACCCTGCTCTGCATGGGATGTGCCCGAGATGAAATAATTTAAAGAAAGAGACTGAAAAAGGGGAGAGAAGGAAGAGGACAAGAGGAGTGTGCAGAGTTACAGAATTTACAATTAAAACCACGTAAACCAAGAAAAATCAAATGCAAATGAACCCTACAAACCAAGAAAATTAAATACTCCAAACTCCCAAGTTTTGGGAACCCCAACAGCAACATTAGGTGCTCTGTTGTTTAAGAAAAGACTTCAGCAGAGCCCTCCCTGTTCTGCAACTCTCTACTCTGAAAGAATGACTAGGTTTTTGTGTTTTGAAATTCAGCAGTGGAGGTTTCTTGGGGAATCTGGGTTGGAAAGTAACAAAGCACTTGCACATCTTCAGCCACAGACCCCAGAACAGGACCCGGAGGTGCTTCCTCTTGAGGAAAAAAAAGGCTTTTCTTGATAGTAGTGGAAATAACCACAGGTAGTCAAGGTTGTTCTGTGTAGCCAAAGCATTGCTATTTCCATCATATCAACAGCAGGTAGCAATGAATGGAGCTTGGCTTTGTTTCCTCTGCAAGTTGCAAGTCCTTCTCTTGTTTGACCAGATGGTATACAGCAGCTTCTTTCATTTCTAGGGCTGCATCCTTTTTTTCTTTGTTTTCAGCCAGTTTTTTTCACCCTTTTAATGTGCATGTGCAATGCAAATAGAGAGTTGAGAGCCAAAATAGAATAGGGATTTTTCCCTCCTTCATGCGATAAGGCACACTAGGCAACACGCTGTCTCAGTACTGTTAGTTCCCGCAGCAATATTAGCAGTGAACACTGTTCATTCCCAGCTACTGTCGTTGGTATCTTTATCAAATCCTGATGTTATCATGCGTGTCTTACGGGTTTGGGAGCTTTACAATATTTTCAAAGTCCATAAATGACAAAATCCAGTATAAAAAAAGGTCAATATATTACTGTTGAAAGTTTTTTTTTCCTTTTTTTATACAAAAATTAGAAAGATCAAAATATATCACATTATTTACAGATTGTGCTTCATGCTTAGAGATCACTGAAAAAGAACACACAGACAAACATTTTAATCAGATAAATGCTCCATTCATTACTTACTAATCTTACTGTTAATATTATAAGGATTGGCATTCAGATTTCTTTTAATATTAACAGTACATCCAAACGACTTACCACAGAATTAAAAACTTTTATATGCTAAGGGTGTGCTCACATTCTAACTGAGGGTTTGCAACCAGTTAGTAACATGCTTGCTATTAACTCAAACTGTGTCCACATACCACGTTTCAAACTGGGTTAGTAATTCCACTCAGCTTCAGTGTCATACCCTTGTTGGAGAATGAGGTTACAGCATCCTCCTACAAATCTGGATCAAATGCTCATCTTATGGGGGGACACGTCTCTCCTTGTTCTCCTGGCACAGCTGCCTTTAGCACTTACAACCCCTGGCTGTTCTGAGTGCTTGAGACAGTACGAATTACCTGACCACATGCACCCTGATTTACTGTTTCGAGCACCGAAGCAGCGCAGTGGTTGTGGATTATAACTGCAGTCGCAGAAAAGTCTTTGTTTGGAAATGAACGTTTTGTAACGCTGTGACAAAGAGGTAACCAACCCGCTGTAGAAGTCTCAGCTAGAGGATACGGTCTAAGTCATACCAGCACATTTTGCAAAGTGGTGCAGTCTTTGCGTGAGTCGTTCCTAAACTGCCTGGGCCACAATAGAAGCCTAGCCTGAGCAAGCCTGAAAAAAAGGCATTGCTACCGACAATATTAATGAGAATGATTTTTCACGCTTAGCAAGTTTTTGGAGTGGTGTTCCTAGCACCAGTCTGTAGCTGTGGGGAACGAGACAGGAAGCTAGATGGAATCCTGCTCTCCCAAGGCATAGCATTATGTCTGCCAGGCATATAACCTGTTGCTTAAAGGAAGTGCAGCAGTACAAACAATCACCATGCGGCAAACAAAATTACTCAGGACCTGCTCAAGGATATACAATTATTATTGTTACTGTACCTTATGCCAACATCCTGCTACTGGCAGTCCGTCTGGTCCCTGCAAAATTGAATTTACAGATTTAATTCCTGTTGACAGCGACTTAAGTGTCAGACCCAAAAACCTGAAGCTCAGTCTTCACAACGATGAAAGTTTTAGCAGCACTGTTAATTACCATGCAAAATCCATTTACTGTATATGCAGAAAAATAAATATGCAGGCAATGTAATCTGTGTGTCACGCACAACACAAAATTGAATGCACCCCAGGGTAAAAAAAAAAAAAAAAAAATTTAAAATCTACACTTTCTTTTTCCTTTAAACAAAAAGGAAGATGTGAACAAATATAAAAATTAGGAACCACAGTTAATTAACTTTATAATCTGCTTTATAAGGTAGTGTTTTTTGCAATCAGACATATATATGGAAAGCATGATATGGAAATGTATCTTTTGTCAATATGCGCTTTTCAGTTTGGGGGCGTTGATGTAAAATTTTTTTTTTTCTGGATGATATCCTAATCGTGTTAAATTCGATCCTGCAGTACTTAGTTTCTTTAAGAAATCCTGAGTTGCTGAACTGATTGAAATAGAATGAATTGTGGACTATGCAAAGGGAGTGAAAATATTTGTCTTCTTCTGATGGAGATACAAGAAACATACAGAGATCAGAAAGCCAGAAGAGCTTACTTACCAGGAGGAAAACACTGAAAAGGAAGGAGCCCCTTAGAAGAGGAATGGACTATGTATGACCAACTCTCTCAAGATACTTTAGAAGAAATAGCTGCCTTCAGCTGCCTTTTCTGATGCCGGATTTTTTTGAGGCTCTTGGATCTCTGATGGCATGAATTTCTGCATGTAGAGCTACAGAGAGCACACATGCACTGACCCTTCCCTCAGAGCCACCTCCAAATTAACTAGGGGTGGGAAGCCACAAGGATGCGTACACAGCGGAGATAACTGCTAGTGCAAATATAGGTCAAAATGCATTTTTACATTTTTTTACTGTAAATGTCAGTCATCACATTTTTTGTATTCTGTATTGATTTTATATGTAAAATAGCCTATGCCCAATAAAACAGATGCAGTGAAGTAAGGTTACCCTCTCCAGCTACTCATAGTGTAACAGGTCAAGTTACTTCCACATGCTTTCCTATAATGTTAGTTAGAAAACACACACATTTTTCTGCTGACACCAGTAAATATTTTGGTCCATAACTAATAATACAAAAAAAAAAAGAAAGTGCAACTTGTACGTTTGCCAGAGTTGTCTGGGGACGAAGGGTAAAAGGGACAATGCGCAGAGCAGTCGTTTGACCTAGAAAGATCCTGATCTGCTGTTAAAGCGCATCCTAACACCGACAGTCACGGAGTTGATTTCTGCCTTGGGCTTTTTTTCCTTCCCGTGCACTCAAAATATTTATTTTGGCCATCATAAAACTCCACGCCTTTCTACCATGTTTCACTCCAGTGATTCCAAAATGACCTGTCAACTTAAAAAGAGCTTTGCAACCTGCGCATAAGGCTTATGCTTCTGGACTGCAAGTCATCGCCGAGAACCCAGCAAGCCTCCACCACATGGTGGGGTGGAGAGCGAAGACAATGCTCCCAGCCAACATGCAACTAACCCTCACACACATAAGTAGGAAGACGTGCAAGTGCTTTACTAACTAGTCATGTAGTAGTTACGTATTGGAGAAATCACCTACTGCAGTTTACAATGCCTTCAATACACGTAGGTCTTGTGTTCTCCATATAGTTAAGATGGGAAATAGTTGGTAAATATAACATCTCTGGGGAGTAAATTCGAAGAGTTGAAGTGGGCCAGCCGCTAGTAATTGGTTTCTTTGACACATATGAAAGTAATTTAACTTTTTGAAAGAGAGACAGCTTACTGCCCTTTTGTTTCTGTGAATACAACTGCAAATCATCTCGCATGCAGCATTTTCTATGGTTAAAAAAATGAAAATAAAACAATGACCTTTTTTAGCTAGTCGTGCAGTGCCCTGTTCGGGGAGCAGAACACGAACCTTCCTGCATAGTCATTGGATTTCTACCTGAGCTCTGCGGGGCAGAGCTACGTGCTGACACAGCAAATGCCCTTCTAATGCCCAGGGTGCTGGTGACCTCCTCCAGCCACCGCTCTACAGAATTGGCCATTCATTTGGGGAAAGCTTTACAAAACCCAGACTCAAAGGGCTGCAGCAGCACAGGCACGAGGGGAACCAAACTGGGCCATAGATGCTGAGAGAAAGCAGAATTGATTTTTAGCATCTGTTATCATAAAGGGGCAAGCATCCCCTACGTGTGATCTCACATTGCTTACACTCTTTATCTAAAGTCATTTTAACTGGGAAGAAGGCACAACACACGGGCGTCCTTCCCTGAGTGCCAAAGTGAAACATCTTGTTCCAGCTCTGCTGCCTTGTGTCCTTCCTCTCCCTGGAGGGATTCACTCCTCGGGACAGGGCTTGGCCATAGCAGAAACACACACAAGCCATGCAAGAGAGAAAGAGAGCAGATACTGTACCAAAGGGCAGGGCACGCTCACCCCGTCCAGGCCTGGTAAACCTGGGTCCCTTTTGCTGCCTGCAATGCTATGATCTCCCTGTTTGAAAAAAATAACTGCTTGTTGAGAATGATACAGGAGATGGGAGTTATTCAAACAGACACCCATGTTTCAGCAGAGGAGGACGAGTCCAGAACTTTACACCTCCATTTCTGATGATACAGCAAGTCAGCAGAGTGGTTTTATGGCAGGGAATTCACAGACACGTAGAGTCTGTCATCTGGGAAGGATCTTCTATACACAAACCAGAGATTTTGCATTTGTAACAGCGCAGTGAAAAAGATGAGGGTTAAATCATCCAGCATGTTGAGGGAGGAAAGGCGATCGTCAGAAATGAAAAAATTAATTGTAGTTCACATTCAATCTCCAAGCAAAATAAAGCATATTGACTGAAGGAGCTTTTTGCTGGTATAGTGGAGCTATACAACAGCTTTGGTTGCCATAGCTGTGCTGGCGGGGTGAGAAAAAGTCACACATTTAGAAAAGGAATAGGTTTTTTGGAGCATGTTAAGAGCAGGTACCTGGTACTACTAGTTAGGTGCCGCTGAACTAGGGGCTAACAGCTACATTTAAGTAGTTTTAGTTCAATAGTTCATACAAATCACTCTCATCCTGCAGCCTCAAAGCATTTTAGGGAAAGGATCTCTCTGGTTTTAGTCATTATATGAAAAATAGTAATGAAAAGGAGGTGTATTTTATCGGGCCAGATAACTTATTAAAAACCAGTATTGATTTTCTTTTTCTGGGCCCTATCAAAAGAATGAGAGATTCTGGAAGTGGACTTAGGAGATCCACCTTCCTCAGGCGCAAACATCTGGGAGGTTTCCTGGAAAGCCTCGTTGTGTACACGCTGCAGCGCGGTGGCCCGGGACGTGTCTGAGAAGGGACAGATGTGAGCCGCGAGCTGCTATCTCAGACAGAGAAACACGGGGAGGTCTCTTCTCCCAGAGGCAGTTCTTGGCTGCCTGGGGAGCTCCAGCTCGTACATCACTTATCTTTGGCAGTACCAAGATGCTATTAACTCCGACCTGCTTCCCCACGCGGGAGACCTAGAGCTGGGCTCATCCCTCACTTGATTTGCAGAGATGAAGGGATGGAGCTGACCTTGTTTTCAGATCACCTCCCATCCACTGCATCAACTCCCTGATTTCAAACGTACTCAAAAGCCAGGCCGGCAGCTTCACCAGGGCACGCTATCTCCCAAAGAGCGTTACTGAAGCCCATTGTTCCTAACTACAATAAGAAGGTCTTGACACAAAGATTCTTTATTTTTACTGCTGTGGCTTGCTCCCATCTGGCCAGAGAGGAGCCCTTACAGCGAGCAGTGAACCTCCAGCAGTGCAGATAAAACAAACCATTAAGAAAAGTGAGAAAACAATAACCATCTGCTCTGATTTACTGCGAAATAAAGAACTACCAAATCCTCCCTCCCTTTCCCTGGCTGCAAAGCCGCGTCCTCTTTCAGTCCCAGCAACGCGTTCTTAGAATGAGTGAAATAAAAGACGTACCACGGGACAAGGCTGATCCAGTCCGGGAGGGCCTGGTTCCCCCTTCTGCCCTTTGGCTCCTTTTCTCCCCGGTATTCCTCGCTCACCCTGTTGATGCAACAGGAAAATACCAAGAACAGGAGGGGTGACACCTTGGCTGTAACTCGCAGAGCACTTGCAGAGTCCAACACCTCACCCAGAGCAGGGACATTTGCGCTAGTGTAACCTCAACTGAGTAATTAAATCACGGTGAATATCTTCAATTAAAGCTAGGTGGAGATATTTGAATAGAAAACTTTATAACAGAATGACTAAATGACCAGTTTCTGCTAGAAACCAGGTTGGTATCTGACAGTAAAAGGGAGCACCAGCTTCCAGCCACTGCCCTGCATTCAGCTGGGTTCCTGCCTCCAGCTGGACATCCCTTTATTTAAGGATCCCCGTAACAAAACCTTTGACTTGGATCCATTTTCAAGGTCTATAAACCAAAACTAGCAGTTTTTTGCAACCTGGAGCTCTCAGGCTGCTCCATTTCCCCACAATGGTTGTGCTGGGGGAGGGGACAGGCTTGCAGAAAGCACTTCCAAGAGGGTAGGAATTAACTGCACATCCTGCCCTATACTGGGACCATGCAAATACCTGTAGGCCTTGTAGCAATGGCTCGAGAGGCTGGAGAGGGAACCAGCACCCAGGGCAAGCATCGCTGCCTCCGAAAAGAGTGGCCAGTCCTGCCCCCACCCCGCTCACCCCACGAGCATCTCTGCAGCCATATGCCACTCACCTTCTCCCCTCTTTCACTTCTCTCTCCTTTCTCTCCTCTGAGACCTGGGAAACCCTATCGTTACAATTTTTAGGTGGAAAAAAAAGAGGTTTGTAAGTTCATTATGTGAACGTCCCAGCATCTCAGTTCAACATAAGCAATCTCCAGCATTCAACCCGTCCTCCCGTGGTGAAGGATATGACATTTTCTTCCTTGTTCACTTGGTATCAGCAATTCCTTGGGAGAGCTATTGCTTTACCTACCCCAGTAACATTACATCTACTGGAGATTTTTGTTTCACTGAATCCAATACAAAAAGGGAAACCCCCACGTCACCTTTAGCTGAGCAGCAATACACAGTGTCACACAGTCACTGCTGCGCGGTGGAAGTGGTCCAACAACTGGCCTGAATTAAGCCCTTTCCTACATAGATCCATGGGCACCGTGTTTAAGGGAGAGTAGTCTATACAGCGTTTGCAAGATATTTTTCCAACAATCTCAAGCAATTTGATGGCCTTTACATATATGTTGTTCATGTTTCTACATATCACAATTAATGTTCTCCATACTCACATCCAGTCCTGGCTCCCCTGGCTTTCCCTGCAGTTGTAAAAATAAAAATTAAGACATGCCATATTGAGTTCGGCGTTACAGGCAAACTTATACCCAGTTTGGTGAAATACTACGGTAGTGACAACGCAGGCTCATCCGACAGCCCCGGGGACTCGAGGGAGCTCCTCACCATGCATCGGGATAGTGCTGGTAAGCCCGGCTCTGCAGTTCTGGCTGGGCTCACTGCAGCAAGGATTTTTATCAGCCCCTATTTTAGGATTACACCACAACATCACTCACTGCTCCTTTACCTTCTCTCCTTTGGTACCGGGTAAACCAATGAGCCCTGGAGCACCAGGGAGACCCTTAAGGAAAAAAGAAACAAGGCATCGGGATAGTTGCTGTAAGGCAGGTTTCTGTCGACGGCCAGAAATGAGACACAGGAAGACAACTCACAGCAGGTCCAGTGTCACCATGGTCCCCCTTCTCACCACTGTCACCTTTTTCTCCCTTTGCACCATCCAAGCCCTGCATAAACGAAATGGCATCAACTAAGAAAGCCTGGCAGCTCTGCCCAGGACAGCCAGCCCACGCATGTGCCGCCTCCTCCCACATCTCTGGGATGCTTATACCCACGCTACCATTAAACATTTTCCTCTTCGCTGGACCGTATAAAAAAACAGTTGAAAATACAGGTTTAAGCCTGCGGGTTTGGAAACCCTGACTTGCATGTGCCACTGGCCCTCAGGGCTCCATGCTGAGGAGGATTTCAGATCGTAAATGTGTTTGGAAGGAAAAATGGCTTGTTTTCCAAAACGCCAACTGCTGAACAGCACAACCAAGGGATGTGTTGTCACAAACAGTGACGAAAAAATCAGTCCCCAGAGCTGACAGGCCTTTGTGAGCCTGTAAATAATGCACTGGCAGCCTGGAAACAGTGGGTGACATTTAATTTATTGACTTACTTTAGGCCCCTGGATTCCTGGAGGACCCTGCAGGAAAGACAATAGTGCATTTGAAAAAACAGAATTTAAAAACAAACCCTAAAGTTTCCTTCCCAAACCATTTCTTGCTCAAATTATGGGCTGACAATGGCCAAATATTTCTTTTCAAGACAGGTGGCAGTTTATTTGGCTCTCCGACGTCAAATCAGGGGGAAGAGGAACTGAAAAGGGCTGCTTTGCGTAACACGCAACAATAAAGCTCTGCAACACGAGCTTTGGGCAAATTTATGGGATTACAGACACCGTCATGGGGGGAACAGGTTTTCCCATCCCACAAGGTTTTATCTTTTCCCCATCCCAGGGAATAACTTCGTTATTTGCAAAATGTGCCACAAATGCTGACGTACTCTCCTAAATCAGGTGCTTCCATCTCTCCGAAGACAGCACCCAATGCTGTAGCTCTTCCCTGATTTTTTTTCCCAGATTCACAGCAGCCCACAATGGTTAAACACAGCTAACCACCCTCGTCCTTAACTAATCACATGCAATAGCAAATCTGCAGCAATGCTCAATTGCAGGAGCCGCTTTCCACAGTCCTACCATGGGGCCGGGTAATCCAGGGGGTCCGGGCTCAGGTATGATCTGCAGAAGGAAATGAAACAGCACATTAACGGGACTGGGCACAGAGAGAAGACAGTTCAGGAACAGAAACTTCACATGGCCCAGAATCATGCTTTAATGCCCTCTGATTTAATGGCTTTAATCAAAGTATCTGCTAATCAAAGAGTTGCTTGTAGGGTTTATAAATAAATGAAGCTTAATAAGCACATGAATCAAGCTAGCCTCTGAAATGAGAGGTGTGACCCACGCTACTCAGTGTATTTGCCAGTTTGAAAATGGATGTATTGGAAAACGATGCAGTTTTTTGCACAAACCAGAGGAAACCAGTCTTTTTGATTAAAAAAAAGCCAGAACAAATTAGAGCTGTCATAACATTAATAAAAAACTATCAAACCCCACCACTTTTTCTTTTAAACAAAAGGCGTGAACAAGGAAAAAACAATGTAGAAATCCTATAAAACTGCAAGGAGCCCAGTACTTTTTTAGAACAAAACATGATTATAACAGCAGCATCCAATATATCAACCATCAATGCTAAATCTGAAGTAACCTTGTAGTGCTGAGTGTGCAAAATGTTCTTCCCTAATGAAAAAAACCCCATTTAGACGCATCTGAATGTTCTTGTAGAAAACAGTTGGGTTTTGCTCCCCTCCGCTATGCTGACGGATACGGAACCGTCGGCTCCAACCTGCACACCCTGGTTTTGCCTGACACTGCGTCGCAGAAGAGGCTTTATGGTGCCAGGATCTTACATGATTATTCTGCAAACACGGTGACCCAGTGTCTCCTTTTTCTCCTTTGTCTCCTTTTGGCCCTTCTGCTCCCTAAAAGATAAAAGTGTAATGCTAATGTGGTACATCTTTCAGGAAAGCTAAAACAAGAAATTAAAATACATTTGTCTTCTTCTAAACTCCAGCCTTGGCTGAAGCAAAGCTCTTGTTCATCCCCGCGGGACTGTTTGAGAAAAGGAGATTTTCTCCTCCTTGCTACTGGCTTAGATCACCTTCTGAATAAGCTGTTATCACCATTGCTAGCAAAGAAAATTCAAAGCTCCCGCATCCTCCAGCTCTGCAGTAAGGCGTTGTGGACAGGCCATTGCTTAGATCAGCAAACCCAGCCATATACCAAGCATTTGCAGAAATCAATGCATTAAAGAACCAAGCAGCAGCTGTACAGGGACAGAAAGAGGGACGTACCGGTGGACCCAATAAACCCATCTCTCCTGTCTCTCCTTTCTGTCCCGTGATCCCTGCGCTGCCCTGGTCACCCTTCGCTCCTTTGGGACCCTGGAATTTTACAGAAAACAACTTGCTTAGGAGAAAACGGTTAAAAAGTCCCCCAACAGCCATTTCTGCCTTGCTGTTGATTCTCTCCATATCGCAGCATGAGCTCACGAAAACATGTTTTAACATTAAAACTTACATACGCCAGTTTTGCAGGCGCAGCAGAATTTGGCTGGGCTGTAGCAGGGTTTGCAGCCATTTAGGGTTGGGAAGGTTTACAACAGAATTTGAGACAGTGTCTGATGAACCACTCATAAAAGAAAGGAGCCCCTTTAGCGCAGCAGATGTGACCACAAGCAGCATCTGCATGCTCGTGGCCGAGCGCAGGGCTGTAAGCAATGGGCAATTAATTCAAGGAGATGCAGCTGAACATTATGGGGCAGAGCTTGCTCCTGGCAGGCTGAGATTTGCTTTTCACAGAGGCAGCTCTCATGGACACACAGTAGTCTTCTTTTTAACTCAGCTCCTGCAAGGTCTTACTCGATGCAGCCATGCCCCACGAACCTTTTCACCGTCCAGTCCAGGTGGACCCGGCAAGCCCAGCTCTCCCTGAAGCAACACAAAGAAAGGGAAGCCCATGATAAGTTAAATCAAGAAATCATCTCGGGAAAGCATTTTGCAAGGAAATGAGTTATTCATGTATATCATTGTGGTTATGGGTATGGCAAAGCCAGGCTCAGGAGCAGCAGCAAGGAGGTTTCAGTGATGTGCCAGCATTACTGGCTCATCCGAATCTGGGCGACACAGAGACCCTGAGAGGCACGGAAATCCTGCCCCATCCTGTTCTTCCAAGAGATTCTGCAAGTTAAATTCTTTTAAAGAAACTATAGCTGACTGTAGGTTACTGGCTATTGCTTGTGAAGTGGGAGGATAGCGTGGACATGGTGCTGGGGCAGCAAGAAGCTCACGGGGAGGGCGGGATGGAGGGCGGCTTGGCACAGCTGTTGGGACCGCTGGCCCCTCCTCACGACTGCTTCTCCCATTTACATCTGCCTCCTGCCGCGTGCAATGAGGAAATCTCAGAGGGCCGGGATTTCACCCATCAGATGTAGGATCGGAAGTGGATTTGTTTCTGGGACAGGGTCCTCTGGAAGAGGCTGGAGACCAAAGAAAGGCCAGCAAAACTTTGGCTTTTGTGCAAAAACCTCCTTTCTCAGCCCGAGGAAGTGTTAAATAGCATTTCCTTTACTGTGCGTAGTCTCAAGCCCTGCAGTGAGCATCGCCTGCCTTATTTTGGCTTGGGAGACACTTGCTACATGGAGAGCCGCTAACAACCACATCGCTCGTTATGAAACACTGGCTGCATGGCAGAGCTTGGGCTTACCTTGGGACCTGGTGCGCCTTGCGGGCCCGGTGGCCCCGGGGGACCTGGCGAACCCTGAAACACAGCAAACAAACCGGGCACGAGCATGACTAATATGAATATGGCACACTATCCTTGTGCTGCTGGGGAGGAGCTGGGAGCAACCACAGCCTACAACACTCTTGACCGGGATTGCCCAAACAGCACGATGACACAAAGTGACCCGAGGGCCCCTCCAGCACAGGGGATATTCATGCAAAAGAAAACACAACCAGAGCTAGCCGGGTGTACAGGTGCAGCAGTATGTGTGTTAAGAGGCAAAATGCCTTTAGCCAGAGGTGTGGCCCCAAATCTGGTGGTCTCTTTTTGCATTCTTCCCCCTCCATCCAGCCAGGCCGGGGAGAAGCATCCTGCTGAGAACAGTGACCACCAGCCAGGGAGGTGCAAATTACGGAGGGAAAGCAAAGGAGTTCGTGTGAGCACTAACAGCAAGAAAACCTTGCACACTTAAGGACACTATTTTTACTGGGCACTGCTGGGTGCAGAGACCGTGAACCACCTTGTGATGAACAGATATTTTGCAACTTGCAAATTATCTCAAACAGCAAAACTCATGGTCTCGCTCAGCTGAAGAACAAAACTGTATCACATCCCCGACACCTTTTTCCGTGATTGCACACTCAAATACCGTTACATTTCATCACACTGGAAGCTGTGTAAAAAGTCACCCCTTTCCAAAGCTCTGTCCATGAGACAGGTCAGTACTCAAACACTGAAAACAGCTAATAAGCAGTAAAATGGCAGTTAGCAAGGTTCAATGATGTGCCCCTCAGCAATCTCCACATGCAGAACATGGGAGAGGGTCTGGGCCCAGCAGATGAAGTCTCCAGATGTTTGATGCAACCACTGCACTCCACAAACTCCACTCACAAAGCTGCATGCCGTGCAGACATCTGGCAAACGGTAATTACCATCACTTTGTGTATCCCTGCAGCCTGTCATAAAACAATTAGGATGGTTCTCAAATAAGTCTGTAATTAAGTATTTATTCTATTCAGCTTCTTTCATCTTAACAAAAATAGCAGGGCGCTGCTCGGTCAGGCAGGTTAGGGCTCGAGCACCATCTCCCTTCCTCCCGCATCCCGACCGCTGCTTGCAGAGAAGACCACTCCAGAGGATGCGCAATGAAAACCACAGCTCTGCACCATGCCGTGGGAATAACACCCCACAGCCGGCAGTGTTTAAGCTGTAATTTGGCTGCTCACACTCATTGCATCAGGTGTTTATATGTCACAGGCTGTGTCAGGTTGCTTTCACCTGCAGAATATTAACTCATATCCCACAGCTGGATTCTATGAGCCTGGTACCCAGCCTGATTTCACAGCCTCGAGTTTTGCCACCATTTTTTGCTGGTACATCCTAAATACATTCAGCCCCCAGATGCAATAAGCTCTTCCCTCCCGGCCAGCTCTGTGCTGAGACCGAGATCTCAGGAAGGAGAAGTAGGACAGGGATAGACATGGTGCCACGTCATCACCATGGCAGAGCTTGGCCGTTTTTCAGTCCTTTCCCATTAACCCGCAGGAATCAGCATGGCCTTGGTGTGGGGCTTACCTTGAGTGCGTCCAGGATTCGGCCATCGTAGTCGATCACTACGGTGTCACCCTGTTCCCCTTTCAGGCCAGGGGGACCCTGCAACCAGGGACAAATCCTATTTAGTTTTTGCAGCATCTGAGAAGCAGGTGGTATGAAAGCAAAGACCTGACACCCAGGTGTTTGGGGATTATCACCTTACAAACACCATCGATTTAATCAATTCCTAGTCTGACAGCTGTAACTGTCATTCAACCAAACCTCAAAAGGCCATAGATTCGTGTAACTGAGAAGTGCATCAAAATCCTCACTTGATTACCCTATTCACAGCTTCCTTCTTGCAAAAAAAGGGTCACAGGATGGTCACACTGATAAGAAAATGGGACTTGACTGCATTTCCCAGAGCTATCTCCCATGGCAGCATCTGGTACCTACATAGTGGTTTGTTTAAATATGCACCATCTCTATTTTCTATAGCACTGAACTGATCCTGAAGCAATTCAGCCACATACTAAGCAAAAAGAGGCGGTGGGGAACTGCTCAGGTCGAGGCAAATACGCAACTCCAGACTGAAAAAGCAAAACCCTGAACATCCATACCCGGGGTCCAATGGAGCCGATTCCTCCCTTCTCACCAGGTTCACCCTGAAAATCAAAATCACATTTTTGGTTCAAAGAGACCAAGGAAAAGATAGGATATTTATCTTAAAAATAGTGTAACTACATAAGTTGCCAAGATATGTTTTAGATTAAGAAAAAATATGGCACCAAGAAGGAACTGCTTCTAGCAAAAAAATAGATTTGACTTCAGAGCAAATATATTTTGCAAAAAATAACATTGGTGTGAGCTAGTTGACAGTAAGAGAACGTCTCATCACAGAGGAAGCAGAGTGGCCCATTTGGGGCTGAGCTCCCCGTAACGGTGATGTGCCGTGCCGCTCTCCGGCTCCGCTGTCTGCTCCGAGTGTGCCAAGCTCCGGCTCTTTGTGCTGAAGTTTCACATGGCTCCCTCTTTGCTTTAGGCAGAATTTTGCGTGTGGAAAGTTTCAGCCAACACATTTAAACCATTTTTGAGGGCGAGTTTAAGGAAAAGGGCTGTGCCAAATTTTTCCCTTTTTTTTTGTCCTTCCCCCACGCCCCCCCTCCCCTTTTTCTTTTTTTGAAAGTTGGGAAGTTTTGGAAAGCTCTAGCACTCCCACAGCAGTGACCTGAAATTCAGTTCAGGATTCAAAAAATGTACCTTTTGCCATACCCATAGAAATCCATTTGCTGGCCAAATTAAAGCCCTCCAAAAAGGAAAAAATGGTATAAATGCAAAGACTCTCCATAGAAAAACTCAATTCAGCTGATCCCAGGGGGAACAAGCCCAGCAAGAAAAAAAATGGCTCAGGGTCACACAAGCCCACGTTTCTTCATCACATACAGTTCCCTACCCAACAAGAAGCCATGACTCTTTGATATAGAAAACACGACTGGATACAGATCCTACTAAATAAGAAGCAGCTGAGGGGGGAAATAACAGCCCACGAATGCTGTCCGGGTTTCATCATCACAACTTCACATATCAAGACTGTCTTATTGCATTTCTTGGCAGTTAGGAAGGTCGGCGGAACAGGACGGCACGTAAGTGCTCTGGGCTTTCAAGTGATACCGCAGCCATCAATACATCAGATCAAAATGTGATCAGAGGTTTAGCTCTCAGGGAAAAAGAGGCAATTCAATGAAAAACATGCAAGGAGACTATTTTATAAACTCTTATACTGATCTCTGCTTGAATCCAGCTTTCAGTAAATCACCAGGAAAAGGTAAAACGCTTCTTAACACCCCCCTGTTTTGTTTCAGTTTGGGCATTTTATGAGCCTTTTTAGAAGGCAAAGGCCTGAAACACCTACTCAGCTGAAACCCTCTGCGTCAGTAGTGCTGTGCCCAGCTTCCTGGCTAATGGACTTTTATTTACCTTGGGTCCTGGCAAGCCATCTGTGCCGTTCTCTCCCTTGGGACCCACGCTTCCTTTTTCTCCCTGAAAACAAGACAATTTTGACAAAATGCTATATGGATAGGGTGGAGAAGAGATTTCTTCAGGTTATAATTTTCTTGCTTTATCTTTACTTTTACATACACGAGCGAGCAAAGCTCTGCTTTTAGCCTGTATTATGTCACGTTGCCTAGGTGCAAAAGGGGACTTTTTGAGGAAAAAAAGAAGCTTTCAGGCTTAACAGTTTGGCTGCAGGTGGTATGTTCAGCCATAAAGTTAGCCCCAAAGCCACAGAATCTGGAGAAGGCTCCCCTGGAGAGCCTGCTGCACCCTGATCCAGGCAATGCAAACCCACATCCTGAACCCCAGTTCCAGGCTACCCCCAGCAACATACCCCAATTTACTTCTGCCAGAGGAGCCTCTAAATGGCAATTCTCTGCAATAGTCAACAAGTTGCACTTGCAAACTTCTTCGGGGCAGAGCTGCCGTGGCAGAGGCGTGGGTTATGCTTCTCTTTCTCATTTTTTTTGTTCTTTTCCATGTCGGGAGAAACATGCTTCTCAACCTGCCCAAACTGTGACACTGTGCCAAGAAACCAGACAGCAAAAGATGCTGCCAAGCACATACATTAGGTGGACACAGAACAAAACATACCTTAGGGCCCATAAGTCCTGGTTCCCCAGGGATCCCATCATCACCCTGATGAAATAAAATATAAAAAGTGAAATACAAAGAGCTTGTACACACTTATCGTTAGGATCCAACACGTCATTTGAACCCATTGAGTGTTGCACAGACCTGAGACCCACTCAGGTTTGCAGGAGGCTGGGGGAAAGATGCAGCAAGGAGCCCCGGAGGCTCCAGCACAGACCTCTGCCTCTGCCTCCTCTGCTCCTGGGGCATTGGATGGGCATATCCCAGAATTTGCTTACAGCAGGCCCTGGGGAAGGTGGTCCATCCTCATGGACTTCACCACAAGTCACCAGCATGCCCATCTTTTGGGAGGATATTTTCTTGTTTCACTTGTCATGCTTCATTGTCTCCTGGAGTAAAACCACTTTGTAGGTCCTGAAGAGGTTAATTTTACTGGCCAGTTATGACATTTTTAAGCCAAATTCTGACTTGAAAAACACCCACGGCCATGTCTGTTTTGGGGCAATGCAGTAAGAGGGAAAGGCTGGGCCCTGTCAGTGCTTTGGCTTCAGCTAAAGGCAGTGATTTATCCACTACTTGATGGCAGAAAACATGGAGAGTTCAGACACATGAATCTCCCGCAGTCTTCAACACCTGACCCAAGCAGCCTGCCTGTCCTTAAGAGAGTGGGCAATCCCCACGAGACCAAGGTGCTGTGCAGCAATGTCCATCCCAGGAACCTCAAACCCATCAAGGGGGACTGTGGGCAGATAAACAGCCTCCAGGCGCTTCTCAGTTCAGCTTGAATTATTGGAGCGAAAGGGCTCAAGACCTACTGCTTTGTTTGGCATTTGCTATTTTATTCTTTGTCTATTGGGCAGATGTGATTGCAGCTTCTGGCTTGCTTGTGGTAATGAAAACCAGGCTGCAGGCACAGCCGTGCCCGTGCTTCAGGGTCGCATGTGCGAGAAACCCTAGGGAACATAAGGAAGGGCTCAGTACGGACAGCCACGGCTTCTCCATTGGTCTCTGGCAATGGTTTCCCTAGTTGAGCACCAAGCAAAGCAAAGAAGAAAAAAAAAAAAAAAATCACCATTTTACCTTTTTCCCTTGGATGCCGGGCTCACCCTTCAACAGCAACATACACAGAGAAGAAATAAGTTTAAGGACATAACAGAAAATAAGATCAATTGTATAGATACTCAAAATTAATTGTAAAGTTAAAATACTCAGCTTGTGTTGACCTTCTTTATCCCCCCTCAAATGCAAGCAAGCACATTCCCACACCACACCAACTTCCAGCCCCCCGTGGCTCCCTCCACCCCCATTTCAAGGTTTTAACATGGGCAGTGGTTGTGCTTTTTGTGTAGGTGACACATTCAGACAGACGTTTGCAGCTCCAAGTCAATGGCTAATTTGATACCGTAGAAATTCTGTATCTGATCAATACAGATGACTACAAGTCCAGTGCGAAATACGTATGTTCATCTCCACACCCCTTATGCAGCAATATTTCAAGAATTCGTGTTAAAATTAGACAGATAAGAAATTACTTACTACCCACCTTTGGTCCTGGAGGTCCCCTGGCACCCTGTTGAATGTAAGAGTAGTTGGTATGCTTGTCTGACAATACAGTATAACAGGATAAAAACATTTCCAAGAGTACTTTAATTCCCATGAAAAAAAAAAAAAATGACACAGATGCCAACTTCTCATCTTCCTTTACAAATACAGCCATAAGTTCTCTGGGCTCCCGGTAAATAATAAATATTCTTTCACAGCTTGTGTATTTTATGTATATAAGCACCTTTTTATCCAACCTAGACCTTAGTGAATTGGAGTTACAATGCCGGGGGGCTTCAAAGGGGCGGAAGTGGGGATACAGGAGCAGCACATCCCTCCAGAGGAGCCAAGGGGACAAAGACTGGCCCCTTTTCTCCCCAGGGCACAGGTACCCCTGGACAAACATCCATTTTAGGACATCTATACATGGGGATTTTTTGGCCTCCATAAGCAATGACACAAAACTACTTGCTGCAGTGAGCTGAAGGGTGATGTAAAGCGAGGGGGATGAGGGGCACACACACATGGCTGCTTCTGGGCAATACTAACCATGAGGCCATCATCTCCTGGCTCGCCTTTGAAACCCTGCAAAGATAAAAAGGCCAACATTGAAACTATTATCCCTCATTCTCCAAAATGCTCAGAGGTAATTAGGATGTTCAGTAGCATTGCGTTGAAGCCTATTTTTTTATTAAATGAATTGCCAGTGATCTGGAGATTTGCAACAGGTCATCTGAAGGCTTTAGATCAGGGAAGAGATCTCCTCCAGGCTCTCCAAGTTACAACCAGCACCCGCAAATACATGCTTCAGGTCCAGTTCTTTGCTCCAAAACTGAAGATGGACAGTCCCCTCCTGCTCCCTTGGCCCATGCCCCAAAACTTTGCTGTATGAGCGGCCATCAGAGCCCAAGCGCTGGCCCAGGCTGGGGACCCAGCAGTTGCGGTGGCAGCACTGGTGAAGGGGACACCCTTCACCCTCCTCTCCCTCACTAGGCTGGGGACTGCCCGGCACGTGCTCGCTGCGCATCTCCCGTCCTTACAGGGGGGCCTGGAGGTCCTCTTGGGCCATCTTTTCCCGTGTCACCAGGAGGCCCCCGGGCACCTGGGGGTCCTGGCGGACCAGGGGGGCCAGTGGCTCCATCTCGACCTTGATCGCCCTGGAAGAAGTTCACACAGACATGGTGAGATGGAGCAGCATTGGCAAGCGGTGGCCACGGAGTGCCCGTGACGCGTGCACTGCATCCCTGGGCCATCAGCGCCCTGGCTTCCACTGTCCCAGCGGAATTTAATTACATCTGCCAATTGGGAAGGCTGGGAGCTCATGGCCACTTCACGCCCTTTGGGTCTGGTTCCTTAACCAGGATCTTTCTCAATGCCTTCCAACAAGGTTTTAACTCATTAAGCCCTTGCCCAGTGACTGTCTGCATGGAAACCACCAATTTGACAGCATCCAGAAATAAGCCAGACCCAACAACATGCTGGCATGGAGCATGCACACACTTCCATAGCTTAGTGGACCACACCAAAAACCCACCAAAAAAAAAAAAAAAAAAAAAAAAGTAGCGCTTAGTAGTGTCCTTTAAATACAGCCAGGTCACATATTAACATCCAACGTAGCTCACACCCTGCATTGCTTGGATGCAAAGAAAAAACCAGCAGCTGTATCTCCGCGTGATTGTGAAGGTTTGGTAGGTGCCCGCTCTGGAGGGGAGCACCCCGCAGGGCTTTGCCGCCCAGTTATCGGCTCCCGACCCACCGCCGGCCGCCACAGCCCAGCCCCGGGGGCTGTGGCCAGGCACATCCATGTGGCTGCACAATGGAAAGCCTCATGGAAAGGCCATCTCATAAATCTTTTAGCAACATCTGGAAGGGTTACCACCGAGGCAGTATGAGGACTGCATTTAATATGTGGTCCACCCTCAAATCAGGGACAAGTGTGGGATATTCACAAGTCCTTAAGTGACTTAGCAGCACAAATCCCACGGCCTTTCAACAAGATTTGTGCTCCTAAATCACTTGCATAGTTTAAAAAAAAATCCTATTGCAAATGTTGAACACTGCGTCCAATTATGTCAAGTCAAGAGTCTCCCACTGAATTTTGCCTAATTAAAACGTCACGTTTAGAGTACAAAGATTTAAACAACGCTAGTTTAAATGCATTTTATTTTATAATACCAGCACTGTTCATATGAACATTTATAGATTTTTGCTGCTTGATTCCCAATTCTCACAAAGGCCCAAATCCTAAACCCATCACTTTTATGTCTCTCTACTTTGACAAAACTCCCCCTAAATTCCAGTGGGGTTTTACTTAAGCACGCTCCCAACAAGCACCTCTGAACGTAGCCACGGTAGAGACAATTTAAAATAGCAATAGTGCACTTTCAGCCAGAAAGAAGAAACAAAAGCAACTCAAAGAATCACAGCAAACCAGCGGCAGCAGATCTGATACATCTACCTTGAGTACTCGCCGGCTAAAGACAAGCTGATCATTAGCCAGAAATCCGTGATTGAGCCGGGGAAAAACCATCTAGCCAGGTAAAGTGGGAGGCAGAGGAGGAAAGAGCAAGAATTTAAGATGAAAGTACAGGGAAAGAATGAGTTTTAAAGGCTGTAACAATATATAACAATTTTTCTTCAATAATTAATTGATGCATGAGGAGGAAATAATCTAGGTAGCCAACAGTGGTTGTTTTAACATTTCAGACACACTGGAGCTTGGTAAGCAGCAAACGGACATAGGGAAACAAGTATCTTTTCATTAGTTTTACTGCACAATAGGACATTCAAAGCAGCTGGGGTACAGAGGATTCCCCTACTGCAGGGCTTTCTGCAGAATAACGAGCATTATTCCAGTAAACTCCACAGGGGATATATCCCAGCATTTCTCCCGAGACCAAATATTATATTTTTTTCAGAGGCTAAAACGAATACCAATGTATTCCCCAGCCTGCAAAATGCAAATAAATCTCTCAGATTTATATGATGCAAAAACAATGTATTCAGACCATGTCAGTAGTCATTGCTATTGTCTTTTAGCCTTTCCACTTATCTATCTAGGGAGAAGCAGTAAAACATTTCCTTTCTCAGGACACTGCTTGCGTCTCCCTTTCCCCCGTCTGTCCCTGCACACATCCGTAGGAGGACCAAAGGAGTGGAGCAAAGCCATGAGAAGCCCCGTGGGAACACACAGCACATCCTCCATGAGGATTTTGCAAGGTTTCTAAGGAAAAAACCCTCTCATCCAAATTGTCCAGGGAGCTTTTAAACCTTTCACACAAATAACAGATAAATCCAAAACTCAAATTTGGGGTAAATATTGCATAGGCTAGCCCACCTCCTGCCCAGCCTCCCAGGACAGGCTTAGAAGCAAGTGTGCACAGGTACATTGAGCATGGGTGTTTTAACACAGCCATCTCAGAAAGGGAGGGGAAAACCAAAGGCAGACAGGAAAAACCCTCCCAAGAATTTTTTTCAAGCTGTGGAGAGAGGCTTTAGCTCAGCCCTCACTTAAATACAGCCGTTTTTGGGAGGAACAATGCTGAAATCCTGAGATTTTCAAAAACCAAGATGATGCCACATCAAAATTAATGGGGACACAGAGCCCTTGCACTTGGCCAGGCCCTCCAGATACTACAGAAACCACCAGAAAGGCTGTACTGTGAGTGAAGGGTAGACCCAAAAGACCTAGTTTTATGGCTTCTTATGTGCATGAAGATACACAAAAGCATTAAGTGGGATTTTCAGAAGAGCCCAAGGAGCAAGACAGGCACTGAAACTTTTCTCTTACCCCTCAGACTGCTGAGCACCATCCAAGTAAAAACCTCCCAAGGCCAGCCCTATCTGTTTCCATGTGAAATGACAATTTGCATTTGCTCCGAGGCCAAACACACCATATCCCACCAAATCCAGCAATTGCACATTTCATTTTAAACAATCCCTGTTACAGATGGACCCTTGAAAGATGAACAGCCCCGAGGGCTATTAAATACAGAGACACTATCTCTGGCCCAAGAAACATCCAAGCCCTGGATAACCAAGCTCTGGGAGAGCAGCTGAGTGTGTTGGAGTTACAGGTTCCTGCTCCATGTCTACACTCTCCCAGTGCATCTGGTCATGGGACACGGGGCTAACTGGCCTTTGGGTCTGACCCTGTGTAGCAATGGAGTCTTAGAGCACAGAAACCTTGAACACTGGCACTTTCCAACTTTAGAGGACTGGATTTAGCCATTTCTACATAATGTTCCAAAATAAGAAGTGAAGTCAAGTGAAGTAAAAAGTAAAGTCAAATAAAGTAAATATCCATACATCTCTCTGTTGACTGTGAGCTCTGCAGGGCACTTTCTGTGCTGAGCTTTTATCTGCAACGTGAGCTTGGCAAGCACTTATCTTCTTGCAAAAAGTAAGAGACAAAAAAAAGGCACTTTTCTATCTGCAGCCTAAACTCCAGCCTGTAGCTATAGAGCCAGTTCAGCCCATGGCCAGCCAGTGTTTAGTCCCACAGCAGCTCAGGATACAGGTGCAGATGTTACTGGTACGATCTCCATTGGCACTGGCTGTTGAGCAGGAGCATGCTGCTTGGGCCACTGGAGACAAGAGCATTTCTCTCACAAGTTGAAGCCCCTTTTCTCCCTCTTGAGAGCAAACTTGGCGGTGCTGCCACAGGCACTGTGCATCCGCTAGCCCTGATGTGCAAAATTTCATCAATCCTGTCATCTGTCTAAACATCTGAACTATCAGTAAGAACAAGATCACCCAAGCTAAGGTAAGAAATCCAGAGTGGTCATGGCAGTGCCAGCTGAGGGAGCGAGTCTGGCTTATAAAAACACCTCCTTTTCAGAGGTGTAGCAATAAGTTTGATTTTAAGAGAGAAATACAAGCACAAATATTGGGGCACAGCGCTCTCAGCCTTGGCAGCATCCTGCTTCAACTCGCTCTTTACTTCCCAGACCCGAGAGAATCTGTTCTTGGTTTCTCCCTGTAAAGACACTTACATGCATTTTGTCAGTATATTTAAGTATGTTTATTCTCCATCCTGGTTAGGTGAGACTGCACAACAGCCTCCCTGATGCCATTTGCAAGAATTAGCTTCGGTACCTAAGACAATCCGATGCAAACTCCTCCCTCAGCTCTCTAAAATCACCCTCCAGCATCTGCGTTAGGCACACTTACACATGCAATAATCTCTTTCTTTTTTTTTTTTTTTTTGTGTCCACACTGCTGGAAGGTGTTTATTGGAGACAGAAAGAGAAGCAGTGCAGACAAACACATTCAGTAGCTAATCCCTTGTTGCCTTCATCTCACTTCCACTGCAGACAGTCCCTCCAAAGCCACCCCCAAGCATTATTCCCTTTTAATCTATCATTCCTAATGATAATATTTCTGTGGTCACTGACACACACTATCGCCACTCCACTGCCCATAGACATGCACATTTACAAGGGAGGCGGCACTGGATACATTCCTAGTTATTTATCCTCCTGTTGATGCGATGACTTGCTGTGACACATCTTTCAAAATCAGCTAAACAAAGCCACCACTGAAACTTGAGGAAAAAGATAGATGAAATTAAGAAATAAAAAGTAATCTGGGCCAGATGGTATTAAGAATTTTCATATCCAATCCACAACCCTGAGTGTCTGGAGACCTAAAGGAAGCTATTTTCAAAGCCAAGCACCAGTTGTTAGATCTACTTGTTGCATGGCTCTGCCAGGCTTGTTTCTCTCCTTTTCCTCATAAATTGTTTGTGAGCTTTTTTCTTACTCTTGTGCAAAAAGACATAAATTAATGGAAAAGTAAAGCAAAATCTGGACAAATGCAGGTCAAGAGAAAAAAAAGCACATATTTTATTGGTAGATTAAAACATCGGACAAGTGTTATCTTGGGAGCTGGCACCCACCCCTGCAAGTCCAGACAGAGCCTGTCCCCAGAGCATCTCCCGCAGTGCAAACAGGAGCCGTGGCAGGAGGTGGGTTCCAGCGTTATCCAACAGCACAGACCTGTGCTCCGGAGCCTGAGCATCTCTTCCAGCATTGCCCGAGTCACCAGCCCTGAAGTCATCCACAGCCCCAGCCAAGGAGTGAAAACTCATGCCCATGTGCCGCTGAATCACCCCTTAAGGCCTTTTTTGAGCATGCAGGTAGGCACTTAGACAAGGTTGAGACCATATGCCAAGCCTCTCCTCAGCCATGCAGGGCATAAATCTATTGGAGAAATTTTCAGAGCCCAAAGGTTACATTTCCAAAGGCACCCAAGGTGGTTGGGAGCTGCTTCAGAAAATGATACCAACCTCAAAAAGTGACTTATCAGCCTCTAGGGGAGAAAAGAAAAAATGACTCTAAGGCATCTCTGCCCGACCTTAACCACTGAGGTCCTGGCTACGTTTTCAGCAACCGCATCTAAACCTACCAGCTGGCACTTTGGTGCCAGCTCTGAACCCGGCCTCTGCAGGGGGCCCGTACGCCAGCATCCCAGCACATCCCCGCCACGGGGTTTCCAGCAGGTGCCCTTAACCCACAGCCAACCGCACCTCCATTACTGCGGTGAAGCCCACCTCGGAAATACCGCAGACCTCACGGTGAGCCCTCCCATCTCATCCCTGACATGGGAGACTTCGTGTTACTGCTGCCATCGCCAAAATGGTTCCTTCATCATACAGTTACTTTAAACCCTTTACTTTCAAGCAAAGGCAGCCTATACTCCCAGGCGGGTAGCTCAGCAAGAGAGGAGGAACTTTCCATCCTGCACAACACCGTGCTGGGCCTTTCCTTGGGACACCGGGTCTTACCACCATGTACTGGTGCTCTAATGCCAACAAATAAGGAGCACAGCTTCGAGAGAAACATGGAGTCTGTCTCTGACATTGGAAGAGGAAAGTCCCATAAAAGCGAAACCCTTCATGACGTACCTGAAGGTCTTCAACTCTTGTTTCCCCATGGTCAAAGTTAGGAAAAGCACCACCACAAAGAGCTCCAATAGCAAAATTAAACATTTCCAGAACTGTTACCATACCTCAGTTTGCAATGACAAAGCTGCACAAAGCCATGTTTTACGCAGTGACCAAGCCCAACCAGATTTTAGAATAAATCAACGTGCTGTGTCACTACTTACCCTTGGGCCGATGTCCCCTGCTTCACCCTGCGCATCAGGCAAAACAGCAAGGGTCAGCTATTAGAGTTCAAATTTCAACCACGAAGGACCTAACGTAGGGTCAGCTGGACGCGGGAACGGCACACAAGGGAAGTGGCAAGAGTCCTATTGCTTAACATATTCAAAACCAGGGAGAAGGGCTCGAGACAACACAATAGGGAATGATTCTGCCCTGGCAGGCGATGAAACAGATAATAAATCAGAAATAGAGTATTGTTTCCAACTCTAAGCAACTCCCCTAGCAACTACTTATGTCCTACACATGCGAGGATTAACATCACTTTCAGTACAGTAACGACCTTCTTTGACTGCTCTAATTTTGTGGGAGGATGTCACGCAAACACAGAGCGATGGAGCCCACAGCTTTGCTCTTGGAGAAAAGCAAGAAGAGTTGGGATGCACTCTCCTAACCCTTAAGGGGTTACCAGGAACCCTGTAGCATGGATGAGCTTTAAGGCCAAACTTATTCCTCCTACATCTTTGCAAATTCTATCTGCCCTCCTCTTCCTGGGGCTTTCCTAAAAGCAACCCAAGAACCTGTTCTCATGGCTCCACACCCCAAAAAAACTGTGGTAACGTAATGCCGGTGTACTGGGATAACATGAATTGAGAGAATTAAAGCAGGAGGAGGACATACAGCTGCTTCCCCAAAAGCCAAGTGTTAATGGGAGTCTTTACCTTTTCCCCTTTTGGTCCTGGAGGTCCCTGGAAATACATAAGGAGGATCCAAGTTAAGACACAACAGAATCATCAATGCACACAACATCAAAACCAAGGAGATTACAGTCATCAATTCACAAACCTGAGCCACGTTTGCTATTATTTTAAGTCATACGCTGCTTCGCATGAGCAGCACACTACCGAAAAGCACCAGCGAGGTCCTGCCTGCTCTTGCCAGGACAGAGGACCAGAGAAGGACCTGGGCAGGACAGGCAGCGTGACAGCCGCTTACAAACACGTGACTCTAAATAGATGCAAGAGATTTCTTGAAGTATTAAATCACTTCTAGAAAAACACACGCTCAGCATATCATTACAACAATTATACATCTGTTTGAAATAAACAAGGAGGATGGGCTGCTTTCTTTGGCCTATTTACTGAAGACGTAAGTCATCTTCCCTCTAAGCAGCTTTCTGTAAGACAGGCAGGCAGAGACACACTGCAGCCCCAAAGAGAAGCAAGCAGAGCCACACTTTGATGTGCCTGCTCTGCATCCTCCTTCCAGCACAGAAAAATACTGAATCTTGGGGTTCAGCCCAATTCACAGTGTTTGCCAAAGCCAGACCCGGTGGGATGCAGTGGGGGAAGATCAGCAGAGAGGCCGACAGCAGCAGCGTCTGCACCCCCACACAGCATCCCTCCTGCAGTTAATTTGGCTCTAAGCAAGGCTGCTGGGCCCTTGCTCTCATAGAAGAGATCATGAACAGTCTGGTTTGAGTTTGGCCATTTGATAAGTTTGCTTTTTTATTGAGATTTTTCCCTGCCTCTCACCCAGAGGTCTCACTCCTGCCCAGTGCACATGCACAACTTGCATCCATTTGCATCCACGTGTGCGCCAAGAGTAGTGGGCACAGGATTGTGCTGCTGGGATTTGTGATGCTCTTCTATCATGGAGTTTTGCTAATTCAAAGCCAAGCCCTGAACACAGTGGTGTGAGCTAGCCTTCCAGTTTCTTAAGATTTTTTCTTTTCTAATGCACTGTTTCTAGATTTCTTTTCTTTCACATTTGTCATCTTCAGGGGTAGGATGAAAACCAACCACAGCAATGTACAGCTCTAACAAAATACTCCCCAACTGGCTAGAAATAAGTATCTGGAGTAATTTTTTGATTGCAAAGACTGAATAACTTCTGCCTACTTTGAAAATTGGACTGGAGCTTGAAAAGATTTCAAATGGTGCCCTCTAGTGAACATGGTGGAATAAAGTGGGATTTAGACGCAAAACATAGAGCTGTGACCTGTAGCAATCATCCAGCTGGAGGAATCAGAGCTGGCTAGTGTTCAGCTAGCACAAAAATAAAAAAAGTCTGTGTTTATGTAAAATAAGTAAGAAAAGAGGGAGTACCTGAATATCCAAGCAAAAATGAAGTTAAGCAAACAGCTCATAAAATGAAGTCTAGGCTGTTCCACAAAGAATTGCATGGAAACCAGGCACTCTCAAGCTGTTCCCACCTGGACTCCTTTGGAGGCAAATGAACCCAGTTTGGGAACAATTATTTTTACAATGCCACTTTGTCGTGCCAGGAGCATGCAACCAAGATTACTGACTTTGCTTCTTCCAAGGTGCTACTGGAGTTTATTTCCCAAATTTGGTCTGCAGCCCATCTGCAAAGTCTCCAGTAGCTGAGCTAGCACAGGAGGGGGAGAAACAGCCGAGATGAGCTGACAGGTAAAGAAAAGCTCACCTCTAGCTGTGCTGGCCAGCTCTGGCTCAGAGTTTAAACTTGCATGTGTTACAGACCACAGAATATTTTTTCTAAATACAATTTTGTCTCCTAAACAGTTATATATGTAGTAATAGATAAGCAATATTTGAGATTCTGCCTGTCTATTGCAGAGCAGCATGAATAAAGACACGTTATGTTTAGCACTAAGTGCTACTTACTGGTTTGCCATCCAAACCAAGAGGACCCTGAAAAGGGAAGGAAAAGACAGCATTATTAAAAAAGAAATAATTAAAAAAATGAATTTACAAACATAGTAATATCAGCCATGCTCTGAAAGAGGCTCTACTTACGTAAAGTACAATCTTTGGCTATATTTCTTATATACCTAATCCTTCATCCATGCAATCCAGCAGGAAAATTTCATAGAAGTACAGTAAGAGGTGTCAAACAATTTGCAGAATATAAAGAAGCATGAGAGGAAGCGACAGGATTAGTGACAGGGACAGGGTGACACTGCTCTGGCACAGTGCTCGGGACTCCCTGAGGTTTCTAAAGACTCTAAAAGAGCAGCAGTAAAACATGCCTGATTTGGTTAAACCCAGCAGGTCCTGGGAGTGATTCACATCTACCTCAGACCTGAACCATTTGTTTTATCAGAAGGACTTGCTGAAACTCTACCATTTTATCTGAGATGTGGGGATCAGCCATCACCCTCAGCCCATAATGGTAAATCTCATTGATGGGAAGGGGTGTCTTGTTATGGAGGAAGGAAGGGTGCATCTGCCCCATGGGCTGATACCTACGTGCTTTCCTCCTCTGCAATAATACAAAGCTAGAAACGCGCTTGTATTTGCAGGACCAAGCACTTGGTCATCCCAGTTCTTCCCCAGGTCTCCCCTTTCTAGGGCTGCCACAGGAGGGCATGGTAAATTGACATGTTAAACGGTTATTTCCCCATTCCTTCTGGCATGCAGCCCTTAATTAACATGAAGCCACTGAACGTACTGGGCCATAGGAAGGCTTACTTTTGAGGAAGGATGCACGTGGGGAGAGGAAGCACAGATGCTCTAAGGCCCACGGACAAAGCCAAAGCTGCCCCTGCTGTCAGGGGGATACAGGCACTTAGGAATGAAGAGAAGCAGTTCAAAACTCAACAGTTAGAGTAAATCCCAGAAGAACTGCATTTCCACCCATCCACGATCTGCTGCCTGAGAACTTAGTACCTTTCCTCATTTATACCCAAAGAAGGCTCAACCCTGCAAACCACTCCTGAAGAGACATGGCACAATGGCTGCAAGTCAGCAGAGCCTTCAGGCACGTACTTCCACCCCCAGACTTCCAACATGCACTCATGTGCTTCGCTGGATGAGGATCTGCTCTGCAGGGAGCCGCAGGCTATGCCGAACAGCAGGCACTACATCCCCGTGACAAAGCCCGACACAGCCCTGCAGCACTGCTAGTAGCTCCTGTGGTCTCAGACACAACCCAGCCTTGCTCTCCTCACTGCCTACTGCAAATTCAATAGCTACGCTTGCAAAACGGTACCTTGGGATCAGCACCTGCCCCCTCCTACCTCTGCCCAGCACGGCCACACATGTGTGGCACACGCGCACCTTCCTGGCTGCTTCTGCAGATGTGCTGGGCTGAAATCTCTTCCTGCATTACAGCCCTGTAAACCTGGAGGACCTACCAAAGCAAATGTAATTTGAACTATTTTATAACGCAATGATAAAGCATCCAAGGTGTCTGTATTTCTTAGGGAACTGATTAGGGTGAACTCTTTTTAGTTCAGCTTGAATCTGTGATGGTGCAATTGAGCAAAAGAAAGGTGTGTAAAAGAAGTCCAATGGCTGCATTAAAAATAGCATCCTTCTAGCTCACAGCTCTGGCCATCAATAAGGAATAAATCAGTCTGCAGTGGCTGTGGTGACTAGGCTTGGAATATGAAACCATGGAGGGGACAGAGCTCTGTCAGGAAAAAGAGGTAAAACCAGGCAGTTGAATCCTGGGCAGGGCATCGGTACCTGTGTTATAAAGACTAGGGAAACCTGTACAAGAGATGTTCACCTAAAAAAAATTGATATTTCTTTACACACAAGCTTTCTGAAGTGACCAAACATAGGTTATACTGTTCACACGATGTGTATTTTTTCTCATAAGGAACTACCAGTACACATCTGCTACGTAGCAGTAATGAAAAATATAAATGAATGCAGTTGTGTCCATTAATGCAAAGGCTTGCAGGTCACAACCAAACTACTACTACTTCCCCTAACATCCCTTCCATATTTTATCTCATCTTGATTCCTTACATTATAACACCTCGGAAAGGCATCAGATCCACAGAGCATCTTTCCCAAAACTATGATTTTTTGAGATGGTTCACCTGAAGCTCCTGACGCAGCTCTATGACCTCCAGAGGACAAGATGTGGGACCTCAGCAGAAAACTTGCCGCACATTCAACTTCTCAAAGGAGTAGAAGTCCCTGAGAGATTTTTTTTTTTTTAATTATTTACAATACCAATTCACCAGCTTTTAGCTATTCTTGTATCAGTCCACAAAGGGACAACCAGAAGGAAAAACAATGGCCTATTCAAAGGATGTTTGTTTGAGGGAAAGCATTTAATGCTTGAGAGAAACAATATTCATCAGGCTTTCAAAGGGGCTCTCGGCCAGCCGTGCTGCTGAATGGACAAGACTAACTCAGACTTTTAAATGCTTTCTTAGTCTGGGCTGGAGATTTAATTGACTCTGCTCTACCTGCTCAGCCAAATGACTGCATGAGCAAAGGCAGGGTTTCTGAGAGCAGCCAGAGGATTGCACTGGTAAAGTAAGAGAGAACATCTGAAATCTGGGCTTGCATACTTGATTGCCTGAAACTTTCAGGAGCACCCATGTGTTCAGATCATGATTATCTTTTATTTGAATTCTGCTCCATATCATTTTAATTAAAGATGAAGGAATCTTTAGTTTATTTGATAACTAAGGAACAGGAAAACAAGTAACCCCCTATTCCCCCAGTCAAAAACCACCTCTACAGAAGTTTTCATTCTGGGGGGACAAAAATCACTTCCACTTAAATGACCAGCAGAAAGTGTAAGAAAAAAGTGAGTTTTCTGGACACCCCATTACAGGGCCCAAGTAAGAGAAAGCATCGCAGTGGCTTCATACTGTGCTTTTTGCCCAGGGGTAAATTTCAGTCATGTCTTTGCCCACTCTCGATTACAAGCTTTTCACTCTGAATCATGCACACAATGATCACATTTTACACAATTAAATGCTCACTACATCAAGAGGGGATGATCTTTCTGCCTAGGACAAACCTCATGCTTTAAGACGAAGTGGAGAGAAAATTCAATCAGCTTCCCCCGAAACTTGGTTCTGACCAAAACCATCACTGCACCGGCCAAGCACGACAAAACCCATCAATCCCGGGTGCTTCAAGGAAGACAACACTGATGTGGTCCCAGCTGACATCATTTGGTGGACGTCAGAGCCCACTTCTAGCTATAATCAACTCAGATCTCGTATTCTGACCATGCACCAGTAAGGACTGCCTGAATTCAGAGTCGGACCAACGTGGCTTTGTGGGGCATCCTCCACATTTGGAGAGAAAAGAGGAAACATTGCAGTCAGTTTGATAAAGAAAATATATTCAGAACATCCAGCTGGAGCCCTCAGGTTGCCAGGATGGGAGGAGCTGGCAACATGGAGCAGGGGTGAGCAGTAATTGCAATTATTCGCCTTGGTTTTACCCCTCAGAAACAGGAACGTAAGCACACGGTGTTCCTGCAGGCGTAATGACCCAAACCACAGTGCGCCTCCGCTGCCATCGCCTGGGTGAGGACATTATTTATGTAATGATATATATTTTATGGTATACATTAATGATATATTATTTAATGATATATATTTATACAATGATGCCGAGAATGCCGGCACAAGTCAGATAAGCCGTTGAGGCTTGAGCAGAGCTTGTTACTATGTCATGTGCTCTTGCAAAATTTCAGCTGCAGAGGAAGGGGCTACATTCAGATACATTTTAAAGCAAATTTTGATTTTTTTTTGTTTTGTTTTGTTGTTTTGTTTCACAGTAGAAGCTCGGAATTCTTGAGAAGTAGCACCAAAATGTCCCCTCTCATTGCAAAAGTGAGACTCGCCCAATGCTGAGACCAGTTGAAGGCTTGGGAACAGTTCTGGGTTCACCAAAGTGGGAAGACTTCGAGCTTGCAAGCTCCGATTCACATGCAAAAGCTTTTCCAATAAATAATAAGCATTTCCCCTGTACATCCCTTCCCCCTGCTCAGAGCAAGCCTAGGTGCCAGCCTGGCTAACTGGCCCTCTGCCTTCCTCCTCTGGTGCCATTACTGCTACTGGCACTTATACTTGCTCTAGCAGCATTACAGGAATTTTAAAGGGGGAAAATATCTAGTGAAAACAAAGCCAGAGATTATTAAGAGGACAATCCTTCTGAGTTGGGAAATCTTCCTCATGGTTATTTTTAATGTTTCCTGCTCTGCTAAAAATTAGCACAGGGGTCGGAAGGAACCCTGCAGTCAAATTTTAACAAATTCAAAGGGCTGCTTTCAATCTCTGTCTCTGTGGTTTCAAAAAATGGTAAAAACTTACATTTGAAAAGGAGGAAAGTGTCAGAACAAAAGAGCACGACAGTATTTTAGTATCCCTGCGAAGGGCCCTGGGTCATTAGGCAGCATAGTTTGCAGTGCAGCCAAAGAGCAGTGACCATCCTTTCCTATAGGCTACGCTGTAAATCTTTGCCAGCAGGACAGTGTCTGCTGGCATTGTGGTTCCTCAGCACATTTTTGTATGAGAAGAAAGCTCTGGCAAGAGCTGTAGCCAAGCATGCCCTGCCAGACCCGTCACAAGGAAAGTGGAGAAAGGCAGCCAGGTTGCTGTGGCTCCTCCAAGCTTCCCAGCTGAAGAAAAAGGGGAGAAGAGGGACTGAGAAATTAAATGTGAGTCCTCTAAATAGCAACTGAGAACCAGTGGCACTAACCACAAATGAATTGAATACAAGAAGTGCTCTGCAATATCACCTCACCTTTGTCCCCAATTATGGCTATCCCCTCCTTCTTCCCTTAAGTCCTCAGTGCAGGAGGACCAGAAGCTCTTATAAAAAAGCAAATTTTTACTCCATCCAATACCACCTCTGCTACAGTAATCATTTGCCCTTCCAAACAACAGCATTTAAATATCTGTGAAGAGATAGACTCTGCATATGAAATCGGTCATACGAGGAATTATCTTGCACATGCACCGACTGCAATGGCTGCGAGCCCAGACAAGTCCTTGGTTGGAGGTTCCTTCTGCATCTGCTCTGAGGTCCCTGGTGTGAGATCTCAAAATCGCGTCAGCCTGTGGCACAACACAGCACTGGAAACATTCCTACCAGGAGCTGTCATATTTAAGCATTAAGATCATTAAAATCGCGATAGCTTCATGTTTATACATGGTGTGGATAGTCTCACTGGAATGGGATGGGATTGCTGCAGAGGGGAACAACCCTGCACTTAAAAATAAGCAAATAAATTTTTTCAGCATGAACATGGTTATTAACAATCCTTTGCTAATAATATTCTCTGCTTCTTCGTTTGAAAAAAGGTATTTTAGTATTGTCCAACTTCCCCTTCGGTCCATGACTGCATTCAAACCTACTACTTCAAAACTACTTTTTCATTACTAGGTGATAGTTTTTTCTTCATTTTCTAAAAGCAAATAACTTCTGCAGTTCTCTTAAAAGCACAAAACAGTGACGTTGGTGAGGCATGATTTTTTCAGTGTTTGTAAGGCTAATTATTTTCCAAATTAAAACAATTTACACTTGTTATGCCACACATCAGTATATTTGTTAAAAAAATGGAAGCAAAGAATATTTGAAATGCAGGAAGCTTAACTAGCTTGGCTGCCCCACAACAGATACAGGTCTTTTAAACATATTTTCTGGGTAAATCAATGAAATGCCTTTTTTTTTTTTTCTTTTTTCTTTTTAGTGATTTTGAAATACCCTGTTGCCAGATTTAACAAGGAAACCATTTACACATGGCATTCACCAAGGTCCCAGTTTTGCATGAGTTAACCTTTAAATATATCCAACCTTTGTGATTTAGCTAATACCTTTTTGCAAACACAAGCACCTCTGGAAGGGCAGGTCCCCCCAGGCCACAGTGGCAGGTAGCCCGAGGGCTGCTCTAACTTCTCCAGGGCTGCTGCCGCCCCCCATATCAGACTTGATGGCACCTGCATCCTAACCGAGGCACTGAGACCACACTTCTGCACACAAGTATCAGCTGATTTATAGTCTTCTCCAAGAAGGTGGCAGGTTGTCATAGAAGATAAGCTAGACATGAGTATTTATTTAGCCATTAAATTGTATTCCTGGATCAAAAACTGCTTTAAATGTTAGGCTTCACTAGGACATTTATTATGAGAGCAGCAGGTAAGAGAAATTACTATTACCAGTGGCAGCTCCCACTTGGGACAGCTCTACATTTAACGCACAGCAGGAGGCACTTGTGTAACAAAAGATGTCGCACAGCATTTTCATTTGACTTCCCTCGATAGACCAAACCCTACACATGGTATAGCACAAGATGCAAGAGGACTCAAACCCAGGCATGGCCGCTTCTGCCTATACACGTGTATTACCCCATGTCTGGAGACAGCTGGGTGTACAAAATTTTGGGGCACAATTCACTGCCAGAGTTTTTGAGGGTTTAACGGGAAACCATCTTCTGGTTTAATTCTCTCCCTCCTCTCTTGCATTTGCGGCCGCCATCCTGCATGGCCTCAGAGCCAGGCTCTCCTTGTTCAGCTAGAAAACCCTATTTCATTTTACAGTGGATGGCAATTAGGGGTTCCCAAAATCCATCTCCCTGCAAACCGCAGCCCTGCATGTAACATCTGACCCCAGTCCTGGGGGGGATCCCAAGAGGGCTGCTCTGGGCAGTGGGGTGAGCTGATCCCCCCCTTGCCCACAGAGCCCCCCCAACTGTGGCAGTTCTCACCTCTCTCCCAAATTTGTTTCCAAAAAGGCCACCTGAGTGCACCCCAGGCATTGCTCACAGCATCTAGTGGGGCTCAGCATCACCAAACCCCCAAAAGCTCCTCTGAAACCTTTCTTGGGGTGCAACTGCATCCCACAGCCCGAGCTGACAGCAAGAAATCCCCCAACAGAGGTGTCATGCAAATGATGCAGAGCAGCAGCCTGATAAGGGCCAAGTGTGTGTTAACAAACCAAAAAAAACATAAATCTGTGCTCTATGCCAAAAAAAAGATCTGTCCTCAGACTGCTGGGCGGCCTCTGACCATTCTTTGATGGAAACAGAGCAGAAAGGAGCAGTAATTTGCTAAAAACTTCACCCATAATGCAAACCAGACTGTGGGGCTCTGCAAAGGAGCCGCCACCTTGGAGGCTGGGCTGGTCCACGCACGGCATCCGGTGGCCGCGCACAGCCAGCCCCTGCAACAAAAGCCCAGCACAGGGCACAAGTAATTGCAAGAGTTTTTGAAATACTTGGGAAACAAAACCAAAACAAACAGGAAAAACACCCACCAAACCCTCTCCTAAGAACATTTTTGGGGCAGCGCTGGGCCCTGCCCACTGTTCAGCCCCTCCTTTGCATCACCAGCGTGTGCTCACCAGAGCACTTAGGTTCCCAGCTCTCTTCCCACAGATGCCAACCGTGTTTATCAGGGCTTCGTTGTGAAGATAAGGCACCTTTTCTCCTTTTCCTTAAACGCAAGATGCGCCTCCTTCCATCTGTTTGCAAAGCTCCCTCCTTGTTTTACGGGATATCTTCTCAAAGATGCTCAAGAAAAATGCCTGGAAGCAATCTAACACTGACTGGCCCAAAGGGGTGGAAAGCAAACGCTGGGCTGGAGCTGCATGGGACACCGCTTGGGTTTGTGAGCAAGGTTACTCAGATAAAACACAAAGAAATGCCACAAGAGAGCCGGTTCGTTCACTCCTCCCGACACAAAGGGAAGGGAAGGAGTCACTGCAGCCAACTGCCTTGATTCCTGGGCCAGCAGCGCTCTGAAAGGAGCGACCCAGCATGTCAGATCAGTTTATCTGCTGCTCAGCATCATTTCAGAAGCAAGAGCTCACTCATCTGTGCATCACATTGCACCAGTTTTCTTCCAAAACTACAAAGTACTTTTATGGAAGAAAGAGTCTCCGACTTCCCCCAAATTTCTGAGGCTTAAATGAGTTCCACATGTTCTGGGCAACTACTTGTTTCAAGCATTTGGTGCCCAATTGGGTTTTGGATATTTTTGTTTAATGTCCAACTATGAGAGAGGAGATGGTCTCTGTGGTGGGGATGCAGTTTTGAAGCTGGTAAGCAATTGTTTTGGAGGAATATTGACATTTCAAGTGACCACTTCAGCCTCTTACTGCCTTTGTATTCTTTCCCCCACCAGTGCCATCCCTGGTTGACAGCTGCTGTTTGGATTACCTCTCTTTTGTGGTTAATGAGCAAACTTCTTGGTTTTTCTCAGTTTTCCTCTGCCTATGAGCCAAGCCTTGGTACCATGCGACTGTGCCCAAATGAACTGGGAACCGAGATGCAGATGCACCAGCTGCACTAGCACGCGAAGCGGGGAACCGAGGAAAAGCAGCACAAGAAGCCAGAAACCAAAGCCCTGCTTCAGCCAGGCACTGGGTGGTGAAAGACCTTTTCCACCATCCCTCCTCATCACCAAGCTTCCCCCTGCGTAAGCCAGCTTGGGATAAGGCAGCCAGCTGGGTCCAAGTCATCACCCGAAAAGCCATGCACATCCTGTATCAGAAGTCTGCCTGTGCAGAAAAGTTCTCCTTGCCATTTTCACCAGCACCTTCACCAGGCCTTCTCCTCTCCCTGGCCAGAAACACTGGAAGCGCAGAAGATAAACAAATGCATCTCCAATTCCTCTACTGGGTGGGATATAAGACAACTTTTTATTTTCCCTGTGAAATAATTACTTCTAAATCAAAAGAAAAATAAACTGTTGCCACGAAGAGCTGGTCTTTACAAAATCATTGTTGTCTCCACATCAGAGAGCCAGTAAACGGACATAGCAGGAAAATATGCTGGATCCGCTTTCCCTGCTTAAAGAGGTTTTCACCTCCAGGCAAATAATTACGTGAATTGGCCACAAAACTGATATTAAAATAAAATGAAAAAGACTAGAACTACTCAGTTTGCCTTGCAAAATGAATATTTGCTACTTCTGTCTTTTGGGCTCTTACTAGGAGACGTATGTGTGCAAATGACTTCATTCACAGGAGACACTCGTTTAAGTCTGAATATTTATGAGTAAAGATACTCAAGAGAACAAACACAGGACTGAACCCTAAATTACAGTTATGGCCTTGATGGACCTAGCTAAGAAAACTAAATAGCCAGCTTACCAAAAGAAGCCTTCATTTTGGGGATGGATACCGATCACATGTCACAGTATTTGAAAATATCTAAGTCTAGCAATGCCAGATGTTAAACATGAATTTTTTTAATTCTGTGCATGCAAGACCAAAACACCCATGCAATGTACAGGCACTCCGTGTCTGTGCATGAGCTACCACCCAGGGTCTGGAAAGCATCCGTTTACTGCGAAAAAACAGTAAAAGTCTGAGATCCACACGCTCTTCCCTACAGCCCATGAGATCTGACCACGTAGCATGGTCTCCTATACCTCACATGGGATTTCTGGCAGCCCTCCTGAAGAGTTAAACCACTGCCTGTTGCTCTGATTTGGGCACGGAGCAATCTCAAGCTACGCACAGTTCCTTCTGCAACTCTCCCAGGCTGCACCCTGAGCGTGCCCAAGCAGGGCTTGGGGATAATTGCATAGATGGAGGCAACTCATCAAGTCACCAGGCAGTCCAATTCCAAGTTAATTCTACAGTTCTCCTGTAAAAGCAGTTTATTATTAATGTCACATCTGGTTTTCTGGTGTTGCCATTTCCAAAATGCCTGGATAACTGCATGTCTTGGAGCTTTCTGGTAAACTCTGAGGGACCACAACGGGAGGGAGGAATTGCCACCAGGAACGGGCTTAGGCACGTGTTCCTCATTTCCCATACATTAGCCAGTCTGCATTCATAATACATTTATGGGTCACGCACAAACAGCTTGCACAGACTTTCCCTTGCTAAGCTATCTACACTAATTGAAATTCTTAACTGCTGAGGGGAGAAAACCCCAAACTCCGTTGGTTATGGCTAAGGTCTAGAGCTGCCACCAAAACCCCTGTCATGCTACGCCACTGCACTGGGGTCATGCAAGTCAAGGAACCAACTCCCCTTTTGCATGTGCTCCTCCAACCCCTCTCCCAGGCATCAGCTCAGAAAAAACATTTGGCTTCATTTTATGCCTTGAAAATTAATTAAAAACAGAGTTTATCATCCTTACAAGTTGATTTCCAGCTACAGGCGTTACAGCTGACTTCAGTGGATAACTCTGGATTTACGACAGTATAGCCAAAGGAAGATATTAGCTCACTGTGCAGGGCTCCCAAAATGAAGTTTCTGAAGATGCTGAGCTGCTTAGCTCCAACAGCTTCTTAGGATGAGGTGGATTTTAAATACATGAGAATGGTCTGCACAAAAGTATTTCAATTTTGACTGAGCAATTATTCCCCGAAAGGGGTGCCAGCATTGAGCAACGCCTGTGTTGTATCTCTCCTTTACCATTAAGTCCATTAATTAATTATATTGGTGTAGTTACCGGTCACTGGAAAAGGATGCTACTGCTCAGTATTGCATTATTTTGAGTAAAAAGCTACATTACTTCTAAGCAGGCAGAACTCAAAGCCCTTTTCTCCCCACCTTCCCAAAGAATTAAGAGAGATGGGCAGGATGATGCCTGGGCTCTTTCAGGCAACACGAGTGATTTACAAAATTCAGAAGGCAAACATTATACGCTGGAGGAACGAAATGAATAACACTCTGCTCAACTAAAAATAGATGCTAAAGTTCTAAGAAAAATGTATAAAATAGGAGACAACTCTGTTTCATATCATACTTTTTTTCTGCAAAGCCTCTTCCCTGCTCTGCTTTTTATTAATGAAGACATGCACACGAAGTAATTCCCCTCATTAATCAACTTCATTCTTTTGGTTTCTTCCCACTTGAAGTGACAACACTCCATTTGGGATGTCACGTAGCAGCGTAGCAGAGACTGATTTTAGGGAGGGACAAGTAGCAGAGGCAGATGAAACTCTCAAGAAACAGAGACTTTGGCTTCAAAAGGCCTCTCCAGTAGATGGGAAGAGGGAAGGGAATGGGTTCTGGTGAACCACAAATGCAGCATCTCATTGGAAAAGAGGACAAATATCATGTAGGAGGACAGCTGAGTAGTTTGAAGGCAAGTATAAAACCATCCCCGTGTCAGGCAAGGGAAGGGACGGGGCAAAGCTGCTAAAAGCATGACCCAACCATTGCTCCTCCCCTCCAACACATTATTTGACTCCATTAAACAGCTACATAACAGGAAGATCTGCCTGCACTGAAAGGTCAGCTGCAAAGCCTACTCGCAGTTCGGCTCTTCCATCTGCTCCTCATTTTCTCTTTTTTCCTCCTGCCCAGATGCGGCTGCCCGCCCTGCTAACGTAAGCAGCTGAAAGCCCTGCCACACCAGCCCTCTGCACAGCCAATCCCCCCTGTTCCCCTCCCAGCTTTACGAGGGCAAATGCCCCCCCCACACACACACACACTGACGCACTGACAGCACATCAAGTCAAGGGGAACCACTCCGCAGTGCAGATGCTGCTTGCCTCAGAAAGCATGGCTCAGGACAAGTCCCAGGGGATCCCAGTCCCAGCGGCTCGTTCTGCCCAACAAGAAACACATTTCCATCATCGCAACGGCCGCACATCTGTTTTTCCTCCGCTCCAGCGTGCCCTCGTGCAAACCCGAGCTCAAACTTCGGGGCTGTGCTTTGGTTTGGGGATGGGCTGGGTGGTCATTTGGCAAAGGCTAAAGGTGTCATCTAAATTTTCTTCGTCAATCTGGTCTAAAGGCTGCTGTTATCTCTTCAGGAAAGCTAGCAATGGGAAGCACCAGAACAAAACAATGCAGTTAAACCAGCAGTGGCTGGTAGTCCTCCTGCAGCAACACCCTCCATGGCAGAAGGGAGACCTTGGCACACACTTGGACCTGTGCAAAGCCCAGAGTGAGGACAACCGGGGCTCCATCACCATACCCACAGCCACTGGGCAAGTCTCTGAGCAAGGGGTTGCAGAGACAGTGATACCACCAGGCAGGGCTAACCAAAGGTAGATGAGGTTGCTCAGGACTTTGTCTAGAAAATTGTCATTTTCATAGAATCATAGAATGATTAAGGTTGGAAAAGACCTCCAGGATCATCAAGTCCAACTGCCAACCCAACACCACCATGTCCCCTAAACCATGTCCCAAAGGGCCACGTCTACATGTTTTTTGAACACCCCCAGGGATGGTGACTCCACCACCTCTCTGGGCAGCCTGTTCCAGGGCCTGACCACTCTTTCACTAAAGACATTTTTCCTAATATCCAATCTAAACCTCCCCTGACACAGCCTGAGGCCATTTCCTCTCATCCTATCACTTGTTACTTGGGAGAAGAGACCAACCCCCACCTCACCACAACCTCCTCTCAGGTAGTTGTAGAGAGCGATAAGGTCTCCCCTCAGCCTCCTCTTCTCCAGGCTAAACCCCCCCAGCTCCCTCAGCCGCTCCCCATCACACTTGTGCTCCAGACCCTTCCCCAGCTCCGTTGCCCGTCTCTGGACACGCTCCAGCACCTCAATGTCCTTCTTGTCCTGAGGGGCCCAAAACTGAACACAGCATTCAAGGTGCGGCCTCACCAGTGCCGAGCACAGGGGCACCATCCCTGCCCTGCTCCTGCTGGCCACACTATTGCTGATACAACTTTCCCTCCTGAACTGCTCATTTTGCAGCATTTTTATCACTGTTTTTTCCTTAGAGACCACTGCATCTCTAATGAATCAATGGAGACCTGTAATCAATCTGTAATTACCAATTATTCTGGGATTTCTCTATAAAGGAATCATTTACGCTGCAGTTTTCAGTCACCGATGCTGCCAGTTCACCCCAGGACACCATCCACTATGCGCCTACTTATTACTCCAGCCCAGCAGCACCAGCACAAAGAGCCAGAGGAACATCATGGTGTCCTGCAAGAAGGACCATGCAGATGTCAGATGAGAAAAGCGACCTGCAGGTTCTCCTCCACTTTTGGGTAAAGCGCTCTGCTTCCCCCCAGAAGTTGTTTTAGGTAATTTTCTCTAAAAAGGGCTTCCAAGATTAGTGTTTTGGCATCAAAAAGAATAAAAGCCTCCCCACTCCCTGGTGCCTTCATTTGCATTCTTGCAAGCTCAGGAGGTGCAAGGCAGGCTCTCAGAATAAGCAGATTTGCACACCAAAACCCAGGACCTTATGATGATCACTGCCACCATTACTGTGTGCAAATTACACAGCCAAGATAAAAAAAAAAAATGAGAAAATTGCAAGTATTTTGGACACTAAATAGCTCTTCTGCTTTTCTCTACCCTCAGCTCTCCAGAGAGCACACACACACACCACCCACATTCAAGCCTCTGCAGAACCCAAATGATATTCAATGTAACGGCTCTTAAATTGGCGGGCAGAGACCCTTCCGCCCGCCAGGAGCCGGCGCTCTCGGCAGCTGAAGTGAGAAGCAAGGTGAGTCACAGGCTTTTGCCTTGTTCACCAGTCACCAGGGTCCAGGCAAGCCCATGGGAGCCACCTCTGCCCGACCCGGGTTGAATGCAATTGCCACTGTGTGTAACTGGATTACCTGCTGAGGGGAGTTTTATGTTGCGATTTCGTTAATTGTTAAATGCAGTTACAAATCTGGCAGTGCAAGTTTCACCCTTCCAACATCAGCTTTCCTCATCTGTTAGAAAACCCCCAAAATGGATTAGATTATTGACCTGGTGGTCAAAAGTGTTTTAAAAGCCCCCCTGCCCAGCACTGCAATTAAAAAAGAAACAGGAAATCTCAGAAAAGACAATCCTCAGGCAACCTCTGAAGCAGCTGATATGGCAAAGGCATGTGTATGGCAGCGTGAGCTCGTGCCTCACCATGGATATCAAAAAGGCTCTTTTTCCCTTAACCTGCCCCTGATATCAAAAGTGCACATTAAACTAATTATCTGCACAGTCTTTGTCTTTCTGTCAAATTTGGCTGAAACGGGCCAAATTCAAAACTTACTGGGGGAGAAGACAGATACATGCAGCCCTTAGGCCATAGGAACCCACACTGAAATTCAGGCTGAGGTATACGCTGTGATCCGTGTTCAATGGGATGTCAAAAACAAGTCAAACAAGACCGGAAAAGCAACAAAACCCAACATTCTTCATAGCTGTTATGGTAATGTTAGTAGGATATGCCACAGGCCTAAAACCAGAAACTAAATCCTCTCTGGGGTTTAAAAAATAGTAATGAACCTATAGAACTTCATAAAGAAGAAACTGTTTCTGCTGTAAAATTTTATTGTAGGGCACAGACCCCTCCCCTTATGACGTTAACTATCAAAATATTGAAAGCATCTTATAAAAGCTGTTTTCTCTTTGGGCCCTGTCTCCAGAGTTCTGGCTCGCTTCATCCCTTTAAAGCTTCCATTGCTGGCAACTTGATTATACACTAGCAGCTCGCAAATAAACTCACAGTACCGCTAGCCAAGAGATGTACGTGTTAGCACACCTATCTCTGACACCAAACACCATTTAATATCCACTTGCTACTTCTGCATTTGCACCAAATCCACCTCCTGAAACAGCTCGGACTTTAGTTGATCACCCTGAAGGGAACTAAATAATTAAATCGATCTGACTATGCAACTGGACATAATAAAACCTGTCTATATGCTTCTGCTGAATAAAACACTCAGAGGCTGGCTTTATGTTTAGTTTCCTCCTTCTTCAGGTATATATATTGCTTTGGAAATGCAATTATCATCACCTCCTTATTAGATAAAGCTAATTAGTGTAGCCACAGCCACGTGGATGCAGTAATTCAGTGTTTGCTGGGTTTGGCTCGGCCACTTTTGCGAAGTCAGGAATAAGAACAGCCACACAACTCGCCTGGACTGCAGGTCTTGGGGGAAGGAGACAGAAGGAAAAACCTTTTGGCAACATCAATGCCATTTTCCCAGTGCAGGTGTGGCGGTAGAGCTGGAGGTCACTGCCAGTCCCCAACACTATCCAAGAGAGCCGGAGCAGCACCAAAATCCCTCACCAGGAGCTGGGACGGGCACGGTGCCGCCCACCGGGACAGGCTGGGGGTGGTGCTCCGTCCTAGGGAAAAGTCACTATTTCCTCCAAACGTTTCTGGTTTTCAGAGCTCTGCAGCTAAACCACACGCACAAGCTTCGGCAGAATATGACTGACACAGAGAAAAAGGGGGCAAACCTGCCATAGGCACTGCTAATCCAGAAGTGGTTAGCCACATCCCGCAAGAGCGGAAAACCACCCTGAAACTGCTATTAAACAGCCCAATTCGAGCAAAGTCTCCCATCTTAATTTCTAATAAATTAAAGTTATCATTTCCAACTGTCTTGCTCCAGCACCTCTGTAGGGGCCGCTGCGGGCAGGTACCGCCTGAGGGAGACAAACCACCGCGCTGCACCCAGCCTTGCCATCCTTCCCCTGGAAACCAGCAGCCCTGCTTGCTTGCAGGCTTCCCCCACCGGGGGGGAAGCTTAATTTATTAAAATTTTTTTATAATTACTAAGCTTAATTTATTCAAATCGATTGGTGGAACCCCAAGTACTTTCCTGTTACAGATGCAATGGCTTCACAGGCTTGCTCTGCAGAATTAACCCCATTTCACACCTCTCCCCTTCCAATGCCGCTGGGGAAATCCTGCTGTCTTCCTTAGGGATGCTCACAGGAGTCCAGGGGAAATGAAAACTGGTAACAGCTCTGTATTTCCCTTCCAACCATCCTCCCTTGAGGTTCCAGTCCATCACACACAGAAAACTCAATAAATGTTTATGGGAGTTCAGGGGGAACCAGGCCAGGGCATGAGGTGGCAGACACAAGGAGTGAGTTTTCCTAACAAGCTCCTTGGGAGGCAGGGCGGGGAGAGGGGAAGAAAAAAAAAAAAAAGAAAAAGAAAAAAGGGCATCAACCACAGGAAGGAGAAGGCTAACTTCTTTACCTTATAAATGGAACAGCAGGACAAACAGCCAAGAAGCCCCTTCTAGAGCATCAGGCAGTGCAGGACTCACTGCACCCATTCAAAAAGCAGGAGCAGAGCTGGAAGCGTGCTGTGAACACGGAGGATCTACACAGTGATTTTTACCAACCCATTACACCGAGTGCATGCATGGGAGTCGCTCCTTGATGAGACACTGAGCCCCTCGGAGCTGGAGTACCGCAGCCATCCAAGTGCGTTAACGTGGACTGAGGGAGCCAGCTGGCAGGCTGCAGTTTGGGATCTGGCCAGAACAAGGTCTCCCTCCTCCTGCAGAAAGCAGCTCAGAGCCTTTAACAGCCCCAAGTTACCAGCTTTTTCTCCCACAGAAGACGCCTCCCTGTAACAGAGACATTTCAGTGGTGCCCATGGGCATGGGAAGGGCAGTGCATCCCAAATTACCCCTTGGAGCCTCTGCAAAACCTCTCCTTGCTGACAGGCCGGCAGGACACCTCTGGTCCCAGGGAAAAATTTTTGGAGATGGGCAAATGAGGACCTATCTCAACACCTGAAGCTCTTTCACCAGCATCCCCAGATTTGGCCACCTACAGCTGTGAGACAAACCCCAAAGCCTTCACTAACTTTGCAGTCCAGTGAACTCTTAGGCAAGAGTTTGAATAACACCATGAAAGGGCTCAAGTATTTCACCCCTATAAACATTAATGGAGAATATGGCACAGACTCCTGAGTTTTCAGGCTAAATCCCTCAAAAGCTATCACTGATAAAGAGGGAGGGAAGAAGAAAAAAAAAGAGACCAAGACAGGCAAAGAAAATCAAGTGTCATGGAAAAGACAGAGAGGACCATGGAGTGCAGATTAGAAGAGAATAAAAATAAAAGGAATAGCAGAGTTACCGGGTAACCATCGCGTCCTGACTGCCCCTGTGATGGGGGAACAAGTGAGATAAAAGTCAGTCAATGCACCCGTAGCAGTGTGACAACACATAGCAGCAGGCAGCAGACGGGGCCATCAGCTCCCCAGCCAGCCCCAGGACTAAATTCTCTCCAGAGAAACCTCTTGGGGCAATTTTCCTGTTGGAAAGGTCCCATCTATGGCATATTTTCCCCAGATTTTGATCTCGTGCTTCCCTTTAGCCACTTACTGAGGCTTTTGCCAACTCACACCCATCCCTGCTGCCTGTGCTCAGTCCCTGCCGCCCCTGAAGCCATGGATGTGCAGGATACACACTAGATCCCAGCCGTGAGACTGTGCCAGGACAGGGGTACCAAGAGGCATGGGAACACCCGGGCACTGGGGAGAGGCCAGGGAGGCTGTGGTGCTGCCGATCCAGTGGCTGGGACAGCCCGTCTGCCCAGGAGCAATCGCTGAGCTTCAAACTCCTGTTCCAACACTTGATTAAATGAAGGTTTCCCCCTCTTAGACCTATTAATTTTCTTGCAGGATGCAGCTCTCCCAGCTCACCTCTAAGCTCTGCTTTGGTTTGCGATGAAGTAGAAAGAAAAGTTGATGCTACAGGGAAAGATCTTACTTAGTCCCTAATAACACCTGCAAGACCAGTGGAATAAAACACAACCCGTTCAGGATATTGCACCTTTTCTGCTCTTCTGAGGGGGTTCCCAAAGGTGTTTACAGCTCGAGCTGCCGATAAACATGCCGTGAGCTGCAGCAGAGGAGCCTGCTGCAAGCCAGACATAAAGCAGATTCTCCAGGAAGGAGCTGTTAAGTATTAGCTGGTACACAAGTAGGCAGTAAAGCATGTATCTGGTACAGCAATGTCATCTGCTACCATAAACATAGGTTATGTCAGCGTGCTGCGGCTATACAGTCAGATTCATACATTTCTTACAGCATGAAATAGCTCTGGCAGCCCCCTTCATATCATGTACAGGGGTTCTCCCTTCTTGCTAAGTGCCCCTACAGCTTTTAATGCCTCCTGCAGCACTATTGATTCATCCAGAAACAACATTGACTTCAACAACCACCTATTTAACAAATTACAGTCTTGGGATAAAGTGTACAGTGAGATTTTTATGGAGATGTATGGCACTGGAGCACACACAGATAAATAGGAAACACTTGTAACTCCCAGCCCTCGCTCGCTGGTGAGTTCCCCAGCCAGCATGCTAATACATAAAGAGTTTGTTAATATCTGGGACTGTAAATGTTTAATTACAGTCTGTGGTAAGTCTATCCTTCAATTGTCGAAATTTCCTACCCAGCATGTGATTTTAATACCCTCCAAAACAGAGGTTTTATAGCACATCTGAGCAGAATACCCCTTACTCACAGACAGGACGATCAATCATCCAACAGCCACAAATCCTGTACCACAAATTCTAATAATTTCATATACACAACTAGCTTATGACAGCCAAAAAATAAAATACCAGAACAACTGCTACTAGGGAACAACAGAATTGAGGATACAGTTTTAGCGGAGTGCAATGCTGTACATGTAAGATGTAATCGATTCCTTATGGCCAAAAAATCAAGAAACAGAAGAAACTAATAGAGTTAAATACAGTTCTGTTGAAATAAAATAATATTGTGGTTCTGTGGGTTCTAGGACTTTTATTATATATTATGTTTAAAGAAGTCTCTGGCAAATGCTGTTTACACTAAAAATGAAGGATTCCCCCCCCCCCAAATGAACTAAACCAGGAGTTGTCTTTTAAAGAAGGGCAAGGGAAGAGAAAAAAAAAAAAAAAAGTCTTGTTTGTGTTAAATCTTCCCTGTGCTCCGTTTGCAATTCAACAGTGCCGTGGGAACCAGGAAATGAAACCAACTAGAGACAAAGAAAAATTAATAGTGCACCATATGTTGCCTATGTCAAATCGCATACAATAAAAGTGAACAGACAGCACACGTGAGGAAGCATAACCCAGCCGGCTGCGTGTGGGCTGATAACAGCCTCTGAGCAGGAGCAGAGCCGAAACGGTTAAATAAATCCATTTTAAATAAGCCAAAGTACTTTAATCAAGCGGAAAACATCCCTTAAAACAAGTTTTAAATAGGCAGTATTCTCGTCATTTGTAACCTGCCATTGAGCAAGGTTGTTTTTTTTTTTTTTTAAATAATTAGCCCAAATTGCATGAATTGCAGAAAGAAAAAAAAAATACCCTCCAGGGAGAAGCCCTGTGGGGACAGGCTCTGGCACCCAAAAGGGCTCCCCAGCCGCACACGCCTGCACTCAGTCTCAGCAGATGCTCTTCACAACCTCGGGATCTTGCCCGGTGACGTGACCACAATGCAGGTTTCAGTGAAGCAGGCTAAGAGCCATGCTGCCGGCGAGTGGCGTCGAGCTCTGGGCCAGGCACATGGGAACTCCCCTCCCAATGGTGCTCCCGCAGTCAATACCCAAGTCACTAATATTTCAAAAACCCACAGAGTCACTTTTATTGTGTGGGCTGGAGAGGCTGCGTTGCAGTTTTTAATTACAGGATATTTACAGGAAAATTAATTTATTGACAGACTACATTTCTAAACACAAAGTAAGAAGAAAAATTAATTTGTTTGCATTTCTCGAGCCAGAATCTTGGATTTATTGCTAATGCTGGGCATAACTTTTAGAGCAAATTCATTCAGATCTCCTGTAAGGATGGTTAAGCCGAAGATGTTAAGTCTTAAATTTTCCTGATTTGTTCCTTCAAAACCTGGCCGAATAACAACTTCGCTCAAACCCCTCCTAAGTTTTTACATTAGAAAAGGAACTTGAAATAGAAACAAAAATTCAAAGGGCTGAAAGCCATTAACTAAACCCACAGGCAGCACTGCCGATTCCAGGAGAACCAAAGCCATGGCGCCGTGACAGCCCCCACGCTCCCCGTGCATTTCCTTGCCACCTTTTGGCTTTTAAACAGGTTTACAGAACTAGAAGTTAATTAGCCCAGGAATAGTTAGCAAATTTATTTTCCTGAAACAATCCCTTTTCAGCCCAGTGATGCTCTATAGGAAGAGAATGACATGAAGAAACGTCTCTGTTAGTGCAACGATGGAGAAGGAAACACGCGGCTGTAAACAGCCTGTGCCTCTCCTCCTCCTCCTCTGGGGGAAGAAAGGTAGAAAACCAGAAGCACCTAACGCCCATAATTTCTTTTTTAACAATCCCTCAGCAACTTGGAGGGCACAAACGAAACGCTGTTTTCTCACTCCAAAACCAGCAGGAGAACATCAGATTTGGACGTGGTGGTGGCACAGCCAAAGGCACGTCTGAACATTTGGAAGGAGGAGTTGACACATTTTCAACTATTACCCCTTCAAACAACACATTCCCCATAAATTTTCTGGTTGCACTGGTAGGAATGCTTGTTATTCTCCCCAAGACTTCTAAGAGACAAGCAAGCAAGCAAGCTATGGCTTTCCCTCTAGCCCCCCTTGTGAAGCTACCAAACCCATATTAAATGATGGAAACACAACAGATAAGAAAAGCAAGACAGAGCTTTAGAACCAATAAACCCACTAAAATGTTAAAATATTAGTACAGCACTCTCTCTGCTAAATAGAAGTGGACTAAAGAACTCTTTAAAGGGAAAACTCTTTTTTACTGAATATTTTCTGGGTTTAAAATTACTGGAAGTCCCTCAGGGCAACAAGTTAAACATTTTAAAACATTTTTCCCCCCTATTTGTCTACAATCATGAAAAAATAAAATACAGCAGCATCTGGTACCAATTTTACTTCCAGACACACCTCTACCAAAAAATGCTGTGCTTTTGCAATGACACCGAAAGGCAGGGGAGGGGGGAAGGGGAAGCCTTAACTTTGTTGATCCAACAGTAAAATCCAGGATACTTACTGCAGGTCCTGGAAAACAAAAAGAAAAACAAAGAAAAAAAGTCACTTAATTACAAAGAAAAAGTATAATCTGATAGAACAGCACATAGCAGGAACCAGAATCAGAATGATTCAGTACTTTTCAGTTCAATTCCAATGTGATGACTTCCCAGATACACTTTAATGCCATCTGCGTCCTCCCGTTATGGGGCCATCTCAGCCGTGCTGCTGGCAAGGCAGTGCTTACAGGGGTGTAAACCCACCCTCGTCCCACCTTTTCCCCAGTGCGACTCTGTTCCCTCTCCCCCCGTGAGACCCCAGGCATGTCACAAGGCATCACCTGTGTTCATGGCCTGCGGCATCACGTGCAACCGCAAAGCATCACCAGGAAAAAGTAGACAGACACAGCTGGGATTTTATGAGCAAAAAGTGCATTTTTCACCACGGAGCTTATTTTTCTCTCGTTGTGCAAGAGGAGCTGGAGGTGTACTTGCAAAAGCCAAAGGAGCAGTGCGGTGCCGGGGGCACCCAGCAAGAATGTTGCTACAGCTGCCACAGATGGTAAAGGTTGCTGTCATTTGGTCCCCATCCCTCCCTGACCTCAAAACACATCACACAACCCTGCGGTCCTGCGTCACCTCCGCGCAGCCTTTGCTCAAGACCTTTGCTGTGCTCAGAGCCAGCCGGTGGGCTGATGCACAGTGCCTTAGATCCAAGGGAAAAACCCATCACATCTGCAATAGGCTTTGGGTACCGGTGCCACAGTCTGAAGCTACAATTAATGGCAGTATTAAAAAAAAAATCCTTATATTCCCCTGGGGAGCAGAGGTCTGCACTGCCTGCCGCACCAATTTCTGCAGCTTTCCCAAGGCTGGTGCTATGTGGAGGTGAACACCGAGCTCCTAATCTAATGCAATCCACATTTCACTCCTGTTCACAAGGCAGCCTATAGCTCTCTGTTTGGGGCTTCTTCATGCTCCATTTCCTGCCTGATCGAAACCAGAAACTAATCACAATTAAAGAAGAAAAAATGTGGAAAATATTAAAATGGAGAAAAAAACCTCCCAGCTTGTATTATATTATTCTTGAATAATATATTATTCAAGAATATAAACCAAGAAGCATATTTCAAATTAATGCATTTTCAAGGTTTTTAAAATGTGTTTAAAAATTAAAATGTTGAAAAGTCAAATAACAAAACCCAAGAAAAGCCTAAGAATGAGGACCGAAAACAAGTAACGACACGCAACGCCTGCTGCCAAGAATTAGCCCGTTAACCTGCGTTCATCAGTTTAACGTGGTCAGCACTGCACACAACCGCAGCCAGGCGCCCAGCCGGCGTGGAGGGGAGGAGACAACCTCCAAATCTCCCTCCGTGGCCAGAAGCCTATTTTCTTTAGCAGTAAAATTCACACAGGCTCTTAGTTCGCTTTCCTTGGTTTAATTTCTTATGAATACAGAAGTTGATGGCTCTAAGCCAATTTATTAACTGAGAATCATAAACCTGATTTATTAACTCACTTATGCCAAGCTACCCACAAAAGCCCCTTTGTAGAAAAGTTAAAGCTAAGTCTTGAATAAGAAGCAGTCAGGAAATTATTTTAATATGGGATTTCAATCATGTACCAATTATAATCTCCTTGGAATTCGTTGCCTTTTTCCTTTCTCCTTTTCTCAGCTACTGTTTTCTCCCAACACGTGCAGGCAAGTGCTCTTTGAAAACACTTTCCTCTCAAATACAGGAATCAAAGTTGGATGCGGGGGGTCTGTATATGCAACGTGGGATGCTCTCCATCCGCATCAGTGGAGTTAGGCTGATCTTTAGGAGCGCTGTTGGACAAATGGGGCTAGATAAATCTTCATTAAGGCGTGAAGTTGAACCTACTGAACTGATCTTTTCTCCTCCTGAGAACAACATAACTTTCTGGCTTCCTGAACGTGTTTTTCAAAAGCCTAGCCACAAGACACTTGTTTCCTATGGAAGCCAACAATAAATACAGAGGTTCCTAGTGTGCCAAGGGGCTGGCCCCCACCCAGCCATCTCCTCGATGCAGGCACATTGCACAAAAGACACACTCTTTTCAGAAACATTTGCCAGAATTTACTGCTAATAATTTTGGCTAGTGAGAATCAGTTTGGGAGCTCTAAAGTAAGAATGAAAACAGTTGAACATTCTTATTATAACAAATAAAAGTTGGAAACAGCTTTTGTGCACTTAAAACTCCATAACCAATTAACCTGGGGGCTTATTTCAGAAGGAGGAGGAGGAAGACGAAACAACCTGCAAATGCACAGGTTTTGGTCTACGATTGATTTGCTATAGAGAAGGGAAACCTGTCATACTTTTCCATGATCTGCAGCATACATTACTGCTATACTGCTGGGAGTGAACACCTAATGCCTGAGCCTGCAAGGGCATGGAGATATTTGGAAATGCCAAGAGATTCCATAAGAACATGAACAGTTGTGCTAGAGGGAGGTGAAAATAGAAACTCATTAAAAATAAATGACCCAGTTTTTCTGATTGACTAACAGTAGTGTTATTTTGTATACCCAAAGACCTAGCAGGCCATGATGGTATCATCCCCAGCAGTACACAAACATACAGGAAGTGACAGGTCACAGTCATTTATTTCCAAGTATTTTTGCAGCTTGGGAATTTTGGGATAAGCTACCATTTCTGTTTAATCTATAACCTATCTATCACCCAAGCTTTCCTGCCATGACAGGAGAGAGCACTGCCAGGTGGGGAAAACAAAACCAGCCGGACCTTTCCAACAGCCCAGGAAGAGTCAGAGGGGACTTTGCTGCTGCCCTTAATGGGCAGAAGACTTGTCCCCAAGGTAGCGCACACACATCTGTGGCCACCTGAAGACGTAAAAAAATTATAATTTTGAAAACATATATATCTATACACACACATAAATACCTATATAAAAACATATGAATGTGTATTTATACACACACAGTATGTATATACATACACACAGAGTTATTAACCCAGGATGCTATAAGGGGAGTAACTAAGTCACAGGCAACAAGGAAGGAAGACAACTGCTACAGTCGTAAGAAGTTGCAAAGATTGGCTCTACGTCAATCTGAAAAAGAGTATTTGTCATTGCCTGGTGATCTCAATAATTCCGATCCGTGTGTCAGTGCTGGTGTGTAAGGGGAATACGCTCTCTAGCACAGAGGCTCATTACTGAGCACAAATGTGGGATAGGTTAGAGTTTTCCTAAGGTTCAGTAGAAGCCAAAGAAGTCCTCAGTACAAGATTATATGTATGCAACTCACCATGAAAAATATAGGGAGCAATGAAAATCCCCAAATAAATAAAAAGTTCTGCATGATTTACCCACATGCACGCATGCACATACATGCTTACTGAATAACAACTGTGTATTTACACTTGACCACACAATCACATGACCAAGGGGTTTGAAAAGGTCTTAATATGTAAAATATGGGGTTTAAGTACATGGAGGGCTGGGAGAGAAATAACATTTCCCTGTATAGAAATTGCTTTGCTTTTTTTTCCTTAAAAAGAGCTTTATTCTTGTTCCAAATCAGGATATTTCTGTAAACAGAGTAGCTGTAAGAAAACAAACAAACAAACAAACTTTGAATCAAAACTTTGTTAGGAGTTTAAATTAAAGAAAGAGTTGTAGTGTAATGTAAATTTGGAAAAAAAAGTCATGGGGGGGTGGGGCAGAAGACTGTTTTATCTCATTTCATCAATTTCAAAACATTTTTCCTACAAGTGTTTTTGAAATAGAAAAATTTTGTAAACAAAACTTTTACTGCCAGAAACAGCAATTTTGCCAAGTCAACATTTTTCAATGAAATAACACTTCATCAAAAAATACCCTTCCAGGCCTACCTGTAAGGGCAATTCTATGCCTAAAATGGCCAACGTTTATTCCCTTCTGCTGAAGCTGTGCACAGTTGATGCAAACAGGCACTACCCAATGCCACAGCAATCAGCTTTAGGTGTTTACATCCAGAATCCACTCTTGCTTCACGCGAGGAGAACAGAGATGTACTCAGAGACTTCCCAGACTTAGCATCTCAGGTGTATTTTCTCCTGTTTTTTTCTTGAGGGATTGAGGTTCAGATCGGTTTTTGGATCAATCTTCAAGCCAGAAAAAGAAAGCGGTATGACATTACGAGATACACGAGCATCATCTCCCACCATCTAGTTGTACAGAGACTTTGAACCAATATTTAAACTGACTAAATTCCCAAATCCTGGATCCGATTCATCCATCCTTCAAGAACATCCAGGTATGGATTGATCTTTAAAAAAATAAACATAAGGCCCCGGGACGGCTGCACGGCTGTACCCCATCCCGCTCACGCGGTACCAGCTGGCAGCAAGAAGGGAAGCAAAACCTCCCAGGACCCCTGCTAAAATCCATGTTATTTCACAAACGCTCGCTACAACAGTTGAACTGTGTCCTCGCTGGGATGTATCACATTAAAAAAATAAGCTAACATGACATTAAACATGATTTTGCCTTTGGCATGGAAAGGGAACTGTATCTGAGACATGCAGGCTGGCTCTCAGGACCAACCACAACAGCTAGTGCTGCAAAACCTTCCTTCCACCTCACGCTTGGAGAAGGCTGCAAATCCCATGTAAGGCTGTATTAAAATGTGCTTTTCTTTTTATACACCGTCTCCATGGGTGGGTGCACGTGGGTCTTCAAGGCTGTGCTCGCTTTCCAGCCGCACAAGAAACTGCTGATGCTTGCATGCGGGAAATAAGGACGATGTGATTTGTGCGTTGGTCCTGGCAGGGTGGGATGGAGCTTGGGAGACACTGGAGTGGAGGTGGGTGCAGGAATGGCCACGCTGGGGGACAGCCAAAGGGCCAGGTTGGGAAGGACACCTCCCCAAGGAGGCTGCTGGTGTGAATTTCCTGGCCTCGTGGTAGCAACAGCAGAATAAATTGGTTTTTAAAAGTAACCTCTTCCACACCGGTAGCACTCAGGTGACTGTCACTGCAGTGACTCCATCCCTGCAACCAGCTCTAGGACACATGTGCTGTTCCCTGGCTGCAGCCGTGGAGACAATTCCCGCAGGGCCAGATGACAGCAAGAGTAAATAACATGGGTCAGATGGAGCCCTTTAACTCAGTTACTCCTTGGTTTGTTTAGCTGGGCTGACAGCAGCAGAAATGCTCCCCCAGGTACCTGGTCTTCGTGTCTGAGACCAGGGAAGAGATGACAGCAGGGATGACCATGCTGCCACAGGAAGCTCGAGCCCTTGCTGAAGATTCGAAGCATGAGGAAAGGCTGGGGTTTAGTGCAGCCCCCCCTGCCCGCAGGCTCCCGTGGGAGGGGGGAAACTTGTTGCATTTATGCTTCTCTACAGTGAAACACTAAGCCAAACTCAGCGGCAGGGCCCCCACGGGACCCATCGCCTGCCCTCGGCAGCTCCCCTGGGGGGAATCAGAAGGCGGCAATGGTGGTTCAACCCTGTGTTTTGGCGAGTCCTTTTTGAAGCACATGCAGCCAGGCTTTCCCCACTTCCAAAGAGTATAAGTAGTTGATTTTTTTCCCAGAAATTGTTTAAAATGAATCTTTGATGGTATAGTGTCTTTCTAGGTAGAGAGCGATTGTCTCAGCATGCTTTCAAGATGATTAATTCTTAGTTTAGAGAAACAGAGCTGTTGAATTAAATTTTTTTTTTAATTATATGAATCCATCACAGCGAAAGGAAAAAAGTAAAATTCAGTCTTGGTTTAAATGAACAAGAGGGCGTGACTGAAAAGGGACAGAATGATCTCTTAAAAGTTTCTCTGCTTCTTTCTGAGAGATACATATTCAAAGTTTCAATATAAATTAGAAAAAGACTTTCAACATGACCATTTCAACAATTGCCAGAAAAAACGTTCCCTTTGGCAGGGCTGAGACCAGTGCTGAGCATTCTGGCTCTACAACAGCATGTGTCTGGAGGCTGTAAAGCTATAACCACGCAGGGTCCCCGGGGGTGGACACTAGCATGCTATGCAAACAAAGTTTTATTCACATTTATTAGCTGTAGGAAGGAACAAGGACCTGGTTTATGTGTGGTCAGGTTCTCAAACAAATATAGAAATATATATTCAAGCTATCTATGAAAACAAACATCTGGCAGCTTGGCCAAAGCCAATATACAGAGGCTCATCTGCTCTCTACTTTTCTATCTGCAATACAGTGGAGCAATCCACAGGGTCTGCATTGCATTAAACAGATTTAAGTGGTGTGCCCCATCGAGGGTGTGTGTGCGTGCGTTTGTGTGCACGTGGGTGCCTGCTGCTGCTGTCCTTCTGCCTCAGAGGAAGAAATCCATTTGAGCATCCACTGCCATCACATGCCCTATGGATCTCCCTTCCCCAACAGTATCTCACTCTCCTCAATTTTCCTCCACAACCGCAGAAAAGTTCAAAGATCATAAGTTGTTATTAATAATTGATTTTTTTCTTTTTTTTTTTTTATTTTATAATGCTCATTTTCCTGCTGGTCCTGCATTGATTCCCTGGCAGCTTTCCACTTCGTTGGAGGGATGCTCAAGTGGCATTTGCGAACATGCCACGGCACGAGGGCAAATGTCACTTTTCAGAAGCTCTTGCGTGAAACAGGGAGAAGGGGAGTGAAGGGCAAGGGCATGCTTAAGATCAGCCCTACCTCCCAAATTTTTGTATAGGCTAGAAAGACACTCTGGACAACGTTTACATAAATGCCTGCATATAAAAACCAAATTCATTGGCTGACCACACCAGCTGTCCTTGGTTGAATGCTGTACTCCACTAAGGGCTTTAAGGAGCACAGTGATATTTAAAAGGCAACAAACAAAAAAGAATCAAAGCTACCTGGTGGCTATTCCTAAAGCCCAACTGCTAGGAAAACAGGGTTTAATGAAGCCGGCTGGGATCCATGACCATCCCCATGAGGGCAGTATCCACTCCTTGGCCATGAGTAATCCCTGATTTATCGTGAAATACCAGCGATGGAAGAGAGAAGGGAATTGCCTACCTGCCTTCCAGGGAGATCGGTCCATGGCCCACAGCACAAAACCCCTGATTTCCTTTCCCCAGAGTTAAAAAAATTGTTTAAAAGATCGATGATCAGAAAGTTTTTCTGCCCGTTTTGAAAACCGAGACATATATTTGCTGTAGCAACAGGCAGCAGAGAACAGCCTCCTCACTATATAAAGATCTACCTGGTCCCCACTAATTCATTCAGCATTCAAGAACCTAAGAGCCGAGGTGTGCAAAACTTCATCTGCCGCTTTCCGACACGCAGAGGCAGTTGCAAACTGTGTGGCTTTCTAGGTACATTGCTGTCTGACTGTTTTCCTTAGAAAGAGCAATGCCAACCGCATCTCTCCCCTCTCCAACAGCACTTCAGACCTAACAGCAGAATGTAAACAGCACTTCTCCTCCGATGAAACGGGGGCCCATTTCACAAGACAGGGAAAAAAAAAAAACAAACCACCAGATACCAAAATGACAGAGGCATATAATTAAAGCAAACAGTTAGCTCAAATAAAAATTCCCAGTGAGGCCGTCCGCGGTTTCACCCGGTCCGAGGGCACAATGAGCACTCAGGGGATGTGCCCAAGGCTGGTGGCTGAGGTTTGGTTATCCCTGACCCTGAAATGCAGACACCATCCATCACACGCATGGGGCTGGCAGGCAACGTATAGACATGTCCGCATGCACGAAACAAGCCAGTGCCCACCCCCCGCCTAGCACGGCTGCGGGGTTTCTATATTTTTGTGCTAATTCACAGTCCCACTTCACTGTTGGATGGGATAGTAATGGGTCTAAATGCTACAAGGGAGAAATGGAAGGACTGATAAAATACGCAACATCAGCGGGTGTTCTGAGGTTTCATTTGGTTAGCTTTTTTCTGGCTTTTTGTTTTTAGGTTTGGGGTTTTTTTGTTTTGGTTTTTTTTTTTTTTTTGAGGTTTTTTTTCTTTTGTGTTTTTTGGGTCTTTTGGGGGTTTTTCTTGGTTTCTTTTTTTCCTTGTTTGTTTGTTTGGTTTTTCATTTTTTTGGGGTTTTGGCTTATTTTTTAGTTTTTTTATAAAAACCTTCATATCCAGCACGCAGGCATGCGGGAAGCCCCAATTCCACAGCCCATTAGATGAAGGTGACCGGCGTTGTTATTGAAAGGTTCCCATCCAGCCCAATGCCACCCACGGGGTGCCCAGCGATGTTGCTGGACAAAGGCGATGCTTACCAGGTTCTCCGCGCCGGCCGGGCTTCCCCCGCCTCCCCGGAGGGCCTGCGGAAAGCAGAGAGCAGAGGGTTAGCGATGCCCTGCGGGAAGCTGATTTGGGAGGGCACCCGCCACACGTTCTTCCCTTCGGTTCCAGACCGCCTCATGTCTTCCCCCCTTTCCCAACTACCAAGGAAAATAGTAGGCTGCACGTTTTAAATACCATTTTTTCACAAAATATATCATTTCGATGAAAAAGCTGAGTCCAGGCTCCAACGCAAGCTGATTTTGAAGTTATTGGTGTTGCCCACGTAGTAAAGGAAACCAGGTCTTAAATGCTCCAAAATTCTGGAACAGACTTTGTAGAGCAGCTGGCAGTTCTGCGCAGTCTATGCATGCTGCACATGGCTGTTACAGTCTTGCAAATCACAACATTTAAAGTATTAAAATGAGGAACAGAAACCTTTTGCTACTAATCATTATCTGAGTCAGAAGAAGTTCCTGTGCAGAAGGCTAAAACAGCCTAGATGTGATCATATAGCTACAGTTTCAGGCCCAGGTTTCACTCACTTGTCATCTTGCCCTTCTGGGTAGCAATGGCTAAGTGATCAATAAACCACCATAAATGACAAAATACCTTTAATCAAGAAAAAAAGGCACTTAAACAATAAACATGGATACAGAATACTGCTAAATACTGCTCCAGCACACGCTGAGCATCCAGCTCCCCGACAAAGCGATGACGCTGTGTCCTTCACGCTGTTAGCTGACACGTTGCAGCCTCTGTGCTGCGGCAAGGCTTCCCTGCCCAGGGGCTGGCAGCACCCACGCTCCCGTAACATGCGTGTTGCCAGATGGGGACAAAAAGCCACTTCTTGTAGCCTTCTGCAGCAGAGCAGCCAGTTCTGGAGGAGCATTTGCTGGGTGACAGCAACGTCAACAATGAAAAGCAAGACCTCACTTTTTTTATCTGTGAGACTACGCTGCTCCCTCTCCTTTCTGCTGCTTTTTTTAGCTTTAAGTGAAAAGGACGATAAACAAAGATCATTAAATATTTCTGCCCTCCTATCAAGATTTCCTTCTGCATAAACACCGCTGTGCCCAAGTGTGTAATTGCGTCTCCAGCCATGGCCTGGAGTTTTTCCTCTTTAAAGTTAGGATAAGCTGTACAGCGCTCCCTCTCCCCAGCCCATCTGCACGTCTCCAGCAGACACCCTGGCCCTCGCCAGTGGGCTACGGCAGGAGCTGCAAGCCCCATGCGCTCCTCTCACTATGGGGATGGCAGCTATGGTTACCTCGCAACAGCTTGGTAGAAAAAGGCTGTCGGAGCTCCCTAAACAACTTGCTCGCAATTTTCTATGGCGGGGAAGGCGAAGGCATATTCTCAGCCTCCTTAATTCTTGAAATCAGGTAGATGATTATACCACATTACACCCAGGAGGAACGACTACTCCCTCCAGCCTGCAGTCAAGCTGCTCTGGAGGGGAACCACAACTCTAATGAAGCACCTTTTCCAACATCAGAGTCCAGACACGACCGAGCGATTAAAGCTAATCTACCTGTACCACTCTCTTGGCTAATTGTGGTGGTCTGAGCCCTGGGCAGAGCCTGAGCCCCAGCAGGCTGCAGCCTCCCCATGCACCCACCGCTCCCCCGGGGTGCGGGGGGCTGCTTTAAACACCAGCCCTGCTTAATCCTTCAGTGTCTTTTGATAGACTCCTCCTGGATGCATTTAATCTAGGATGACTCGGTAACAATTTAACTCTTCCGCTAGCAGTGACAAGAAAGCCCAGGGTTTCTTAGAGAGGAGGAAAATGTCCTAATGAAGCTGTAGGAGAGGGAGGCCAAGTTTTTAAACAAGTGACTAATGAGTTGGTAGTGATGCTTTTAGGCAATTTAGAGGAGGGCTGATATTAAAGGATGAATGCACGGAGCTCCCACATAGAGCTCAGGTTGGAGCCTTTCAGCTCAGAATGTGAGAAACCAAAAATTCTGTTTAAAAAGAAATTTAATACTGATTTATTTTATTTTATTTTTTAATTTAAGGGACTTCTTAATACTTCACACCAAAAGGGAAAAATTGACTATTGCCTACACTGGCACAGGTTACCCAGAGAAGTTGCAGATGTTCAATCCCTAGAGACATTCAAGGCCAGGTTGGATGGGGCTCTGAGCAACCTGATCTAGTTGAAGATGTCCCTGCTCACTGCAGGGGGGTTGGACTAGATGACCTCTAAAGGTCCCTTCCAACCCAAACCATTTTGTGATTCTGTGATCCTGTAACTCTTTCCATACAATGTTGAAGGAAATCTGTAACATGGGTGCAGCACCTGGAATTACAAGTATAGCATGCTTGTGGCAACCGTGAGATAAACCAAAGTTGAGGGAAAAACCATAAAAATCCATTCTCATCCGTTTTACTCGCTGTTTTTATCTGAAAGCAATTTGGTTAAAAAAAAAAAAAAAGTAGCAGTATTTAGGAAACAACATCTAGAATCCTGCTGCCATTCAATAGCTGAATATGGAAAAGTCTCTGAACAGAGAAAATATTAGTGGGGATTAAAAGGAAGAACATCACACCCAGTATTCACTTTGGGCAAGACTTGCAAGTCGCAATCCTGTGATGCAGATGTGGGTGAGTGGAAGGACAGAGACCTCCCAGCTCCCCACAGCAAGACGACAGCACACAGGAGTAACCCAGGAGTCGTTAATGCCATCTGCAACCTCGTCCTGCACAGATGTGATTAAGTCCATGGTCTGCGTGATTGGAAATTATTATTTTAGCAATTTCTAGCCCATGCTGGGGGGTCAACTTTGGATACTGCTAAAAGAGCTGGGCATAAAGTGAATCCATATTACACCTCTTGTTTCCGACCCCTTTAAGAGACTACAAAGGAAATTAAGGAGGCCTGGGAATTTGAAGATAAATGTTCACTGTAAACTGTTACCTAATGACTCCATTTCCTAAGACATTGCAGTTTGATGCTTGTTCAATATAATTAAGATTTATGTTGCATTAATGTCAATTGGGTAATAGCTGAGCCTTTTCTTCTGACTGTGCCAGCTCTGCTGTATCAGTTCTGGGAGCTCTTTATTTACATTGTTATGAAAGACAGTTTTGGAGAGGAGAATGAATACAAAGCATAAAACAGTCTATTTTTAAACAAATTGTCAGGTTCAAGCTAAACAGCCTTAATCCAGGGCATAATATGCAATTTCTGACAACACCATAAGCTTTCCAGTGAGATAATAAATTTAGTAACCAAAGACAAAGGAAGAGAATGAAATATATTGCTATTTGGAAGCATTATGAGGAAAAGCTGACGGGTGCATCTAAAGAATAGCTGCTCAGAAACAAGGTAAGAAGTTCAACTCAATTGACTTAGCTGTTCTACTGGGTAGCACCTACTTATGTCATCTACCATGGGCAAGTAAATGAAATATTAAAAGCCAATATCACTTTATAGTTCACATAAAATATCGTTAAGAGCCAAACCCATGTACTTGTGCAGTAAACTACCCCTGTTTGAACTAATTTGCAAACTGGGTAACTGCAAATTGGGCTGCTCAATGAGCTCTGTAATCCATCAATGCCAGGAAAACAGGTCTATGGCATTACATGTGCTTAACGTCTTTTTACCCCTCATAATTAAATAAAATCTGGTCCTTGGCCTACATTCCCAGGCTTCGGAGGCTATATCACTGCTTTCTGTCCCTGCAGCTTGATGGGCAAATTGTTGCCTGCCTTACTGTTGGGCATAATAAGGTAAATCAATGTTCATCAAGAATAAGGTGAGTTTAAAATGCCAGTAAGAAAGAGCCACAGCCCAGAAAAACCTCACTGAAATTAAAAGATAGCTGATGTTTTTTAAATGTTAAGCCAGTGAAGCAATTTTTACCCAAGAACTTGTGGCACCAGGCTTGTGCTAGCTTTTCAATGACACTTCTCCTACACATCACCCTTCTCCGCTGAGAACATACACACAGACATATTAACCATAAATCTGTGCCCATCTTTTTCTTCAAGCCATGTGCTGGTGGGGCTCTTGGGGACCTTTTTTTGGATATGTTCATAGAAAAATGTAGTTGGGAACAACATTCAAGTAAAAACCTTGGCCAAGTAAAATGAAGACCTATCTTACTGGATATCTTTAAATCGGGATTTTTTTCTCTTGCAAGCATGACACAGAGAGCTGGTGACATTGTGACCTCTTAATCACAACCGCCAAGCTTACTTTTAGGGCCTTATTTTCTAGATTAATCATATCTAACTCATCATGCTCTAACATGGGATTTTTTTTTTTTTTCACACCATTTTGGAGGGTCCACCCACTCATGTGCTTGCACTTAAAAAAAAAAAATAAAAAAAAAATTGAGAGCTTGAAGTTATTTCAATTCTGTTTCCCCTTTTTCCCTTTTGGCATTTTTCAAGTTGCCTTCAATATATCAGTGTCTTTTCAGTTAAAAATGAGTCAACCAGAAGAATAGCTTGAACAAATTGGTTGGTTCAGCCACTCGCAGAAAAGTGGATTTTTTTTTTTTTTTCATATGGCTTTACTTAGAAGGAAGGAGAACTTTGCAGCAGCAGGGTCTGGTATTGAGCATGAGGAAACCGCAGCCCCAGTCTAGCTGGCTGTTCCCGCACAAAGGCCAATTTACTTTCTTGTTCCCTGGGGAAAAGGTTTATGGTTCATGGGCAGAAGTCAGATTCTGTGATGCTTGCTCAGCTGATACTCATCAGGTATTCAAGTCGGGCTGCAGGCTCTGAGACCACATATCTAAGATTAAACAGTTTTGGGTCACAAAACTTTGCGTGAACATTTTTGGCTTTGGATTCCAACGGACCCAAAGATTCAAAGCAAATACCAGACACAGATTGGAAACATGCAGCACCTACAGTCTACAGAAGTTTTCCAAATAAAACAAAAAAATAACATCTAGATTAATCTCAAATTTGGCCCAAGTGCCCTAAAAATTCTCTGAAATCCTGTGCTACATTTTATGTTAGTAGAAAAGCCACCCAGAAAGCAAACACTGGCTGTTAGCTGAGGAGAGCTCCTTGCAGTTCAATACATGATCCAGTTGCTTTCAAGATACAGAACAAGCAACAAATTGTCTTCCTTCTTATACCTCCGCGCAGCCTTTCTGAGCAAGGATGCACACAAGCATCCTCCTCACAACGTGTCGGGGAGCTGCATTCAGCCTCAGGGAAGACGACTCCTGCTCCAGGAACCAGACTGGAATATTGCTATAATTATTGGAATAATAAAGGGGCAACATTTAAGGTAGGTTTTAGCTAAGGGGCCTCAGCACTAAAGGTTTACAGCCACAAACTCTCCTTCACCTGCAGCTGAGCTAAAATGAGGGATATCCAGTGAGAGGATGGGATGGGGCGCACAGCTGTGGGGGGCAGAGTCTTAACCCATCCCAACAAGATGCAGCAGAGCAAATCCAAGTCCCAAATCTAACATTCACCAGCACCAATGAAGCCTGCACACAAGGTATATTAGCTTGAGATGACACAATGTTTCAGGACCAGAGACAAATTTAGGGTGTTTGAGTGTTTTTCTTAACCGTAGCCAACCAAGGCCCCTCTTCCCCTGGGTGGGTGCTTGTTGCAAAAGAAAAAAAAAATATTCAAGCTCGTTCAAAGAGTGACATGATATATACACACATGTTGAAACCAAAATGCTCATTATGCTCCATTTAAAACAACCGAGATGGTGCCACTCGCTCAGTACTCTGGGTTTCCCCCGCACACCCTTAAATCATTTTTTTCCTTTTTTTCCCCACACCCAGAGACAGTTTCTTCAAACAGTCAAGTGCATACAGCTCTTTTGTTTAGCCACTAGAGCACGAAGATAAACTGAATTTGAGATATAAATTAAGAAGTGACTGGACTAAAGCCACAAGTGCACTTACATCAAACATGGGACTTTTTTCCCCTCTTGTTATGGCTGATCTTACTCAGGCTATTTCCAGATAATACACTGGCACAGCTGCAGCACAGTGCCAGGCAGGAGCAGATGTATGCAGCATACCCCCCCTTTATTTTTAAAACAAGAGGATACATATTTTGGCAGCTGTGGGGGCTGCTATATGCAAGGTAAAAAAAAGTTTTCATGGCAGATTTCAGTTTCCCACATCTGCACCGAGACAGCTGCTTCAGTACGAGTCCTGGACAGAGATAGTAACTTTGAAAATCTTTCAGAAAGTGTCTATGCACAAACACGCACACGTATTCAGTTTCACGTTTCTTTATGAGAACAGTGACCATCTCTGTGCATCGTACCCATATGCTCCTACACACTTAAAACACCTAGAAAGGTTAAAAATAACATAAGCAAGTCGCAGTTTCTTCTTTTCAAAGACTTACTTATTAGGCAAGTCAGGCACAGTTTTATCAACATGAATCTGGAAAATGAGCACGGACTCCTTTTTCTGCTATGGATACAAGCTAGAAAACCACGTAGTGATAGAGCTGGGGAACAGAAGTGATGCCAAACTCACACTGGAGTCCTCCAGTAGCGTTTGACTGAAATTCATCACCCTTATAGTATCTTCAGCACTAGGTAACTTAAAGCATCACTGCCTGGAACAGACAAGCAAACTGATACCCTCAAGGTTTGCTTTCTCAGAAAGCATTTGTAAATTAGGCTTTTTCCTGCTCAAATAATTGCTAACACAAAGCCACCTCCGGGAAGAAGCAAGAAGTCAGCAGAAACCAAGTTGCACGGAGTTATTCAGCAGATGAAGATGAGCATTGCTCTACTTGAGTCACTAAATTTGCCCCTATGAAACACCAGCCTGTTTACAAAAACAAGGAGCACATGCACATATTGGGAGTGCCTCTACAGCGTGAGATAGTTGTGTATTTCTTGCAGAAATGAGATAATTTTCTTTTTTTCCAAGAACTCCAAGACACTTCTATAAGGTAAGCAAGATAATGAAGCACTTATTGCTTCCTTTGGTTTTCAGTTACAATCTCACATTTAAACAAGTTTGACATGTTGGATTACAAAATCTCTTGTGAAACATTCAGATCTGACACAAAGTACTTGGGTTTTGATGAATTGCATTTTTAGAGCACGGAAGTACTCGAAGCTAATGCATATTATCTACAATCAGAATTAGCCATTCCAGAGCCAGGATCCCACGGGGAAAAAAAAAAAATTCTTTGTCATTTTCAATATTATTCCATATGCAAAAATTGCAAGAGAAGAGAAACCAGCAAGTCAAGACTTTGAGAGAGCAGCTGAATAATGTGGTTTCTTGTATATCCAGAAAAGATCCCAGTAACTGTAGAGAAGTGTATACATTAGAGACTTTAAGCAAACAATCACATACTTTGTATTTAAATGTTATTCTTACACGAACACATTTGTGGACATAGTCTATGGTTAATGCCCATTTTGGCAGGATTTTCCACCCTCATTGTTTCTCAGTTTCCTATAAAGCAGAGTGCAAGCTGCCACGTGCAAACCATAAAGCATCCACAGGCCGAGGCCAAGCCCATCCTAAGAGCAAGCCCACAGCAATCGCGCCAGTATCACCAACAGATTTCACTTCCATGTTACAAATGACATTTAACATAAAAATAAAAAAGATTTCCTGTTTCAAAACTCATCCAACACTGCACTATTACAGGTCACAATTTCAGCATCTTTTAAAAAAGCTGTTAAATTCTTCCTCCTTTGGTCTTCAAAAGAAACGTTTTTCTTCTGTTTAATACTCTCTCCCCTCCCAAGTTTTCTGCATGGAGAAGGCACTTCCTCCACGTTCTTAAAAACTACCTTCTTTTCTACATATTGCCTCACAAGCAACATCATCTTTGTAAAGAGAGAAAATCAGGAATAGTCGGTCAAAGAAATATGGAGTCAGCTTCTGGAGCTGTTTCTATTTCCATTATCTGCATTAACCTTGGGCCAGGGCTCCATGATGCCGCATGCTTCAAAAGACAGAGCAAAAGCACATTTAGTGAAATGAAATCCAAACAGCAAAATCCCTTTTGCATGGGATATATATGGGGAGAAAATGCCACAGAGCTACGGATATTTTTCTCCTACGCGATGGTACCAGCCAGCTGCCACCAGCACACGCAGGTCCCAGCAGATGCTGCAGAGCAAGGGAAACCAGAGAATACAACGGCGGAGACTTAAGTTTTGCTCTGAACTGACTACAGCGGCCATTTAGTGTTTGTGTGCTCCTGGCCAAGTTCAGCATAAACAAACAACAATGACTGATTTTGAAAACTTAATGGTATTATGTTAGTTTAGCTTCCAAAAAGCCTGCAGTCTCCAGTAAGCCAGTCAGGTGATGACCCTGAAATTTAAGTAAAGGCTCTGAAAACCAAAAAATTAATCATATCATTTCATCACAGTGACAGCAGTGTCACATAGATAAATGTCTATAAACTATAGATATTAACAAGTTTGGCTGTTTTAAAATAATTTTACCCAATACAAAATATCCAGTGAAACTACCACACTGCCTTCAACAGAGGTAAGTGATAGAAGATGGACACAGGTGATCCTTCCCCCAAACACCCCAAAATTGATATGTGAATTCATACTGCCCTTGATAATCCAACAGGAAGTCCACCTAGGAAAGCAGACCATCTGCAAGCAGCCAGTTGCTGACACAAGAAAAAAAAGAGAAAATAAAGTCTTATCTTGCAATATGGAGTGACCCTTCTCTTGGTGTAGCCATTTAAGGGTCTCCTTGAGCAGGGATGGGGTATATGGCTTCAGCATACTGCATCTCACCCGCCACCCAGCGCCATGTGGGACCTAGAAGCATGAACATGTACCGTTATCTCTGAAGCCAGGCAACCACGGCTGATGGTTTCAGGAGAGGATTTTGCAAGATAAACTACGTTGTAGCACAGACTAGTACGTTACATGACTACTGGCTGTGCGTTATTCAATTTACTGTTTGTGCCAGTCATAACACACACAAGATAAATGATCTTTTTGACAATGTAGTTTAAAGGAGACATGATTCAGCCATCAGGAATTCCACTCTCCCAGTAAATGTGTCAGTGGAACAACGCTGGGAGAAGTACTCTGAGCAATGCTGTTAAAATGCCACTCAGCACACAGGAAAGGGCTATTATTAATATTATTGTGACCTTGCAGAGATTGGGATTTGTCTGACAATGGTGGCAACAGATGCAAAATGTTGCTGTTCACTGCCAGGAAAACATCTTCTAACTGGCCATTGGTGGAAGAGCAACCAGAAGAAACGCAGGTAACAGCACCATGTGAACTGAGTGGATGATTTAACATATCCAGGAGACAGACCAGGTGACTTCAGGGATTTTTCCCATTTTATTTGCACACAAATTTTTATACTGTGCTTATCACATCAATGCACCTAAACTCTTAAAAACTGTGGTTATTTCTTTAGATAGAAAAAAGCTCAATAACAATGTAAATTTCTAAATACAATAAATACATGCTTCAAATGTCCTCATTTTTAGTTTCTATGAAAATAAACAATTTTTAGAACAAGCATGTAAATCCTCTGTTTTGCCCCGTGATGAATAAGGCTGGGGTCACTCCGAGATTTCTCTGGGTACCAGCTAAGGCAGTCACCATCACAGGAGAGAACATGGCATTTCTTGGCCAATGGGTTTTTCTCCTCCCTTCTGCTAATACATTGGCAATAAATGTTACAGGAACTTAAGCTCTAACTGTACACTCACAGCACAATTCAAATTCTTTGGAAATTAAAATCTTTTGTGAAAGGGCAAGTACACAACAGTGTATCTGAGAGATGCAGCCTGTGCCTAACAGAGCTGTAGGAAATATTCTGCCTTTTTCATAGCTAGGGAAGCCCCCTTCTTGGTCATTTGACCATTTTTCCTAAAGTGTGAAAATCATTGGTCTAAGTTTAAGCACCACTGGGCCACAATGTTTTTTAGTTATTTTAAACATTCTCTTCATCCTCCCAATAATGTACAAGCATGGTTGTATGGAGGAAGAATCGGACAACTGAAAATCAACTGCCCCACGCATACCAGCTTCTGGTTATCTCCTGTATATATGAACCTCCAAAGTCCTTAGAAACCTTTACTTAAGACATTTGGGCATATCTGCCTTGTCCCAAATTAAGCTCTTCCCTGAGGACTGGGGAAGCTTTGATGCCAAAAGCAAAAGTAGGAAAAAGAATGAGAATAGAAGATCTGAGGAAAAAAGAGCAAAATAAATCAAATGCCAATTACATTAATGGCCAAAAAGAGTCTTCGGATATAATAAAATATACCCATACATCATGCTGGACTAGCCTTTCAAGGAGCTATTTTCCCACTTGAGATATATCGTGGAGGACTGGAGGTGAGAAGTAGAGTCTCAACCTCATGGAGGCTTCCCACATCAGGGCTAAAATTATAATGGAAAAAAATGTCAAATAAAATGATTTCACTCCCAGAGCAGCAGAAACAATGTACTTTGTTCTCACAAATTGGGAACAGGTAGGTTGGCACAAGGTCTTTGGCGAAGAAACAATTTAGCCTCAAATTTGAGACCAGAGCAATAGCATTAGATCACTTACTCAGACTTAAGTTGTGAGCAGCTGTTTGGCTTTTATTTCACACAAAAGCTTATACTGTAAAAGGAATTCCTGGCCCATATTCAAATGCTATATTTGCTCGTAAGCAGTGTTTCTCATTTTAGTCCTGATAATGCAATGGAATCAGCGATGAAAAATTTTTACAGAAGAGATGCAGAGGAAAAAAAACGTATTTCTTTTTTAAAGACTTTGGGTTTGTTGTGTGTTGAAATGCAATATTTAGACCTTGAGTCTTCACCATGCGGAAGATTTAATCACCAAGCTTCTCCTCATTTTAACTGAGCGTATAATTAAAGGTACAATCGTCTTCTGTCCCCGACAACCCTGGGCAAACACCAGATTTGCTGTGTGTAAACAGTTTGCTTTCCCACCCACCCGAGATCCTTCCAAGAAAGGAATATATGAACTTTTATGGAAAACATAGTTTCTGTTATATAGACAGAACCACCACGTGCTGCAGTCATATTCACTCCATAGAATTCACTCCATAGAAAGAATATGGTGTTTCCTGTAGCAAGTGTGAATGATCAAAACAATATAATCCTTTTTACTGCCATGTATCTGACCTGCACCAAACAGCTTCCAGCAGAAATACGCTCAGGCAGTTGCAGTTAAAATTGCTAGCTGGGGTCTAAATGGCCATACGTAAGAGCTCTGATAAACAAAAGCAATTAATGACTAACTTAAGAGCAGCATTTCTGTCTCCGTCTGAAGAATTAGGCTTCCAGCCATAATGTTAATCCATGTCAAGTCTGAATGCAATTAACAAGCAGGAGCACGACAACTAATGAGAAGGCATTGATAAAAAAAATAAAAAAAAATTAAAATCAAAGAGCACCAGCACTTTCAGGCTGGACGTGGGTGACAGTTGCACAAGCCTCTGGGCAACCCCATGAAATATAAAAGGCCACCCCAGAGATTAATTACAACTGCCATCAGAAAGCAAGACAACTCAATTCTGAGATACCTGGCCACAGAGATACAAAATCTCCCTTTGGTCATGCCCAGCCCTAGGTGACCAGGCTGCAGAGATCAGAGTCGGGGTGAAGGAGAGCTTGCTCCAGGCTGGGAATGTGGATGCTAAGTATATGGTTAGCAGTGAGACTGAGTATAAAACAGCTGTAGGAAGACTGGGGTGGGTGTGGAGGTGTGTGTGTGTGTGTGTGCGGGGAAGGGGGAGGTATGTCGGCATGCATAAAAACATAGTTGAGATAGCAGAAAGCATGCTAACATTTCTTTGGCACATGTCGTGCCTCAGAGGTGGTTGGCACGAGGCGGGGAACAGGCACAGTTAATGAAACGGCATGAGCCAACACTCACAAAAGCTGCAAAGGCAAACTCTGTTATAGCCCTTTTCTACCATGTTTTGGGCCCACTCTGGCCCAGAATTCAGTGGCAATGGTTGTTTTTATTCAAGTGCAAAGAGGGGATGATATATTGCTCACACATCTGAGGAATGTTTCAGTAACAACTTCATTTTAGACCAAAGTCTTCTCCTGGGCCAACGCATTGCACCAAGCTGCTTCCAAGTACACGGCTCAGCTGACGGCTTTCCAAGAAGCGAGGTGTACTGTGGAGCTCTGCAAGTGCACATTAAACTTACAAATTACCAAAATTACCACCGTAATTTGTTTAACCATGTTCATTTGCTTACTCTATGCATCTTAGTTGATGAATAGTTTGTTTTGTTTGGCTGCATCAGGATCACCACTCTTGCAAACAGCTCAAAAAGCCATAATGAAGTGACTGACTTTGCTCAGCTCCTTCTTCCAGATGCTTAATTTATTACCAAACAGCCAAAGGCATCTTTCAGAGGTACTTAGACCAGTTTCAGCTCCAAAGTTTTGGTTGTCTATAAAGCGATAGGTCTGTAAATCTTTTGACATGACGCATTCTTTCCCATTTTAAAGTAAAAAAAGAAAGATTGATAGGATAGAAGGCAGCAGTGTGGGAGATGCACAGTGGTATGTTTTTTTTTTTACTAGTGAAAAACATCTCAGAGATCAAACAGGAAATTTAAATTATTTTTGACAATCCCAAAGGTGTAACTTTTTACCTCCAGATACTTGAATTCCTATCACCTGTGTGTTTTAGAGATCAGCTAAACCAATGGTGGATTGCCAGTTTAACTTACCAAATGATATCCAGGGAAGGTTCAAAGGTTTAGCGGAGATGAGGTATTGTTGTTCTTTAAACACTGAGATAAGATGAAAAGAAAGAGGCAATTATTCTGAGCAAAGCTATCCAAGATGTTACTAAGTTTGGATACTACCATCAGTTTCCACTTGTATTTTAAAATGTCCAATTTCAAGAAAAACAGTGCAAAGTATGGTAGAAGCAGGACACAAGGCCAGAGAAATAAGTGGGAAACACACAAAGCATCTGACTGACTTTTGTTTGATGTTAGGGGCAAGCACAGTGGTGGGATTGTGTGGACCAAAGCTGCAGATGTGTGGGCATGAGAGAGACAGTGCATCCTTTTGTCACAGTAAGGGACAAGAGATTTGCAAAACAGAATCAACATGTAAGATTTCACTTCCCAAATATGTCAATTTGAGGCTTGACTGAACTGTTTTATCATTTTATGAGCCATTTTGTTCACAGACCACTATTTTCCCAAGCATATGCTCCAGGTACTGCACGAAGACTTTTGCTAACTCTCCAAGTCTACCTTGTTCTTGAAAGACAGTAAAAAAAGGCAGGTCTCTCCCCAGCGCAGGGCAGTGGGGTTGGCCTTCATCCTCCACTGATTAATATACGATGCCTATTGTCACATCTTGCCAAGTTTTTAACTAAAATCAGACCTGGATTTAAGACGCAACACAATAAGCTGAATCCTGCTTTCAATTTTGCTTTCTGGATTCCAGGATACACTTTTAAACTATTGATATACTGCATGTAATTTCACCTGAGGATCTAAGAGTACTTCAAGTAGAAACCTTAAGAGTCCTGCATGAATATAGATATATTGTTGCCTAATTCTGAAATGGAGATAAATGAAGCCTTTGGAAGGGTAGTTAACCATGTATAAAAGTGTAATGGGTGGAAATTAACACTGAAATCAGGAAAAAAAAAAAATCTGTATTCCAGTTTCCCTCTCTGGGCCACCACAAAGCCACAATGAACAGCCAGTGAGCTGGTCTGGGTTTCATTAGCTGAATTCACAATGTCTTCAGGTAAGTCCATCTGCATCCTGGAAAAGTCCTGCATGCTGGTAGTGCTCTACAGGATCATAACATTTCCAACCCACTGCTTCAGCTGGTATTTTTCTCACCAGAGATGAAAATTTTCTAGCATATCTGACTCATTCCTCCAAGAATTGGGTTGGTGTCATTTGATTATTAATCAATATTCATATTCAGCCTTTCAGCATTTACTGCACCCGCAGCTGAATAATGTACAGCCAGTTTGCGTTACAGGATGGGGCTTTGAGGGATTTAGGGAATACTGAGCAATGAAGCCCAGTCTGAAAGCAAACCCAAACCTCAACTTTGTCACTCACTGTAAGCTTTAGAAAACCTGTAAAAAAACTTGCTGAAGAGCAGAAATACCTATAGATCCAACAGGGTATTAGAGAAACTAAATATGGGTCTGTAGCACTAGACTAAGAACTCACGCAAAGTAACAAAAAATGGTATTTTTTCCTCCCCTCTAAATTTTTCCAGAGTCTCAGAATTCAGTAAAGATCACTTCTGGATTTTCCAGATAGTTAGGAAGACCATAAAGCCAGAGTAAATCCCCAACCTATATTTTGTTTTGCAGCCACAGCATCTCCACGTTATGTTAGTGCTACACTTCAGCCAGCTCCGCACGTGGCTGTGCACTCCCTGCAAAACATACTGCTGCCTGTGTCTTGGAGCAACATTGCCATACAGCAGAGAGCAGGTATTTCACACTGCACAGTTCTCTGCCATTGAAAAAAAAATGACTCTGAATTAATCTGATACAGAGCAATGACTTTTACTGAACTGGGGAGCAGAAAATCTTGTCCCCAGGGGAATACTGCTGGGGAGCCCCGTGACCCTGGGAAGTGTCTTCTCCCACAGAGGAACCTCATGGGAGTCTCTGGTCATGTTTGTACATCAGTGCCACACACTCACGAGTAGTTGTACAGACCCATAACCAGGAAGCCCGCTGCAACCACAGCTAAAATTTGTCCTAAACCAGACTTTTGGTTGGGAGGGAGATGTTCCCTTACCCAGAGGCAGAGGTGCAATAACCCATGTTACCCGGGTGAACGAAAAAAAAAAAAATGACATCTGGTTTCTGCACAACTTGGCTGTCAAACTTCTCTCTTGCTGATGTTTCTGTTTCTTATCTTTTTGCTTGCATTTGGAGCTAAAACAAGTTCCATCTGAGTGAAGGAGCTGGCTGCCATGGGGGTCAGCCCTGACAGGCTCCCCGCACCCTGGGTCCCAGGCAGGGAAAGCCACAACAGCATCTTCACCATGTCATCCTGGTGCCAGGCACCATCCCATTTGGCATAAGCCTCCCCTAACCCTTGGCATCGCTTCACCACTATTTTCCTCGAAAGTGAGGTCTTCCTCTTGGAGATGAACAAAATCTTACTGTTGGTCACAACTCTGTCTCTTCTCTCCTTTCCACAGCTCTCTCTAAACCCCTCCTACTGCTGACAAAGGCCATTTTCCACCTTCATTTTCTTTTGGCACTGTTAAATTATATGTGTTTACATTTGCTGTAATATCATAAAGTAGAGTAAATCTTGCAAACACTCTGCCTGAATCCATATAATAATAAATCAGATCCTCCAAGAAACTTTGTGTCACTTGTATGAAAAGGGAAAGTCTAAAAAAACCCATATTATCACAGCTGTTCCCCACCTCCCTCCAACAACTCCTCAGCCACCTAGGAAAGCTGCTATTGCTCTGATTGACAGGGGGACATTAACAGCCCAACGCAAGCCAGCTGATTGACAAGCCCCTTTCCTTTTGTGTCTGATTTTGCTTGGTAAACCGTTTAAAACATGTCAAACAAGTACCACAGTTCAACAGTTCCCTGTGAAACTTCTGCCAACTCCGTTCCCTCTGGAGTAGGCAATTACCTTATTTATAGGAGTTGGGGAATAAATGCTGAATTTCTTTTCCATAATCATTTATTAATTGTTCTCATACTGAAAACATGACTTTGGTAAAATAAATAAGATCCAGCCCTTGCTTGTATTGCTGCAAGAAAAATTAATTTTGCAAGAGTAGGGCATCCCAGGGCCAGACCATCGTGACTCAACTCTCATGATGCCTGTGCCCCCTTGCTCAGGATCTGAATAGGAAACTAGAGAAAGCATTTAGGAAAAAAAGTACCTGTACAATGGAAAAAAAGAAAAAAAGAAGAATAAAGTCCCAGCTTACATATATTCAGCATGGTTCAACTCTGAGCATTTATTGCGCTATTACTGTTAGAGCAACCAGGAAACTTTTATATATTTTGCAAGACGCACGCATACAAGACTCCCATTCCAAAGACATTGCTATTTGATATACATACATGACAACAAAAATGAGTTTGAATAGGAAACGGATGGGATAAAGAAGAGGATAAACACGAACTAGGGTATGACCATAAATTTCCCATGTTCACTTAACTCCAGCAGCAGTGACTCACTCGAGTTTTATTGTACAATTTTACAACCATGGAGGAGAATTCACTTCAATCTTGTAGATGCCACATCTTTTTTCTCCAGTTCTCAAATCACAAAAAAGCACCTTTGAAATTTTAGAGGTATGAATTTTGCCTGAAAAAGCACAGTTTGATGCTTACAGGAAGGGTGATTTTCTGCCTTTAAAAAATTTTTTTTTTAATACTACAGCAGGAAATTGCAAGAAACTAAACTGGACACTTGACAATCACTAGAAAATATTTACACTAATATAACTATAACTGCCCAAAGCAAAGAAACAGTTGCCAGAAATACAACTTGTGTTTATTTCTCATTCCATCAACTTAAGAATAATGGATGGGTTCAGCCCAAAACTTTTGTGCATGTATGTCAAGCAATCCCTTCTCCTCCAGCACTGCTCCTGCATCACCGCCTCCCTGGCCCTGCCCGACAGACTCCACTGCAGACATGGCCTGGGACATATGTCAGTGCCTTCATTTAAGCCAAAGAAAACCTCAAAGTCTAAAGCATTTGCTTGTTCTTCCACTGGTTAGAGGAAGCAGTGACGGAGCCCAGGAGAAAGAGGAGCAGCTCACGGGACACGGTAGGAGGTTTGCTCCCCTGGACAACACTATGGAAATTATAAGCATTTCTAACTCCATAAAATTCTCAATTTCGAGCAACTGCAAAACCAGCACTGCTTTGTAATTTTCACGTGGCTACACCAACAGCTCTGGGGAAACTGCACCTTTTGTAGGGCCATGATGACCTGCAGCACCACTGAACCAACCTGCACAAAACCTGAGGGGCTCATTTATACCCAACAAACAAACCTGAATCTGTCTTAATAAATGTTTAAGCAGAACCACTGTGACAACCTGAGAAATGGCTGAGACACGCTTTATTCTTGAAGTGCTGCTGCACCATCAGCAGTGGCCCCTGCCCAGCAGTTAAAGAGAACAATTAACACCCATGCTGATCATAGCACAGACCAGCACCATCTCTGGTTTTAGCCCTTGTTGACAGTGGATGAAATCCAAATTTGTAGCTATGCATCCAAAAATTGCAGCTTGCATTTGGAGCCTGGCTGATGGCACCCTGCATTTAGGTTTAAACCCTGTTACTGGCCTGCACAGCAGCACGGCAAAGACACGAGCACCAAGCCACCACTCTGGATCCATCCCATATGCCGGCACCGAGCCTTCTGGCACAGTCTGTCCGGCAAACTGGAGAAACTCAAACACGAGGCCAAAGCCAGCTTTGTTTTGCTTGTGGTAGCTTCACACCACAAACTGTTTAATTTTACTTTTTGTTTTTGGTCTGCTGTCTTGTTCTGCAAGATGTGCAGAAGTGGTTACATCTTAGACATGCACTTTGCAAAACAGAGAAATTGTCACCTTGTTCAGTGAAAAAGCAGAACCCTTTCAGCAAGTCCCTCGGACACTATCACCTTATGCACGGACCAAGAGCCAGCAGAAGAAATGAATTCAGCACATAAGGAACAAAGAATATCGGAACTGCCAAGAGAAATATTAACTTTTCTAAAATGTAAGCCTGTCTGACATTGTTTTAACCATATTAATTTGCATACAATGCACATATTGCACAAAACCAGACAAACTAATGATGAAGTGAATAATGTCACAAAGCAAAGCACATCAGGGCACAAAAGTCAGTTTTTCGTTGTGGGACTTCAGGTATTTGAGTGCCCCCAAAGCAAACAAAGCAGGATCAAACAACCCTGGAGTGCTCTCGCCTTCCCACCTAACCCCGGGCAGAAACCCACGCCAAGCACAGATAGCAGCTTTGTGATCTCCCTGCTGCACAGGCTCAAAGCTCCCAAAAATACCGCAGCCCATTTGGAAATGCCTAGGATGAAAGATGCTTGACATATTTTCAGTTGCATCCTCATTAACAGCAGCCCCAGACTCTCCACAGTGCCACACTAATCCCCAGTTCAGCCACCCCCAACCTCTGCCAGTTACCCCAACCCCAACCCGGCAAGCGGCAAGATTTAATCCTCCCTTGAAATGCTTCCAAGCCAGATTCGAGCTGCCAAGAAAGAGTCCACATTCCCCAATTTCTATCACTTTTGGCTATATGTTTTATTGGCTGAATTATCTTAATAGAAATATGTAAGTATTCAAATGTGAGTGCATGTATATCCCCACGTCTGGAGAGAAACCTGCTTTGCCCTACAGCCCTCATCTTGGGGAGCCCCTATTCTCACCATGAAGATTAACCTGCCCAAACTGGACTGGAAGTACAGACCATCCAAAGCAGTTTTCCCCACATAAAAACAAAGATCTATTTCTAGAACCGGTACCCCACTTCCATACCAGTCGCTCAAAGTTTGCTCTACATTTTTCTAGAATGGAGGAAAGTTTTTTTCAGCTTAGTTGGATGTTGGACACACTGAGCTTCCCAGTTCATGCCCAGAAAAACTCTTTGGTAGCTCAAGGCTGAATGGGTCCTCGTTTTGACCAAATGTTGGCAACGCTCCTCTGTCCCTCCTCCTCCAAGCTCCTTGGACAAAGATGCTGAAGGAAAAGAGTCCAACTCTTCACCGAGGGATGCACAGAAACCCTCCATGCCTCCTAACAAGGATGGTTTCCAAGAAAAAGTCACGTACAAACAACATCTGCAAAACTACTGTAAGATTTAGACTTCCACAGCATCCTAAACAGCTGTCTACAGCAGAATAAACAAATATTTTTCTTGTTTTATGTCTAGCAACACATTTTATCCAAGAGATCTACAGTGGTGCCTCAGGGGACGGAGGAGTGGTGTTGGGGGAGATGGGTAGAGAGCTGGGACCATGTCCTACTAGAAAAAGCAGGGACTCATCTGTGCCCCAAATTGTGCCAAAATTTGGACCTAAATAAAAGTTAGCTTTTTAAAGGTGGAGAGAGATAGTCTATTCATTAAAAACAAACAAACAAAAAACAACAAAACCCACAAAAAACCCCAAACAAACAAACAAAAAAACTAAAAAAAAAAAAAAAAAAAAAAAAAGAGAGACTGGTGATTATCACATAGATTTAAAGTACCTGGGGAGTACTGGGGCTGCCTAGTGAAGAAAGATGCCCTTTCCAAATACTGGCCTTAAAATTTCACTCCCTCCAAAAGAAAATAACTATTTTTTTCTCAAACATCCAAACCCTCCAAATAAAGATCCCAACTCCACTAACTTCAGGAAGCACAGATCCTTGCAGCCATGGGGTGCTCTGTACAACAGGAATTTCTTCACGCCCCTGACAAGGGGTTCATACCAAATGAACTGGCAGCATCTCCACTCACCATTAAAATGAAATGTGCTCCTTCCTTTCTTGTGCCACACGCAATCTCCCCCACTAAGTTTCAAATTGTTTTTTAATCTAGTTATTAAATGAAGTGTCTTTTTTATCTGAGAAAAGAAGTTTTATTTGTTTATTTGTTTATGATTTCTTTTAGAGCAAATGTAAGAGGTCAAATAAATTCCAGATGACATCCAGACTGTTTTGTATTTGAATTTTTGTAGTCTTCTCTTTTGAAATTAATTGAAAGGAACATAGTATCACGAGAAAAACATAAACATCTTTAAATCCCTGAAAGTAGCAGCATTAGTTTCAGCTTCCACTTGCAACAGCAGCATTGTCATGGCAGGATCTGTGCTACAAGATACCAACTTCTGTTGCTCAGCAGAGTGAGCATCTTAAGTATCAGATTTAATACTGTTTTTTTATTATTTTTCAATATCTCATAATACTCGCTGGTTCTTACAATGCCATGGACTGGAAATCAGATGGTAACAAGAATTGTATCTGCCATATCCAAAGGAATTACAAGTTTAACAGTTGTGGACATGAGGTTGAGAACTCAAACACGAACAAGCCACAACACACAAAAGGCAATCACAAAAAGCACTTGTTTTATTGCTTAGCCTTAATGCTCACAATTCCTAATTTCTGAACTCCAAGTCAGTCAATGGAAGCACCGCATATATTTTAGCCAAGGCTAGATCTCCTAGCATTAACCACGGCCCTAATTAACCAATGCAGCTGCCCAGAAGAGGCAATATATTGCACCTCAAAGCCAGTCAAGTTTCAGGCCATGGTTTGTTACCCTTAACCTAAACCATTCAGCAATGCAGGAGTGCAGAGGGAAACACTCTCCCCATCAGGTCTCTTTGACCAGGAAGCTCTTTGCTCGGCGGCTGACTGACCTTTAAGATTGCACCATGCATTTTAATGCAACCAGGCTGAAGCTGAGGGCCAAATGCTGGAGGCTTGGAAATAAAATATTAATAAAAAAAAAATATCTTTGCCTACTCTGTTTCTCTGTCTGTGAACAGACTACAAAGGTTTTTCCTTGCTCAGAACTGCTGGTTTCCCAGCATTCACAAATTTTGGCCTCAGCTGTAGCTACTTCAAAGGCAACAGATATGGCTCAGAGAGAAAACAAAATTGGAAAGAAAGAAAGATGCTGGCATTTCAGCAAAACACTGGTCACTTAGTGGTATCTCCTTGGGATCTCCGAATTAATTTCAGATTGCTTGAAATTTATCTCCTTGTATGTTCCCATTATCTGCTGTGAATCTCTCCACATGATAGTTCTGTCTCCACAACACTTGAAAATTAAAAAAAAAAAAAACAAATCAAAACTGCCTTTTCCTAGTCATGCAAATATTAAGCCAACTAACTTGAATTTACAAGCTTTCATTTTGAGCAAAGGGTGGGCATAAAACTAACGCTAGCACTAATTGTGTATCAGAGATTCAAGGTGAACTCCTTCCAGTGCAAGGACACAGGTAGATACTGGGAGCATCAAAATGAGAGTCCCAGTAAGGCTTTGGCAGAGCAGTATCTCCCAACCCCGCTGGCTCGCACACAAGGCTTAGTTTCACCTTCATTGTGCAAATGGAAGGGTTCTACCTAAATGGGGCTTGGGCACAGACCTGGCTTTGTGCCAGTCTTACTGCACTCTTTATTAAGGGAAATTTGAACTGATTTTCCTTTCCAGTTCCTATTTGCTTTTTTATCTCTTAAGGGTGACAATTGCAACAGCACAGCACAATCAACACATAAGCTTCAGATTTGTCATTTTGTAAAGCATCTGTATGAACACACAGCTAAAAGTATACATTTCGGCTAATGCCTCCTTTGCGACTTCCCTTCTTACCCTGCTGAAGTTCCAGCCTAATTGCATCCATGCCCATATCTTAAACCAGGGACATAACCAAGGAGCTAAGCTGGTACCAAGTCTTTCATATCTTTAATAGCTCCAAGCTATTAAAGCCAACCGTACAAGATTTAACATGAGTCTTCACATCACCCCAGTCATGTATTAAATGTCTACTCATGAGATGAGTCTCAGCAACCTTAGAGACTCCCTTCTGGATTGTAGAAATGACACAGCCAAACCCTCTCCCCTCAGCTTTGGGTATTCTGGTTCCACCCAGGTAGGTGGGAGAAGAGATGGTGCCCTGGGGTACATGGTCCAAGAAAGGGAGGGGATGGATTACTGGGAGCTATCGTGAACACAGTTTGAGGACGTAGCTCTCAGAAGGTTTGCCAAATTCCTCCACAATTGCATGCAGCAGGTAGGAAAGCTGATGGAGTCAAATATCTGCAAACATTAATTTCCTGCTCTGTGGCAAAGATGGTGCTGACTGGCCAGGTTTAGTGAAACAACGAGCACGTCGGCTAGATCGTAAATTGGTTTAAATGCTAGAAAAATTATCTGTTGGCTGGCAGTGCTTAATGCACAACAAGCTGTCTGGTGTGGACAAAAATTAATCACGGTCAAAACCAGATAGAGAGCTCAAAGCTTTGCAGCATGTCTGCGTATATGCAGCCATGAGGAAAAATTGAGATTTCATCAAACTGGATGAATAGCCTGGAGCACAAAGCATCATTCTTAAGCATTTCCCTGCTGAACATTTTAAATAGGTAAATGATATTTTCATTGCCGTTACGATGAAAGCCATTAACTTCAGCTTGCAGTTCCCAAGGAGAAGACTGATGGCAGGGAATCAAGAAGCCATTGCACATCAGTTCAAATGAGACAGGATTAGGTGTCAAAGCCTGAATTGCGGTATCCTTAACTTACATTTTATGCCTGTTAAACCAGCAGTAACCAGTCAATTCCCTGTTTGACCTGAAAAGTACTACCATTTTAACTCCTTTCACATGTTGTGATAACTATCTCTTTCAATGCTATACAGTCACAACCACAAGTCTTGCCTCAGAGCTACCTCAGATAATTCATGAAGCCCATATTACTGCATTACTCATTGCATATGGCATTTTTAATCTGCCTCTGAACATTCTGTAGATGCAGACATTAAATTGTTGTTTAATCATGGCTACTATAGAACATATTTTATTGTTAGACTTGTATAAGACTAAAGTAAAAAGCATTAACTGTGCCAAATAAATATTTTACTTAAAAAAAATAAGTCTTTATAAATAACTTAACAGTCTCAATTTTCAACAAAGGTTAAATCCAGCATTTAATATTGAATTCTTGGAATTTCCACAGAGCTTTACATGGGAAGAGATCAAAGAATATTTATACAATACTGTTATTCATATTTTACAGACAGGGAACACAACTCCTCGGCATTTAAGATGTTTACCCATAGCAGTTATGGCCAGGGATAGTGTCAAGGTTTCCAGTTCAAAAGGTGACACTCATTCCGGGTACCAGCTGGAGTGCTTGTACTGCTGTGTTCACATGTGCACATGCTCTATTGCTGGCTAACTTTAAGAATCACTTACATATTCCCTATCAATTAAATTCTAGATTAAAAAAAAAAAACAACAACAACAAAAAACAAAACAAAAAACAAACAAACAAACAAAAAAAAAACCAACAAAAAACCCACAAACTTGAAAACAAGCAAATTACTCCTTTGGGTTCAAATTTCTACCTCTGCTTTTTGTACTTTAATCTGACTGCTGAAAACTAAAGGGCAATAGTTTATGAAAAAAAGAAAAACAAACCATGTGATCTTTTTATATTTCATTCCTACATGAAATAACTCCATATCATTCTGCTGATTTGCCAGTGTCATGATGCTGCTTCTGAAATTCAGAGCATCTATAAAAGGCCAACGTTGTTTTAGGTTGCACTTCTGCCATAGGAAACAGACCAGACAACCATTGCCTTGTCCAAAGTATAAGGCCCAGATACTGGATAGAAAGTGGATTGGTTTTTTTTTCAGTGAACATCTTGGCTTAAAAAGTAAATAGCCAAGAATTCAACACAACCATTTACATTTTCCAATCAAAAAGCTGAAAATGTTCTGAGTTTTGTAAAAAATGTTTTCCCTCTTTTCTTTCAAAATAGAAAGTGTCTGAGGCAGAGAACATTTTTACGCAGACATGCAGCTCTAGTAACTTCACTACGTGGATGTGAAAGATCCCAGCAACTATCAACAATATTCCAGGTGTCCCAGAGAGATACAAGGCACGAGCAACCACAGTTCAATGTCCTACCAGCAGAGACCCAGCCAGGTTGTTGCACTTGGCCATGCATCATGTCAGATGGAATGGGTCCCTTTTCCCACCACCCTGGGTCTTCCCTCCTCCAGCAAAACTAAGGTACTTTACAGAAATAGATCCATAAATATTGCATTGAACATCCCTAGATAAAGCAGTCTTCAGAGAGAAAACTGAACTTTTTGTACCCCATCTTACAGTACTGATAATGAAGGAAATTTATCCTTTTCAACTAAAAATCAGAGCAGCACATGGGCTGTTTAGAGCATTTTCATAAGATGACCACATTGAATTGATTTCTAATTCTAAGGCCCCAAATGCTTGAGCAGCAACATGCTTCCACATTTTTTCCTCCCTAGTAACAAAGATGGACGGTGACAAACATCCATTCTGCATAAGGTGCACATTAAAAAAAAGAATTTATCTGGAGTTAATAGAAACTTGTCTTCATACCAATGTGAAGCGATGCCTTGAGAACAGGACTCTTTACTATAAACATTTTTCTTTTTACCTTCAACTGATTATGGTTTCTTTGCTTTTTAAACACTAGCTTCAAGCCATATGTGTCTCCACATCAGCTTATCTGCTGCTTTCAACTTCTATCAGCCCCTGTTTTCACTCAAACAGGAAAGAATACAGAATGTTCTAGTTAAAGTCTATTTTTGACTATAATAAAGCTATGCAAGCCCATTTCCATTTTCTGATGTCTTCAACAAACAGACTATCTGAGTTCATTAGGACGACAGTTTCTTGGCAATCAAGTCATTTTTCATTGTGTCTATAGGAACTTATTTCATTAATCCTTTGGCTTGCTTACAGAACCCCGTGCTTAGCACCAGAGGGCCCGCGTTCTGTCATCAGGTTCACACCTTGGACATCTTATTTTCGCATGTGTTACTGTGAATAGTGGAGCAAAGGTAGATCTAAAAGTCAGCCTAAGCAGGTCTTCAGCCTCACCTTCCCTCTGTGCTTTCCCAGCTATTGACCTGATGAGGGTTGGGGTTCTCCCCCCACCTTTTTTTTTTGGGGGGGGGGGGGAGTAAATAACACATGCTTTTAAATTCACTCCTTTACCCTTTTCTTTAATTGTCCCTCTTGGAATCTGCTTCAGAAAATGAAGCTGTAACCTGCTACTAAATGAGAAGGAAAATTTTCCGGAGCCATCTCAGACAATTTAGCCCGTGAGCTGCCCTCCATAATTGTACAGCTACAGGTTTTTATGCTGTTCTGCAGCCCTGCCTGCACTATGGGTTTATCTTGGGATAGTTTGGGAAAGGCTCATTGAAAAGCCAGCCATGGGCAATGCTGAGCAGATGGCAGCCACAACTTGCAACACAGCTGGGGTCTCCTTGGCCGCACAGGCAGCTCCTTCTGTTGAGCCGAATACAAAACGGGGTCCAGCTCTTGGCTGAAGCTTGAAGGCTTGTCATTTGCACTACTCACAACTGCTTAATATTAAATAGTAATAAAAATGCTCATATTAACATTAGTAAGAGATATTAACGCATACATGTGCTCACCATACAACCAAGTCTTACAAAAGGAAGCATTCCCCTCCCGGCACCCAAGGTGGGCAGGAGCCGAAGCAGTGACTGGCTCCTGGCTGGGCACTGAGGCAGCTCAGAGGCTCACACCACCTCCAACTGGAGTCTTTCCACTCAACAGGATTTTGTAAACAGTGCCCCTCTGCTGTTCCTGAGGTTTTATACTTAAGTTAACTTATACTTAAACCTAAAAGTCAAACACTCTCGATCCCTCCATCCTTCTGAAGCACACCCTGTCCTTGTCTTCCCATCCTGGCCAACAGCACAGCTATCCCCGCCCCCGGCAAAACGCACCAGCCCAGCCCAGTCCACCCTGCTTACCTTGCTGGAGACCAGCATGATGGACTCACCTCTTTATTACTGTTTTGATCTAATTAATTCATTTCCAGCCACAAAGTACAAAATTCAATAAATGCATTTAACTTCTGGTTTCTTTTGGCACCCTTCAAGAACCACTAAGATGGTATTGCCAGCCCTGATGTTGCCTTTGGAAATATGTTTAAGCAGAACATCCAATTTTAGCACAGGATCTAAATAACTTCTGAACCTAATCTCCAGAGTGCAAGCTCTTCTTATATACGTAGGAATTCCTCCTTCTGGAAGAAAGGCCAAAAAAAAAGAAAAAAAAAAAAAAGAAAAAAAAAGAAAAAAACAAACAACCCCCCAAAAATAGATAAAACCCTGAAAACTGATCTTGCTTTCACATCAGTGGCCATTCGCATCTGAACAGGGAACCTGCACACAAGAAAACCTGGTCTTAACATCAACTGTCAACCACCACTCTGACACACCATGCCAGGAATGAACTAATCCAATACAGAAGGACAGCAACAAAACAAGGTCTCACTAAGTGTTTGCTCAACAGAACATATGCCAGAAGCAACTTCAAAGTAAAACCCTCCTTGCACAACACAGGCAGAGACCAACCAACATCATGATGACTCAGAAAACCCCAAGTGACGTCATGCAAGTGTTCCGAGGCTGCCCAGGCTGGGAGCAGGGAGGTTGGACAGCCCTGCCTGGGACATGGTGCCAGGCACGCATCGTGCAGGATGGGTACGCCAAGGCTAGCAGCACCAAGGGATGACTGAAAATAAAAGAGGATTTTGTGCATACCCCCATCATCAACATGGAGCAGAAAAGCTCAGTGCTTTTTTCATTAGCTAGTATGAATTCATCTCTAATTTATAATTTCATAAGCTAGGGGATCTCTGGGAAAAACTATTCTTAAGCAGATTTTTTTGTAGTATACCTGCTGCTCCTTGCTAGAGTATGTAGGAGCATAGAATCCAGCAGCAGCAATCTCTTAGGATTTCTCAGAAGAATGCCTCTATGCTCACAAGTAACCTTTTATATTGAGCAAAATACACTCATAAAGCTGGTCTTTGCAAAGGATCCCTGCTGATAGAGACATGCCCTGTCCTCTCCTATACCACTAGGCATGGGCACAGGGAATGAAGCCTTTTCAGATCAGGTCTGAGCACATCAGTTTCAGTCCCACAGCCATAAGAGAACAGAAAGGGGATTCAATTTTCTTCCCTCGAGCTGGGAGGGAAACATCCCTTTCAAAATGTTATTGAAATAATAAAACATTTCAATAACCATACAGCTGCAGCGCAGCAGCACTGAAAGTACACGCTGCATTAAAAGACCCTGGTAGAATTTTATGAGTCTGCTAAAAAACAGAACCCCAAATCCTCTGCAATTCCAAAACATGCAGTCATGCATGCAAAGCCCCCCCAGCAATAGCTGGCTTAAAAAAAGAAAATCATACTGGTGGAAAGCCTCCAGTCGACACCAGTAGCACAGCTGAACACCCCTTTGCACTGATGTGCAACTTAACATATGGCAACAGGCATCAGCAGACAGGATGTCTGCTGCCATCTTCAACATGAGAAAGGGGCACAAAATTGCAAAGTCTCAGCTCCAAGTGCACAGGGATGGGGTTTTTTTGTTTGCTTGGGTTTGGTTGGTTGGTTGTTTTTTTGAGTTTTGGGTTTGGGTTGTTTGGTTTTGTTTTTGTGGTTTGGTTTTTTTTTGTTTGTTTTGGTTTTTGGTTTTTTTTTTTTTTGTTTGTTTGGTGTGTTTTTTTTTTTTTGTAAATGCATCCTAAGAGCAACAGCTACACCTCTGACCATTGGGACACCTGGTGCTGTAGGAACCCAGAATGAAGACACAGTCTTTGCCCACAAAGACATGCAAAACCAAGTTCTCATTAGGACCAAGTAAGAGTGGATTGTTTATGCAGGAAACTGCCAGTGCTCTGGGACTCCCGTTGTGGGGAAGAGCTTTTCCAGCAGCTTTGCTTGGCCATGATTTCTGACAAAGTTACTGTGGCAGGTCCCAACATCTGCTGTGCCTCCCCCCAGGGAGGCTGCCCAGGAAGTGAGGAGCTGCAGATGCCACCGCATTCATCTACCAACTCGAAGATTTTAAACAAAAGAGAAAGGGTGGTCTCACCCTAGGGATAACTGCAGCAGGGAGGTCTCTTCCCTGGCATCAGAGGCGAGTGAAAGCAGGGTAGATAACATTAACTCAATTGCCGTGATTTCTCAAATCATTACAGCCAAGTATTTGCAAAATAAGAGCTGAATCATCCTGGGGTGGAGCAGGAAGGTGGCCAGGGCCAAGCACTTCATTTTTGCACTGTACCTATCCAAAAAAATCCCTCCGCATATACACAGTCAATCAGCAGAGAAACTCTGCCTGTAACTTCATTACATTAGGGAGCAAGGAGAAACCGAGCAGACCAGAGGAAAGAGAGGTTACAGGCCAGGATCAGGAGCTGATGAATCTGTTTTAATCACTTCCAGCCCCAATTCAGGAATTCTTCTTTTTGCAAGTGCATGGAGATGCCCCAACAGAGGAGCAGAAGGTGTGGGGGCAGGCTGAGGAATTGCTGGTACCTCCTGAACAAGGGCACACACACACAGACACATCATCTTTGATGTGGGAAACCTATGGCTTTGCAGTTGCCTCATGTATTTTAGAAAAGCAACGTGAGCCTGTGTCTCCAGTTGCACTGCAAGTGTGTCCTTCAGTGCTGGTTTCATAGAAAAAGGTCTGCTACCTCCTCAACCATCTCTTGCATTGATCCAGCACAGCTGAAGTGCAGAGAGGAGCGCTGCAGAGACCTGGCGTGCTGGGAAGGAAATGAAAGAATACCAGAAAAAACAGATTGTGCTTTTATTTTAAAAATAAAAAGTTACATATACAAACACACCACACACATGCACATATTTTGTTGCAAGAAGTTACATACTTGATTCCAGTCGGAGTTTGTTGCTACAACAGTTCAGCCCACGGGACTGAGACTTCCATGTAACTGTTTTAAATAGGGTTTTCAACCCATTAGGCACACAGTAATTACTATGGAGGCACAGCACAGCCTAGATGATGAACAGAGGCTCACTGCATGCTAAAATTCTCATGGTTTTGGGTAGTGCAGATCTGTGGCACAGACACTTGGCACGCAGAAGTGGTGCCCACACACCTGTGTACATATAGCTTTAAACATCATACCTACAGAAAAAAAAATATACTTATATCCTAACTAGATATGCCAGTTCCTGCCTTTTCCTATAGTCATCCATGCCATAAAACCCAATGAGCAATAAATGAGCCCCAGCACCTCCTTTAGCCTACGCTTTCCTGCTCTGCCTGACGTGAGACCTGGAGGCAGAGATGATGAGCAGGACCGCAGCACACTTCTGGACTTGAAGTCCTACCTCCAAGATCCAGGAAACCCCCAGGGACTCAGATTCCCGGTTTGGAGCCACGCACAGGGTGACCATGGCTGTAATAATTGAGAACTTTCAATAAGATCTCCAGCCACCGCTTCCAAGATGAAACTGAATCACAGCAAATTCATTTCCTGGCACAATTTTGTGGGAAAATAGCAGCATTTCCTTTCCAGTTTTATTGAAAAGTAAGTTCAAATTCAATAGCAACAAATAAACTAAAAACATTCATGGCTCTGGAAGAACCTGCTTCTCCTCTGCCTTTATTAACCTTGAAACTGTTTGTCTGCTTTGGCACTGATGTGTATTTATAAAAACAAAAAACAAACAAAAAAAAACCACACACCACCAAAAAAGGAAGAAACCCAGTGAAACTCACTGATTTATGTTCCCAATAAAGGTTCCAGTTAAAATCTGTAAAACCTTTGCAGAAACACGTAAAAGAAGCAAGACAATGAAGTGGGAAAATTTTTCTAATGTTCCATTTTCCTCTTAGCTAAGCAAACATTTCTACTGAAACAATTTACTGAAACATTAGATGTTCTCTTGCAAAATAACAGCAAACTATACAAAAATCCATATTTTTCAAGGGTCTGTGTGTCTCCATTCAGCAACTGGGTATTGGAAACCTGAACAAATTGCTTTGCAAACTGAAAAGCCTAGGGGACAAGTTGTTTTTACTTCTCGTCTCCCATGGGAAGCAGAGAAGAGAAGGGCAAAACAGAAACTTTCCACTACTTTTGTGGCAGATTTCCTCACCTTGGCAAAGAAATAGTTAATATCTCCACAATCCAGACCTCTTTGGTGCAGATTGTATTCTATATTATACAAATATAAACTTAAAATGCCTTTCTGAATCTGCAGAAAGACTCCTTACTTTGTTTCAACTTATCAGAATACCAGCACACTCCCCAGATTTCAGTATCTGCAGCACTTTAGAGAACACTTAAAACATTTGGAAAACCTAGAGATAAATCTTGCTAGGAAATGAGGTACCATATTTTACATTTCATTTACAAGTTGATTTCTCTTCCCTGAAATTCCTTCAGATTCCTGTTCTCTCTCCATTATTAAAAACCCACTAATGATCTGCAGCTTATGTGAAATTATTATTCCAGGTGCTTTTCTCAGCAATCCATTAAACAACATTAAATGCAATTTTAGAGCTAGTTCTTTAAAAAGTCAACATAATTTTCTTTTTCATCCCAATCTTCTCCTATTTTGCATGTCAATCATCTACATCTAATTTTTTTCAGCTGGAATATAAAAATTTAATCTATTTTAGTGTAATGACTGTAAGCAAACAGAGCACAGTTCTGTTTTCTATTAGCTGACACTATAATTTACGGTAGAGAGATAGAGTTCACCCCCCTACACACAGATACAAACGAGTGTACGGGTTGAAGGAGGTGCCACTTTTACAACATGCAGGACAAATGAATGATGTAGAACAACAGGCTCTTTTGGCACCCAAAGGTGTCTCCGCTTTGATCCAAAAGCTTTAGAAACCTGAGGGACACCCATTTCCACCTCAGGCAGCTCAGCCCCTCCTGCTCTTGTGGCTGAGGTTGTGGGTGCAGACAGGCACAGCCCGCCAGTGTGGCACCACGTTTTGTTAGCCACGCTGTTCCACCATGCACCTTCCCCATGCCACCAACTCACTCGGCACGGAACTACGCAGTGCTGCTCATCCCAGCGTATGTGTCCCGCTGCAATGCCCGCTGCAGGCATTGACTCCTCATAGCAGGAACAAGCATTTATTCACCACTGGTATCTAAGCAGACCTCAAGATAAATGGCCAAATATATCCCACCTCTAATCCAACAAGTACTTCTGCAGAGCCAGCCTTGACCATCACCGCTATCTTTCAAAGGCCTGCTTGCTTTGCGGTTAAGACTTTGATAACCAGCTTCAAAGAATTTAGAGCCTGGACCAACAACAAACATCTGTGGCCATATTATCCAAAACCCTATTTAAAAAAAAAAAACACCAAAACACACAAGCTGCTGTTTCTGAAGTCTCGATCTGGCTTTCAGGACATGCCCCAGGAGTATTTCACTGCCCATGAGCTTGGCCGATCCTGCAATAGGGAAAGACTTCACTAATACCTTTTTTTCTTTTAAACTCCTTTACTCATCACTGGCTACCTCCAGGAGAAGGCATTTCTGGTTTTTTTTTCCACTTCAGAAGACGTTGTTTCTGATTTCCTACATTAACCTTCACTCCAGCAACTTTAAAAATATAAGAAACAGATCCTGTGTGTATATATAGCATCCGGGGAGCAACATGTTGGACAAAATCGTTGAAATAACAGTAACAAGTCTCCATTTCTATAGCCTTTGAAGATGTTTAGATACTAACAGCAATCCAGCTGCCAAGAAATAAAATAATTCTTATCTGGAAGAGATGATTCTTTGCATTTGATTTGCCCTGGAAACCACTCTAATGGTATCCAACCCACTTTGCAGAACCTCCCCCGTAAAAGCAGAGAAAAAGTAAAACCCAAAGTTTTCCAAGTTCTGTTATTTTTAAAAGAACAGAAAAGACACTTCAATGAGCATTTATCACAAGAAAAATTCCCATTCCAGTAACATCACACAAAGCTGCAGCTCTTCATCACCGCAGGTTTCTCCACTGCATTAACTCCACCCTCAGGGGCAGACGGCAATACAACAGCCCCTTACCGCACGAGCAGAAAAGCGTGTTGTTGAAGAGGCCATCAGCAACACTGCAAATAAGTTATATCAAATAATACAACTTGATAGAGGAAAAAAAGGTTCCATTAACAACTGGGTTTAGGGGCAAGGTTTCTGATGGAGAAGTGTCGACATTCACACCAGGGTGGCTGATTGGGAAGTGAATGTAAGTGATGGCAACAGCACTTGAATTGATATCTGAAAAAACCTTGCAAGGAACCCCTGCGTTCACTGTTTTTAGACAACACCAGCCCCAAAGAACCTCTGAAAACCTACCCTCCACCTCCAGCATACTTGGCATGAGCTACCCTTCGGTGACATGCATCCAGAAAGGTGCCCCATGTCACCGCCACCCCGGCTGCTTCTCCCCTTACAGCCAGGAAAAGACATTAAAGCCGAGAAGCCACCTTGAGGGCGCGAAGGTGAGGAGCCCCCTGCACCACTGGAGCCACCGGTCGGGCTGGGATCCCGAGCTGCCGCCGTGCCGCGTGGCTAATGCACCAGCCTCGGCCGATCGCTTTCAAAGCAAATTTTGTGTTTTTTATTGGAACATTCCAGTGGTGAAGGAGGCTGCTGTGAGAGCCGGGGCTGGCTTGCCGCCAGCCACATCAGCTGTAATCAGATTATACAGTAGTGGCTTCAGAAAGCAGAAGCATGTTTATTATCAAGCCACTAACCAGACTGACATTAATTTGGTCAAAGCTAAGCTAAAACAGTCTTTCAGAATCATTTTCTGATTCAGATCACATTTACTTAGTTGATGTAAGTATTTTTTGCAAATTATGCTTAAGGAACGACAGTGGTTACAGCCTATTTTTCATTTGTGATTATACAAGTCAGTGCCTTTCTGAAAAAGTTTCCACTTAATTAAATTCTACTGTATTAAATTACTACTTTAAAAGAAATCAGAGGGAATACCGTCCCTCAATGGAGGACACAGCACACAGACTACCAATTTACATACAGGCTTGACATCTCTCTCTAAACCAGAGGGGGTTTTGGTTTTTGTCGAGTGTTAACATATCCAGTCCTTACATGAAGGCAGAACCTGAACGATGTGTGAATATTTTTGGCTACCATCTCCTTGGGAGCTTTTCCTCAACAAGTGGAGCCTAAGACACCTAACTACGACTAAAATAAGTTAAAAAAGAAGGATGCAAGTGTAGTGATGCAAAAGTAGTGTCCCAGACCACTATCAATGAAAGAATATCAGCCTCATCCCAATTAACGCCTTCTTGTTTGGCTGGCAGACATACCACCCACAGCAATTTGTGCCATGCAGGTAGATGTATGCATGGTAACTCAGATCCTGCAAACCCACAGGTGTGGGGAGCTCAGCACAGGGCAGCTTACTTGTCTCCTTTACAATAAGAAGCATAAACACACCCAGAGTCTCCTCTGGAGCAGTGTGTACAGCACAAATCCTGTCTCTGGACACAAGCCTGGACGTTCATTTCCCTCCTGTCTTCGTGATGGATATGAAAAGCTAGTAGAAGGGAAGAAAAAAGAAGAATTTAAAATACAGGGAGTCCAAACCCTTCTTTAGCACACCTCCGAGTGATCCCGCTGGATGCAATTTGCCCCAGTCCAGCTCCGCTCATCTCCCGCCTTCAGCAAGCCGATGCCATGCTTGGTCCTATTTCCCTCCCACGATAACTTGAATTATTTTTTTTTTCTTTTTAAAAAGGTTTTTTAGTGGCTATCTTGAGTAGAATAACGAATGTGCAAGCGGTACGTGGGATGACGCGTCTCCTGAGAGCAGCAGATAGGAAAACCCGCAGGTGTGGCCAGGAATAGCTGTGCTAAATTCTGGCCAGAGAAATTTCCTTCAGCCCACTTAAAGAGTCCCCCGGAACCTCAGCTGGACACCGTTTATGCATTTATTTTCTATTTTAAGTCAACACAGACGTAAGAAGTCCCAAGTTGTGTTTCAGTAGCAAGCCAATGACTTTCATACTGCTCGCTCACCGCCTGCGAAGTGCGTTAGGATGGAGAGCATTGCTACAGGGAGCACATTATCAGCTATAACGTTTCTAAGGCTCTCCTGACTACACAGATCCCCTTTCCCCAGTTCGCACACGGATTGAGGTTTAAAAAAAGCACATGTCGAACAAGAACATCTACGACTCACATGAGACTCACACTTTCCCCTCATGGCCAGGGTGGTTTCTGAGCAGTAGCTGCCCAGTTTGCTCACAAATACCCTGAGCCGGATGTACACTGCCGGCATTTGCCCAGCCTGGCATCAGTGTTTCCCACCAAAGATTCTGCTTTTAAGATTTGACGTCTAAATTGAGTGGACGGTGCTTGCAGGGAGATATGCATGTAATGCTTTTGTCCATCTTCTACAAAAATTTCTGTACTTAATTTCAGAAAACTAACCTATACATCAGAGAGACTATACATTCTTTAGGGTACTGCATATGAAGAGGCTGTTTGGGTATGGATTTATCCATTTAGGATATAGTTATGTGAAACCATTCTGTTATAAGGCTATCAGTGTCCAGCTCTAGTAGGCTTTGCAATTCCCAGTTTAATAGAAGTTGAGAGCAAACCACATAGTCCACAGGGTTCATCGTTAACACAGCTCTTGTGGCATTCATGGACAGAAACTAGAATACAATATTGCAGTAGAAAACTACAAGCCACAAAAAAAAAAAACCAACCCACAAAAAAAAAAAACCACCCATTGGCATTTATCAGGTGTCAGTTAATGAAAAATCTGAGCTGGAGTTCATAACAACAAGAATGGAGGTCCCAGCACTAGCAAGGGAGGACGGCTGCTCACCAGCTGACAACCGATTGCCAATTCACACCCGAGCAGCCCCACCAGTTACAGACCAATCACCCCTCCTGGCTCTCCCAGTATTTTGCAAGCAGATGTGAGCAAGCATCGCTCTGGCCACGAGCGGGGTGGAGGTGCAGGGTGGTAGAAACCACAGGCACTACCTCCTGCCGAGTCTCACCAAGTGCCTGAAGCCTCGTTCAGTCCCTGCCGGGTCCTGCACTGGTCTGCAGAAGTCCCACAACAAAGTGGGAGTCAGGAAAGCTCAGTGCCTTGTGGAGCAGCACTTCTTTCTCCTCTGAAGATTACACATGAATATAAGAAGGTCAGCCAGTCCAGACTGGTCCATGTTGAGGTTTTTTTTTTGTTGTTGTTGGGTTTGTTTGTTTGTTTGTTGTATTTGTTGGGGGTTTTTGTTGATTTTGTTTGTTGGTTGTTTTTTGTTTTTGTTTTTTTTAAAGGAAAAAAAAAAAGCACCCTTCATCCTTCTGAAGGACATAAGTAAATCACCTGCTAGGAACCAGACTTGTCTCCAAGAGCAATTCCTCAGGAGCATCAGCCGCAGGCTACAGTTGCAGCAGTAAACCAAGTCTGCCTGGACAATTTGCTCTGTTTTGGAAGAGCAGCCTCATTTCTGGAGCACACTTTTAGATGGACACTTCTCTCTGTGCCCATTAAGATGGTAACTGAAGTGGAATAAATATTTACTGACTAGAGTTTATTACAAGCTTAAAAATACCCCACTGGGTTTTTCAACCTGCAGAACTAAAGCCCTTGTGAAAACAGGAAAGCAAAGCCTTTCTACCTATCTTAGTTTAGAGAAAAGTCACACTGATTTCCTTCAAATTATTCCAGCAGACTGAAAAACAGGTAACAATATGGCTAATAACAAAGTAGATTAGAGACTAAAACAAAACCCCAGGTTCAGACAACTCCATCTGCAAGATCTACAGAAAAATTCCCATGTTCATTACCAAAAATGGGAATGATACAGGCAGAGATTTGGGCAGCCAGGTGCTGGACTTGCCCACTATGTCCTGGTCGCTGTGCGTGACATCTGGTCATCTGGCAAGGAAATACCAGGGATCATTTAGTTTTAATTCTGACCAATGGGACGGTGAGGGCTTGACATGCTGCTGCAAAGGAGAGCGAAGGTTCCCCCCCCGGAATTTTATGCCAGGAAACTTTAAACTGCAAAGATCCTTTTCTGAAGGAAAAGCGAATAATCTGCTATCGCAAAGGGGGCTGGGGGTGGGGGAAGAATAACAAATCAGGAGGGAAAAATGTACTGAAATATTTACACAGCTGGTTTTTCAGGACAGTGCTTTTAAGATTGACTGTTTTTCAGCCACACAGTTCAAAAAAGTCTTAATCCATAAGCAGCATTTCCATTGCTGTGACAGAAATCAGCTCAGTAAGACCACTCCATAAGCCATATGTGACTTTCCTTTGCTAGTCCCACTTCTAACGCAGGGGTGTCTTCAGAAGCACATGACACTATGTTCAATCTAATGTTTGTAGGTGCTTTCTGGAAAGAACATGTTTACAGGTTACTTCAAATTATTTTTGCACGTCCTCCCCAAGAAACCAACCAAATTTAAAAAAAATTATTCCTTTTAAAAATATCAGTAGGATTTGCTAAGTGTGAAGGGACTAAAAAATAATTCAAAATTACTGAGTTATTCAAAAGCAAGGTAACACTGAAAATGCAAAGAGCTCGAGTATAAAAACTCATATCTGATTTTACTTCTGTTTCCTACGAATTAATGTCAGCACAATCACTGCCTTTGGGACATGGAAATACAACAACACTATAGCATTTTCACCAGTGCCTGCGCACAGCAAACGCACACCTGCTTCATTTCAAAGGAGAGCCCTTTGGATCCACAGCAGCGTTCTTGCACTTCTCACACACATTTTTTAAATGGCCACCAGAAACTATAATAGAACTAAAACTGTTAAGCTCCAGAGAGAAGCCTGGCTTGGTGTTGCCTTCTGAAGGTGGCTTTTAGCTGAAACATTTATTCCTGCTTTTACTCCTTAGCCAGTGGGGGCTGGAGAGGAGCAGGACACTGGAGGTCCAGTCTTGGCCATGGGACCAGAGGAGCCTGCGATGCTTAGCTTAGAAAAACAAAGACAGATGGGACAGATTGCCATCTACAAACACAACAAAAGGGAGATACACCCAGTTTTGTTTTCAAAAAACTGTTTAAACTATAAGACACTGTTGGCATAAGAGTAATAAGCTGACCGTGAATAAACTGATGTTAAAAATTAGGAGGTTTGCGACCGACAAAAGATCTGGAATAGTTTTTGGGCAGATGAATACAGACAAAAAAGTGGTTTTAAGACAGAGCTTCTCCAGTTGGAAACTAGGATTAAACAAATGAGAGCACTTCCCAGCAAGTAATCACAAGAGATTGATTATCCCTGTGCTGTTTCCACCTCCCTGGAGCATCTCTGAATGATACAGAGGGAGTTGAATCAAGAAGTTCCCCATAGGGAGTCTGTTAGGACAAACTTGATAGTCCACAGTCACCAGAGCTGAGCTGCGTCAGCAGCTATAAAACCCCTGACTCCTCTTGGTAATTATACTTCACATGTGTTACTGTTTCAGCACAGGAACTGGCTGTCTGATCAACGACGGCTTTTGCTGGATATCTTATTTAAATGTTAGTCGACGTCAGCTATTCGAGCGCTCTCCAAACCTACTTGCATCAGACCGCTGAAGGCAACCAGAATACATCAACACACAGCTACTGCACCAGGAGGAGGATGCTGATGGCAGGTCTTCACAGCACGAGATGGGTAAAGCAGAAGCTGTATGGGAGACACACTACCCAACATATATTTTCTCACTATAGAGCTATCTCTCTGTAGGAGCTTCTTCTTCTCTCTCCTACAGATTAAGCCAAACAGGGCTTTTTTGTACCTACAGCCCTTTCCATTTAGTGCATGCGCCAATGAAGAGCTTCTAAAAGGTCAGTGCTCTTTCTGCATTATAATTTAATGTCAGAGATGCATATCAAACCAGAAGACTAGCCACCATTTGAAAGAGGTACTTCGAATAATAAATGACTGATTTTTCCAAGATAGTACAGCTGCATGTCTCGAAAACAAACCACAAGGGGAAGCAAATGAAGTGTAATACAGAAGGATTACTCAGGCATTCCATATTATAGGTCTCACCACTAAACTGATTTATCATTTTATAAAATATTGTATTTTAAATAAACTTGCTAAAGATAAAAACAGCAGTCTGTTCCAATTTCTTTATCATATTTTATTACTTCACTGGCTTGGGGTAATAGTATGGGAAATACTCTGCTTTTAAAGCAAGTTTTCTTCTCCCCAGGCCTCTTAGCATACTTTCAGGCTTGGATCACAAACACAATATAAATAATTTGTAAAAAGTCAGACATTTTAAAATAACATAAAACGTTAACCTATTTGTTTTTTTAAACACACGCTATCATTTGTAGCTGAGGTACCTGACAGTAGCGATTTAAACAATGTAAAAGGAACAGATACTTTTATTTTATGCATGTCCACTAACTCATTAGTATAAGATGAATAGATTTTTAATGTATGGCGTAATGGGATCGTTTGTTCGTTTTTTGAACCCTGTTGAAAAGTTTATCGAAGCAGCTACGGAAAGTTCAAGTTCTTGTAAATGCAAGGAACAGTACTCAAAAGTTTAAGATAATGTATCAGTGCTTTAATAAGCCTTCCCCCTAAAATGTTGATTAAGCATGCAATAATTTCTTTCACAGTTTAAAACTTTCACGTTGCTACATAAACATTTATACAGTGCAAAGACCAGAACAGAAAGTCATTTTTGCTTTATTCATTTGAAAATATCAAATTTAGCTTCCACAGACCAAATCCAGGAAGTAAAACGATTGTTTAAGTTGTCCTAAATTCACGTTAAAATCAGCACACTCCTTAGGAGAGGAAGAAAACTCTGGTTTTAAGTTTGACTTACATTTGCCTGTGTTTCCTTGTCACCACCATCACCCTCTCAGAGCCACAAGCTTTACTCCAGCAAATACTTTATTAAGCCAGCAAGGGCAGAGATATGCTGGGAAAACCGGGACTTTATTGAAAAATTTGCAGAACTGGATCTATCTCAAGTTGCAAGGGTTTGGTGGGGAAAGACAGCATTTGTGGGCAAGGATTACTGATTAAGTAACTTCAGGGTCTCAGAAAGACCATTAGAGTTACATACAGAATGAAATTTTGTCTTCTGGACACATACAAGTTTTAACACAGTAAATATACAGCTGAAAGGAAAGAACTGTCCACAGAGAGATTTCAGTAGTACAAGTCAACTCCTACAATTGGGATGGTTATATCAATATATAGACTTCCTTTTGCCCCAGGTTGAGGTGGAAGGGGAGACAGAGGATAAGAACTTTTGGATCATCTTGTGTTGTTTCAACAATATTAACATTAGGGATTTTGCTGCTACTAATATTGGTAAAGCTCATTTTCACTGAAACTGGGCAACAGCTCTGTGAGCAGCTCAGCTCACAGGGCCAGAAGGAAGAGGAGCTGCTGGCCCAACCATCGTCACAGCCACCTGCAATGGGGGATGGAGACAACCACCCTCTACAACACCACACACAGGCAAAAACCAGTGAGGAGATCAGACTCAGTCATCTTGTAGAAGTCAACAAAGCTGTGCTGATTTACACCAGCACAGGATCCAGACGTTATCTGGAGAGAAGTGCTAATCATCACAACTTGCCCACGGTTATTTTTACATTGTGCAAAATGGAAAGGAAAGGATGGAAAACAAAATAATCTCCTAAGGACAAAATGCAGCTGGAAGAACATGCACGATACAGATGCTAATGCATGGAAACATCTGGCCAAGATGGGAAGGAGACTGAAGTTTTCTCCCTCCACATTAATAGGAACACATTGAAACCTGACAATGGCTCTGTCCTATGGAAATACCACGGCTCTCGTCATTCAGGCTTGAAATCCTGACATCAACATTGGAAGGGGGAAAAATGACTCCACTACTTCTGCTTTCCATTGAAATAAAACAGTTTGCAACAAAAAGGCAAGTGCATGCATTTGTTTTCTTCTGTGTGTTTCCAATCATGGCAGTGTGTTTAAGTAGTCAGGCTGCATCCAAGCCTTAAAGCTCAACAGCACAGAGAGCGCAGACGACATGCTGATGGCAAAAGCAGCTGTGTAAATCATCTCCAAATGACAGTGTCATACACGGAGAGCTGCTTAATTTGGAATGTGCCAAACGGTGCTTTTCCTCATCTGGCATCATCTATACATCAGCCAACAATTCCTTTGGGGATTGTAATTCTTGCCATAGACAAATGTACAACAGATGCTAAAAAAAAAATCATCTCCATAGAGGTAGCACAGCAGCCACTCCTGGAGTCAAAAGCAAACTTGCAAACAGCCACAAGCCCCTCTCAATCATCTGGTTACCAACCTTCAGCATCACCCAGCAGTGACTGGGCAAGGGGGCAAGGTAGGACGAGTAAGCAACTGAGAATTCAGACCCTGTACAGGTCAAAGCTCCTGCTTCTGATTAGGAGTTTCCAGAATGACACATTTTTAGAAGTGTACAAATGCTAGTCAATTCTCTTGTCCATTTTTTTTTTTTCCAAGTGACACAGGTCATCAGGTGATAAGCAGCAGTACCAACAGGGTTAAATAGAAAAAGCTATATGCTTTCTGCTACTGTATTATCATTATGCTTTAACACAGTGGTAGAGCATCCCCCTTCTCTTAACTGAACAGCATCTATTCCAATCCATCTGTATGATTTCAGTCTGAACAGACCCCAGTACGTCATCATCTTAGGCCAGTTCGTGCATTTTGCCAGAGCTGTAGAAGTGACTCTGTACTTTGCAGCCTCTGCACCTTGTAGTAGGGAGATCAACACTGAGAAACCAGTCTGGTTATTTCCATATTTACACATATCCATGTGCTCAGTCCTTTGAGTTCATTTAAACTATCTCAGTATCCCATAACCATGCAGGAAATTGCCTCCATATGCAAAAAAAACCAGCCAAACAAAAAAAAAACCCACACCACCAAACAAACAACAAAAAAAAACCCCAACAAACAACCCAAACAAAAACAAACACAAAAACCACGCCAAAAAAACACCAACCCAAAAAAACCAAATGGAACCGTAATTCTAAGGGACAGTAATTCCATATTTATCAGTTTTCTGGTTTTCCTCAGAGAAATTATGCAATTATTTTGTCAGCCAGGAAGAAAACTTTCCTGTGTCTTACATATGCAATTTAATTTATTGGATAGAGACATGAGAAGCTGAGCAAGGTGTGAGGTACAGACACTGGCAAGGGAAAACAGTGTCCAAACCCACCAGCCCCACACAGCAGTCACCTGGATGGCCAGAGTCCAGGGTCAAGCATGTACCTTATCCCGGCACGGCCATGGTGGCAGAGGGAGAGTGATGGCAAAAGACCACAGACTGCACAGGGAGAAGGGACATGATTACTGTCCCTGAAACCTACCCAGCACATTCAACCCAGAGACTTTCAGGTGCCAGACTGAACTTCTGATCTCAAATGAGCCAGAAGAGCTACTATGATAGCTGATTGCCTCAGGGACCACTTCAGTGGCAAGCTGCATTTCAAGAAAATGCTTTTTGTGAATGGTTTTGAAAGTAGAAATTAATGTTAACAGATTTGCAGATCAAAAGAAGGATTATCTACTCCAGTATGCTCTGTGTCAATAGATAGTTGTGAGAAGCTGTAAAAGCCTTATGGGTACAAGACACAGACTTGCATGACATGCTTAGGAATTAGTCACCTGTTGAGTTTCAGAGAGAACTTCCCTACAGGTGTTTCAAGATCTTCAGGAGTGCCCTATAGAATGTCTTCCTCCTCAACCAACATACCACATGGCTTCAGGTCTTCCAAAAGGCCAAGATTTGCTGGTATGGTTGGTATTTTTCAGCATTTCAAAGCTTGGACTAAGATTTGCTGCCCACTCAAAAGGCTGCTATCTTTGGCATCCCCCAAAATTGAAGAAACATCAGTTTGGCTATTTTTGTGGCTGGCTTTCCAATCTAACATTAACAGCCAGTGTCCACAAACTACATCCTGAAGCTCTTACTCAATTCTATGGAAAGTTTGCTGGAAGAAGGGATGAGTAAAGGTTACAACATTTTTGTCATCTTATTTTTATTGTTAGGGAACACACAACAGCTGTACATCCAAACTTGATATTTTTACAAGCCAAAGAGCAATCACGCTTTTCTAAACCTTGGCATGTCTTTAGCTCGCTATGCAGAAGTTCCAGGGGGCATGAGTCAGCTTATAAAGCCATAAAAATCTAATTATGGCTGATGATCATCCTTTTGTTTACACTGTATGTAAAATGCTAGCTGCTTCTGATACTCACTGCAGGAGCAAGATCTACCATCAATTTTAAAATTTTTTCTATCACACCAACATGACTTAAAATGGCCCACTTAGGATAGAACAGAACCCACACCACACACAAAAGGTTTTGCCATATTTGCCAAAAACCTGATTTTGATTTCTTTCTCATACAGCTACTGAAGTACTGCATGCTCTAGAGTCAGTCTTAAATTTAGAAAGAAGTTAAAAAACCACATAATACAACTAAGTTTTGGTTTAAAGAGAGCAACGTGCAGCAGATCCTCTCACAGACTGCATGGCAACCAACCAACCTCAGGCCACACAGGGAACTGATTTTCTGATCTTACGCAGACCTGAGCAGGACTGCAATAGTCTCTGGATAGACTCACACAGAGGACAGAAAGCAAATATTTAGGTAATCAGGAATCCCACTCGCCTTTGAAGGAAAAGGCCAGAGAAGTGACCCTACTTCTCTGGACCACTGCTGGTGGACCCCATGGAGCAGGTCTCATCAACCCACTGCAACAGGGGGAGACAACAGTCAATTCTCCCTTGCACATGAACTGATTGCCCTTTGATGTGTTTCAGTGGCTGCCCCCAGAGAGCTGCAAAACACTTAAATAAAATCACATCAGGATCTGTTTGCCCCATAAAGAAAGTATTTGCTGGTACAAATTGGGCTGCAGGGAAGCACGAAACACCAAATAAGGCAAAGGGGTTTATATTCCTCCCTTTCCCAGGAACAGGTAGGATTTATTTTTTTTTATTATTTTTTTTAAACTAATTCCAAACCTGCTTGCACAGGTCTTGAAGGAAAAACCATTCTCCTGCGAGCATGGTCTAGCTTGAATCTGAATGACTCTCAGAGGAGAGTCTGCCAACATGACAGTTCTTGGAAAGCTGCACAAGTGCAGTCCAAAGTGAGATTTCTAAAAGGAATTCCATCAGATTTACGTACTGCTCATAAAACAAGTCCAGCAGCTGGAAAACCCAAGAAACTTTCAAGGTTAGCCCAATTCCTCCATCCCATTTTATTTCAAGTTGCTTTTTCACATGCCCTAAGTACAGGTACCATGGGAAAGGGAAACATGTGCCTTCCATACAGCTGCCCAAACCACTGCAAAATAAGCTCATGCACTTTTATAGTGCTGTTTATGCTTGCAAGCCACGCCGTGGCATCCCAGCTATTGAAATCACAGTATCAGCAAGCATGTAAGCGGGGGCAGAAAGGACAAAGACAATTTATCCTCGCAAAAAATGTTAGTCTAAAATAAGCATCCTCAATAAGCGATCCTGTTGTCTGTACAGTCATAAATAACAGTTGCACCAAGTAAAGCCCTTAAACAACAGGCCTGGTTTTATTTGCTCCTAACACCCACGGTTTTCTCAGTAAAAACTGGTTCTGTTTTCTTCACTGCTAGGCTGGGAATTCAAATAGCTGGTGCTGTTCAAATGATAATAAAACAGGAGATATCTTCTGTAGCAACAGTGGCTGGACTGTCTCCAGCCCAGAAAGCACAAGTTGGTGAAAGATGCAGGGTGAAATACCGATTTCTGGTCTTTGATGCAAGCCAGGGGTCTGTGATATTGGTACGTCCAAGAGGAGACTCCACCCAGACCTCTTCCCAGCTGCCCTCCAGGACCATCGCTGAAGCTGACAGAGAAGCAGCTACCCACTCTGTGCCCTTCCTTCTCTCCTCCCAGTCTGCTGTTCCCAAACACACATGCCTACACACAGACAACAGGGTAAGCAGTGAGCTAAGAAACAAATGCAAAAGATTTAGTTACGAGTAAGGAATAAAATATTTCAGTGAGATGTGACAATAAAATAAACAAACCTAATATTATCTCTGCATGAAAGAATAAAGACTTGCAAGGTACTACCAAGGGTTGCAAAAAAACTCAAGTGAAAACAGGGTCCTGAAAAGCAGTGTTTCTCTTCCCAAAATATTTTTATAAGGAGGAAGGAAAAAAAAAAAAAGAAAAAAAAAAACAAAACAAAACCCAAAAAACCCCAAACAACAAAGATGACCCTATGAGTATTAAACTTTTGGCACTGTACCATGAATTTCTAAGCCATGGATTTTTCCAAAGGATTTCTTAGTGCATCTTAGTAATTCATAGAGGAAGTGACCCTCTGGCACACCCAGTTGTCTAGGCTTTGAAGTTGTGGAGGCTTCTTTAAAATGTCTGTATGACACTCTGATGTCCTGCCTCTGAACAGCTTTTGACCTTTCATCCCTAGAAAGACTTTCTGACTCCCAACCCTGACTTACAAGACACTATTTTCCATGCCTTTACAGCAATGTTCCAATTTCTAAGGCTTCAAAAGGGGAAGGAAGGCACTAATCCATTGGCCTTTTACCAGTCTTCAAGTGTAACGTGTTGATTGTGGTTGATACCCAGTTGTCTCTGATGAAAATAGGCTATGTAGATCAGACACTAAATATTCAAATGCCCTAATGAGAAAAAAAAAATCACTGTAGAATTATGTGTTCCTTTGGGTTTTCAACTGTCAGTTTTGAAGAGTCTTTTGGTCCAAAAAGAAAACACGTTTGTAAGGGTCAAGTGACACGATAAAGACAAACTGCCTTCACAAGGCTTTTACTTAACCTAGTTATTACCACTTGTTCCTTTAGTTCAGGACCAGCAAAGTTTAACAGTTTCAACTGTTTCTATAAAAAAGAAAATGAGGAATTTGGTTGTGTAACTACACTAACATCCAGTTACTACCCAAGTAACCCAAAACATTCACTTTTATCCAAGGTAACAACCCCAATAAGAATAGTCTCATGAGTGAACTGGTGCTGCTTACAAAGTACCAGGAGACACACAGGGAATTTTTTTTTCCATAATATTGGTAGTATTTGAACCTCTGCTAAGTACCTAGCAGAGGAAAAATAAAAGCCTCCCTTCCAAGACGTGACTAAAGAAGTAGATGATTCAATAAGAAGAATGGTAGCTCATGTAATGCGAGATTTAACACACTCTCCCCTTTTTTGCCAAACTGTCACGATTACTTGAAGACTCATTTCCAGCAGAGGTTGTCTTGCCTTAGGTTAGGATTAAAAACAGATTGTGAATTATGTCTACTTTGGCATATTCTGGTTTAGATTTTATGGCACATATTGCTCAAAAGCAGGGAAAACTCACTTGCAACATTAGTAGGCAATTGCAACTACGGGTGAGTGGTGAATTTAAGCGCTAATTACTATTTGTAACACAAGCTGGGATTTTCACATGGGTTTGTGGAACTGGAAGCCTCACAATGCAGCATTTATGTGATTTTCACCCTCAGACAGCAATGGATTCTCAGGGAGGTATTATAATCTGCACTGATGTGCATGATTCACGCAGCAAGACCCAAACCCAATTCTTCAAATACCCAGCTCTGTGCCCCAGCTGTGGGAGCTTGCCATTGCCCACAGCCCACCTCACTGCCACGCACCTCCCAAAATCCATATCTGAAGAAATGGGAAGGTGGCTAATTGCTGTTAAAAGGAAACATAGGAAATTCCCTGTTGGCCATGTCAATGAGAAAGATCATGCCCAAAAAGCCTGTTGTAGTGCGCACGCATGTGGGAATGACCTGCCTGGCTTCCCAGCCAGACCATAATTGAACTTCTGTCCCAAGACAAGAGAGTTCAGAAGCAGCAAGCTACTGGCAGCAAACCCTTATTATAGGGGATCCAATGCAGTCCTTTTCTCAGAAACTCCTATTGCCTCCTACAACTGAGTTTAAAGAGGAAAAATTTTCCAAGCCCAAGGAAACAGCACATTAGAGTGAAGAATCCTATAAAAGAACAATAACTTGGAGTTTGTAACATCTCCACTTGCTTTAAAAAGAGCACTGAAGTGATTGGAAAAGTCAGCTAGAAAGTAATCTGAAGAGATAATTTTATTTGCTGTCAGCACAGTACTTCCACATTGTGATAAACTTCTGCCATGCAGACAGGAAGTCGCTCCCTTTCTCATAGTGACTAATACTTTAAAAATCAATACGAGTATCCCTTGGGTATTCTCCTTTTAGAGGCTGCTCTTTGGTGTTTAATACAGACTCAAGAAGCTGCACGAGCCGTGTTGCCCAGACACCCGTGGCCTCATTGCACTACTGTTGGAGGTCCAGTTTCACCCTTCTGACTTTTCAAGTCTATAGATGCTTTTCAGAACTTGGGTCTCATTTCACACGCTGTGCTGTCCAGCTGCCTGCACGTAGCGGCCATCGCACTTCCAATGACGGGGTTAGGGAATGCATGTGTGTATTTTAGTAGTACTGATGATTTGCACCATCAGGAACTGTTCACTAAGATCAAAGATTAACCATTTCTTTTTTTAACCAGTAACACCTTCCCTTTTCCCTCTAACATGAGATTGGTTGCGTTTTGTTAAGAGGTATTATCTTCCTCTTCGGTATTTAACACTAAATAATTTTGGCGTATGGGTTTAAACCTCATTACAAAGCAAAAACCATTCCACATTTCTCCCAGAGACATCGTTAAAGCTTTTAAGTGGGACTAGACATGTCATCCATGGTGGAGCGCAGAGATACTTGAAACACAGGAAAGAAGAAAACACAGGAGCCCAGGGTTTTATGGTGGAGACTTAAATATGGAATTTATTAATGTGTTTGTCTAGCAGATGCAATACCCCAGTATCATTTTCAAAGAAGGCAAATTTTAGTTCTTGGAAAGGGTATATTAAGAGCAGTATTTGAACTCTATTTTAAAAACAAGCTGTTTTTTCTTTTTAGAGTTCAAACCACAGCTGAGGGGAGCTGCTACGCTTTATTTCCCTCACTAACAAAACTACAGTGGCTCAAAGCAGAGCAAAAATCCTGCCCGCCCCCCGCAGTACTCATGAGCTGCAGGGTTATGGATTTACTGCTTCGGAGAGCTAATTCCTACAGCTGCTTCCCAACACTCCAGCTCCTCATTTCCGCTACACCGAAAACACCTGGCTGAGAACAGACAACCCTGGGAGACCTACTTGTAGATGTCAGTCTGGATTTACTCTGCCCAGCCTGAGAGGAAGGAGCTCAGTATTTCACATTAAAAAGAGAAAGATATTGCTGAAGCTCTGCTTTTTTTTTTTACTGACCAAAACCCAAACCAACCCTTTTTTGGTTTAATCTGCAAGGGGGGAAAATAAATTTTATTTTTCCTTTTGGGACATGCCTGCAAATCCCTGTATCTGGTCAGGAATTGTTGTTAAGACCCACATGAAAGGTATCTCCACCTTTGAAATATGAATATCTAATCTACTAATCCCTTTGGGGAGCACCCAACACCACAAGCTGCAGCAGGAACACACAACCTACATCCTTCCCTCCTCAATTCCGAGACAGCCCTACATATCTAGGGCATGGCTCCTGTGCTTCGAACAGCCAACTTTTTACAATACCGCCCCCAACAGTGGGGCAAACACCCCAATGAAAAGAGCAAGTTCATGAAAACCAAGGAAAAATACCAGCCTGGAGTCCCCATGCTGTCGCATCCCATCCCTCCCCCAGCACCGCCTTCTCTTGCAGGATAAATGACTGTGTTTGTATTAAGCAAGATTAACTTATTTAGATTTGGCTGCACAGTTGGCATAAATCAAAATGAAAGAAAAATATCTTAAGCGTAATCTCTGTTTATCTAACTGTTTCTGCCCATGTCTCTAATTTCTTCTTAGCTCCACACCGGAGCCCTTGTAGAGTTTCTCATTGGCTGCGGCTGGTCCGTCTGCCAGCCATGGCCCCGTCCCACTGTACTGCCCACAGAGGGAATACCACAACCCACGAGTGACTTTATTGAAGGGGTCTGAGTGAGCACACTTGTCATCAGCCTCCTCGGACATCTGAGGAGTCATTGCAGCTACCTTTCATTGCATGTTAGCACATCAGTGCTAACGCAAATCTGCCCTGGCGTACCAGACTATAACATACAATGGTTCTTGTATGCAACCAGTGTGTTTTATCAAACGACCTAACCTAATCCTCATGAAAACATTGGCTGATGAAGTATATTGGCGTCTACAAGATTTTTGTGGGCTGTTAAGCTGTTTTGTTCTGCATAGTTGTGCTTCCCATAGCACACGAGCGGTGCCAGCGCTGGCTCTCCACAACGGCGTGGGCAGACAGAGCACCTATTATGTGCTTTGCAAGGGCTCGTGTCGAGCCTTGGAGCTCAGGGCATGTTGTGTGGGGGCCTCCCAATGCAAAAACAGGATGGAGAGGTGCTTCCCCGTCTTTTGCAAGTATGCCACAACAATCTTAAATTTATCTGGAAAAACCACTTGACATGGGCTTAATGTTTTACCCGAATGTTGCAACTCCCATGGCGAGACTCTCGCAACACTTTGGTGCCAGCATGGTGCCAAACCCAAATCTAGAACGAGTAATAAACACCTCGCTAAAGCGCATTGTAAAAGATCCCTATAAAACCCACAAATACCCAATATGATTCACATTCTCACACCAAGTCCAACAGCGAATCCCATAGATACACACTGCTCACTTGCACCTCCGAGACAATTTTAACATTCCCTGGAGTAGAGTTTCTGGACCCCAAATTCACTGAAAGTTCATTACACTGTTGTAATATTTAGCATGGACATTAATATATTCCTATATCAACTGCTCTAGGCAAAATCCAAAGTTTCTTCAGAGGAAAAAGAAATGCTCAAACAAATTCTGCTGGTTCCCTCATCCCAATCATTTGCAGTGTGCTTTGACTCTTTAGTGTTACATTTTGGATTCAAAGGTAGATAAAAGCTCTAAACAAGCTGTCCAGTCCATCACAGACCTGTTCTGAATCTCTTGAGTCATAAAACTGTCATCCAGAAGCAGGTGGAAGAAAAGAAATTTACTTTTTTTTTTTCCCACCCTCAAATACAGCATTTACTTTAGGTGATTTTAGGTGAATTATGCCAAGCAAGCCCACAGCTGGGATGTTTTCCACACATATCCACCACCCCTTGCCTTTGGAGAGGCGACATGCTGTCATAACTTGGCCAGCGCTTTCAGGCTGAACCCAAGCCAACATAGAGCTGTTACTGTTGGGCTTCCGAGCCTGGAGAAAACACTAACAAATAAAAATTTCAAACTTGCTAGAGGTAAAATGCCTGACTTCTCTACCTTGGCTTTGCCACTTATCTAGAACTAGCAGGATTGAGGCTGAAGCAATTTCTCTCTCCATAAAGACACTTTGTCCAAAAGTCCTTCCCCTGCTTTTGGGGAGACCACATATTGGAGTCAGACCAGAGACATGAACAACCGCCGTGTGTTTCAGTAATTATCATGAGGCTGTGAAATAATTTCTGCACTTTATAGATAGGAGACAAAGTGACAACAATTTGTCAAGCTTTCTTCACACTGTGCTTGAGGTGGAAACCAAACCCAAGCACTCTCAGCTCCTCTCATCCTCATCCCCTTACCACAGCACCCTTCCTTTCTCCATTGGGTAACTCAGTTCTGCCAGCAGTTGTTCTTATATTTATTACTGACTAGCAGTAGGACATGAGCAGCAAAAACTATACCCACAGGTTACTCCTGTGCATGAAACAGCAAGAGCAGGAGAGATGTGGAGAGCCATGAAAACCAAGATCAGAGCTGGACAGTTCAGTGAAGAAAGAAAAAGTTCACCATCTCCTTTTCCATCTCAAGCTACATGAATCCCACTTGAAGAAAATGACATTCATCCTGCAGGCTTCTCCCCTAAAGTAATAGGTGTATAATTGTCAATGAACTGTCCTTTGAAACCTTTGTTTTTCAGCAAAGGGGTCTGGTCTTCTGCACTGTGTGTGCAAGTTTGCCCAATAAGAACCAGACCCATGCTGGGTGGCATGGAGACAGTAAGCTCATCAGGAACCGCGTACTCTACTATATGAGACGTTGTTTTATTCGATGCTAAAGAGGAAAAGGGGGTGGGAGGAAAAAGGATACACAGTGCGTTTTCTCCCTCCTCTCTCTGCCCAGGCATGATCAATTTTTGTAAACTCACAGTGGAGCCTGTTTCCACCCAAAGGGCACTCATGTAGCTCTTAGACATATGTTCTATGTCTCAACAAAACATCATCAGAAACAACCTACAGCAAATGCAACAGCCTGTTTTCCTGAAATTTCTATCAGGAATGTTATTGAAGAGATTAAAAGTGATCAGTAGGGATCTTATAAGACGCTCTACAGCACGTATTTAAAAAAAATCTATAAATATATGTACAAAATCAATATTATAAAGCTATGTTCACAAAGAACTAAATCACCAGAGCCAAAAGGTAGTAAGCGATTTTGTTCTCAGCGTACTTTTACTGGAACATGTTTTATAACTGTTTGACTGACATCAAATTCAATAACACATTAATAGGATTTTTGTTCAGTTTCTACTCAGATGTTTTTCGTGTTTCAAATCTCTCCTTATAAATCTCAAATTAGTTTTTATACAAGGGGATTTATCAATGTTTAAAAGAAAATACGAACATAGTTGATACTTGAATTGCTACACCATGAAAGTGCACCAGGATGTGTTTTTATCACCAACAGGATGCAAGTTAACGCATCATAGCCCTATGCTACGGTTATTGCCAGGTAAGGCCAGTGCCATCATTCCTAGCAACTCCTTCAAAGGGAGGAGGAAACCAGAGAAGCAGTAACTCTACAAGGAAAATGTGAATAAAAATACCTATATATTAGATAAAAGGTTTGCAGTGTAACAAGGCTGCAAACAAGGAGGAATGTTTTCTCATTTTTGCTGTGCTCCCGCCAGAAACCAGGGCAGCAACAGGTCACTCTTCAGCTCTTCTGCAACCACAACATTGCCTTCATACAGAGCAAGAAAAGATAATGAGGTAGCTAAAGGAAACCTGAAAAGGGCCTTGTGAATTGACCAAGCAAAGGTAGCATAAACACAGAGAGGACAGCCCTAGGAAAATGGAAAAGATAAAGTTTAGGTTGGCAGCCAGGAGAAACATCCCATCAGGAAGATATATGAGCTCATGGCATAAGCTCCCACAGAAAGAGGTAGAAAACCAGTTTCTTGCTACTTTTAAAATCACCAAAACGGCTTTGTGGGAGGGCACAAACCTGCTCAGGAGAAGCAGAAGCGAGGCAGGATTAAGCAGATCAAGGAAATGTATCTTGTTTCAGCTTTACCATACCCCACCAGCAGGTTTGCTAACGCCACAGCAGGACCAAGACCCAGCTTTCTGAAACTTCTCAAGCTGAGATATCCCCCAGCAAGAAACGTGGGCAGCATGGGCACATTTTCCTGCTGCCTCCCCTGTACCATGCAGGGATGCTGGATACAGCCTTTCCCTACACAGAGGCTGCAAGAGGAGCAGCAGGGAAAGTGAGGAATTAAGGAACAGCAATAGGCACCACGCGTTTTACCTCCAGGTGATTGGTAGAGGGCCAGCACATGTTGGAAACAACTATATTTTTTTACTATTCAACAGGGATCTAAGTACATGTTAATGAGCACCTGGCCCTGAGCCCACTGCCAGGGAGGAGCTGTCGATCAGTACAGCCAACTCTCCCAGCAGTGTTGTGAGCCGTAGGGGAAGCCAGGCACTGGGGAAAAGCCAGTTTTATAATTGCAGAGAAAAACTTTGGGACAAGGGGAAAAAAAAAAACCATAAAACCCCACACCAAACAAAAAAACAAACCCTATGCTGAGCATCCCAAAAACTGCAATTTGATGAGACTAAGGAACCCCAGCTAATGAAGCTCTTCACTCAGACTTTCATTGGCAAATTAGTGCAGATGTATCAAATGTGCTGGTTTTGAGTCAGGATGAGGGTTGGTAGCACAGTGGCAGGGAAGGGTGTGTGGGAGTGGACACCCTGTCAAAATCAAGGCTGCAGCTCAAGCTGGAGCACACACCAATTACCGTGGCATACTCTAAACCATCACTGTCTCACTCGAGAGCAGCACTATTTCCAAGCCAGCCCCGTGAGACTGGAGAACACATCGTGATTCCTGAGCGCTAACAGGACACAATGATGACACAGACATGCCATTGACTAAGTATCAGAAATACCCACCAAAACACACCAGCATCAGGAAGGCGATGGGGAATGACACCTGCACCACATCCGACCTGTGCTAATTTTTTCACTTGGAGCCTGTTCTAGCAGTCACTTCAGCATGAAGCAATGATAAGGCACAGAAGTCCCACAAGGAGAAGATCAGCCACCCTAGCACCAAGCATCAAGGTGCTTGTGAGTGCTGATGAGGGTGGTTTGGCCATATTTTGGCTCCATCACATAAACGCTACAAGTGAGAAGAGCCAGGGGAGGAACCTCAGTGTTACATTAGCATAGGTGTGACTGCAAAAGGACTATGCGGACATCGAGGGAGAACAGACATCAATGTCTCAGCCCCACAACTCATTTTTGTGGTCCTCTCCCCTCACCAAACCTCCCCCAACCCAAACCCATCTTAACTGCAAACAAATGAAAAACAAACTTGGACTCTCAAATGACTAATTTTAGTTTTGGATTCGTTCCTCTTCTTATTCCCTCCCCTAAAAAGAAAAAAAAAGAAAAAGGAATAAGGCTGTAAGGTATAATGAAAGCAGCATGTGAATGCAATAAACCAACTGCAGAGCAACCTAAACACCCATGTGTAGCTGATCTAAATTATGTAAGGTTGGGGGAGATTCACAGCATGGCTCAGCTCTGGCTTTGCCACGCAGCGGCAGCCACAGCCGACACCAGAGACGGGCACGTAGCTGCACCCACAAGACCCCAAACTGCCAGGTGCTACAGGAGAGCATAACACACTAACGCTTGTATTTTCCTCCTGCTACTGCTCACTCCATTTCTGGACTTTGCTTCTGAGATGTGCTTCCCATCCCTGGCAGCACCCTTTGGTGAGGCAAGAGCCCCCATCCAGCTGAGGGGCAGATATGCAGCTTTCCTTGGCAAAACCTTTTCCCTGTAAGCTCTGACAGAGACCCGACACCTCTGCTTGCATTTGTATCTGTCTTGGGTCTTTGGGTCACTTTCCAGAGCCGCAGCAAGAAAGCCAGCAGCACCATGGCACAGCCTCCTGCTCCGTGAGTTGGAGAGGCTCAACTAGACAGCAGCATGTTTGTGCTTTCAGGCAACATGGGAGTAGTTCCAAAAGGAAAACCACAAAGAGTGCCCCTTAACACAGGTTACTCCGGTGCTAAGAATAAGCTTTTAGCAGTTAAAAAAAGTAAGCAGCTCCCAAATTGCCCATGCAAGAGTCAGCTCTGCATTCAGCTGGTATTTCTGAGATAAACCTGGTTTAGGTACAGCAGGTAAAGAACAGTTCATCCCTTGGCTCTCTGGGTTTCACAGTCCAGGCAATATTTCACATACCATGTGAAACATGAACACATTGTACTTTAAGGAGATCAAATTTAGTAATTATAAATGCAATACTTCAACAACATTGAGATTCAGCTGGATTAATCTCTCTGCATTTCCAAACAATATGGGAATTATTGGCTTATTAAGGTGAAGGACATCTGTGTATTTTAATAAAGTTAATACAGGTCTAGCAATGACTACCAGGACCACAACCTAGAAGGGCTTGTGATCATTTTATAACTAAAATAAGCCAGTGATGCACCACATGGCCCAGGACAGATTGCTATAGGCTTCCCTGGGCCTTTGTCAACCCAGCTGAAAATCTAGGTAAAAGCAAGCTGAAAACCAGATGCTACTTATCAGTTGATCTCTCCTGGGTAAATCAAGTACAGGAACTTCAGTCATGTCGGCACAGCTGAGCACCACCCCAGCACCGAGCACTTATATCCATGAGCAGGACAGGACACAGAGTCTACCCAAACAAGTCCTCTCACCTACAGTGTGCTCTACCTTTCAAAATGCATCCCCTTGCCCTTTTTTGACAGCAGCAGGTTTAAGGTTTTCAGATGTTTTTTGTCTAGAAAGCAAGCAGCTGGCTGCATACAGCCTTGGTTACTCTATGCAGCAAGAGCACTGCTGCAATTGCCCGAGCGTGCAACACAAGAAGCATTTCCTTGGGTGGCAGCACCAATGGTACCCGACCAGGACCTGGCCCAGACTCAGAAGAGCCATTTCCACGTTATTTTCGGTAACAGAGTCAGTTCCCAGCCCACTTCTCCATGCAGAGCAGCAGACACTACTTATGCTGGCATTGCTGCTGCAAGAAGCATTGGTCGGACAACAGCTTGAAATAACTCCCTACTTCAGTAGGGTAACCAAGAGCAGGCCTTGGCTCCTGCTTCTTCCAGCTCCTTTGTAGCTCTGGATCCTAAAATAGAGCTAGAGATATGTTTCGAACTTCTGAGGTTTTCGTTGTTGTTGTGTTTAAAACTCCAGTCTCAGAGTCTATTTGCAAAACCACACACCAAATACAAGCCATTCCAGAGTCATGATACTTTGTGGTAAGATTAAAAAAAGTTTGGAAGGACCTCTTTGTAAACTACGCACATAATATTTCAAAGCCACGTATAACTTCATTATGTAATAAATCAAAATGACTTGAGCATTTAAAAAGCACAGTATTCCGTGGAAGACGTTTGTGTTTTTTTTTTTTTTTTTAACGTTTGTCATATTACAGAATTTACAGTCATCCCAAACATGAAACATGGGCTGCAATCACGCAAGCAGATCCGCAGACCCAGTATGTGCACAGAGCATCACCAGCTGCAGCGAGATTCATGAGGACAGCAGGGTTTCCTCGCATGAGGGAGCATGTGGAGCTGGGGCTGTGGCTAGCACTCCCCTAGATGCACCTGCACTCCACCTTTCTCAGATGTTTTGCACTAAATAAGTGGCAAAAAGGCAGAAAATTAGTGTTTTTAGTTTCTGGAAAAGGTGTTCATTACAATATCCATGAGTCTGTTTTTTTTATATACGTATCTGAATACTACTCATCTGCACACTCATACACAGATAAATTGCATCCATTATAAATATAAAAAAGTCACATACATATATGCAAGAGAAACACTTTGCAGTGATACCCCATCAGCTTTGCAATATACTGTATAATGCAGATCTAGTCAGGGTGGGGGGTGGTAGTCAATTGAAAACCTTTTCAATTGACTTTTGGCTGATAAAGATGGTAACTCAATATTTTGCCCATGAATTCAAAGCTACAGACTGTATTATTCCTTCCTTCCTTTTAATGGAAGTGAGGAGAAGAAAATCACCTCCACCAACCCCCAGTGATGGAGAGCTCGAAGCTACAGTGATGTCCCACCAGGTGCTCTTCCTGGTGAGCCCCCAAAGCCCACTACAGGGCTCCTTCTCTTTCACAGCATCCTGCTCCTCGCTCCCCATTAACATTTGCAAGATTAGACCTTAAGTAACCAGAGGGATAAAAAGGAAGTTGCTAAACCTCCAGACATCCACCCCTGTCCCTCAGGATACCCTGGTGCTGCTGAGCAGCCAAGGCTGCTGGCCCAGCTTCCCTCCTCTCGCTGGTCAGTCAGGAGCAGCACATTCCCAGTGTGGCTTTGTGCCCATGAGTTACACGGCCAAAGAAGAAATAAACACTGTATTTACACCAACCAACCTTTCCTGTTGATTAATTCTTAAACTAGACCATTTCTTCTTTAAATCGGAATATTTTAAATCAAAGACCTTCAATTCACAAAAATCAACGTATAGTGTCCCCCAGCAATCTTCCAACAATACCACGTGCACTATCACTTTATTCCTTAAAGGTAGTTGTGTCAAGGACTTCTGCTGCGTCCTTTTCCACCAGCCCACGCAAGCGCTATCTTGCTCGTGCAGGTGCCTGGGCAGAGTTAGCAGAGCTGGACACACACAGTGAGATTAGCATGCTAAAATAGGCACAGTTTAAGAGACAAAATGGCCTTTGTATCCTTAATGGGTCATTTCAACCCTGACCTTGGTCTGCTAGGACCTTCAAAACTAATTCAGAATTATTCTCTGGTTGGCTGCCAAAGACAACTCCACCAAGGTCTATTTATTGGCACGGTTTCTAGCAAGACCCTTGAAATTTCTCAAATTGTACATTCTCTATGGATGAAAAGGAAAACAAGTAGTAAACCCACGCTTTTTTCCTGAAAATGTCCTCCTTGGAAACTTATTGTGCTTGGAGCTATGCCACTTGAATTCATCAGAGAGGAGAATCTGTTTATTTGCACATCAAGTACATCTTATTGTTTCTGGATGTCAGTATGTAAATTGTCAAGTACAAATTTATTTTTCCCACTAGCTTAAGTTTTTCTCTGCTCTATAATTACCATAATCCAAGAAATGGCATGTGTTTCCAAGAGCTCAATTTTAGCATGCTGCATTCACATATGATCAATAAACCTGATGAGAAAAATCTTCTACTGGTATTTAGGATCTTATTTTTCAGCTGACTCGGAATAAACCTCTTCTTGGCTCCAAGGAGATATTTGACATCTCTTAAAATAAAATCTTTATTGGAAAAAAAAAAAACAACAGTAATTAATAACTACTAGACCTTCTATACTGATCAAAACACAGAAACATGAGCACGTATTTTGTCAGTGGCACTACTCCAGTGCTTAGATTAATCAATTCCTGTACAGTTTAAAAATGTCTCAACAGGGCACAGTTATCAGTTTAAAACAACATACAGGAAGAGAAACTCAGTAAAATCAGAACTCCAAAAAGAAGGAAGAAAAGAAAGCTATCAAGAGGGGTCCAAAACAAAGAGCAAGCACTCGACAGAAGCAGCTCCTTCAGCTGACAGAGATGCTAGTGTTGGCAACAGCCCCAACTCCCCAAAACTCAACTGCAACCAGAGATGCTGTGCAAGGCAATCTCAGGAGAGGTGGGCAGCAATGACAGAGGGAGAGACACGACTATGTTGGCAGCACGTGCCAAGAAGCCATCAGAAGGGGGCAGTAAATGAAAAACCCTACAGTGACTCCTAGCAGGAGTGCCAAGGTGACATGGGATAAAGAAGAAATTTCAGAAGAGCCTGATCCATGGGGCAGAAGACCTGACCATGCCCCAGAAGACCTAGATTTACTCACTGCTGCTCTTCAGTAGCAACTCACTCAAGTTTATGGTGCTGTAGCCTTCAGCAAGTCATTTCTTTCTATGCCTACGCCTCTTAGAAGTGTTTTTCATTTGTTTAACTATTCATTTGTTCAGGACAAGGCATACCTTCCTACAGTTTGGATTAGTATCTCAGGCTCTGTGGTTCTTAATTAAATGCTGCTGCTAATAATGAAAGGATACAGGCATAAGGGATGGAGTTAATTTACTCCTCAGATGTCCTGTTAGCTGCTTTCTGTAATCACACAAAAGCTCGAGGCTGTACGTGAAGAAGACCTAGCTATCCCTGGACAGGGCACAAGTTTCTTTCAAGCTCTTATGTTTTACTAAAAACCAGTAGATAATTAATTTTGAAAATAGTCACAACAAATGACTCCATGGTCCTTCTAATACTCCAAAGATGTGGGTCTCATGTCCTCATAGAAAGAAAACTGAAGAACTCAAATGCAATACCAGGTTTTGATACAGAAAAACAATAAAAACAGTAAAAGCACACAGCCTGGATTGACAGCTGTTTATCATTTAAAGCCCACATGATATTCTGCATTTCTGTTCATGAAACCAGACGTTACAGCTGGACTGGACACTGGGGAAAGTCAAGAAGTCTTAGATGCAGTTCAGTGTGAGTCTGATAGGATTTTTACTGGCCTACATGGGACAGGATAGCAGGGTACCTATTTCAGAATCAAAACCTGCTTTTCAACAATAGAAACTACGCATTAATAGCAGCTAATAAGACACCCTACAATACTAAGGCTGGTGGGGAATTTGCTGTTGCATTTCATTGAAGGCTTTAGACTCATCTACAGCAGTGACCCATCAGATAAAAAGCAACACTGCTTTTTTTTATGATCTTGAACTTCATAACCATAACGCTTTGTGTAAGATTGCCCTGACACTTGCATTCAAAAACCAACTATCAGACACATCTGCATACAAAAATATTTTCAGAGAACCCCTTTTGGTAAGGAGGAGCAGCACTCCCATTTCACAGAACAGACATGGAAATACATTTAGGAAAGGCTTTCTTTCTGTACGTAAATTTAAAACTTTGAGTGACAGAAATCATTGCATGCTTTGGAATAACTAATGTCCCTGAGTCTCAGGAACACCAGCACTTGCAGGCTAAAGTATTCCTTTTATAAGCAAAGTACGAATGCCACGTCCATTTTGTATATTATAAAGTTGTTATGAATTGTAACTACTACGCAGTATAAGCAAGAACTGAAACTGTAAGAAAACTAAACAGGGCAGGGTTTTGCAATCAAAACCAAGGAACAAATAATTTACTTTCCAGAGTTTTTCCTCTATCGTCCCTGTGACTGGAGGCAAGGCTCAATAGGCTGAATGTGTGCATTAAGGATAACTATACCCAACTTCAGATCCAAGTTTAACAGGTTCTAACTTTAAGAGTAAGTTTGTCACCATCTGAAGCAAAATGAGGACAATTTCTTGACTATTTTAGACCACTGTCTGACATCATTTGTTAAGAAAGCTGTTGCAGGAGTAGAATTTCCCATAAAACCCTAAGCCTGAGTGCTAGGACTCAGACTACATGTATGAGTTTGTGATGTTTTCTGGAACTTATGTCATACATTAGGGTTTGGCAGTAGCATTACTTCCTTCTCATTTTCTGTTGTTCATTAAAACATGTTGGGAACACAGCATAGGTTGTTCATGTCTCTATTGTATAATTCTTTGCTTTAACTGCTTATCAGAAGGTGAGAAGTCAAAGGGAATTAAAACAAAGAAAAACTCCAGCGATGAGAACAAAGTCGTGTTTGGGGAAAACCATCCATAAAGAAATAAGCCTGCAGATGTGTCAGGTGTGCTGACAACAGAAGGCCAGACTGCTCCTCTCAGCCCCTGAGCATGTCTGCTCATTAGGGGAATCGAGGCGCAATAAAGAGAGGCAAAGCAGCAGATCTGGTGCCAATTCTTTGGGAGTTTCTGTCGACAACATCTGTGCTCATGTCAAGCACTCAGATGATATCAAAATAAACTGGGCTCTCCTGCAAACAGCAGTTTGTAAAATCTAGAAAGGAAATCTGGAACAGGGCTGAGAATTAGCATTACAGCTGCTTTAATCATCTCAGCTACAGAGCAAATACTGCTCTATATTTGCCCATTCCCATGCCACCATGGTACAATAGGCAGCTCAGCACCACACCCCAGGCTGCCAGCACTGGCATCGAGATGGAGCTGCACTGTATTTCTGTCCTCAGCTACCCATTGATGATAGCTACAGACTGTGTGCTGTATCGTACTTGTCTCTTCCTTGAGGCTCAAAGCCATCATGCCATGGTTACTGCTTTATTTCTTTATAACCACTCAGTGCTGCAACTGTCTCTCCAGCCCCTGGTGCCTGCAATGCTCATCTCCGGCCTTGTGGAAAAGGCTTGATGTGTCAAGACAATTCTCAGGCACAGTTGCAATAGTTCAAATGGATCATACCACCCTCAGCCAGCCGAACATGCATCATTCCCATGTAAAGCAGTTAGATAAAAATTCAGCTCTGTTTATTTACAGACTTTGTACCAATGTGGTATGAATCAGCAAGGGGAAGGGGCACGCATCCGTAATTGCTCTGGGAATAGACGGGTTTGCTTACTCCAAAGGAAAGCAGGGAATTTATTTAATGCAATAGGTCAGTTGTGCAGTACTACATCCCTGGGGGAAAATTCTTCTCTATCAAGCAGTAACAAAAATAAATAGATCATTCTGTCCACCAGTCACTTAAAAGCACTACAGCCCATCTGTACATGAAAGTAGATTTTAAGAGAGAGTTACCCATAATAAATTAAACTCCAGCTCCTCATTTAATAAGTTATAGTCCCTATACCACAACAAATGAGACTATAAGAATGCACTATAAACCTAGAAAGACTTTTATCAAATCCTAAATTGTAAGGAATATCTGCAAAATGTATCTCACTACATCATTAAAGTAAGCATTTGGTATTCTAATCTCTTCCTATCAAAGCATGCCATCCATCAAAACTATTTTTCTGCTTAGGAAATGCAAGCAGTATCAATCTGATTATTTAAATTAGGGGTACTAGAAAAAATATCCACACTGAAGTAAAAAATAGCCCCAGACTACTTATCCAAAATGCTTGTTACATTTTACAGCACTGGACAGAGGTTCAAATATTCAAGCCAACCCTGACTAACAAAGAGTTTGCTTAAAATTTATGGATATATTTCAACTTGTTCATAAGAGAATGCATTATTGAATGACAATAGAAAAACATATTAGGATATGTTTCTTTTATTGATGAAATATGAGTAGAAACACACTAAGGGAATTAATATACAGTCACACAAAGACCTACATTGTTCCTTCTGGAAGCAACTTTTGGAAGCAAAAATGAAAGCTTTTCACTGCTCCAAGCTTCTGAAGTAACACAAATAAAAAAAAAAAATATATATAAAAAACAACCACCACAACCAAAACATCACACCAAACCCTGTCACTTTTGTCTTTAGCATCAAAGCCCAAATACAGCTCCTGCTCTTTGCCATCGATGACTTGCAGCTTCCAGAAGCGTGCTACATTTTAAGGAAAGCAGATGAAGCCCAAGAGACGGGGCCTGGGAGCACACAAACAAGTTCCCGATAATCCACAGGAAAGGAGATAAGCAGGTTCAACCTAGACCCCCTTGAGAAGGAAACAAGAGGAAGGCATCTTTCAACGCCACTCCCCAAACCACATGCTGCTCCCTTTACCATCATGGTGGCCTGGCAACAAAAGGTTTTGGCAAAACAAATAACCTTGGAAATGCAGCAGTTAAGGCACTTTATTCCTGGGGCTGAAGAGGGAGGAAGGGGAGATGCAGACAGGACCTGCTGAAAGGTGCCTGGAATCCCATCATGTGTTTCTTGGATGGACCCCTGGAGACTGTGCATCATGGAGGACTTTACATTAACTAGATGAAAAGAGCAGAGAACTCACCGCTGACATCTCTTATTTTCCTCCCTCTAGCAAAAGCCATCACATCACCACTGGCTGGGGAAATCATAGGCACAGCGTGAAGTCTGGTGGGCTCAGATACTGCTAAACTTCTCTGCTCAAGTGGGAAGTGGGGAGAGGAGCTTCTATCTCCACATAACTTTGCCTTCACTTAAAAAAAAAAAATCCCAAACCTAATGTTCTCACCGTGCCTTTTTTTTGTCTCCCTGCAAGTCTCACCTAGTGAAGTGCTCTGAGACAGCTCTTGCTTTCCTAAGATTAGCAGGTCCCCATACCTCAAGCTGTCACTGCACAGGAAACTACAACCTCCTCTTCAGCTATGTTTGGTCTCATGTTGGGCAGCATGAATAAAGAACATTTTGTCTTAGAAAACATATCTCCAAAAGGCTTGTATTTGGTACAAAAGGATTGGTGGGTTTTCATTCCTGCAAGGAACCTTTGGTGGAAACGAGATGCTCCTGGGAGGTAGCCAAGATCAGTGCTGCATTTCCCCTCCCCAGGATAGACCTCAGTCACAATAAAAATCAGTGGTTTTTACAAGCAAGGTGCCAGTACCAGCATTTAAAACAATGGTAACTCAAAGCTGCAGAACAGGCTTTAATATCTCTTTGATGGCACTCAAACGGCGGACCTGCTTTCAGACTTACTCATTTCTACGTGCTCATGTTGAAAATATGCCTCCTCTGTTCTCAGGACTGGAGATGCTCAGAAGCAACCACAGCGACTTACAGCTCAGGGAAACACATCCAAACAGAAGGCAAAAAAGTTACTGCATGGGGAACAACTCACTGAGACCCCAGGCCCTGCAGGGATCTCCCTAAATCTCCACCCTGACAGTAACAGCCACTTAGCAATCCACAAAACTTTCAACATGAGTCAGGCAAGCCTACAGAGCAACGCATGATGGAAGGCTTACAGGAACAATTAACATATCTTTTTGGTTATAGCATTTTCCCGTTTCAAGATAAGAGCAAGGAAAGAGGGCTGGAGATGACACTCTATCCCAAAGGGGAAACTAAGGCAGAGAGATTTATCCAGCTAAAGCATGAACTCATAAATCCATGGGCAGGAACCCAGGAATTCTCAGTGATGTTTATTATTCTCTGAATACTTTCTAATAAATTCCCTCTTTACTACAAAGCCTGCCTGATCCAACTGTACATATTTACTTAGTATTCTCTCAAGTGGCTTACAGACTGACTCAAAAAAAAAAAAATCCCATAGTGCTTTTTCAAGAAAAGCTGGATTCCCTGGTTGGATGCAATGGCAAATTTCTTTTCATTGCACTCCAGATGGTCCTGATCCTGAAACCCACATCTACCAGACTCACAGGTTTGCGGAGGGTCCATCCACCCAGCCAAACCACGATGCAGCTGAGGGGCTGTTTGGCAGAGTAAAATCCCGATACCTTGGGGCAGAGATTGCCAAATGGGGGGGAAGAGGGGGAGAAGTTTTGTAGAGTCTCAAAATAAAAAAAAAAAGCAGCAGCAAAACACATGTTCTCAAAACCATCAGTTCTAGAGCATCTTGTCTCATAAGCCAGCAGTGCTTCTTACCCTCCAGTATATATTTCATTATTCCCTTCACATAGGGGACTGATTCTTTTATACCCTCAAATACATCTGCTGAGCAGCAAATTAAAGAAGAAGCTCAAACCTGAATACATAGATAAGTTTGACAGAGGCACCTGGCTTATAGGGACATCATTTTAACCTGCAAAGCCATAACCAACCTAGTATCTTATGCATAAGAAATAATTTTTGCCCTTACATGGCTGCAATTTGTGAAGGTGTTTTGAGCTCCCTGGGCTGACAGAAAGCCTGTTGCTGCAGGAACCACCCCTCCCAGGAGGTCCCAACCCCTGCAAGGCTGATCTGCCGCAGAGCGGCTGGAGCCAGAGGAGCAGGGTGAGGAAAATGGGTGAAGACACCTAACAGTGCAGCACAGGGGTGGGAGATGCATGTAAGGAGACACTGTTGGGAGCCAAGGATAATTACCATTAAAACACCAACAGGAATATAAACATGAAAATAAACAGTTTTAAATTGCTCCCCCCCTTAAAATACCTTTTTGATCCCCCCCCCACCCCAGATAACACACTCCAGCAATTATGCCTGGAATGATTAAAATTAATAATCTTCTCCTTGGGAACTTCATAAATATTTTGGTACAAAATATTTTCACAAAACTATCACCAGTTTGTCCATCACATTAACAGCATTTGTGTTACATTTCATTGCCAGTAGGACAAGATAGCCCAACATAACTCCAGCAACTGCTATCTAGTACCCACTAGGCTTATCTTCAGCAACTCCTATCAATGGAAAGATATTTGGGGGGCTTTCTTAAGTTTTAGAAAAATCTGCAGAAATGCTCAACGCATTGTTTTCCAGCAAAGCTCTGCTGCTGTTCCCCAGTGGGTCGGTTGGTGCTTAGGAACGGCTGCAATAGGGAAGCAGAGGAGCATTGCAGGGCACGGGCTCTCCCTTGCCAGCCGCCCACCCCCACAGCACCACTAACAGATGCCAGAAAAAAAAAAAAACCAAACAAGCAAACAAAAAACCAAGCCCCCCCAAAAAACCCCAACAATCCCCCCCTCAAACCCAACAAATCCCTCCCACCCCCCATCTCAGTTCAACTACACTCCCGGAAAAGCAAGACCATGTGTTGTTCACCTCTGGGTGAAGAAAAGAGGAAGCCTCTCTATTTAAGAGACTCAAAAATTTGGATGACAATCCTCAGTGCCACATATGGCAGCAGGGGTTACTTCATTCAAGCTAAAACAACATGTTAGTAGCTCCCCGCCCCCCGCCCCCAACCCTGTGACACTACTTAATGGATGAATCAAGGAGAGCAACCCTGAAGGGCAAACTTCTCTTAACTCTGCAAAAGGCATGTGAACTAAGTAGTACAACACTTCTGGGATGCATTCAGCATGTTCTGGCCTTGGGCCCAGGAACATAAATCTATTCCTTACACTGGATTGAGTTTGCTTCAGTCTTTCCATTGGACACAGTCCAAAGCCCTGTCCATCCCAACGGCAGTGTCTCCGCACCCCTCCATCCGCCCTCACATCATTCAAAAGTCTGGTCAGCTACAACTTCTTGATGGCCCTGGAGGAAAGCCCAGGCCTTGGAGCTCGTCATGCCCAGTTAGTAACTCATGAGGCATTGCCTCCATCGGTTCAGGGAACCTGGACTGCTCTCACATGCTGGGACTTATCAGAATGTTTTTAGCAAGGAGGAAACCTCTTCAGCCCATGGCACCATCAGTTACACTCAACAGCACTGGTGGTGGTGGTGGGGAAATGATTTCTCAGGGGAAGAGGAGTCTGAACTCACGTTCGTGCAGACAGGCTCATCATCCCCTTTTCTTGGGTTTCTTATTATAAGAGAAAATATAAGCAAGACTCCGAAGGATCAAAAGACAAAGTGTCAGTGTCAGATGATTCATGACCGCCCAGCTCCTCTTCATTTCAAGAGTGACAAAGTAAAATAAATTAAATCCAGCTGACTAAAACAAGCCGCCCTAATTCACGGATGAACCAGGAGAATCAAAAGCGTATGACAGTGTTAGCAGGAAAGCCTTCTTTTACATGCAAACAGCCCTCACTGTGTAAATGGCCAATTAATTTATGGGAGCCAGATGTCCCTGTTTACAGCTGTTGTTTATCTTACCTTACCCTTTGATGGATTGATAGATGTCACCATTTTTCAGCAGCGGGTGAGAAGCAGGTCCGCTGCTTCCCAAGCTGAAAGCCCTTGCTATCCCAACCCTGATAATTCTTCTCCCCAAACTACGTTCTCCTCTTTCCAGGCTTGGTTTGCAGTGAAACATGTTTCCCTTAGTAAATGAAATAAAAGATGGTCCTCCTGCTTTTAACAAATTCTTGTTTTGAAACTAAAGCCAGACTCTCCCCATACCAAAATGGGCAGAGGCACCGGTTCCTGACACGCACACAACTCCAGCACCGCTAATGCAAAATTAAATTCAACGCAGAAAAAAACTCATTTCCCCCAAACATATTGTGTATTAATATTTAATAGCAAAACACAAAAAAAAAGGGAAGAAAGATCAGAACAAAAAGACATTAGATATAGCCACATCACAGCATCAAGATAATAAGCAGAGCAAAAGTTTTTAAAGAAGATATGCCAAAGTTTTGCAGAATCGGAAGCCAGTTTTATATTTGCAGTAAGCTATAAAGTAAAATTTAAGTCTAAAGACAACTGGAAAATCATAGGAGGTTGACGGTAGAGATCAAAACTGTTCTAACCTGCTTGGTTCACTATTTAAATCAATAGATAAAAGGAAGAATAAGAGCAGCTTAAACAGAGGTAGCAACTAATTAACAGATACATTGTAACTGTGAGAACGACCATGTTCTGTGCTAACTATTCTTAGCATCTACTCAGCAGTTTAATATGCAAAATTAACTTTCTTGTGAGAGAAGCTGCCACAAATCGATATCAATGTCCTTGTGCTCTATCACAGTTAAACATCAGTGCACACTGCCAGCTGCCCCGTGCATGCTCTCACACAGCAATGCAAAAAACAAGCGTTCAAGATGGCAAAAACGTATTATCTCGCATCCATCAAAACAGATAGGACATATCACATCAATGGTGGTGCCCGTTTGCCCCCTAAACACCCGTCTGCAGTGGATTTCCAAATCAATATGCTGCTCCAGCCTACATTTCAATAACGGTGCTCCCAGCAGTGCCCCTCTGGGAAGCATGCAGCTGGGCACACACAGCAGCCAGCTGTGCCAGCCCCTCCCATTTGGTTATTGTGCCTCCCTCATAAGGAACAAGGTGTGGATTGAAGCTGTAATCCCACAGTCCTGAACCTGTAAAACACAGCAAATTCTCACTCTGACAGGTTTTTTCTTTCTTCCCCCTGCCTTTTTTTCTGAGGAAAAAAGAGAAGGAAGGGAGCACAGAGCATTGAAGCTCACATGTTCTCTAGTTTCAGGGGTTTTCTTTTTGTTTAGTTTTGTTTTTTTATTCCCCCCTCCCCTTTTTTTTTAATGTGGTTATTCTGTTCGTTTACTGATGTTATCTGTAGTTGTGCTACAACAGATTTTGATCTCGGATTCCTTTGTAATTGTCAAAACACCCACTTTGATGCAAGCAGCTAGGGAGTCTGTTTGGCACCTTCGCATCAAGCTTGGAAACTTAAATACTTTAGGACACTGAAGCCCCAGGTCTGAAACCCCCCCATCTCCTTCCCCACAAACCACTACAAAGTAATTTACTGCAACACAGGCTATTCAACAGCAAAGGTAATCTCTTTTCAAAAGTCCAAGCTTGTAAGTGTCCATGCAATTTATTTCATTGATTAGTTCATTTTTTCCAGTGGTCTTTGTAACAAAATGTTATTATTCATGACCAAATCTTGAGGCTTTCAGCTTATTTTTTTTTTTGCTGAGATAAAGCTTCTATTGCTTCTCATCTATTTGTAGCAAGAGCTGATAAAATGAACAGAAACAAGAACTGAGCCTAATACTAATAAAGGAGATCTTGATAACAAAACTTCTATCAATATGAGCAATGTTTCCACTTAAGATGATGCAGCTGAAATAGGTCAGAGACCTAAGCCTTTGTATAACTTTATATACCTGGTCACTTATGTGGCATTCATTGGAATTAACACAACCAGCCTAATTTCTCTGTATGATCAGAGTATTAAATAAGACTAAAACCAGTTTTCCTGTTTTTATCATTTAATTTCTTCCCTTTGCTACTGCCGTATGTGGAGTTCTGCAACCTCCCAGTCAGCACAAAGCACCAACTACTAAGAAAAGGAAAGCTATGCTTGTTATTTCCCAGAGTCTTCCAAGTTTAAAGAACAATATTATATTATATTTTCCTCTACAGATTTTCATCTGTTCTGTCTTCAGTTTGAAATGTTCTCAGCAGTTAACATCTGTTAGAAAATCTCTTACAAAACCCCACTTAGTCTATGGCCCTTTAATCAAAGAAGGGTGAGGGTATTAAGAATTTAAAATAATATATCCAAGTTTAAAAACAAATACATGTGTTTTCTATTTAAGAATGTGTGTTATTACTTTCACATTCTGACCTGTTAAGTACACATGCTCTACCACAAGTCTCTCTGGAATTTTGGCAAGGATCAGCATTTATTTAATAAAAGGCCTTATTAATCGTAGGACTATATCGTTGATACTTTGCATTTACACAGCACATTACATTTTCAAAGCACTCCAACATTAAATAATTCAAACAGTCTGTATATTTGCATAGATGGATGCACACAACTGTAAAGGAAATTATGAAATGTGTTCACATGTTTCTATCTGAAAGAAGTTGTAACAACTAAATTCTTGAGTAAATTGAAGATAGTTCACTATTCTTGGCACTACATTATGAGAGGAAGCCTCAAACCAAAGCAAAATTATTCCAGCATGTTTGATAAGGATTTGAGAGTGGGATTTCTCTCACCTGCCTTGACTTGCGTTCGAGGTAGAGCTTTCCATTAGAGCTGGTCATCCAGATCCCTTTACAGGCAAAGGAAAGGATTGTTCATAACTCATTTCCCCTTAATGCCAGCTTCTGCAGAGGTCCGCTGTCCCCAGAAAAGCTGGCTTCTCACCATGGACTTTTAACTAGGTCTATCTGGTAGACTCAGACCCAGACAACAGATACATATTCAGCATTCAACAGTGCACACATTTAGGCAGATGAATTCAGCTTAGTGTCTGCCATCTCTGGCCTCTTTAATTGGATAACATTAACTAGCAAGTTTAACATAGCACATAAAAGGACCAAAGGCATTTTCTTATTGATGAACACCACTAGTAAAACCTCTCATGGCAAATTATTCTGAGCTTATCATTGACACATGGCTACTTATGAAAGGAAAAAAACCCATTTAATAATCATACAAGTTTTTAGGGGTCCAAAGACTCTTAAATGCCTCCAGCTATCTTACATGCTAACATTTGGAGGTTCTTCCTTTATTTTGATATGACAAGACTCCCCTTCAAACAGACAAGCAAGACCAGTTCCTGTGTCAACATAAGACACAACCATATGCCCAGCTACATGATGCTTTATTAAGAACAGGAAATCTCACCTGCAGCCACCTGATTTTGAGAGATGGTGCCTTTTTACTCCACAGGAGGAATAAAACCCCACCCAACCCAAACAAAAAAAACAAAACCAAAACCAAACAGCCCAACCAAAAACACCCCCACAACAAAACAAAAACACACACACACACAACGACTACAAAAAACCCCAAAACAACTCAACCTACCAAAAAAGCTTCCATGTAACTTCAGACCCAACTGGAGCACTAGTGAAATCAACAGAACCTTAACATTTGCTTGGTTTGGGTTGTACAACCACCCAAAAAATAGCTTCAACAGAACTCAGCCTATGGACATGTTCCAGAAATAACGTAAGCTTAATTCTAACCAGAAAACCACTACTGGATTATTTTTAATCAAAAGAAAAGACCCAGTGAATACCCAAACCAACAATCTCAGAAGTTTGCCGACAAAAGGGTTTTACTAAAGGACAGCTACTATTTCAGTGCTGCCTACCTGTGTAGGCTGTCTAGCAGGAGCAAGGTGCTTGCCTTAAGCTCTTCCACAGCTGTGCAAGGATTTGCCTGGGTTTTGGTGCTCACATGCCATCATAACAACTGGTCTGCCAAACCCATGAATCCAGTTTTCTCTATAGTGGGTTAAGATTGCATGCTATGAGTATGAACAGGATTTAGACTGAAAAAAAATATCACTGGGAATGAGACTTCCAACTGCACGAGGGAGTACAGCTGCGCTGGGGGAAGAAAGCGTTACATGGTTCTGCTGTTGTCAGGTTTGCTGATGAACATAACGTTAGTAAGAAGTTGAAACATCAATATGTGTGGGATGACTCTTCTCATTATTTACCAGTGACCAATGGTGGGGATCAGGAGGATGGCTCTCCCAGGCTGAGGATCATCTCTTGTGCTGTGCACAGTTCCAATTCCTCCAGTTCCCTGGGGGCAGGAAACAACTGCAAGATCTGTACTCATGGGGGATTGCATTTGCACTCTTTCCTGGATAAAAACCCAAACCATGCCAACCAAAACACCCAGGGGCTTCTCCTTGCTCTTGGGCAGGTACTTGAAAACATGCAAGAACTGTCTCTCCTTACCATCCCATAACTTTCATCATCCTTTTCACCCTCCTCTGCACACTTTGGAGGTCTTCTATCTGCTTTTGGAGAAGGGAGAAGACACACATACTGTTTCAAGATGTAGGTGAGGCCTAAATTTCTCTCGTCTTTCCCAATAATTACTCACTCCTCTCCCACATGCATGACTATTTATCTGTACCACATTTCATCTGTCATTTTAATTGCCTGGCACTCAAGCAGCTGTTGGGAAACTACAACATGGACACACCACACATGTATCTTGTCATTAGAAAACAACCCCCAAAACCCCACGTAGTGGAGCAAAACACCGACCCAACCACACCTAAGTTCTTCACAACACATGTTCAGCTTTAACCTCAAGAAAAGCTCCCTGGAGAGCTCATAACAGATGTGTCCCACAGGCTTGCCCTGCTCTTATAGAAACTGCTTAGTCAAACATCCCACCACACCTTTCAAGCTACTACGACAGCTTAAGAAGTTTGAGGGAGGCTGGTTAGGAAGAGACAAAAAGGAGTGACAAAGATTGATTGGAACCATGCATTTCAGAGAGATACTTTATTAAAAAAAAAGCACAAATGAAAGAGATTATCATTTGGGAGTGCTGTTGAAAGTTGTCTCTACAAACAGAAGTTATGTCCTAGGTGCATAAACATCATAAGAATTTCTGGCCAGATCACTTCTGCATCTATCGAAAAAATGGGCATTTGTATATGTTAAAAAACTGAGAAAATTCCAACTAAAGAACACAACAAATAATTAGATAGTGAGCAGTGATTTTACAATACGATAAACCCAGTTCATCACACATTTCACTTTTTCAAAGTCCACAAGTGGATTACACCCAACCAATACATTCTCCAGGAAGTTCGAGTCTCTTTTCCCTTCTTATTTCCAAGAAAAGCACACTCATCTTTCACTTGTATCACACAATTTCTCCACTTTATACTGCAGGATTACAGTGGTTTACACCAAACAGGGATCTCAAACCTCCACTTTTCACAGTTTATCATCACAAGAACCAAAAGCAGCTTGCATTCTATGTGAGTCCACAGACTTCATCTCTCAATATGGACATGAAAGTGCACTTCAGAGCAACAATATTCCTTCTACAAAACCTAACACATGAACATTTGCAGAAGACTTTAAACCATACAGTTGAATCATGTTCTCAATTGGAAACAGAGTCCTAAGAAAATAAACACACATCTCCAAGTGTTTCTACTTCTTTTCCTTCTAAAAAAGAATTTCCACACACTTTCTAGCCTTCAGATAACTAACAGTACCCTGATGTCCTGGTGATATTCATCACAGAGACACAAGTCTGAGAGCTTCCCCACAACATCCCAGCGTGCTACTCCAATACTGCCACGAAAAGCACAGCTCCAAGGCAGGGACTGTCAGATGTAGGTTTACAACACTATTTGACCTGAAGTCCCCAAGTCACATCATCATCATTTTCTCTTTTATGGAGACATGCTAGGATGTTAGTATATACCAAAACCTCCCTAATTACTGTGGTTTCCCTTTGGATAATAATCAGGGAAATATATGAGTCCATGAAATCTAAATGGTAAACAACATGCAAGGGAAAAAAAAAATTGGGAAAAGCACTAATATCCTTGCTCTTATTTCTATATGCAAGAGCCTCCCTCTGGGACTAGAGCCTGGTAAAATTCCATGTTTACACTGCTTATGAAATTCAAGTATAGAAAGAACATATGATGGTACAGATTCCTTTAAAGATTTTATTGCTTTGAGTTCAGGTCTGGTAGAATTATGAAGGCCTTCCCAAGCAAAAGCAATAAAGGCTTTACAGCATCCTGGATAGTCAGCATGTTTGTTTTTATCTTCTTTCTAGCCTTGTTCTTCTGCTTCTCCCCCTTTGAAGTTCACTGCAGAACAGAAATGTTTTGATGTTTGATGGTACTAGTCAAATAAGATTTCTGCTACATATTGGTAACAAAATTCATTAACCCTTTTAGAAAAGGGGACTGTACGTAAACATAAGGATAACTGTTAGAGCAGACTCGTCCATCCCTCTGTCTTGTCTGCAGGGGAAAATAGCTACTACTGAGAACTTACACCAAAATAAAATTTGTTTGGACTACAGAAAGGAAATCTGCCAATACAGCTGCAGGAGCAGAATTATCCTGCCTTTGCAGCACCAGCCACTTTTCCTGTGCAAACAAGCATGGCCGTCAAAGACAGCCAACAGCTGAACATGAAGTTTCACCCTATACAAAACATACAACGCAGGAGATTTGGAGCCCCCAAATAATACGTGACCACCTGTTTCTTGCACAGACACATCCTGCATGGCACTCATACCAGTGCGCTCACGCTGGGGATACTATTTCATTGCCATGCGTACCAGCCATAAATCAAAGCAAGAGCCTTTTAGTTAGCATTGTAAGCACTGAGCATTGCATTTACATCTGCAAATGGCAAAAAAAAGTTGCGGTGCTAGCAGCACAAAATTCCCTTATGTGCTTCAAAAAAACAACAAAAAAAAGATTAAAACAAGTAACATAGCCTAATGGGCAAGCATTAAGCCCAGAGCTTGAATTCCTCCTCTTGCTTTTGATCTGCTGCTTGTATTTAAAGACCTCCCAGGTTATGAAGCTGTCACATCAAGAGGCTGGAGAATGACAGCTGCAAACCGTGTGCTGCCTGTCAAACCCAGCCCAGAGTCCAAGAGCCCACGACAAGGACTTTGCGTATTTTTATTGCAACATTCAGTATTTTTCTCCTGTGTTTATTCTCCCAACTCCTCCTCTCCATGCATGTGTAATTGAGTCCTCCATTGACTCTTAGCTACTCTGGCAAACTACTACGGAGACCAAGAACTACACAAATTATACTACAAACACTTAAAATATCTTCTAAAATAAAGACGAGTCCCGACTGCTTTTTTCATTCTTAAATGGTCATACTGATGTTCAGCACTGGGAGGAGATCAATTAATGACAACCAAGTATCACTGGACTCAGAGAAGAGAAACCATTTCCTCTTGACCCTCCAGGAATGACTGCTCACTCCTCAGCTATGAATGCCCCCCAGCAACAGGACGTCTGCAGATCTGCCCTGGCACTGCTGAACAATGACAGCCATTGCACAGTAGTGCCAATGGCTTTCTCTCCAGCTAAACACCTGGCTCCATGTTAGCCATCCTCAAAACCCAGCAACAAAGAGAGAGGAGAAAAGTACAGATCTCCTTTGGTGGGTTTTTTTGGTGGTGGGGGGGGGGGTGTTGTGGTAGTCTGTTCCCCGCCCCCCCCCAGTACAATGTTTCCAGGAAAGAAAAGCAATTCAACAGCTTTGGGAAGCAAGCATGCAAGTGCCATCCACACAGGAAATTCATTCCCTCTTTGGAAACTAAGCAGCATACAGTCCTGCCAGGCAAATTTTACCCTTATTAGTAGTGCTTGTATTTTTTGGCACTACTGTGGTATCCAACCCCAGTCATGCACAAGAACCATGGCAAGTACTGCATAAACACAGTGCAAGGGTAATCCCTTACCCAAAAAGCCTTCAATTCATAAGGTAACAGACCAACCAGACCAAGACAGGAGCACAAAAACACCCCTGACAATCAACATAGTATCATTCTCAATGTCCTAGAAGCCAAGCCTTTTTTCTTTTATTTTTTAAAATCTTTATAGCTACAGAGAGATTTATGAGTGGGAATAATGAGATGGCTTTGCAGATACCTATGTGCAGCTCCTCCCATGCATGAAGGTGCTTGTTTGAAAAATGTGAGAATTCAGCAATAGAAGAGCTGGCACCAGCTCTGTGTTATTTTTGATGAAGATCATTTGTTTTTCTACGAAGTTGCAACACTAACTGAGGTAATGCAGAATGCGTGTTTGCTCTATGAGATGATTTTAGAACTTTACGTCTGAAAACTGAGCATATATTTCTTTCTAAATACAAACAGAAATAAGCTTTTGCAAATGTTGACAATCAGTTATAACCTAATGGGTGAATCTGTGCTCTGGCTGGATCAAGAGACCTATAGGAGCAAAACACCCAATGTCAGCATTAAAAGGCTCCACATTCACAACTTTGGCAAGTAAATGAGCAAGAGCTGGAAGCAACTCAGTCTGGCAAAGAAAGTGTCTCCCTAACATCAAAAATAGGCAGCAAGAGACCAGGGCACCTCTCATCTCCCAGAAAATGCAGCTCATGATGGTAACTGGTGCAAGTTGCTGATGTCTAACACCGCTCATGGGCTGCACATGCAGTGCACGGGGTATCAATCAAGCTCCAAATGTGCAGCAAGCCATGTGATTAAAGGGAAGAACCACTATAAACCCATGTTAAGTCTGCCCTGCTACTTAAGGCATGAGCACGTTCTTCCAGCAGTCAAGGAGAGAGCGCCACCAGCACAATGAGAGGTCCCACGTCAGGCCTCTGGAACCAACTGCCACGGACACGGAAGGACAGTGACCCCAAGGCTTTTGGCAGGGATGGCTACAGCACCTCCACCTCCTCCTGCCCCAAAGGCACAAGCTTCTCAGCGCGTGATCGGAGCAACCATCATGCAGCAGCTCCTGCAATGGGACACTTCCAATTGCAGCAGGAGGAGAGGAAGAGCCAAGAAAACCTCAGAGAGGAACCGAACCCAAACACTAACTAACAGGGGCAAAAAGCAGTAAGAAGCATGAAGTGAGCTGAGAAAATAGAGGAGGAAGTGAAGCCATCATAAGCAGCCCATCTGGGTTTTTTTGGATGCACTATAGATATCACCATACAGATGGAAAAAGACACCCTTCCTATTACTTTTAAGGCAGTTTACACACATAACCTACTTTAAAAAGTATTCAGTACAAGGCCACAGGAGAACTTATCTTCAGGAATATTGGAGGAATATCAGCAATTTATAACCACCCCTTTGGAACTTCATAATTAAATAATAAAAATCCCATACAATTATAGTTATATCTACATAAACTTAAGAGGTCAAAAAGTTGCATCCCATTAAGAGAATGCTGTATAAGGCAGAAATGCATCTTACTCTTCCAAAAAACCTATGGGAGTTGGTCTGCTTATGACTCGGAAAGTCTTCCTCTAAGATAAAGGAACATCCAATTTGACAGAATCGCCAAAACTGCTCTTATTAATTCTTAAGCAAATGGTTTACAAATGTGTGTTTATTAGCAATGCTCAAAAAAGCACACTACACATATGCAGCTTTTTTTTTTTCCCCTTTAAAGGGCACACAATAAAAGAAATCATAACAGAAGGAAAAAGAAAGGAACAAACTTCTTGTAAAATAAAGAAGACTGAGAGGTTTCAGGCAAAAAATATGTAGAATTAAGTTAAGTCATTCAAGCCAGGTGAGAGACCTGCACAGTAGATATCCAATCTATTATTCATAAAGGAGTACTAAACAAAATTCTAATCAAAAAGCCCCAGAATTTACTTACCTATTAAACTCATGAGGAGACAACGCAAAAAAAAAGGAAAGAAATCTTACTTTCCAAATGTTTTTTTCTGGTAGTTCACTGGAGTTCTCACAAGATCATCAAGCATATGGTAACAAAGCTTCGTTATCACTCAGGGAAAAACATCCTGTAAGGTAAAACACTCCAGGCTGCAATCTGTCAGCACCCCCAGGGTGAGTGGCACCCACCATGTACCGTGACGAGGGAGTAGGGGTGCCAAATAAACAAACAATTACTATTTGCAATTACTTATACTAAAAAAGCAAGAGCCCTGAACACCATTGCTCAGAGCATTTTTTAAACTTGCATCCCCAGCTACCTCCTGGGAGCAAAACAGCTGCAGGACATCAGCAAGGTCATCTCCGGCCATGCCAGAAGCTCAGCACTTTTCTCAGGCCATCCTTAAACTGAACATGCACAGATGTCAAATACCCAAGTAACAGCCAGTCTTCTAAAAAGGCACAGGCGTTTAACATGGGAAGGCTCTTTTGTCAACCCAAAAGGAGTTGGGTATGCATGAAGAGGACAAAAACCTGGAGGACATGGCTGCAAATACTACGTGCAGCAGAGGAAGATGCAGAAGGACAGATCCGACGGATGGGGCCAGCCAGGAGCAGGGGGCTGCTAAAAACAGCCATTCCTGTTCTTCAGTTCCCTGTTCCCAACCATGCACCCGGTCCTGGCCCCAGGCACTGCACATCTTTCCTGTTTCGTTTGCCCACAACCTCATTTAACTGGTTTTAACTTGGACAGGAGATCACACTGGCACAGCACAGTGTCTAAATAAGGCTTAGCTTAATCTAAGGCTCAGACTGAGGAAAGCCTCTTCCATTTCCCTCAGTCATGCCCTGATGAACTAGAAATCCTTTGAGAAGCTGCTCAGAAGCCCTCTCTAGTGATGCTGTGAGCTGTGTTGCTCAACTCCAGAAAATTTATATGGAAAGTTTTGGGCAAGTATTTAAAAATATCTTCTCGTACACTGAATAGCACCAGGAAACAAGAAGACACTTCTAGTTTGAGACTCAAGTTCCAGACAGCATATTGCTGTTTTTGACGACAGCTGATGGGCAAACTAATTAAGACAGCAACAAGGACACAGCTACAAAGGTAATCCCTATGGACTTTTAATGAGTAATGCATTGTATATCCTGCAGCATCCATACTGCTCCTACCCGAAATACAAACACTGCACTCCAACTACAGCACACAGCTCAACACAAAGTTATATTCCCCTTTTGGATGGGCCGCAGTTTTCTTTTTTGGCTTGACTAGGAACAAAACCAAACTAGAAACCCTTCTAAGTACAAGCAGTGTCTTCTGCTTTTGTGCACAAGCCTGGAGGGTCACTGTGGGCTTTCAGCAGGCTGGTCCTTAGCACTCTCCAGGCACCCCTGACCTCTCAGCCCCTTCATTTCCTGCCCTGACTTCAGAGATAGCTGGCCTGAGAAAGTGGCAGGAGGGGGAAAAAAAAATAAGATTCCCAAAGCTGTGCCTCCCTCTCCACGCTCCCCAGGAACCCCCAGTGTGTAACTCAGGCTCCCTGGGAAGCAGCTTTATAGAAAGGGGGAGGGGGGGAAGTGCTGAGGGTCTTTGAGCTGGTGTCTGTTAGTTCTTGTACAAAACAACCAAGAATGAAGAAAGCCCCCAGAGGCAGCATCAGCTGCGGGCTGGCAGAGAGCAATCCAGCAGCTTACTTCCCTCAGAGGAAGGACATGGGCTAACAAAAGGGGTGTAGCGCTATGTAAAGCCCTCATCCGACTCCCTCTCCCCATCAAAAAAGGGTATGGGATGGTTGTGCAAATTTTTTTCTGCTCCTATTCATTAGGAGCTCACTCAAATACCTTCTGTTCCAGCTAACATACCACTGCAAGTGAAAAATGCCATAAACACAAGAGGCAGTCTTACGGAGTAGGACTCCTGCAGACAGGGAAAGGCACAAACACGCTACGGATAAGGAACAAAAAAACCACATCCCTATCATCTCCGGTATTTGCTGTGCTATGAGGCATCCTGGCTAGCCCAGCCCCAGTTCTTTAAACACTGCAGAAGTGCACTATAAAGTTTTTTACATTTTTTCCATGAGCACAAAGCATGGGGAAAGTCATCCCATGTGCTTGTCCCATCCGATGCCATGCCATGACCGACGTCTTGTTAGCTCAGCATTAGCAGCACCAGGGGACCAACTCCAAGGTATTAGCACTAGCAAGAAGCTGTGCAGTCCCAGTCAAACACTAACAGTGTTTTAGTTTTATCAACATTAGCAATCGCTACTGTTTTTCCAAATCTTATGCGAGAATGGGCATTTTCCCTCCAAACAGCAGTTCCTGGAAGCTGGGCATTGCATAAAAATCCTACTTTCCACCAGAGAAGATTCCCATCCCCACAGCCAAACAAAGCTGGGAAAAGGAGGACCTGAACACAACGAAGGATTGAACAACTTGAAAATGTTTCAAAGATACAGTTGGACTGTGATGAAAAGCTGTGATTTTAAGATTTTTTTTTTTTTAAAAAGATTTTTCCGATTATCAACACCATTGTTAAAAAAATCAAAGTCCTTCTTGGAAAAGCTAAAAACAAATTAAAAGCATACAAATACTTATTTCATACATAACAAATACTAGTTTTGCCCTGCAACCCTTGTGCAGCATGTCCCAGCCAAAAGCAAACTGAAACAGCAGGACCAGTAAGAGCCAGTGCAGGAGAAATGAACCCCCAGCCCATGCCTGTGCCGATGGATGCCCAGGAGAGGTGTGTCCCCCCTCACTGCCCACCTCAACCACAGTTTTCAGTGTCTACATGGTTGAAGTTTCTCTTGCAGCTCTATCTACATGGAGGGTAAAAAGCCCTCCAGGGAGCTGGCAATTTCTAATGAATCTGAAAAATTAAACAAACAAACATTATGACCCTATCAGCACTAAAGTCTACAAACCCCAGAAGATGGTATTTATAATAATACTGGAACAAGTGTAGTGAGAAGCATCAATACACAGCACAGTATTTTCTTCCTATAATTTGAAGCAATAATATACAACAGTCATTGCAACAAAGCTAACTTCTCCGGGGCTTTTTCTGATGCCCCTTTTGCTTCTGGAAAAAAAAAAAAGTACAAGAACCCAATGAGACAGTATGAAGAAACAGCTGCTCAGAGCAGGGTCCTGGGAAGCAGAGTTCAAGGGTTGCTGCAATGCCCTTTGTGCACTTTGGAAGAGAAAGCTCCTGATCATCTCCAAAAACAGAGATGACTGATTGGTCTTCACCAAACCTCCAGGAGCTGGGTGACAGGCTGGTTTTGGAGGGGCCGTGCCATCACAGATGTTTGGCTAGATGCCACCATGGTGGAAAAGCAGCTTTGCAGCTCCTCGGGCTGTGGGATTCAGGGCAGTGGACTGAACAGAGCTGGTGATGCAGGGGAGGTCAACAGCCCTGAAAATGCAGGATACCATCAGTGGATCACTTCATTCAGCACTGCTGCCGAGCAACGCATTGAAATGGCCTGGGCAACGAGATTAAGCTTAACAATTCCCTTTGGGAGCTGGAGCCTGAACATCCAACTTCATATACATGCCATAAACCACAACCCCGCTCCAGACAGTCACCACTAAAGGGCTATAAAGAGCTGCCTTGGCAGCAGGGCATTTGTGTACACTGCACAGATCAAACAGGTTTTTTTTATGTGGGCCACATCAAAATTATAACATAGTTTTCTACCTTTTAACCCAAAACAGAGGCAGGCACAGGAAATGCCATACAACCACCAAACTCACCCTAGTTTAGGAAGAGACAGGAATCTTGACTTGAAGGCAAAAGGAAAAACAATTTTTTCATCCCTGGCGTAGAGATTAAAACCAGGACAAGAACCACTTGGGCTGTTTCTCTGCCCCGCGGCAACAGACCTGCCCCACACTCCCCATACAGAGGACTGGCTTGTCTGACACCTGGCGAGCCTTCAAAGGAGGTCAGAGCCTGAGGGAGGAAGCACCGGTGACCACAGGGCTGTGACCTTGACCAAGGAGAGGGCTGGGGAGCAGAGGAATAGCTTCCTCCAGCATGATGGGCAGGAAGAAGAGACATGCTATTGAAAGGGACCAGGAGGGAGAAGGATGGCAAAGAGCCCTGGGGGACAACTGCATGGTGCTACACACATGGACAGTGCCACCCTTGGGGACACCAAACCTCTACCAGCTGCAGAGACAAACCCTGACACAATTGCAGCCTCCCAACACACTCCACAGACACAGGTGGATTAAGCCCCGTAAGCTTCTTTGCCACTATTTTATCCTAGACAAGACAAGATGTTTCTTTCATTTAAAGCTTATAACTTCGTCTCAGCACAGCTTGGAATTGCAGAGTTTAGGAAGAAAAAAATCAAATGAGTTATAGTCAATGGCCAAAAAAAGGGTAAAGCTCCAACCTGCTTGAGTTTCTAGCATGTAAGTCTTAAAATAATCCTTACAACTCCTGGCATTAGTTTATTACAAAAACAAACAAAACCCTAAAAACTGTTAATTATTTGAATGGCTAGAAACAATTCTGGAGTGTCATACAAGCCCCAGGCTGCTAACTAGCTACTCTGTAGGCTGGAGTCAGCTTAAACACCAGCTACCAGTGAAGAAACATTGCCTTGCTGATGATATGGAAAAGAGGCACTTCCAGTTCTAACACACTGTGGGACTTCAATCTTGTCTAATCCTTCCCAAATTAACTGCTTGTTTTTACTCTGTAACTGATTTTGTGATAGCCCTTTAGGACAACAAAGGTCAACAAGGAAGAGTGCAAATTCACCAGAGCTGGTAACACTGAGCGAGATCTTTACCTTGCGTGTGGCTTGTCCAAGTTTTACAGAGTTTGGTGCCGCTTGCCTGCCTGTTGGATGCATCAGTGATGCATCCAGAGAAATTCATGCCACCCAACTGCTGTACAGTGACTTTTATTAATAAACCCTACTGTAAGCACAATTTCTGTGCAGAATCATTACTTGCTCTGTTTTGAGAACAACACAGCCTACCTCTTCAGGTAGCTTCAAGCTTAAGCTATGCACGAGGTCGTCAGAAGTGAATCAAACAACTTGTTTCTTCCAAAGTCCAAAAGACGGTTTCTTCTCAGACTAGAGCTGAGCAGTTATGGAGAGAAAACAACACCGTGGGTCCGGTTGGCACTCCTGCTCTGGGAATGTCTGTGGGCAAACACAATCCTTCCAAACTGCGCTGCAGTTAAAAGCAAACACAACAACGAGATGGTCCCCAGCCCGGCAATGCAATCTGTGCCAGGAGGCGCCTTGCTCAGACACAGCCCCACCAGCAACAAGACACAATGAGCGCGATGCTGTTTTGCAACGAACTGCCCGGGCTTACACCACCAATGCTCCCATCCGAGAGCTGATCTCTCGGAATCCCAAACGTTGGCTTGCGTCTCGACTCATCCTTTAAGGAGGAGCACTCTCCCTCCCATGATGGCAAGGGCCTGAAGAGGCCACTCATATCTTCAATCTCTTTCTCTCACCTCAATGCTAGGTAGTAAAGATTTTAGTGTTTTTGAAAAACTTGACCACTTTCCATGCCAACATGCCAGTGCCTAGAACAAGCAGAAACCTAAACAAGAGACTGACACAGGGCCACTGTCAGCCAGCGAGACCAAGAAAAACCTCTAAAATAAGCCTTGGCTGCAGTGGTCTTTAAACAAGAAGCAAAGCAAAGCAAAAAAAAAATCATTAGTAGTCACTTACAAAGGGTTCAGAGAGCTTTACACAAAAGGAAAACTCAACCCAAAGTCAGCTTCTAATGACAGAAATTCCTATAAAGAAAAGTTCTTTGTGCAAAGAGCAGAGAAGAAAGATTCCTGTGTCACTAAACCTCTTTCTCCAGCTTTTCACCAGTCAGAAAACACCTCATTAACAGTTAATGTCTACATAATGGTTGTATTTTACCACCACCTGATTTTTTAGGCTTACCCAGCCTTGTCAGTAGACATTGCAACTTTGACCACAGCACTGACTATATAACCTGTCTGTCAATATTTCGGCCTTTCAAATACAGTTGAAGACCATTTAAGCTCCCCACTCCCCACCTTCAATTAACAGCCACTTATGTCCCACTTAAGGCTGAAGTGTATAATTTATGATCAGGTATGTTTCAAATCCCTATAAAACATCTTATATTTAAAAAATAGCAGGTAACACAGATGTGATTTATCTGTCAATAAACAAGTAATACAGCCTTTCCCCTTTGAACTGCTCTACTTTACCCAAGGGTAGATTGAACATTCACTGAAGAACATGAAGTCAAGTTTGTTGATTTTATGCTTTCTTCTCATTTTAAATCTTCCTCCCGTGCCATGCTCCTCTCCCATAGGCACCACGACATTCACCAACGGTGACAGGTTGTTACGTCACTGCAGCTTCTCACTTTCCACTCATGAAATTCAAAAGCAGCTACTGACACGAGCTGGGACACTTGTACGCTCAGTTCAGTACAAGCTGCTTCTCCAACACAACCCCTCAAGAAAATGTTGTTTAGCATAGAGGACCAAATAGATTAATGAAGAAAGTGAGAAAATTTAAACCCACATGCCTCTGGCATAGATTAAACCAAAAGGAATGGATAAAAAGATGCTTTCAGGCACTTTTTGTTCCTGGCCAAACTTTTGCAGTTATTTGGGTCCATACAGGACATGCACATGGGAAAGGGATGGATCAAGCAGAGCTTCGACACCTGGTGTAAAACTCACCAGCAACTGCACTCAATCTTTCCCAAAAGCCTAGGTATATTGCTCTACTCAGTGCCCAAATACACATGAAAAATGGCAAAGCAGCTTCTGTGCAGCCATGCAAGGAAGAAGCCTGTTCACGTTAGCTCTCACACTCAATCCACCAGGCTCCAGCGGTCTGAGTTTGCCAGATAAGCTCTGAGCAAGAATGTGAAGTCTGGGTGCTGCTCCAAACCCAAATCTGAAATCTCTGCTGCTGGCCCTTCGCTGTTTGACTAGCACAGTACATGACAGATGACTTGCCACTGCTTAGAGTCTTACAGAGGAGATTAGATACCTCTCTAAAATGAGAAGTTTTAATCTGGTTTCTGGAACAAATCCTGCAGTGGTGGGTATCAAACAGACTTAACAACCCTAATAATTCTTTCTGGCCTTAAAAAAAACCAAAACTAAACTAATCTGTAATCTGGGGGTGTCAGGCATCTGTTATCCAGAGCTGAGATTAGAATCCTGTTGCTCCTATGCAATCACATAAACCTATATAAAATCTTACAAGACTTACTCCAAAGGAAAAGAGGATAAATGTGAAATGTTTAATAATTACTGACTTGCTGATCAACAGATGGCCACTGTAAACTACAGTGCATGTAGAGCTCTTTTCTTTCAAAATCCAGACAAACCTTGCCTAAGCAGTCATGACACATCTGCATCGTGAGCCCAAGTGCCTCAGGTGGCTTCAAAGGGACCAATAGCTCCAGCCCTGAGGACCCACTGTGGGGCCAGGGAATCCTTACACCCACCTCTTCCTCTGCACAACTCGGGGCAATGCACACCCCTACTCAACATCCCAAGGACATGTTGACCTTTATTTGAAGATGACGCCATGCTTTCAGAGATCAGATATTATTCACTATTACCCTTTCTTGAAAGAGGAGTTGTACAAGATTGCAGCTCACACTAGCTTTATTTAATGAAGAATGACTAATGCCAGATAAAGACCGATTAAAAATCAAGTATACACATTACTGCTTGAACTAGTATTTCCCTAAAGTCACCATTGCACCAACACAAACGGTGCAACTTGATCACAAAGCTCCTCTCGGAGCCAACCAAACTTGGCAAAGCCTGCATGATGTTTCAGAACCTCTCCCCTTAACTGGATAAATATCTTCTTCCAATTTGTAGGCTAAGACTGCTCATCCAAATACTCATTGGAAATGAAACATTTAACTACAGATTGACACTTTGAAGCAAACTGCTATCATAACAGTGTTGTAAACTGGATGTCATCACAAAATAAAAGCTTCATTTTGAGTTAAGTTTTCATTAAAATATCTTGAAGTACTCAGATTTAACTAAAAGAGCCAATGCTTTTCATTATGCACATTTCCAAATTACACCCCCACCCCCAAATTTTCCATTTTTTGTAGGTCTTGTATTATAAACATTTTATCCTGTCATATAAAACTCACAAGTACCATCCATGTTCTGGTAGCTCTGTTTCCTAGAGGGGCATGACATGGGACACTTTTGGTGTCTCCACCTCTACACCAGTACAAAACCCCATTTGTTTTCCCCAACCATTTCATCCATGTAATCACACCCATGGCCAGCCCAGGCCCAACAACCTTGACCCGTTATCAGAAACGTCCCCTTTGCACATTCCTCATCGCATTGCAGGGAGGCACTGGGCAGCAGATGAACTCCATCATGCCTTCCTTAACCCCTACTGAATAGGGAAAAGGCTTTGAGACGCTAAAACTCACTTGCCCTGTTATTTTGGCATAACCCTGATTTTGAGTTAACAAAGTGTAACCTTATTACTGAAGGTTTAATTACGTTAGTGCTTTTACAGCCTTAGATAGTGTATTTATCTACCTAGATGTAAAAGGCTTAACACTACATGGAGGAGGAAGAAAGTAGAAGACCACAGCAAAGGGACGGGGAGGGCTTCATTTCACATTCATTACCAGGAGGGCTAATACCAAGCATGCAAACAGCACCAGAGAAATTTACTGTGGAGATAAGGGGCCGCCCAAGGTGCTGCAGCACAAACACTACTGCTGTTCCCCTCTTTCGGAGGGAAATCCCTCTTTCACAGCAGGCGATGGGAGCTTTGGGGCTCAGCAGTGTGACCAGAGGAGCCAAATCTGCTGGGAGCACACAGCAGGGCAGGATACAGGCACCAGCAACCGCAACCCTCCAGTCACCAAGGTGTTGAAGCGGCTTAAACACACTCCTCAGGGCTTCCCACTTATCCCGATAAGCGTGGTTAGTGTGGCTTGCAAATGTGCTAAGGTCCTGAAACCCCTGCTGAGTTCAGCCAAGCTCTGAGGTTCAGCACCTTTGGGATAAGAAAAAAAGCCACCAAAACATTATATATTTTAAAGCAGGCCTTACATGTATCACGCACATTGCGTTCAGACCAAACCCTGTCCTCCAGCGTGCACAATCATCTCTTCTAGAGAACATGAGCATTTACGAACAGTCAGCCTTTTAAAGATGGGCCTTTGATCTTGTTCCCAGTTATTTATTGAGGTTCACCCCAGAGAGCAGTAAAATGTATGAACTAGTGGAATAAGGCAGATTTTACATTTTACCAAGTTTAACAGAGCAGAGAAGGCCATATGCATTTTAGATATGACAGTTTGCACCAGCTCTGTTAAAATACAATCATATATTTTTGAGCAGAAAAAGTCCAAAGCATTTCTAGCCAGTTGGGATATCTCTGCATACTTCACGACCCCTCTGCTCTCCTCCATTCACCTCCAACCCAAAGCAATATTAAATGCAAAGGGAAAGCATGGAGATGTATTATACCTAAGTCCAAGCTGCTTAACAAAGTCTGCTCCAATAACGCAAAAGCAGTGCATGTGTAACTGTAAGACCAGAGACACAAACAGGGTATTACCTCTTCATTTACATTCAGCCCTAATCTAACATGTCATGCAAATGGCACAGGAGGGAAAACGAAACCAAAAACCTCCCAGACCCTCTCTTACCCCTGAACTACCAGACCATCTGCAGTTTCAAAGAAATTCTAGCAAGCACAGCTCAGCATCTGCACCCCATTAAGATCTAATTTGAAACAATTGCTATTTGCTATCTCTCTTGTTTTTCTTGGGTAGAGCAGCTTTGATGTCTCCCAGTTGACAAAAATACACAAGAAATAGGCATTAAAAAATATCAACTGGAAGGTAGGAATTCGTTCACATGAACAACAGGTATCAGTGTTCAGCAAACAGAAACCAGAGCCCCGAGCACTCACGCCTCCCCGGACACAACTACTGTACGGGGCAGGCAGATGTTGCCTCACTTCTTTGCAACTATCATGTTATGAGTAACCGCAGCTCACTCGAAAGGCATGGCCTCTTCCAGCCTGGAATTGGGAAAAGGTGTTTCCCCATTATCCCTGGGACAGCATTATCATAATTTGTTTTGCAAAACCTTGTGACAATTGCAGGTTTGATTTGATATAAGCAAGGAATGGTAAACAAAATATGAACCCAGGTGATTCATCCCTTGCAGATATAACCTGCACGTTTTCTTTTCATTCCTCATACCTCAACTCTGACTTTGGATCTCTGGTGAGGACCCACCATATTTTCTGAATGTACGTTTTACACAAGTTGCTCACTGACATTTTAAAGGAAGGGCAATTAAATCACAATGAATTAATTTCAAGTTCATTACAGTAGATGCCTGGCATTTTAATCAACAGAGCAATAGATTTCCACTTCTTTAATCTACAGGAGAATATGAATGTGTTATGAAAAACCATCCATCAGCTTCCAAATAATCCCTGTAGTTGAAAAGCTGACATTCTCCCCATATGTTTAATCCTACTATGTGACTCATACACTTATTTTTATCCTTATAATGAAATTATTATTACTGGAAAACTTCTCTTAGCTAAGTCAGTCTCTGTAGGTGCCACACATGAGTTGAAAGCTTATGAAGTCAAAGAGGGCCTTTGGTTTTCAAGCTAAGTCAGCTGGTGACCAAATGGCACATGTACTCTTTAAATGCAGATTTCATAAAACAAAGCAGTTGCTTGCCTCTGCAAAACTTTGCCCAAGCACAGGCTTCCTTAGATAAGCCAGAGGTGGCTGAGAGTGTATTTAGCATATGGCAATTCTCCGGTTTGTTTTCATCAGAATATGAATAAGGAAGACTGATCTTTGTACAACTGTGGAAGGGGAAAAAAAAAAGCTAAACAGAAAAGCTCCAAGGCTCTGATGACCCAGGACAGAGCTGCAAGGAAGCACCAGGCCCCCCTCCAGCCAGAAACACGGGGTGATAGTGCAGCAGCACCACAGGATACAAACCAATTTGTGTTCGGCTCTGATCATATCCATCCCAGAGTCCCACCTGCCCACCAGCACAGTCAATTCCCCACAATTCACTTTGGAAAAACTGTTGTGGATGAAGGGCTGGATAGGGAAACACCAACACCCACGTGGGGAGACCAACGTCCTGCAACGCCGCTGCTCTCCATAGACTGTAGCAGAGCCACCCTCCCCTCTATTAGCACCAATGGGAAGGCTTGAGGTCCGCCAAGTCTTAGATTTTGCAAAATCTGGGGGGAATCACCCACCTCATCCCTGCTTCTTCCCCCACTCCAAAAGCCCTCGTTACCCCAACTCCCCCAGCATTGAAAAAGGAAATGACCCTCTTGTTTGGCAGGCAAATCAATAAGGACAAGAGAAGGCACTTTCCTAGCAGGACAGAGAGAGGGGGGCAAGAGGGCATCCAGCACAGGGGTCCCCCAGAAAGGGCTGAGGTCTTTGACTCCATGTAGCAGCTCCTATAGCCTCAACCCACACGACATCCTTTGGTGGTAATGGAGATAGGGGAAGCAGGATGTGTCCTGTGCTTGCCCTAGCTGGGTTTGGCAGAGACCCAAAAATTTAAAGAGCAGAGGAAAAGCAACTTAAGGAGATAAGCTTTACAAGTAATTGGGAGATCTTCCACCAATTCGACAGGCAGGGGACCAGGTCACAAGCAGATGTGACTTGCCAGTATTTTTCTAGCATTCCGTCACCCTCGTCGTGCACAGAGGCTGATTTCCCAGAATTCTAGGCTAATGTACACAAACTCAAGGAGAAAAAACCCCAGTAACAGCACTTTGGATTAAACCCATCCCAATCAGATTAATCCAGTTTTAAATTGCACATTGTGCTGGCAAACATGTTTTCCCAAGTTGTAAGTTATAAATATTTACAATTTCCGCAGTAACAAAATGTGAACAAAAAACTGCATACAGCTCATCAGGAACAGCGCTGAGTGCCAGGCACAAGAGCTTGGACTTGCAGTAGTTTCAGTTTTTTCCCTTGTGGATGTTTCAACACATTGTTTAACCTACCACTGCCATCACAGGAGGGTTTTAATCCAGCACTGCCCCTGGAAGAGGCTCTGCTACTTGCTCCCAACTCCAGCCCCATCCAACCCTGTGCTGGCCCATTGCCAACGTGACTGCAGGGTGAACTAGAATACAGAGTACTGGGGACAAACAGAAAGAACAAGGTTGGGCTGAATCCTTAAAAATTTATGCCAACAAAGGGGAGGAGATGGTAGAGGGACAAGAGCCAGCACAGGGTGGAAGAAGCTCTTCGGGTGGCAACATGAGTAGGTCTAGTTCATGTTGCGTTTTCCCAGGCATGTTATGGAGACGTCTCATGTTGTGCCTAAATGGATCTAAGAGCAGGATTTCTCCAACAGTAGCCCTCTCTCCCTGCCACAGGACCTGGGCAGAGATCAATGCAAAGATCGCCCCGGCACCAAGTGCACCGCCAAGGACAGAGGTATGCTGCACCTTTTGGTGGCAGCTCATTGTTCATCAATTTGTTGCAGCATGAATCCAGACTGGAGGCTTTCTCTTGCAACCACAGCTGAGGCGCCTTCATGCACGACACCGTACATCTGTACGCATACATTCGCATATGTAAACACATCTGCAGAAAAATAAATAGACAAAACTTGAATCCAGCACATGCCTCAGAATTGGTTTCCCTGGAAAGCTCCTTTCACACCAACATCTGAGCGGGATGTTCCACCTTGTCTTTCCTCCCCATAAAGACCTGAAACATGCAGAGGTCTAAGAGAAGCCTCCAGGTGTGCTTTAAAATATGGCATTTTTGAACTGCAGCGAAGATGAGGACAGAAAACCCATAATACAGCCACCACCACCGGTGCATACCTAGAAGCAGGCAGCTCAGCCCTGCCTGAGCCCTGTGCTGCCAGGGCTGCGCCTGCCTAAAGCTGGGGAGCAAGCATTTGCTGAGGCACCTCGTACGTCCCCAACTTGAACAAGCATTAAGTAGAGACTAACAGTAGATGCTCTTCCTACGTCAAAGTCCCACGGTAAAGAGGCCTGCAAAATTTATCAATGAGAGCTGCAAACTTCCAGGAAAGTCCGAGTGTTTCATGTGATATTTCAGAGCAGGGATGTTTTCAGTTTACGTAAATAAAGCTGACAAATGACTGGATGGACTTCTGAAATCCCCCTGTAAACTAAATGAGGCAACTCAGCTTAGAAGTATCTCATAATTGAAAGCATTAGCAAACCAAGTCTCACGCATGGCTGTAAAAAAGCCTGAAGAACCAGCAGCTGCCAAGGAAAAGACAATAAACAGTAAACACCCACATGCACACCTTAATACTCTTTGCTCGGCTGCGTAGTATCTACTCATCTTTTCTCCACTCCTTTTAGGAAAGGTATTCAAGGGCAAGAATGGATCATTTTAGAACTCCGGTTACCTGGAAGTATTTTTCCAATCACTCTGAGTGCACAAGGGAAACTTTTCCCAACCACATTTTGCTCTCCCATGTCATGAGAACAGCAAACTTCTCCCCCATGTCTCCCTGCTGCTCAGGGCACCAAGCTGCACCGAAGCCCAAGAGCACCGGCAAAAGGGGCTGACAATGTCTTGGGCTGACCCAGCTACTCACCACAGTCAAGCATAAGGAAAAAGGTGAGTCCATGCCCTCCTTTTTGAGCTGTACCCAGCTGTTACATCAGCCTGCATAAACATGAAACCATGTCCCCAGCATGGGTGGTAGATGCCCACAGAAGACCAGAGGGAGCTTAAAATCCAAACTCCATTACAAACAGTGATATTTACTCTTTTTATTAAAATACTTAGAAGTTCTTCAGTTACTTAACTAATACGTCTCATTTCTTCTGTAGAAAGTGAAATTGAGACACTGGGACAGCTTCCCATGCAAGACTGGTAAGCCCCATGCTTGTCCCAGCCCACTGATAGGAGTGCAGTGTCTCATTTCCAAATTCACTATCTTCAATGGTTCCAATTATCATATTTTAAACAACAGAAAGCCACTGTGCATGACTATCATTAGGAATCTATCAAATACAAGAGGATCTTCCACACAGAGACCAGGCAGCACAAAGCCAAGTTTTTATTAGGAATGCATTTCCAAGGTCCTGGAAATACAGGCATTCTCCTGGCGTTTATGAACCCCCCTGCTCCGAGAGAGCTCTCGTTGTCCAAGGTTTAGAGTAAGACCTACTCTTTTCAGAGCTGTCTTAAGTTATGCCCTTCAGGAACACTGTGTGCCATCAGATTTACCCTTTAATTTCTTGGATGGTTTACTCTAAATCAAAGTCTGCTTGCAGCTGTCCTGAACTGTGCAGCCGGTCTCTGGGGAAGCCAAGTGCCTCCTATCGAGGGTAGCGATACCAGGGCCACCAACTGCCTCCTGTTACCCACCTACACTCAGTTAAAAATAATAATAGTAAAAAAGTCTAAACATCTCTTCAGCCACCTGACTTGTCCTCAGGCCTGAAATGGGATGCCAGCAACAAGCATCATCTTCCTCTGAGGAAAGCTGACCTTTCAGCTTGTGGCTGACTCAGATGCGACCTGTAAACAACTGCAATTTATTCTTCCCCCGTAGCCATTTGTTCTCCTCTCTCCATCTCACACTGCTCTGCAGAGTTCAGCCTCCCTCCCAGTCAACATGCACTAATACTCACTTTTGTTGTTTGTGGCAGAGGAATCCCTTTGCTTGAAATTATGTTTACTACTGCAGCACAGAGTTTTATCCTTGCTCAAAACATCATACTGCACAGAGACAGAGTAACATCTATGAAAGCCATGGGGTTTTTTTGGGGTTTTTTTTTGTTGGTTTGTTTGGGGGGGGGGTATCACCTTCTTTAAAAAAGAAACAAAAGAAGATATTTCATAGTCACCTCTCCCCAATATCCTCCTTCTCTTCAAGAATTTCCTTGCTATGCTTCCACATCACCTGGGAAATCTGCTCATCCCTGATACCTTTTTCAGCAATCCGATGACGTGCCAGGGGAATTTCCAGCACCAAAAAGGCAGTGGCTCCACTGGCTTGACAGCTAGCTGCTAACCTGAATCCAAAAAAACCACTCCGGCTCTTTCCTTCAGCATTACAGCTGGCAGAGCTGCATTTCCAATAAGCCTCACACCTTTCACTCAGCGCTTTCCAGGATGTGTTATTGCACTGCTCTGACAGAAGAGAAACGGCACTTTACGGCCACCCAGAGCACTGATCGTTCAACACTACACTGACTGTTCAACACCAAAAACATTAAGGTTGCAAGGAAAAAAAATTACTCAGGACTTGGGATATTCAGCCAGTCAAGTTAAGAGCTTCTCATACAAGCAGCAGCATGGCCATGGGGGTGACTATCTGAGTATGTCTGTGAGGTGAAGTCTCTGTGGGACTGAAGCACTCGTGCTCAAAAGCACATCTGTCTTTCAGAAGCATATCTGCTAGAGTAATGCAAAGATATTGCCTCTCCCCTGCAAAACATAAACCTGCATAACACATTACCGGTATGTGATCAAACAAGCCTGTAATTCATGAATCACACAGAGCCCACGCTGCTCCCTGTGAGCACGGGGCAAGAAATTCTCCACTCAATGAAGCCTGTGCAAGCACAGCACTAATTAACTCTGTGGACGTAATTTGTTATTAAGAAGCCCTGATCAGTACTGTCAAGGCACTAGCCAGACTCTTGACACAGTGGTCTCTAAACACAGACCTATAGGGTTTTATCCACATGGTTTTATCTTTTCTGGCAGAGTCACTTTGGTGAGGGTGAGTGAGCCCAGCAACTGAGGATGGGTTTGGCATCTGCTGTTTTCTTCAGCAGACTTTAGGTGTCATGAATGCAGTAATTAGGCTGCCTTAGTAATGACCAACAAAAAGTGCAGTGTATTTAAGCTGACTGAGCTGGCCAAGTAGAGCACCCTCAGGGACCCTCTTGAGATCTTGAGTACTTCTGGTCACCCAAAGTGATTTTACAACTCCAACCCTGAGTAAAGAGATGTAAGTGCAGCCAGAGCCCACTGCTTGTGACTCCCAAGCAACCCAGAGCCTCCTTAACTGATGGCACCAATGTCACTGCCACCATCTTGGAATTCAGCATGTATTACGCCAAAATATTTATATGGCAAATATCCAACTAAGTGATTAAGAAAACTGTTTTATGGTCCTGATTACAGCACAAGTCTCCACCACCAGCGATGAGCTGGACGTTCGCCCCCTTTTAAGTTCTGCCAAATCACAGCGTTTCCGCCTGCTACAGAAGTCTGATTCAGCCCTGATTGCCACCAGGCAGAGGACTTATGGGGCAATGACATTTTTGGTTAGTTTGAAAAGTGCTTGCAATCAAATAGAAAAACTCTGGCGTATTTTGACATCAAAAGCACTACTGCAGAGACAACCAGCAACAGTTAGTATCTACGTCAAACCATACACCACATTTGCAATCAACAAATTGAGTGGTATGAGCCTCAGCTTTTCTTTAATTTTTTTTTTAAATTAATTAGGTTGATTAAAAACAGAAGGAAGCCATGACTAACCCCCAAAATAGAAGAAATAATTGGGTCAAAGTGACATTGGCAGGGGAAGAAAAAAAAATATCTGTCAAGGGACACAGGGATTTCAGCTCAGCAGCACTTGTGCTTATCAAATTGTAAACCATCATTTCAGATTTGGATAAAGCCACAATTGTCCAGTTCAAAACTTTGAGCCCTTAAGCTATTAAAATTTAAGTTCCTCAACAAGAGAAATTTCTTTATGAAACACAGCAGCAATGCAGGAATAATGCCATCTGAACCCATATACTTTTAAATCGCCTTTTAAGCCAACAGGGCAAGAGACATGAATCCAAACAGACCTTAAGGTACCAACTCAACCCAGTATTGTTTCGTGAACTAGAACACAAGCAGCGTTTCTGTATTTGGTATTTTTCAAGTTATGGACATGAACCCTCTCTTTCTCAGCATGTAAAATGAGAGCCCAGCCCCAGGTTTTAATTGCAATCCTGCATCCATCTCGGAAGGCATCGTGGAAACTTTACTGATGGTGCCAGTTCAGAGATGAAAGGTGAATTACCTTTAATGAGTTACCTGCTCAGCATCTGCTTCTTCCCTGTTCACTCTGAGCTATCAATAGTGTAGTTTTGGCCTTATTACTGCCAAAAAAAGTTAAAAGACTGAGAGAACAAGCTTTGCACCTGGCTTTGTCCTAATAATCTGCAACTACTCTCGTGTAAAAGAAAACTTTTTCTATTTTTATTTGCCTGTGTGTTTACGGTCAGCTCTCTCAAACATGGATTAAAGAAATCATTTACAGAAGTCCAACACGGGCAGTTCATTCAGGAGTTCATGTGCTCTAAATGACATATTTCATGCCCTTACTGATCAGAGTAATTTTGCAAGATTTTTGTCTTCGTCACTACTTCCCTGAAAACACTTTAGTTGTACCTCTTCCTAGTTCAGGCTACTTGCTCCACTTCCAGTTTCAGGCTAAAAAAATTATCATCTACCCAAGAGCCTAATGCACATCCCGAAGCCAGACGCAAGGCACTTTGTACTTAATCAAGTACTAGTACATTTTCTGTGTTAACAGCAAAGTACTTGATGCAACCAGTTCCTCCTTTCTGATGTCTCCATTTCCAACAGAGCACAGAAATAGCAACATTTTGAAGTATTGAGTCCAAGCGATGCACATGAATGTAATTGCTGGGGCATTTTATGTGCTGCAAGGCTATATTGCAAGATGATTGATTTCTCATGGCTGAAACTGTCATGTTCGGGCAACATTAAGCGTTGAGTCACGGTATTTAATCTGCAATGTGTCACAAGATCTAGATTAAAGAGGACAATTGCATATTCTTTTCCATCCCTCCAAAAACTCAAAAATATACCAATGGCAACAAATTAGGAAACCTGTGCATTTCCTTCCCTTTCTTTTGTATTTCTACAAAATACCACTAAACACGTAACTCATTCTTTTTATGGAGTCAGAGGAGGTGAAACGCATAAGTCACTGTGGGAATTTATTTCTCAAAAGCAACATGGGGAAGATAACATTTTCCTCTCAGATCCCTACAGAATTTTGGGGCTGTGATATCCAGCTCCAGCTCCATGCCCCAAAATCCCACGGAGGGCAAAATATCACAACCGAAGTCAGCTGGACAGGTTTGAAATACCAAACTATGTTCCTAGCCATCGAATGAGCTCCCCAGTGAAAGCACTGCCCAGTACAGCACAGGAAACCAGTTTCTACCCCATCCTAAACCAGGGATTAGAGTAACCAGAGCTATGTTTTATGGTACGTTTCCAAGACCAGCTTTGGTTCACAGCACGCTTGGAAACATAATATGAGGCTTTTCTTTAGGGAACAGCTACTTTCCTCAGATTTCCAGGCCGTTTATGAACCTGAAAGACCAGGTTAACACGTCAATAGGCTTGTACAAGATTGAAACCAAAAACACTGAAAAAATACAGAAACAAAACCCAGCAACAAGTCAGAATTGGGACACACACTGCCAACACCGGCACCGGGCTGGTGTACAGCGGAGGAGCCACTGGCAAAAGAGATAATTGTGTAATTGGCGTTACCCAATCCAGAGAAACCCTTTTCTAGAGGATGTCAGTGACTCTTGATACTAAGCAAGATGCCTCCTGTTTTTAAGTCCTCTCCAGAAATGCAAACCCTGAGGCCAACTCATCAGCCATGGGCTCAGCAACGTCTCAGAGACGCCTCTTCAGAGGCAGATCCACATCGCTCAACACAACATCCATCCTCCACTGTGTTCTGTATCTCTGCCAGTCCCCATCACAGCCAAAGACTTGGCTTAATTAAAATGCTCTGATTCCACTTAAATAAAGCATATACCAGCTTTCTTCTCAAGTTACCAATTTAAAGAATGAGACCAAAATGCCTCATAAAAACTCTGCAAAGTCTAGAAGTGCCAAATGCTATGAGGAGCTATAGAAAGTAATTATCCATCAGTTTATTTAAACTCGTTCACTGAAAATATTTAAGCAGGAATTTCATGCCGAGATAAGCCACTCAGTAAGGCAAGAGGTTATGGTAAAGATATGAGCTATTGTATGTGTGCGGGCATAGGTTACAGCAGAGAGCATTAGGACTGGATGGCATTTCCAATTTAATTCCCTTTTTCAGTTGCAAATAGCTTTATTAAACAAATTTTGCAAAGGTCTAAAGTTTTCCATGCATCGTCTGAGCCCGAAGGCAGTTTTCCTTGTAAAACTTTAAGTAATGTTAAGTCAGAGTTATGAGTGCTAGAAAACAAGAAAACACAAACCATGTTTTAGGCAACCCATTGGTTGAAGGAGAAAAAAAACATGCATGGGAAAATTTATTCACAATTATTTTTACTTAAAAAGCAGAATATTTCTGAACATATGGGCATCAGCATTTCCAACTGGGAGAGGGGAAACCTCTGGCCTAGATAGTCCACACATAATGAAATACGATCCCTTCACAAAGTCCTGACTATCTGAGGGCTAAGTCCAGAGACTCAAATAGGCCAGAAAAACTCAAAGTAATTCACCACCAGCCCATATTTTGAAATATGGAGAAAGAGAAAAGAATTTTTTTTAAAGACAATTAATGCATACTACGTCAAGTAAGGACAAAGTCAAAAATTCTTATTAAAAACAGAAAGGCACTATCGCAGTGAAGTCAACAGAGCATTTAGGAAAGAAACTAATGTTTCAAGATAACAACTCTTAATTCCCCCCCCCAATTTTATCTTCCTAACGAATATTTTGCAATTTCCTTTCAAAATGGCAAGCAGGAACCTGCCATTCCCCACAGCTCCCCTTTCCCCCCTCCAGCCAGCCCCTTCCAGGAGAACTGTGAGAAAAATGTGATGAGAAAAAAGTTTAAGGAAAGCAGAGCAATGATTTCACAAGCATTTCTCTCCAGTTATTCCTCTTCTCCCAACATTACAATGTAATTTCCTCTCCAAGGTATTCTTTATCACTGGAGATTAAAGGCACATTCTGCGGCTGTTTGATTTGGCTTGTGCTCAGATAAACAAGTAAACTGCAGGAACGCAGAAGTCGACAATCAAGATCAGTTGGGTTGACGGCAACCAGATAAAAAGAAGCAGGTCAGGGTCTGGTTTACTTCATTTTCTTACACATCCTCTTACCCTGCTACAAACAGGGCTCTGGGAGGAACTATTGCTCACTTACATAAAACTACCTTATTTTAAAGAAAAGAATTAATTTTTGGAAGAAAATCAGAGCTGAAGTCAGCATTCAACAGCACCATCTTTTATAGCTTACTTTTTGCTGGAGGGAAAGGAAAAAAGAACGAAAGAAAAGAAGGCTTTTCCATCAAGAAATTCACATCACAAGAAGTGATGATTTTTCTGCCACCTTCTGCCTTCCTTACTTGCTCTAAAGAAAAGGCACAATAGTGTACTTCCTGTCTTTCCTGCCCTAAAATGGCAGAAGACACAGTGGGAAAGATTTTGGAGATCCAGCACTGAGAATGGATGATCTGCTATATTTCTATGGAGAGATATATATATATACACACACACAAAAAAAAAGGTATGTAAAGCACTCACCATTTTTAGTTTTTTTTATTTAAATGAAAGCCACCACTCTTGCATGCAGAAGCAAATCTGGAGCAAGCCCCACTGTGCTGCACTGGGCTCAACCTTGACTCCTTATCCAAGCCCTCAGCTACCCAAAACACCCATCTCTGTACCAGCTCAGCCTGCATAGTGCAGGTTTCTTGAGGAAAAATAACCAAGCCCACCTACCATCCCCACCTCCCGCTTCCCAGGCCTCAAGTCCTTGCACAAGGACTGACCCTGACGCAGCGTGCATCTATGCCCTGTGCCTCCACCTCTCCATTGCATCCACGGTCACCCGGCTTAACCTCTGCTACCTGCTATGTTACACTAAACCAGACATCCTTACATGTTACAAGCTAAATGTTAAGAAATAGGTGTAAAAAAAACCCAAACAAACAGAAACAAAAAAACCAAATGAACAAAAACAAACCCCAAAACCCACCACCAAAAACCACCCCAACCCTACAACATAGAGCTGGGACAGCCAAGAACCGCAGCACTTGTTCTGTGTTGAACAAGTTTTCTCACTTTTACCCCAAAAAGGAGATAAAATGACACACAGGTTGTTTCAACCCAGTTATTTACCACAAAATCAAGCCACTAAAAGCTCAAAGCTTTGCAAATTTGATCAGCTCTAGAGGATTAAACTTTCTGCATCTCCGAAGACAAGTATGGCAAGCTGCCCATTCCTGGAAAAGTTTGCCAAAAGGTGTTTTAGGGCCATTTACTAAATTAACTCATTCATAGTTTTATTATTTCTTTTGGGTTTAGGTTTGTTTTGCTTTGGGGTTTTTTTTTGGGGGGGAGGGGGGTTGTTTTGTTTTTTGTTTGTTTGGGGTTTTTTCGTTAATTAAACATTCAAAGGGAGCTAGCAAAAACCTTAATTTTTGGGCTAAAAAAGGTAAACAATAAGTGAAGTTCCTATAGCAAGAAGTTAAAATGAGGCATTCATGGCCTACTGTGCTGGGAGCTTTATTGATAATTAAAGATGTTCAGTTCAGTAGAGCTGAGGAAACATACAATATTGTTCATAAAAAGAACAGATTCAAGCTGAGCAAACAAAAGCTATGAATTTGCACTTATCCCCATAAATAGTTTAACTGGGGTAGGAATAAGTGTAGAAAGGGAAGGGAGAAAAATTTTTAAAAGGATAAGAAACAAGAAAACTTCTCGATTCTTAGTGGATTTATTCAGTCTGTTGCCTGCTCAGAGCATATCACAAGCAGAAGACAAGGACTTCAAGAAAACAGAAAGAAACTGAGCTCTAAGAAACAACAATCTTGTTTTTATTATTGGGGTATTTCTGAGGAAGGCTGGGCCAAGGGTAACAGTAGAGCAGTTTGGAAGCAAGTTTTTTGAGACCAGAAGGAGCTTATAGTTTTCCCTGACGTACCATGAAATGTTTATGTGGAGAACAGGGTTGAGCTCTCAGCTCGTGGCGGATCTTAACACACTCCTAAAGGGAAGTTTTGCAGCAAGCCGCCTACCGGCGTTTTAGAGCAGCTCCCGTAGTCTGCAGATGTGCTGCTGGTAGATAACACCAAATCCCCCTGGTTTGTTGTAAAATACATTCAAGAACAACAAAGCAACTCCTTCAGCCTGACCACAAAAATTAATACGTCTAGTGACCTAAAGATACACTTACTTTAAACACACTGGTGCTTTCAGTATTGCATGGGATGCAATAATAAACTCAAATCCTACTGGTCTTCCCACCACTCACCTCCAAGTGGAGGCTGGGAGGAAACACAAGGCTAGGGACCAACAGCTTGCAGGCTCTCGCTGCCAGCTATGCCATGGGGCAGGGTCTTCACTTGGCCCTCTATTACCAGGGCGAATTGTTCCCTTCCCTGCACTGAAATAAATCCTCATGACTTCTGGCACAGCAATGCTTCCCCATCTCACTTGGGACTGTTATTGTGATAAGCAACCTCCCAACCATCCAGCTTTGGCACAAATGATTTGCAAGCACATTAAAAATCACGCTTAATACATCACGTCTGCAAGGTTGCAGGGAACGCAGGCAAGATGCCATCAAGTCGCATAACCATTAACTGCTCAATTGGCTTCAAATATATTGGCAGAAAATCCAGTTTCTACTAACGGCCACACTGCTAACAAAGCCAAGAGACCTACAGGAACTCAGCCATATGGTCCATATGCGTCTGGAGAAGAGAGACAGCAGGCTCATTTCAGAGCAAGGGTTTTTGAGACAAGGAAGACACTTGCAGTAGGTGTAGGAAAGCCAGCAGCCACGGACTGAGGTCAGAGGAGCAATACTCTTCATCTGAGCCAGGGGAAGAATTTGAACCAAGAAAAATCATGGTGAGGATAACCTGAGGTGTAAGCCACCACACTGTGCATGGCTTACAGACAAAGTCAGTCTTCTAAAACTTCCCCCTTCTCTCATTCCCATGCCAGAGGCACTCAGGGCTAGAAGCAGAGCTCCATGGGGATGTCATGGCCACCAAGCTGAAACCTTGCTTCTGCCGACGTGATCCATGGGAAGCGGAGAAAGGAGAGCAAATCCCCATGGTCAGAGACCTAGGGTCATCTGCCCTGCTGCATTTCACCTTTAGGAACAAGGGAAAGGGAGATGAGCCACAACTAGTCAGAGGAGAGCCAATAAGCTTCACAAAAGCCAGTGCAATTCATGCAGCTGTTCCCAGGAAGAAGATGGGCATGGAGCTGGAGGCACAGGCTGGAGAAGAAACTGCTCATGTGGAAGGGACAGAAGCCAGCCAGAAAGGATTTAAGAGAAAAGATAATTATAGGAGCATATGGGTGGGTCTTAATTCACTCTTTAGAACAGCTTCCGTGGATGGCATCGTGAACTCAAGTCAGGGAATGATGAGTCACTGGGTTTTAACAGCTCTATTAGCCTGTCCAAATGGTTGTACTGGAAACCCAGAGCTGCACAATATACAAACCTCATCCGTGAGCATATTCACTCTCCACTACATCTGAATGTGAATTATTTTGGCAAAAGAACATATTTCATTTCACGAGTTTAAAAAAATTCCACTTCTTTTGAAACCAGGACATAATAAAGTGAATAAGAAATACACAAGCAGCATGATGCTCATTTATTTCTTATATAGCCCAGAAGGAATGTAATTTAAAATGTGAACTTTGGCAATTCATCACACGGTCTTTCAGACTTCAGAATTCTCAAAGAAGAAACTGAAATGAGCAAGATGTTTAATGTTGAGAAATGCCTACCACAAACACCAGAACTATCAGACATAAGGCTTTTTGCCTTAAATGCACTAAGTTCAACTCATCTTTGGTGCAACTCTCCCAACTCTGAGACAAGCAAGTCTGGCATGCTGTTCTGAACACATCCGTGAAATACTATTTATATCATCACATCTAAAAATTGAACATAATTACATGGAAGAGTTTTTTTTAATGAAAATATTTATAGACTGCAGGTGACAGAGCCATTTAAACTTGTTGGGTAAGTCATACCTATGCAAGACTTGCACAATAGTTAATATGAGTACTTGTGTTCATCACTACTCTGTTGGATAACACTGGAGATTTGTGCTAAATATCTAAACATATGACTTATTTCTGAACCCAATTTATTTACACAGCAATCTGATGTATAGAAATAGAGCTTTTCATATCAATGTTCTTCACCTGGGTCAATCCTGATCATCCTGAACAAGGTGCCCCCTGGACCAGGGGGGCATCAGGAGCATCCCAAGCCAGAGCTTCTCCGGGCAAGGTGAGACATCACAAACCATTACACAAATTTGTTTTTACATTACCACTGATGGAGGAACAGTGGCTTTTCCATAGGGTATGTTGAAGTAACCAGCAAGCCCATTCACTGCTTACAGTTAAAATTAATAGGCAACCTTGCCCTTCCTTATCTATGCAGCAATTATTTCCTAATGCAAGCAGCAAAGTCATGCCAGGTTTGCCCTCTGGGCCCCACAAAGCACAGCCTAATCCACATTATCTGGGAGCAGCCAAGCCAAAAATTTTTTAGAGGCAGAGATATTCTTATATCTGCTCTCATTAAGCAATTTCCTGTGGTATTTACTGAGTGGCTACAGCCTGCCAGCATGCCCGACAGCCATGCTCCTCCCAACCCCTAAGTTCCTCAAGGTGTCTAATTTTTTTTATTTTTATTGGGCTTTTTTAGGGACTTAACAGTGATGCCCAAACAGCTGAGAAGTCTGGCCAAGAAAGCACAACCCGACTCTGTCACCAGAGTTATTTCTGCTGCTGGCTCTGCAGGAGTCTAATGCCACGTTACGCTCATCTGTCCCACCAGGGGAAAAAAAAAATTAATAGGGTTTGTTGTTTTCTTTTTTAACTCTCAAAAGTAACCTGTTAGAAAACAATGAGAATTAGTGCTGGACCTATACCAAGCAAACAACCAAACTCCTATTTCTCCTGCAATTTCCAAGCATCCCAATCCCAACTAAGCTTCCAGGACTCCTGCAAGTCACCAGCCTAATTTATTTGACACCTTATCCATCACTTCTCTACAACTCCTTGAATACAGCTATACCCTTGCTTGTTCGCTGGAGGTGGTAATATTCAACTCCAATATCATCTTCCAGAGGAAGGAGAAAGAGTCAGAAGTGACTTGAAACCTTCACATTTCACCAATCTTCTGACATTTTGGGTTCTTATTTATGTTCAAAATTAGCACTTTTTTTTTTGCTATTGTAAGGCTTAGACATGCATTTCTAGCAAGGACTAAGTTTCTCATGCAACTAAACAAAGCAGCTCAGAGGGTTAATTAAACATTACAACACTCATGATAAATAAAAATAAATCAATGCATGCTTGGGAGTTTATTTTACAAGTTAAAAAACCATGAAAGATTATAAGAGAGGAAACAAAGAGAAATCCCAAGCTAAGCACAAGTTGGATTGAATTAAATTTAAGTCAGCCTGGACTTAATTGGTGACAACCTCTGTGAGGGGACTGAATTCATAAATGCCTCATGAATATGGTAAAACTTGAGCCGAGCTTGCAAGATAGCTCCACAGCGGACTGTTTTTCCCCACTACAAATGATGATAGTTTTCTCTCATTTCTCTACAAACCATCTACTTTCTTTCTCTTTTAGAGACTAACAACATCACTGTAGCTGGCACGGTTATATACTCCACTACGTTTTGCTGCCAGAAGTGGTACAAAGGACACCCTTCAGATAAGGGCTTATTTTTATATCTTAAAAGAAAAAAGCAAAAGCATTTTCTCCGCATTAAGCAGTCTTAAAGATGTGATTTGAACTGCTCTGGAAGCATTTATATAATTGAATTATAATTTGCTTCATTTGGGCTTGCGGTCTCTTGTGCACTGTCCAGTGCACAAATCAGGCATTTTGTACAATTCAATTACAAATATACTCAGGAACCTTTTAATCTCATATTAGGTTTCATAATTGATTCCTGCTGTCAGCATCAAGTCTCAGTGTTTGGAGAGTTCTCTCAAATCATGTGCAAAGTCTAATGGTGACTTATTTCAGATGTTTACGGGCAAAAAAGGTACAATTAAGTGTAATGCATAGGTTAAGCCAGATTTTAGGGACCAGATCATAGTTACAAGAGTGGACATAAATCCATCAATGCGTGCAGGGTGGGAATATTCCAACAGAGCAGCAGCAATTTGTACGTGTGACTCTTTCCCTACTACTTTTAAGCTCTGGGTTTTCCTTGGAAAGAGAATATATAGACATTATTGAACTAAGGCAAAACGTAGAGCATAATCAGTTTGCACCTGGAAACACATCCTCTCCTACTAGAAAATGGGATATTTGTACTTTTAGAAACTGGAAAAAATCCACAGTAGTACATCCGTTAAACAAACATCTTAAAAACTCTTGCCTAAAGTAACGGAAAATGTCGTGACAGAGTAGTGTACACAACAAGCTCCTTTAAAAACCAAAACCAGGTGTTACCACTCTGGATTTTAGAGAGAATAAACCCTAAACACATCAGTTTACAGAATTTGAGTGACTCACAAGAATCTTCTTCCAGAGAATCACCATTTCTCCTGTCCTTCAGTCTGCTCAGGCAGCAGAGGAGAACTCACTTCCCACAGAAGCCTGCTCCCTTTCAAAACTATGTGAAGATCAGGGATTGTGTTCGAAGTATTTTTATACAATTAAAACAGCTCCAGCAATCACAAGCATTACCAGTGCTTTGGATTACCTGCCAACTTTTTCTGTGGAATCTACTGATACACTGGCTTTTGCAGAAATCTCTCCCCCTTATAGAAAAATCAGTGGTTTTTTTTTTCCCTAAGTGATAAGATACACTAATTTCGTGCCAAAACATGGAACTATCTTAGCAGTACCAAAGCTTCACAGGACTATTTTCCTATTCTTCAGGCAGGTATTAGATTCAGCAGAGCAAGTCCAACTCTGCCAGCAATTATACCTGCACAAATTCACAGGTCTTGAAGGAGTTGTGCTGGATTTACTCTTCTGTAAATCACAGCAATACTGCGTTAAAGCCACAACCACAGCTGCCTCTGGGGTCAATGTCCTGTCCCACCTCTGCTAATGTGCTCCAGCCCATCTGCATCAGCTACCGTCTTTCACAAGGTGAATACCTTGAATGTACATCCTTCTCTGCTTATCTGCTTGCAAAAATGCATAATTCCAAATAATAAATTTCATAATATGTAGAAAGTCGTTACCATTACATACTGCCCTACACAAGTGAGACAAGCGCTACTTTCTCTGTGCAAGTGGACCAGCAAACCAAGATGCCTATAATGAGGAAAATGGGCAGAAACACAGAACATTTGGTTTGACAAAAGCAGACACTCATATGCAGCAAGTATCCACTTCAAAACCCAAATTTAGTAAAACGACTGGTGCTTCATTTACCGTTTGTTTTGTTTTGATGGTTCATGACTGCGGTTTCATGAAGCAGCATCCAGTTTTCCCCCCGAAGGCTTTTTTAAAAATAAGCCAGTGAGAAGGAAACCTCCAAACAGCTACCTAAAGTTAACCTGCAGAGTCATGACAAGCATCATATTAAGTTTTTCCCCTATATGCTGCAACAGGACCAAAGAAAAAACGTTCCACCTTCCACACCATGTATTGTACATTTGAAAAAAAGTAGTAAACTATGTTTTCAACACATTATATTCATAATCAGACCACATCAAGCAGTTATAAATGCTCCTTCAGCCTAAAACACACTTAAAGCAATGCTTTTCACAAGAAAATTAAACTGCTGTGGCTTATCACAATATAAAAAACAGTAGTTCTGGGGTCCACAGAGCTGCAACAGTTTGTGATATGCAAAAGGCGGGGGTGGCAGGGGGAAGCCCCCCCAGTATGGAGGGCTGCACAGCCAGACACATGCAAGCACAAATGTGAGCCTAATGGGTGACCTTGGATTCTCCCGCTGGCATTTGAGGATGTCCAAACACAGATGATGGCTTTTACAACACAGACTGTTAAATGTCACATCCTTCGACAGCAAGGCTTAGCCTTACAAACTAATATCATGACCCAGGGTGGCATGGGGTAGGGTTGGCTAGAGGAGGACACCATATCCACTGCAGATTTATTGGTTTGAGTTACTCAATAGCACTGCGTGGGCAGTGGATTGAAAGCAGCACTATCCCCCTCTGCCAGGGCTGGCACAACTGCAGATGTGGGGCTGGACCCAGCTTTGGGCCCCCCAAATCAAGGGGGATGTTGATCAAACCATTCTGCACAGGAGGCTGGACAAGAGCCCTCCTACATCCCCTTCCCACCAATGTTTCTGCAATTCAAGGTTCTCTTTGGGAGAAACAATAGCAGCTGAAAAAGTTTAAACAAAGATTTTTCCTGGGGTAACAAACTATTTTGCAGTCTTTTCTTAACAGCTTAATTTAATACGCCTCAAAGGCGCCTGCCCTTTAGCAAGTGTGAAGCCTATGCCCTTGGAAAGGGACAGGCCTGCCTAGAGATTGTATTGCCATAAAGCGATTGTTCACTTCTGAAGTGTTTTTGCCACTCTATTACAGCTACAAGAGCTTTAACCAAACCAATAAAAGGATATTTAACAGCACTTTTGGGATGCTCATCATTCTGCCCAACTGAGAGACTGGATGGTAGACCTGTTACTACAATACATCAGTTCATAATGCTGTAATCCCATTCAGGATTGCCCTGTGTTGCTCATTTTGGAGACCCTACTTTATATGTTGACCTTACCAAGCCAGAAAATGATGATTTCTATGCCTGTATCTCTTGCCTAGGGCTGGACCAAATAAGTTGTTCATGTCACGAATGCTTTTAAGAGTTTCTCCATTATCCTTCAGTTTTAGTAAAGTGCATGAAGAGCAGCTACATAAAGGCTTACTTGGGGGTCCTGACTCAATTTCACAGTTACAGATATCAAGAAAAAATAATAATAATAAAAAAAAGGTGACCCAGCTCCCAGTCCCCCAAGATCACCCCAAGGTCTGGAAGCCAAGCTAGGTCGTTCCCACAGGAAGGGGAAACCCTGCTAATGGTACATGAGCCCGAAAAGCACAAAAAAATCCAGCTTCTTCCTTCATTGCCAAACTGACACTACAGCATTAGGATAAATAAAACTCAAGAGGATTTGAAACACTGCTAAAAAGGAAGGTGCTATTCTCATGCTGCAACTTCAACACAGCCCTGAGTTTTAATCTTTATTAAAAGTTTACAGCCTTTAAGCCTTGTTAAGCAAAAGCTAGGGCAATATTATACATTTAGGCAGTAAAGCTCAGAAGGGAAACACTATATTTTAGAAAGCACAGAAAGTACCAATAGGCAAAACTAGATGCAACAGTTTTATCCTGGCAGTACCTCCAAGGGGAAGGAGGGAGGAAGGGGCTCAGCCCTTGGGGCAGCCACCCCCTCCAGAAGGCTTTGTCCCTTGCTGCTCGTGGGCAACACGTGACAGCATCCTCTTGAGCTGAGAACCCCCGAGACCCAAACTGAACCATAGGCAAGGATAAAAGAGATGCTGACACCTCAGACCTTCATTAAATTACTTTTGCTGTTTATACGCAATTAAACCCCAGACTTGCAGGACCTAGGTCACCAACTGACATCAGGAAGTCTAATAGCAAGGAAAAAAAGTGGTTAGATAATCTCATCAGCAAAGCAAGCAACAACTGGCAGAGAGCAATCCCTGTGTGATTGTATCACCTGCCTCATTCCTGCAAGAAATGAGGGTGCACTGGACTGACGCAAGGGCGATGACAACCTTGGGACCTTTTCCAATAATCATTTTAGAAGTTGACTTAGAAGATGTATTCGCCAATGGAGTTAGACACACATACAGCCTCTTTCCCTGCATTAGACAGTCACGAATGAGGACTTCACAGGCACAAGACTTAGTTGAAGATATAAAACATGTCATAGCAGGGTGAATTTTCATAACCAAACAGGTTGCAGAGAAAGCTGGCTACATCTGCAGCTATGGAGGGAATCAGGTTTTAGGTGCTGACTTCACGTCATCAAGCTCACAGCACCAGAAAGCATGCTGATTTGTAAAGTTTTGGTTTAGTTCCCCAGTGATCTCCTGACTTAAAAATAGCCAGTACCTTAACCCACACTGCCATTGAAGCAGAGGGGTCTGTCAGCTTACAATGGCCATTTCATAACGAAGCAACTTTCACCTTCTGAAAAAAGATGCTCACTTAACTCATTTCATCCCTTCTTAAGAAAATCATTCTTTAAGAAATCCAAATCACTGGAAAACACCTGTGTCCACTTTAAATTGCATGAAGCAGGTCTTACATCATGAGGCAGGGGTTCACTAAGTCACCCCAAGTAGATGCGAAAGTCACATTGCTATGCTTACTCCAAGAAAAATTAAAGTGTGATGCAAGAAATACTATATATATAAGAGTAAAATAGCTGGAAATATTCCAAGCTATATATAGAATAGAATATAAAAAATTGTAAGCAACAGAGCCAAAAGCAAATATTTTGTGCATCTCCCATTGTCTTCTAAATCTTGTATTCACAACAGCACAATTTCCTCCATGGTTCACAGCTTCTCACAACTAGGACAGAGAGGGACCAAGACTGAAATAACCCCAGAATTCACCATGCTTTAAAAATCCATTTTCCATTTAGTCCCACTTGTGGCACCATTATTTTTTTTATTTCTTTCTAGACATTGGGCTAAACCTGAGCTTTTAAAAATGGATTTTGATATTACAAACTTGATGTGCATAGTAAGGGACAAAGCAAAAGCAAGCCGGCCTGAAAGCAGCACAGGGCAGCAGGAGATGCCATGCAGCCTGCGATGGGGAGAGGCAGCCAAGTGCTGCAGCACGTACCTTCCAAATGAGACCCAGATGGATTTCCTCCCTGTACTATTTGCCCAGCCCAAGAGGATGGGCCAGATTGTCAAAGAAAAAGTACGCTTAAGCATATTGCCCATAATTACACTGTGAACTAAAACATACGCACTCAGGACAACCAGAACTGAGGCATCCACACGTGCATCTGACAGATTTCATTATCCTCTCCTGCAGTTTATGTTGAAAACTAATTTGTCAAGTATTTTCTATATTGCTATATCACAAAACCAAATACCCAAAAAAGTCAGAAACTTAATTACTCACACTTTTTTTTTTTTTTTTAACCTGCCTCAGTAACAGTCCCATGAATTACAAGCCCTCAGGTCACTTTGATTCCAGGATGCGTATAACAATGGTCCTTAACTGAGGTTTCTGGGCGCTCACGTAACACCACATGTGCAAGGCTGCTACAAAAGAAAGAAAAAAATAACAACGCATACCTTGCTTCTCCCAAAACACACACCCAGCTCTGTGTACAAATTCCAGAATTTGAAGATGATTCACTTCAATTACTGATCGCACCAAAGGCTTTAGTAACAATTAAAATGACTCTATTGTCGTCTTCTTTAGGTTCAGAAATATCCTACCGAGCTTTTGGGTGTATCTGCATTTCTACGTTCATACACGGCAGCCCAGTCCATCAAGCCAAGACCAAAAAGTTTGCAGAGAAGTCATCTCATGGGACTTATTTGGATTTTCCCTTTCTTCCCTCCACTCCAGGTGGAGATTTAAGTGCCTCATGCATAATGTTGGGATATCATCTGTGCTTTCTAACTTCACAAGGACCACAGCCAGGTGCTACTGAGCACTCCCACATTAACATATCAAAACAGCTAAGAAAAAAAAATGCATCTGGAAAGTTTTCTGAAGGTGAATTATGCACAGGCATGGATGCTCTGCAAATGGAATCCAGTTGGTATCATACTCTAAGTGTGTTCAGCATTCATCATAGAAGTGGGTCATTCCAGAGGACATGGACCTGTGATTTCATCCATGTTTTACAGTTGATCTGGATGTTTTCCTTACAGGAAAAAATACTGATCAGGAAACATCTCCCCCTGCTAAGGATTCTGAATGCTTTTTGTTGAGCAACATTACAGAGATGGGAGAAAAAGAGTTAAACTGCAAACAAAGATTTAACTCAAATCTTTATATTATTCAAAAGAACAGGTAATTAAGAATTACCTGAAACTGCAAGTAAATATTGCAAGCAATTCAAAATGAAGTCTAGCAACTGATTCATCATCATGATGAAATTTGAAACGTCCATTACTTCTCTGGTTTGAGACAGCACTCTGTGGGGAACAGATAAAAGTCACTGCAGCCTGCCAGCAACCCAGTTACCTGCTGTTTGAGTGCAACATACAGGAGATCTCACTCATGAATTAAGACCTCAGTGTGCTATCTGCTGCTTGCAAGCAAAATGAAGACTCCCAGCGTGCTTTGTCTTACCCCAATCCTCAAAACGTAAGGTATTCATGCACCAAGTGGGAGTAGTAGGAGAATTTTTGATGCCTATTTGCTAATTGTCCATGTTCAAACATGTTTTTGCAAGGCAGGTTAACCCAACTCGAGCATCACAATTCTGGATTTCTGCTGTATATTATGATAATATCGGATTCTGGAGCAGCCAAATTGGCATCACTTGTCAGAGGCATAAAAAACCCCAAGACCCTGACTAATAGCCACATAAATCAGAGTCGAATACTTTTGACAAGGGACAGATTTTTAGGCTTTAATCTACATAAAGATCTGATCTTTCCATTCACATGGATGCCTGCTAATTGCTCTGCCAAAAAAAGCTATAATCCTGTTAATGAGCAGACAGCCAACTACATGAAGTAATATGTTAGAAATAAAGTCTTCCCATTTTCTAAATTAACAGCTCCTAAAATGAACCACAAGAGATAACCTCTGGTCAGTTTTTTCCTGCAGTCACTCTATGAAAATGAAGTTGATTTTGTATCATGTTAGTTTTTTCATGTATAATTCAATTAGCATGAAAACCTGTATGAAAACCACATCTTGATGTTTGTTGGCTGCAACAGTACAAAATCACTTACATAGCTCCCAAGCTGCTCTGGCCAGCAGAGCTTTCATTTATTTCATGAGCGCATGGCATTCTGGCACACCGCAGGTTAGGGTTTTTAAAGACATCTGATTTACCTCAAGGGTACCCCAAAGAGTCAGCCTAGCATGAAAACACAGACACATTTCATAAAGGTCATTCAAAAGTAACATCTGCTATTGATTTCATCTGAAAACTCATAACTAATCACTATAAACAGTTACTTAAACAATCTTCTCTTTACTAAAAATTACTCGAAAGTAGTTGTTCCTTCTCATGCATAAAATAACTTGGTTATTCATCTCTTGATTACAGAAATATAGGGAGAAAAAGGACTCTGGTTGGAGGATTATACCGGTCCCTTCAATATAATCATGACAATGTCCCTCAAGTAGAACCATTTTTTAGCCCTTGCAAAATCTCAGTTCAGGTGGGAAAGTTCAAGGCATACAAGAGTGCAATGGTGAGCCTTCCCCTGCCTTCTTTTTCAAACTCACTCTTCACAGGACAACACAATCATTTTTCTTTCTCCTGAGATGTCTTTTAGGACTGCAACCACACTCACCAAGGCCAGGCACACTCATTTGCAGGACCTGGTGAACATCAGACTTGTTGCATTCATTCTCCAGAACAACCCGTGCCCATATAGCGCAGACCCGAGGCTGCAAGGGCTGCGAGGTCCCAACTCACAGTACCAAAAGAAGCCCCAGCACCTCCTTCCCAAGGGGCCAGGCAGAGGCTCGGGGTTTACAGCAGAAAGCCGAGTGTGTATCTAAGTTACCCCAATTGCCCCAACATTAAAAAGAACAGCAGACATCGGTGTTTGGAGGGAGCTCCTGCAGGAGCAGCTGCTCCAAAGAGGACGAGGGATTTTGTGTAAAGCTAGATAAGTCACTTGCTTTGCAAATTTGCAACGACTGACCATTGGGGGAAGGAAGGAACATTTGCCACAGTGAAACCTTCCCAGTGATCAAAGGCACTTTCAGGCATCTGAAAGAACTCCACCTGCTTTGCAGCTGAACGTGTGAAACCTCCCAACATGATTTTAGGAGCAAGGTGTGAACTTCTTAACAGTAGTTCTGCTGTGTTATGTCAATCTGACTCTCAAGTCCTAAGCAGCATTGTGCATTGCCACCAGTCCCACGGGTGCAGCGGGACAGACAGATGCAGGTCTGACCTGGTGGTTCATTTCTCATGCAGCCCCAACATCATCACCCCTTCCACCAAGAAATTCAGGGCTATGTTTTGTCCCAAGGGGTAAAGGACCTGCATTGTCACCCATTTCACTTCCAAGTTACCAAATTCCCTCTCTAGTACCACACTTACTAAAGAAAAGAAACAGGGGGCTGGAGAAATAAGAGCTGTGTTAACATAAACAGGGATGTTTTCAGGCTGAAACTATTCAGGCCATTTAGAGTTTTCCAAACAACCCCAAACCTTTTCCCAAGTGATTTTCCTCTTGGTTAAGCAAGAGACACACACATTAATTAAAGTATTCATTTAACTCAGGTCAGAATTAGTTGAAGGCCTTTTGGTGCTCAGAGGAAAAAGAAAACTGGAAACCATTCTAAAGACAGACAGTTATTCACTCACAGAATTTCTCACTACCTGTTGCTTCCTGGGGATAACTGCTTAGAAACCATCTTAATTTGAGATTTACATGTCTCAGTGCGTTTCTGCAACAGTCCTCATAACAAGCCAGTCAACTGCTTTTTCCTTCAGCCTTGGTGGTTCAGGAGATTATTACATGCACAGAGATCCTAACTGAGCAAACTCCTCCTGGTTGTAGACCTTGCTGTGCCCTCCCAAAGCCCAGCGTGGGGACAGCCCACCCATGGCCAGGGACTTTATTATGCAGATATTTAAGAACATTGGGTCTTATCCCCCCAATTACAAATACTAATACACATAAGTTCATAAAACACAGTCCCGTCTGAAACATTCAGGACTATTTCATAACAACACATAGCAGACCTGGATGCCTGCCCATCACGTTTACAGGTTGTTACATCTCTTCTCCGACACTGTGCATTCTTTGAAAAAAAGAGAGCAGTAGGAAGCATAGCCTTCTTGCTGAGTTTATCCGACTATTGAAATATACTTTTCATGCACCTACTCAGCAGTCGATCCGCTCTCATTATTGAAAACATCCTGCCTCAAGCATCACTCTCTCTAGAAGGAAAAGCATGCATTTATTTTTTTAATATGGCTATGTACATATATATGTGGGGACACACACGTGTGCATTATACACACGCCACTCAAAGCCAATCCTATGTAAGGGGTCGTGAGAAGAAATCGCTGCGTTTTAAAGGCAGTGACATCAGTCCAGACCAAGTAGTGCTGTAACAGAGAACGTATTTACAGCAGAAATGCTTATGGCGTCTATAAGCGTCAGTGTGAAAACTCAGCCTGGCACAATTATTTATTGTTAAGCATGCAATAAACAATTGGTTTTTAAAATTTTAGGTATGTGAAAACACATTCATACGTCTAGCCCGAAGGATTCCAGGGACAGCCATAAACATTGTGGACATGATAAAATCAATTAGTTCAGTAAACAAACAAGGCACTGATATATTCACTTAGGAAACGGCACGTTATCAGGTTTTGAGTCATACGTCCTACGTTAACAAACAAAAAGACATTTTTGCACGTAAAGATGCATACTCTCCTCTTTAAACCCACAGCTACCTCTGCAGCAAACCCCATGCTCCTGGGACAATTTCTTAATTATGTCTATGGAGTAGAGATACTCCAAAGCCAACTCTGACTGCAAGCTCACGCATCAGTAAGCTGAACTTCACAGGAACGTTTGCTTAAATCGTTATTTCCAATCCCTGCTCCCAGTGGGGATCTTGCCTTTGGCTTTCCATAGCAAGCATCAGCTGCCTATCAGGCTGCTAGAGCTTCTGGCTGTAGATAATCAATTGCTGCTGCTGCTGTGCCCCCAGCTCCCAGTTAGCCAGGACATTATTAAACTCCATCAAACTTGCTGCACTAGGGAAAAGACCCCATCGTGCTCAATTGTACTATTTTGTCTGGCTTTTTCCAAGAGTCACACCCCAGCACTGCCACCAAATGAAAGATGCAACACAATCGCTATTGCTTCTTTCAATAACCACAATACAAACTGCATAAGCACAAAGCTTTGATAAATACATTCTCCACCTAATTCTGTCAAGTTGTCATTCACCTCAATCTCCTCCCCTCCCCCCCCAAATAATATTGCTGATGCATTTTACAGCAGAACATTTTCTATGGAGGCCAGAGGTGCCGCATGAGAGACTTCTTACGCTGGTGGTATAGGTGGTTAGGCATCCCTGCTCCAGTGAAACAAAATCTGCGTGACCAAAGCCAAAGTACACACTCTCCAAGCCACAAGTCAGTGCCAATATAAAAATATCTCTTTTTTGCAAACCCCAGAATGGAATTTTATTAGGTCTAAACTACCTGTGTGAAATTCAACCACCATCGCATCAGGAGACAGAACTTAATCCTCTCTTCCCAGCAAGTGGAAGAGTTGATGTTTTCCTTGGCAGTCCATCTGTTTCAGAAACACATATTAGGAAAACCACAGCTGGATAGAGGTGAAAAGGTGCATTTTCAGAGCAGATCCCTTTTGGTATACGCAGCAAGGACGAAGTTCGTTTCATCAACACAGAAAACCTAGGCAATCTTCCAGCTTTCAAGAAATTAAAGGCTTGATACAACAACAATTTTAGATGTAGCCATGCAGGAAACATCATGTTAATGCATGAGTGGCCTTGAAAATTCAGACCTGGGGAGGCAGATGTTCTCCTGCTCCCAAAACATGGGTCCCCCGATACAGTCACCACCACACAGTGATGCCCTATGCATCTTAGATTCTGAAATCCTGATTTACCAGAGGATAACTAGCCAAGTTAATTAATTCTAACTATATTTCTGCACAGGGGAAAAAAGTATGCATCCTTCCAGCTGAAGTCAACATTAAGTTCAGTTCAAACGATTTCCAGCACCTTGCCCCACTTGAGGTGCTGCTTCCCAAGGATGTTTGTGTCCCTTCCCACAGCCACATGGTTCAGCCCTGGGGAAAGGTGAAGGTGTGAAATTGTGCCGACTGGGGAAAAAGCATCAGAGCTAGCAATCACATCACTCCTTCCACAAAAAAATAAACACACAAAATCCCACGTAGGCAGACATTAAGCTATGTGTGTTTCACAGCAAGAGGGAAAGGGATTTGGTGCGTGCACAGCCAGAGCCCAACGCCACCCAAGGCAGTTTCTGATGGTTTGTTTTTTTGTTTGTTGTTGGTTTGTTTTGGGGTTTTTTTTTTCCTTGCTCAAGGCATACACTAAAATATAATAACAGTTTAAAAAAAAAAAGAGAGAGCAGAAAGATTTTTTACTCCCTGGGTTAGACACTGGCTGCTAAAATGCATGTTTGTCTCAGTTCAGGGCATGGAAAGTTTCTGATTTTAAAAGGAATTAATCTGTTTACCACAGACTGTATTAATTAGGGTTTATTGCAGAACTGTATTCTGTGCTCAAAAAATACCACCACATATTTATCAAATTTTAACCATGATTATTGTGTTTTATTGTTTCATAAACTTTGAAAATGTCATGTCATGATCTATTTCATCTCAGACTTTCCTTTCCATCTAGAAACCATTACATATGCTCCGAGGAGAAGCCAACCCAGCTGCACATGTATGTAACTACAGGATTCTGTTTGCAATGAAAATTATCTGCAATTGATTCTCATGGAGAGCAGTCTTCACAGGCATTCTGTGAAGCCAGAGCTAAATAACAAACAGTGTTTGTAAAAAACCATACGTTTTCCTGCAGGCAAAAAAAAAGGGTGGGGGGAAATACAATTAGTGCACTAACGGCAATTCCAAGCTAATGGAAATCTCAGACATCAGCAAAGCACCGGAGATGCCTCGTTGCAATTTCAGATGTTGGAGCTCTGTGGAACATCCCAGCCATCCCCCCAAAAAAAACCCGAGTTGAAAAATATTTAACTGGCACCAAAGGAAAACTGCATGGTATAGAGCAGAGAGAGACAAGCCAAATAGTCTTGCTAACACTTCTGCCTCCCTAAACAGTGACACTGGTCCAAGTGCCCTCAAAGGGGAAACGATGAACTCCTGTATGCCAGAATGACTGTGGAGAACCACCATGAACAGGCTAGCCATGCCACCGGAGGTCTGCAAACTCAGTTTTATCCCCGTCCTCTCTCCCCTGCTACAGCAGCACTAAACTCCCAACAATGTTTCTTTGCTTCAGTACTTGAGCCCTCACAAACTCCAGACCCTCTCGGCAAGAGCAGTGGCCATGCCGTGCCCCAATCCTCCCTTCCAATTAATTCCAGCATTCATGTTTCCACATGGGAATTTCATTTACAGCCCCTCTATGGTCCCTCTGTACTCACCCATCCCTCTTCTCTGGATTTAATTCATCCATCAGTTCAAACTCTGTATGATAAGGGGAAGATGTCTGGGTGTGGTTTGAATCCTGTTTGAATTTTCTGAATTTACCAGCCCAATTACAAGGGCTCTGTGTTCTCCATCTTCCCTTACTGGTTTTCCAGCCTCCACTGGGACAGGGGAAGATACTCGGACAAGGCTCTGTCTGTGGATGCCTACAATTACCCCAGGAGCTACTGAACCTATTTAACACCGTGCTCAAAAGGCATCACACTGTAGGCAATCTAGCAGAGTGCAAAGGTCTTGCTTTGCTTAGCCTGATATAAGCATCCCACCAAGAGATGGGGAAGGCCATCACCACACTTCTTTAATTGTAACTGAGCCAATATTAATGGGCATTTTGGGAACTGAGGCAGGCTCCGAAGCAGGGAATGCTTTCCATCCCACCACCCAGGTGCTGTGCCCGGGTGCAAGAGGTGCATGGCTGTGCCTGACCCTGTACAAGCAAAGGAAGGATGGGAGATGCTGGTTACAGATACTGGGCTGACAAAGCTGCCTCCCTCCATTACCACAGCCCTCGCCTGCTCTGCACACCAAGCTGTTGACCACCAACCTCAAAGCTGTTACAAATAAGCAAACACTTGGCTGCCAAGCACAGCGTGAACAGAGGGCTCCTCTTCTGCCCCTCTGTCCCACTGGGACCAGGGTCAGGAGCCACTGTCCAATAAAGTCTTCAATGCCAAAAGCATCCAGCACAGAAACTGTTAAAACCAACCCGTGAATTGAATTAAACCTCCATTTTCATCTCCCAAACAGAGGCCTTTACCAAGGGAGAGCCCCGTCATGCACACACAGAGCCAGGACACTGCTTTTAGGGAAGAAACAGCCACACAAGCTCCCTCCACCTCCCCAAACATGCTCCAGACACAGGGAGGATAGCTCCAGGGCTGGGTTGGCTCCTCTCAAGGAGCTTGTCCATTAGGGCAGACGGACTCAAAAGAATCCCCAAACCCTACATAATTGATTTTATGCATATTCAGTAGATTTTATGCATATTTCCTATCTTTCCTGGCAGCAAAGTGGATACAAAAGGAATCAAGTCCAGCATTACTTGCTAAACAGATGGAAAAAGTCTCTGTCCCCTGCAAGAAAGTACCACTGAATAAAATTCAAAGCAGCAGTGCTAGAACTGTAACATCTAGGCCAGTTTTGAGCACCAATGACTGGATCTCTGCCTCCCTCTGACCTTACAAAAACCAAACAAATGTCAAAAGCTTCCTATTTCTTCAGCACCAAATATGCTACTTTATGTTCACGAAAAAGTGCCTCCACCACATCTCGTCCACACTATTGCTTGCAACACTTTTATCCTGCTTTTTATAAAGCCTAGAGAGCTCAATGTAGGCTGATAAATTCTGAAACAATAGAGTTTACAAGTGCAAGAAACACTTTTTTTCCCCCCCTTTTAAACTTCTCTATTTGAAACAGTTTGCTGGGATTTCTGCCAGGATCTGGTGGAAAGTTTTCACATCTGGGCTGTACAATTAAAATGTCAAAGCCAGAGATTATTTAGTGTATTAAGAGGAAACCTAAAGAAAAGCCACACATTTTTAAGAGTCATATTCTTCGCTGAATTATGCCAAGACTATCTCCTCATTCAGTGTGAGCCAATATTTCATATACTATTACAACTATTCTAAGGGTCTAGCCAGTTTTTAAACTCTTTTTGCCGCTTTGCCCCCTTCCCACCCCAGATTTCTTCCTCCTGACACACCAGCAGCAATGCCTCAGGCATCCCTTGGCATGACGTTTACCAGCACCAAATCTGCCGCAAGCACACACCGTTAGCAATTAAGATTCAGTAGGTGAATATCCGCAAAAAGTCTGGTTGTGAGGGCCTGACATCAGATGGCAAAAGGCCATGTGGATGTTATTCAGACACTCTTCGATCACTAAGACTGTGTTTCTTGAACTCTCAATAACAACTTTAGATCTGAGTTGTTGCCATGCAAAAGAAACAAGGTAAAGTTGCTCAGTACAGCAGGTTCCCATTCACCTCTTTCAGATTGGAATCCACCTGTCTAGAAGGGGCAAGGGAATCTTTGGCAGCAAGCTGGCCAGCTTGGTGAGTCGGGCTTTAAACTGAAGGACTTGGGGGGCAGGGTCCAAAGTGGCGATGCTAATGCCATCACATCCAACAGGGGAATAAGCCAGGCCAACCAGAGCAGTGATAAAGCTGCCTCACGAGACGACAATCAGAAGACCAGCCACCTCAAGGGTGGGCATGGCTATAGTAGGCCCTCGTGCAACCCTCCAGGGAAACCTATGGGCTCAGTTACCTCTCTGAAATGCCTGTACACCAACACACTCAGCATGGGGAATAAACAGGAGGAACTAGAGCTCTGTGTGCAGTTGCAGTGCCATGATCTCATTGCAATTACAGAGACATGGCGCGATAGCTCACATGACTGGAATGCTGTCATAGAAGGCTACATACTTTTTAGGAAAGACAGGCCAACAAGGCGAGGTGGAAGAGTTGCTCTTTATGTGAGGGAACAACTGGAAGGTACTGAGCTCTGCCTAAGGGTGGAGGAAGAATGAGTCAAGAGCTTAGGGGTAAAAATTAAGAGGTAGGCAAATATGGGTGACGCTGTTGTGGGCATTTGCTACAGGCCACCTGAACAGGAAGAGGAAGTTGATGAGGCCTTCCACAGGCAACTGGAAGTAGCCTCACAATCGCAGGCCCTGGTTCTCACGGGGGACTTCAACCACCCTGATATTTGCTGGAAAAGCAACATGGCAAGGCGTGTGCAATCCAGGAGGTTCCTGCAGAGCATTGAGGATAACTTTTTGACACAGGTGGTAGAGGAGCCAATGAGGCGAGATGTGCTGCTGGACCTTATACAAACAAACAAAGAAGGTCTGGTTGAGGATGTGAGGGTTGGGAGTAGCCTTGGCTGCAGTGACTGTGAGATGGTGGAGTTCAGGATCCTGAGTAGTAAAAGCAGGGCAACAAGTAGGATTACAACCCTGGACTTCAGGAGAGCCAACTTTGGCCTCTTCAAAGACCTGCTTGGAGGAATCCCATGGGTTAGGGCTCTAGAAGGTAGGGGGGTCCAAGAGAGCTGGTCAATATTCAAGTACCACTTCCTCCAAGCTCAAGATCTGTGCATCCCTGTGAGGAAGAAGTCAAGCAAAGGAGCCAGGAGACCTGAATGGATAAGCAAAGAGCTTCCAGAAAAACTCAAATGGAAGAAGGAGGTTTACAATATGTGGAAAAAGGGACTGGTCACTTGGGAGGAATATAGGAACATTGTCAGGGTATGCAGAGATGCAATGAGGAAGGCCAACGCCTACTTGGAACTAAATTTGGCAAGAGATGCCAAGGATAAGAAGAAGGGCTTCTTCAAATACATCAGTGGTAAAAGAAAGACTGGGGAAACTGTGGGCCCACTGCTGAACAAGGTGGGTGTCCTGGTGACACAGGATGCAGAGAAGGCGGAGTTACCAAATGCCTTCTTTTCTTCAGTCTTTACTGCTAAGGCTGGCCCTCAGGCATCCCAGCCCCAGAGTTGAGAGAGAAAATCTGGAGAAAGGAAGACTTCCCCTTGGTTGAGGAGGACTGGGTTAGAGATCATTTAGGCAAACTGGATCCTCACAAACCCATGGGCCCCGATGGGATGCACCCATGAGTGCTGAGGGAGATGGCGGACACTGTCACTAAGCCACTCTCCACCATCTTTGAAAGGTCACAGAGGACAGGAGAGGTGCCCAAGGACTGAAGGGTAGCCAATGTTACTCCAAACTTCAAAAAGGGCAAGACCTGGGAAACTATAGGCCAGTCAGCCTCATTCCATCCCCAGAAAGGTTTTGGAACAGTTCATTCTGCAGGTCATCTCCAGGCATGTAGAGGAAAAGGAGGTTATCAGAAGTAGTCAACATGGATTCACCAAGGGGAGATCATGCTTGATCAACCTGGTAGCCTTCTATGATGGCATGACTGGCTGGGGAGATGAAGGAAGAGCAGTGGATGTTGTTTACCTCAGCTTCAGCAAGGCTTTTGACGCTGTCACCCATAACATCCTCATAGGTAAGCTTAGGAAGTGTGGGTTAGATGAGAGGACAATGAGGTGGACGGAGAGCTGGCTGAACGGCAGAGCTCAGAGGGTCATGATCAACGGGGCAGAGTCTGGTTGGAGGCCCGTAACTAGCCGTGTTCCCCAGGGCTCTGTGCTGGGTCCAGTCCTGTTCAACATATTCATCAATGACATGGGCAAAGGGACAGAGCGTAACCTCAGCAAGTTTGCTGATGATACCAAGCTGGGAGGAGTGGCTGATACACCAGAAGGCTGCGCTGCCATTGAGTGAGACCTGGACAGGCTGGAGAGCTGGGCCCAGGGGAACCTCATGAAATTCAGCAAAAACAAGGGTAAGGTCCTGCACCTGGGGAGGAACAACCCCAGGCACCAGTACAGGCTGGGGCTGACCTGCTGGAAAGCAGCTCTGCTGAAAAGGCCCTGGGAGTGCTGGAGGACAGCAAGGTGACCATGAGCCAGCACCGTGCCCTTGTGGCCAAGGCAGCCAACGGTGTCCTGGGGTGGATTCAAAGGAGTGTGGCCAGCAGGTCGAGTGAGGTTATCCTCCCCCTCTGCTCTGCCCTAGTGAGGCCACATCTGGAGTGCTGCGTCCAGTTCTGGGCTCCCCAGTTCAAGAAAGATAGGGAACTACTGGAGAGAGTCCAGCAGAATGCTACGAAGGTGATCAGGGGACTGGAGCATCTCTGTAATGAGGAAAGGCTGAGAGACCTGGGTTTGTTTGGCCTGGAGAAGAGAAGACTGAGGGGGGATCTTACTAATGCTTATAAATACCTAAAGGGTGGGTGTCAAGAGGATGGGGCCAGACTCTTTTCAGTGGTGCCCAACGATAGGACAAGGGGCAATGGGCACAAGCTGGAGCACAGGAAGTTCCACCTGAACATGAGGAAAAACTTCTTTACTGTGAGGGTGCCAGAGCACTGGAACAGGCTGCCCAGAGAGGTGGTGGAGTCTCCTTGTCTGGAAATATTCAGAGCTCACCTGGATGTGGTCCTGTGCCCCCTGCTCTGGGTGTGCCTGCTCAAGCAGAGAGATTGGATGAGATGATCTTCAGAGGTCCCTTCCAACCCCTACCATCCTGTGACTGGCACTGCAGTCTGCAGACTTGCAGTAGGGTGCTTGCAGTAGACTAACAGCATTGGAATAATGCACTCAAAGCCAAAGAAAGTGAATACTCAAAACTGTAGGACTGGGGGAAGGGCAGGCTGTTTTTTTGGTGAGCATTTTTTTGGTTTGGTGGGGTTTTTTTTTGGTTTTTGGGTTTTTTTGGTTGGTTGGTGGTTGTTTTTTTTTTTTAAATAAAGCACAGGGACACCTTAGATCCCAGCAGGCTCAGAGTTTCCAAAAGCTCTTCTATGCTGGTGTGAGCCACAAAGGAAGCACTGTGCTGGGACACCAAAAACAGCACTCCTCCTGCTTCTTTGACATGATTCAGTGACCTGTGAGTCCAGAAGAACCCAGAAAGCAAGAGCAAGCCAGGTTCCTACAGGACCTTTTGCTCATTTGGGTCATCTGTAGCAGCAGTAGGGAAGTGATAAATTCAAGCTTAATAAAAGTTTCCTTATGTCAATGTTTGAAATAACACTCCAACATTTTCAAATAGAATTTTTACCCAATAATTCTGCAGAAAAAAATAATATATCACACACAGCCAGTTTCTACAAAAACACAATTTATTTCCTCCTGAAAGTCCCACCTGCAACGCAGGAGATATCAAAGACCAGTGCTATCCACATGGCTGTACAGGGACACAGCAGATACTTAGCGCTGCCCTCCAGCCCCCCATGAGAGCAACCAGCGCTAGCCAGCACCACTGCATTTTCCTAAAGAGGATTCACAGCCTGCCTTGTCCTTGTCCCTGTCATGTATGCACCGCACCCTGAGCTCCCCAGCACACATTGCTCTGACGCAAATAAAACCAAAATAATTTAAAAAATATACTCATTTCTCATTGATGGGACTATTCAATCCTGTATCTCATTTTTCCCAGTACTTCGCCTCAGGCTGTGCAAATAATCACGAGTTTCATTAAGCCTGAGCGAAGCCCAGATTTGGATAGCAGCGCCCTTACCAAGCACTGGAACTAATGGCTTCGCAATTTGATAATGTGAACCAGAGTAAGGAGGAAATTATTTTGGCAGAAGAGAGCAGAACTGGAACTGAAAGGTCAATCTATTTAAGGAGTGGTACCACAACTTTACAGAACATACAACTAAACCGCCTGCAGGAAATATGATCTTCTTCTAGGTGATCTGTTCAACAAGAGACATTGCAACAATCGGACAAATCGATGCATACACAAGTCTAATAAAAATATCTACGTCCTAATAAAAACCTTCCAATCCCAATAAAGAATAAATAAATCTGTTAACAATAACCAGAACCAAGACTGATCGACAAAAGCTAGAACCGGGACTGACTGCAACCCAAGGATTTAAAGTTACATTCCCATTAGGAGCTAACTTAAAATTATAACTGACTTCTTGTATACAGCAGAGAGACCTGGGATTAACTCAACATTGCAAGGTAAGACAAGGGCTCTGCAAACATGGGCTGCACTGAAGGCTGTTGGAGGAGGATGGGCTTGCTGACTAAATCAATGTCCTTAAGCAACTTGCTGCAAAAATACATATTCCTGTCTAGTTTAATCAGTATGGCTCCCTCCTGCTCTTTTGAGAGGATTCAAGAAAGGGCAGCAGGCACAACAGAGCATTTTGCAAGAGAAGATGAGATGGGAGGGGCTGGACCTGTAGAGCAGGACCCCTTTCACACTCAGGTAGTTTGTCTGTGGATGTTTACAAGCTGTCTGTGAATTACAAGCTATATCAGTCATCTCTCCCCCCAAAGCTGTGTCTTGCCCAATGTGAAAGACATTTATGATGGAGATTTGTTTCCTTTTGTTTTTAATTATTCATATGCAAATCCATTTTTGGAGAGTGGGAAGACCATGATGGAAACGACATGTCAAGATGCATAAACTGGTAAGGAAGACAAGCAAACCAAAGAGGGCTCCTCCAACCAAAAATATCTGCAAACAAACAACTTCAGTTTGCTATTCACAGTTTAAGATGGATTATTTATAGATGAGAGCTGAAGGGTCGCATGTGAACAGAAATTAGAGACTTAAATGATAACACATTAGTGATGTTCATACATCTAGGCTGATCCCTAAAAAGAGACGCAGGCAGGGGGACATGTTCATCTCCAATGTAGTTTTACCTAGATGATCTGGAAGAAGCAGATTTTGGCTGCAGGTCTCCAGCTGATCAGAGCTGCATGCAATGCTTGGCACTGGAAAGCTTCAGTCCAGCCCCATTTTATACCACTTACGGCTCCAACCAGCAAATCAGTTTGTGCTGCTTAAAAAAAAAATTCTCCCTGACTTTTTAAGAGCAGAGAAAAAAAAAAAGAACACCCAGCAATGTTTAGCTCTCTTAAAACTACTGGGAAGGACCCTTTCCCTGCAGCAGTCCCACAGAGGTGTTCAAAACACAGACCTCCCATTTTCCCTCCCTGGAAATGACAGCCGTGATTAGGACTTGGCCGCACAAACTCGATGAAGCGAAACAAAAACATTTCACAGCCCACCGCACTCCTGGCTCCCCATCAAAACGCTGGCAGCTGGGAGAGGGAAATCAAACCCTCCAGTCCCAGGCTGAGCCTCCGTCCCTTCATCTTCCTTCTTCCAGCTTTTGCACTTCAAGCTATCAGATAAGTACAAATTGCCTTTAACAGGCATTACTATTCAACATCTCAGGTGCTAACAGCTGTATCATCCACAAGCCCTGTCAGTGTGTCCTAATTTGAGTGGAAACAGCTTCAGTGAGTGGCCTTGATCAGAGGGGTCCCCCATCAGTCTCCCAGCTAAGAGCCATATTTCAGCTGGCCCCGTTCATTAGGCTGCTCATTACTCCTTGGCAAGGGTACAACCCCAAGCAGAAGAGATTAATGGCTTAAACCCAGGGCCCCATTTTACATTAAGCCAGGCTATTGCTAACATCTACCAAGCACTGAGGTTTAAGAGCAGAGAGTTTGGCACTGACCATGCAAAAGCTGGCACCCATCAGCAGCAACCTCCGCGGCCCACCAGCCCCACCAACAGCCACAAGCTCATGCTTTGTCAGCTCAGAGGAGCAGCAGATAGGCAATGAGCAGTCACTGCTCAGCACAGGGCAAGATGCATTTCCAGATTGGGGCTTGGTGGGGGCTTTTTGGGGGGTTTCCTCCCTCTTTGCATTCTGTAACACTCACCCCAGACAATGTTTCCTTCATCCATCAAGGTTTATCTGACTCCACCCTGCCCCGATATAGACACTCCACAAAAAAACCCCAAACAACAAAAACCAAAACCAAACAAAAACTCTCAAAGACAATAGTGCAGTCACATAACCAAGTTGTGGAAAGCCTGCCACAGACAGAAGCCAATTAGCATTACTAACTTTCCCTCCACTGCCTGGAAAACCTCTTCATCTCTAAGAGTCACCTTTTTGGGATAACAACCTACTAATTCGTCTGCTATTCTTGCACAAACCCCACATTCCTGTTTCACCAGGGCCAATGGCCAGGCTCGGTCACCGCTCTCTGCCAAGCTCTAACCCCCACTGAACAAAATGGAAACCTGGGATGGAGGGTTCACCTAGGCATTTGCCCATCAGCAGGAAACAGCCATCGCCGGGAAGTTTCTCCAGTACTCAGACCCCTCTTCTTTTACAGACAAACCAGCTGGGTTACCAGCAGTGGTTTGCAGGGCCAGTGAAACCACTTGTGTGGGAGGGTGGAGCTCTACAGCTATTCCAGAGTAAAAGCAATACTTTACACAAGTAAAGCGCTAAAGAAAAGAACAGCCAGGAAAGCAAAGACCCCCCAGAAGCATCCCATGGTTTAACATCTTGAAATTGGGCCACTTCACCCTTCTAGTAAGGATTTCTCCTTAAGGTGCACATTTGTTAGACATTCCCCACATTCACCAGTTACAGCACGGTCTGCAGCAAGCTGACATCCAGCTCTAAAGGGGATGAGTTAAAACAGACTTCAAAATAACACACTCATACCCCCAGTCAGAGCAAAAGTCCCCCTGGGACAGCGAACCACCCCTTGCAACAAAGAGGGCACAGAGAGCCTTGCTACAGTCTCACACCTCCAACATCAAAAACATAAAGGACTTCTCAAGACAGCACACAGCCTACTTCAACAGCTACCCACAGACCAGACCTTATACAAGCTCCTCCACACGCACATCCATATAGGTAAATATACACACACCTCTGCTTTCCTGCCTGTTTGCAATGAGCTTCACTCCAGTACATCTTAATCCCTCCCCTGTATTTTAAAAGGCAGGGGGATTCAGATATTTTAAAGATACCTGTACATAACACTCATTCCCAGGCAATCCCAACTAACATCAGCACAAGCACACACTTGTCCCTTTGCTGCACCTTCCCGAGAACTGAAAAACAGCAAATACCACGAGACTTACCTCAGCCATGGAGAGCACAGAGCCACATCCCACAAGCCTGGGGCCCCATCCATGCTGCTAAAAAACCCCACAAGGGCTCAGTGGATCAACATAAGACCTCACAGGAGACCACCAAGCCCACAGGTGGCCAGAAGGGCAGATGCAGCCCCACAGACACACCTGGGATGAGGGTGGTACATCAGGAGCAGCAGCTGTGCAGTTACCAGCATCAGCAGGTGACAGCACTGCTTCTTAACGGGCTGTGTGTGCAGGGGAAAAGAGCATGCACCAAGCAGTGCTCTTCTCTGCAAGAGGAGGGGGAGCAGGCATATTGCCTTTTCTGATCCCTTCCCTAAGATTCTCAGAGGACAGAGAGATGCTCCTGATGTCCCTTCTGTGCTCCTCGGGCAGAGAAGCAGCAGCCAGTTTTGGGGTCATTCTGAGAGGCAGGGGAGACATGAGAAAGGGATGAGAAGAATATGGCAATACAGGCTCAGTGTTATGATTTTCAGCCTGCAGACAGTGCCTCTCAAGCTGCAGGTGAGGTGGGGAGGTCCTCACCCCAGTCCCTTCAGGGTCACGGCCCCGGAGCAGCACAGCTCCACCGCTTCCCAGGCTGGTGGTTGGCATTGCTCTTCCTTTCACCGTGAAAAAGGATTGTGAACTATACAATTAAGAGAAGAAGTGTTGCTTATTTTGTCACTTTTTAAACATGCATTTAGATTTTTTTTTTAAATTGCATTAAGAACTTCAGTATAAATAAGTTTTAAAGTCTACCGAGTACTTTTTATTATTTTGCCCTGAGAAGGATGCTGCAAAGTGTTTAGAGGTCCAGGGCTTTCCACTGAGGCTGACAGCACATCAGCCACCAGGACAGCAGCCAAAAAATAAAACCCTCCTACATGTGAAGATGCTACAAAATCGGATTTTGGATCTTAAATGGCACAACTTCAATACGTGTATTTCCTCTCCCTTGAGTAAGCACAGTTTTACGCCCAGGAAAAAGCCAACATTTGGTGGCAAAGGCCAAACTCCTTGGGGTATCAGTGCCAGGTTTGACATTGCTGCTTCATTATGGTGGCTCTGAATGGGATTCCTGCCAGCAACACTGAGCTTGCCGTGTAAAGTGGCTGAAATTCAGGCAGTAATGGCGTATAGGCTTGTGGCAGTGGTTTTATGGCGGGTAAAGCTTCCAAAATTAGGTATCAAATAAATTTTAAAACAAAACAGTTCAACAAACTGTTGAGTTCAAACAAGACATAATTACAGCTTAAAGCAAATCAAGATGGAGCCACCAGAGGGGACGAGCTCTCGGCACAGAGCTGTTGGTCAGGGCCAATCTGGAGCAAAGAGGAGCGAAAACCTGCCATAAGCAAAGCCCAGAACAAAACCCAGTAAAAGAGGATGGGCATTTATTCACCGAGAAGGAACGTGTTTGTAACTCCCTGCTCCTCTGCTTTCATTGCATTTTGCTTTGCCACTTAACAAGCATCAAAGAGTATATACAAATATATATGGGATTATATATGGAGAGAGAGAGGTATATATGTATAAAAAGCCTTCTTCCTTATAAAAACCATGATGGGGCCGAAGAGGAGGAGGGCTGTGCCCAGGGTGGGGGAGGTTGGAAATATTTGCTGACCTGATGAGGTGGGAGGGATGTAGAAGGGGTGCTTCCAACTTCAGATCCCCTTGTTAGTTTTAAAAATGTGAGGTTTGGGTTTTTTTTCTTGCTAAATCCCAAGTCCCTACTTTAACAAATCACAGCCTCCCCTTCTCTGCTTTTTTTTTTTTTTTTTGGTTTCTGTGTGAGTAGAAGCGGAGAAGCCTGGCTTTTATCAAAGGCCTGAATGTGTCTTTGTGTCACTATAACCAAGGGGAACCAAACCAGTGGGGTGATTGTGCTGCTGCTCCTCCAGATACTCCAGACCTCATGTGTCTGATCATCTCCAGCACAGCCATCTGCCCTCGGCACCGGGGCACGACCGAGCACCCGGGGATGCTGCGAGGCACTGATGCACTCTGACCTTACGTCTGCGTGAAGAAATAGTTTAAAGACTGTGAATCTTTTCACTGTGAAAATGAAACAGAGTTCCTTACAGTCTGTCTTAATTCACACTAAAGCAACCCTCACGGAGCTAAAATCCAGTGCTTTTATCCTTAAACTCAAAGTGGTCTGCATAAACATCCAAGTCAGAATTGAACGCACCTTCTTGGGGAATTTAACCATATCTCTGGAATTAAAATAAGACTTTTATACAGTCCTGATCTACAAAATGGATAGATACAAAAAAATTAAAGAAAAAAAAAAAAAGAAAATGCTGCAGAAAAGAAAAGCACGTGCAGTTGCTGGCCGGGGTCAGGACATCTCTGCCTTCGCACCACACTCCAGTGTGGGATCGACGTGCGCCCAGGACGAGGGCAGGGGCAGACCCACACGCAGCAATCACCCCAATAACGAGCATGACTCCTGATTCAAGCCCTCCAGGACTGAGCTGGAAAAGCTGTGGTTTAGGATGCAAAGTTTAGGACAAAAATTTAAAGCAGCAAATGAACACGAGAAGTCCCTGCATTCGTGTCACAGATGAGCATCATCGCCCACACCAACAGCACACAACCCACCACCAACAGCATGTTTCCCATCTAATCCCCCTCCAATAAATAACCAGCTGTTTTCAGACAAGCTAACAGCAGCTGCCAGTAGCCAAAAAGCCAGGCTTTCTCTTAAGAAATGGGACATACATTCCTTACAGTTCCCTATCAGGACCCATTTTTGCAATCAGCCATGCCATCAAGTCCCCCAGGGATGGTGCCTTAGTCTCTCGACAGGGTCTCCATGCAACATGGTTGAACATATTTAAATGTTTGCACACTAGGGACCCAGAAGCTTGGTAGTAGTTACTGCCAAAGCTTCCCAAAATATGAAACAGATCATATCAATACCAACTGTTCTCATCTTCCAGACAGATCTGCTGGGGGAAAAAAAAAGAAAAAGAAAAATCTGTTCAACATCTCATCCAAGCTCTTCAATCTCTCTTAACAGTGAAGCAGCGCAAACCTGCTCAATCCTCCTGCATCAAGTGCGCCATGTGCTGGAGTAGCACGAACGGGGACTGCTCAGAGACAGCACAAAACGGGGAGAAAACCCAGACAAACTCGAGCCAGAAAGAAAGATTTCCAGATGTAGTGTACTGATAGACCTCATCTCTACTAGTATTTTTTTTTCAAAGTCTGACCACAAGCATACAGATGGATGGGAACTACATCAAACCTATTTAATTTTTCTTTGTAAATACTTCCCTCTCCATGTCATACTTGCTGGGAAGCCACCCAAGAGCCTGGGGCATGAGGGGTAAATTTTTATGTGGTGCGCAGAGCTTGAGTTTAAGAGGTCCACCCAGGGGCCGTTGGCCTCCATGTGCTGCTTGTACAGCCAACAGCCACGGTCATGCTACGAAGAGCCAGAAGCAAAGGGAGAAACATGGGATTTCTTGCAAGTGCGTAGGAAACATCACACGTGGGCTGGAGCCAAGACTACCACTGGAGTTGTCTTGGCATAAATGGTGCCAGTCAACTTGCACCAAAGGGGACCTTCTGATGAACAAAGTCCTGTGCCCTCGGGGGTCAGTGGCTCCTGCCATGGGGTCACTCAGGGGTGTTAAAAAGTAATTTGTGTTGCACAGCCATCCCAGGTAAAGATTGGCTTCTCTTGGCCTTCAAGTCTTGCCACGACTGCAATCATTTTGAAAAAATAAACCATAAAGGGCAGCCACCGTTCAGTAGAAGCCAAGTTCTCTTACTGTCTTCAATAAATAATTATATAAGTAGACAAAATTTAAAAGTGTGCCAGAAACATGAACAACAGCTTCAAATGCAACCAACACAGCCCCAAATCCCTACCCCAACCAAGATTCAGTATGGCCTACAAGCTGAATGTGAGGTCTTTCACGGCTACCTTCCCAACTCCAATTTGTAGAAGAAGGTGGACTTCTGGCACCAAATGAGCATTTAACCCAGTGACAGGTTCTCTGGAGCCCCCTCTGTGAGCCCCCTGGCTGCACTCGATTCATCCTGCATGTGCAGTTTTCTCTCCTCCTTGTTTTACTAGGTCACATTAAAAAAAGCAAACGAGCACGTACTGGGTGGGCAGGGGGACATTCAGGACCAGCCATCCCCTGCATTTCCAGCAGCTCTTTGCCTCGCTCATACAAAGGGCTGTGAGCTTGATCCATCTGCCACAGGCATGAAACCCAAGAAGCACATTGTATTTGCACAGGCTGCCAAATACGAGTGTCCAGGAGTATCTTGGCACTAGGGTATCTTCTGCCACATGATAAAACAAAGACTGATGGTGACAAATGAAGAGCAGGTGGAGGTTTAATTAGGTCACCAAACCATGTGATTGCAACCTGCGAGGCTGCATGAACACAAACGCTCATGCCCACCACACTCACGCTGGGGGTGGAAAGCCACAGCCTGCAGAGATGATTACCTTCCCCCAGGGCTGGATGCTGCATACATGGCATTACCATGGGGTCATAGCTGGGAAATGATAAGAATTGTTGCCTCTTGGGTCCGATTTAGAAAAGCAGAAAGAAATCCAGCCTTTTTTACTGTCTAGTTTATCATGGCAGGACAGGTGCAATTAAAAAAAGATCGGCAACTGAATCTTTCTCCTCATGCTACTTCTTGCAGTGCGTCACCACGAGGGCCTGTCACTCAGAGACTGGTGTACCTTGTGCACGTGCGTGGCAAGGTCAGTTCAATGGTCGGTTCCTGCACATCCAGCACCAACCCCAGCCAAGTACAGCCACCGCATCTCTGCCACCCCAGCCAGCACCCCATGGCCAAGGGACCCCAGGGACACTGCTGCAGCAATGCTGCCTCCAGACTCCTCACAACCACAGATGGACAAACCTGTAGCCAGATCCTCCACACTGGCTGCTTTTAAAATAGCTTTTCAGTGATTTCCTACAGCCAGACCAGCTTCATGAAAAACGAAGGTACAGGAGTACCCGGTCACACGGCTGCAGGAGAACTGCCACCCCCCGAACACACCTGGGGACAAACTTACTGGTGTCACACCGCCTTCCCATGGAGCAAGGTCTGGGTGCTCTGTGTATCAGACATGATAAGTTAAATAATTTCAGTGCTGATCTAGATAGCCGGTTGCTGCAATAAAGGTAAACCCTGGTCCGCACTCAGGATTAAGACTGGGATGCATCAAGCTCAGCAGCTACTAAAGACTCTGACAAAAGTAGGATTTTCATGTTGTAAAATTCCCACTCACTTGGGTTATTGTAGCTTCAGCTAGGAAACCCTTCGGCAAAAGAAAACCCTGCCTCCTTTCTCCCCACTGCTGGCTTAACTGAACAGCTCACTCAAGCCAACTTCCCAAGAAGTTCTGTTATACAAATGTTTAATGATCTAAACACATTTTTTCCCAAACTCTTTGGAGGTGTGACCCACTCTCGTTCTTTGCCTTCACTGACTCCAAGCAGTTTCTAGAAGTTATTCATCATAGTTACAGGTTTCCCCCTTTAACCTCTTTGTGTCTTCCCAGTGAACTGTGACACATAATTTGAGAAAACAGACAAAAGTTTCCTGCTCTTGCTCTGCTTTTATCTCTGAAATAACACCTGGAGCCTTAAGTATGATCCCAGCTGGTATGACTGATGCTTGGCTTGTGTTTTGGGTTGATAGTGGAGGGGCAAGAGAGAAGCACAGCGATCCACGCTTGTGGCTGGTATTTGGATTCACACCCTGGTCCTCATAGGCCAGGCGAGCCACGCTTCTCAGTGAGCAACTGTTGCAACACAATTACTTGGTTGAAATCCTTTTAGGGCTCTCAGCTACAGCCAACTATCGGTCTCACTCTCCAAGTCACCTTCCTCCCTCCCATGAAAATATAATGGTCAAAGGATGAGCAAATTTGGCAATGTGAAGGCAAGCTATTCAGGTGTTGGAGTCCAGAGGAACACTTTCCTTTAAGGAAACTGTATTTAACAAGAGCTGAAAGGGACTCTCTTGCCCGGAAATCTGTAAAATAACCCAAAAGCTACTGATAGTTTTGCCCCTTGGGGATGAATTCCAGCCTTTATTGGAGTGACATGAGTGATGGAGATATATTTGGATTCCTTAAAGTGCACTACACCTACTGCCCCTGCAACCCTACAAAGTAAATCAAATGACCGTGTCTTAAAGCAACAAAACAGGAGCAAACAAGCAGCACCAGGGTAAGAGCAATGTTTCTGGTCTTTGACTGTTGAAACAGGAGATAACACCAGGTTTATGGATAGCCCAGGACATCTCGAGTGGGAAGCCAAGGGCAGAGGGTGGTGGGGCAGATGGGGCAGTTTGTCCAGCCTTTGCCTGGGCTGGCGCTCCCTGAAAAGAGGCCAAAGGGATGGCTATTTAACAGTATCTGTTGAGGAATGAAGCAACACCCACCCAGTGCAGCGAGTGCAGAGGCATAATAGTCATACAGCCCCCCTGCTCCAGTTTGATTTTGACTGCTGTTATCTACACACTCCCAGCACAGGTGATCGTGCTTACTATACAGCATGTATTTGTGCAACGCAAGTCATGAACCATCAGCCTGGAGCATCCTGGTGGCAGAGAAATAAGGCAGCTCTTGCTTCAGGAATACATCAGCGGTAGCTGACTTCCCAAAAAATAATTTCTGTACTAAAACCTGCTTCTATCAAACTGCATGAATGATAAGATCAACCTAAAGCATTTTGGGTTTGAAACACGTTCCCATCCTGTTACACCCAGGATGGACAGGAGATGACAGCACTACCGGCTCAATGAGACAGCGTGGAGACACAGTAGGTACCATGCCAAGCACAGTCTATTTCAATAATCAGTTCTGCAAAGCCAAGTCGCTGCTCGCGTGGGTGACATTAATCTATCATTTGAAAAAGAAAGAGGAGGAAACCAACTGGAAGCTGATGGGAAACTCCCAGATGAGTCAGTCCAGGAGCATTGAACCAACCTGCTTCAGAGCCTCCTCTTTGGAAAGGCAGCGCTGAAGGGGCTGGCAGCAAAAAATATCTGTGCCTAGATAAATGACTTCATATGTCGAGACAAAGATAAAGTTACACAGAGCGTCTCGCAGAGGATATGGTCATCAGGTTTATTTTTGTAGTTTTCATTACACTCAAAATAACTTTGGCAGACTTAGAAAAAATAAATTTTCAAAGCCTTCCCCATTGATGTCACCAGTTTTAATTAATTTTTGCTGAAGTGATTTAAAGATGAATGCTGCTGGGAAAGAGCTGGTTCCTGGTGTACTGCTCTGGGCCTCTGTGTTAAAACGCCCGAGCTGTACCAAACGCCACCAGGATAAATACTGCCGCAGTCTCACTAGGAGATGGCTCCAGCCCATTTTTCTGCGCCAGTGGTTTTGAGGCCAGACGGCCTTTTAGCTCACGCCTCCAACTCCGTGTCAGAGGCACTGCCAGCTCTGGGAATAACACTGGTACCGTGCTATTTCCCGCCTCAGAAAGTCCTGGCCGCATCCAGCATTTAATGTCACCTCAGGAGGACATTAAATGTCACTGCTGGCTGACACAGCAGCTGATCTGGTAGGGTATTGTTTGGATGGGTGTTGAGCAGAGGACATGCCTTCCCTTAGACACCAGCACACCAGGGAGCTCGGTTTGAGAGCAGTCCCCAAATTTCCAGATTCAAACCTCCCCTTTCCTGCACACCTGGCTGTCGCCTGCCGCTCCCTCCACCACCACGAGCTCCTCAACAGCAGTGCAGAGCAGTGCCAAAAGTGGCTTTTCAATAGAGAAAAGCAAGCCAGTGTGAGTAGAAGTCCCCCTGACACTGCCATGACATACCTGGCTGCTGCCACTGTGCCAGCAACCCTCTCCAGACACAGAGCAACCCACAGGGCCATGAGAAAATCATTCCTCTACTTTCAAGAAGGACTTTGGGCTCCTTCCCCCTTGCCAGCTGGCACTCTGCAGCACCCAACACACGCACAAGTCGTATGGCTGGGAGGAGATGCCAAACCAAGCAAGACTGCCTTTCCTTCATTTATTTCCATCCATTGCAACCATGCAAGAAAACAACCCCCCAACCCATTGGTTTCCATCAATTGAAAGTCCTGAAGCCACGAAACAACTCTCTAAGCTGAGCTTTAAGCTTCCCAAGGATGAGATGGGGGCCCACCACTCTGCAGTGGCTGCTTTCCGGGACCTTCTGTAAGAAGATGGAGGGTATCCATGTCCATCCCAGGTAGCTCCCGGGAGAAGGCGGCTGGCAGCTCCCACACATGTGGCGTGCAGACATGGTTCCAGATGTCCTCGGGGCCTTCGACAAATATCCAAAAAGGACTGGGGAACGGTCGCCAGGAAGGAGCTGATGGAAGGTGGCCAGCAGTAATTTCTATGCTCAAAGAGCGTTTTTCCAAAGGCTGCTAAGATCTGCAATCAGATTGTATTTTTGAAGGGGTAAGGTTTGAAAACACGTTAAACGGAAAGTAAGTGCCTGCATTTAAATGGCACCAGTTGTCAAAAGTCCTTCCCAGCCAGTTGTTCTTCATTATTTAGGTGCTTTAATGCTTGGCTTCTGGCTCATTTTTTAAAATCCTGGCACAGGTTTTTCTATGCAGGAGAGGATTGTGATTGTGTTTGTAAGTTTAGTGCAAAAAAATCCTGTTCATATTAACACTGTAATTCTAATGTCCTAGCCTCCTGCAGGCAAAGTCAGATCGAGAAAGCAAACCCTGCTGAAGTGAAGTGACTGGCAGGGTACGGGAAGGGATGGGGTTCTCACAGAAACCATGGCAAGGAGGATTTAGGAAATATTTTAAAACCTGAAGATGTTGTAAAGCTCTTTGTCTCATTCTAAATGATAAAAATTACAGAAAAATACTGAGTTTTAATGGTTTCAGTAGGTAGAAAAGCATTTCTTTATGTGACAGTAAGGAATACTTCAGACATTTAAGCTCAGTAGATGCAAAGCAACTCAGAAAAGCAGAGATCGCCACTAGTTTAAGAAAGAAATACTCACTTTCATTTGATATTTTTCCATACCTACTTAACAATCCTGAAGGACTCATGACTCAGAAATGCAGAACTACAGACCCAGATACTGAAGATGTAAAAAGAGAGCAGTAATAGAGAGCTGCTATCACGCAAGAGTGCGAAACAAAGAGCCGGCGTTAACAGAGCTCAGTGCATCCCATTTGGCCTGCTGGAAAACATCTGCCATTTGTCAGGACTACAAAGCAAGCAGGGCCCTCTCCTCCTTGATCTCCAGCAATTAGGGAAATTCTGTTGTGCTAATTACCTGGAGAGACAACGTGGGGGGGCGGGGGGGGGGGGGAAGGCAGATAGTGAGTGACACTTGAAGACAACTTTTACACCAGTAAAAATTAGGCAGGTATTTCAAGTCGCTGGGAACCACAAAACATACCACACCAAACTTCCACAGCAAGCTGGAGAAAGCCGATCCCTATGTATAAAGCTAGGGTAAAAATAAATAAATAAATGAATAAATTAATAATAAGCACAGCAAGAGAGCCTCTGGAGTTGCTGAGTCTGCAGAGGTAGGGAGGATTTTAAATGATCGGCTTCCCCAAGTACACATGGTTTGAATTGCCGAGAAATGGAGCAATCCGCCATCCTGCAGGCTGGAGTACCACTCCGCTCTTCCCGCTGCCAAGCCATTATTGGGAAATATTTGTCACATATTAACTGGAACATCAGATTACTACACTGAACATTTAACACTGTTTTGTAATATATACATACGTTCAAAAGCATATGACACCATCTCAGCGTGAATTCAAGATGAAGACAGGCATATGCATCATCCAGCAGCCAGGAAATTTGGAGTTAAGGCTCCAGAGCGCAAAGCTTGTGGAGGTACTGTTAAATAAAAAGGCACACGGAGACACAATGCATATGTTGAAATATGCAGTGCAAGAGCTGGAGACTTTCACACCCTCGCTCTGCAATATAGCAAGGACTAGCTGCCGGACAGGGCATTTTCTGCAGACTGGGGCTTGTTTTAAGCCTTTTATTTTTTACTGGATTTAAGAGGAAACGCTCTCAGGGTCTAGCACAGTGCGTCCAGCACCTCAAGCTCTTGAGGGACCTTCTCACAGACCCTGAAGACTTTCGGCATGGCTACTATTGTATTTAACAAGAGCCTTTCGCACCTCAGGTTTCAAAAGACCGCTTAAAAATACAAGGAGGAAACATAAAAAAGACTCCTTAAAAAAGAAAAAAATGAAAAGGCAGTCAGAGGCCACACAACTGCAAACAAAATGTCTGCAAGCATGAAGTTTTAGTCTTGCTTTCAACCCACCTCCAAGTGCTCATCAGCTGGAGGCTGTCCTAAATGCCATATAAACAAGTGGTCCTGCACCTGCTGGATTTTATCTTGCAGCGAAGGCTGTGTCAGGATCCCACCAGAGAAAGAGGCTGAACATAAGGGGATGAGGGGCCTCTCTGCAAAATATTACAGGCCTGGCTCAGGGAACGACAATAATAAAAATATTGAGCTGCTGTTTCGCAGCGAGCCAACATATGGGGACAGCCTGTCCTGGGCCTGCCCGGCGCCAGCAGCATGCAACCGCTGCGGCCCCATCCCAAATAGCTGGGGGAGCTGAAAGGCCGCGCTCCTCACCGGAGAGGGGTCACCAACCCACCCCGTCAAGGCATTTCGGAGCCAGACCCACACCTGGCCCAGCTGCCCCAAACCCCCAGGATGCTCTCCTCTCCCTCAGCCGCAGAAACGCCCAAACCACGAACGAGCCAAAGTGACACAAAGTTGTTGTCATCGTGCCCTCCCCATCGCTTTGGTTGAATAAATAAAGCAAAACAACTCATCTCAGAGCAGCACACGCCTGCTGAGAGCAACTACGGAGGCACCTTTTTGCAGCTTCCCCAGCGTCAGAGCCAGGGTAGTAACTTTTTAAGCTTTAAAAAAAATTATTATTATCATTTTTCTTGATGATCGGGATGCCTTCGTGGCCCTGGCAAAACAGCCGGGCCCCCTCTACTGGCCACCGGCCCCATCTTGTCCTGAACTGCTTTTAACACATAGCAAGTTATTTTTATCAAAGTGATCCCCAAAAAACACCACCCCACCCCCCAAACCTCAACAAAACCCCAAAATGACTTGCTTCAAGGGAAAATAGGTCTTGTTTAGAACAAGCCCAGCTCGCAGGGCTCTGAGGGCAGTTTGCTCCCGCGGCTGCCTGCGGGTCTGCGGGGAGCGAGTCCCCCTCTTCCCACAGAGGCACGGAGGGAGGGACCACACCGGCATGACGATGCAGACAGCACCACCACCGACAGCTCTTTGGTAGGCTTGCTTTAAATCCGGTGATAAGAAAGAAGTCTTCTTAAGCTTAGTGGGGTTTCTGGAGGAGGAAAGCCCCCAAGCCAGGCGTTTAGGATACCCATCAGATTCCAGCTGCCCCCAGGGAAGAAGGAGCAGGGCTGCAGCCAGGGTTGCCAACACTGGCCGTGCTCCCCACCTCCCCCTGCCTGCAGGCAGGGCTGGCAGGATCTCCCCATCTCCCTGTCCCTCCATGGAGGGGATTCTCTCTTCCCCAGGTGCTGCATTTTTGGTGCACGGAGGCGAATTGAGGCTTAGCTGTTAGTTTGCAATCTGGCATAGTTCTGCACCAAATGTCACAAGCCACATGCTCTTGAGATGCTTCTGGACCAAGCTCTTTAACCACAGACCAGAAGGCAATTCATCCTTCTTCAGGAGAAAGAAGAAAAAAAAACACATGTAAAGATTCCTTTGATTTGCTCAAAAATAGCTGAAAGGCTTCACGACAGCTCAGCAGAACATCCTTGCCTTAGCACAGCGCTTGACTCCTGAAAGGTGGTAGACAGGAGCAGCCACCAATTCCACGACTTTTCCTACCCACCAGGGAAGCACTTCTCCTTCCTTCGGCTCACACGTTGACATTCATTACTAATGACTGTAACGAGTATTTCAGCAGCACGTAGGAAAACCTTCCCCCTCCTCTCTTCCCCCCCATCTCTCAAACACAGCAACTGGCAAACCCAGTGACCCGGAACAGAATTGGGACTTCTGTGGCCACAAAGGAGCCTCTTAAATCCCAATTGCTTTCTGCAGAGCAAAGGAAGAGCTTCTTGACCACTGAAGCACACCAGTAGCGCCCCAGTTGCACAGACCAGAGCAAGATGCAGCCCGCAGAGCCCCGTGAGGCTGACAGACTTGGTTGGGCCTGCGCATCAGAAGGGAGAAAACTAATTTGACCACCGGTGTCCGAAGAGCTGAAAATAAGCATGATCTGAGTCTCAGCTGATGGGGTTTGGTTATAAGGCACTGAGGCATACAGGACACACATAGGACCCTTCCACTAGAAAACCAGCGGGTACAACTGCAGCAGCACATTTAAGAGCATCGTTACTGTAGTATTTCTGAGGTTATTACACATAATCTTGTGGAGAAAAAGTCCATCTTTTTTTGTCCTGTGAGTAAGGACTAATGCTGTGTGTTCTGGTAGAACTCAAACCCAGGATGGCAGGAAAATCTGAGACTGCCCGTTTGCCTATTATGCATCTACACATAGCATTTAAGGTTTGGTTTTCTCTTTAAAACCAGAATTGAACTATCTGCTGCTTGCAAGGCTTTGAAACACGCCTATGCGTTCTCCCCCATCAAAGCACTGCACATCTTTCACCCATCTTTCCCTACTTCTGTGAAAAGAAAAAAAAGAAGAGGCTTGAAGTGCCTCAGCCCAAAGTCATTCGTGCCATTCGGTATGACAGCAGAGGACTTAACAGAGCATTTCTTTAAATGAGATTCCTTTACAAACTAATCTAAGCTGTTTATTGTTTCCAAGGAGCATGCACTTCCACAGCAGAACAGGAAGTTTTGACAGTTTAAGAAGTTCATTAAACTCTGGGAGGAAATTTAAACAATCAGTGACAGCTTTCATACAGCAAGGCAGCGCTGGAGAAGTCGCTACCCTCCTAGAAGGCAGGGAGGCTGCAGCTTTTAATTATCACACTTGCATTAAGCCCCAGTGATTTTGTTACTACTTCTAAATTGTTTTGGCCCGACACCCAGGGCTCACAACCGAGTAAAGCTATTTGCTCTTTTATTCTTATAGCCAAACGTCGCTTTTGTCCAAACCTCAAACTCCTTTATCTGTAAACAGGCCAAAGCAAGGCAATGGAAGAAGTTAACAGTCTCAAGCACAAGAGTGCTTCAGCTTGGAAGAAACCACTTCTCAGCACATTTTCCTTGATATGGAAGAATATAGAAAATAGGAGAGGAGGTTCAGTGGGTTCAGTCCAGCGAGCAGGCGGCTCCCGGGCACTCTGGCGTTGGCCGTGCCGGTACGTTTGCACCTACCTGGGGGGCACATGCAGTCTGATGGAGCCTCTCTCGCCGTCCGCAGCTTTGCTAGTCCTTCACCCAGTTTCTGTTTGGAGGAGAAATGAAAACAGCCATTTAGAGAATACAATATATCTAAATGCAGACTGCGCACCCATGTCAACAGCCAAACCATCCGGCACGCTTCCTTCCAGCAGGAGGTAATAGTTTCACCCTGTTGTGTTCAGCCCCTTTGGATAATATCTCGTGCCACAGTAGCACACAAAATATTAAATGTTTCTTGGCAAGTGGCCAGTCTACAGCCCCCTCGCACGGGGCAGGCAAAGGCTCCTTCTGCACACCCCAAAAGTCACTTGCGCCAAGCACCGCGGCCTGGATTCACCCTGAGCAGCTATAACAAGTCCCGCGTTCAGATGTCAGCATCTTCTCAGCGTGTTTCATGGCAGGAACAGTGCTGGGGGAAGAGCCCTTCTGCTCCGCCCCGGCCGGCCCCGGCAGCAAGGCAAACACCCGGGGGGAAAGCCCCGCTGCAACCGACTGCGAAGCTGCTTCCAAACACCCTGGAGGTTACATGGCAGGGAGGTATTTGCACAACAGATGTGACCTGATTTGGCTGATTTTGTACTTAAAATTCATGCTATGTGGAGTATTACTGGTTCCTTAGGAGAGGGATGAGGAGATGAAGGACAGTGGGGTGGGCACTGCCAGCAAGACTGGGGTGCTCACCCACCCCCAAATCCACCAAAAGCCCCGTGTTTCCATCTCCAAGGTGAAAAACTCATCAGAGGGACTACTAGAACATGTAAAAACCCACAAAACTAAAGCAATGTCTACGTGGCACATTGCAGACAGATGTGAGCACACTCTGCCTGCTCTCTAAGCCAACCAAACTGTTCGTGCCTGCATTTAGGACACTGCCAAGCCCAAGTTAATAAACCCTGGTGACAGGTAAGTTATATTAGCTCAGGCATAGCGCTTCGTGGCTGGGGCAACCCAGCAAGTGTGGGAACATCTCATCTTCACCCGCAATCATTGCGCTCTCAGTCCTCCAGGAATGCCCTGTCTCACCTGAAGTATTTATCAAGAGAGAAACCAATAATCTGATAACTGGAATCCCCACATTTCAAAGAGCGAAAATTCAAAGTACTTACTGAATTCAGGGTGTTCAGACTTGAATTTTACACAGCTGATGACCCAGTCTATGTTCAAATATTTGAACACTGTGGACTATTCAGGAATTAGGCTACCTGTGAATTAGGTACCTTTTCCTTTTATTCTGGGGATTAAGTAGTTTTATCTGCTGTTGAAATCCTGTGCATTCCTTCCTAGCTGCTCGGACGTGATGCTAAGAGGTCCTGAAAGTGTCAACGTGGTTTCACAGCACCTGACAGAGAAGTCGTCCTAAGGGAAGGGTAAATAGCAGAATGATCCAGCTGCTTTCTGCAGCACATACGCTTTCCTTGAGAAAAAGTGTCAAGAAAGTATCTAAAGAGACTTTTCTGCCAGCCACTTGCAGTCTAAACATTACAAAGTCACTCAATTTTTATGTTTATTTTAAAGCGATCTGGATGATGAAGATGCTCGAGGAAACAAAAATAAGCTCTTCCATCCTTTCAGTTCAGCAGGCATCACCGGGAACAGCAGAGGAGATCTGCTCCGGTCCTGAATCCTGGAGCAAGTCCTCTGTTCTCCCGTTGAATTGTTCTTGTCATGAAACTGATTAATCTGGACACTCTCTGCCTACCACGGACAATAAATCCTTTGTGAACAAAAGGGTCCAGCTTTGTTTACAGCAACCGGATGCTTCTATAATCCTCCCGTTAACATTTTCCCTTCAGTATGAAAACTATGTGCTCCGAATTGGGGCTTTCGACGTAGAGCGAGTGGAGATGCTGCCGCGTTCGGACCACGCTGTTGGAAGTGGTTCGGAGGGCATCAAAGCAGGACCCTGCAGCACGTCCCGCTAAAGGAATGGCCAAGGGAAGGGCAAGGTCCCGCCCCATTAAAAACCAGCAATTTCTCCAAAGTTAGACAGATGCCTGTCATGGGGCCAGAAACTAAATCCTAGTTGTGCAAATCGGCTTTCATTGCCTTAACTACACAGTCACCCTTCCTTTATTATTTCCTATCCTCTTTTACTTGCCAAACCTTTAAACAACACCAAAAGGAACAGAGACAGCATGTTGTTGTATTTGCTGCTCTTTTTACGCAGCTCTGCCATAAATTACACCAGCAAACCCCTAGACTGGCATACGGAGCAATGCTTTTTGGGCAGCAACAGAGAACAAAGTATGCCGGCTCATGCACAGAGAGTGTACGGAGCTTTGGTTTCATTTCTGAAATATTGTGGTAAACTTCAAAGGAGGACCAACACAGAATTTAACAAAAAAACTGACCCCAGGCATCAGTTGATGTTCATGATGATGGAAATATTCTCTCGCTCTCCAGAAACTCTCAAGCACAGAAAGGACAGAAGTTGCCCGTCGAGCGAGCGGTCTTGTGTAACGGAGAGGAGTTTGGTCAAGACACTTTCTGAGACTTTAACATAAATAAGTTCATTTGAAATGACTGTTAATAGATAGCACAATCACTACTGTGCATTCCTTGAATCTGTTCCTCGTTTCAAAATTGCTTTCAGTATTGACAAAAAGTTTGGTCATACTAAATGTTTCAACAAGCTCACTCTTGCATTAGAAACCCAATTATGTGGTTTTGCTTTATTTTCCCCTGTACAATCTCCATCTGAGCGTTCCCAGTACAAAGCAAGCTTTCCACACTTAACTAAATCTCAGCAAGAGGTTGCACATGATCTTAGGCAGTGCCACAGAAACCATTCCCATTGCTAAACACATTTATTGGAGTAATTGGAATAGAACCACTGCCACGACTGGCAGGCTAAGTCCTGCCTGGAGAAGAAACGTTAACTAGATTTTGTGATTCCGCCTCGCAGGCACCCCTCTGTTCTGGTATTCAGGGTTTTCACAAAAATATTTTTTAACATTTCCCTTTTATCAAGGCACATCAGTGCAACCAAGTTTCCGGGAGAATGGGCACGCTGCGGCGGTGCCAGCAATACCCTCGCCAGAACTCCAACAGTAACGCGCAGCAGGAGGAATTGTCTCCCCGTCCTCCCAGTGCCCCCCAGTGCTGCCTCCATCCCCCCTCGCATCCCGCCCAGTCGAACCAGCTCCGCTCCCCAGCGCTGCTCGCAGCTGGAAGGCACTGCGTACAAATACATTTTTGCACGATTGAGGCTTCATGGCTGTAATGATTTTAATGCAGCGCCGTGTTTTGCACCCCAGTCACGCCATTAATAAAATCCCAGTGCAAAACCTTCCCCAGATGTCAGAATCGATCACTCGGGAGCGTCCTGCAGCAGCCCCGTAAGCTGTGTTGAATCTTGCTGCACTTCACGAACTACTGTTTACACAAATCCAGCAAACCATCTGTGGGATCTTCAAGCATTTCCTATGAGCGATGGGAGCCCTCCCTGTCCCCCTTGCCTGTAAAAAGCCCTGAACCTAAACACCAGAGCCTGGGGAAAAATAGAACCCTGCGACCAAGCGTAACTTCTCCCAGAGATTTGGTTTAGTTCTGGAGAAGGGCATCAGTGTGGATAATTGTTCTCCAAGAAGGAGAAATCTTTCAGCACTGCAATCTTTATTGAGTAATTTCAGGAAACCCTGGGACTGAAAGTGAAGTAACTAGTTGCTCATCTCTACCTGCCATAAATCAGTTCAGCACCGTTGGGCCACATGATACCCCGTGACAGACAGCCCAGATAACAGGGATCACATTCATAAATTTCTAACAAGGAAATTAGAGCCCATTACATCCCAAGATAAATAGCATTTAAGTGCTCGGGTTACCTTTGCCAGCCAACAGAATGAGGGAAAAAGCCGCCCGTTCTCAAACATGACACTGCTCACCTTCCCACCTGGGGCATTTTCGAAATCCGAAGGGCCAGGCTTTGCCACGCCTCGCCCTGCAGCCCGACTAATGGCGACGGCAAGAACAGGGGGCAAAGTTTGGTGAACGGGAGGAAATTTTTCCAAAAAGGGGAAGAGAAGCCGGTGACAGAGGGAGCGAGGCCCCGGGGCTCCCCGCGCCGGAGCGGGGCCGAAGCGCCTTCCCCAAGCTTCTCGCCTCGCCGCCCCGGTGGGGCTGGTCCTGTGCACCCGGCCGTGGGTCCTGTGCTCCCGTGGGTCCTGCCCGGCCATGGGCGCTGCCTGGCCATAGGACCTGCCCGGCCTCGGGTCCTGTGCACCCGTGGGTCCTGCGCTCCCGTGGGTCCTGCGCTCCCGTGGGTCTGCGCTCCCGTGGGTCCTGCGCTCCCGTGGGTCCTGCCCGGCCGAGGGTCCTGCGCACCCGTAGGACCTGCCCGGCCTCGGGTCCTGTGCACCCGTGGGTCCTGCGCTCCCGTGGGTCTGCGCTCCCGTGGGTCCTCGCTCCCGTGGGTCCTGCCCGGCCGAGGGTCCTGCGCACCCGTAGGACCTGCCCGGCCGAGGGTCCTGCGCACCCGTGGGTCCTGCCCGTCCGTGGGTCCTGCCCGGCCGAGGGTCCTGCGCTCCCGTGGGTCCTGCCCGGCCCCGGGTCCTGCGCACCCGTGTGCGCTGCCCGGCCGTAGAACCTACCCGTCCGTGGGTCCTGCCCAGCCGCGGGTGCTGCGCTCCCGTGTGCGCTGCCCGGCCGTAGGACCCGCCCGGCCGTGGGCGCTGCCCAGCCGCGGGTCCTGCGCGTCCGTGGGCGCTGCCCGGCCGCGGGTGCTGCGCGTCCGTGGGCGCTGCCCGCCCGCGCCGCCACTCACCTCGCGGAAGAGCTGCTCCACGCGTGGCTGCAGCGCGTCCAGCAGCGGGCCGGGGCCGGCGGCGGCCCCCCGCTCCTCCAGGGCGGCCAGCCGGCCCTGCAGCTCCGCCGTCTTGGCGCCCAGCAGCAGGCAGACGGCCACGGCGGTGAGCGAGAGGAGCAGGCAGAGGGCGGAGGTGGCGGTGCCCGCCGCGGCGGCCGCGCCGCTGCCCGCGCTCATCGCGCCGCTGCGCGGGGACCCGCTCGGCTGCCGCCCGCCTCCCCCCGCATCCAGCGCCCGCCCCGCGCCCTGCGTTGCGCTGCGCCCCGCGCCCCGCCGCGGACGTGGGGCCGGCAGCTGCGGAGCGGCCGCTCTCCTCCGCTCGGCCCCGCCAGCCCGGGTCTTAAACGGAGGAAGCGGGGGGTGGCGGCTCCCCCGCCGCCTCCCCCGCGCTGGGGAAGGGGGGATGCTCCGAGCGCGGCCCCCACACCCCCACGGGGGATTACGCGGAGCAGATCCCACCCCCGCTGCCCGCCCCCCCCCCCCCCCCCCCCCGCCCCGCTCCGGATGGTGCGGGGCACGGGGCGCTCCGGGCGGGCAGCAGCCGCGCAGCGCAGCCCGCAGCGGGGGGCTGGGGGCCGCGGGCGCGGAGCGGGCGCCCTCCAGCGGGGCCGGAGCGGGGTCCCCAGCCCCGGGAGAGCGGCCCCCGCCGGCCCCCGGCCTGCCGGTGGGGCGCGGAGTGGGAAACGGCCTCTCCCGTCCCCTCCGAGGGCGAGCGGTACGGGGCAGTTTTGGTCTGCCCGGGCTGCAGCCCCCGATCGCGCTGGGATCGGTTTTGGGGAGGAGACCGTGTCCGCAAGGCCCGGCCGTCCTCCACCGTGCGTTGTAACACGCCGCTTTTATCCCCGTCCAGTGCCCCGTCTGCCTTAGGGAGCCTTCGAATGACAGAAACTGTGCTCGTACGCAAGCACGAAGTACCCCCAGACTCTGCCAAACGTCCTTGCCTTTTCCTCTGTCACAGATTGCGTCATGTCAACTCTTAACTCACCTATAAAACATCCTCAGATAATTTACTGCCTGTCTAGACCCTGAGCACATACTATACACATCCAAACGTACTCTTTGCCTCCTGGCCACAGACCCTGCCCCAACAGGGGTGAGTCTGACTTCCAGAAGAGGTGGGTGAAGCCTAGGACAGACCTTCGAAAAAGGTCTGGGAGCAGTGTCAGTATCTCGTAACAGTGCTAGGACACCACACGCATGCGGACAGCGAGACTGCGGGGTTGTAAATACACACAGTAGGTTTTTGTAGCCACTGTTTCCAAGCCAGTTAGCCAGGCACATCTGTACCACTTGCTAACAATTATTTCCTGCCTGAAGATACAAAGAAGAAAACCCCATTTTTTGGTGAGCAAGCTCTTCCTTACCCTCTCCCCCTCCACTTCCTATGAGCCTGCTAAGACTTTCCTTATGAGCTCCACCGATTGCACGTGCACAGCGCCCTTGCTCTGGGGGAGCTTCCAGGGTGCAAAGCGGCTCGTCCTAAAACATGTTCACAGGACCTGAGCCCTCCTTACACCAAAGATACCTGGAAACGGTAACAAGAGAAGGGGCTGACCGCTGCAGCTGCTAAGCCCTCTGCCCCCGAACTCCTAACCCCTTTCCCACTAAGGTTAATCCCCAGCTCAACTCTTCCCCTGCTCTGCTCAGCTTCCCAAGTTCGGGATCGTGTACACTGTTTGCACTTCACACAAACCCTGCTCTGTTCACTTAAAAAACAGCTTTATTTTGTCCTATCATCCATGTTTAGTAAAATGTATAGCTGACCCCTTATGGAAATGCATACCTTCGGTCTGCCTGGCTGAACCCTCCACAGACTTACGGACCAGATTTTTAAGGTACAAAATACAGATTTTTAAGGTACAATCCAAAGGGCACAGAAAGATGTCAATGCAGCTATAGGCAGCTAGTATTAGCTTGATCCAAACACAAAGATCACCCCGGTTATATTCATGTATGAACAAGACAACAGGGGGTGCGTGTATAAAAATCTCTCCCCTAGTAAAGACGAAGGTAGGGAGGGCAGCCCAGAGACCAGCAATCAGACCTGGGCAAGACAGAGCCCTGGCCCCTGCTCCGCTGCCAACGGCTCCGCGCTGCCTCACCGGGGACGCCCCCGCAAACCAACACTTCTTTGGTACAGGCTGTAAGGCCTGCAAAACTACTTGGCACCTTGCTGCAGATGCTATTCATCTTGACAGCACTTTTTTTTTTAAGTTTGCTGGGAGAAGAAAAGTGAATTTAAACAGGTTTTTATAATACATGTATTTTTTTCTAGCATGTATCCCTTTAGCAAGGGAAACACATTTTAGAAACTGGATTAAGGCTAGCACTCCTTAACCAAGAGTACACAATCCTTCCCTTTCCGATTTTGATAGAACTCTTTTATAGTTACAGTTTTATAGTTATAGCAGCATATAAACCCCCCCCCCCCCCATCTGCCTTTGATTTGCGTTGCTTAGCCGATACGCTCAGCCAAGTCCTCGCTTTGCCTCTGGAGGCGTGGGGTGGGAAGCACTGCGGGAAGAGGCGAGGGAAGGAATTCGCTCCCGTCCCCCTCAGTCCTGCTGAGCTCACCTGGATGGCACCAACCCTTACCTCTTCTGTCACGCAGAGAAGAAACAATGCCGTGAACACCAACATCCTAGGAAGGGAGGTGTCTGCTCCGAGATACAATCAGGCACAGGAGGTGGCACCGGTTACACGAGATAAGCTTTCAAAGCCTCACCCTAGCTACACTCTACCCCCAAGTCGAGATATGCACGTCTGGAGCCTCTTGCAAATTAAGCCTCCTCCACATCACTGGAACAAGGACATCAGTTTAAAAAAAAAAATCTTACTGTGCATTAGGACTTATTCAGCAAGCACAAAACCTGAAGTCAGGCTCCTGCAGAGCTGAAACAATTTACTGTTTCCTTAAGAAAGGCTTGCACAGCAAAGCCAGGACTGAAACAAACGGCCAGAACTTGCTTATTGTGCCTACGCTGACAGACAGAATGAAGCCCACCACGAAAGCTTCCCTTCCTCCTGCGCGGCAGGCCGTCCAGGCTGTGTCAAACACCTTAAAGGAGCCTTGAACAAGACCAAGAAAATATCAGCTTGAACGTGGAAGAGCAAAAACTACCAAAGAGCATTAATGGGGCTTGGAAGGCAGCACCATTTTCTTCTCAACTCCGCACCCAAGTTCAGGAGTCGCAACCGAGAACCCCTCCTCCTCCTTCCTATACTATGGTCTGACCAGTTTCTCGGTTGCCAAAGCTACTTAATTTATCAGTAATTAGAGATCAAGCTCCCCAGAAGTACGTATCTGAAGAATTCAGAATGATCTCATTACTATTGCAAGAGAAGGGCTTCAACATGCCACAGCTCTGTGGCACGCAGTATTTCCCCACGTTTTTCTCCAGAGGCAGTACAGTCCTAAATAGAAAACTTGAGGATCAGCGTTTTCATGATCAATAAATCAAAACAGTATTGAAAATATGTAATGTTACTTTCAGACCTTAACAAAAAAATTACCTATAAATACCTAACATTGACAGCATCAGACAAGCTTCCAGAGACTAATTAGCCAGCCAGAGCGCGATGCGTGCTGTTTAACAGCAAATCCGGGAAAAAGATGACCCGCAAGAGAGATAAACCGCTTGGAATATACACTGTTTTCAGCCGTGTTTCCGAACGCTATCACAAAGTATCACGCAGCACTGTTAGGTAGCCTTAAGCCCTTCAGATCTTTTCTTTGTGACTAACAACAGGAAGCAAGTTAAAACCATTTAATGTTTTCGGAACTCGTTCAGCCAGCCCACAGACTCCTCACCTGAAGTCAGATCCTTAGCTAGCCCCCTCAGCAAAAGGAGAGCGGTACAGTTTCGAAGAGAAAACAATTTTCAAAAATGAAAATTACTTTTATTTTTCACTTTGATACCCATTAAGACTACAACTGTTCAACAAGGTAAACGTAACAGTTATACAAAACATATGTAAATATTTACATACTTAACTGTACAAAATAATTTAAGGTTTACAAAAGCTTCATGCAACCTGTTGACTGACACAGTCTAGGAAATCTCCTTGGAGAAGCAATAAAAGATGTTTGAATTTCTTTGTTTATTTATTTAATGGTTCAAAAAAAGGATGCTGCAAGGCTTCATCAAGAGTAATTCTTTTGGCCGGATCATATTCCAGCATCCTGCGAACAAGGTCAAACAGACTTTGATGATCTGTGTCTTGGCAATGCATGAATTCCTGAAAGAAAAAAAAGGAAGTGTTTGAGAGAGATTTTTCACAACCGTAAATCTAACAAAATAATAGAAATGTTGTGTCCTACCTTTAAAGGCTTACAGCGTCTCCTAACGTATCGTCCTGCAGAACTGTGTTCATCCCAGTCCAATTGGTCGTGGTGAAAATAATGCTTTCTGCACGATGAGGAAAACAATTTTAAGATGGTGTCAGTGCCTCAAGTGGGCAGATGCTTTTCTAAGACATTATATACTATGTAACACTATAACACCAGCGACAGGATTATCTAGGTTAGCTGGCGAGAGGACCACTTATTTCAGAAAGAGAATGGACCATCAAATGCCACGTGCGCTGGATTTTGGCCATCTGGGGCTTAGGGGAGCACCCTGTGCTGCCTGCTTCTCCTTGCAGCAGAAGCAGGAAACTCCTGCTGCATGTAGTTCTCTTTGGGGAAGAGAGAAAGATCACTGAAGCACATGTCTGAGGGATATGAAGGGACAGTGAGAGAGGCTGGCAGCTCTATTAGCAAGACAAGACCCTCTTTTTCCTCTCAATAGAAATCTTCTGATGACAGCAGGCTCTTTATTCTCACAGTTTACAGAAAAATGGGTCTCTAATACTGTTCTGGTGACCATATGCTTTGAAGACTTAAGAACATTCAGACTCAGGTACTGTTCAAGAGGCTGGCATTTTGGTGGCTGGCAACTCGGACTAAAACCAGAAAAAAGGACTTCTGTCAACTAGTTCACCTAAATCTGACGCAATTTCTTACAACAGAGTAGCAGGTAACAAGAAGCCTGGAAGTCTCTTGGTTGATTTTCAGAAGCTCACAGCTAAGAATGGAAATTTAAAATTTCTCTTGTAATAGGAAAATGTTAGGCAACTTACTTCTGTAATGAACTTACCTGGATTTCTTGATCATGTGAGCTGGCAGAGGCCCTAGTATTCTTTCCATCATAGCCAAGTGTTCTTTAGAATCATGTGTCTGTGTAGAAAAAGCAATGAATGCACTTAACACATTTTTCTACGCTCAGCCACTTGGTAACAACACTCGTCTACAAACAAGACTGTGCCGTAGTACCGTCACAGTATCGTTACACATTATCACCTTAAATTATTAAAAACAGATTATGCAATGCAGCTTGTTATATAGCACTTTCCATAGCTAAGATGGCCCCTGAACAACAGAGTTCATAAACCAAGTTTTGTACGAGTACATTTTCTTTACTCTCAATTCCAGCAGTACCTTCAGACTCTAGACAGGCTTCATCATCCAGAAAGCCAGAACAGATCATCTTAAAGAGTCTGAAGGAGATATCCAAGACATCACATTTTCATGTAAGCATGCAGTCTTTCAATCTCATCTATGTCATCCTTAATAAGCCTGTGAGGTTATGCCTTTCATGGTAACAGTTAAGTACATGTCATTAAAAGATCAAAATCAGTAGTCTGTAACAAAAGCGTTGAATTTAACGTTATGTACGTACCTGAAACACCGTAAATCCTAGGTAATACTCAATGAGAATACAACCAATACTCCAAACATCACAAGGCTGCGACCATCCCAGTGCTGTAAAACAGGCAAAGTTTATGTTTTGCTTTTTAATATATCCTCAAAACTTGTAATCCACAAAGCGCATGTCCAGTTTCCATGCATTTACTGATGCCCAGTTTTCCCCTCCACGCCTCTCCCCAAACCTTGGTGGGAGAAGGTGGGAAAGGAACATGTTTGGACTTATCTTTTTAGATTATTTCTTCTACTGTTTACTCTCAAGAATTCTAACACCACCATCTGTGAGAGACGACTGAATTATTAGAACCACAAGCAACTACTCCATTTTATCAAGTAAAGAAATCTGAATGAACTTTAATTAACTGTCAGAAGGTTTAAAAGTCTTTACTGACCTAAAATAACCTCAGGAGCTCTATAATGTCTTGTAGACACTAATGTGCTGTGATGCTCATCATCGAAAGTTGCACTTCCAAAATCAACAACTTTGATGTCTGTGTTTTTCAAAGTACGTTCATCTCGCTTCTGCAAGAAAATCAAAATGTTATTTGCTAGTATTTTTTAAAAGCATGCTTAGGCAAAAGGTATTCATCACATTGTCTTTAAAATACCAGTTAACATAAAACGCTAGAAATTAAATATGTAAAACAAGTTCTCCTGCCAAATACAGCAATTCATATTCAGCTCAAGCTCCAAGAAAGCGGAGCTAATAACAAAATTTAATCTGAATACTCAAAACACCCAAGTGAAGACCTTTCCCACAGTAACAGAATGCCTTTCCTCTTTTGTTAACCTTCAAATTAACTTCAGCTAGTTATCTCTATTTTGTTTTTTTCTGTCCATTGGTGCATACGCTCATTTATATAATTTTAGCTCTAAAAATAAAAATAAAAATCAAGCCTTATGCATAGAGACAGTGAAGCCCATACTGCTTTTCTGTCTCTAAAGATTTTTTTATACTTTGAAAAAAGAGCAGCGACATAAAAAGAAACTTGTATTTCTGCCAGTGCCAATAGTGATTTGTGCAGACAAGTTCTTACCCTAACGCTGTGCCTTAGTGTTTTCTTAGATTTAAAAGGAAGACACTGGTCAAGAAGAGCCCTATTTGAAAGGGCCCGTGCCAACTGTAACACTGCCCAGTGATCAATATCCCGTGTTGACAACAAACAGAAAAATTCGTCTTAGCTGTTAAGCCAAGGACTGCAAAATTGACAGGCACTTCGAACTCCAGGGTAATCAGACAGAAAGCAAGGTCTGACGTTCCTCTCAAAACACAGGGACACATTAAAGAAAGGGATTCAAATGGCTTAAGATATGGAATGAAAAAACCTGGCTAAATTCAAAGCCACTAACGCTCCCAATGAATGCCAGAACTTCACTGAACAGCAAAGAACCTAACTAGTCATCAGATAAAACAGTTCAGTTTGAGACAGAGCAACGTTATTCACTTAGCAGAAATTTAGTACATCTCAAAGAGCACAAAAAAAAAATTCTAGGAAACAACTCTATCACTTGATCTTCTACTTTTTTTTTTAAAGTTCAGATGAAGACAGAATTAGCCCAATTCAGGTTGGGAGAAACAAAGAACAAACTTACCATTTTGGCATTGTACTTCACTACGTAATCAGACTCCACAAACAAGATATTTTCAGGCTTTAAATCTGTATGAGTGAGTTTATTATGGTGTAAAACTAGAAGGAAAAGAAGAACAGTATTCCATAATTAATACATTAACTTCGGGGGGGGGGGGGAGGGGAGAAGAACATATTTGATAAGAGTATTGAGATTTACTTACAGTTTATAGACTGGCAAATTTGATAAGCCATATTTCTAATGTCATTAATATGAAATGGCAGAAAGCTGTTTTCCTTAATAAAGTCATAAGTACTAAGTCCCAGTAGCTCAAAAACAATGCAAACGTGGCCATGATGATCAAACCATTCCAGCATCTGGACACAGCGGCTTAAAAAAAGAAAGAAGACATATCAAAAAATGAAAACTCAATTGATTGAGTAATCGTCTTCCACAAATGCTTAGTATGCTGACTATTCGGATTTTATACTTACAAAGTGCTGCTTGGATCCATGGAGTTCAAGTGTTCCAACACCTGTATTTCTGAACGGGCTGCTTCCCGGTATCTACCAACATTTTTCACAATTTTAACTGCTACATGCATTCCTCTCCTTTAAAAGAAAAACATCACAAACTGAATCAATTATTGTTCAATATCAACAACCCCAAAGCAGCTCAATTTTACTAAAAGAAACACAGGAAGATTAAATGTCCTAGAGAATTATGTGTTGGATTAGGGGAATTTGACTTAAGCACATTGCACTTAACCAGAACTGGTTTTATACAGAAATATAATACTGATCTTTCTTTTGTCAAATACTCATAGTATATGCTACATTAACTACTTCTCAGTCTTATTATCTCATCTAAGGTAGAATAAACATCAGGAACCCACCTGCAAGATGATTAAAAAAAAATTAGCAAAGTTCTCATATGACGAAAGTACTGCAAAAAATTGACATTTCCCCCTGCAACTCGCACAACTTGTTCCAGCTCTTTTCCAGTGCTCCTATGGAATCAGGGGAATTGAGTAACTTCTGAAGTTTAGATTCTGAGTATTTTGTACTAGTGAAAACTGACCTGCACTCAGTGTAACATTCAAACATGTTAGGCCATTACTTAAATGGAACACAGATACAACATAGTTCTTTCTATCCCACTCGCTCTTCGACAATTTTTAATTGTCTCTGTAGAGCTATTTAGAGTCTAATGACGTGAGAATACTGTCTGCCTTCACAACACGATCTCAAGCTCCTGAACAGGCTTAACATGTGAAATGACAGAACAAACCAACCAAGGGCAGAGGAAAAAATACTAGAACCGTGTCACAGAGCTGCAGATATAAAACATATAGTTTAAAAAAAAAAAAAAATCTGAGTTTTACTAACTGTTTAAAACTCCTAGCACATACAGAAGTAGTGGAAAAAAAATAATTTTCTCCTCCTCCACCAAACATGCCATCACACAGAAGTAAGCATTCCATCAAAAAAGGACTGATATGGGAGTACTGTGCATTCAGAAAAAATTCAAAGGATAATTCTGAATATGGAGACTGGGGAACGAAATTTACAGCTCAACCAACTCCAAGCAATTGCTTTCACTAAGAACCAATACTACTTTCTCAGCATCTCACTGCATCATCTTCCAGAAGTCAGTCTCCCAAATCAATTCTGTACTCTTTACATATCCTGACATTCTCTAGTTATGGCAACAGCACTTGTAGAACCAACAGAAAAACCATAGTGAAGCAAAACATACTTCTCCCTCTTTAAGAAGGGCAGATGACATCTACCTAGTAATTGGGAGCTTGTACCATGTGGTTATACAGCTTGCATAGAAAAAAAATGTATACTTTATTTATAGAAAGGTTTATTTTTGAAAGAAACCCTCTCTAAGCAGATGTTTCCCAAGACAGATGTGGTTAAGGAAGTTTACTGTTAAAGACATTCTCAAAAGCTTAGAGGAAAAACAAAGTATTTCTCTATATACCATCTTCTATAAAGTCAATACCATCCAAGGGCCTTTTTTCATAGAGGAGCAGAAAAAAAACAAACCAACTTTTGTAGCATTGGAAGAGAAGACTGAAGAACCTTAAAACCAATCAGGGCAGATCTCGTATCACCTGAAAATTCTTAAAAATTTTAAGCTAGAAATAAGCTTACAAGGTAGGTCTGAAAACCAGTGTAATTTCTTTCTTAAATATACTGCAAGACTTCATTTGAACTGCACCTTTCTTTTAAAGAAAGTGCCCCCGAGCTTTAATTTCTGAGCTAAGCAGTGTCTTGTCATGAGATCCGCTTATAAAGATAATCAACACTTACATATCATGATCTATGCACTCCACTACTTTTCCAAAAGCTCCTTCTCCTAAAGTCGCAACAATTTCATCTAAAAAGAACAAACACAAGTTAGAATTATAAAACTACTTAAAAAAGAATGAATGTTATTAATGTAGATTTAAAAATGTGCCATTACAAAAGCATAATTACTTTAAATCTCAGCATCTGAATGCATTATTTTATTGGACAGGTGTCATGAAAACAGTTAGCCAAAAAACTATCTCTTGTTCTAATCTCAAGATTCAAGTTCATTTACTAATTGGAACTTTTCAAACACAGTATTTAAATTCTACAGAAAAGAAGATATGCAAAAAAACAAAAAAGCACAAAAAAAAACAGAACAAAAAGAGCAATGAAGATTTCTTTAGCCCCCCTCCTCTGACATACTATTCTAAACAGATTTTTTGCTGAAAAGTTTTTAAAAAGTGTTGAAAAATGTTCTATACATCTTGCTCTTAGAACGTCTCCACTTTCACAGATCAGGTGACCCTCCTCATCATCCTCTACACTCCTGGATCTTTTCCTTCGGTGGCTCTTCTGGAAACGGCACCAAGATCGTCCAGCCAATCAATATATCAGAGTGAATTCAGGGCAGAATACGCAATTCATTCAGCGGGGAGATATTCAGGCATTCAGTTACACACCAGGCCACGAACAGTTGGCAGGAGCAATTTCAAATTCAGTCCCCAGAAATTCACAGGGCACAGTTTATGTTACAGAAGAAAAACATGGCAAGGAACAGATTTTCAGATAAATACTTAAAGTGATAAAGCAACAGAAAAAACAACACAATTTTGTCTCTCAAACAGTGGCTTAATTGCAGACAGATTAAGAATGCAACATCGCTATTTCTAATACTTTGCTAACAAATAGCAAAAAACTATTTATTTACATATCTAAGCTTACAGTCAGGTGAAATGCTTCTATTTTTAAAACACACACTTTATATAATCTAAACATAAAAAAATCAAGTAATTTTACTTCCCTCGTGTTTAGAGAGAGAAGAAAAATTACTCTGAAGTCCTTTATTTGCATTGCATACTCTAATAAAACTTGCTGTTTCTATTGCAGAAATGTAACATAAAACACCTGGAGCTGAAGATGTATCAGTGGGCATCACACCAATAACAAGAAATTCAGAGAGCATGCCTTCAAAGAAGGCAAGCAGCAAACTTATCCCATCTTCAGTAAAGACATTAACTGCCATTAGCCAGGCAGGTGGCTTATCCAAGTTTTCTGGGATCAGGTGTGGAACTGTAGAGCTTGTTCTCATCAATTTGCCAGACATGCACATTTCACAGTTCCAATTAAGCTTACATTAAAAAGGCATGTCACTGCAATTACTTTTAGTAATAGCATGGATGGCATCTCACAGTCTACCTGAAAAAACAGTTCACTATGCCGTAAAAATAAAGAGTGGTAACTGTACTTTGAAACAGGGTAGTTACCTGTCTTCAACTTCGAGATAATATTTTTCAGTTTAATTCCAGTGATCTTAACTACCGGCCACCTACGTTCCCAGTGTATAACTAGCACTGGTGAAAATCCCTCCACCCACCCAACGCTGATCCAGAAGTCTCAACTAAGAACATATTCATTTGCTCATAAATGGACTCAACCACAAATCCTTTTTTAATAATATAATATTTCTTAAAAGTACTGTGACCAGGAATTGAAGTTCTAGCACTCACTTAAGAAGTCTATTACCACTAGTTTATTAATAATAAAGTTAAAAATTACTCATACCGAATGTGATTGGTGACTGGAGCAATGATGTCTCTTATGCTTCCTTTTATGACTACTTTTCCTGCTCCGACCAGAGGATTTGCTATAGTGATGATGGTGACTCTTTTCATAGTCTCTGTGATAATGCCTGTGGTCATATACTTCACAGAAGTCATTTCTGTATTCCTCAACATATCTCCGGTCATGATGATCTCTTTCATTTATGGCTCTATCGTCCAAATAATGACTGAAAATATATTTTAAGTGAATGTTCTCCACTTCAAAAACTTGAGGTTCCAACAAGATAAGTGACTTGAGCTGAGTTACAGAGTTACAAAGTATCTGTCTTTACACCAAGAATGTTTTCTAATTGACTCCCTCCCCAAAAATAGTGGAGCATTTGATGTTACTTTATTAGGAATCTAACAACACTGTCAGTCTCAAATACATAGCAGCCATCCACATGAACAATATATAATCCGTCCACAGTTTGCACAGTAAATAAGAAACTCAGACTCAAAATGAGGAACGCTTCCTAAAATACGCTGAGCAACTCAATTACAATCTCCAAAGTCACATGATAAATCACTCTCGATACAGCAATAATCTCCTTCTATGCTTCCAAAGCTTAAAGTGTTAAAAAAGAAAAATAAAACCTGGAGACTGAGAGAAGTAGCATTGTTCTTAGTGCTCTGCATTAAACATTAAAAACCTCAGAGAATACCTGGATCAAGGATCTTCTGCACACAAAAAAAAACCTTTAAGAAAGCTGCTGAGGCAAAGAGCCCCCATATTGCTGTGCACCTACCCCTTCCAGCATTTTATAAGCATGAGCATGAACTCTTAAAAGAACTCCATGGGATCTTCTTCTCAAGGAAAAAAAAAACAAACCACAGAAAAACACATCCTTGCAGTGAAAGTATTGTGGGAGAAAAAGCAAACCACCTCCAAATTAGTAACAGAAACTCATACTTACCATTGTATTAAATGATTAAACAAACCTTCTCTTCCTTTTGTTCACATTACATAAATGAAAAGGCATACTTTTTACTTGAAATTTAATACTGAATGCATTCAATACCAATACTTAACTGACAACAGCGAAACAACTAGTAACATTCAGTTCTTTTCATTAAAGAATTTCTATTTAATAGTTCAGGTACTGTGTTAACAAAACCAACTACCTCTTAGACTTAAGTGAGCCAAACCTTAAGGAACTGCCAACTCTGGGCACTCAAAAACCCTTATTCTGAAAACATATTTATTTTAGACATTATAAGAAACATTAGCGCTACTCAATTCAGAGTCTTATACCTTTCTGAAATGTGATTTGGTTTATAGTGCTTGCTTTCTTGTCCACTGCTGTGGGACCTTTTCCTGCGTTTACGGCTGCTACTGTGCTTTCTTTGATCCCAGCTCTTTCTGTCGTCCCATTCAGGACAATGAGATTGTTTTGAATGCCGCATCTGCCACTGAAAAAAACCCAAATCGACAGAAACACATAAAAGACAAAAGCATTACACTGGCATTTGTAGATGCAAGTCAACTACGGTAGTTTGATCAAATACGACAGAACTAGAAAGAACCATTTCCTCAAGTAATTCTTCTTCCTCAGCTTCCCCCAATATTATTTTGGTTTGGCGAGTAGACATCGCTTTCTCATCCTAACATTGTGACACTGTTACGCAACACAAAGATTAAATAGGCCAACTCATCTTCGCTTAATAGCTCCAAACATGTCATTAAAGCCTGTTTTAAATAAACTCTCAAGTGACTAAACAGAATCATTTCCGTAAAGAGTCTTATGTTGGAGAGTGACTTTAATCTTCAAAAATTCTCTCCAACAAAAACTGGATTTAGTTCTTCATACTATATTGTACGTAAGTTACTACATGAAAGTCAAGTATGTACAATCAGTCTAAAAACCTTTCTCACAAACCTATTTACAGACGACTGTTAAACACTTTTAGAAGTTTTAGCAACAATCACGGTGAACTCTGATGTATTAACACATAACTCTGTAGTACTATGAGACAAAACCCACCAGCTTCTGTTGCTGGATGTTATATGCAGGAATTCTGTGTTCAAACAGGTACATGCACAACTGAAAAAAAAAAAAGAAAAGTAAAGCACAGCTGTAGAATTAAGGGTATAACAAAACCAACCATTATTTGTTTGCTCTTCTTTGGCTGAAGTTTTTGAAAATAAGAATAACCTTATGTATCTATTTCAGTATATTCTGAAGAATGAACTAACACAGGACAAGAAAGTTTCCATAGTAAGTGGTAACCACAAGAAAAGCAGTTTAAAAACAAAGATAGCACTAAAAAAACCAAATCATGATTGTGTAAATTTTCACAGAACAATGATGGCTGCGTCTACACCAACTAGAGATATGAAAAAGGAAACTTTTAGAACATGTAAATGGCAAGGCTGTTCTGAAAAAGAGGTTTTCTGATACTTGCATAATATTTGGGACAGGCTGGTAGTTAAAAATGCGAACGGACTAACAAACTGTGCAAAAGTAAGTGACTGGTACACCCTTTGAGTCACTTATGATCTAGGTCTCACAAAAATCTTATTCATTTACGACACATTAATAAGAAATAAAAATACCAATGCATCAAATGACAAACAAAAATGCCTGAAGGATCAAGACAATATTAAAACCGATTACTGTTTCATTTACATGCCAGAATTTCTTCTTTTCTTACACAGCTCCAAAGCCATTTTCCTCTATTTTCAACCTACATACCTCAAATTCTGAAACAAACTCAGGTTTCAGTTATTCTGAGTTGAAGAGTTCCCCCCCATACTCAGTTATAGGTGAATTGAGGATTTTACTTATGATTGCCTTTTTTTTTCTTCTTCTCCATTTGGCAGAAGGCAGACTGCACTAAGGCTGTACAGTGGACAAATATCTGAACAAAATCACCATTAAAATGTCCTGCAGAAGGGAGCCTGAGGGCAGAAGGATGGACATTTGCCACAGAAAACTGGAGAAAAGGTTTAGCTGAAGACTAACTGCTGCTTAACTACAGTCAAGTGCATATGGAATTACTGGAATTAAGACGGACATTGCAAATTCTGTCCCTAACAGAGCCAAGTAAACGCAAATGAGGAGGAAATCGTTAGAATCGGTCCGTGCAAGAACCGAAGTGGCCACAGTCCATTTTACACCAGGAGCCACCTTAAGATCTTCTGACTGTTATGCACTCCCTCTAAATTTATGCAGCGAAGCACCTCAATTACGTAATACTGACAGCTGACATGAACATATACATTCCTATAGCATGCTATTCTCATCCATATCACACGCGGTTTTCAATCCCACATTTTGCCATAAGGTTTCTCAAACTGGAGCCATGGACCTTTTGTAAAAGGCCCATACATAAAGCGCCTCAGGAAGGCCACAGAAGTCCTGCCATAAAGCTGCCTACACAGCAATTTCTAAAGGCCTCTCCTCGAAAACTTGGCAGGCTGTACAGATCGGAGGAGGTCAAAGGCTTATTCGTTTGAGATCACTTAAGTCCGCCGGGCCGGGCCCATCTGAGCGTCTCGGGTACAGACACGCTGGAGCAGGTCCTCCAGGAGACACCCACCACCCCAACCCACGGCCACAAAGTCCACTTCCACGTAGGTCTTCCCTCGGACGGCCTCTGGAGCCGGCGGAGGGCGGGGGGGAGGAGAAGGGCTCGTCTCCGTCGCCATCTGGGCAGGCGCCTGCCACCTCCGTGCAGGCCGAGCTGCAGGGCCGAGCTGCGCCGCCCCCGCCCCGAAAAGCGCCCGCCGCACACGAGGCCGCAGCTCCCACACGCACCTCCGCAGGCCCCCCCCGCCACGGGAAATCCTCACCGGGGGGATCGTGTACCGAGGATCCCTCCTCACACCCCAACCTCCTCAATAACCCCTCACGCAGGGCTCTACGCTCATCCTGCTCGCCGGGCCGCCGAGGCGACGCGAGCAGCCCCCCCGCCCCCGCCGCTGCTTCGCGTTTCCCCCCTGAAAACGTAAGGGAGACAGGAAAGAGGGAAGAAGAAGAAAAGAGCCTGAGGAGAAAGGCTACCTCTGCCACTTACAGCTGAAAAAACCAGGCAAACGAGCTCCGTGTCCGCCCTGCGCGCACAAACAAAATGGCGGCCGCGACCGAGAGCGAGGAGACCGCTTCCTCCTACTCTCCTCCCTCGCTCTCCCTCTCGCGGCTTCTGTGCGGCGTGACGTCAGACGCACAGCACGACGGGCGGGCGCAGGACAAAGGCCGCCCCCTAGCGGAGGCGGGGGGCGGGGAAGAGTGGATGCCTGACCGGCGCAGAGGGGGCGGTGGAAGCCCCGCCCCTTGGGGAGAGGCCCCGCCCCTTGGGGAGAGGCCCCGCCCCCGGGGTGCCGCAGCCGCCATGGCGGCAGCTCTGAGGGGAGCCGGGTCCTCCCAGCCCACACGCCTCAGCCTGGCCTCTCCCCCCGCCCCTCTCGGGGGAACTAATAAGGAGCTTGAGGCCGTGAGGGCTAGGGACACAGAGTCACGCGGGGGTTCGGGCAGCGAGCCCGGCCTCAAAGGCTCCCACCGAGCTGACACCCCGAAGAAAGTGGAATTTTTGGAATTTTCCGCTAAGCCAAAACAATGAGCCATGTGAGCTTGGCACAACGGAATTTGGCGGCCAGAGAGGGGAGCTGAGAGATAGGGAAGCACTTGTTTTACGACTATATCCTTGAGGAGAGCTGAGAGAGTGATCAAAGCAAACATCCTGCCTCAGCAGACGCTGAGAACTGGGTGATGAAGTGTGTAGTCAAGGAGAACAACTAATTGGGATGTTAGTAAGAACTACAGCTAAGTGTCCTTTAAGTGAACTATCCTCATTATAATACTGAAAATCACGCCCATGGGCCAGGAACCCACCCCCCCCCATAAACCCCTCACTCTCTGAGCGTGCATGGTAAATTTAAAGGGAGCTGTACCTTTTAAGTTGAAGCGAGAAAGAAATGGACCAATTGTTAGCTGGGGGGTGTGAATATTAGCTGTTACTGACACACTTAGGTGGATAAATACTCCGTACTTTCTTGGTGTGTGCTACCCTTGTGGGGTTACCACCTAGCGCCCATCTTTGTGCAAAAATGAATTGAATAAAATGTCTCTGCTCTGTGAGGAGTTTGGCGTTCTGCACACCAGGCGAATGAACTCGCTTTTTGGTATAACAGAGCCGCAGGGCCGCCCTCCTCTGGGGCCTGCGTCGGCCGCCGAGTCAGCTCCACACACCGTCAAACGAGTGGAGTGGTCCAGAAATCGCACCGCCAATTAATTCCGCCTAATGAACTCACCAAACGTTGTGTTTAAGCACTGCGGTGTCCGGGTTGATTCCACTGTTAGGCCTGGCTTTGTGCTCACAGGTTAAGAGTAGCTCGCAGGTGAGTCCCAGGGAAGTCGTTCCTGCGTGATGCAAACAGGGTGTACGGTAAAAACATAATAAAATTGATTATCTGCCCAAGTCAGCAACTTGCAATTGCCCCTTCCTCCATGAGGAATTGTTCTGACGGCTGAAAAGGGAATATGTGCATTGCTAAGTGCAAGCAAATGGCCGTATCCTCCTCCTGGGACAGACCCCGGAGACGTGGCGGTGGTGCACCCTGCGGAGTCGGGTGCGAGGAAGGCAGGGTGCCGGGGCGGGCTGCCTGTGCGTTACTCTGGTGGTGCAATTCCTGAGTCATACCCCTAGAAATGGGATATGGTGAATCCAGCTTAGCCATGTGCTTCCACCAGAGACAAATGCCTGCTTGCTCTGAGAAAAGCAAAGCCCTGGTGTCACAGGTCTGAATGACTGCAGTAGCGTACAATGGAAAAATATTATTACTGACTCCTCTAGCAGTCATTCAGACTGAGAATTTAATAAGCCCAAAGAGATTGTTTTAAAGTAAAGAAAAACAAACCCAAAACGAGGGGGAAGTGGAACTGAAACGCAAGCTTCAAATTTATTAACTCACAATGTTTTATCTGGGGGGAATTACAAATCGCTGAGGGTCAGTGGATAAATTGAAAAATTCCTGAACTCAGTGACTCTTTCCCAGAACAATTTTAGCAAGTTTTACCTCTAATACAGCAACATTTTGCAACTGAAGCAAAACCCAGAAAATCTAAGGTGTAGTGTACTTTTTATTGAACGAGCGCTGGTGTCCTTTTAATGTCAGTCCCCCAAAGTATTAGCAAGTAGTACTAAAATGAAGAAACATGTTTGGTTTCGTGGTTTTAAAATTTTCATTAAAATTTGTTTGCCAGTGAGCCTAAGGTAAGCATTTAAGCATGATTTGCACTAGAGTAAAAATCCTGATTCGCTTCTCTTTTTTTTAAGAAGAGAAACTAAGATATGGAGCATTGACAGCTGTTTGTTGCCATGTGGTTTTTTAAAAAAACCTTTTTACCTCATAGTCCTTGTTGCACATCAAATCTGTCAATGCCAAATATGGCTTTGGTGCCAGTGGTTTAGTATTTCTCATTTAGCAAGTAAATGATTGGTTATTATTTATAAAACTAGCAATAGCATCTGCAAAGTCTTAAGAGTTTTCCCAACATCCACTGATAACAGCCCCTGCCTGAGGAATTCTCTCAGACCTCAAGCAGCAGAAAAAAGATAGATAAAATTATATATACAGAGAGCAAGCATGCATACATGAACACACATGCAGAAGTGTTGTGAACGCGCAGAAAATATCTGTTGACCTGACACTAGCCAACTGTACCAGATAATTACAGTTTCTCACTGGTTTCTTATTCCAAGAGGAATGTCTAGGAAGCGTATCTGGATTTTATGGAAAGTTTCATGCTGAAAGGCTGATGGCAAAGCAGTGGCCGGTATCCCTGGCAGGGCAGAGAGATGGGAAGTGACAGGATCACGTTATCTGCCTTCCGTGCCTCACTGCCTCTTCTAGGGTTTTACTAGGTCTTGCCTGTGCTATTTTTGTCTTCCCATATAGATGACAGGCCCTCCAACAGGGTATAGCAGCTCAGGGACAATTTGGGAAAGCCCCATTTAATGGGAAAAAATAAGCTAATGCTGAAGAGACTATCAGAACTGACTACCTTGAAGCAGGAGAATTTTGGTTCTAGGGTGTTTTGGTTCTCTCCTGTCTGGAAGAAGGATCTTCAGCTTGGAATAGAAGAAGTGGAAATAAGTATTGTTCATTATGAAAATGCAACGAATGGGAGCTAGTAAAGATTTATCATTTTCAGTCAGAGGTTTTCAGCTGACAATTGAAAGAGGAACAAATCTATCAGAAGTTAAGAACAATTAGCTTTTCCTTTTGAACCTTTTTGAAGAAGACAAAGTGGTATATAAAGGTTGTACCACCTTCACGTCAAACATACGTAAACTAAAGAAATTTCACTCTGAAGCAAAAGCCTTATAACAGATTTCATAGAAAGTAGCCTCCATAGACAGATGGCAAAGCAGTTTCAGCTATTGCTCTTTGGGCTGAACAAAGTGCTTTCAGAAATACCTCTACAGACATTCAATAGAAATACAGAAAAGCAGTATTGAAAGCAGTTAATTTTCCTTCGTGTTCAGGAGGTGGCAGTGGAGACCCAGCAGTGAGGAATGTCAGCTGGAATTTAAGTGGTGTCTCAGAGAACGATAGTCAGGAGAAATTCACTGGCCATGACAGGGTTATGTCATGCAAACCAAGCATCAGCCCCTCTAGAAATGGCCATTCTTAAGATAGGAATAATCTAAGGGTGAAGAATCAAATCAGAGAAATTTCGTCATTACAAAACTGGGAGGAAACTCATTTGAGTGTAGTTACAGCTACTTCTGCTGTCAACCCTTATGGTGTTTACTTTTGTTTATATGAGGTATTCCCTTGTTTAATTAGCTTTTACAACACCAAATGTGTGCATAACTTGAGGAGAGAGTAAAACACAATGCAACCATGTTTTAGATTGCTTTGTACAGCAGAATACATTACAATTCAGTGTAATTATGCTGGTGGGACACATTTGTGCATGTATGAAAAGCTACATTCAAAACATTTGCTTCAAAATGCAATTTTGTATGGTCCTTCTTTCAAATGCTTCGCAACAGTAGGTGATCCATCCTCACAGCAGCTATTCAGGAGATGTAAATCTCATTTAGTTTTCTCATTGTTCGGATACAAAATTTAAAGCAGGGGTTGTCTGCCTTGCTCAAAGCCTCAGAAAGGCTCAACAGCAGAGCCAAAAATTCCTGGCTTTCGGTACTTTCAGTGCTGTGCTTCCTTTCTCTTCATTAAAGATGTATTGGTTTTGTTTTTCCTCCCTCTGTTTAGCGTCGGAGGGTGGTTGATTAGTAGTTGTGCTTTGCCTTTTGTTGTTTATGGATTTCTGCAGTTCCATGGTTTGTTTTTTTATACTGATGGAGAGGATTTCATAGATCCCCTCAACTGGGTGGTACCAGCTGTAGCTTTGCGTGGGAGCTCAGGGACAGAGTAATGACAATACTGCCTGTTTATAAGGGACTGAACTGAATGGGGATGGAAAAACCACCAGAAGCATTTCTAAGGTATATCAGGGAAAACATATTATTCATTTCACAAATCACTATAACTACTGATCAAGGGAGCCAGTGTCCTAGATTGTTGTGACATATATAAATTCAAAGAGATAATAGGAGCGTGGATGGGTGGATCAGCAGAAAGGCAAAGCAAGAACCCACTGACAGTAGTATTTCCACTCCACGAGAGTTCATTTTTGAAAAGGATAATTTTACAATAGATTTTTTTGCAGATTATGCAATAGAGGAGAAAAACGCAAATATTCAGCCAGGTCAAAAAGAACAAGATATGGTTATAGCTCAGGGACATGTTTTCCATGTTAATGAGTTATTAGAATCTTTCTTAGGAAAGCAGTGACCCAGAAACTTTGTGTGGGTGCAGGCACTCGTGCTCATTCACACACGCATTGGTGAAAAGTTGTGGCCAAATAACGTGATGGTTCTCTCTGAGCTGTGACCGGTGGTGGAACGGCCTACACCGCCCTCAGCATGTTCAAACATTGTATTAAGGGCAACAGAAACACCATGCCTTAAATAGCTGGCAGATTTCCACTCAGGCAAGATGTTTTCTCTCCAGTGTTCAGACTGGTTTTCACTTTGGTAATAGCGCCATGACTGTCTAGGTGGGATCACCTTGGGCTGAGCTGACCCGATCCACTCCCTTTTAACGCAAGGCTCACAGGGACGGTTGAAACTTCAGCTTTTCTCACTCTCTTGTTTGTGGCACAAGTGAGGATTGAGCCTTCTGAGGACTGAAATCTTTTAGCCTAATAAATTTAGCCTAATTTGGGGGCTTGACACTAGGAAGCCTAAATAAGCTACAGTTTACAGGAAATTCAGCCAGATGACTTAACAGTCCCTTTTGGCAAGAGCTCCGACACCCTGAGTAAGAACACTGTGCTGAGAAAGGGGGTTGCACATCACACTTCTGCAAGCTTTGGAGTCAGTGACACTACTTACACGGAGCAGGAATCCTCACTTGGTAACAGCAGGCAGAGCCAGGCTGTGCTGAATAGCAGTAACACGCTCACAGAAGCAACGTGGTGCAGATGCTTAATGTTACACCAAGAAAACCCCACCACTCGACGCCTACATGAGTTTCACCTCTGACCCTCTTTCTTCTTTATTTAGAAGAATTTTAAGCTACTCGGAGCAAGGATGTTTTTTACTGTACATGATTACTGAAATGGGTCCTTCATCTCAGTAGAAGCTCTCAGTTTACTGCAATACAAAGAACAAAAGAACACATTTAGATGTGAGTTGTACCGTGGAGTTTTATAGGAACAGACTAAAAATACTCGGGCCCAGTCCCAGCTTTTTCCTCTCGTTATGAAGAAGTTTTGAGTCTATGACTCCTATTTGGGAAAACACTTTATTATGCGAACTAAGATAATATGTCTCTTTTCCTTGCAGTGTACATGCAGTGCAATGTTCTGAATGCATGAGGATGAAGGGAGGAGCAGTAAAGTGGAAACAAGAGGAAGAGCAGAAACCACAGGTACTTTTGTGCCTACGTGCATATTCATGAATTGCCATGTACAGTCAGGAATATCCTATTTTTGGAATTTCAAAGCAACCCAACTTTCTTCACAGACTGTTCTGTAGATCTGTAGTTGTTGAAATCTCTACTACAAATAAAGCTAAAAAACAAATTCAACGCTGCTGAGCCTTTTTATTATTATTATTATTATTATTTGACACTCACATTACAAAATTTAGAAACCATAGACAGTTCAGGCAAACTGTTAAAACACAGTATAAATTAGGGGGGTTTAATATATAAATTCTATACATAGGTAAGTTAGCTTGAACATGACTGACAAAAGGATTTCATAACAATCTTACCACAACTGTATAAAAAGGTATGGGAATAGGATGGGCACTATAATCATGAATGCAGGTTAAGACATTTTCCACAACAGCTATAAAGCGTAACAATGACCATGCGATTCTTGCAGTGGTTATGTGGGGTACAGTATGCATATTACCATTAATATTTTGCAAGATCTATGTACAGTCACAAAATCATAACAGCCACTTTCAAGTAACCTTACTGTTTCCTGCCTGTGCAATTAATAAAGTGTCGATATTTGTTCTGAGGACTTTGAACAAAGCTACATGGTTTGAATATTATGGATGGTAGAGGGATTTCAATTTGACCTGAAAGTGCTAATCATAACATGAAATTGCTTAATTTAAAGAAAAAGATACAGGAAAAGCACAGCTCCTCATCACTATCGCTCACATGATCGGTATATACCAGTCTTTTGATCCATATTTATTTCCTAGCTTGATTCTTTTTAAAAACTGAAATGATAATTTAATTCCCATTTTTCTAAGCACAGTTGTAAAAACGAGTTACACCAGAAGAAATGTAAAACTAAAATTTGGATATCTTTACAGGGTAATTTTTTGAAAGGACGTGCTTCTCAGGCAACCCTGTCATTCAACCCTTGAATTTCCCAATCTGAGAATCAGGACAGTTCTGCTTACCCATTTTTACTCTGTGCTTTTAGGTCTGTGATTAAATGTTTTATAATAGTATGTTCTTGGAGTTTAGGTTTAAGACAGCTGGTACTGTCACTGTCACTAAAAGTGAAAAAATCTTAAAATCTGATTTCTCACCTTTATAAGCTGATGAACACTTGCTAAGAGTTCTGAAACCCAGGGGATAATTTATTTTCCATCTGTGTTGCATACTAGCAATGGTCTTTTTACAGACAGACTCATCAGCGAAGTACCTGTACATTTGTAAGAATCATATCTTGAAATACTTGCATTTAATAGCTCTGTGTGTGTGTCTTTCACTAAGTTTAAACAATTAGGAAGATTTTAAACAATTAGGAAGATTCTATTGGAACAATTCCTTCTAGTTCAAGGCGAGGACAGACTGTAAGTGGTAACCCAACTTGGGCTGTTATGGAAATACGTACTATGTCAACTGTCCAGACTATAGCCCCATTTTCTCAACTCGGTTTACCCATGGGCCAAACATCAAGAAACCATCATACATTTAGTTGTTTCAAAAAGACTGGAATTTTAGAAGCATAATTAAATAATGAGAGCAGCGATGTAGTACTGACCAGTAAGAGCTCACTGAGGAAGTCACATTTCTCTGAAAGGCAGCTAGACTGTGGAATTTTCTGGTCAGAAGTCCATTCAATGGGCTTTGCACATTATAGAAGGAAGTTTCCTGTACAGATATTTAACTTATAGGACTCATGAGCTCTGAACTCTTAAGTCTTCTGCATTCAAGAAGGCCTGGGAGCATTGCTGTACTGCAGTATTGGTCTGGGTTGCCAGTTTTAGGGCCACGGGGATGAAGGGAGAAGGACTCCTATTCTATTATGACAGCTCTGGAGTATGATTATAGAGCCCTTGTATGGCAGAGAACTAGAAAAATGTTCCTATGGCATTTTGCAAGAGCGGTTTATGGAGCAAAATACCACTTGTGTGGAGGGAAAGGCATCAAGGGAAGAGTGAGCAGTCTAAGCCACTCTGAATTTACAGCATCATAGTCTGCGTCTGGCCACAGCGCAAGGCAGGGGATCTAGACAGGAGTTACTCATACTTAGCTTTTTTCTGCAGCTGAGGTTATAGCCTGAGTTTCAGTGTCTTGCACCTGTGCAGACTGTATGAAATACCACCCATACAAGCTATTAGCTTCTTATCTACATCTTGCATAATGTAAAAATATTTGCAGGACGTGATGCCGTGTACGAGCATTAGCTTAATGTGTTTACTTTTTGCATATCTGAAAATATGCAAAAAGAATTGTAAAATAAATTAATACAAAACAGATTAACCTCCAGATCTGTTCCATCAAAAAAGGTAACTAGTTTGCTGCCTCCTCTGCCCAGCTCAGGGCTCAGCTGCTGCACAGAGCAGCCAACAGTGGTTGCAGGGAAAGGGACACGCTCTAAGGCAGCGTGCATGCTTTCCAACGTACCCAACATTAAACCAAAAGTATTGGTACCGCTTTCTGCATCAGTATTTCACTGTATTCTCTCCTGCCTTAGCCTGCCCAGCTGCCATTGATAATAGTAGGAAGATAGGCACGGTTATCTTGTCCCACTCTGCTGCCATGCTGTGAAATATGAAAGTTAACAACCATCAAGGTATTTCTCATAATTTTTTCAAGTACTTATTTTTCCATGTTACTTAGATCTTAAAATCTCTGTCAACTAAGTAACAAATTCTTCACTGTTTCAAGTCATCTAGAGGAACTTTAAAAGAATTTTCTTGTAATCATTCTGTCAGATGGATAAGGAAATAAGCTTTGCCCCAGGTGAACTTCCAAGAACAGCCTACGTTGCAAAAGGGATGTGTCCCAGCATCAGAAACCTAATAGTGCAGGCTCAGATATGAATTTGCATGTCAGCTTTGTACAGGATCATCTAATCACCTCTGCGTCCCTCTGTATGTGTATGTGCTGCCATATGATACCAGGTAAGTGGGTGCTGTTCCCCAGCCACAGTTCAGTAATGCCCTGCACCAACTACTGAGGTAATTTAACTCAACAGATAACGTTAAAAAAGACAAAAGAAAAGAAAAGGCCCACGGTTGAGCCTCTGAGCAGTGACAAAGGGTCTTTTCCCTGTTTCCTTGTCACTCCCTACAATGGGAATACAACAATGGAAATAATCAGTTCGCAGTCAAAGGGGTTTTAATTTCTAATGAAAGAGACACCTGAGACAGTAAGGCTAATTTCTACCAGTCTAAAAAAGAAAAAAGGTTCCTGAAGCCAGAAAGTCAAATATTGCTCTCAGACGTGAATTAATTAATTGCATCAGATTTAGTCCTTGAATTTGCTGCTGAAACTTCAACAATGTCAAAGAAAACTTTTGCTAAGGTTGGATTTTCACACTATTAAGTGCAACCTGCCCATCTGAGAGTTGCACCTGGCTCAAAAGAAAGGCCAGTGACTTTACTCGTTGTCAATGCAATTTAATCCCTACGAATAACTTAAAACGGTACTATAGTTAATAATTGCAGGACTGCTCCAAAGCCCATCAAAACCAATTGGAGTTTTTCCTCTGGCACGTCGCTGCGCTTGGGATCAGCCTCATCCTATGGAGCACAGTCATTGTTAGGCCAGATGCTGTTAACTGTGTAGCATTTTTACATGGATATGCATAACAATATCTTTTCTACTAACATGCCTTCTTTTGATAACTCCAATTACATAGTCAGTAATCTGAGCTCTGTTCTAAACTGGATTTACAGTCATGTGTGAACCAGTGCTCGTGCTTTAATAAAAGGTGCGTAAACTATTGCAATACAACATGACGAAGAAACCAAGGGATCAGTAAGGGAATGGCTTGATTTTAAGTGAGTGATTATCTTATCACCACTGACCACATCATAAAATATTTTCAAGCTGAGAAAAATATCTCTACGCTTAAATTGTTTCTTATTTGAAGTGCTTTAGCAGCTGTGTCCACACTTTGTTAAAGTGCCATTTCAGCAGTGGCTGGGATCAGAGTTTGCTTCCAGATCTGCATGTCCTCTATCCACACAGGGAGCTTCCAGCCAGCTGTATGACAGGATTGTGTTAACTGCCTAACCGAGGTACCAACAATATGCTAAGCTCAGTGTAATTTGGTGCACAGAGTTCTTGTGTGCCAGACTCATTTCAAGAGTTTTTTTGCCCTCAAAATTCAGTCACGCCCAGCAGACCTACATCCATCCACCTTCAATTAGGTAATGTGATGGGTGCTGATGTGAAACCGAGGGCAAGATTGTATGATTAAGTGTCTTTTGAGAGGCATTGCGCAAGTTCATCTACTGACTTTAATAGAAGCTGAAGGCACACAATTCCCTCATTGTTTTTCACTGGGCTTTTTATCTAGCCCCATGTCGCAGAATGGCACACTCAAGAAATGAAAAAATAGAACTTTTGTTACCACTCTGATTACACTAGAGGAGGTGCAGAAGCAACTTAATGTACCTGGGTCTTTTAAAATATTGTTGTATACACAGAAGCTAAGTTAATGCTTCTGAAAGACTCTCTATCATATATTCACATCTTTCTAGCTTAGGGTTTTGATACTAACGCTACAGACCTACAGCTCTAGCTTTGCTCTGTTCTCTGTGTAGCATTAGTTCAAGCAGCTGTGAGGGAGGTGAATCCACTGAAAAAAAGTGGAATTAGAAAGCCATGACATTATTACTAGTAACTTGTCTAGATGTTAATGACTACATGCCTTACAGTAGCTTAGTGCTTGGTGTTAAGTGGTATTGCTTTCTTTTCAGCATGGTTGGAGTTCTTTACATGTTTATAGCAAGAAAACATTAATTGTTGGAGGTGCTTTTTCTCATTTGCATGTAATACATTTTTCGAAATCTATTCTCCAAATCGTCACCCTTTGTTTTCAGTTGTACTCGCGCTTTGTAAAACCTGTTGGTGAAGCAAGGCTCTAACCGCTCTCCTGTCTGCAGCTGTACACCCTACTTAGGCCAAATATGAATTACAAATGCAACTGACAGCTGTAACTTAAGGCTTTACATTGTTTCCATTTAAACCAATAGGATTTTAGCCACGAAATTATGTGAAGACAAGCTATGATTCCTAAGTCTGTTTTTTAAAAGTGCTGTCTTCTCATTTTAAGTTGCTGTGTACTCTCATCTCCAAGTTGTTTTGCGAAGAGCAGCCAGCATCTCTGGAGATAAATACTACAGATCGATATGCCACGCACCTCTATAAAGCAATAATTGCCTCAGTGATCACCAAGAGATGAGGATGTTTAGCACCTCTGGAAAAAGACTTTTTCAATGTGTGGCTACATAAAGGCTTAAAGATAATTTGACGATTCTGAAAGTCCCACTAAGCCCTTAATACCTACCTAAAGCTGACCTTTATGCTTCCATTTTAAGCACTGAGGTTTGAAAGTTTTGGACTATGAAAGTGATTTAGTTTGCAACAGTGATAAACTTTTTGAGATCTAATTTAACCATACTTGCAAAATTGCCTGAATTCATGGAAGGTGCCCACGAATATGAAGTATTATCATGAGAAATCATATTTTGATTAATCTTCAGGGTGTTATAATCTCAGCTGTACCAGCCTGTATGGGCTCATTAGAATAGGAGTGAGGATTTGCATTTTAAAAAGCAGGTTTCAAGATAGGGCCCATCCACCTACATTGGGTTTCAGGTAAATAAAAAACAATTTCCACTATGAAGTCACACTGTGCCTGTTAAAAAGATGCAGACATTAAGAAAAAAGTGACCATTAGCAAACACTTAAGCATTAGCATTGTTGTAGATATGTTTATGGTTATTGCTCTCAGTTTGGTTGGAATTTAACAGGCTTTTAATGGCATCATTTTGGAAGTGGTTCTGCTTGGAGGAATGGCTTTGTGTGTACGCGTCTCTGTACAGCTCTCAGCTCATGTACGAAAATTAACAAACAGCATATTAACAGTATCACCAGAATAGCAATCATTCCCTGCCTGGAATAATGTTGTACCATTCTTACACTTAGTTATTCTGTACAAAGCTTGAGTAAACACATGACATTTTTATGTTTCCCCAGCTTGAATTCATGCGCTGATAGACCTATACAGAGAGGAGAATTGAAGTTCTGCCTCAAGCCCTACATATGCAAATCTAGAAGAAGCTGTCCTCATCTCAGCAATTGCAAGAGCAGTGGATTCCAGGTGGCCAAGATCCAGACAGCACAGGTTTTCACAGATCACAACCCAACATAAGAACTGCACTGCAGACACTACAAACCTTTAGTATATCACATAGAGCATGTCTCAGGCTGCTGCACTCCTGATCAGCTCAGTTGTCAGAGCTGCCCTCATACACTAGCTCACCAATGCCTCACATTTCAACAACTCACTCAGGCATGGATAACTTCTGAAGCCTGGCAGAGGGCAGGAACAGTTCCAGTTTTCTGGCTAAATGCATAGGCCAACACAGCTGGGTGTTGTGATTAGCCTATTTTTTCAAAACACTACAGCCACTTGGAATCACTCTGTATCGAAATAAAACTATTACTGATCTCAAAGAAAGGGTTATGTCCTTCTGTTGTAGACAGAGGAAGACTGGAACATCTGAAAAGGCCAGCATCAAGTCAGTAATAAAATGCAAAGGTTGGTATCATGTGGCATTTAGATTTCATTTAAGCTTTTTGAGGTCTTTTCTGGGGCAGGTAGGAACATTCCTTCCACATACAATTAGCCTACTGTTAGGGCTTAGTTTTGAATCTAATATCCATATAGTTCATTATCATTTAATATATGTGTTACAGTAGCACCTTGATTATTGTACAACTTTAAACACAAGACATAGCCTCTACTTCATATTATTTGTAAGGAAATGATGAACATGGTTTAGATCCTAAATATAAAAAAGAGAAAAATGGTTATCTGCTCATGAATGAAAAATTCTTTAGTGCATTTGTTCTAGTCTGAAACCCTTTGTCTTTTTAAAGCATACCAGGTAGTTCCCAAATTCAGAGCAATTACCTCCCCCTTCCTATCCTTGCAGCATCATGTTGCAAAATAAACAGTACTGTATTAATTGGAACCTGACAGATTTTTTTTCAAATGGTAATGCAGTATCTTTCTTCTTTAAGTGTGATAACACCCTCTAAATGACGCATCTCAGCATCAACAAAATTAGGGAATACACTACATACATTACGTAGAGGTAAGTTGAGTCCAGAGTCATTTGCTTCTTCAGTTCAACTCTAGATGGGGGCGGGGGTGGGGGTGGGGGCTGGTCTTTAAGCAATACCGCCTACACTCTGTGCCCTCCTCAGGTCTGCCAAGATTCACAGTAAGAAAAGCAACAACGGTGGTGGAAGAATAACTAAGCAATAGTCATACTTCAGATTGTTCTGTGTAAAAATTCATGGGGTTTGCACGACTGTCCCATGCTGATGTGGTCCATATGTGACATACGTGTATACATATGAGTGAGCGATGTCAGTTTTCATCCGCTTGAAGCTTATACCTGTAGCAGTCGGTGCTTTGTTCAACAAGGCTAGGGGACTGCTAATGTAAGATTAAGTTCTTCTTTCTTCATTCAGCAATTAACCAGATTGCTGTTGTGTCTGTGTGTGATTTAATTTTACAATCCTCAGAGGGTTTAAAGAGCTGCTATCTGAAGCACCTGCTTCTGAAATATTCATGTGTATTTTTTGCTTTCCTTTTTTTATACTTTTCCATTCTCTTTTGCAGTACCATGGTTCTCCGTGCTCCTGATTTTCTTATGTTTTCCTTCAGAGGCAAAAGTTACAGTGATCCTGACGCAGTTTGGGCACAGCCGCAAATAGTCTGCTTGTCCTTCCCCTCTATGTCTCATAGTTAGAAAAGCGTCATTGTGCACACAGTTCTGTTGATTTCAGTGGATGAATCCAGTTCATCCATCACGTTAGGCAGTCAAAAAACCCAACAAAAAACTCAAACTAAAGAAATTGTCTAAATCCCAAACAGGCATCTTTGGAATCAGTAGTGCAAAATGTTTGTGGATTTCTTTTCCTTGACCTACTGCAATAATCTCTTAATCTTCAAGTCTTTCCTAAAATAGTGGATCTGTAAATTTAAAACATGAGAACAATGAAAAAAAAGGAAATATAAAGGTGGGTTTGTTTTTTTTTTTTTTAAAGCGCTCTCTTTAGATTCTCATTTACACCAAACCATTATACGTCTCTTAAGAGATGTAAACTGTAGGAAGATCCAGTTAACCTAGGACATTTTTCATCTACACCAGGCCTCTTTTGCATGGGTACAGCACTGTATAAATGCACAAGTGGAGGGTATTCTTTAAATGGTGGATAATTTGAGATTGTGATTAGCTTTTATCAGTGCAGCCTCAGCTCTGCAGATTAGTCTTAAATGGAAAAGACCTCCATCAGAGGTCACATTTTAAATGCCAGCATGTTACAGCTTTGACGATCAGTGCAGCATTTTGGAGGTACTTTAGAAATGAGCTGATAAAGGGAGTGGTTACCTTAAGGATTTCCACCTGTCTTTTTCTGTCTGGTTTTCCGGACTTTCACTTTCATAGGAAGCCAGATACAAACCTGGAAAACGTAAATATGTGTTACTCCAACAGCAACAGTGACCCCTTATCTCTCAGCATTCTTGTACGTCTTACATTGTACCACACAGCAAGAGAACCTTTAAAACTTCATGGTCCATCAGGTAGCTGGTAGTTAGTAGGACACTGATGTTTGGCTCACTTGTCTACCTTTGGAAAGCTGTTAGGTTTATTTTGATGGAACAGTAAAGGAGCCCAAAGTTAAAATATGTTAGCACGACCTTCTTATAACATTATTGAACAGTTAAATGGTCTCTGGTTTTGCATATAGAGATCTGGGCCTATTTACACCATCTCAGCACTGCTACCAAAGTGGTATATGAACATGAAAAAAGAGAGACAGTGAGTGCTGACAGCTAAACAAATAAACTTTTTAAAATTAAGGATATTCCCATCACTGAACACAACTTTATCTTCCTCCATCTTTTTAAAGCTTATGGGGACATGGTATCTTAAATGAATACAAAACACCCTCAAGGTAAGAATGAGTTACAGAAACCAGAGAAGGAACACAGCAGAAGAAAATAAGCCTTTTTTTTCTGCAAAACCGTGCATTGTTGGATGTATTTTATAATACCAAAATGTGTCTAGGCTGTAGAGTCTCCTCTGCAAAAGCTGCCAATGCATTAATAGCTCACTGTCTTCAAAGAATTGTTTTAAAGTAGGTTGTGATTTGCGTTCACACACATTTCCTCATTTGACTGTTTAGCGATGCTTTATTCTTTCATGCTCAAACCATCTCAGCATTCAAGTCTGTGCTACAATTCAATTGCATTTTAATATTCAAGTGTTGGCCCGCTACTCCTCCGCACCGTAACAAGCATAGTACAGCTGCATTTCACATACCACTGCTGCATCTCTCTACTCTCTATTATATTCTCCCACCGTTTACTCAGGGCAGGTCTTTCTGCTCTGCACTTCCCCTGGGTAACAGGGGAGGCCTGCTGTGGCTTCTGCAAAGAGCATCGCATGAAAGCAGTATGGATACAGGGGAGGGCACGAGAGAGAAAATCTGCAAACAATTAGTGGGTTGAGGTCACCCTTTTTTGGTCAACCCACCTGAAAACTGTACTTTTAACCACCACTTCCAAGATACCCCTGACTTTCAGTTTCTGTCCCTTTAGAGCCTAAAACCAGAACAAATGCCTCCATCCCATCTCCTTTCAATATGTATTACTTTAATCACATTAATTATTCTATTTTGACAGTCATTCTTCTTCAGATTGAGGCAGGATTTTTGAAGGAGTATTTTGTGTTTTGACATAGTCTGTGAAATGAAAACTGTCTGGTCTGCTTAACTTGGATTAGTACAGAAAACTGCCTATAGAATCAAGACAACATAAACCCAACACCAGTATAGCTTATGGGAATATAGCTAGAGACAATTCTGTGCGTGACAATGTACCGAGAGGCAACTGACATGAACCAATATGAAGTGACACGCTCTGACATGCTGGATACCAAACTGAAGAGGACACATAAGTATAAAAAGACAATCAGAGAAATAATTTCAGAACAGGGCTTTCATAGCTACAGCTTCAATTAATTACTAGAAAAGATTTTTCTTAAAAATTCTTTTCTGTAGGTAACATATTTCTTTGCTGTAGTGAAGGAGGTCAGCTGGACTACCATCGCCCTGGGCTGTGTTCACTGAAGAGATGACAGTGTTGGTTTGTGGAAGAGATTAGTTCTGGCTCCATCAATCACAGAACGAGTGGCTAAGGGACAGCTGACATTCATAGCAGTCCACGACATGGTTGTGTGGCCTCTTTTCTTAGTTACAGAAATAGGGGCACAATAGCAACTTCCTAGATGGTACCTTATGGAGAAGCTATGGACAAAAGAAAAGCAACCAGGCAGCAGCTTCATGAGCTAGAAGGTTATAGTTGCAAAAACAACACTGGTAGACTTGGGATAAACAAGCTGCATGACAGGAAAGCTAGGAAAGAACTGGGACTGGTCAGTGAGAGTGCTCACCAAAGCAGGGATCAGGGTGTTAATTAGTAGTGATGAAGAGACATATTTTCAGTGATTGTACAGAGTCTTACCATCTTCAGTAAAAATGGGAGCAGTATGCAAGTAGTGGATGATGTTAGGGTCTTGTTCAAAGGGACACTCCACTTGCTTCCATGTTATAAATTCTCCTACTTGCTTAGCCAGTTCCAGAAATTTCTGTAAACATAAAACCATTCCACTCAGACACAGTAAGATTATCTCACTAAAACAACCACATCCAAGCAGAAGATTGGGATCCAGGATCCCTCGTGCCAACCACAAGGATATTAGGGGAAAAGAGCCTCGTATGTTTTAGATGGGTACATTTTCACAGATTTTTTACAGGGGAAAGAGAGGAAAGGGTGCACTACATTCCTTCTTACAAGCTGACTCAGTTTGTACTTAAATGAAAATGTATCCATGAACAAAGTTATAGGTTACACATACGTACTTAAGAATAGAGGACGTAAACTTTGATGGAACAGGAGGGAGCAGAATTAGATATAAATTACATAAAGTGGAGTGACTCTGACGCCTCACAACTCTTTAGGTCTTGTAAGAGTTCTGATATAATTTAAGGCAATGCCAGGCTCAGTATTTTATCCATTATTCACTATTTCACAATGCCAATAACTGAAGGAGAAATTTAATGCAACCAAAGTGATGCTGAAGAAATGATTTACAAAGAATTTGAGAGCTCAAGAACTACTTTCTCATCGACGCTGGGCAGTTCTTTCAGAAGCACCCCACCTCTGCCGCTCCACCGGTGTACAGGAACACAGCCACCACAATGCACAGCACAATGCAGAACACCTGAGTGCCTGCACACTGCCACTAGCAACAAGTTGCACCAGTAGTGTAAAACCATCCGCCTCAGCACAGAACTGGGGTTGCTCAGGATATGTGACTAATACGACCTAGTGCCAGGGCTGTGAGGGAATATAAATCCTTCTACTGCATTTAATGGAAATTCTTCTGTGTAAAACCTACAGGCAGGAGATAACACATTTGAATCCTTACATCAGCGGCATGATATTTGCCTCACGGACAGTGACTGTGTACTCTATATGTAATTCTGCCTGTGTTCTAGTTTTTCTCTAATGACCACAAGTAATTTATGTCTTACTTTGCCAAACGTCTTTATTAAAAATTAGAAAAGGCTAAAAAGGCAGATAAAATAAAGTATAAAGCATTTTATACTGACTTGTGTGCCTGTCTGTCTGTCTGTGTAGGAAAAGTAGTTTTCCATGTTTTATGTAAAAGTCATCTTCCCCTCAAAGCTGTAAGTACAATCTTTTATACTACTGATGCTATATTTTAGCAGCCAACTGACATCAAGCAAGTTAGGATGATCTGCTTGTAATGTTTATATAAAATATACATATTAATTATTTCAAAAAACATTCTGGGATTGCTTTAACCTTCACACAGTCACTTGAGATCATCCCTTTTGGCATATTCAGTCTTTGTTGGTCTGCACTGAAATTGCAGGCAAACGGTCTCAGACAGTGCTATCAGAGTGGCATAGATAAAAACATTTTTCAGATCTTACTTCAAAGTTGACATGTCCATTTGGAAGGCGATTAGCACATCCTTCATTCAAAAAATAAATGTCTTTGATCAATAGGCTGAAGAAGGGGATCACAATCTGTGAAGAGAAATGACATAACTGTTATCTTTCCAGATCAGTATTTTCTCTGCATGAAAGAAGAACTCAATCAGGAGAGAGGAGAAAAAAGAAATAACTTTTCAGTGTGCTGTGCACTTAAAAAGCAGTACAGTGACAGGCAAGCATAAGGGCAGTAGGGTATAGAGACGCCATCAGAATGATGTACGCTGAAACAAACATGAACTGAACACAATGTTCACTGAGCAGAATTAACATGACTAAGAAAATTCTAATAACCCAGTTTATTATCAACAGCATCACTGTTTGATGACAAGATCAGACAGCAAAGAGCAAAATAAAATTGCAGAACTCTTCCTTTCTCTGTTGGGTCTTTATAAGCAAAGATGTTGAATACACGAATTGAGCATTTTAAAGACAGCTGGGAACCAAAGAACCGGCATTGTCCCTGAACAAGGAAATACAGAATAAAATTTGATGACCAAGGACTTGTCTACAAACAGTTAATCAGAAGCTGTTTCATTTTCAACAGCTCCTTGCATGGCTACTTCTTGAGGCATGTAATTTCCTTCCTGGTGCCTGATTAGTACAACCTGCTTCTCCAAATTAACCTGTAGACAGTAGGATTGAAAATATTAAGTTAGTTGACAGAAAACTGCCAGCAGTAGCGAGAGAGATCGTTGTAGTGCTCAAAATAAGCCCTGGGCATCGTCCAGGGCAAAGTGGCATATAGCAGTGATCCAAGCCTTCTCTCTAACCCATCGGAGTCAGGTCATAATTTGCTATAGAAGAAGTCTACTTCTAGCTAAGACTCTTGAAATTAATGCAATTACAGCAGGGATAAATTTGTTGCCAGATGTTCTGCGGCAGAAAGCAGCAACAGCACTCCTGAAGTGCGTCCCCAGCACTTCAGCAGAGACCTGGGGTGCAGCAGACTCCCTTTGGGTCCTCTTGTGTCACAACTCAAAGCAAAAAGAAAGGTAACACGAAGGACCAGTCCACAAAAAAGCTGACCCCCAGGGCTCTGGAATTTAATATTCAAATCTCAGTCTACCCACCTCTCCAGCACTGGCACTGTGATAGAAAAAGGCCACTGGGAGGGTTTGAGCTATAAGGTCAGCAGCCACCTCTGTGAGCACCTTCCTGTGGCAGCAACACCTGTCTTTTAAGCCACTAAGTATAAACTTAATCACCACAAACTTAAAGGAAAGCCATCACATGATAGAGTCTCCAAATGTTTCCACTGTTCTGTATGTAAATTAACTGAACTGTAGCTTGTTAAGCATGCACCAAAGTTAAAGTGCCTTCATGGCACACAAGACCAGCCAAGGGAGCGCTCCTTTAGTTAAGTATTTAATGTTGTACTGTTATTCCATCTCGTGCTGTACATCAGCTGTAACAGGATATGAAATGGAGCTAGAACAGGATTGGCAGCTGTTATTTTCCGGTCTACAGCCTTCATGATGCAACAGTGAGTGCGAGCAAGTCATAGACGTGAAAACACTTACTGAGGCAAGGAGTCTACAAGCCACTACCAACCCTTGCTGTGAAAATGGAAGCCAATTTCTGTTTCAGCTAAAATACCACGTGCAATAAACTGCCAAAGATCCACATCTCTGCTGGCTTTTTTATGGGACAGTCATAGATAAACTCTGTAATGTCAGTGTAATAGCCATAAAAACACCTGGACTGACGTTCCAAGAGCCACTGGCATTATCCTGATACATCCCATTGATGTAAATAGGAATGGAAACAAAGCACAGCCTAATCCCACAAAATCCTGAGCCCTCCTATCAGGGTGAGGTGGAGCAATTTCTAGTCAAACTGAGCTAAGTGTGTTTCAGGATTCATTTTTATATCACCCAAACTAGATCAATCAACGTGAGATAAAGAATACAATTCAGTCTATGTGGTTTGTTTCCTATAAAGATGATGATAACTCTGTAACCAGTGTGGTCTTCTAAGGTGGAAAGATACAGAGAGCTGGAGCCAGACACTGATCCCCAGCTAGAAATTACTGCCAGGTTCTGCCTACGTATTTTTTGCAGGCAGATGTGAGCTTGTTCTGCCCTGCTCCACACTGCCTGGGAGCTAGGTCACCATCATTAGTGGTACTAAACATAAACGAAAAGCCTTGCTGAGGGGGAAGGTATATGAATGTGGGCTCAATGCCATGCTAATACAGCTACAAAGCCACCAGTCTGCTCAGAGCATGGGTAGAGCTTGTTCTCATCTGCATACAAAAGGCGTCAAAGGCATACCCTAGGATACCAATTCTCTACACATTGCCAGGGGATTTCTGTCTTTGGGTCACCATTTATTTCCCCAATAAAAATATGTTACCCTGTATGTTTTGTTTTCAAAATTTCTGTAGGAAAAGCAACAAAAGTGGATACAGCTACACTCTAATGTTGGCTTCAATCCAGGCCCTTTGCTAGCGTAAAATCTGGATTAGTGCCAGAAACTCATATTTCACTGCCTTTTGATTCACCCCTGCCCTGTGCCATCCAACCCACCCACATGCTGAAGGACAATTGCCTCCTGCAGAAAGAAGAAAGCTAATGAGATCAGGCATGTTCTTCATAGTATCAGACGGCAACAACACAGTACCACACTGTACATACTCCCACCATTTCAAAGCCAGAGAAATGTCATTAGCGCAATGCAGGGTTTCCCAGTGGAATGACTTAATTTTGAAGATGGCATAGGTCAGCTGACTGCATAGATAAAGCCAGACTTAGTTCCTAACAAGTATACCCCTCTGAATTCTGCATGAAACATCAGCCCTTCTTCATTACCAGTTCTCTCACCCTGTACTTTGGCAGGTTTGTTTCTGCCGCTGTATTGCACCTTTCAACTTTGAGAGCTGCCTTGCCGTGCCTTTTTACAAGCCTGCTCCTGAACAAGTAACGAGTAGTTATAACTATGCTGTCTACACACTGAGAGAAGGGCTGGATTAGAACAGTGAGGACTGAGGTCAGGGGATCCTCCATGGGTACGTTGAGATCCTTCTCCTACAACCTGTGCTGCAGTCTCACACGAGCACCCGGAGGATGAAGATGGAGCGAGTGACAAAATCAGGCAGTGCTCTTTGCGCCAAAAGGCTGGTGTCACGTGAGGGATTTGGGTGAGATGTGCACACACAGTAGGAGGAGGGAGGCTGCCCCAGGTCACTGGCTCACCCTGTCTCCCTCTGAGGATATCATTTAGCCCCCGAGCTGCGCTTCTGTTCAAGTGCTGTTCGAAACTCAGCAGCCAAGACACCAGCCCTGAGGAGAGAATAAAGTAATGTTTCTGGTGAAGCTGCCAGTTAAACATTAGCTCCTCTGAGCCTACAGGCAGTTTTTCTTCCTGCAAGACATAACCCACTGCTTAGTCTGTTGGTCTGCAACAAGAGCGCTCCCTCCAGAGCACCCTCCTTCTCAAGCAGATGGGCTGAGGCCTAAAACCTCCATCTGTGCTTTTGGGGTGGCCACTTGTCGAGAAGAGGGGTGGAGGGCATTGGGATCTCAAACTCTTGTAAGCACAATTCGATCTGAGGGTAAAATTTTCTTCAGAGTGAGCTCTGCCACAAGTTTGCCAAGAAACAACATAGCATTTTCTATCAAAAAAGTGATCGTGTTCTTTCGATTTTATTCAAACTCATTAAAATAAATAACTGATAATCTTGCTTATAAAAAGAAACAAAATTCCTTAATTCCTACAGCAAGAATTACATGGTCTGCTGTATCTGACACTGTAAAACAGGCAGTGTGAGTAGCTACCAAATCATGTGCCTGAGCATTTTCTTGAACTAATGTCACCTACACAAGGGAAACAGAATACGTAAAATAGATTCCTTTCAATCTAGCAACCTCTCTGCCCTCAGTCTTAACCAGCTAGGGGTAGAGATATGACAGAGATTTCTAACTTCCACAGGAAATTAAGTCAAACAATAAAGCAACTGGTTTGAATATATATGATGGTCGCAGAAGAACTAAGCTGCAGAAGCATCTCAGAGTGACAGGTCCTCGCTGCGGTGTGTGTGTGTGTTGAAAGAATTTCTCTGCCAGCCACAAACATCCAAAGCCATCATCTCTTCTTTGGACAGAGAAGTGCTTTTCACAACAACTCAGCGTACTCCCATTGCAGCTGAGTCAGCCTGCAGCCAGATGCTGATCTCATTTCACTGTAAATGCTGTGAGATTCCATTAGCTTCAGCACATTTACATCAAATTTACAATGATATGAGATCAGCATCTGGCCTGGCTCCTCTAGTGAATGAATACTAAATTCCATATTATGCTTGTTCATGCAGCATCTACTTTACCTTAGCCATGCTCTGCGCAGAGATTACCCATTTATGACTATGAGCAACTGCAATGTTAAAAACAAACCCTCTTTCATAAAACAACAAAAAAAAAGAGAATTGAATGGAGAAGTAAGAAAATTAACAAGAAACATGCTGGGGCACAAAACAGGAGGATCCTGCACTAACATCTCATCAATCTGATTTTTGCAGCATCAGTGACCTCTCAGAAAGCTACGTATCTGCCACAGACACTGATAAAACACTTCAATTCTTGCTCACCGAGATGGTAGCAAAAACGAAACGAAATGAAAATTCAGGAGGAAAGAATTTCACCCCAAATTTGCTGCAATGGGTTCAGACCAGACTTCTTGGCAGGACTTACGGGTAAGTCATCTTTCCCTAATGTAAATGGAGAAGCACCTCACCTCTGAGTGCTGTGCCCTTTGCTCTCTATCTCAATCACACACTACACAATAGCGGCTTGTCTGCACAGAGGCCTGGCTGGCACAGTTGTAACAAAAGCGCAGTCCCACCTGAACCTGCCAGGCTGATGCTCCATACCAAAATAAAAGTCATTTTAGTCTAGAATACCTGTTCCATCACCTTTATTAATCTAAACAATGTAAATTTTCCAGGGGTACAGAGACGCTTGCCACAAAGTCCTCTATGCTGCGTGTCCTGCCCTCTCTAGCTCCCCAACATCGGAGAGCAAGTCCACAAAAGCCCTGTGATCCATTTCAGACTCCTTTCAGCCACAGATTTACATTTCCAATTGCATTTAGCAGTGCATGAGCCTTGCATTGGTGACCGATGGAAGGGAGAAGAGCATTTGCTTCAAGTCTTTGAGCCACTGACTCTCAGCAGCAATGCCCACCATCTATTTGGAGATAAATGAGAGAGAAGTGGTCACACCTACCTTCTCCCTGTTGCTGTGTGCAGTGAGTGATCTGTGAGCAGCCCCCCGCAATGCTGTTCTGTAGTTATAGAAGTTACCAGTAGGGTCCATCTGGTGCTAGACACACAAACGAAGATGCGTTGGTTAGAAAGTGACCTGGGTCCTCTGAAGACAACTTTACTCTCAGTTGTAGCAAACCCTGAACAGAGCCTAGCCTACATCTTCAAAAATCCACATACACACAAAAATCCATAAAGCACAGGTACAATGACAGATCTACAGATCGTGGCTGTTTGTACTTTTGATTATTCTAGTAACAGCTTACTGACCTTTTATGTAAAGAATAAGGACTGCACATTTTATGTATGCCAGATCCTGGTATCCTCAATACAAAAGACAACCTTGGACCTTGTTCACTCAACATCCAAGGTACCGCTTGGGAGCTTTACACTCAGCATTGTGTCTGTGGCCAAATAAAACTGGCGTCAGTGGAAGCACTATGGCTTGCATATAGGATTCTATTTTTTATTCCTCCTCCTATCTGAGTGCTCCAATTCCCCTCTATGTATCAGCAGCTTCACACCTTCCTCACTACACCTGGGAATCTTCAGCCAGAATCTGGCCCTCTGCCTATGAAACATGTCTACAAACATCTCATACCTGGATAAAAATGTGAAAATTCACAAACAAAAAAAATCCAGAATATAATTCAAGCAGTGTATCAGCACCTTTTTTTTTTTTACCTCAAGAATGAAAAATTTGGCTGTTTTCACTTTTGACCAAGTCTTCTTTAGCCTGGAAACCGGACTCATGTTCATTCCAGCTATGAGTGAGAAAGAAGAAAAGAAAGCCATGGATGAGAGTCAGGTTTCCCCTTTTCATCCATGACAGCTGATGGAGAGACCTGGTTATAAGCTGTACTTACAAATGATTGCCATAAGCGAATTAAAATTCCCTATATTAAAGCACTCTCGGGCAACGTCAATGAAGAATTCGATGACTTGTGCTCGCTGTTTCTTTTTTGCAGGCTGCAAATTAAAAATAAATGAATATCTGTAAGAAGCATATGCAGAATTAGAGGGCATCTTAGGTATTTGTTACATACATAGCAGGGATCCAAGCACAGCTTGGGTCATCTGCTGTCAGTAACTGGCCCTAATTCTGTTCCAGCAATCCAGTGGATGCTGGTGACTGGCAGTCTCTAAAATCAAAGCTTTCATTGCAGTGACACAGAAGAAATTCACAGCAATTCCCAGGCTTGCCTCAGTTAATGTCTTAGTGCTGGAACAGGCAGCCCAAAGAGCCCTGAAGTAGTGCCTCAGCTCCCTGCTGGCCTCCCTCAAGTCAGTGGGCACACCAGCACAGACTTTCCTAAGGGCAGGATTTCACACCCATACAACAGCAGCATCTTTATCCCAGACAGACTTTGTTTCACTGCATTAATCCCTTTCCCCTCTTCTGGCCCTTTCAGCAATAAAGCCAGGCCAAATGGTAGCTTGCATTTTAAATACACATTTTAATTAGACTGGAATCACCCCACCTTTTCCAAATATGATCTTCAAATATTAATGCTTTTGAGTCATGGGCTATCTAGGCTGTTTATACCATTAATATTCCTCCCTTCCACACCCTTTTCAAAGGAGAAAACATTAATTTCATTTTGATGGGGCCAAGTTAACAAAATAAAACCACTACTATGTTAAAAAACCACTAGTCACAGCTACAGTAATGGGCAGCAGGACAAAGAGCCATGCAATGGGAATTCACAAGCACAACAGAGCTTTAGGATGACAGATAACAACTACTGCTTCACTAGAATCTTTTCCAGAAGAAATCTCACAGGATAATTCAAGGCATTTTTTTCCTCTCTTTTTCCCTGCAGGGTTCATTATTCCACACTGTGCTCCTACTACATCAAGAGAACAGTGCATCCCCCGTGTGTCGCCAGCTCTGTTTTGCGACGTGTTTGTCGTTTATCAGGTCGCTTCTGCCGAGTGCAATATTACTAAAACTTACTGTCGGATGCTTAACTAGGTCATAAGAAATAAATCCCCAGGTTTGCTTATTAACGTACAAACTCAAACTGGTACTTTGGGCCTGTGGTAAAGCATGTCACATGCTTTTCACTTACCATGCAAATTTCTGTTGCTACAAGATAGCAGAGTCTGTTGAACCATTTTACATAGGCCTCGAGGTTACTTGTCTTCTTCTGTTCACTGAAACAAGTCTGGGGAGAAAAAAGCACAGAAAGACATAGAACTGTGTTTCAGTTAGTTGTGTGATCACTAACATAACTACTACACAAAGGTAGTTACTTGGCCACATCTCTCTCATGCGCATGGAAGACTGTGCATCAAGGGCCCTGTTCAAAAGGCAGTGGGTAGGTGGGTGGCTGGTAGATGCACAGGGACTAGCTAAGCGTGTCACACTGCACAATTCACACTAGCATATAGAAAACAGCCTCATTTTGCCTGAGCAAGTGTTCACCAACACAGTCTGCACTGACCCTTGTTCATGGGATATTAACAGCCGGGGCACTGCAGGATTCAGACAGCAACAACAATATGCAGGAAAAGTAAGACAAGCACAGTCTTCCACAGCACAATCAGTTTGTGCTTTTGATTCCAGGACTTCCTTCACTTTACTAAATGCAATCACCACAGCCCTTTTCTGGAGGGGAGAGACCAAAATTTAGTGAAGCGAACAAGAGATAAGCAAAAGAAAACACAGTTCTAGTTGCTTCTTTATGGAAAAAAAATTTCCCTTATTGAGTTTTCAGGATAATAGGCTCTCTAGTGACCAGCTCTGTCTTGATGGCTGCTCTTGAACAGGTCACTTACACGCCAAAGATACTTCATTGATAGAGCCATTACAAGAAGCCTTTCTTATATGAAACTTAACATAAATTCCCATAACTGATACAGGCTGTGGGAGCAGATACTTGGCTGAACTCTTCCAGTTCCTTTGACATTAACAGATAATTTGACTTCAGCAGAGCGATAGGGCAGTTCACATAGCCTGAAGATGCTGCCTGGGATTATAAGAATTCAAGTCCTTTTTCCAGCCCTAAATATTTAGACTGTCCATCTAAGACACACTGCTCTCTAGAGTTCATGTGTTTTATTTGAACATTCATTAACATCCACTAGAGGGTATCAGAGAATAGTGATTTTTTGTTTTATTAAGATGATCATTTCCCAGAGCTGCCATAAATACATGCCTCTAAGAAGAAAATCACAATGCATAAACATAGATCCATTAATGTCAATGGAATTACCCATATTATGTAAGTTAAACAAGTGACTAAAACCCCTTAAGACTTAACAGGGGCTTAACAAGCCCTTAAGGCTTAACAAGATTCCCAAGGTAATTCAAGGTAAGAAAATATTCACCTGTGATTCTGTATACAGGCATGTTTAGAACCAAAAATCACAGTACCATGCTATGGAGCAAATCTTAACAAGCCTGAAATTTCTAGCCACTTTATGAGTAGACTACGTATACAATACAAATATATTTTAAAAGCATCTCAAAGGTAAATGTCAGCAAGCAGCGCGTAAATATCAAACAAAACAAAGGATACCCAAAGCAGCCCCAGTATATCCATAGCAGTTGCTTTTCTTGCGCTCTGTGGTATTGTTCCTTGTTATAGCAAAAAAGTACATGAAACCTAGGTTTTGTTCTGAATATGGTATTTCCATCTCAACACTGCTGTCCTGTGCCAGGGCGTAAGAACCACAGCTAATACCACAAAACTTGTGAAAAATGTGCAACAGCTAAAGTTGAGACAGACTGCTTTTTAAAGGTTAAGCTTTATAAATGGCAACAATATTTAGCACCTCCCTAGCATCTTCCATCTGCAACTCAGAGTGCTTGATAAACATTCATAAGTGAAGCCTTTTGAAGCCCTCATGCAAGAAAGATGTTTCATATGATCTCCAGCTGGAGGGAATTCAGACCAGAGCCAATTCCCTGTGGTTAACAGGGGTGGTCTCCATAGGTCGGGAAAGGATATGTCACTCCACGTAAGGTTTGGGCTGCTCTGTACAACGTTCTGCCAGGTCCCACACGATCCCTCAGCTATACTTTACCCTGGTGCAGAGGCTCTTCTAAATCATCGCTGGGACCTCTGGTCAGCCCAGGGAAAGGGTGGAGAAAAGTTGCAGACTACCTCTGCTCTCACCAGCCTTGCTGACTTGAATCCCAGTAATTTCTTAGTGCCATGTCTTGTGTGAAAATATTACAGCAGTTTGTGCTTTACTAAGTAGATCCTCCTGGGGGGAAGACATTGCCTTGAACTTAAAAGGCAATGCAGTGGTGCACCCCTGCTTTGCACGTGCTTTTTTCTCTGTTATTATGCACTTCATTGAAGTCACAGAACTGTTACTGGGCAGCACCTCAGTGTTCAGATTTGCATTTGAAGAACATGCATAACTGTCAAATAGCTTGTCGCAGTCTGTCGAGATGATTTGCTTGGATTTCACATCCCACCATTATTTTCAGGCTCTCTGCCTCTCATTCTAATCCTTCCCGTTCACCTTAGCTGATGTTTCCTTATGTTTACTTGGTAACCTCAGTCTCTCTTCGCATCTTGGTGGTATCCTGTGCTGGCCCTGCATTTAAAATTCTAGACACAGCTACAGCCATTGTGTGTACATTAGTTTATTACTGAACATTTCCTTTTTCCTCTTAGCATCCCTTCCCCTCTATGGCTTTATGCAATTTGATTTCACTCACTCCTACCTCCCTCGCACTCTTCCAAAATTCACTCAAATTTAGTGCCCTCATTTGATCTCTTTCATTTTACTTCAATACAGATAATGACGACTGTTCATTTTCAGTCTTGTCCCTCATGTTTGCAGCAGGTTGCTGAAATCTCACTGTGGCTAGTTTGATATTTCATCTTTTCTGATGAAATTTTCTGACATTTCTGTCATTACGACGTTTCTGACACATCTTTGCTACCTTGGGGTTCCTTTCGAAAGGATGTGATCAATGCTCAGAATACTTGAAACACCATCTCTGCCCACTCCTCTCTCCCTGAAACCAACTGCAGAATCTCCATAACTCCAATAAGAGAAGGAAAGAGCCCAATGTTGCACTTTTTATTCATCCATCCAATTTTCACCATTACAAGCTATTCTGGTGCTCTTTGGGCAGCACTATAAACAGAGGTCTTCCTGTTATGTTCAGCATCCAAAGATGAAATTCTGCCATTGATGTATGATCTCAGTGGGAGCCCATATGCAGTTCTGGGGAAGAATTTTCTACCCTCTTTCTTTTCTGGCAGTATGTGAAATCTGTGATTCTCCCTCTCCAGCCAGGAAGCCTCTTTCCTTATTGAGACTCACTGAAACGCTGCTTCAAACCCCACTGGAATCAGTGGAAAGACTCCAACTGACTTCCACGGACTTTGGATGAAGCCCTGATCAGGCACTCCATTCCCTGCAGTGTTTTGGGTTAAAAGCTATTGTGTAGAGAGAGAAGAGTATGTTGATTCATGACGCACTGACTCATTAATGTGGTGTCTGGGCACACACCATGGGCATTACATCACGTCCAGAGTCTTTACGCCTTCAACACTGGGAACAGACATTCCCCGGTTGTGTACAGCCACAAGCCATCTGCCCTGGTCAAAGCAGGTTAGGAGGAACAAGCCAGAAAGCAGATCAGGGTGCTGGCCAGTCTCAGGCTGGGACATACTCTCATCAGGAAGGAATGGCAATGACCTTCCAGCACGAGCTCTACCAACAGGTCCCATCCTTGCCGTGAGAATACAGGTCATCAGTTGGCCTGGCCCTGGTTGACACGTGCCCCAGGCCCTGCTCTTATGGATCTCATCACATCAGTTCATCTAGAACAGTGATCGCAGGAGACACTTTACATGTGGACAAATCATACCTTGGTGCCATCCAGAGGGTCTTTATGTACAAATGCCTGCACAAACTCCTCAGGTCCAATGTGACTTAGCCTTTCCTATTAGAAGGGGGAAAAAAAGAGAGAGAGAGAAAGAAATAAGAAAGCACCCCAGAATCTCTTCTATTTCTCTTGGTAAGACATCCCCATTATCTGTCAGCTCTGAATGGTGTTACTGAACTGGTAGACAGCCAACTAGCACCAGACATTAAAATTCATAAGAACAATTAGAGTTATTTCAGCAGAAAGAAGAAAATGAGAATAAATGTGTCTTATTACTGACAAGCCACAGGAAGAGCCCTTTCCACTGCACAGAGACAAAGGTGCCGGATGCACAAGGCTCCATCTGGGAGCCAGCAGACCTCAGTTCTGTGCTTGGCGCTGCCACAGACCTGCTGTGGTCCAGCATTACTCAATAGCCTTGTTTCCCAGCTGTTAAAATGGCAGTAATGCTGTTATCTGGTAACCACAGCAATCTGTTGCTCATCTGCACTCACAGTGCTCTGACTCTGCCTCCTGACCCACTGAAGCTCAGGTGATGCCCTGGGGTGGTGGCTCTGTGCCACTGGGGAAGGCAGGCATTGGAGATGCATGTGCTTACATTCAAGGTTTTGCTTACACTGTAGAGTGTCCCAGGCATTACCTAAAACAAGAGTAAATAAAGCATCCATATTTCTCTTAATAAAAGACAGGCCACCTCCATCAGCTCCTGAACAAACCTGGCAGTTCCAGCCACACACTGGCCTTCTTACTAGGCTTTTCAATTCCATTAAACGTGTTTATTAGAAAAAAAGTATTTTCAGTAGGTTGTAGGCCACAAAGGTATTTCAGAGGAGATATTTTGGAATTCCTACAGCCCAAACTTAGGACACTCAAGCAACAATGAAGTAAATGGTAATTTTCTTAAGTGCAAATTTTATGCCTACTCCTATGCTATTTCTCTTGGATTCTCACCTCGCCACTGATAAATGTACAGGACTCTTACTAACAAATAACTGTTATCAAATAAGTAGCAAATAATTCTTACTAACAAATAAGCAGCAAACAATTTCAGTGCAGAGTATTTGGTGTACCAGATGCAGTAAGTGAAAGAGAAGGCAGAGAGCATTGACTACAGTAAAGTGGAATGAAAACCTCTAGCTGCATCAGTTTTAAAAGTGCAGTGGTGCCCCAGTTACAGGGGATCTCCCCTTGGAAGGCAGTTGTACTGTGGAAGAAAAGAAAAGCAAGAAAAAGCTCTATGCAAAAGGACTTCTACTGTCTGGCTTAAGTTATATAAAAGCAAACAGAGCCAAAGATGCATGTTCTGAAAACTAACCAAGGTGAGAAGATGCTCCTAAATTTGGGGTTTCTGAACTATTCCACTTCTGACAAAATGAATATCAACTACCTTCAGAATTCCCAAGGCTAATTCCATGATATTCACTCCAATCCACAGTCCATTTCGTGGTTTGTTTTTCCAGCCTTCCTCTCAAGGATGAACAGTGTCTACAGGAGGACAGGCAGCAGTGAATCATTAGAGCATCAAGAGATCTGCAGATGGCAGCAATGTTTTATATTCTTCTGTGAACATCCAGGAGGTCTACATGGAGGACCTGAACCTGGGAGAAGGGTATGCAACACAACAGTCCGTCCAACATCTTGGTACTGCAATTGGAGCGATTACCATCAAAAGCCTGTTTGAGAGTGGACTGCACTCCAAGGAGGGAAACAGCAGGACTTCGTTTGGGAGTGGTATTTGCACACCCTTGTACATCCATGCACGAAGTCCCAAAGGGAAGAATGAAAAACATGTCAGGCAACTCAGATGCTTTGTGTATCTGAAGGAACAGACTTGAAATGTTAAAATTTCTTCCAAATTAATAGAAGGGCTAATGATCAGCCATTTCAACAACACCTTCAGGTTGTGGGCTCAGAGCACCTTACGGAAGTGAGAACCCCTTGGCCTTCCTGGGACTATGACTCGCATTTCACAAATAAGCAAGCTGGAAAGGTAAAGTGACCCACCCCAAGATGCACAGGAACACTCTGATATATAGCTTGCTTCCCAAGCATCTCTTAACCTGTCAAACCCTGCCTCCTGCTGCAGTGCTGATACAGCATGGGATGTACTGCAGCAGTGCAGACGTTTTTTGGTTGTGTCTGGAATACTTAGCAGCTGGTGGCTTAAAATAATATCTCTGACTGCAGAAGTTGGGAACCGTTCCCACTTACCAGCTCCACATGTGTCAGCTGCTGAGCCAGAGTGTAAGGGTCACTGCAGACGCTCAGGATTTCTCTCTGAATTGATGGAGGTTTACTTTTAAAGGCAACCAGCTTATCAGAGACAGCAGCACTGATCTTGACAATCCCTTCTTGCCCACGGCTGAGGGTTGCAAGCTTCTGGTTCAGGGTTTGCAAAAGCTGATTCATCTTTTTCCAGTAGGCCTGGAGAGACAGAGAGAGAAAGAAACATAAAACACCCACAGAACTTGACAAAGGAGTGTTTTTATGCTGAATTTTCCCTTCTGCAAAATATTCCTAAGCCAGCAACAGGTTACGATTTTATTTTCAACAAGCCTATTTCAGAATAACCAGTTGGCTTAATTACAGTTCTGTGCTCTGGACCACAGAAACAGACTGCAGTCAAGAGAAGAGGCAGGCAGGACTGGTGGGTTGGGCTGGCACCAATGCTCACATGATCCTGCCAACATCAGGATCAGAGGAGAGGTAGTGCTACAATATGAGTTATTGCAGCTTTCTGGAGCACAGCAGCATTCAGTACCTATCCTTCATGTCAGCTGTGTTGGCCGAGAACTCTACCTGTTGGTGGTGCCTAGTCAACTATTATTTATTAGGAATAAGAAACGTTTCTAATGCTATTCTCTCCATCCTTTTGAGCTGAGAGCAGCAGAAACATGCTGCTACTTGCTGCCCAGTTGGAGTGGTCTGAGCATCACGTAGCTTTGACTATTTAATATCCAAAATGTTAACTGCTACTGAAGGAAGCTCATATTGTATTCCAGGCACAGCCATGTGCTCAGGGTGATCATTACTAAGTTGCTCAGGTTGTTCTCAGAGCTGGAGCAGCTCTTTACAGATGAGTGGAGCCACTGGCCATGGAGGATCGGCAGAAAGAAATGCCTTCAACTCCTCATGACTGACAGATGCAGACATCATAAAACTGAGATAACTGAGAGAACTGGTGGATGGGCTCTAAAGACAAGGATTAATTGGAAATGTCCTTCAGCAAAAGCCTCACATGGAGCACAGGGTGTATGTACCCTGCTGAGAAACACGGCCTCATGGGCTTTCCTAGAGAGAAAAAGGAGCATCAGGCAAGGGTGCAATGGGTGCTTGCTCAATTTCAAAGAGCACAGTCACTTGGTAAAACAGTTTGCACCCTGGCCTACTATCAGCTCCCCTTCCAGAACAAAGACACACAGTGAAGAGATCCTCTGGCTGCTCTCAAGTGGAATAACTCCTCACTCCCCATCCAAACAGAATTTAGTAAAGTCAAGTTGCCAGTAACATGAGTTTGTAATCTGTCAGTGTGAAACCAGAGCTGGCACAAAGCCCTCTTCTGTTACATCTGTACTGCGCAGCAGATGTACACCCTGGCACCCTCCACGCAGTCCTCATCATCACAACAGGGACTTGGCCGGAGTTTGCCTTCCCATGAAGCCAACACACACCTGTGTTGCATCCCAAGCTGGATGCAGCCCAAGTGCAGTCTTAGGAAGTACTCCTGAATCTCAGGGTTTAGATACAGCCTTTGTCTTCTTCAGACTTTTGTAGACTGCGGATAGTTTTCAGTGTTAGGCATTGACAGCAATCATGTTTTAGGTCTTCAAGGTACCAAAAGCCAGAGACAGTGCTCTTCTCACCACACAGGATCCCGTCTGCACACTGCAAGTAGCACCTCCTACTACTTCACAGTGAAGAATAACATGCTCACGTCTACCCTGTTTCCGTAACAGTCTGAGGCTGGAAACCTTCAGAACATCCCAAATGCTTCAACTTTTGCTGCAACACTGTAACTTTCATATAGCTTTTCTAGCAGAAGGTTTCACATTGCTGAGGAACCTCTCATGTCACTCAAGGAAGATGTTCTCTTGAGCTGGGCTGGAACACGGGCCAGATAAGCAGGATGTAGTCAGGCTTTTTTGCAAAATAGAGCTGGTAAGTCCAAAATGAAGCAAGTACCTAGAAGGCAGGAGGGACTTGTCTTGGAGAATGACAACATATATAACAACAAATACGTATATTTGTAAGCAAATCACACAGGAGGAGTGAAAATCGAGTGAGGAAGATGTAAAAATAAATAATTTAAATTTTTAGAAAATTAAAAAACATCCTTCAGTTTTTGTCTATTCCTGATGTATATTAGCTCCAAGGAAGAGAGACTCCTGGCCGCCTTCTTGTAAATCCTCATTCAAACAGATGGTCACACTTTTGATTTACAAAGACTGTCCTGGACCCAAACTACTGAACACCAACTAAATATTTCTCTGGTTTACATCCAGGTGTGTTTGCAAATCTCAGCATAGCTTATCAAGCTCTATGAATAGAATGTTATTTTTTAGTGGAAACTACATAGCGACATACTTGGTATTTTTTGAACATATTTTGTAAACAGGGAAATTAATTTCGGGGCGGGGGGGCAGGCATGGCACTGAAATCCAAGTTTTCTACAGAACATAAAGCATTTGGCTAAAAAACTTTCAGCTGAAAACCCAGTTCTCTTTCAAAAAGGAGTTTGGATGAGAAATCTTGGACCAGCCATGTCTGTGCAGTATCACATTCTTCACTGTTTGGATGATAAGCCAAAAAGCAGCATAAAATTGCTTGAAAGACATGCATATTAGCCAGTCTTTCAATAAATCCTTATCAAGAGATCTAGTTTCACCTAGTTTTGTAGGGAATACAGCATAATAATACAGATATAGACAAAAGTAAACAAAGACTCAGGTAAGCCAAACACCTAATAAAGAATGAAATAAGAGAGAAACTTAATGGACACAAAAAAGATTATTCAGAAATTAGAGCTCTTGAAGATACTCACTGAAAATTGGTTGGATGCACCCTTGCCTAGAAGCTTTTCTCTGTGTGTTGGGGGAGAAATTTAAAAAAATCCTGCTTTTGTCCTTTTAAAAGCATTTCCTGCCTTCTTTAAACTATGTTCACTAAGTGAAAACAACATTGTTCATTACCTTCAATATGCTGGTAATTACCTTGCCACAAAGTGACCCCCCATTGTACATGGGCTGCATGCTGGACTCTATCAACCGATTTCACTTCATTGCCACATGAACAGTCAAAAGAAGCATACTACTGTTTAATATTTAAAGAAAATGTTTCGTTCTTAACTGGGAAAGTTCCTCTGAAGACGGCAGGACTCAGCAGGTGGCTTAGGAGCTCAAAATTTAATTAAAATTTCTAACTCTAAATGCAAATCACAGCACTTACTAAGAAATGCTTCTCAGCATGGACACCTTTATAAGCACATCACAGAGCCTTTAGAAAGTAGACTCTACAAAGGACAGGAGCATACACTGCAGGGGAAAATCCTGCGTTAACCTACATGGACTAGATGACCTCACAAATCTTTCAATCTTCAATTTCTGTGATCCGCAATGGGAACAACTTTCCTACAAACAACTAATGGGCACCACCACCCTTTCGTGCTGTCCCTTAAAAAAAAAGGAAATTTGCATTTGCAGGATATGAGCTGTTTCTTAAATTAATTATTGATTTTGCTCAGGCATAATCACTTGCCATTATAGTGCCTAGTAATATTCGAAAGACAATGATTTGCCCCAAAGGGCACCCACAAGCATTGGTACACAGCTATGTCCACTCCAGAGCAAAGGTGTGCAGCACTTGCTCAGGTTATGCAAATAAACGATTGCTTTGTATGCAAAAAGTTGATTTTTAGCATTTATGGGTCTTCACCAGGGCAGCTACTGCTTTTAAAGAGCACCCATAAAGCCCCTTTTCTCTGCCCTTTTAGCTGGTTCCGCCTTTCCAGTGGATGTGATTTTGGTGTGTCTGTATGGGTTTCTCTCACTTCAGATGCTGAAGGGCTGCAAGGCACCTTTCTTGGTGGTTGACAGGGACAAGCTCATTGCCTCTTCCCCTTGAGGGAGAAGTTCTACTGCTCTGGTCAATGGAAATGAGGCCACCTTGGCTCTTTCGGAACGTCCTTTGTGTTCCCTTCACCTCCATCTAAGTGTCACGCAGCTTCCCCTTCCCACCCCTTCTCTCCCACAGGCTGGCCAGCCCAGCCAGCCAAGCCATGCCAGTCTACAGCCACCCAAAAGTGCCAGCCGTGATGCCTGCCCAGCCCAAGAGCAGCTGTTTCCATTTCTCTTGTGTTTCATGTGGGTAGGAGGGTCTAATTTCATTTCCGTTGTGCTGCAACCCTGCTAATTCCTTCTTCTTCTCTCCACCCCTCTCTTTCTTGGACTCATGGCTATGCTCTTTTTGTTCTACTGAATTGCACCCATCTGTGGCCTGAAGCCAGGCCTTGATGTAGCCAATGGAACTGAATTCTTTCACATCCCATGGTTGACCTAGAAGTAATTAGAGACTCTCTATGTACTATTTGCTCTTATCCTTATTATTTTCATGGATTTTGTGGTATTTTTAATGCTTCTGAATTAATTTATGGGATTCACCCACCTGAATTTGCAAGCAGGTCTCCCAGCAACTCCATTCACTGTGTCCTACTCTGCCACACACACGGCTCACGCATTTGAACACCAAGACCATACAGCCATCTAGACTGAGTTTTGCCCAGCAGGCCACACACTGTTGTCTTCTGCCACTTTCATGCTCCCAGAGAAACTACATGTCCATAAACATTTGTATTTTCTTTAAATGTCAGGACTGCCCTTTCCTATCTCACCATATCAGCCAAAACAGGCTGGATTCAACAGGAGCTATCTCTTGGCCCATAGATCCTGTGAACTTTGTTGGGGATTGCAGTGGCATCAGTCAAACTGTAATCAGAGTCTGCTGCTCTGTGCCTGCTCGCCTCCTGTCTGGGTCCCTGGCTTTACAATATCAAGCAGCTCAAGCATAGGGCCTGTGAACTCTTTTACACAGGACAGGAAGGTATAGGCCAAACCCTTGTTAGATTCACTAATGAAAAAGATGACAAAATGCAAAGATTGTTTGAAAAAAACCTACCAGACTGAAGACATGTAAAGTAAGGAATAGAAAACTAGATTTTGGCACAAGTGATCAAGGACATAAGCAAATGGAGAAGGTGAGACAAAAAAGGACCATGAACGCCCTTTGGTGGTTACTCATTCACAACCACTCATTTTCTTAGAGAAAGGAAGCCTTCGTGAGGTACCTTCAGGCAACTGATGATCTTTTTTAGCTCCCCAGTGCAATCAGTTGACGACTGGCTGCTTGCTCCACTCCTCATTCACTAACTAGGCATCCTGGAGCACTCCCTGAGCCACTGGTTGGCCAGGATGCTTGGTCTCAGGTAACGATACTTCACTCCTCTGCTAGACTATAACTTGGGAGATCACAGCTCCGTTGCTATTTGAATTGTGACCACCACATTCAGTCTATGCTATGCCTCAGATCTTCCATCTGTAAAATGGGAATTTTACTCTCTTACAATTTGATGTGCAGCAGGTAAATTCCACTGATTACTCCAATGCGTCCCCATGTCACTGCCACAGGGGCACCTAAATAGAGAGATGTGGCTTTCAGGGAAGCTACTACAGGTTTTAACCGTTAGAGAACAAAACCGTCAGAGTTCCCAGGAAAAGGCATGGAACAGTATGTGGCAAAAGGAGGAAACGGAGGAGCCAAGTGGGAAAACGGACATAACATCTCCACACAACGTCTTAGGTCAGACATCCTCACCTCATCACACGGGGCTATCCTGTGAATCATGTCTTTCAGATGACCAATCATGCGCTCTTCCTGAAAGTCATACGGGAATGTCTCCGTCCACTCTGTCAGCAACTGTAAGATTTTGGGTCCAAATTTTCTGATCCGTGCCTGAAATGGAAACCAGAATGATGGTTAGGGATTGAAATGTATTTACTCATTAAAGTCTCCCAGCAAATACGTATCTCACTGAAAGTGGGGCCAGATTTTCAAAGAAGGAATTGATGGTTGCACCTGCAAAATCTGCACACATGCAAACAAATACTGTGGTGCACAAATGATATATTTCGGCATGCAAAATATGCCAGTACTTAGATGCATGCACAACTGTCTGATTTACATGCAGATTTAAATGTTCTGCACATACAGTAGGCCAGTTTATGGTTGGATGGACATTTTGTTGGTGCAACCTTTATACCTTTTTTAAAAACATCTGGCCTTTTTGCTCATTTGAACCACATGTTCCTTCCTTTTGTACTTTTAACCCTCCTACATTTTCACACTGTCCTGAAAAATTGATTGCAATGTATTTCTTGACCAACAAAGAGGTGAGTCTTTTGCTTTCTGGCCGTATGAAACAAACATTTAGTGACCACTGGCAGATGTAACATGAGGAAGAAAAGACAGACAAAACACCAGCACTTTAGTAACTTTACCTGGGCTACTGATAATGTTGCTCTCTTCCCATGAGCTCAAGGTCGTGAAAGGACAAGGACACCCATTCACATAACATACAGCTGATGCTCACTTTACTTTTGGTGAAGATTTATCTGAGGATGCAGCAGTGGGAATTGTCAAGAAGATATGGGACAAGGAGGGGTATGTGCGGAACAGCACAACTGGTGCATTAGTATTATCTCAAAAGACAGCCGGTGTGGCTGCTTCCAAAGCTTCCATCCTCCGTTATCCAAGAACACGTGAAAAGGAAATTTCCTTAAACAACAAACTGCACTTTTATTTACAGAAAACACAGACAAAAACAAACAGCCTTCTTCTGCATCCTACGTACTGTAGCTAAAGTGCACCCTGTAATCAGGAAAAATTATACTCTTGAGCTCCACAGTGCTCTGCTTTTCAACCAAGGTGGTTAAAATGCATATTTCAGCTTTCCACCAACAACAGGTTTCAATGAACCACATCTCTAAAAATAACTGCTGTCAGCTAGCATTAAGCTCATGCTCAAAGACCAGCAGGTGGCTGCTAAAGGGAAAGCTTTATTGGAAACTACAAAGGTCTGAGGAGACATTTGCTCCAGCTGTGTAAACTGCTATTAGGAATTGAAGGAGAGGACTTTGTGAAAGTCACAGGACACAACTCAGGGGACGGGAGGTCACTTGTATGCAAAGTTTCAAAGTTAGCCCCACTCTCAGCAATGCAAAATCATCTGTGTCCCACCAACTCTGCATTACTACAAGCTAGTCCAAAATGCAGACTCACCTCAGGCAGATTGGGAGATCTTCGTAATAAGATAACGTTTCTCATTTCTTGCAAAGTTTAATGAGCAGCCAAACTTTGCAACGCTCACATTTTAATCCTCCCAAATTTGCATCTGCCATAACATTGGAGAACAGAACCTATCACATCTCAGAAAAATTGTTTTGGATGCTGCACCTCGTACAGATATTTCTAGTAACACGGACTGTATGGGCAACCCAAGTACCAGATTTCTGTGTAGTCTGGCTGATTGTTCTCCACAGTGAAGGCAGAACTCCTGTTACTCATACAACCAGTTGCCTGGGCAAAAACAAGCACATGTGTTCAGATGTTGGTGATTCGGTATTTGATGCCAAAAACACTGTTTCAAAGCTGGAAAGGATGATCTTGAGAATCATTTCAGAATTTTGGGGTTTTTGGAAAGTTGCAACTAATGCACGTTCTTCTTCCCTCCACTGCACTGAAGATGCATCTCCTGCTCCAGGTAATGTACTGGATAGGCCTTCATCAATGCACCGAGGAGGGCTGGGGTGGAATCCAGCACTGAATAGGATCCAGTGGGATCCATCTCCACCATAGTGTCTGTGGGACTGCCAGAGGACGCACATGTGTTGTTACACAATGTATCAGTCTGCACAGTCCCTACGGCAAAACAGGAGGAGTGCTGACGCAGTAACAGCTTGGATTTTCTCATTCTGTTAGCTTGTCACAACCTCACTACTGCTTCAACTCATTCCCGGTGTGCCAGACAGCGCCGCTCTGCAGCACGGCTGTGCGGACGATCTGTCGGTGCCGGCGACGGGAGGTTAGTGGGTAGCTGCATGCTGTTATGTAGCATTCAAAGTGACGGGTAAGGCCAAGAGGAAATATTACTGTACCAGAAGCAAGAAAGCAAAAGGGCAGATGCATTAAGTAAAAAATGGGAGAGTGGTGTGTGACATCTGCAACTGACAGCGTGTGAGGTTTACATCCTACCTCCTTGCATCCCAGAGGGTTCATGAGAGCCTTAAAGAAGTTAAGAAGGAAAGTCACCTGGGAAGACTGAGATGGGGGAAAGGGAAAATCAGAAGAAGATTTGAAGTGACTAGTGCCTGGAGCACTGCTCTTGGACAGGGATACTAGGATGTCTCAATGTCAGGAACTCAGCGGCAACTGTCATCCTTTATGAGAAAGTTTCATTCAATCCAAAGGGAGGCAAAGGGCACACACCAGAGCCCCAGAATTCTCTGGCCATTCAACATACCTCACATTTTTCTGCTGTAAAGATAAACTAACCTTGTCCAGCACAGGGTCGTCCAGCCGCTGCTGCTCAATGCACTTGTGACAAACTCGGGACAAAAGCTCATGGGGTTCGATGAAGAGTCTGGAACTCAGCAGGAATGTAAAGATATAGGCTTTCTGTGGGAGAAAGACAAACAGACCTGCTGTAAGCAGCCGCACAGTGGGTAATATTAGCCATAAAAGCCCCAAACTCCATGGTTTTTGCATTTCCAGTGGGACAGACCTTTATGACTAAAAGACATAAGGATTCCTGACCCTGAAAATGGAACTGGTTGCAGTGGGTCCAGAAGCAGTGGCATCTTCCTCCACAGCATCCACTTCCAGCCTTTCGTTGTCCAAACCCTGTGCAAACATTCAGCGAAGACAGTGTGTAGGTCACTCTACAGGAGCGAGCCCAAGTATAGGAGACAGCACAACCAGGGATGCACGGAGGCCAGTGAAAGCTAAACGTGTAGACGCTCAGGCATCTCTGTGTTGTACTGGGTTGTGAGCTGCAGATGCCCCCAGATTAGTCACATCTTGCTATAGCCCTGCAGGTCTCACCCAGCCTGTTTTAAGGAATATTTCAATTATTCAACTAACTCTCTGAAATGTATTTCTACCAGCCAAGCCGTATCAGATGCAGTCCCACACCTGTGAAGCTGTGGGAAGCAGGCCTCTTGGATAAATCCTTGGATTACTTAAAGTATTCCAGCAGTGAATTTAAAATATATGCATGAATCCTCAGTTGTTTGCATCCTGACCCTTCCTGGCACCTGAATTATCTTCTTTCACCCAGACCTAGCCATGCTCCTGAGCAGCCGGTATAGTATTACATATCACACATTGCTTAATGAAAATCTCACAGCCTAACCTGTCCATTACCAGTCTTTATTGCCTTTCTGTTTTGTTTTTTTTTTTTTTAATTGATATGCTTCTTTATTACTTATTTTTAGCTGATCAGAAACTGAGCTGTGGGTAATTTAAAACATGCTGTCTGCTCTGCATTGATAACTTTCGTAGTCTTCTAAACTGCCCATAAGTCACTGCTACTCTCTGCTTTGAAATACAAGCCTTTCCATAAAGATATATTAGCACTTAAAAGTCTTCCAGTCAAACTCTGTCCTGAATTCCACTGAGGATGTGTAAAACCCAGTGAAGTAATTGGCGCGCAGGACCATAAACCTGCTTCCAGTTTAGGTCCTCACAGTGTTGATTAAGAAACACTGAATATTCACTGATGGAGCAAGGATTAGGATCTGGACGTACTATCCAGCAACTGCAAAGTTGGTGTGAATATAACCCTCGGTAAATTATGAAACCATCAGAAGGGGCATCTCTGTTGTCATTGATGGAATGCTTTGTACATGCAGACAAACCTGGATGACATCAGCAGCTACTGAAATTCAGCTAATTTAAAGCCAGTTCAGACTTGAAGTTTTTTGCTTCAGTCTTCATCTAAACCTCTCTGGGATGCACTGCTATTTTTGAAGTGCTCTGACTGCTACATCACTAATTCATCACCACCACAGCTTCCCCCCCCTCACCCTGTTCTCTTACTTAAAGGCAGTATCAACTTTGGGATCTGCTTTTTCATGGGAACAATTAGAGAGCAGCAAAACAGCATTTAAAGCAATGCATCAGTTTACCAAGCTTTAATTGTATGCAGCTTTTAAATTAACCCTCTTAATTCAAAATTTAACACATTTGCACTTTTGCATAAAGTGCTGCCCCAATTCATCAAAATTAAACTGCTTATTATACTGTGAATTACTTACTTCAGGGTAATAATCAGTGGTAGGTATGAGATGCTGGATTAGAGCATCCAGAGATGCTGAGGTAAGGTTTCCATCCTGGAAGATCAGTCCTCCTTGTTCATCTTCTTTTGAAGTATGTAGATGAGGGCTGAAGCCACATGGGGTAAACATACTGGTAGAACTCAGCGTTTGGGGCATGCCTTCCTACAAAAGACAGAAACTCACGTCAGGGACAAGATCCATCAGCTTCACAGCCACAGCTGTCTTCTGGTTGATTTGAAAAACACAAGCCATTAATGAGAGCTTCCTGTTCACAAAATTAACATGATCGCTTCATTATAACCTTTATTGTTGCCACTGGCAGATCATGCCTGCGATGGGAAATACACAGGAAAATGGTACGCTTTGATTTATGCTTTTGGGCTAGAAAGGGGCATCAGCTGCTTCAGGCTCCCACCCCAATCAAGAGTGTCTGTGATGATCTGTTTTTTGCTACCAGCCCTGGTCAGTCCCATGTAGGAGAGGCAAGATACTTGGGACTTGAATTCAGCATGTTCCTGAGCAGAACAAAGCTGTTCCTCTGAACCTCTGTCCCCCTTAGAATGAGTTACTGTCTTGGTTTCAGCTAGGGTAGGTTAATTTTCTTTCTAGTAGCTGGTATAGTGCTCTGTTTTGGATTTAGTATGAGAATAATGTTAATAATACACTGATTTTTTAGTTGTTGCTAAGTAGCGCTTACACTAGTCAAGGACTTTTCAGCTTCCCACGCTCTGCCGGGTGCACGAGAAGCCGGGAGGGGAGGAGGCACAGCCAGGACAGCTGATCCAAACTGGCCAAAGGGATATTCCATACCATATGACGTCATGCTCAGTATATTAACTGGGGGGAGTTGGCCGGGGAGGGGCAGTGATTGTGGCTCAGGGATCGGAGGGGGCATCATTCAGCTGTTGCATCCCTGTTTTTTCCCTGGGTTTCACTTCTTTCTCTCTCTCTTGTTGTTTTCCTTTTCATTGCAATATTATCATTAGTAGTATTATTATATTTTATTTTAATTATTAAACTGTTCTTACCTCAACCCATGAGTTTTCTTACTTTTGCCTTTCCAATTCCCTCTCCCATCCCACTGGGGTGGGCAGAGTGAGCGAGCGGCTGGGTGGTGCTTAGTTGATGGCTACGGTTAAATCACAACAGGCACGGAGAATTTAGGGTGAGAGAGGGAGAGAAAAGGGGTGCCACCCAAGGCTTGCTCAGGAGGGACCTTAAGAAATGCTCTGACTCCCATGGGACAGGAGAGGCGTCAGAGTAAGCGAGGGGTAGCAGCAGGAGCAGAAGTCAACTGGAGGAGGATGGAAAAATGAAGGGAGTTGGAGGGAACAGAGAACGTGGGAGCTGAAGAAGAGATTAAAGAGAAACGAAAAGAGAAATGAGGGAGAGTGAGAAGGCAGACACCTGCACTATTTTTGGAGCCTGAAGTTAGTCAGTCCTAGATCTATACTTAGGCACTAAATAAATGTTTCAGAAAGATCCTGAGCACTCATCGACTTCACTAGAGATGCAGAGTCCTCAGCACCTTTGAAAAGGAGGCCAGGCAAACCCAGAGCACGTAGCCTAGTTTCAAGCTCCCTGTATATCAGTTCTCTGGGCTCTCTGCATTGCATTCTAGGCTCCATCTCAATTTTGTGGCTTACAATTAGCTTTTAACGTTTCTTCTGTTGAGCAAAGTTGGTTTGTTCCTGAGTTGGTGCAGGGGGATAACAGATTCTGCCCTGAGAGCTTTAAAGCATCTCCAGCTGCCTCCAAAATCCCCCCTAGAAGCTGCTCCGCTCTCTACAATAGAGACAGCATTATAGGATGTGGACTGGGGAAAGGACAGGGCATGCTCACTCCCAGGTCAGCAAACATATCATCCAGAGCAAGGGACCCCTCTGTGACCTGATGATTTGCTTCTAAATTTGATTTTCCTTGGTGTGAGGAAGGATGGGAAAGAGATGAAGGAAGGGAAAAGTCCTAGAGCCAACCTTGACCCGCCCCCCAAGCAGCCACAAAACAACTCCCAGGACTCTGGCTCTCCCTCCTGAGCGTAACTTCTGTCTGCTGGAAGAGCAAGATCTGCACCCCGCGGCCTGCTGAGCTGGCACTGACCTCCCACATAGGAAGGCACAGGGCCACAGGCTGACACCGCCTGCCTGCCGCTACGCCTCAGCCTGCCGACTCGTCCTCCCCGCTGGTGCTCAGTCACTGGCAGTCAGCAGATATGCCTTATTCTCCAGTATATTTCTCTGCTCTATTCTTTACCCTGTTCCATCTAGTATTCTGCCTCTTCACCTCCCACACCACTTCAAAAACTGCCCCATGGATTTGGCTTAAAAACTTGAGTTTGCGTTTCTCCTTCACATATATCAGTAAATGGGCTGTGACCCAGACAGTCAGCTCAGCTTTAGTTATGTATACAGCACGTTGTATTTATTCCTGCAAATATCCTTGCGTGCAAAAGCACCTCTCTGCCTGGCACAACCCATCTACTCCCCCAAGTTCAGGCTGCTGCAACTTGCCAACTCAGAGCAACCTTGGGCTGCCGAGGATGAGAAGGGCAGTGTGCCTGTATGCCAGGCAGGGTGAGAAGCCCTGGGAGAGGCTGGGAGCTGGGTCCCAGCACCATGGGAGATCAGGCTTTATAAGCAAAACTTGGGTGACTTCATCCTTCAAAGGAGGGACCGTTCCCTGGGAGCCAGTGGTTCAGTTACCGTGTCTTATCTCCTTCTGGGAGGCACACACGGGCTGGGAGTGTGGGCTGCCTCCGGGATTTGCAATCAAACAAAAAGGAACCAAAATGTCAAAACCAACAAATTCCTGCCTTAACTGAAAAAAAAAAATAGATGTCAGGGATTTTAGTTTAGTTTAAAGACCAGAATATCTGAATGTCATCCCAGCCAGAATGGAAGTTGAAGTATCTAGTTTTAATGAATGTGCAGATGTGCCTGTTAATAAGGCTCCGAGAGCAAGTAATTGCTGCTTTTTGTACACAGCTCATACTCTGCGTAGTAAATGGGAAAGACTGCCAAATCCCATTTATTACTTCTAACACGCTCAATGTTACGTCTTGTTTCTATGGCAATAATCCCAAGAAGGACTGCATGTCCATATAGATCAAGAAATAAATCTCACGGACATATAGCTGTCTAGATGAGGAAAAGAAAAAGTTAAAACATCTGTGAACTTACAGGACGCATCCTGGCTTCAGCGTAAAACAGAACTCAAAGTAATAATTTATTCAGTGCAATCCCTCACTGTCAACGCCATTTTTATTATCAAATAGAAATGTATCTAAACAGGATATTACCTGAACTTTTGCATCTCATTACATGAGAATTCTTGCTGAAACACATAGCAATACTTCTTAAGAAAAAGTTAACATTTTTTTTTAAACTGAATAAAACCAGCTGTACAGCTGTCACTAAGACATCCATCTTGGGTGTTGTTAAGAAATTAAATTTTACTTTTTCTTATAAAGTACCTGGTATAATCTCAAATTTTTGGCCTGTATCATATCTGAGCTGGTGCCTGGTTGCTGCCTTACTTGCCACTGAAGACGACCTGAAGGTTTTAACTTCATGCCTTTTTGCTCACTTTTGACCGATACTGTTATATTCACAGCAGGATGAAGGCCAACTGTACAGAGACTAAAAACCTCTTGCACTACTAAGCTTGATAATCATTAACATTAGTATTTGGCAGACAAGAATTTAGGACAGGGACTTCTCTGCTCACAACACCTCATTTCTTTTTCTGTTCATGCAGATTCCAAAGTACTCTTTTTAAAAGCACTAAATAGAAACAAGATCTTGCTTTGAAAGAGCCCACATGTGATTCCCTGCAGTAGGCAGAAGAGAAGGTTATACTGTCAATCACTTGCAGAATACAGAAACAACAAGGAGGAAGCACTGAGAGAGGAAAACAAACAAGCAAACAACCTCAAGGAGATTTGTCTTATTGTACTGACAGTGGTTTGGATGATGGAAAAGGTAGGTGGTTTAGACAGAGCCAGACCCTTCTCCGAAGAGCACAGTGACAGGATGAGAGGCAATACCCCCAGGCTGCAGAAGGGAACTTCCAGTTGAACATAAGAGAAAATCCTCCCCTGAGCACCACATGAAATTGGAAGAGGGATCTGGAAAGGATGTTCATTCTCCATCCTGGGAGATTTTCAAAACTCAACTAGACAAAGCCCTGAGCAACCTGACGAAACTTTGAAGTTAGCCTTCCTTTAAGTGGGAGCTTGGACTAACAACCACGAGAAGTCCCTTCTGATTAACTTTTCTGTGATTCTAATACGTCTGTCTTAAACAGTTGCAGTATTGCCCCATTTCTAGGCCTTTTAATATAAACAACAGCAAGCAAAAATCTAGTCCAGATCATTAGATATCTGTAAAGAAGTCTATATTGAGTGTAAAAACTTTTTCCACTTTTCCTGGAAACAACAGTCCACATGTGGTAAAAATGGTCCAAAACTTCACTTAAAGACCACCTGGACTTAACCTGAAGTCAGTAAGATTTAAGCATGTGAAAATTCAGCAGGTAAGTGCTTCCCTGAACTTTAGTCCGATTCAACACATGATGTTTTGCTGTTCCTCTCATTTCAGAAGGAAATCAGATGCCAATTTCAACCAAAATTTGCAGGATGATACAGAGATCTCAAAAGCATCCGAGTTCCTCCACGTGCCATAAACCTGAGCAGCTGAGTAGAGGAGAAAGACCCAAATTATTGACCTTCTGGGGAGAGAGCAGCGATGTGAGCTGACCTGTTGCTGGACCCAAGAGAACTTGTAGGGAGGTGGAGACCTTACAAATACACTAGCTGAAGAAACAGCATCCACCAACCTTGCTAAGTACAGGGAAATCTAATCATGCAAGAAAAAGCCAAATCCCCAAGTTTCTCAAGTTCTGCTGCTCTTATGCATACTTACTAAGACCTGGAAATTCCAGCAGTAAACATACTGGAGGGCTGGTGCCCTGACTTTGGAAGGAAATACTGCTATATGCTGGTCCCAAAACCAGACTTAATGCTTATGGGTTCAGAAGGAGCAGAGATGCTTTGCTAACAGCACACAGGCTCTTGTGGCAGTGACAAGGGTAAAATATAATGTGTGCCTTGAAGGACCGCTTTGATAAACGGTGCTCTGGACGAAGCGCTGCTGGTGAGGGGATCTTAGTGAAGGGCAGACTTCCACACCCTGCCATGCAAAATGACTGATGATACAGGTGGCTGCACACATATGGCATTTAAACTATCCCTGTGCTCTAAAGCACTGAGAGCTGGAGATGTGAAAATGTCTCTGCACTGGTTAAAAAAAGAAAAAAGAAAATGCAAAGGGAGACTGTTTTTGGGCCTGGTTTCCATTACACAGGACCTTCCATGTGGGAGAAGGCAGGGCATGTGGCTCCTTCCTTGCCTACAGAAAAACAAGGTTATAAAATAGAAAAAAGCAGATTGGACTCAGCACTGACATCTGCACAAAGGCAACATAAAATGCTACTGAGCCAGTACCATAGCATTTTGCATTTATTTTACCAAAATGTTAAGACCACTGGCAGTGGCACAGTGCAATCAATAGTCCCAGCTCTGTGCAGGTGGTGCTGCGCAAGAAGGCACAAGAAAGGTCCCTCTTCAACAAGTGTTGGGGCACTTTGCAGTAAGGTGTCCTGATGACCCTCTATCCCTAGGAACGAGGAGGACAACGGTGTCACACTGGATCATAGTGGGCTCCTCAACATTCTCCCAGATCCTGGGGTTGTGTGTTCAGCCAAGGATTCTCTGATTGGGAAATGCAACAGCTCAAGCAACAGCTTGTTCAACTGTGGCTTTTTCGGATGATGAAGTCGTATTTGCTGGAAGTGAGCCCACTGCCACTGCAGAGGAAATGCACTTCTGGGGTGTTATGGTAATAACTGGAACAGGGAATCTTCTCCTATATTTATTTCTACCTCTACTCCTTTTTGCTGTTCTTCTGTGTCATCATTCATCATTCTTAGCTTTTATTGGGTATTACAAAGTGCCTTTTCTTTACATTCTTTTAATATATTTCATACTTTCATAAGACTGAAAAAGAAATTAAAAAATAATGGCAATGCACTGCTTTTTAATCTTTCTCCACTGGCCAGGACTGATAAGTATTCCAACATAGTGGTGAAAATAGGCAATCCATAGATACTTCTCACTACAAATTATGCTGCTTACATAAAAATATTTAAGGACTTGATACACTGAGCCGAAGCATGAGACCAAACGATCACCAATGCTTGGGAGAAAAGCCACCCACAAACTCTACAGCTATCTACAACTGCCAGTGCCTTAAAACCTCTGGAAAAACAGTGCCCAAACCTGGAAAACTGAGCTGGGCATGGCTTAAAGAAAGGACTGCCTAACCACGGACATAACATGGGCCCACCAATCTGCAGCAAGAGAGGTTCGATGTGCGAGGGGATGGCTAACAGGCTGCCAGCTCTGCCTTCCTGGTGCCAGCCAGGTGACCTGCGGCACAGCCACGAGGGTAAATACCCCACCAGCATTCCCCAACTCCACCGCCTGCTGTTACAAATGTCCCTGTGGCAAGTACAGTTAATGCTTATATGGACATGAAATGTTCAGGAAACATTTAATGTGTTTTTCAGCAGCTTTGATGTGATAAGTGTTTTATCCTTTTATCAAAAACTTAATCACACTGTTTACTTTTGATCTTCATTTCATCTCTGCCTTCCATCTGCTCTGCCTTTCTCAAGGGGAAACGAGCTGGTACCATGTGATGAATGGAGCGGGGCTGCAGACTTATCTTCCCACCCACTTAAGTTTCAGATTAACAAAATAAATAAAACCCTTCCCACTTCAGGGATGAAAGGCACAAGCTTTTGACAATCTCTCACCAGAATTACAGGAGCTAGAGAGGATGGTAAGGGAAGCTGTGGAGGTTGGGGTGTCCATCTGTGCCACGAGGGAGGCTCCAGTTTCACTTGCTATCCTGACCGTGACAGTGGGCTCCTCCTTGCAAGAACTCAGGACGTGCAAGTCAGTGCTCAGTGAGCATAAGCAGGGGATAAATGAAGGGTACGGGGGACTCAAGGTCAAGCATAATTTGGCAAGGCACAGACTTTAACAAATATACCTAATCTGGAGTGAGTTGGACTGGTTTTTACCCCCATCTGGGAACAGAGGTGGGACACCTCCCATCCCATCCCATCCCAATCCTGCATAAGTCTTTATTGATCCAACTTTCACCAAAACCAGACAGTTCAAGGAAGTGAAGATGGTTCACACCAAAACATTTTGGAAAATCATCTTGGAGAATTCTTGGCCAGCTTTAGCAACTAAACCTATTAATCAACCATAGTTAATCTCTCTATGTGACATTGGAAGAGCTTTGCTGAGGGATTTGCTCTGCTCCAAAAGCATCAGGAACTAAGGGATGGAATAGCAAGAACAGAGAAAGAATCACAAGCAATCAGCATCTTCTCTAGATGTTGACCCAAACGATCTAATGGGCTGCACAGGCCTGCAGCTCAGAGCAGACATACAGATCTCTTCTGTTTAGTTGCGATACCACCAAAACCAAGGCCCTGTTTGTTCTGATTCACATACAGGTGAATCCCGCCCCAAACGAAAGTCACTACTGTGATGGACAAACATTAGGATAGGAAGCTGGAGCCAAAGGTGATCTACTTAATGCCACAGGTAGGAGAAGAACCAATTCCCCAACCTATTCACTGGGCTTTGGGGTCCAAGCTATAAGCAGAGTTATCATCCAGGTAGCTTGGAAAAGATCTTGACTCCCAAACTGAGACTTACGTAGATAATGACTGAAGGAGCAGAAACAATTGCACTGTGGAGCAGGTTGCACAGTGCAGACGAGTTTCAAACCCTCCCCACTGACAACTTCACAGACAACCAGAACACACAAACTAGAGCCAGAAGGGTTGAGCTGTTCATAGAGGCATTATTTAGCATGAAGGCACTTCTATCAATGATGCTTCTCGTCTCTGCCACGCAGACCCTGCGGGTCAGGACATGGTGTGAATCCTTCAGCTCTTCCCCATGAAGCACTCACTTTGTGCCCCATCCCCTGCGGAACAAACCCTGCTCCATGCTCTCAGCCACGACAGCACGAGACACAGTTGGGTCTCACCTGCCTCGGTACCTGCCCACCGCTGTCATACAAGCTCTAAATACCCGTGGGCTCAGAAGAAACTTCAGTAACAGATGCTTATTTTTCTTTACATTACTTTCCATAATTTTCCAGCTATTCATCTTTGCAGAAAAAAAAATTTCAGAAAATAATTATAATGAGTTAAAATTCAGATTTTTCTCTATTTCTTTTGTAGGGAGGGAAGCAGAGGAATGAGGGGAGAAAGAATTCTAATGTTTCAGAAAACAAAAGGAAAACCACTGTGAAGTAATTGCTTCCAGTTGTCAAGGCCATGGTTATAAACGTTTTTTCAGCAAGAGTACCTGGCACTAACAAACTCAATGTATTTGATGCTGATGTAATTAGGAAACTGGTAGCAGATGTAACTTTCTTTTCACCTTTTCAACAGGCCATAAAACATTCAATTTACAGTCCATGAAGTTGTGAGATTGCAGAAAACTCAACCTGTCAATCCCAATACTGCTGGAAATGGTTAAATGAGCAATATAATGAAGCTACACAACTTAGAAACACAAAAGAATCACAAGGGGAAAGAACCATGGGACGGGAAAGGTGGGGAAAAATACTTAACTGCAATATTCTCCAAACTCAATAACAATTACATCTCGATGTGGGCTGGCTCCCTCCCCTTTCCTACCCATTCCTTGCAGCAGCTGAGACGCTTTACTGAGATTCCCATGAATGAGACTGCAAGAGCAGCAAGTGAATTTAAGGGGTTTGGGTATATAATCAGAACTAGATGACAATTCTATTTCCTTCAGTCCCACCTGGTTCCCATCTCTTACTCATCTCGCCTCCCAAATCACTTCCCTAAAGAACTCACCCCGACAGTCCTCTCGTGTGGAACCTCCTTTGGGTGTCGCAGATCAGGAGGGGAAGGAAAACTCCTGATGAATTTAAACCGGCAATCGCAAAAAGCAACCTTAGGTAAAGCAAGGGAAAAGAAAGCAGAGTAGTGGAGAGCGAGGGCACAGCTCCCCAATGTGTTGTGGCACACGGCACTCCAGAGCAGGGGAGAGATGCAGGCCAGGAGCCTCGGGGTGCCTGGAAAATTTTTGTCTTTTTCTCCTGTAAGATTTCTTTTAGGGGCAATAAAATTCCACTAAACACCTGGTTTGGCCCAAACTGAAGTGCTCCGAACTGTCCTGAGAGTTGATGGAGCCCCATTCCTGGGGAGGAGAGGCAGGGCACGGTGAAGCCCCAGCCCTCAGCACAAGGTGGGGAAGGGGATGCGCTGGGAAGCTCTGACCGGGGGAGAACAGGCTACAAGAGCAATCGAGCTGCAGCTCCCATGGGGCACTGGGGAAGCACCTAAAACATAAACCCTCCTCAACCAGTTTTTCAAGGAAAAACTGAAACCAAAGTGACCTCTGCTGTAAAAAGCAGCTACAAACTTACACACTAAGCAATTCTTGATGGGCTTCCAATTTCCCCATAAAAAGCATTCTAATCCAAAAGAGTAATTCCAAAGATTCAGACCAGAAACTGGGCCCAGCACCTCCAAACCAGCATTTACATTGCCCCAGAACACACAGAGAAGTCCTCAGGTCTCCATCCTCTCCCTGCTAGCACTTGGGCGAGTCACAGAGCAAAGGCTAACGTTCATGGCAGGCACAAAAACGATCCCAGCTTCTTCCTTTACAGCAAACCTCCAAACCAGAAGGGCTTGGTGTGAGCAGCGCTTGCAGTGTAACTTCATTCCCCTAAAGACATTGCAATGTGACAGGAAAAAGATTCAACTCAAACCCCACAGAAATTACTGGGCTCTGTATCTCACATATTTACTCCAGGCCAGAACAAGAGCTTTTATTCTCCGAGATATGCACATAGCTGCATTCAAAGCCAGCCAACAGGAGAGGCGTGTGTATATCTACCAGCTGAATTTTTTCCATCATGTCAGTGAGAATGATCACAGCTACTCTTGTACTAGAGGTTTAAGAGAAAGATCTTGCAGTCAAAATACTACAGTGAAAAACCAACTACGCTAACCAATTACCTCGAAATCTGACGGACATGCCTCAGAAAGAGACCCCATTTATAGGTAAGGAGGCATTAAATCAATTACCAGCATGATGCAAGCAAGAACAAGGTCACCTTGCTGAAGGAATATTTCTGTTTATGCTCATGTCAGAGTATTTTGTTCGATAGAGAAAAATGAAAACCTGATTATCATGAATTTGGTAGACTGGTCTGAAGTAGAATATAAATCAGAAACGAGAAGATTTATGGCCAATTAAATTGAACTCCAATCAAAATCCCATTCAGGCAACAGTTCCCTGGGGGCTTCAATTTGTTAGTGCCACATTTTTTTAATAACTTTCTTTTTCATGTAACATCAGCAATAATAAAAGCCCTTCAATAACAAGCAGAGCTGCAAACACGTTATTTATCTTAAAATGGCATCATTGCCTGGAATCAGAAAGCATTGAAAGGACGTGCCATAATCTCTCAGGAACAACCCCCCATAAAACTGCAATGGGTGTAAAGCTTTTTTTCTTAGTCTCGTAACAATTTCTTTTTTTGTTAATCTGGTTCAAGTCTGAAGTATTTCTCCTAAGTAAGAGTGAGTTGGCATTGACCCTGGCGTGAGACTGAACGCAGCCTCCGATGTCTCAGATACTTCCCCGATATTGTGCATGTGTGTGAAGTACAGGGCCAGTGGCATATCTGCGCCTCATCATTATCAGATTTTTAGTAATATTAGAACACCTACCAATATAGTCCAGATGCCCTTGACAGTACTCAAATGTACACTAAAGGCAGCAGTCTGGATTTCTCTCACTTTAGGCTAGAAAAATCTATTTTCTGCTCTAATGTGCCTCTCCCCTTACGCTTCCTCCTTCCTACTGAGTTCCTGGTAAAACCCTTAGACAATATAAAAACTATTCTGGTGTATAGAATTTTTTTTAAAGAAATATTTATCTTTTTTCTTTCCTTGAGGAAAAGAAGGATTTCCTTTTCCATAAGGGGAAAAAAAGGATAAATAGAACATAAATGGAGCAAGGAAAATGAGAGTGCTTAGAGTGGGAATGAATTCCCATACCTTTTGTTAAACACAGAATTGCAAAATTTGCCCCAAGTGAAGTCAGAGTTCAACCAGGCATGGACAGAGAGGGAAATCCCGGAACAAAACCATGCAGGCAGCGTTCCCAGAAACTACTGACATTAACAGGAGCCTTTTGGCTCAGTCCAGTCATCGCTGACGGACCACCACTGTGACTGCCTGGAAATCAGTCAACGCTTGGACTTTCTTGCTTAGGCAGTAGGAGTGGTAAGGAGAGGAAGTTATTTAAGGATAACTAACAGTTGTCAATCTGAAGGGCTTTGCGGTTTTGTAGGGCAGTCCGGGCTGCGGCATCATCAAACTCACATTTATAAATGAGAAAGCTGCTGTAGGAATTTTATTTAATACCTAAATACACAGGCATGACATTGCGACTGCCCTCAGACCTCAGAAGCCGCCTACTCTCAGGAACAGCTTCTTCCAGGCCAAACCTGAAGGAATCAGAGTGCCTTAAAAGCAACATGGCACAGTCTGGCCCCTGCAACACCGACAGCTTCGCAGGAGCAAGGACGCCTCTCCCCATCTAAATGAATGCTGTCTCCACCGCATGCTGTCAGAATTACAATGGAAAGCCCGTAAATAAAACGAAAATGCAGACCTCAGTCCTCCTCTCATGACATCTTGGTGAGAACAAGCCTTGACAGGAATAAAAAACCTCCCACGCTAAGCAAAGCAATTCTGCTATTTATGCAGAAGGAAGAAGGAAAGCTGTATATCAAACAAATAATTACAAGAGCAGCTTTATCAGTCCCTGCTGATTATTCTCAGCTCGGTTTGATGATTCTGCCAGTGCTCCGCAGGTTGTTCAGAGAGGTGCATGTCACAACATTTCACTCACAGTTCTTTCATTTATTAGCACCTACTGCTACCTGTCTCTTAGTCAAAAATCTTGGCATACATTTAGAAATTGGTCTCCTGGAGTCTGTCAGGGAGGTTTAAAAGCCTATAAATCATATTTTTATATATACACATACATCCTCAGACAGACTCCACACGTAAATATGAGTGCATAATGATGTATTTTGGGCATTACACATATATATATATATATGTGCGGTTATACAGAGGCACACACATTTTTATATAAGTGCACCTCCCCTCCCCAATATGTAAAGAAAGCAATTCAAGTAACTTGCTTATCACTGCTCCAGTTTGGGTGGGACATTTCATTTGACTTTTTTTTCTTCCCAAATTTGCTAAAATATTAAATGGAAGAGGGTCTAATCTTTACCTCAGAAAACATTAATGCCTTCTGAAGAACAGCATAAGCTCTGACTGTCACCAATGTCAATTTATCACCACTGTTAATTACACTGTATTTGAGCAATGCTCAGTTACCAGATTAAAACAAATGTCTCTTAAATTTTTGCTCTTAATTGCCACAGTCTGCAGGCATCCCTGAGATTTATGTCCCACTGCAAGGAATCCTTTGTGGCAAGCACCTCTGTGCTTCAGTGTGCAGTGCTGAGCAGAGGAGACAGACATCCGAGCACCAGATTTACGGTGCTCACATCCCCTGTCCTCGACTCGCCTTTGAGAGCTGTGCCCAGAATTGGGGATGTGTAAAGAGTGAGAGGTCAGAGCTGAGCCTGTCAATGATGGATCTGGCCACGCAGGCTAACTCTTAGCTAACTCCTCCCAAATATCCCCTCAGCCCCAGGCTGGAGAGGCACGGATAACGACACTCAAACACAGGACTTCACTCCCTACTAGGGAAGAGGGACAGAGACAGGGGGTACACCAGTGCAGCCAGCATCAGGATCCGGTCTGAGCTATAGATTTGGGTTATTTCATCCTAGCAGCCCTGGAGGGCTCCAGAATGACGAGCAGGCTCTTGCGCTGTATGGATGACATATGGACGCATCTCCCTAAAAGAAACAAACTCGTGAGCTTCTGGATTTCCCCTTCTGGAGCACCATCTGTGCCCTCTCCGAGTCCCACCACCCACTACCGCAGCATGACCCAAGGCAGCTGGGCACGCTCGGGTGCTTCGTAGCCCCACGCTTCTCACATGAGGTGAGAAAGCAGCAACGTCATCTGTAGCTGTCCCCAAATTTAAACACATTCATGCTGGAATATGCTCAGCCCACACAAGTTCAACCTTCGTTTGGGCAGGCAAGGAGTCTTCTGCTGACAGATTTTCTCTGGCTGCATTAAGTATTTAAAAAAAAAAGAAAAAAGAAAAAAGAAAAAAGAGACTCTGCTGATATTTAGGATAACACAGCAAGTCTGTAGCTGGAAAATAAATCCCTCAACTTCAGAAAGAGGAAATTTCAGCTGCAGCCCAAGTTCTGCTGCTGCATCTTCTTCAAGGCACCACAGGTGAGGGTGCTGAGCTGATGAGGGTCCTGCTGGGGCTCCCGCACCCCAGGGAACCGCCTTGCTCAGCCCCAACCACCTCTTCCCCAGCGGGCAAAGGGCAGGGGGGATTCACTGCTGAGCTGACTAATTGCTCATTAGCCAAAATTAACTCTGTGAGACACTTCTGTGATCACTGCTAGAAGTCTGTCATTAAAAGGGATTGCAGACAATAGTTCTTTGCTTTCTGTCCAAGCACCAGCTATGTGATGCTCTGGCTTCGAGATCAGCAATCTGCTCTTGGAGAAACATGGGAATCACCCGTGCCGAGCTGCCCATGGTCCGTCCAGCTTACCCACCTGTCTCTCACACTGGCCACCATCAGATACATCATAGAAAGGGGCAAGAGTGCTGTGGAGGGCAGAAATGCAATGGTTTGCTCACTACAGCAGCCTCTTTCTGCTCTCTGTTAGTTAGAGACTAGCTCATACCCTGAAGCACAAGATTTAATATCCATCCAAAATCTGCTATTGTTAGTTATTCTCAGTGCCCCTACAAAATTATAAACTTCAGGAACCAGCAAAAAAAAGCCTTCCTAGAACTATGGTAGGGAGCTCAGTGAAATACATGTGTGTTTGAGGGTCCAACTTTAAATATCATGGGATGAATTTTTTCTTGGCATCATTCCACTGATTTTTGTGGTATAAAAACCAGGGGTGAATATGGTCCAAGATATACACAAAATGAGCTAAATTCTGAACTGCACTTGCTGACCTCATAACTCTTTAGCAGTTGAAATGTGGGTTACAAAGCCAATTTCCATAAAGGACATGTTCAGTTAACAGTGGGAGACTGTGCTGACTCGAGCTGTGTGAGCACACTACTGAGATATTTCCCACATAATCTACATTCATTCCATACTTTTTGGAAGCGCTCCTCAAAAGATGGTGTCAAGGGTGCAGATCCTATAGATCGGAAAGATATGTGACCCGCTGCAAAGCACAGAGCTTTTTTAACTCATTATTCTGGTGTTCTGAGAAGTCACAAACACCACATATGGTTTTTCTTCCCCCTACCCTCCAAGGCTGCGGGGTAGCAGCTTGCTTAGCATATAGGCAGCCCAGATGGGGACATACAGAGACCCCTCCGTAGTGTTTGAAGCAGAACATGCTATACAGGGACACAGTGAAAATCCCAAGTTTTGTCTATGGATAGGGCCCAGCATAAAAAGCTATATTCATTCATTCATTTTGCATATTGCTTGAGCAACAGTGAGGTTTTTAAAGCAGCAACCACCATTGTTACGAAATTGTACTATTTTAATAATATAACAAACTACTTGATACAAAATTTGAATGTACACCAGAGTTGTTACCCTGTGGCTAAATGTCTCACCCTTACTTAATCTTCTAAGACTCCAGACCTGCACAGGCAGAGACATACACAACAGGACTTTAAACACTGTAGGGGAATTTCTGGTAAAATTATGCATGTACAGATATCCAAATATGTAGGATTTGCAAAAGGAAGAGTCTAATGTCACCTGTAATCTCTCAAGCCCATTGATTTATACATGCAATTGAAGAAAACCCTTGACTTTCCACTCCACATGGGAAATTGGATGAATCGCATGCTCAAATTAGGTCTGGCATTGCCACATAGCTGGGGCCAAACTCTAACCATCTTATTTCTTTCAGTGGCCACAAACTCAACAAGCCTTTGAAATCAGGGTGACTATTCAAAAAGTTGCTTCTGCTTCATGGGGATAAGGGGAGTCACCTCTGCTCCCCAGATACAACCAATTGCTCACGTAAATATTTACAGCAACAAGGTTAGATATCACATTTTAAAATTCAATCTCTGGTATTTGTAAATTTTCTAGGAGTACTAATACTAAAACCAGAAATGTGCAACTTGTCTTGAAATGTTTATTCAGCTAAATAATCATTTCAGTTTAAGTAATTCTAAAGGAGCTGAGCCAGCAGCCTTTTTCAAACAAATAATATTGACAGGAATGAGCAAACACTAGTTTATGCTCAATTTAAGGCAATAACCAGAAGAAACATACAGCACATTGTCAAATGGATATAAAACAAGTAAGACTATGTGCTAGGAGAGAGAGGCCTCAAAGGCTATTTTAGTACTACTTAGAATTTAAGTAATAATAGAAATTAATGGTCAAGACATCAGCAGTGTGTCCAAAACTTGCATGGATGGGTTCCCAGTGCAAAACACCCTGCACAGACCCAGTTTTCGGGAACAGGACTCCGGTTGTACTCACACAAACGTTTACTGTCACAGGAGTTTGCAGAAGGATGGACACAGGACAGATGAAGATTTCATTGCTAAATGCTTTGCTGGGATGTCCCCAGCTGCAGCTACAACAGACACAGGGTATGAGAATCCGATTAAGAAACAATCTAAACTCCATAAAGGAAAAACTGTGGAAATGAGGAACATAATGAAAAGTGCAACACTCAATGCAACCAAGACATGAGTTTGAATGTTGGCTTGTAAACAATATTAATTAGACCAGAAAATATAAGAATGGCAGAGACACGGACTCACACAAGCCTTCAAAGTTTTCAGCAGTACAGCTGTGGAGTTGAAATGCCAAATACAAAGAGTGATGCCTCTTCTCCTGGTGCACTACAACATAGTGCCTTAGATGTGGTGCGTGGTTATTCTGTTCTTTGGGATGGCACTTTAAGATCCAGGATGCTTCCCTTGCATTTCAAATTTTCAATTCCCCATTTCAGCAGTCCCTGCTGTACTTTTAGACGGCACTGAAATTTCACAGTCAGTACTTCCTTAGTGACACACACAACTACCGAGAGAATCCATTTAGGAGGGAACCAGGGAGGTAACCAGCTGGAAACCCATGATGAAGGAAAGACTACTTGCTACCTCCCTGAGGGAGATGGGGGAGAGTAAAAGTTAATGGAAGGATAATCAGGAACTCTTCAGGGATATCAGTTTATAGGCCAGGAGCATATATAACCGAGACTTGTTTGCATATCAAGAGACTACAGGAGAAGGTGTGACAGCCAAATGCAGCTTATGAAAATACGGCTATCTGCAAAGCCGATAGCTTCTTCACATGTGAAAACACAATCCTAACGCTCAGCTTGGCAAGTGAAGGCTATATAACATCAATATGTCTGTTTTGGGCAGCCTGTACAGTGAAATCGCTTCTTACAACATTGACAGTGTTTTCAGCAGACATGCCTGGGACTCAGCAAAACAAGCTGTTTTTTTAGAGATTTCAAGGATCCCTGCTTGAAATACCCGCAAAAATGAAATACTCAAGCTTTAAAACAACATGGTGGAATTGGGTGCTTTTTAATGGCCAGTGAAGGAAAAAGCCAACTCAGAGATTGCTCAAAACCAACACGTTATGCTACAAGAACAGGACAAGATGTAACTCAGCTTTAGACAGAGCTCTGGGTATTTAAGTTCTTCAAAGAGTTTTAACAGATTAAACTACAGAGAAGCTGCAGTGTCCAAAAGCACAGCTGTAATGGCTACTTACCTATTCTGCAAACACCAAAAGCAGTGCGTGTCTCCAGCCATGTCACCTCATCTGGAGACCTCCCCATATCTTAGCACGGCCAAGAGCCCTTGTCAATACTGGCACGGGAGCCCTTTTGGGAAATATGAGGAGTTTGCCTATATCTCATTTCATCCTGTGCTGTAATAAGCGTTTTGTTGAAGTATTGTCTCCTAAATAGAGATGCCTCTAAAGATCCCCCCCTCCACACCAATACTCCGATTCACTTCCATTCTTCACATTTAATAATCCCCCCAGCTGGTCCCTGCAAGTGCCACCGCACTTCGGCCAGATCTGTGCCCCGACCTTCCTGCCAAGGCCAACACAAAACTATCCTTCCCTTCCTGCCCTGGACGGGTTGGCAATATCGCTACAGCCTGTTAAACAGTATGAAAAGGAAACATTACTAAAGGCCTTTCATTGGGCTAAGCAATCAAATGCAGGATTTTATTAGTAGAATCTGTTTTGTTGAAAGGAGGATATTGGCCGAGATTATCTCCATCTGTTTTATGATCATTTCAGTGAAATCTTTCATGTTAGCCAAATCCAGAAATGTGTGGGAAATTAAGTTATTTAGCCCATTATGCCTCTTTTACCACACTAATGATGAATATTCTTCTTTATTGTCCAGGGTATTTTTAAGAGTGTGCCTGTCCTTCATAAACATATAATTGCTTTCTTGTATATAATTTTTATTAACATAGTATTTAGATGGCTACTACATATTACTTGGGGAGAAAAAAAATTCCATCTTATATATGGTACAAATCACCAACATTTTCCAGGACTGTAATCCATTTTACCAGCCAAAGTAATTTCTCAGTCAGAACTGAATTCTGAAACTCCGAAATCCTCCACTTTTAAAACATCCCTTTTCATGTTACATTGGCTCTTCATTCCACTCCGCTGCCACACCACACACCATGAGAAGCTGGTGTCAAAAGGTTATCCCAGACCTCGGTCCATCATTATTCAATACCCATTTCTACAAAAGCCTCTAGGAGCTTCCAATTTCCAAATGACCCTCCCACAGGAAAGGTTTTGTTCCAGTACCATGTCTCCATCCTCTCTAGAATCCTATGATTTTTTTTTCTCTCTCCCTCACATCCACAAATCTTTGATAATTTTCACCTTCTCTAGGCAGTTCAGTGACTCTTTTGATTTGCAAGTGAGTTCAGGCAGGAATTTTACCAGATGAGTAGTTTTGCTATCTGCATGCATTTCACTATCACATCAGTACTGGCTTTCTTCCAACCAGGAGACTTAGAAGAATCCTGAAGAGGTCTTTGTATTCAGACCAAGCCTTCTGCTGAGCTGTGGGCACTATCTATAAAGTGACTCTATGAAAATGACATCATTATGTGGCAAACGTGTTCTTCCTACAGTAAATTTGTTTGGCATGCAAAGTCAAAACCGAGCTTTTTCAAATTGTCAGCATCTTGAGCTCAGTCTTGCAGCTAAATACCACGTTGTATTCTTTCTACTTCATGTCTCGCACATCAGCAACAATACAAACTCAGCAATCAAACCTGAGCTGGTGTTTTTTGTGGTGACTCAGGGAGCTGATTAAAATACAATTGCTCTCCCAGATCTGGGCTGGCTCAAAACGGCAGCAAATGTATCAAAGAGGTGTCTCTTAATTCCCCACCCTTTGTTCAGAAAATTAAACACACACAGAGAAGAGACAGATGCAGTAATGGAGTGTGCATTTTACCCTCATTTGTAACCGGTCCAACTCTTAACTAATGGGGCTTAATGCAGTTGTACATTATGATTTCAGATGGGCGTCTTTACTCACACTGAATTATGCACTCCATGAGTAGCAGTAACAAAACCGCACACTCACCAACTGAAGCACTGAGAAATAAGGCTGGAGTGAGACTCTAAGTTAAAATGACATTCAGTAGCATAACAGCCACATAACCTCGAGACAGAGGCTCTTAACCCATAGCAGGCTTATTTCTAATGCTGTGTTTGTCACAGGTGACATGAAGTTATGCGCTCCCCAGACAGCAGTGACACACAACAGAGAAACCTTCAGTCCCTCTGAAGGCAAAAATATTTGTCCTTGTCACCCAGCGAAAGACAGCAACCCCAACCCAGCATGTGATGTAATCACACCAGCGCAGTAAACCCAGAGGGAGGAAAATTAAAGCAGCAAAGAGGTAGTGCCTACCTTTTGAATCGATTTATCTTAGGGCATTCCTGTAGCCCTCCTCTGTGAGACACCACTGCTGTGGCACTGGCAACCTCTCTAAAGCAGTCAACAAGTATCGACCTCTAAAATGCCAGCCAGGCTCTTCTGTATGAACCTTGGATATGACTCACCATGGGAATACATCTTCAAAAGCAAGAGTTTCAGAGAGCACACTCCTTTTTTTTTTGAAAAAAAAAAAAAAAAAAAAAAAACACCAAAACACAAACCAAAAAAAAAATCTCCCGAACAAGCAATTCATTTCAAATCCCTCTTCCTTCTTTCCTTTTGTTTTTGTTTTTAATTGCACCAGGAATGAGTTTTTTGGACTACTATTTTAAAAGCCTAGGCCTAGAAGAAGTTCTTCCAAGTCCTAACAAAACACGATGTAATTTTAAAATTACAGTCTGACAAACTGCTGCTTTGAGACAACGATCATCTTCTAAATGACTGGGCAGGCTGTCTCAAATCGCTGCTTTACATGAGCTACAGAAGGGGCCGCAAGAATGTGTAGCGGTCACTGCTCTAACTCCGTGCAGGCCCCCAACTTCAAAGACAGCTGAACATCACCACAGGGCTAATAAAAATCCCAGGGAATTGCTCTGCACCATCCTTGCTTGGCCTGAATTTGGTTACTGCGCTGAAACGTCAGGAGGGTACCAAGGCAAATCTGCTTGTGCCTTCTTACAACTTCAGATGGATACCACATAGCTCTATCAAATAACAATGATATGATTAAATCCCTTTGTGTTATTTAAATCTGAGATGGAATGAGCACTAGAGAACATTAGACAGAAACTGGGCACACAGGGAACAGCAGTGATCACCTAAACAAGTCTGATGCTCTAGACAACAATCCAGATTCAAGCTGGAGGTGGGACTGAAAAAGCAGTGATGGATGATCTCTGGGTCACAGCAGAGATGGGATAATAATCTATTTTCATTCCTCCAAACCCCTCTGCAGCTTTCAGACCTGTCAACAATAAAGCATTGCCTGGCAGGAGCAAAGTAGTCCAGGATAACCCTGTGACATAGCTCTTCCAAATCAATTGGAGTGATAGGCAATGGTACCTCCACTATCAATCCCGCTCAGCACCTCCTGGACCGCAACATGAAGGGACATGCAAGAAGGACTTGAGAAGCTGTCAAAGGGCAGAGAAGACACAGCACCACCTGTCCTTTGCTCTGCAGAGCTGTGCTGCAGGTACCAAGATGATGCATTGCACAGGGGAGGATGACAAAGGGCCAGGAAGCAGTGGGCTGAAACTGAATCCAAACTTCAGAGACATGATGCTACTCAGCAAAGAAAAGCGGTTTGGAGAAGGTTCCAGCCACAATACTGTCTTTTAGCCCAGAACAAGCCTGTGCCCTGCAGTCATCCATCCTGGGTCCAGGCTGAGGGACAGCGTGTGACATGCTAGCCACATTGCCGACAGCCTTGCTGGCAGGCAATGAACAGCTTTTTGTTGCTGGATGTGAACCCATGTCCTTCAGCTGACTTCCCAGAGGCCATCAGACTTTGAACCTGTGTATCACCATGTCCCTACGGCCAAGGCCAGTGCAAACCATCCACAGTGCCACCTCCCGAGGTGCAGGGCCCCAGGGAGCCAACACCAGCAGCGCAACCTGGGGCTACCTGCATCACAGCTGCTGCCTCCAAACAAGCAGGGTGAGAGGGCAAAAGCAAGAAAAATGAGTTGTCTGGTGAACTTTCAATCATGGCACAAGCTGATTTATCCAGGGTGGAATACACCCCTGAATTTACCCCAGGGGGACAGGCAAATTCACTTTTAACAGTTTACATACTTGAAAAAAATTCAAACAGCTTGAGACACTGCAGCCCAAAGCAGGCATGTGTCCCTGTCTTCCAGCCTTAGCAATCTCCAGAGCTCTGCTGGCTGTAACCTAGAGCATTAACACTGTACAAGATTTATGTTTAAGGCACATTAGTAACACTTTTTAATGATGAAGGAAGCATTTTAGCAAACCGTAAATTCTGCAGAAGCTGTGTTTGGCAGAGTTATCAATAATCCCATTAATGACAAGGTGCAATTTACAGCAAACTGGCAGTGGAAAGGAGATACAGGACTTACGTGAAACAAAAAGATAATACAATATTATTCCATTGACTGTGCTTTCTCTTAATTGCCTTGTTATGTACACTCGGGGCACACAATCTATCACGGATGAAGTTGTTTGTTCATAAAGCAGCACGCAAGAGGTTTTTAATCCAAGATCCCTCTAGCTGCCTTTCAGGATTTATTTCTAAGTTGTCTTTAATTTTTCTATTTTGTGTAAGTTTATCCAAATATTAGGAAGCACTCTGCTGAAAAGAAACTGCTGTGCTCAATTGCGCTACTTGTACCGGATTATGTGACTGCTTACTAAGGCTTTACTCAGTAAGACCGCACAAAGAGACATGATTTGCAAAACAGACTGCAGATCTCATGTCGCTCTTCCCCATCCCCAGGTTTGCAGAAGGACTGCTGGCCCTCCAGACAGAATCCAACTAATATTCATTTGTGCATGTCCAAGTGACCCATGTTGAACGTGCCAGGTTCAGTGCATGTATTATAACCAAGGCATCAAGAATACCCTTTGCACTGTTATGAAGCAACTCTACCAAACAAAATGACATAATTGTAATGTAACAAGCAAACTTTATGCCTCAGAACGTATCTATCCTATTAATACATGAAAAAAAACACACTGGAAACTTTCAAGACTGTAGAAAGCTGCATTTGAGGCTTTAAAATTATTTAAATTATTTGTTTTCATTTCAACATTAACTCATCTTCAGGTGTCCGTGTGGGAGGGCAGACAGATGGTTACTCAGCTGAGGAACTTGAGACTGTTCTGGCTTTGTATCATGGTAACAACCAGCCGTCTGGAAAGAAGCTTCAGACCAGGCCAAAGTCCAAATACAGGAGAAGAGACTGTGGAAACATCACTTAAGGGAACTGCTCAGATCTAGCTTTTGTGTGGTTTTGCTTCAGCTTAAATTCCCAAGACTCTCACAGATTAATTTGGTCATTACACCACGAACAGCTGAGAAGCCCAAGGTACACATTTTTATACCATATATAGCGCGAAGAATGTAAGCTACACTGAGAATGAAGATGATGATGAATGAATTTACTTTATTTGCAGTTTTAATTATCGGGTAAATTCCACTTACCACCTAGAATGTGAATGTGTTTTATTACAATAATATGCCTCCGGCATGATGCCAAGACAGAGTTTCCAAGCAAGGGGGAGGGGGCATTAAATTGTGCTGGCTGGTGTTGAACGCACTTGACATTTCTCCATTTCATTTCCTAGGTGCAACGTCATAAATAAGCTCAAAAACCTGTTGCTTACAGCCCTGGCCCATTTGAAACCCTACCTGATAGATTTATTTCAAGTATACTCTGTCCTCCAAAGCTGCTGGGAAACAACAACTTATCACTGCCAACCTGTTATTTCTACACCCTCCATTGTCTGTAGCATCAGCAAAGCCATTTCCAGTGCTTGTTTGCAGAGCTGCTGAAAGTGGCTGGAAGCTGATGGTTGCCTGCACTCACTGCTGAAGACGCAGCAGATAAGCTGAGTAACATTTAGCTGTCCTATGTCACTTGCACTGCCAAAAACGGAGACCGCAGAAATAGATTTGGATTTTTTCAGTTCCTACTCCACAGTTTAGGAGAACTAGAGAATTACTCCTTGCTTAGGACAATAACATTGGCCAGTCTTTTTCTATAGCTCTACTCATCACACAGCAACCACATTGACTTGCACCAGAATAATTCAAAGTTTTTCAAAACGTTCTCTTATAAAAGCCATCAGCTTGGCATTACCTGCCTCTGGCAAACACAGAGCAAAAAGCAGCTGAAGGTGTTTCTCCAGGTGTGTGCTTTTTAAAATACACATATGGCTGGCATCCTCTGTGCAGATGCCTGATGTTAAGAGAACCAGGACCTGGACTTTCCAATTTGTGGAGAGCCTTACCTTAAAAAAAACCTGCAGATGAGACAAGTCATGGTCTGCTCTATTAGATCAGGTACACAGTGAAATTAGTGAAACCAATTCAGTCCTGGGATCTGACGCCTTAGTGACAAGCAGTGCAATTGCTTTGTACAGCTGATGCAAGCTGGGAGCCCACACCACAAGAAGCATTTGCAATGCACACCTATCTTTGGGTTCTCCAACTCAGAAAGCTATTTCACACTCATGCTGTCACACTGCTCTGGCTGATATTTCAGCTTGCAAAATCAAACCCTACCCTGTTCATCCCTTGGCAAGGCCATTTGCCACCCACCACCCTCTGCATGCCCAGAGTCCTACAGCAGCACTTCCCTCTCACGCATTCAATGCTGCAGATTGGCTTCTGATCCCAGCTAGAGCCGCTGGGTAGAGGGAGACAGTCCAAGAGATTTCCACATTATCATGGCTCTCCACGAATGACTTCAAAGGAACACACAACTCCTATCTTCAGGAGATTAGCTGGAAGTGTACCGCCTGCACAGGCAAGCTTGTTCCAGTCTTTTACCCTGTAACTGGCAAGATCTCCATACAGCAGAGAGAATTCAAGACCACATTTGCCAAAGCCGCCTACACTGGGTCTGCAGGATGGTCATTTCCAGCTGCCAGAGCTATGGAGAGGATGGGACAACACTTACAGCCTCTCCTAGAGGACAGAGAGGTGTTTATTCCAAGGTACGCAGCAACTACCATTGTTTTGGTTAATAAGTATTCAAATCTTGTCCTGTTTTGAGTTCCAGAATTACTTTTACTGGTTAGTTTACACAACATACATAATTACATTTCCACGAATACAAACCCTATTTCCTGTCGTGCCTTTACATTCAAATAAACAGCTCAACAATACATAAATGCACATGTCTGAAGGATAGCAAGTCCCTGGGAGCTTTAGGTGCATCCTTACAGGAAAGGGTTTTGGCCACAAAGTGGGTAACAGGAGCTGCACCTGCCATGAACAGTAAACAACATTATTTTGAAAAAGTACGTGTGGGTTCCTGTGTGCAGCTGTGAAGCCCCAGGGAAACTCCATATGCTGTTAGATTTCTGCTTAGCGCTGTCAGAGGTTGCCTGGGCTCTGCACAAGCTGCTGTGGATGGGGCTGGGACAATCCCTGCTAACAGCTCTGTGTGAACGTAAGTGCTTTTCCAGAAGTCAGATTTCCAGCAGCATGGCAGGTGCAGCAACTGCCAGGTAATGCAACCCGCACCAATGCTCTCAGATGCACTTGTGAATTTTCACAAGTGTCTCCATGTTTGACAGACTCTTTGGATTCCCAAACATCCTACCAGGACAGCACTGGAGAACCAGGGACAGAGAAAAGGCACATTCTCCATAACTTCCGCAGTGGCTGAAATGTACCAGAGAGATCTCAGTGAAGGAAATACAAGCTGAGCTTCACCTCCATGTCCTGCTCATGCCAGCTGGAAGAGTAACTATAGGGCAGAGAGAGAACAAAGTCACATGGTTGCAGTTTTCTCCCAACAGCTTCAGCTCAGTGTACTGGCAGGCTCCACTCTGGGCTGCTGACTGGCACCCCAGCTCCAAGAGCCAAACCCCCTTTGCTCCTCCCAGCCCGTGCAGGCTCAGGGCTCTCGGCAAGGCCTGCCTGCAGGGTGTTTCTGTTCCCCCACTGTAAACTGAAATGCGAATGAACCTCAAAGTCGCAGGGCAGCAAAGATGAAGATGGTGCAAGTTCCCCTCTCCTGAATGAAACCTTGGGTCGTGCCAATGTGGTGCTGCATTATGCACATCTCAAACTGCTCCAGCTCCACATTAGCATTCTGGAGCACAGTTTTATCCTCTTGCCTCAGAGACCAGCCCCTGCTTTACATAAATCTTTAATGAAAAGCTCTGCCTCAAGCACCGATGCCTACGCACAAAAGGCAGAGTTGAAGGAAAACATGGTTTTACCTCCAAAAAACAGCAGTCCTACAGATCGCACATGGAAATTATGCTTGCTACACCTCTCTAAGATCCCTGGAGCACCACTAAAGAGAGAGTAGAGCATCAAGAAGAGTGAGGAGCTGGTAACAATTTTAAGTACTTTCCAGAAAGGCAGGGAGGAGAGCCATTCAACTGTGGTACATGCTAAAACACAGCCGGACCAATCCAGCGTCCTGACACGCGTGTCTGGTTGGTGCACATACGGGAGGTGGTAAGGCTGTGTGCGCTGGGCCGCCGGCACCGAACGCTCCACAGCAATGAAAGAGGCTTCCCACTGATCAGGAAGCTGATGTTAAAACCTCGAGATTTAAAAACACATGTCGAAGTCTATCAACTTTATATTCCCTCTGGGATTCTGAGCGCTTATGGTTAATGCTGCCAAGTGTTTCAAGTGCTTCCTTCACAAATTTAAAGGTTGTAAGTGTCCATCTACCCCCACAACACGTGCTAAGTAGAAATAAGAATAGAAACTGAGACTGTACTGTTGTGAATCAGGACTAGGAATTGTGATTTTAAGATACAACTAAGTACCATGAAACTAAAGATAAAATTGCAGGGTCTGGCAGCACAATGCAATAAGGACAGTTGTGGTCTTGGTGCAAAACAGTGACCAGGAGACAAGGCCCGCAGAGCTGAGAACACAGACTGCAATGCAAAGACATCAAGCATTTAGGGCTTCATACTATAACACTTGGCTGATGTTTTTCAAAATGGTCTACAGGAATTGAGGCATGTATCTTCCATTAATCTTAATGGAAAATGTTTGTTTAAATCCCCAAGACTGCCTTGAAAAAAGAAGTATTTCAGCTTCACAATCTGGACTAGATGCCTAAATTTTCATTTTTAATATCCACATCTGCTTGTAGGCCCCAGGTCAGTAAATCATTTAAATGTGTGTTTCAACATGCAACAACCAATAAGGCTACTCATGTGCTCAAAATTAACATATAAACATCCCATCCAGCAGAGATGGGGTTGCTTACATGGTTCTGTGTTTTGCTGAACTGCTGCCTAAAACCTGCAGAGTGGTTGCCATAAGGAAGTTACTATTTTGCCAACAAATACCATAGTGTTACCACGCTTATTTCTCTAAATCAGGACAAAAGGCAATGTCAGAGACATGCTCCAAGACAGACTACTGTCTCGGAGACATCAGTTACTTGTGCACCTTGGCTTTCTCACACATATTTTGGGCTCCCAAATCAAGGATCTGAACTAAGTTGAAAAACAGAACCCAACTGAACATTTTTTTAAATATTCCTTTAGTTTTTCTGAGCAGCAAGAGTCCTGAACTAGGTTTTCTGTATCCAGGAGCAGCTATTGTGAGGATTAAAAATAAAGCAAGAAAACCCTCTAAACCCCAAAACCAATACCTTAAAATCACAGTAAGATAGAGTAGAACAAACCCTCCTCCCCACCTAGATTTCAAATACACAAAATACCTTCAGCTTTGGCTCTCCTTACCTCTACAGAACAGCACAGGATGCCCAGGGACAGGAACTGAACTCAAGCACTGAGTGCCCAAAGATGGGCAGGGGGTTGTTACGCCCTTTGGGATGAGGCATTTTGGGAAGGATCACCATTAACATTTGGACCTAATCTGCAACTTGGGAACGGAGTTCTCTGACAGTGTGGAAGTATTTGGATCCCATCATCTGATTCTTACTTACCCTGATCAGCATAAGAATCTGACAATAAATTAATGACTTCATGCGCACAACATTTTAGCTTTTTAAAGCCAAACAGCCATTTGTGGCTGCATTTTGAAACTCAGAACTCAACAATAATCATATAAAAGCTCAGCAGTTTCCATTTGCAGGCATATCCAAGGTAAGCAGTAAGTAGGTAAGACAGTAGTTGGATGTTAAACATAACCTGGTGCAACCATGCGCAGCGTAAAGGAGAGATCCTGCTCTCCACCACTGTCTGTTCCTTCCATTGCAACAGAGACAGCAACTGGCAGACAAGTGGGGTGAGTCTGTTCTATCTGCTTGTCTAGCAGAAAATTAACACACCAAGAGGTAACCCCCCGCCCAAGGACTGCTCTGCCCCTTATCAAAACTGAACATTGCCCACAGGATGAGCCCAGGGAGTCCACTCCCATCAGCCACACAACCTGCAAACCCGAGGCAAGGGAGAGGGAGGAGATGCACAACTGCAAAAGAGGAAAGAGACTGTCCCTTTTGGCATCAGTTCACAGGTAGGGTAAAACCTTCAAGCCATGCTCTTGGTGAGCAAGTGGCAATCAGCACACGTGGGGGAAGAGACAAAGTTGTGGGTTTTTGGGGCTAGCCAGCAGGCAGAGGCAGGTTTGCAGAATAACACATAACCAGTGCACGCAGAGATGCACACATAAAAACCACAGCACACGGCTGGCAATCTGCGTGATGCTTTCCCACAGCTGTGCCGAGAGGCACACTCAAATGGAGGGTGCACATTTGGCCTCCTCTCCGTACAGCTGTAAGCTTGGCCAAAGTCCTGCCAAGCACAGAAGAGTGCCATTTTTCATACCAAATCCCTCCTCCCTCCCTGAGATCCTTCATGTATTTTTGTAATTTGGAAGGAAGAGCACACGAGAGGGGCAAGAGGACTCACCTACACAGTGTGCATTCATGGTTAGGTGCTGAAGGTATGTGGTCCATTTGCATAGAGGCAGCAGGCTCATGCCAGCAGGAACCAGCCACAACAGCTCACTGTTGGACAACTGCACAAACTTCCACCGCGCTCCTCGGGTGGCTGTCACAGTCTGAGCTGTGTCCACATTGTCCTAGAGAGACTCTAAGCTAAACCCAACTGCAACAAATCTTTTATTCATTGCACTGGTGCTGCCAGCAGAAAGCAAGCAAGCTGCAGTATTTTCTGCAGCCCTTTATTTATATTCTCTCTGGTGAGGTTATTACCCTGGCTCTTCTGCAGGCAAACACCTTTGGTAGCCTCATCTTCCCAAACATACGCAGACCCTTAATCCTACATTATGGCAAGACAAGGACTTATGTGAACAGGTACTCGGAGTCACAGCATACCCTGCATAAAGAATGAAGCTTCCTTGAACTCATTTCTGTGTGAATGACAACATCGTTTGCAGAAAGAGAAGCTCATTTTGATCCTTCTGAGTAATTCCACTAATTGGAGCCACCAGTAGATTGCTCTGTAGCTCACTGATTGCACTCAATGTGAATAACTGCATTACTAAAATAGACTGGCTCAGGCACCACTGAAGACAAGTCAGAGCAGCCAGGGATGGGAGAAGCAGTGCACCCACCTGTATGAGGGCCACCCGAGCACCCCGACTCAAGGAGGACAGTAGAAGGTGCTTGAAGGTACAGAGAACTGACCTCCAGAACGTCTGCAGCTCATCTGTTCTGTCTTTGTTCATCTATGCCCGCATCCTGCTCCCGAGTGGATGGGCCACTTCGTGCCATGGTCCCAGACGTGCATTTAGTATGCATGACGGTGCTCCTGAGGGCAGTGCCTACACGAAGCAATGCTAAACATGCTGACAAAGGCAAGGGAAGTGACCTGGAAATGACAAAGTGAAGCAAGGCAAGGAGCAAAGATGATTCGGCTGAGGAGAAACGTTTGCATGGTTATATCAATAAAGCCCACCAAGGAAAGGTGATGAGTTTTGTCTGATACAGTTGGTGCAGCAAAGGCGTAGCTATGTGTCTCGGTTTGGGCAAAAGCTCTGTAGATTGGCAGCCAGAAGGTTAATCTTGTGCCACCCAAAAGTGGTGGGGGCTACACAGGTAAGAAAAAAAAAAAAAGCTACTTTATTTTTTCATCACATAGAATATTACATCAAACGGCAGAGACCACCGTCCTGAGCACAGTAACAGCTTCCTGGCAGCAAGCACAGAGCTGCCATGCAATTCTGAGCAGCCTAAACTGTAATTCTCAAAGCTGAGGTCCCTTTTTCATAACAAGTAGCAACAGAAAAATTACTTTTAATACGCAGAAGGAATCACTTGTAAAATCAAAGATCAACTCTAAAAAACTAAAGAGCTATTTTTCATGACAGATTATTTTTTTAACCACCACAAGAGAGAAGAAACTTTCATTAAATAGGTGCCAGTTAATTAATGAGATCTGGTAAATGAGTGCATTTCCTGCGCAACAAACTACAGACTTCCACTTCCAAAGTACATTATGTTAAATTGGACAAAGGCCTGTTATTCTGGAATAAAAGATTGCCCACTGGAGGGTTCGCACTAAAATAAGTATTCCAAGAATATCTTCATCCAGGAATACAAGCAGTGTATTTGCAAGTGGAGACCAAACAACCCGTAAATATTCTAATATCTCCTAAAGGAAATAGAGTCAAAGATTAAGCACTTAGTAACCAAAGAAAACATGGTAGCTGGACCTATTGGTTTATACAAAAGCTGAGGAGACAGAGGGATGAGGTGCGTCTTGTGAACATAAGACCCTCGGGGCAGGTGTATGCTCTGTGGTATAAAGTCACACACTGGCTTTGTACTCTGCACTATACCATGCAGACATCACAACTCCAGCCTGCGTCAGTTCCTGGGGACCACAGTGTGCTTTTATTTAAACAGTAAACTACAGTTTGAATTGGTTTGTCTGGAGTTAGCTGAGCATTGGGGCACCATGCCGCATTGTGGGGTACGGACAGGACAGGGTGAGCATCCTTAGCACTATGCAGGGGTCCACGGTGGACTTGGGCATTATCATCAAATGGGTGAGCGCACAGCTTGAGCACAAGCTAGTGGTGGAAACCACAAATGGGATACATGCTCCCACTTCACACTGGAGAACACAGACATGGCAGCTTTCCATCGCAGTCCCCCAGGCGCCCTAAACCCACTGAGAGATGGCAGGAGTGTCACTAACAAAGTTGGCAGAAGAGACACCAGTCACAAGACCAGTGTGGTTTATAAGGACTCCCCAGCTCAACCTGTAACACTCCCAAAACCACCTCCTCCAAATTCTTCCCAAAACCTTGCCTGCAAAAAGCTTTACACCAGCAGGGCTCTCAGCCCAGCTGAAGGGGTGCTCACCAGCGATCCACACAGTGGGCTCCTAGGCAGGTAAGTCATTTGGGATAGGCACTGTCTTGACCACACACTCCGGGTGCCCATTCCCCAGGCTAAGCATGATAATCCTTAGCAGACTATGTACTACTGACACAGAAAAACTATTCAAGTTATTCTCTGGAATAATAAGCATCAACCTTACCTCCTCAGGAACATCTCTCAGAGCTCTCACTGTGAACAGCCAAAGTCAACTCACCAGGATGCCAAACTCTTGACTTCCATTGTGGTAAATTATTCACAGCAGAAGTGTCACTTTAGCAGTCTAAAATTCCTTGCCATTATAAATATTTTCATATCATGACTCTCCTTCTCTTACACCTGTGGAATCTTAGACCACACCAGTTTCTTCACCTTTACACTGTGCATAGCTGTTTTCACACAGAGGACAGTCCCCAACTTACTGGAACACAGAGCAAGACTAACAAGAACCCTCTCCAGACCTTCAGAAAGAAGCATTTAATATTAATTTCTCACAGCACTTTCAGTGATTTTTCCCATTCCCCAAAATAAATTTCTCTTTCCTACCAGAAGACTCAACTATGCACACACTCCACCTTCAGTATAATCAATATATTGATACAGAAGTGAATGCCTTGCAGTACATCTTCCTACTGCTTTAATACCCTGACTTTTCCCTATGGCTGTTTGAATGAAATACATTCTAAACCTTAACTGTATTTCTGTACCAATGATTTCCAATTCAAAGGCTTTGCATTGCCAGTTACACACACACACACACATACCTACGTATACATCTTCTGTTAATACTTCAAGTGACATCTGAATCCTTTAACACTTTTTTCAAGGCCTTTTACTATTTCCCCACAATGCTATTTAGGCTACCAGTTAACCTCACTGAAACACCACCGTTGCCCAATGCTCTTACAACAGCGGTCAGAGACAGGACCATGTCACAGAACCATGCATTCTTCTTCTTATATGCAGGTACGAAGTCCTGGCTTGCCTATAACCATGTTTTTGCTAACTTAACTAGGGATGAAAACACTTAATATTAGTTATTCAGAACTCCACTTACCCACATCTCTTTTGGCAGTTCAGAGCAGGAGTGCTGAGCCATGCTACGAGAATCATCACTTTTTCTTCAGCGATCTGCGTGGCACGGTCAGTGCTATCAGTTAACACAGGTTTTGCACGCTAATAGAATGACTAGGACTGTACAGCAGCAGCACAGCAGATAGGTATGCTGTAGCAGCTAGGACACATCATGCCGCTGATCTCCTATAACACGCCACCCCTGAAATGGTAGCAGGGAGGAGCACTACTTTCCATTTCCAGGCCCAGTTTCATGCTGTCAGCCACCCCGACGTGTGGACATGGGCAGCAGATTAACTCGTCACAGACAGGATACAGCTGAAGTCTACAAAGGGCTTATCCTCCCCATAGCTTGTGCTGAAATAGCTGGGGAAACAAGTGGAGACTCAAGCACCTGGGTGTTCCCCAGAACCTCAATTTACAGTCAACCTTCCAAGAAGCTACTTCTATATCTATAAAGTCTTCAGGACCATATTGGTCCTCACCTGTAGGTGGTAAAAGGAAAACAAGAGTAGAAGCAGTCCCTTCCACAAGCCCTGGCTGCCCGTGGATTCTTGGTGGTAGCAAATATTTGATTTCTCCATCTTGGTGGTTTTTAAATTGAAGTCACCTGCAGTATCCTGTTTGGGAAAGCATTTCCTGACATGCCTTTGTCCATTGGGATAAATGCACATTTCTGTGCTCTAGTTAAAAATTAAGACTGTTTTCTGATCAAAGGAACTGGAACTTCTGTGTTGCATAAAACACTACAGAAATGAAAATATACTCTTCCTATTATGAGCAGGAAAAAAGAAAAAGAGAAACCTTCCTACATAAACATGATAGAACAGACACTCAAGTTGCATACTAAGCATTTTACAGCGGTTTGGGAAAGAAATACAAAATTTGAAGTTAACATTCCTCATGGAATGAGATTAGAGATATTTATTTTACGCCCTACTTGAACCAGCATAGTAATTTTCATCTGCACTAATAAAAATAAATCAGAAGCTGATCTTCCATGCATTAAAATTACCATTTCATGCAACAGTCACAACGTTTGAGACATATGTGCCCTTTGGAACTCCTGCCACAAACAGCGCTGAATTTAGGGACTGCTGCATGCACAAATTTATTACATCAATTCTTTCCAAAGGATATTGTCATGTACAAAATGCAACTTGGACAGCTAGATAAAAGCATCCAGCACCGAGTAAAGACCCTTAGCTTTCAAAAGGAAAATAATTAGAACCAAACAACTAAAAGAAATACCCTATTCGGAGCGCACTCGTCACCCAGCCACAAATTAATAAATTCGCAAGCGGTCCCTCTGTCTGCAGCTCAGCTTCTCACAGAGATGCTCATTTGCAGAGCAGGATACAGCTTGCTGTTAGACAGGAGTTCAATATTCATTAACCAGAAGAGCCCCCACTTGCTGCTGCTGCCTGCAGTACAAATCATCTGCCCACAGGTTTTGTCAATCCCATCACCCGCTGTTTCATGAATGCTGTACCTGGAGACACCGCGCAATGCATCAACACTCCCGGCCCTCAGCCAGGGCGTTTTCATCACCAGAGTCCAAAGCTGGAAAACCGCAACCGCCTTTTGAGCAATGCAAATAGAAAATGTTGTAAAGACAAAAGGTTTAATCTCAAATTTGCATACAGCAACTTCTCCTTGCAATAGTTCATTCTCCAAAAAAAAAAACTCTATGAAAAGGGAGAGTTGCAACGGGCAGTTGCATGTTGGGAGGTTTACTCCAAATCCTCCCAGGGAGCCTGCGGCAGGCTTGCAAGTGCACGCTTTTCTTCTGCAACCCAGGACAGTAACACATTCAACTGTGCTAAAGCAAAATTGTCAGGCACACAGATTTAAGGAGGTAATAGAGTGAAGGCTCAGGGACTAGATATAATCATAAAAATATGCAGGCAGCAGCTGCTTCTTCCTTGCAATTTACTGTCAATCGTCCCCACTGTTGTACTGGATGGGGAGGACATAGCACAATTGCTTCAGAGGAAAGGGTGCCCGGGGTAACCTTTTCCTCAGACGCCCATGGCATACTCTCATGACCCAAAACCAAACCCAGCTTGCCCCGATCACCCCGGCTCTTCTGGCTCAGAAGAACCCGGCTCTGGTCACCAATGCAAATGGCTGCATTCAGGTGTGTAAGGCACTAGATGTATAAGGGTTCACTCCGCTGTAGCCAACACTGTCAGGTGAAAGTCTAAGGCGCTTAAGAGGTCAAAGGTGACCTTTCTTAGTTTCTTCTGTGTCTACGTTTCTACTACTGAGCTCCGCAGTAAGTCTTGGCAACATGCAGATCAACCAAGAAGCTCAGTAAAGCCATGGACGGGAAATACCTAGGTATGGTAGAGACCCAATACTACATAAGCTGTAAAAAAATTTCCTTTCAAATCTCTGGAAGCCATGCAGAAAAGATCTTCATAGCCATCTGCTTGGTCCCTGTAAGCACTCTGTCCCACAGGTCACACTGGAAAAAACAAATCCAGCAAACTGGAAAGCCCCATAGCCATATTTCTAGTAGCACATGGGCTGAAGTCTGCTACCCCGGCACTGGCAACACTTGGTCACGCATGCTCTTCTCTCTCCACTGTATGCTTGAAAATGCTCTGTTTAAAACACAGCTATGTCAAACAGTCTTGTCACCATCTTCCAAATAACTCACATGAATGTCTCGCATTTTTCAAGTGGTGTCATAAAACATGGGGCTGCACATGCCACAAACACTGACATATTTCACTAATACAATCCAGTAGCAGCATATGGAGAATATTTATACAGATCTTTATTATTTTTTATGAAAGGTAAATGACCCTTTTGGGGAAATGGTGACTTGCACTGACAGCATCTTTGTTTTTAAGAAAAAAAATACCAACGGCGGGAGGCTTTGCAAATTTAACTCATGGGTACAAATTCTTCTGGTCCTGTCATAGGTAAAAACCCATCCTCTTCTAAACAAGATTTTACTGTTATTCATTGTATAAGCTGGTCTTGCTAAACTAGTTACTTCACACAGTAATTAGTAGAAATAAGATACATATAAATAAAATCCAGTCTTGAAACACAAGTTCCATGATTTAAAAGTCAACTCCTCAAAATACTTTCATATCTTAAGGCCATATACTTCTAAATGAGAAAACAAGCGATTCTGCTCATCACTGCAGGGCTTACACTAAGCAAAGTTAGCTAGCTGCATGTGCTGGTCTGCTACAGCATCCCCAAGCCAAGGAAGCAGTAAGATTTCAGATGTCTGGGTCTAAGTCTTCTTAATTGTTGTTTTACTAATTAGGGTGGAGCAGTTTTGTCATGATTTTAGCTGTTGACAATCAATTAAGTAGTATGTGGCATTAATTCCTTCTTGATCTACTGAGGAAAGCCAACACACGTTCAAACTCAAGTGAGAGAAACCAAAACTAATCAGAGTGATGCGATATTAGCACATGTTGTCTCACCAGGTGGAAAGCCAAGAAACCAGCACTGGCTCCCCACAGTGCTAACAGCAGGCATCACTTCAGCTCTACCAGCCCAAGCTGGTAAGGTACCAAACCTCAAGTCTTTGCGCTTGTGCTTTGCTTGCTGACAGCAACAATGCCCTTTGAAGGCCATGCCAAGGTGACTCTTCATCAAATTACTTTCCCCCCACCATGTTTCCTGGTATTCTGCCTTTGCTTTACAATATTCCAGACTAAAGACTGCTTGTGTTTCTACTGATATTTCATATTAGCCCATATCTTTGCAGAAAGATCTCTTCCATTGCTAGTAATGAACCCAGCCCTCTTCTACTTTACTAGGACAAACTTTTCAATATTTTAAGCACTCACAGAATGCAGGAGGACCTACACACAGTCTCTCGTGAATCAGGTAGCACTTGTTCATAGCAGGGAGATAAGCCAAGGTAAAAGCTGATGTGTTTTGGGTTTTGTTTTTTAAAGCTGGCCTGTTGATAAAAGAGGACCTTGGCCTCACTCCCTGCTGTCACGAATCAATACAGGGGACTGTGGGCTGAGCCATGCCTTGGACCCACAGCATTTGCTTTGCAGGTGCGGAAAGGGAAGAGGCCATCACATGCGCAGGACAACTGCTCCAGCCTATCCCATCCCAGCTCTGCTGACCAGCACTTGGGCCCTGAGCTCCGGCAGGGGGTGTTTTCACAGATCACAGGATGGTAGGGGTTGGAAGGGACCTCTGGAGATCATCTCGTCCAAACCCCTACTTGAGCAGACACACCCAGAGCAGGGTGCACAAGACCACATCCAGGTGAGCTCTGAATATTTCCAGAGAAGGACACTCCACAACCTCTCTGGGCAGCCTGTTCCAGTGCTCTGGCACCCTCACAGTAAAGAAGTTTTTCCTCATGTTCAGGTGGAACTTCCTGTGCTCCAGCTTGTGCCCATTGCCCCTTGTCCTGTTGTTGGGCACCACTGAAAAGAGTCTGGCCCCATCCTCTTGACACCCACCCTTTAGGTATTTATAAGCATTAGTAAGATCCCCCCTCAGTCTTCTCTTCTCCAGGCTGAAAAAAACCAAGTCACTCAGCCTTTCCTCATAACAGAGATGCTCCAGTCCCCTGATCACCTTGATAGCTCTCCACTGGACTCTCTCCAGTAGTTCCCTCTCTTTCTTGAACTGGGGAGCCCAGAACTGGACGCAGGACTCCAGATGTGGCCTCACTAGGGCAGAGTAGAGGGGGAGAATAACCTCACTCGACCTGCTGGCCACACTCCTTTGAATGCACCCCAGGACACCGTTGGCTGCCTTGGCCACAAGGGCACGGTGCTGGCTCACGGTCACCTTGCTGTCCTCCAGCACTCCCAGGGCCTTTTCAGCAGAGCTGCTTTCCAGCAGGTCAGCCCCAGCCTGTACTGGTGCCTGGGGTTGTTCCTCCCCAGGTGCAGGACCTTACCCTTGTTTTTGCTGAATTTCATGAGGTTCCCCTGGGCCCAGCTCTCCAGCCTGTCCAGGTCTCACTCAATGGCAGCGCAGCCTTCTGGTGTATCAGCCAGTCCTCCCAGCTTGGTATCATCAGCAAACTTGCTGAGGTTACGCTCTGTCCCTTTGCCCATGTCATTGATGAATACGTTGAACAGGACTGGACCCAGCACAGAGCCCTGGGGAACACTGCTAGTTACGGGCCTCCAACCAGACTCTGCCCCGTTGATCATGACCCTCTGAGCTCTGCCGTTCAGCCAGCTCTCCATCCACCTCATTGTCCTCTCATCTAACCCACACTTCCTAAGCTTACCTATGAGGATGTTATGGGAGACAGTTTTCCCGTTGAATCAGCCAGGCAGGTGCAGGGTCCGCATTCAGAGCTCCGGCACTGTGGAAACCAGGAACTATCCTGAGTAACTGGGAAAGAAATGGGGCAAATCCCTTCCCTTTCTCAGTTCCAAATCACCGTGGAGCCTCCAACCAGAGCCATGTGAAAGACCCAAGTGATAATGTCCCAAGCACCTTTCCCCGGGAGCTGGTTTAAGATCAAGACCTGCTAATCTGAAACTGTCAGTTTTCACTACTTTCCCTACAATTTTTGTTTTGGTTCCCCTCTCCATCCTTCTGGGACACCCCTGGCTGGCTCCTGCCTTCAGTCCTGATGCACTTTTCCTAATGACATCAGTGCAAGTTCCCCAGGTCCCAAGGCAGCATGTGAACCACACCGCAACGGGAACAAACACTGGGTTCCTTACTGTGCTCTTTATTCAGACACTGGAAAACCATTCACACACTCATGCTCATTGGCTTTCCCAAGCCTTTGCAACAGAGGACTAAGATTTGTCTTCAGGCTCCAGAGGAAGGTCTGCACTGAGAGAGAGTTTCTGCAGTCACCATGGTGAAGAATGGGGAGCAGATCTCTTTTTCCCTTTGCAACTGAATGGCATCTGCTCCCCAGATGACAAGGCGCCCCGGGATACCAATGGGACAGGTCAGCACCCTCCCTTCCCTGCTTGCTTTTGGGAGCCTGGTGCAGGGAACAGTGCCAGATTTGTGCTGTGTTTATTTGCCCTCCCAAGGAAGGACAAAGGCACAGTATACCCCAAAGTAAGAGCTATGCACAACTCAAGGGACCAGTCTGGCTTTTAGGGTGCCAGCACTTATCTCTTGTGCTCTGCCACATCACAGAGCGGCCTCTAGACAAGTCCCATAATCTCACTGTCCCTCTGTTTCCGTCTATGAAGAGCAGATGACAGCCTGCCTCTAACATGGAAGGACACCTTGATAAATACACTAATTATCACCAGACACCCCACCCAACAAGTGAGAAAATAAAGGCCATTTATTTGCCTAAAAAAATCTTCTAGTTATAAAACCACTACCAGAAAACTCTGCAGATCAAGACCCTGGGACCTGATTTAATTAAATCAATGAGAATTGTATCATTAATTTATAAGAAAGCTCAAACCTAACAGGAAATTGTTTATATTGACCAGCATACAAAATCCTTTCATCGAGCCGCTCGGTGGTACCTCGGCTATCGAACAGCCCTTGCAGCCCAGCTGCACCTCCGCTGCTCCATTTGTCATCTCAATGCACCATTTGTTCCTCAGAACGCAGATCATCTTACACAAAGCAGTTGTCATGCGTCTTCCTAGTCCCTACCATCTCAAGCACTTTACACATTCCTCTCCCCATGTGCTCATAAAAATCACTTGCCATAAGAGTTTTTAAATGGGGCTTGTCAAAACATCAAGATAGAAGGAGTGCAAAACAGAACCTCAGATTCCTTGTGCTACTTGCTGAAACACTCATACGCGCAGCCTTATACAATAGGCTTTTCTTTCCACAACATACCACTGAGATATTTGGACATGGCTTGCAAAGGAGAAGAATCCTGCTGCGAGGGGAGGCGAGGGAGACACAACAATCTTAAAGAAACTTCATGCATGTAAAAGCCTACAAAAAGTAAAACCTGGCTATCTGTAAAAGAAACAATGAGGAAGTGATTTAAAGCAGTTAGAAATACTGTTTCAGTGGTTGGTTGAACACCTCCTTCAGAATACAAACATTCAGCAGGCTATTTATAATCCAAGTGGAAAAGCTCCTGATTTCCCCTATCCCAGTGCAGCAGGCCACTGTCTATTCTCAGTGAGGAACATAAATTTTGAGCAACTCCAATAGACTTGAACAAGTCACTGGATTTATCTCAATTTAACAGATTTCAGAAAACTTAAGAAGCGATACTCAAGACTAGCGTTTCTCAGAGACACTCAACCCCCTACTAGACCTGTTATTGTGTAGATAGCAATTGCTGATTTATTGACTGCAAAATGCTGTGGATCAAGCCATAGTATTTGCTAATACTGCTCGTGAAATTGTCCTTTAATGGTCCAATCCAACTCCCATTAATGAGAAAGGAACCACACCTATTTTCTTTAATGGAGTTGAATGAAGCTATAGCAGTTAGCATCTGATCAGGAGAAATAAAACATTTGGACTAATTAGTCTTACTGGCTGTATTTTATCTGATACGAAAACTTCAAATCTAGGGCTACAACAGAGAAATTATACTGCTATTTCCAAATTAAAAAAAAAAAAGTTGTTGACAAGTGGAAATCCACCTCCCATTCACTCGGGTGTAATTCAGAAGTAACCCTGGCAAAGCCAGGGCAGCTCCAGCAACATAAATACAAAGTGACAGGGAAATCCAGCCTACTATTCACATCACATATTTCATGCTTCTTTCTATTTCACAGTAATACACCAAGTTAAGCTGCTTATTAGATGGGCACATTCTCCTAACCGCAGCTAGACTTGTATTTTATGGTGGGCTCACTATCAGTACTGACTGCCCTTTAATCATAATTCTGCTGTCATTTGTGGTTCCTCTTTGGAAGATACTTGCTTTAATGCACAAACTGGATAGCTGTTAGCACTGCTTTACCCCAGAAAGGAGAGGCATATGAGTAATGCCACGAGAGGGACTTAGTTGTAACCATCCCTAACTATACAAACCTCTTGCGCGTTTTCCTAACAATCTATACTCTCAAATACTTCTGTTGGCCTACATGTGGCACATGCTTCCAAGCCCCACAGCACACCAATTCGCAAATAATGACCTACCTGAAATGACCTATTAACAGCTAATAACTGTGCCATAAAGAACAAAGAGGTTGTTGCACAGAAGGTCTTTCATGGAATGAAAAAAAGACCAAATTTTTATTAGTAGAATCACTAATGGACAAATGGTTTTCACGTGATCTATTTATTTTTATGAATTGCCTAGTATCAGATAATGAAGTTATCCTAGAAAACAAAAACAAACCCCAAAACAGCAATTTCAAAATGCACACTGCAGTCTGGCAGCTTATGAATGAAACGCTCTGTAGGTGTTTGTGTATATTTATAATTTACTACACCACATTAAGAAATAAGACAACTGCAAACGACAAGCTGATGCTCTCCCAGCTGTGTACACTATGTAATGATATCTTGTACCAGGGCTTAGCCAGCCTCACCGCCAACTTCTCACTTGGGAGACAGACAGAAGGATCCAAAGGATCCAAATATCTCCAGCAACTGAGTAACAAAACAGCAGCAACTCCGCCTTCATAAAGCTTGTATTGCTGGTGTTTTAAAGCAATAAACAGCATTTCAGATGTTCAGCGTGTAACATATACACATGCCAGGATTAAAAAGCACAAATCCTGTCCCTGATGCGCAGAACAAGTGTACAAGGCTTGCACTGGCAATCTCCATGGAGGCTGAGAGGAACAGAAATCTCTCCTCCAAGTCTTAGCACAGCAGCAGCCACGAGAGAGGCTGCTAACCTTGTCCTCCAGCAGTGCTCAGAGATGGGAAGCACTAACTGCACCTCTCCCTCCATCTCCTCTCCTTGGAGAGGACAGAAAATGCCAAGGGACACTGCTCAGCAGGGATAAATACCACGGCCTATTGCCTGGTTCTCACCTCTTGCATGTCGCATGCGTGAGGCATGAGTGGTTCAGCTACGCAGAAGTTTGCCCCCAGGTCCTGATAGAGAAGGGTCCCATTTCACCTTGCTCTACTCCAAACCTTGCTTTCATCCTGCATCCCAAACGTGTATTAAAAATGACTGCTAATCTCAGACTAAGGCAGACACCCTTATTTGACAGCTCACATAGGACCAAAGAGCCAAGAAAATAGCTTAAATAGCTAACAGCCTGTAGCCTTAATTTGCAAATGCCCAGGCTCAGATACTGTCCCTACTGACTTCTGATGAACTGCTCACATGCCCTTAATTATTCAACTATTTAAAATATCTGCAAGATTACAGGTTTAATATACACGTCTATTTGTCATGACAATGTATTTTAAAGAGAGCACAGTAAAGAGAGTTCAAGCCCCGATCTTCCAAACCTTGCTTGCTTCCTGACTTGGTTGTGTTGGATGCAACTGACACAGTAACCATTATTAAAATGACAAACTGATTTTGAAAAACCAACCAAACAAAAAAAAACCCCACAAAGCAACAACCCCAAACAAAACCAACTTCAGCACAGAACTACTTGATTCTGTCAGGTGAGGACTCTGAATATATGCCATGACACAAAAGGGTAAGTCAACAAGCCAAATTAACTCTTTCACCTGTTTTTCACTTTTCCTTTCCCCCCACCTCCTTCTTCTGTCAATAGGTATTGTACCTTACCTCGACCTTTGAGAAAAACACAGAGGACCCACTGTGTCTGTGACCAAGTGACAGTGGGGTTGTGTTAGAGACCCCCAGACATCTCCAACTATTAAAACCACTGGACTTGCAGCAGCTCCAGCTGTTAGATTGCAGGAAGGGAACAGGCACAAGCCACTATTCAAGTAAAAAGCACAGCCAGTCTGTAAGCGGAGAGTCAACACAAAGATTTTAAGGCTTCATACCCAAACCCAAGGGATGATGCTTTCTGAAAGACATGAAAGCTGGAACCACGGACACTGGAACTGCAGGGTCAGCCCCTCTGGAACATGGCACCAAACTCAGCCAGCCACACACAGCTTTAAGCATGCTCCCAGCTCAGGAAGAAATCTCCTCATGCAGTTTTAAGCACGTAACTGATCCTATGAAACTTAGTGAAACGTAGGCTTTTCTTTACGTCCTCACCAGGAGTAGTCTCAATATAAGCATGCACTGAAGCGCCTCACTGATTCAGGCCTCATGCAGTGACTGGGTCACAGGATAATTTATACAACACTTTCACATGCTCTTGATCTTTCAAGCTGAATTTCTCTATTGGATCCGCTGTTTGCAGTTGCACCTGTAACCTTGGTGAATTATTTCATACTGTGTCATCCTAACAGCTGAATCATAAGTGACCTACGTAACTGTAACCCCAAACTCCTTTCTGTGCACACAGATAAGGAAGCTCTGCAGAGTTTCAGTTCCATGAACAAGGTGACAGATTTGAATGAAGTGATGGAAAAGACCAGAAGATCTCAACAGCCACCTTTGCTCTCTGCAGACCCACTGAGTACACGTAGCATCTCGCCTGTGTTCCAGGTTCAGTACAGCTGAAGTCCCCTGGCAGCAATCCAGGGATGGCCACTGAGCCCTGATGCTTTCAGAAGGCACCTTCTCCAGTCCACAGGGCAGAGCAAGGGACTGCGTGGAGATGTTCCTGAAGTCTGTTCTCTTGCCCGACTTCTATACCCCTGCATGATTCTCATTCCGATACCCTCTCCTGAACTCCAGCCCCACAGAAAGCATCAAGCCTTTGGCCAGCACCAACATGGAATGCTGCAGCTTCTCGCACTTGTGGCTTTCTATCTGCTTTAATTTGTGGAAGATGCATGGAACGTGATCTCCAAGCCTAGATGACCAGGCTGTACATGGTATATAATGTTTGTACACACGCACTGGAACAGACTATATGTACACATTCAAAATTGCTGTAATCAGGAAATGAGCCATGAAATGTGTAAGCAATGGCACATTAATAATCTGTTTTATAGCTTAAATTAGAATCTTTGGAATTTCACAGCCAGAGACTTTTAAATAGGTCAAAAATGTGGTAATCACACTTAATGATCGCACTGTGATATGCAGTGCATCAGAGCTAGGAGTGAGGAAACCTGAGCAGAATGGATATGAACTACTGGCACATTCAAAAAAGCATTTAACAAACCTCAGGAACAAGACAAATAGCGCAGGCCAGTTTTTTTGCTTTTGGTCCTGCTCTTCAGAAATCAAATGCTGTGCTTCTTTCTGTATCTTCCTTCTAGTTAGCACTGCAGATTAACAAAGGATTTGACCACTTACAAGTAGTGAACATTTAGTGGTGGAAAGAAAGCCTTCTGCAACTGAGGAACGTAGTTTATTTTTGTACTTGCCCATGCACATTTCACCCCAGGTAGGCAGAGTTAAAATACATTCCTGGGTATCAACATTTTTATTTCTTTTAAAGTAAAGAGCAAGACCTGACAGACAAATTGTAGTAATCTTCTAGGCTCCAAACCAGAGAAACCCTTCACAATTTTTCTAAGTGTAGACACAAGCTTTTGTTCTCTTTACACCAACTTGACTTTAGGTACAATAAACCTGATGGAAAAATTGTGGGAAGAATGAGAATTTCAGCAAAATAGACAGTCGCTGCTAATTAATCCTGTCCTGTCAAGCTGCTGAGGCATAACCAAAAAGGTAAACCAAGAAAAAAAATAAACCAGCTAATATTCTGTGAAAACAAAGTCAATGTTTGTCTACCGTGAAAGTACAAAGTCAGCAGGGGAGACTGCTTGGAAGCTTACAAGAAAGCCGGAGAGAAATGTTTTTTTGGTTTCTTTTTTCCTCCAGTCAAACTTGGCTTCTTCTAAAAAACAAAGCAAGGCAAAAGATGAAAGGCCTTCTCTTCTGAAGCCAAAGATGAAGAATACAAAGAATATTAATGACTAACAAGTCTGTCTGTAAATGCCATGAGCTTAGCTGTAGTAAGGACAAAAAGGAAGAACAGCACCACTATTAACTAATGAAGTTTCTGATCTAACGAGCAGTGATGAAGGCTGATTGGGTCATTTATGGAAGGGAACGTTAGTTCAGAAGAACACAGGTTCCCTGCAGAGGATAAAAGGAAGGAGGGAAAGATGCCATTATATACATGCAAAAGCTCAGGATGGCTGTGGTTCGTTCACAAAGCACATAAAAGTAGTAAATTCCCCATTAGGGCTTGTCTGTCCCTTATGCATGTTTGTACGTGCAGGTACACCAGACAACTAATCTGTGGGAAACTCAAGAATTGTTGCAGATTTGCCACTTGCCTTATATCACAAAACACTGAATTGTGATGAATCGCATTTCCTAAAGGAAAATTTCAAAACACACAGAAGCTTGCCTTTATCACGGTTATTTGATTTGGCACGAGTGTGCCTGGCCACCGCAGCTTCCCAGGACCACGGCATCTCACAGCCATCCAGGAGAGCCTTACTGACAAAGGGCAGAGCAGCAAGGGAGGTAGGCGCCAGCCTCTCACCTCTGCACTGCCCCCTGACAAGTGCTGCTGTGCAAGATCAGAGCGAATCACGTCCCTCCACATTTGAAGTTTACCCATTCCCTTTTGAGAATTTCTTTGACCTTAAGGAAATGAAGCAAAACAAAACCAGGCAGAAAAAAACCCAAACAACTTGGAGCCAAAAGTGATACTACGCAAACTTCAGATTTGGAAACTGATTCATTTGCCAGCTCATAGGCATACACACCTAGTATGTCTATATTTATATGCATGGACTCAGGCGCTCTGCTCTGCAGAGGCATTCTGAGTATTTTTAAACCAGCGAGAAATCAAGAATCACTGCACTTGCAGGAAAGAAAATGGAAAAATCCCTCTTTCTCTAAGCTGTGACCATTCAGGTTACAGAAGTCTTGAGACAGCAGCCCTCCTTACAACATCCAGCAAGACTGAGAGACAGGATTGATACAAGATTTGCTCTGAGATTCTTTCCCTTCACAGGCCACTGCTCACTCATGCAGACAGACCATATTTTGGATTGGAGTCTGATCCAGTAGATGATATGAGAAGCCTTTGTGTTGGGATGGAAGTCCGGGGAGCATTCTGATTGTGTGAAAGATGGCAATGTTTAACCAAGCACTGCCAGAGAGCTGTGCTGCCGCCCCTGCCTTACAGGACTGGGAATTAAAGGCTGCAAGTTCAATGCCCAGCTTTGTCCACAACCCACAGTGGTCTCAGCAGATCACCAAACTCTCTCAGCATCTCCTTCTGGAAAACGGATAACGGCATGTCACAGCAGCATCACAAAGGTTTGTTAATGCTTGTAAGCACTCTGTAGATAAGGAACATCAAGAGAGCAGTTAGCAGAGGGATTTGGGGCACAGACAGACATAAATCCAAAGTACTCATATCATATACTCTTTTTAGACAAGCATAGCAGCAGATCAGCTCCCTGTATTTAGTGGCTGTGGGCTCCATCCTCTCAACATACTGAACATTCTGCCTTTGATCCAAAAAATGAGTCCAGGGAGAATATTCACATGTTTAATGTTAATCATATGCTTAAATCCTCTGAATCTATAAAGAGGGTAAAAGAGAAAAGTGTTCCCCAGCTCCAAAACAAACACAAATTCCCAGAAGTTATATTTAGGACACGATCAAACATTTGACCAGTGAAAGAAAGGCCTTCGCTATGCACCTGCTAAGCTTCTGCATACCTGTACAAACCTGCAGGTGGGAAAAGTATCCAGAGTGAGTTTGCTTAGACAAAACATTTCTAACATGACCAATGCAATGCTATTAGAAAGAAGCACCCCAGAGCATTTGAACTACTATTCCACAGGCAGAGCAGTCCTTGAGCAAGGAAGTGAGAAAAAAGAATAAAATGAAATTTACTAAGGAACTCGCCGCACAGATTTAAATTTACAATTATTAATTCATTTGCTACTATTAATTCCTTCATCTTTTAACTGTCTACTGTGAGAGAACAGGTCTTTCTCAGAGGACAGACACTGCCACCCAGTCCTCACAAACACCATGTGTCATCAGCAGCACTTAAAGCATCTTCTAACTCTGTATCAGAGAGCAACAATACTAAACAAAAGGCATTGGATCACCCTTAGAGCCATTTTAAGCACATGCTGCTCTCTCTCATCTTAGCTATCTGAAACATCTAACACAATTTACATCCTGCTAAACTCCTGGCCTAGCTAATGGCCTGGAGCAACAAGTCTCCTAGGCTCACTGGCCAGAGCATCCAGAAGTCTCTGCTCTTGCATCAACCCCACTTGACTCGTTTCCCGCAGGTGCATCAAGTCAGTGGAGCAAGGACACAGCACTCCTTTTGCACAGGTGAGCTCAGCACAGCAAGAGCAGGTATCTGCAGCATTAGGGTGCACCGAGCTCCACATGGGCACAGACACACTCCCACAGAGCAGAGCACTTCAAGCTACATCCATGACTGCAGCATGGACATATCCCCGACCAGATCAGCATCTGCAGCATAAACAAATAACTGGCTTCCAGAGATGATTTTCAAAACTCTGTTAAACCAGCATGTATAGCAAGAAAAGCCTCAGGCAATTAAAGGACCACTATCCAGAGCTTCATTGCTTTAGCAGATCTGTAAACATCATCCAGCTTACTCACAGCAACATCATGCTTTGCCAGCGATGTGAGAAGGACAAATCACTCTCTCACCAGTGTAAATTGCCCAAGATGCTAAATAAAGCTGCTAATTATTTCTAAGGATTTTTAAAGAATCCTTTAAGATTATTGTCCCTAAATTTGATTAAATAACACTTTAAATCCTTTCAGCTGAACATCATTAGGTGACTTTGACTTAATGGTATAATAGAAATGTTTTCTCAACTAATGGCTTGTTGAGAAGCATGCTTTTTAACAGTACACACCACTTAACTTAAACCAGAGGGAGCTGTATCAGTCACCTTACAAAGGGTTAACAAGGTAATTATCTTCCTTGGTTGGCTGAATTAGAGCTATACAAAATGCCTTGCCTCAGAGGAGGCAGAAGTTTATTCCTACCTTCACCTGCCGTAAACCAAGAACTACAAGGGATGGAATTACATCACTGGGTGAGGCTGTAAGAAGTCCTAGGGAAGTTAACACTGCAGTAGAAACGCTGGTTTTGTTTCTCCACCTCCTTTGCAAAAGACACTTTGCTGTCCCAAGGTTTGTAGGTACTACAGAACAACACAAACTGCGCTGCAATTGCAACTCGTTAGTATGAGCTGGCAGACACCACCACCAGGGAAACCCCCTGGAGAGGGCTGAATGCCTCAGGAGGCACCACCATGACTTTCTTTCTCACCATTTTCTTGGAGGAAGAAGCACTGTCTCTCATGAAGGGGTAAGCTACAAGGCATAACTCCAAGCCTGTGCAGTCTCAGAGCATCTCTGACAATAAGCTAAGACCTCTTAGATATCTCTCATGCCTTTGCTTTGTTCAGTTCCTCCACTAATACCACCCAGGAGGACAGCTCTAACAGACTTCATTGCCAGGCACTTTCTCTTGGCTAGAGCCTTGACTCCTCCTCTGCTCTATCGTTTCTTTGTTGTAATCTATAAAGAGCCGGAGGGTAACAAATGAGTGCATTCCCCATCCTCACGGCTTTACCCAGTCATCCTTTCCCATCCTACACATGTAGTCCACTCCTCCCATCCCTAACAAAATAAGTGAGATTTAAAGAGTCCTGGAAAGCAGAGTGCCAGCAAAGTGCATCTTTCAGTGCCGAGGGCAGAGACACCTCCAGGCAGGACATGCCATCGGCTGCACCACAGAGCACAGGTATCCCACAGCAGGAGCTGAACCTGGGTGAGGACTGCTGGAATACACCTTTTGTGCTATACTGACTTGAAAACAATAATTAAATTCCAGTCTAATTTCCTTCTGATCTACAGCTCTAACTCCTGAATGACTCCCATTAAGTCAATTACCAATTTGATGTCACTCTGGATTTTTGCCTTAAATAAGGAGCCCGTGAAGCTACTAAAACAATTACAATCTTTTTATCTATGAAATACCTGCCCAGGAAATTTCTTCTGTGGAATATAAGTATCAATATTTTAGGTTTCAGTAACAACAGAAGATGTGCCACCACCACCCTACTTGGAAAACACAGGGGCATGGAACTGTATTAAAGGACCATCAAGTCCAGAGAATACAATCCGAGCACAAATGGTTCCTCCTCTGCACTTCTCTTTTCCCCTTCATCTCCCGGTGTTTCATGCTGTGCCAGAGCATCACTGAGGGACCAGTGCCCAGCATGGGTCCTCCCACAAGCCACCAAAACACCCCAAGCTATATGGTGCCACCCAGGAATACCCTGGGTATCAAAGCCATTACTGACAGACAGGGTCTGTGCAGCTGCTCCCATGTCCTGTTAATTAGGTGCTATGGACATGCTCACACTCTAAGCACATCTTTGACATAACATAGCATGACAATTTCTTCAGAGTCACAGAAATGCAGAGCATACAAATAAACCTGAATGCTGAAACCATTTCATTGTTCATAAGAATATGCACATTGCACCTTTTATGACCAAGGGCACTGCCTGTGCCTTGGAGCTGATTATTTCAGCCTCTAACAAGCCTGTCTGTCTCAGAGGGCTGTTAAATTCCAGGAGTAAATAAAGCACAACAAAATTATTTTACAAAAAGAAATCATGACTGAATATACAGAGAGAGGTCTTTAGACCCAAGGTAAAGAAAACAATCCTCAAACTGACATTTTTCCCTGAGCTTCTTACAAGAGCTGAGTCAGTTTAAATTAAATTTAGCCGAAAGAAAATAACTCCGAGACTGATATCGGTAAAGTCCGACACCAAAACACGTTTGGGAGCCCAACTGCAACCCCCACCCCAGCCCAGGACTCCTAACAGAGAGGGAGGCAGGAGGCTCGCCACGCCAGGACCCGGGAGCGCTCTCCCAAATCCCATGCCGGCAGGAGGGACCAGCCCGCAGAGGCGACGCTCCCGCAGCCCCCGAAGGAGCCGGAGCCGCGCCGCAGGGAGCAGGTGGCAGAGCCGGTCCCTGCAGCCCAGCCCCGGCGCCGCCGCCAGCCGGGCCCCCGCCGCCAACACGCGTGGGGCGCCGAGGGGGAAAGGTTGAATTTTTACGCGGAGAGAGGGAAACGGAGGAGCGCGGGAGAGGGCGGCAGCATCCCCGGCTGCGGCAGCGCGGTGCCGGGGGAGGGGACGGGACCGGGGACCGGGGCCGGCCGCGGCGGGACTCACCGAGCTACGCGCGCCTGCTGCCCCCGCTGCCGTCCATGGGGGCGGCGGGGGGACGGGAGCCCGCTGCGGGCGACAGCCACCCCAGGATCCGCCGCATCTGCCCGCCGCCGCCGCGGAGGAGGAGGAGGACGACGAAGAGGAGGAGGAGGAAGAGGAGACCGCGCCGCCCCGGAGCCCCAGCGCAGCCCGGCCGCAGAGCGCCGCCTGCCCGCCGCGCCCGGGATGGGACCGGCACCGGCACCGGCGGGAGGGGCGGCCGGGCCGCGGGGGCAGGGGCAGGTGCAGCCGCCCGGGGGGGCCCGGGGGGGGCGGCACGGCGGGGCCCCGAGCCGGGCGCGGCCCCCGGGCGGTGCGGTGCAGCTGGCGGAGCGGGGCCGGGGCGGCCGTGCGCGGTGAGGGGGGACGAGGAGCGGCTGGAAGCGCCTGTGCGGAACGTGGCCGGGCGTGAATCCGCCCCGTGGGGGCTTTTAATGAAGTACAGATGTTCCCTAATATAATTATATCGTCCTCTTCCTGATAATTGGCTTTGGCAGGCGTGCTGGTCGGAATCCCCCTGCGTGGCTGCTGTGCGGGCCCTCCCGCACACTCTGCGGGGAGTGGGGTCCCCTGAGAAACACAGCTGCGGGAGAGGCCCCCCTATACCCAGGACCCTGCTCCTATGAACCCCGCATTTTGAGACCAGCGATTTCAGTGGAAGCTTTTTGGCTCACCGCAAGTGAAAATAAGGGGCAACGTTTATTTACTGATTCTTTAAAGTGCACGTCCTTAGAAAGCAAAATGACTGTGCCGCTTATAGGAAGGGTGGACAAAACATCCTGGTTACACAAATGAAAGGTTATGGCAAATGTTGGGGAAGGGCCATCTTACCAAACAGGAGCACAGCACCTCTTCAGGATGGCAACAGAGCCTGTCCTGGCCAGATGAGCAGGACCAGCACTCCCCCCTCCGCTGCTCCCTCACTATACCTGCGCTCTCAACAGGCCAGGTGAGCTGCAGCTGGTTAAAACACTCCAGTTCTCCCCAGCTTGGTTTGTCTTTAGAGAAACTGCCAATGAGGACACGCTAATACAAGCCAGATGTGTGGGTGTTTTATGCATGTATGTGGGGGAAAATGGATCAAGCCCACAAATTCATCTTGCAGAGGACAAGCAGCCAACACAAGGTAATGATTTCTAGTCACTACAGGCCCCAGACCAGATTTTTTTCACCCGATGATTCAAAGCTGAAACACAGCCATGCCGTGCCTGCTGATACTTGGGCACTATGAGAAGTGCAAATACTTCAGATAAGCAGGATTAGGGAATTCTCCTAGCCGAGGGTTGTGGAGGGGAGCAGCAGGCAGCCTGCACATCTGTGCCTCTCTCCATATGTCAGCCCAGGCAGTGTCTAAGGGGTTGGGCATTCCTGCGTGTTAACACACAATGCAGGTTGGAAGTGAGCTCCTCCGCCCCCAGAAGAGAGCATGTCCTGCCCACTCCTCTTGCACAGTCAGGATCTCAGCCACCAGCTTCTATCAACTTCTTTTTGTTCTAAGTGAAGGCAAATGACTACAGTCCTTTCAAGAAGACCAACTTCTCAGCTCAGACCCACAATAAGTCATCACACTCCCATTTTATATTTACCAGCTGTGCTGACATTACACCTGTGGACTGAGAATTATTCTGCGCCTATGCAAAGGGTAAAGGGTAAAGTCTCTACCCAGAGGTTGGGGCTACATCGGCATTAATTCTGGCCTCAAGCCTGTGCTCCAAGTCTGTCCCCGTGCAGGTTTTTCCTCTGGAACAAACTAGCCCTCCAGCCAGGCAAGCTCAGCTCCAGGACAGCTAGAGACACACTAAATTGCCTACAGACACCAGCCCTCTGCACAAGGATCTCTGCCTTTTCTTCAGCAGGAACAGTAAAATGCTCCTTGTTTTTGCAACTGTGCTCTGCAGATTTCTGAGGGACACAAGCAGAGAGGGGGTTTCACAAGCTGCGCGTGGTGTGGGACATCCTTGGTTTGCCTTTGATTGGACCCCTTTGGGTGTTTGCTCAGCCTCTAATACCCCCATGGCTGCTCAGAAGACAGGGAAGCCTATGTGATCACAGAGATATAAGTGATGCTGTGTCTTCCAGCCACTATTTTTCATATGCCTGCTTTCTGTTCTTCATTCAGTTAGGATCCCCAGAGAGCAAAGGCGTGGGGAAGGTGTAGCATCAGAGGCAGGTGCGTGTATTCCCTGAGCACAGATGCTGCTGCAGCGGATCACTTAGGAGGCAGGACAGGGATGGAGAAGCTAAGACTATCCTTTCCTCCAGTTTCACTTCAGCCATGGTAGAATCTTTTCTTTGAAGGATATAAATATAAAAGAGGTGAGAGAAACACAAAATCAATACAACCTGAAAAAACGTGGCTTGAACCAGAGAACAAGCAGCCTGACAGACTGACTCCACAATATCTCTCTTAAGGTCTTTTCTCTAACTGTTAACTTTTTTATTTTAAAGACCCATCATAATTACAGGCTCTCACTCAGACTTCCCAGTCTTCCTCTAAAACCAACATAGAAATAACTTCAGAGAATTACCTTGTTTAGTTTTACCTCAAGGACAGATGCAGGAAAACATTCACCCTAAATGGGGGAGTCCTCCAGTTCGTGAGCTCTTGAGTGAAGATACAAGTAGACTCGAACACGTACCTTATCAGCAACATCCTTGTTTTCCTTATGCTTCATGGACCTTTCAGCAGGAGTCTTCTCCTCCCCCAGTTCTACAGATCAGTAGTTTTCAGCTGTCTCTCATTGACTCAGTTTTTCTACCATCTTTCCAGGTGTTAAGCTGATAAGTGTGTGATTTCCAAGGATCAGCTTTGTCAAAAAGAGGAGGAACAGTATGCGTACTCCTCTCTGACCTCTGTTATATTTCCCGTCCTCCACCCATTGTTAATGGTAGATGGTTCAGAGCTGGCTTCAACTTGTTCCTTAGATATTCCAGGGTAATCTTCTTCAGGCTTTGCCCCTTTTGGTGTACCTTTTGTTTCTGTGCCCTTCTGCAAGTAGGTACATGTTGTTTCCTGAAGCTGTTCTCCTAGAAGTACAAAACAGGGAAGCTTACTGTAGAATTCAATCAATAACAGGTCAATCGTTGATTCTGTTCTTTATTTCATTCCATTCAATTTTAAGAATAAATCCTTTCTTAAAAGAAACAAGGTAACATTCTTTCTTAAAAGAAAAAAGGTTTGATCCTGAGCAAATAAGAACAACGCCTTTTTTCCCCCAGTATAAGGCACCTGTCCAACATTTTATTAACTTTGCTAACTGCATTAAGCATCCTGCACTGCTGAACAGTCCTCAGCTGCTAATTCTCAGATCACTATAGTTTAGTTGACTGTTAAATGAGAAAAATTCATAGCAGAAAAAAAAAAAGACATTTTAGACCCACAGTAGCAACCAAATGATCGTACGGTTCTGAATTCCGATCAGCTCCTAACAGTGATCATATTTTATGAACTACTGGAAGATTATGTTAGGACTCACACAATAAATATGATACGCTTCTGAGCTGTATGGGTACAAGTGAGATTGATTGATAGATCTTACATGTTCAGACATTTATACAAACAAGAAAAATTACGTTTCCATATGTGAATATTTTATGCAGATTTTTATGCAGATAATTTGTATCTGCTCTTTCATTTTGTTACCTGTAGTATTACATATGAACATAATAATAATCTGAATTTACATACACAAATTACTGGAAGGTCTGGATCTGGCACATTGGGGAGTAATTTCTGGCTGGAAACATTAGCAGTGTGATAACTATTTAGACAACTCTATGAAATGAAATAAGCACTTGTCAAAGGAGTAATGCGTTGTTATGAAAACTGGAATTGGTATAGTCTCAAATAAAAATGTAGTCTGTGAAAAAGAGTTAATCAGAAATTCTCTCCTGCAACTCCCCTGCCTTACTGGTTTTCTTGGTTCTTTTCTCCTTTTCCTGGGGTGAAATCCTGCCACCCAGAAGCAGAGAGTTGGGGAGGCAGAAGCAGCCATACTGTGCTGCACACATGGAAAAGCAGTAAATCACTGCTCAGCGCAGAGGGTTGGCAGACTCCCGGCAGCCGGGGCTGGTGGCTCTGCCTGCAGGGATCAAGCATGCATGTGCCCGAGGGGGACCCCGTCCAGGATGTGGGTGCACCACACACAAGGACTGGCTGCACATGTGCGGTAGGTTTGACATGGGAAATGTTGGACTTCATAATTTTGGTCCTGATAGTAGTCAAGACCTGAACTCTGCTCGAGAAGTAACAGGAGAAGAAGCAAGGTTAGAGCAGATGTATGGAAGAAGCTGCAACTGTCCTGCAACCACTGTCAGGCAGGGATTTCCAGATAACATGTATCCAATTTTCCATTTTTAAGAATCACAAGGGCCTTTTGACCATTGTTTTATGAAAGGAATATTATTTCTGCCTTTTCCTATTTGATGACCTAGGAACCCATTCTACAGGCAACTAGAAGAAAACTATATGAAAGGAAGCAGAAAAAAAAAAAAAGAAAAAAGAAAAAAAAAAAGCCAGTCAAGTTACTGCTAATCATATTCATTTATATATGTTGTTTATAATTAGCCTGCTTAAACATTCATTTCCTTTCCTTAATAAAGACCATATCTCTCCAGGACCCTCACCATGTCCATTGTCTTTGTGACAGACAGTAGAGAGAGGTACCAATTACTCAGCTGTTATTTAGTAAGTACTCCAAAATACTTTGATGCAGCAGCATTGTAAATTCTCAGTAGCAGCTAATTGTCTCATTTTAATTAATTTTTAATGAGACACCTGGGAGAGTGAAGGAACATCACAAAACCACAAAAACTCAAGAATATTTTTGAGTTTGTCTTCCAGTCCCTCCTTATTTCTGCCTTCCTGAAAAAGGACTTTTTGGTATTTGCACACAAAGGTGCAGCCCCTTAGCTTCACCCAGCTGTGTGATGGCATCATTCTCTGTCACATCATAACCCATCTCCTACAGGCAAGGGAAGACGATGGTAGAACACCGTGGAAGGAATCCAAAGGGAAGAGGCCTCCAGTCCTCAGATGTTCCACATCTTCATCACTTCTGTCACCCTAGGCAACCAAGCCACATTTCCTATGTGGCTAGCAGGCTGTAGAAGGAAGGGTAGGGTTGTTGCTCATCATCATTATTTGACATGTAGATGTGATTCTCAGATAGAAAGAAAAAAAGTGGCAAAGGGATATGTTTCCTTCATCAGCAGCTGACTCACTCCATACTTTTCTTGTGGAAGGAAAGGTGTCCTCTGATAGTCACCAGCCTGGTTTCCTTAGTTAAGGTATATATGCAGCCTCTTGCTTCTCACTCACGCTGCTTAGCATTATACTCTGTGCTAACTTCAACATAAACGTTTTATTGGCTCAACAGGGGAGTTAATTCCAGTAAGACAGAACTGCCCGAATCTCTATCAGCAGTTCAGCTTCAGGAAGTCATTGGCACAGCATCTAGCCAGTCTCTGCTGCTGTAATGGCTGGCGGAGAAAGGAGCATGCTCCAAGGCAGCCGTTAACCAAGCCACACAAGGAGCTCATAGATCAAACCCAGCACCGCGAATTGCACCCAGGAGAAAGAGCATTGGACATTGAGGAATAGATGTGGTATGTTCTTAGTTTAATTAGAAGGGTACCTACAGTGACACATTGCCTGTGTTTTCACTGAGGGATTTATCAAAAACTGAAAGGCATGCCCAGTAAGCCACGTGATTTCACTAAGATATTCCACTCTCAATTTTCGTAAATAGTTGTGCTCTTTTGTTAGTATTGTGATAATTTTTACCAGGTAAGGCCTGTCAGCCATCACAGGGCAGGTGCAGCTGGTCCACAGCCACCACAGGAGTTATCATCCCAGGAGCAGCATCTCCAGTTGTCCCCAGGGACAATGGCTGGAGCCCCTCGTGGTGGGGCTAAGCCCCATCCTTGCCCCTCATTTTACATAACAATCTCTGTCTTTAGCTCTGACATCTTAATGAGAATCTGGCAAGCGATCAGGTGTATAGGAAGATCTACAAGTTTCAGTAGTAGCTTGAAAGTAGCTGTGGGTGCTCTCTTACACAGAGCTATGGCTGTATACTCACAGCCAGGCACAGACAGCAGATGTGCACCCCTGTTTAATGCTGGCCTGCCCAGATGCCTTAGCCTCCAGTCACTAACTGGTTTCAGCAGGGGAGAACTCTGGTCTAAACTCGGTATCTTTGATGCTTAACAGTATAATGACATTTAATACTATTAGTATGCCAACAAACTGGCTGTTTCTTTTGTATGTATTTTGGCTGCTTAATTCATAAAGCAGCTTTGCACATTTGGAGTACTGAGACAAGGGGCTTGTTGATTCCAGCAGAAGAGCTCTCCAGCCTGTGGTATGGTCATGGTAGAGTGCCTAGCACAAACACTCAAGAGTTTTATCCTGCTCAGCTGCAAAACTCTCCTTGAATTTTGCTGCTTCTGGGAAATGCCTAAGAGTGAGGTGAGGTGGCTTCTTCCACAGAAAGCTGCAAAGCTGCTGAATTTGTTTGAAGCAAGGGGCTGAGGGTCATGTTGTGACCATAGGGTCAGGGAGAGCGTCGCTTTTGGGAAATGAGTATTGATGTACTGAATCTACTATTACAGGAAAAAAAAGTGCTAAAACCCCATAGCATTTAAGAGTCCTTTGTTGATGAAGATTATTTTGACAAGACCTCCAGGAAACTTACTTTCTCCCTGCAAACCCATTTTCAGGCTATTTTTGCCCTCACTGTATTTTGTCTCTTTTTCTAAGATGGATTTTTTTCACCACAGATGAGATCCCAATTTCTTTCCAGACTTGGACAATGGTGCAGTTGAGGAGGATGACAACAAGAAGCTTCTTCTCAAACTACCACACAAAAGACTTCAGTCAGGATATTTACAATAAATACAGGCACCAAGTGTGAGGGCTCCCATTTCCTGGCAGTGTTACTTTACGCAGTGTTTTCTCTGGAAGGAATCTATTACATCAGTGGCCTCGGGAAAGTATATTAAGATGGTTTAATCAGAGTTGAAAATCACAGTACAGAAAGGGGCTTCAGTTCTGGCTGGACACAATGTACCCAATTTGGGAGCCACTAAGGAATTTCACTGATACCAGACACATTCTTTAGCTCATCTCCGTCCAGCGTTAAAATGGCTGGTGGCAGCATTACGGCCCTGATTCAGCAAAGCACTGAAGCACATGCTAAACTAATTTCTTCAATTAGACTTAAATATGTGCTTTGGGCTGAGGATATGCCACAATACCCCCAGAAATCACAGCACTGTTCAACAGGTAATTTGTTTTGGCCAGTGAATCCCTCTGTAGATTAAGGTTTTTGTCAAGTTTTCCATACTCCCATCTGTTGCTTGGATCTCCCTGTTGACTTTATTCTTACTTTGCTAGGCAGTCTTTCAGGACACAACACTGCTCCTCATTATATATTTGTACAACAACAAGTACAAATAAGGCTGTAGTTTCTATAGCTCTCGTAACATCAATAATTACAACAGGAATGGATTTAAGCACAGGCTTTATTGTCCTCCTAAATGGAAGCTTATATTTATAGTCCTTATCTTTCTTGAGTTTTCCTCCATGTGTGAAATGGGTCTTTACTCAACCCAGCTTGCTTTAGATCTCCATGAGGCAAATTGTCTGTGGGTGGAATGACATCTATTTGAAGGGAACAATATTAATTGAGGAGTAAAGATTAAAAGGTCTGGAAAACTTCTAAGACTTCAGCTGACATGTTGAGTAATGTCCAGGTTGTGGCAAGGTGACAGAAGCCATGTTCCTATGTGGCTTGGAAGGTATGGAAAAGCAGAATGTTTCTGCAGTAAGTTAATTTGCTGATAAGAACTTAAAGCAGTGGTTAATTAGAGAGAAGGTTCAAGGGAAAGCTCAGCTGAGCCTACAAAGTTATTGCATCAGTGAGACAGCATGAGGTTTGAAAGGAAGTACTGTACGTAGGCAGGTAACCTGCAAGAGACAGGCCCAAGCCCACTCTGCTCCACCAGTGTAAAACTGATTGTCAGCAGGAGCAGATACAGGCTGATAATCGTCAGTAAGTTTCAGCGAATGCTGGAATTGGCTGCTTAATTGCGTGAGAGTTGCAAGAGAATGATAAAGGTGGATCTAACTCAGTATCCAGGGCAAGTTCTAACACTGCCGGACAAACATTTTGCTGAAGGGTCTTTCTTAGGTTTTTATCTGAATTCTGTCGACTGCATTCCTAGGAGGAGGAAAAAAGCCTGCAAGAGCAAACCCTCACTAAGAGAAGACTAGTATGTGTTTGATTGACAGTCATGTACTTTTTGTTTTAAATTAGATTTTTCAAAGGAGTAGGGTCCAGGGCTTTATCTTGCAGAAGATCAAAGGTTACATCCTTTGCTCATTTAAACCAACTTGCCTTCATTGACTCCTTTGTTGATTTGTAGCAGCTGAGTGTCTCTACTGAAAATATAGACCAGACACAGAATCAGAAGCACACCCTTGCCTGCTCTCCAGTCATGAAATAAAACATGATTCATACTCCAAGCACAGGAGAAGTGGAATGCAAAAAGCAAACAGAAGACAAGGTGAAAAGTAATTACATTCCCTTAAATGCAGATTAAAAAAAAAAAAAGTAACACCAAAAATTGTTCATTAGATTCTTTCTCTTTAAAAACCTGTAAAACATGAAGGCAGGCTCTTTACTGAATCCTGGTTTTTGGCAGAAAAATTAATATTGTAGGAATTATTGGAACGCACATCCAATTAAAATCTTCAAACAGAAATGCACTGCTAATGTAAGAGCTATTAACCTGGGCTGAAATATATAGATCATATTTAAACTGAAAGGAGGTAAATAATCAATTGCTCTTATGTGATTGCCATTGGCAGAAAAGGAAATAGTGTGGAATTATGATAAACGGTGCAGCCAATAAGGGAAGCTGTGGCTAGCATCCCTGAAGGAGACACCACCCAGAAGTGGTGAGTAAAGAGAGTAGTAAAGTAAATAAAGTAGTGACAGGACTGAAAGTACAAAATCTATTCTGTAAACTGCAGGTTTGAATGTGGAGAGAGTTCTGATCCTATGACTGAATTGCAGGATGTAGGAGCAGCAGGGTAGCGGAGCTTTGGCTAACCTGATATTACAATTTGTTGCCATTTAATGCTGCTGTGTGACAGGCAGGTGGGTGTATGTGTGTGTGTATTGGGGCATGGACTGTTCTCCGTTTCAGCCCAACCTGGAAGGTGACGGTTTACTTTAATTAGTTTTAACTGGTTCAATTATGTAAACATTAATTTCACACTTACAGGTTGAGATAATAGATACTGTCAAAGAAAAATTTAAAGAAATATGTGTGCACAAGAGTAGGAAGGCCTCGGCAGCACAGAGAAGAAAACTCTTTGCAGGGCTCTGCAAGATGAACAGAGCAGCCACCTTCACCAGGTATTACCCTGTAGGAACAAAGTATTTTCTTTGTGAGAACAGAAAGTGATTTTTATTTTTACCACAGAATACATCTAGGCTCACCGTCTGTGATGGAGTCTGTGTGACTTGAGAACGAGCAGAGTAATACTGTGTGTGTCCAATATCATACCGCAAAACACAATTTATTTGCCTTTTCCATCAGAACACACTCTGCTCCTACGGGGGCATAATTTTAAAGCTCAACTCTCATACTGGCTCTGAAAGCTTCTATTAAGACAGAAATCTCCCAGATAATAGAAAACTGACGTAGGCCCATTCTCTTGCATCTCAGCTCTGTCTGTCCATTCAGGAGTTTATAGCAAGCTCATCTTTGCAATAATAGACTTTAAAGGAAGTCTTAAAAGGCCAACCATTTCTAATAGCATCCCTGTTCCACTTCCTCCACTGTTGTGTCTTTTTCCTCCCTCATTTCTGGCAATCAGTCATCACTGGTCAGCTCAGAGCAGGTCAGCTCTGGTAAAGAGAGATATCTAATGCTGAGTTTGGAGGGTTATCAAGATTTGGTAACATTTTGACCTCTTGTGGCAAGGTGTCCTGCAGTCAAAGGGTCCCTCCCTGGCAAGCTCTGTTACGAACTGGCATCCCACCAGCACTGTCTGTAACACCATGCAGATCAGTGGTAATGTTTGATCTTGAATGTAAAGTTAGTTCCTGAGACACCTCCCCAGAGCACCTCATTACCACACCAGGGCTGTCTGCAAGAGCAGTCGCTGCATTTCCCCAGTCTCTCATCCGGGTGCCTGTGCTGCGCTCTGATGCAGGGTCTCCTGCCAGTGACTGCAGCTGCTTCTGACGGCACTACAGGGAACTCAATGCAACAGACCTGAGCTGCTCAGAACAACCTCTTCACTGTTTCACATCCCCTCTATGAGACAACTCCAGGTAACGTTTTTTCCTAGAATGACGTTCCAGAGGTTCAGACAACAGCGAAGAGGCTAAACTAGGAGTCCTGAACCAAACCTACTCCACCACTGAAGCTGAAATCCCCTGGCAGCAGTAGTCCGTGCCCCGACATCTCCCCGGCTGCAGCAGGGCAGCCAGACCCACATGCCAGGCTTCCCCCAGAGGGGAACCTACTCCTGTTTTTCCCTTAGGAGAGGATCACAGACCCTAGGCTCTTTTACAGAAAGATGAATAAATAAAAGAGAAAACAGAAATACAGCAGGCAGCTGCATTTCATTACTTTCTGATTTAGTCATCTGGAGGGTTATACTTACAAAGTGATAGTAAACATTGTTATCTCCATGTACTAGGTGGGTGTGAAATACAACTTGAAGGTCACACTCTCAAAGCTGTTATTGGCTTGCTTTATGCTGTAGACATTTCTAATAGAGTTGAATTAACGTCTCTGTACTGTATCACAGAAGGAGACTGGGTTTATTTAATAGCCAAAATGCTGGCCCAGACAGGTGGCAACATAGCCCTCCATCAGCAGATAGAGAGGAAAAATACAGCGCAGTTCTTTGGTATATTTGTTTTAACATTTTTCATTCCCAGCATTCAATTAGTCAGCAAGGTTAATCTTTAGCTAGAGCTTGTTGCAAGGACTGTGTTTTTATCCTCCTTTCTGCTGAAGTTCCCTGTGCATGGAGCCTTGAGTTTGTACATCTGCAAAGGTAGGGACTGACTTGGGGAAAATGCAAAGCTGTCCCCTTGTCCCCCAAATTCTCCCCGGCTAGGCAGGCAACATGAGGCTGCATTAGTACATCCCCTCTGTTGCTGTGTTTCCCACTGACCCAAGCCTAGCCCAAAACAACAACAGCCCCAGCCAAACCACCAATGATGTTATATTTGCTCTTAAATGTCAAGCTGAGGAATTTGCTCCAGTCATGTCACTTCCTGTGCCGAAATCGAATTTCAGCAGCTGCACTGTCCGCACCAGTCAGAACTAGCTCTTGGTGCGTTTCTGAGTGGGTTTATTGCAGCTCAAAGCTGTCGGGAGAGGCAGAGCAGAGACGCTTCAGAAAAAAAAACAGCAAAACCAAAACCCAACAAAACAGCAGTCATACTTCACACATGGACTCATTTTTTCTGAAGAAGAAAAAAATTGTTAAACCTCAGAAGAAAAACTCCAGATTGTGAACTTTAGAACTCTTCCCAGCAGAGTACCCTTATCTTGCCTCAGACTGAAACGCAGGCGTGAGAGCACAGGACAGCTGAGATGTGATCACTCCTTTTCCTTTTGTTATGCGGAAGTTATGGGAAGACCAAGCCAGGACAGATGATTTGTCTGTGCATTAGTCAGCCAAAGAACTCGTAGTCTTGCAAAACAAAACCACTACCAACAATAATTCAGGCTCTCCAAGGAACATGTCAGGGAATGTAAAAGCTGGAGACCAAAAGACAAGCTGGGAGGAGGGGGAATACTTGCCTCCCCTTGCCATGAGCAAAATATTCACATCAGTCATACCCAATGGTGCACCATGTCGAGGTCCATGAGCAAGCTCTGAGCATGTCTGCGCTGAGCACAGCCCAGGCTGCGCAGGGCTGGTCGGCGGGGCAAAAGCCCCTCACATTTGTGCCATACTAACTGCAGAAGCTGGAAAGATCCTGTTTGTGGAGCTACCCCAATCAAAATTAGGTGAGATAACAACATCACACTCGATTGCACAGTATAGACTCGCACCTTTGTATCTCAGAAATGCATTTGGGGATTTATCTTCCTTGATACTTCAGAAAAATAAGCTCTGCGAGACATTGTTGGTTACATACAAATGCAAAACATCGAGCAATGGGAGAGAATTTTAAAAAGCTCTTTACAACAATTTGTTATAGGTCCTCTAAGCAAGGAGAATAACTGGACTATGAAATAACCAGTCAATATAGAAGGATACAGAGAGGGCAAAATCCTAGTAATAGATTTTATCTGTCCAGACAAACTAGAAAACCCCATCAGGGAAAATTAGATTGGAAGTCTGTTTGGTTTTGGTGCCGGATTGTGTTTTTAGATCTGAAGTTTATCCAACGGGGAATGAACTTGTACAAAATTTGATTAAGCAATGAAGAGGCTAGACTGAAGTTGGGCAGAAGGGGCAGAACAAAGCACAGGCTCGAGAGATTTTAAAGGCAGAGTGCACCAAAGGAGAAAACCAAACCTCTCTGAATGGTAGGCAGGCAGACAAGATCATTTTCCAAAGTACATTATTCTGCCATTAGATGATAAATCTAGGCATTACGTTATTTATTCCTGACAACATCCAAAACTTTTGTCTACATTATTTACAAAGTCCACAGCTATTTGGCAAACAGGACAGAAGAAGTGTCAGCTGTAAGGGGCTCCTGCTTTGAAGACAAATAGACAAGCAGACAAAGAGTCAAGGAAAGGCTCTAGTGTTTCAGCTGCATGGCGAAAAGCCACTTCTTTCTAGCATATGGCATACACTAACAGGTTTATTTTCCATGAGGAGGATGTATAAACTGTCTGCAACTGCTCTTCACACTTGTCACTCTAAGTCAGATAATTTTTCCAAGGCATCCTGCAAAAACAGCCCCCTGGTTGAAGCTGAACAAAGAATTTGTGGATGCCTTGCAGATCATTCAGGGAGCGAAGGGCCAGTCTGCACAACCAGAGTGTGGTAAAGCACATGGGGGAGTGTGTCAGAGAAGCCGACAAAGGCAGACAGACGCAATATGAAATGAGAGCAATTAAATGAGGAGGGGCAGGGCTGGAGGAGGGCACTGCTGGGAAACGGAGTTAAATTCAGGTCAGAAAAGAGAAGCAGCAAGTGGCAGCGTGTCTCTGCAGCTGTCCCAGCCGTGCTGCGGTCCCAGCCCAGTGAAGTCTCATCTGTGTCAGCGGCCCTCAGGCTCTCCCCCCACGCCGGGCAGTGCCCAGTGGGTGTGAGGGCTGGCCGGCACCTGCTACCAGCCCCACCGAGCTGCAACCTGCCCTGAGGCCCGTTAGACACCGTGATTAATATGCAGAGACCAAAGTGACTGGCAAAGATAATTACACAGCGAGTCAATTGGCTGGCAAAGTTAATTATGCAGGGAGTCAAATGAGTGGCAAACCAAGTGACTGAGGCAGAATAAAGAAACATTTGGCAGTGACAAATGGCAAAACAAGTTACTCAGACAGGGGGTCAAGCGGGCTGGACATTGGATGTGTTTTCCAGCAGCAGAAGCTGGCATGGTGTCAGCAAGAGCTTGCTGCCTGGCGGCATCGCTCCCGGCACGGCTCCCTGGGCAGGGCAGGAGCGGGAGCGCTGGCAGCGCAGCCCTGGCTCCAGCGGGACTCCCACCTCAATCTGCCTTTGCTTCAATTACTCCGTAACCTCAAGTCATTTAACTTCCCTCTGCCTCAGGACTGCTCACTGTCCCCATTGCACCACATGAGGAAGTATTTTGCATTCTCTTCAGCCGAATATAAAGCAGACGTATCGACCTGAAAGGGAAAAATATGAACTAACCCAGAAGCAAATTGTGTGTGCACCCTTGCATGCATTCTCAGTGCCACCATCAGCAATAACCTTCCAGCACACTCAGGAGCTAAAAGGAAAGTAACCGTTCTTCTTCTGTGGTCAAAAGGTCCAAAGGGAACACAACGCACAGGCTCAGACAGAGGGGTTTTTACCAACACACACTAACAGGCCACATCTTAACTGGAAACCAGCTAGATTTATTTCTCCTGACTGTGAACAATGGCATATATTTCGAGGGCTTAGTGAAAGAAGATGGCACAGGGCTTTGAGATCCCTTTGGGAAAGGTTACATACTTTATTTCCATATATATTAAATTGCAAAAATAGTAAGAGCCCTAAAGTGACCTGCAAAGTGCTAAAGGGAGGAAGGTAACTGGGACCTTTTTATTCTTTAAAAGATATAACCAAACCCAGAAGTGTTGAGACTCTCAAGTGTTTGGTTTTGTTCCTTGCTTGTTTCTACATTAGATACCTCACAAGAATGTCAGAGTTAGAGTCCCCCCAAATTATGATATGCCTAGAAATTACAGAAACAAAATTGAGCGCAAAATTGAGCAACTGAAAAAAGAATGTTTAATCCTGCTACCTGCAATAGTTTTGGGTTTGTTAGTATTTACTTAATTCTGCTGGCCAGTTGGCATGGCTGGACAATGGAGGGCTCTGAGACCACATCTGTTGTGAAAGCTCAGGTATCTATAATGCGAATTTGCACACAAGCTCTTCAGTAAACTAAAAGAAATTAAAAGTTAACTTTCCTTAATTGCCTATGAAGACAGTTTTTCCAAACTATACCTGGTATTTGCTGGATAAATGCCATTCTTCACATGTAACATTTTCATACCTTACTTGAGCATTTTATTTGAAAACAACATATTTCTTTTGGGGTGAATTATGCCGCTATGGTCATGAGATTTAAAAAAAAAGGGGGGGAGGAAAGAAAAAGAAGGAAAGGCAATCCCAAAACACTAGGCAGTTTAAAACAAAGAAAAACAAATAACAATAGCAGAGAATCAATGTGGTACATAGAAAATAAATCCTTTCTAGGTCACGCTTAAATTTGCATTAATGACCTTCTTGTCAAATTATCTCAGGGGAACTTTGGATTAGTATGCAAAAGAAGCATGATACAAACTACAGCAGTAATACTTGTTTTATTTACCAGACCATTTTCTCCAAAGGAACTAAGTGAGAGAATTTTGAGGGATCTGACTTTCATCTTTTATAAAGTAAGCACAGTCAGGAGAAGCTCACCGTAATTAGCAGCTAATCAAATAATATATAATTCCTCCCTGTATTTACTTAGCAGTGTGTACTTTAATCACAGAAAACATTTAACTGACCCTAGCCATCTCCTTCTATAGACCAGCTCAGGACCTCATTTGTTCAGTTCTTGGATCAGCTCTTAAGAAAACAAATCTTACCGAGGGCACTTAAAAATAAACACAGGGTATTCCCAATTCTGCATCTGAAGATGTATTTGATAAATAAGATAGAGAGTGGAGGTAAAAAAAAGTTGTAAGCATTTAATCTACCAGTCCAATGTGTAAGAGAGGTGAGGTCACCTAAGGTTTGTTGCTGTTGTTTTGGAGTAGCAGGGCAGTGTTTCGACAAGCTTTGAGAATTAATAGAGATCCTGGCTTTTACTGTCGGCTGGAGTCCCAGTGCTTGGTGAGTAACCAGGTATTCGGGCTGCTTCAGCAGATCTTGTAGGATACTCACCACATCGGGGTTTTGATCCACACACTCTATCAGCATGAAATGAGACCTCTGACCCTAATCTTTTCTTCTTATCATGCAGCTGTACAGAAAGCATTTATTGAGAACGCTCCACGTCTCAAGTGTTGTTAGTAGGTGGAATCTGGAGGTGGTTTTACACTGCTGCCTCTCTCCTGGTGGGTCATGGTACAACCCGTCAACTACATTTTTATTTAGCAAATCTTTTAAGGTTTACTACATAACCAACCTACTGCTTGCACAAAGGAAGCCTGGAGATAACAGACGGACTTCTGCACCCAACTCTGAAGGGTGTGTGAACACATGGATATAAAGGCTGCCTAACCTACAAAGGGAGTGTCATTCATGCCATTGAATCTGTGCTGTCAGAGCGGGGAACAGCACCAGGAAGCCTATTCTCAAACGCTAAAGATCTCACCCCTGTCCCAGCAATATACCAGACAAAAGAACACTGCTGTTATCATTACTTCAGGCTAAGAAAATTGAAACAAATCCTTTGCATTAACAGCCATCTTTACAAATAGCCGAGAGCTGTCAAGTTCTTGGACTTTTTTTGAAACTCCTCTGAATTTTAAAGCTAGTCAAGACTTTACAGCTGGAGTGGGAGTAGATAATCCAGCCCAGACACTACTATGGAAAAGAGCCTCAACAGGGCAAGAGAACAGACATAAAACACTGCAGCTGGTGGAAACCATGTATATCCACTTTATGGAGTTACCAATTGTTACAGGGGCACAAGTCAGCAGAAACATCATGCCAAAATAAATCTAAGGCAGCCAGGGCAGGACACAAGGAAGCTGCTGAAAACTTGTTTTTAAAGGTTTCGTACCTACAGTGAATACAGAGTTACCTGTTTTCATCCTGGTATTCAAATGCTGATTTTCAGAAATGTAAGTCCCATATATTAATGTGGTTTGATCAGCAGTTTTACACTGCTCAGCCATGGCTGCCTTCATTATCTGCCACCCATCTGTACTGTTGGTATGCTTGGCTCTTTTACAGTGTTGATCATGTCTGATTTAACATGCCAGGTTACATTAACAGCTCTGAAACCCAAATGGCCACACAAGTCCTGAAAAAGCGGTTGGGCTGCTTTGCTGTTGTTACACATTATATTCCCCTCCTCATTGTCACTAAATCCAACCCGAGAAGCACTTCTGGGGGGAGACCATTAGTCACTGAACAACCCCAGGGCATCACAGCAGCCCACAAAGCTTATACTTTCTGCCAGCCGACCAGCAGCTCCAAAATGTGCAGAGCTTGTAAGGTTTCTGGGCACCCCTCCTCCCCTCAATTAGTCATATCAGTGACTTCTCTGTACGAGGAAATAGGAAGAGGAAAAAAAAAATTACCTTTTCCTCTGGCTTCCAATTTAATGAAAGGCTTAAAAGTTCAGTGAATTCAGAGATGTAACCTGTGGGGCTCTCATGAAGAATGATGAAAATAATAAGAAAATCTAATGTTTCTCATACAAGTATACCCCTTAAAACTGCAAGAAGTCTTAGCTTTTTTGGTGGAAACTTAAACCAGAGGCAGCTCAGAGTCTTGTCAGACTGCTATAAGATTAAATAGTCTATTAATCAGAAATCAAATTAACAACACTTTGTTAAAGCTAATTATGTGAGGAAAGCCAGCCTCTTGTTGCATTGCCAAAATATTGGATATAATTTTTTTTTCTTATTCGTTTCACCATTTTAGACCAAATGTTTTGGCAGCTTAATTAGAGGCAGGTGGTGCCATTGCCATAATTACATAGAAGTCCTCATATTTTGTCATCATGCTTAATTAGAGCCGTTGATTCAGCATGAAAGGGAATCATCCTGGCCAACCAAATACTGCAGCAGTCTTTTTGGGAAATGCAATGCACCTTTAGAAGAGAGCTGCCTGGTTTAGAGGATGCCAAGTATTTATTTCAGGTTTGGGACAGTATTGCCTTTCCAGTAGGAAATAGTTATATTAAACTGAAAGCTCTCAACCACAAATGAAACCCAAACCCACTGCAGTCAATGGCAAAATTCCCATTGATTTAATTGGGACCAAAACCTAGCTGGCTTTCCTGAACAGGGTAGGACTGATTTACTCAGGACAAATATGGGACAACTCCACAAATATAAGTGAGATCAGAATTTGGCTCGTTAATCTCACAGGAGTTGGGCTGGCTGTGGCCAGGGAAAGCAGAGCTGGATTTGGCTTGTGTGACACCTCAGGATCACAACCCTTGGCTTGCTCTGCTCCGAAAGGGGATAACACTTTTCTCATGGGGTCTTGGTAAGACTTATGCTGAGGCTGTAAAGAGAGTGGTCATCTTCAGATCAAGGTCATAAACAGAGCCTACAATTCATTTACCTAGAAGTCTGAAAAAACTGATAAAGCTTCAACTGCTATTGCCACCTTCACAGATCTTTCCAGTTAAAACACTCCTGAAACTTGCATTGCACCAGCTGGTATGAATGGGAAATTCATGTCTCATGCCAGCCAAATGGCTGATTTTTCAGAGTGACAGAGCAAGTGTAGATGGCAAAGTTACAGTCTGTACATCCCTAGGAGTCAAATAACCTCTCAGCCTCAGATGGTCCTTCTGGGCTAGGGAAATTGTGTCACACAGGGAGTGGCTCGATCTGCATCACATCACAATCACAATTTTCAGCACCCCAGACTCAATTCCATTCAGATGTACCAGGGTAACAACCCAGAACAACACCTCTGAACACACAGCATGGACCATGGCTGATCCTAACTGAAACAGAACTAATAGATAATAGATACCTGTGTTTTTAACACCTTTGCCCACTTTCCCATTTCTGCCATCCCATTTTTTACAACCATATGAATTATCTTATGATTGTGTCCCGTAGACTGAGCTCTGAGGGCCCTGTATAGCTCCAGTGTGTGGAGCTCCCTCTGATCTGGATACGGTGCTTCTAGCATTAGAGAGCTATTAATCAAAATCAGTGCTACAGAATGTAAGTAATAAAGTTCTTTAAGTACCACATTTCTCTTAAGCCTTCTCATTTATTCCTGAGATCTTACACTGACTGTTCAAAGTTAGTGACAGGACTCAATTTCCCATCTGTTCTTGCTGATTTCTTGCTGCTCTTAAAGGTTTTAGACCATTCAATCCAGATAGCTTTTCTACAGGGAATGAGGCCAAGGTAACATACCTCAAAGAGCAGACCAGGAAAATGCCCAAACCCCCATGACTCCTTGATCATTTGGGAAATAATTTGAGGAAATCATTGTTATACTTCCCTCTGCTTCTTTGAATTTGGAGCCCACCTCCCACTTACATGAGAGAGGCAGATCAGCTACCAACCTAAATGAGATTTTGATTTGCCTATCTCAGGCTATTTCTGTGAGGCTGATTCTGGTGGTGCAAAACTGATGAGAGCTCAGCTTCTTATCAGCAAAAAGATGACAGTTTTCCCAGTTCACCTGGGTACAGTGCTGTCTTAAGGAACAGTGAATAAATTCCAGCATAATCAATGATGCATGTTATCCCATTTCTAATGTATGCAACAATTTTAAAACCTTGTGGCTACTATTATATTTAATGCCAATAACCTAGCAATAATCTTATTATAGCTGTAGCTTCAATGAAGTGCTTAAGATGTCACAGAGTCTTGTAAAGTGCAATCAGCTCAACAGCCTGAGTAACGATATTGCAGATTATCAGATTTTAGGGTGTCTTCCATACACACAGCTAATAAATCCTGAAAGGTATTAAAATAGCCCAACAACAAATAAAGATTATGAGGCTATAAAAGACCTTATTTAAGATATTTTTGTAACTGAAAAGCCCAACAAGTATTTCCTGGCCCTTCGTCTAAACTCTGAAATCTGCAATAAAGAAAAAATCTCATAAAATGAATCCTTGGACCTTTAAGTTTTCAAGAAATAGAACAAGCTTTTCTGACTGCATTTACCTGAAAGGAGTGCTCAGCCAGAAAGAAAAGCAAGACCAAAGGCTTGAGACCAAAACTTATGTTGTTTTTTTGTACGGGGAGAAGGGACGGGAGGACAGGATTGAGCAGTTGTCAGAATCACAGCTTGATCTGTATTTCTGCATTTCTGTTTTGGACGGACTCCAGGCTCCAAATGAAAATGCTCTGCCCTGTAATACAAGGGAGTTTTAATCCACCCCAAATTTAGCAGCGGCAGCATCCCTTCCCCCGTGGCAGTGTGTATTTAACAGAGCACTACTGCAGTCATTTCCCTCTTTTCCAAATCCACCACTGCAGAGAAAATCTCCATGTTTCTCTTTTATTATTTTCCAAATGAAATGGCAGGGAAGTTTCCCCAAGGGAAAACTCACCACTCAGCCCTACAAGCTGGCTGGTTCAGCATGCAGCTGAGTAGCGGCAAAAGCACTGTGAAGACTCCAGCAGGAATAGCAATGCCTTTGAAAGGCTCAGCCTGTGCTCCCAGACACACTGGCACAACTCCACTTGGTCGGGTATTGTGCTGAGGCCAGGCTAGTTCAGGTGCTCCCAAGCTGTCATCCATGAATACGACCCAGGCAGCTCAACACTTCCCTCCGTATATGCATACAGCTGAACGCCTACAGCCAGTAGCAGTAATGGTGGTAAATGTGTAAAGTGAGCTTTGGGAACCCTAGCTAAATTGAAACAAGACTGTAACTCCTTTAATTTCTTCAGAGAGGAGAAAGGAAACATCGGTATTTTGCACAATCACAGCTGGATGGCACATTCCTCGCTACAGCATTTTGATTGCTTTAATTACCCAGACTTTTTCTATTTAAATTAAAGGTGTTTCCTGGAAATGGAAGAAGTACAGACACAACACAAAAAGTATGTCTGTAGATTTTAAGATGATGCTTATGGCAGTCATAGCCAACTTAGTGTAACAGGTTAGAGACACTCCACATAAAGTTCTCAGCTTGTTTGGACAACTGTACCTTTGAGATATTGTAGGTTTGTCTGTAACTGATGGAGAATCCAGCTCCTCCAGAGACCCTGATCATGCTATTCCCATCTGGAATAGCATATCTCTACATTCTCACATAAGAAACTTCCCAGACGTAAGTAATTTTGCTCAACAGACACGTGGAAGCCCAACAAGCAATAGAGCTGATTTTCCTCATTAGGAGTCAGAAGCAAAAGCAAACTTTGCCTAGCTCCTTGAAGCACCCAAGTGGACCAGTATGCTCATTATCCTTCTGTCCATTGAAGCTTGGAATATAGTACCTCCTGAAAAGTCCAAATTCACATCTCGGCAAAAGTTACTGATTCTAAATCCATTAATTACTTGAAATGAGAAAGATTCCAATAAAGAAAATAGTTTTGGACCCAAACCAATTCTCTTTCTTTGTTTAGGGTTTTCATGGTTTAAGCATCCTATGGCAGCCAACATCAGCCCCTTTCAGAGGAGATATTAAGACTCTCCATGAGACAGATGCAGAGCAGTACACCTTCCTGGCACGTCCCTTAGCCTTTAGTATAAGCGACTTGTTTCTTCCCTGACACATGAAGGTTTACCATGTACAGTATGTTACAGGTCAAGAGAAACTATCACAATAATCTAGCACTGCATTTATACATATCTTGCTTTGCATTCACCAGGGCGATGCCCATGGGTTCCAGCTAAGCTCAGCCCTGGGTCTTCAGTCCCTGCTTGAGCTACACTGGGGGAGTACCTGGCCCCAGCTCTCTCTCACCACTTGTAACTTACTTCTAGTTTCAATTTTAGCAACTCCTGCAATGGTCTACAGAATGGATGCTTTTCCCTGGCCATTATAATACCTATGCTATGTAAGGTTGGGTGGAAAGTGTTTTTTTCTGAAAACCACTGAAAGCAAAATGATTCCTGTCAGTTTTATTCACTCCATGTTTTATAGGAACCGAATACAAAGTATGTGTTGCTTTGGCAATTCTTATTTCTCCGTTGCTATCTTGAAGAAAATTGATTGTTGCCACTACACAGATGCAATGTGGGTAGGGCATGATTATAAGAACTTTGCTGGTATGGAAGAGATATCCCATGACTTAATATAATATTCTTATCATTAGCATTCACCCTTTGATCATGTACTATTGGCTTTTCTGCTGCTTGTTTCACACCCCAAATAAGTAACAATAAAGAGGGCTTAGTTCAGCATATGTGTTTCCTTTATGAAGGCTTTGTAGCAATGGTGGTTGGTTGTTCATTGTTACCCAATGCTGGTGTCGCTAGAAATGTTTGGGAGGATGTAGCAGCCATCTCCCTTTCTGTTGCAACATGTTGTCTCCAAGAAAGGCCAGGTGAAGGAGCCGCAGGGTGCATGGTTCTGATTACAAATGAAGGGTATTTCTGACTATGCTGCTATGAGTGGTGGTGGAACAGCCACGAAGCGGGTAAGATCTCCATGGTGTGCTCAGTCCTGGTGTTTCCCTGCACTGCTCAAGTGAAAATGATTTAAGGCTGATCCTCATGCTCCACTTTTTTTTTTTTTCTAACAGCTTCCAATGCTGGTACCCTGGTCCAGTGTTCCTTGACGCAGGTAATTCATTGGGCAAAATTCACAGGACAAAAGGGCCCATGAAACAGGAGGGGCTCTGAGGTGTCTGCTTGTCAGATAACTAGCACAGACCATGCCAGCATAAACTCCTTCCCACAAGCTGGTGTGGGGAGATGGGAAAGTTTTGGAGCTTTCTGAGTTTGCTGAACAAGGCTGTTATTCAGCAGCCCCATCAGATTTCAGGGTATGGACACCAGTCCCCCAGCCACAAGCTTGAGGAAGTGTGGAGTCACTTTTGACAGGGACTAGAGCCCTGAACGCGAGAAGCTGGGTGTCCCATTACCAGTCCCCCAAGCTCTGTCTCTGCCTTTTTTATATTTTGAAGCTTTCAGCTGTACTTCAAAGGCTTTGACCCCGCAATCCTTAATCAAGGAAATCAAAAGGAATTTTACTAGATTAAATCAAAAGCAGATTTAAAAGATTAAAGGCTGTAGAAACAGGAATTCAGGTTGAAAAGGAGAAACTCTGAAGTGCTCAATGTACAGTAGAGAAATATAGTTTTCCTTAGGTGTCTGGGATGGGGATTTCCAAGTAAGCGTGACACAGGAAGGCACCCAGATCCCACTGAAATTCCTGGGAGCCTGGCACCTAATTGCATTAGGGCACTTTAAAAATCTCAATCATGCTTATTAATTGTCTATGATAAAATTTAAGTGATATATTTGCCCTTCTGTTTTACAAGGCAATAACCCAATTAATATGTGGATAAACTAGGAGGCCAAAGGGAATTGGATTATGTCTGAGGAAAACAGAGGAGCAATTAAAGTATCACTACTGTAGGAGAGAATGAATTAACATAGTAATGAAAACATTCCTCCCTGTTTGGGAAATGGAGGCTAGGTCTCCAATTTTGTGTCTGGGGATATGAGCAGTGATAGCCCCTTGTAATACTCTACCAGTTAACATCACAGCCGTCATTTCATTGCATGTGAGATGGCCGTACAGGGAGATGGAAAAAGTAGAGATTAAAAGAGTAAAGGTTCATGTACCTCATTCTGCCTCAAAGCTCCACCTTCCTGCCAACCTCAGCTTCTCTCTCACATCCACACCCAGGGGCTGCTGCTCTCCTGCTTCCAAGCAGTACTTGAAGTTTAAGTCCAAGTGAATGTTTTAATTAACAGAGAGCAAATTCTACCTGAAGCAATCTCATTAAACAGACAAATCCAACAGTGGTCATGATTTGCCCTCAAAATTAAAATGGTGCCTCCAGGAAAACATAAGACTGTCTTACAAACCCACAGAAAACTATAACCATAAACCAAAATGCCTTAGAGTAACAGAACACCCTTCTTTTGCCCAGACTGCCAAGCCTATGGCAGGACTGTAATTCTAGTCCATGGGCCTGTTTGGCTTTACTAAGTATAAAAGTCATGAGTGGGAAAAAAGTGTACACAATGGTTATTGCTAATTTATGACTTCTCTTCCACCGTTGCACAAGTGCCAGAGTCTACCTTATAGCTCAGCGAGCAATATCGGTGTGCACAATGGTGGAAAATGAATTATTACTTGGTGTAATAGAATGGCTTCTGAAATCATGATGATAATGCTTAATCATGTACTTTGCAGACTATGTTCCCCAGAGTCATAAGGATGCAAAACAGTGCTGGAAATACATTAGCAAAAGCAAGAAGGACTCCCACTTCTCTTACAGCTTTGTTAAACTCTGCATTTTGCATTGTTCTTTCTGGGGATGTGAGTTTAGTCCTGGGAATATTTAACAAACTGACAAGCTAACGAGTTTTGCCAATGAATAGGCTTTCTAATTTAAGGCTAGGGTTGGGTATGTTTTAATTAAGAATTTTGATAAAGCTGTTTTCAGTTGTGTGGTAAAAAGTACTTGCTCGCACGCCGACATGGATTATTTTATTGCTCAACTGGAAAAGTAGTAGCAGAAAATCACTACTCCTAATCCACATGCTTGTGTTAGCAACACTATAATAACCTTATAGAGACTAGCTGAGATGATGTGTAAACTCACTGGCAATATGGGGGGCAGTTGTTTGTTTTTTATTTTTTAAAGGTGACGAATACACGCTATAGTGGCAAGAAGCCAAGTTTCAAGCCAGGGCACCTATATGCCCTCCTTGGGCAATCCAGCTTCTCAGTGTCTAGGCTCAGTTTAGCACGTTAGGCTGACTATCAAAGCCAATTTTATGGACTTTCCAACACAATTGGGCATAAGCACCATTACATGCACTTTTAAGACTAAGGACAATTTGTAGGTGAACAGCCTGTTTGGGGGATGTGACAGATTGGTCCTTATATCTAAGAGATATATTTTATCTCAGTTAGAACATAAGGCAAGAAAATTCCATGATGTTATACAAGTCAGGCTGGATGATTTAAATGGCTTAATTCAGTCCTTAAAATATACAACTATGATTTTCAAAGCCAGCAACACTAATCCATACCAGGCTATTGTTCAATTACCTGGATTTCTAGAAATCTGCCTATCAAGGTGCGTGCCAGCCAAGCAGTCAGGGTTTTGCAGGGTTCGGTTAAGAGTTCAGGGTATCTTCATTTGAGGGCCTGGATTCAAAGTCATTACCAAATGTCTCCTTTGACTAGCTAGGTGTAACAGGGTCATAGCAACGGGCTGCCCCAGCACAGTTTGGTGCACCCATACATGGTATGTTCACACCAGCTGGGAGCTCAGCTCAGTCCCTTTGCCTGCTGCATCCCCACATCCTGTGCAGGACTTCAGTGGCATTAGCTCAATCTGTACAAGCACTTGTACAAGTAAACCTTGAATTTCAAACAAGATATATTGGGTTTTGTGGCAAGGTTTTGGTAGCAGGGGAGCTACAGTGGTGGCTTCTGTGAGAAGTTGCTAGAAGCTTCCCCTATATCCAATAGAGCCAATGCCAGCCAGCTCCAAGACGGACTCACTGCTGGCCAAGGATGAACCCATCAGTGCCTCTGGGATAATATGTTTAAGAAGGGAGGGGAAAGAAAAAAACAACTGGGCAACTGCAGCTGGAGACAGGAGTGAGAATATGCGAGAGGAACAGCCCTGCAGACACCAAGGTCAGTGAAGAAGGAGGGGGAGGAGGTGCTCCAGGCACTGGAGCAGAGATTCCCCTGCAGCCCCTGGTGAAGACCATGGTGAGGCAGGCTGTCCCCCTGCAGCCCATAGAGGTTAACAGTGCAGCAGATTTCCACCGGCAGCCCGTGGAGGGCCCCACACTGGAGCAGGTGGATGCCCAAAGGAGGCTGTGACCCCATGGGAAGCCCACGCTGGAGCAGGTTCCTGGTAGGACCTTTGGCCCCATGGAGAGAGGAGCCCAGGCTGGAGCAGGTTTGCTGGAAGGACTTGTGACCCCACAGGGGACCCACGCTGGAGCAGTCTGTTCCTGAAGGACTGCACCCCATGGAAGGGACTCACGCTGGAGCAGCATGTGAAGAATTGTAGCCCATGGGAAGGACTCCCATTGGAGAAGTTTGTGGAGGACTGTCTCCCATGGAAGGGACCCCAGGCTGGAGCAGGGGAAGAATGTGAGGAGTCCTCCCCATGAGGAGGAAGGGGCAGCAGAGACAACATGTGATGAACTGACCCCAGCCCCCATTCCCTGTCCCCCTGCACTGTTGGGGAGGAGGAAGTAGAGAAAATTGGGAGTGAAGTTAAGCCTGGGAAAAAGGGAGCGGTAGGGGGAAGGGGTTTTTAAGATTTGGTTTTGTTTCTCATTACCCTATTCTGATTTGACTGGTAATAAATTAAACTAATATTCCCAAGTCAAGTCTGTTTTGCCTGTGGTGGTAATTGGTAAATGATCTCCTCCTGCCCTTATCTCGACCCATGAGCCTTTCATTGTATTTTCCCTCCCCTCTCCAGTTAAGGAGCGGAGTGATAGTGCGGCTTTGGTGGGCACCTGGCATCCAGTAAGGGTCAACCCACCACACAAGAGTAAAATTGGGGCAAATTTCTTGCTTAAAATCTAACTAAACCAGAACTACATCTGAATAATACTAAAAGTCCAAAGCAAACATTCCCACTAAGTCCCCTCCACAGAACATGATGCATCTGTAAACAGACTTTCCCTGTCTATATGCTGTTGTAAAATGAAACATAGGCTTCTCGGGATCCCAAAGGCTTACAGCTGAATGAATGTAATGAAATGAAAGTCTGTACTTCACAAATATTTTTAAGTCCCCTTCAGTGTTAAACTCTCAAATCTATCCTCCTAATCCACACTGATTAATAGCAAAAGAGCCTTTAATCACATGTAATCTCATTGAATGCCTTCAATCTCCATGCCTGTAAATCATGAAACAAACTAACATTGCACCCACATTAGCCCAAGTTTCGCAAAAATAAGAGGCATATTACCTCCCTTCCAGAGACTCAGGTCCGATCTGCTACCAGTGCAGGATATCTTTGTCCCACAGATTGCCCTGTTAGCCTGT